>CATQJL010000223.1:74621512-76025563 GCA_958299035.1 Cylicocyclus nassatus
AAGCAGTGGTATCAACGCAGAGTACTCGAGCCTACGAAAACACGTCTTCATGAATTTCGCTCAAAGTGTAAAAATCGCGTATCTCGTCGAAATTCCACCCTGAGTGGTTGTATGACATACTGATCAAATCTGTTCACATTGCTTAATGGTCTTAATGTGCTGGATTTGGAAATTAGGTAGATCTGAGCTCAAGCTACGAAGGTGCTTGTGTCGAGACGCAGACTAATTAGAGTCCGACAGTCCCCTCGCCGACTGGGCGGTGCCACCAACTTCAGATGAGCTGGCACTCCCCGGGTGCTCGGTGGTCCCCTCCCCAATTATATTCCATATTCCCTCATATTTATATTTATGTTATAACGATAAAATAATCTAGTCAGAACTGTTATGTTATTACAAAGGAAAGAAACTAAGGGTAGAGGGATCAAGTTAAGAGAATAGCTGATCAAGTTAAGAGAATAGCTAACTCTTCAGACTTGACACCTGGATATTCAAATGAGCAGCTGAAGAACGCGCGACCACCATATTCAACTCAATGGGATCCCTTAGGCGAAGTGAGCATATGCAATCAGAATGTCATACAACTGAGGGCGGAATTTCGACGAAATACGCGATTTTTACATTTTGAGCGAAAATTATGAGGACGTCTTTTCGTAGGCTCGTAACTCGGCGAACTTTATAGACTGGAGCCTGAGCATGCACCTTTTGATAGCACAGTTCCCAGTGATTTTGACTTGGAAAAGCAAGCAGGCTAGTTTTTTGATAAATTCGCGAAAAGTGCAGGCAAATTTACGAACTTTCATGACTCAGTTACAGTCACCTCACAATATCTCTACAAAAAACCCCTGTCTTCTTCAAAGACCACTATTTTCGTAAACAGCGTGTTCGAAAACCTCTTTGGGCGAAGTTTCTTTACAATCCAAGGTCATCGACATTTTGACCAAAACCCATCGGCGAGCTTCAGGGCGTAGAACGGAAAAAATCGGATCACCCAAATTTCTTTGAAAACTTGCTCATAGAGGTTATCCGACCTGCTGATTACGAAAACCACATCTGCTTAGCAGTAGAGCTTCTCATTTTAGGGTCACTGTGGGCAAAATTTGAGACACGATTTTCCAGAATTCACCAGCTCTTCTATCTTCTCTCAAAAAGATTCTCCGCTCGATAATCTGCGGAAGCAGCACAATCCAACAGTGTTCAATAGAGTCTTTTATGTTTGATGTGCGCTGCGTTGCGACTTTGTGAATATACGCGCGCAGAAAATTTTGAAAAAATTGAAAACGGAACTTCAAGAACATGCTGTATACAGTAAGATTCGACTTGACAAGATGAACACAAATCTGCTTTTTGATTTCGAAAATGTTCATTCTAAAGAAAGTTACGGCTAGTAAAACTTGGAACAGCTTAATTTTTCCAGAGTTTATCAGCTCTTCTATCTCTTTTGAAAGAGGCTTCGGCTGCTGTTTAGCGCACGATAATCTAGTGAAAGAGTGCTATCGAACGGTGCCCATGGCAGTCTCCTATGTGTGATGCTTGTTGCGTTACACCCATGCGAAGAGGCGTCGGCATGCAAATTCAAGATTATTGAAAACAAGATATTGGAGACAATCGTATATCAAAAGATTTGCCTTGACGAGCTGAATACAACGTTGTTTTCGGATTTTGAATATACTCATTCGGGAAAAAGTTATGGCCCTGCGTAATCTGCGTGATTCAGATGATTTTCGCGGAATTCCCGGAAATTTTGCATGTTTTGTGAGTGGTTTTGTACTATAAGAGATAGAGCGATAAAAACTCACACAGCGTTTTCTAAAGTGCATTTCTTATTGTATATCAAAAATGATCCAATTTTGTGTCGTCAGTGATAAATGATAAAATGATGATATCAATGACAACGACAGATAAGAATGGCTTGAAATTCATGCGGTCGATTTCCACGTTCATCTTCCATATAGGTACAGAATTTCAGCCCAGGCTTCGGCGTGAAGCGAGTTGAAGCAAAAATGCCATCCTAGGTAAGAATTGGCAGCAATGGTATGTGCCGATGAAAAATCGATCGATTGCTGCAGCGAGGGATTTACCAATTGCAACGAGCAATAGAACTAGAAAAGCCTGCAGATCAGTTATAATGAGAGAAAGAGCGATAGAAATTCACACAGCTTTTCCTACAGTACTTTCCTTACCATATGCAAAAAATGATCCAAAAATGTGTTATTATCAGTGATAAATGATAAAATGCTTATATCAGCGATAAGGATAGATAAAGACTGCCCAATTTTTCGCGATAGTTTTCGATAACGAGAGCTTCGTACCAGAACCTCCTATAAGCGATTTACACTGTGATAAATGTTCACAAAAGCCTTAACGTAGAAAACAACAAGGTATCATTGTATGTCTACCCCGTCACTATGAACTACGGACATACCGTATATCAAAAGATTCGTCTCATCAAGCTGAAGCCAAATCTTCACTCAGATTACAAATGAAGCTATTTTAAAAGAAGTTATAGCTAGATCCCGCTTATCCCGCAAATCCCGCGAATCCCGCAAATCCCGCGAAGTCGCGAATCCCGCGAATCCCGCGAATCCCGACAATCCCGCGAATCCCGACAATCCCGCAGTTTTGGACAAATTCCACCGCTGCAACTGTATTTATTTTTGGGCTTCAAATAGATTTGTGTGAAAAAAATTTGATCGGAATAGCTGATAAGGTATTTTGCAGGTTAGAGGACGATTGATCTGTGATGGAAGGCCAGCCGTTGGAGTGAAAGTGAAGCTGTGGGACGTGGATAGAAGTGAGGAGTTTTTCAGCAGTTTCTGATGGAGATCACGATATTTGAAAAATTTGTTTCCAGCCGATGCTGATGATCTCATGGATGAGAAATATACTGACGTAAACGGTGAATTCCATCTGGCTGGATGGTCAAAAGAATACACTACTATTGACCCCAAACTCAGCATCTACCACGATTGCAATGATGGACTCAAGGTAAGCTAGCGAAAAGATGGGTCACACACGCCATACTTGATCTACTTCATTATTAATTAATTTCGCAAACTGACCAATAGCAAAGCGGATGTCCACTTGATCCACTTGATCCGCTTCGCTATTGGCCAGAACACTGATTTGACCAATAGCGACGTGAATGAAGTGGTTCAAGCGGATTAAGTGGATCAGTATGGCGTGCGCCTCAAAGTGAACTAGAGCAAGTTAAAGCAGGGGTAAAAATTGGAGTTTTAAGAATGTAATAAGTGTATACAGTAACAGTAGTGATGACAAAGTTAGTACCAAAAACAGTAAAAGTAATGATAATAATCAATCAATAAGATCTGTGATACCTTTGACACAGTTAACTCAGTTTTCAAAATCCAAGTTGACGGAATTTTTAAAGGGTATAAATTTATTTGTTAGGATTTTAGCCTTATCTTTACATTTCAGCCCTGCCAACGAAAGTTCTCGATTCTGATCCCAGACAGCTACGTTAGTCACGGAAAAATACCGAAGAGGGTATGTCAATATTATTGCACGACTTTCTTATATCACAAAAAGCAAAATAATATCTTAACCTCAAAATTGCTTTGTTTCAGGTCTATGATGCTGGTACCATTCAACTGGCCGGTTCGTTCCCCGGTGAAAGCAGAGATTGTATTAATTAAGCATTTTACCCAACAACTTACTTGAAACCTCTTTTAGTTCGTTTGGAACTGATAGTTGTCATCTCAGGCATAGCCATCACATGTATATTTGCGAATTTATATATTGTACCATATCATTTGTAATAAATTTTTAAAATGCTATACTATTTCTTGTCAATATTGGGATCTTCCCAACGTGCTTGTATGTTTTCTTGTCTTCATTTTATTAGCACTTAAAAAATACGCAAGAATTTTCTACTCAAACGTTCAAAAAAGAAGAACTCTATCAAGCTTTTGAACCATTTGAGTAATAGATCTGCTGACAAAAATTGTTCCTTTCATTTATGAGAGAAAACTAACATTAAGAGAAATAGATTTTTTCTACAGCCGTTCGAGATTTTCCGCTACTCTGTATCTAATTCATTTCAGAATGAAGTTTTACTTATTGCTCTGCGCTCTCCTCGGTTATGCAAGCGCCATCGAATTATTCGGAAGAGATCAATCATCAGCGGTGAGTTTGGCACATGTAAAAAGAATTCTTGGGGTTAAAAATACATCATGTTAGACAAAACTCTGATTTTTCTTCTCCAAACATTTTATTTTGAGCCAGCCGCTGATAATTTAGCGTATGCATTGCATCCTATCAGCCGAAAATTTCCAATACCTCGATTCTTGAGATAATGGCTCTTTGAACCGTTTGCCACAGTGGCGCGCTTATGATTGGTCAGCGTCGGCTATTATTGGTCTCGCTGTGGGCGGGGCCGAGCAAGAGCAGCGCGACTTGTTAGCATGCGTGACTCCTATTTTTGCAAGGATCATGCGCGAACGGTTTAAGAGAACCTATATCATATTTGTTAGATGACAACAAGCAAAAGCGAACCAATCGACTCATTTTAGGTCAAAGGCCGATTGGTTTGTGACGGTAGGCCAGCAGCAGGTGTCAAGGTGAAGCTGTGGGATGTTGATCGAAGTATGAAATTTACTTCTTTTATCTATAGAGCCACTCTATTTTCGATAATCATATGTTTAGCTGACGCGGATGATCTCATGGACGAAAAGGTATCAGACAGGAATGGTGAATTTCACTTGGCTGGCTGGACAAAGGAATATACCACCATTGACCCTAAGCTCAGCATCTACCACGATTGTAACGATGGCTTGAAGGTGAGGTGACGTCAAAGTGATTTTTGACCAAAAAATCAAACTTGATTTTTATTAGCGACTAGCAGGCTTTCCTAGTTCCAACCAACCCAACTTCAGGGAAATAGCCAAAGCCATATTTGTCCCCCTTGCCCCATTCCTTTCTTTTTCGTTCGGTTCAACCAGGTTCTCTTGCACCTTTCCTGAAGTCTCGATGCTGCACTGAAAACTCCCCCCCCCCCCTCCCTCTTACTCTCCTGCATGAGCTAACTTCAGAACGATATTTTACGAGTGACTGCATCTTCTTCAATTCAAAATAAGAATGAACTTTACTGCATTGTTTACATCACTGCAAGCATACCGATAACGGCTGATATCACTTTCATTGCAAAGTGCTAAAAATCAATAAATCGTTAGAACGACTGAGCGAATCACAGCAAAAAGTAGCCTATCGTGTGCGCAAATGTTGAAAACATATGTGTGCAAAGTTTGGCGCTTTTTGGTTCACACACAAAGTTTTTTATTCGACACATATTTCGCGGAAACATCCTTACTTACAAACTTTGACTTTCATATGTTCATAGATTTTGAGTGGTGCAAAATACTGTTTACTTTGATAATTAGCAAAATTCCCAATCATCTTGCGAAAGCAATAGTTTTGTGGAAACAGATCACAACCAAATTTTCATTTCTCTCTTTTTTAGCCCTGCCAAAGAAAATTCTCTATTCTCATCCCTGACAGCTATGTAAGCCATGGAAAAACACCAAAGAAGGTAAGCTCATGAATCCTTGTAGCTATACAAATGAGATTGGAAGAATACAAGAAATCTGTTGAATAATTGACTTTCCATTAATTTTGTCAATTCAGGTATATGACGCAGGAACTATCCAGCTTTCTGGCTCATTCCCTGGTGAAAGCAGAGACTGCATCAACTAGAAATACACATAGTCATACTATGAGCTGCTCAGAATCTCGATTATAGCACAATTATTGTCGGCCATTATCCATCTCAAATTTAACTTATGTACGTTGCAATAAAAAAGTACAAACTTGTCATTGCATATACAAACATGAACTTTTTGTGTACAACATTAATTGAAAGAACTTGAAAACTGCTGCTAAAAAGTAGATTCTTATATGTGCTCAATGAATTTCTAACAAAGCTTGATGAGGGTGAATGCTTAGAGAGAAGAAGTGAAAAAATCAAGAAGAAATCAGCTGCGGAATCACCTTCCAAAAACTTATTTTCCATCTAGTAGCATACCGGGATCGAAATTGCTCACAACGAAGTTGTAGAAGGAGTTCTGATTTTGTGCGATGCCTTTCAACCCCGTTAAGCATTTGAGATTTCACCGGTGTCTTTTATGAGGACGAGTTACAAGCAAGGTCGAGCAAGAGCTGTGGCACACAAGAGCTGGATACGCCCCCCCCCACCTATAATCCGTCTCAAACCCCCCCCCCCCCCTCACCAGCTTCTCTTCTCATGACATAAAGGCTCTACCATGCATAATTAGGCACATATTCGTAATTATCATGTCAAATAAACACGGGCCAAGTTTCAGCAAATTCTGAGGATTCCCAACATTGGACCACCCAAGCAAAGTGAACATTTTCGAAGATAATTGACTGTATTTCAAAAGTGAATTAGCTAATTTACTCCCTATTTTCCCATACCATAAATCCTGCTTTAACACGTTGATGACCTTGTGTATACGCATGTATGCACGCCCTGACTCCCGTTTAGCACTGTCGTGCATCCGCGCGTATGCACGCTAGTTTTTTAGGTGCAAACGAAAAGTTTTAAGGTAACTTCTATGCAGTAATACTACTAGTGGCCTGATTGTCTTACAGAACGCAGGGCATCGCGGCAGTTGTTCAGAAGTTTCGGCCGCAAAATTGGGTAATCAGTCCGTTTTTGATGTAGTCAATACATGCTAACTACGTATTTCCGAGAAGGTGAAGACTCTGTATAGCTGTTTTGAAATCAAACAAGGATGAATCAGGCAGAAAAGACCTGGTATTACAACGCTTTTCTCGGAGAGGGATCTCAGATATAGCCACTGCATGGTTTATTGGAGTGAAAATCGATGCAAAAACCTTGATTTGTGTAAGTCCTAGTAAGGCTCTGTGATATACCTGTATGTTTGAACAAAGTTCGCATGCTCTAAGAGTAAGTCAAAAAGACTCCCACATAATGTTTTCGTGCATCCGCGCGTATGCACGGGCCAAATGCGCGAAGGACGTTAGTGGGACTTTCGCCCAAAATGGCGCGGTCGTCAACATGTTGGATAACAATCAAATTATAGAGTTGGAAGAGGGAAGAGCAGGCCAAAATCTCGTTTGTCCCATTTTTCGCTTCCAACGGCTGCGCTTTCACCAGCTTTTACCCAGAGCGAAGAAGATGAATTAGGCCCAAATTACTCCCATGAAAACTACAAGGCTTAGGCTATCAAACTAATGTATTTTGTTCGCTAAAATTTTTTTTGGGGACAAGTTGATGGGGTGTGGCACCACCCCTAAAAAGCTGTGGCGGTCACAGCTTTTTAGGGGTTGTGCCACACCCCATTAACTTACCTTCAAAGCATTCAAATCTCTGCCTTTCTTATCTGGTTGCTACTGCTAAACCTTCTTCTCCACATAGCAAGAATTTCATTCAAAATTGTTTTTCCTAGAAAAAGATATAGTCGCTATTCCTTAGCTAAGCAAATGGAAAACACGGCAAAAATACTGGTTTACGGTAATATGCTAAGTCTGCGCTACTACGTGAATCGCGACGGAAGGCGCCAAAAACAAGTACATTCATTAGCCTGATTCTCGTAACTTTCACAAAAGTGATTTAAGCCTGGTTGGTCCTTTCTAGTCTGAGTAAATTGAAAGCGAAAAATGGGACAAACGAGATTTTGGCTTGCTCTTAATTCCAGAGTTTGGAGGTTAATCGAAGTGGAGTTCCTAAAAGCAGAGAAGTAGTAGTACCTTGTAACGAGTGCAAAAAAAGTAGTTTACTCACCGAAACGAAGTCAGCATGTCGAAACTGACCACCTCACCTGAGTGTCCCAATATTTGAAACCTCAAAATTCGCCGCTCGGCCCTCAGGGGCTATTTGACATGCTAATTATGAAAATGGTGCTCTTATGCTTTCAGGATTCTTTTGATATGCTTACTGTGCGTGTATGACGTTAGGCCAAAACGTCAGTGCTGGTTTTTTGTACCTAGCCTATCAGATATTGTTGAATGACATAATGTCGCTAACATCACTATCACCTGATAACGATCCCCTCCCCCCTCTTCCTGACCCCTCAACGACCCCCCAGGCGTGGCGTGCCACGCCCCACGCTTGACCTAGGTCACAAACGTGACATGGCCAATCAATGTAATGAAACCTGGAATCAGAAAAAGTGGATAAAAAGACCATCATGCTTCTATTTTTAATAGACCGTTCTCATAGCGGATGACGAGAGTCCCATCCCTGGATTCCAGGAGTGGCCAACATAGGTGATACAAGATGATGTCTTGGCCCCGGAGTGAGCTTGGCATCAAACATATCTCGGAAATTTCACTCACTTGGCAGCGAAGACTCTTTATAGAGAAAAGTGGGAGTGGTTGAACTTGGTAAATGGCATTCGCGACTGACACTAAAACACCAAAATTGTAGAAAGACATATGCCTATTCATTCTACCTACTTTTCCAAGACATTGGGTCTTTTTCTATGGTCGAAAGGGTGTTGGATCGGATAAATTGCTGACGTGTTTTGACTTTTCTTACTCTGAGGAAGGCAAAAACGGCAAAATATCAGTCTGTACAAGCCAAACATCAAGCCAAACAAAATAGTCAGTATCCCATGATGCAAGAATTTCTCGGCAGTCAATAAAATATCATGATCGCTCTTTGTTACCGTAAAATTACGATTTCTCCAGAATCTAGCGCTGTTGAGATATGGGGCGTCAAGTTTCCTAAGCTTTTTGATGATGTAACTAATCATCTTACAGATGAACGTAGAAAAAAAACTTGTTAAGCTCTACCTAGAATAACTTATGGATGAAGTATGACTGTGATGTGCACCTTTCGTAAAATGAATTTGGCAACTTTGGTTGGTCTTTTGAAGGGGTTTAGGCTTCTTGTTTGGTTTCCTTTTCGAGGCAAAAAGCAACCCTTAATTGCGCGCTCCTCGAAATTTCTATCATGATCTTACATTAACGCAGAAAGATCAGATATTGTCACCGGCCAATCTACGCTGGAGTTAGCTCTACAGCATGGTGCATAAAGATCGGCTAAAGACATGAAGCAGAAGACTCGCAATCGAGTGCGCACTTTTTTGGGACACCCTGTTATTGTAGTAGCACTGTAGAGCTACCATCGAGAAAGTCCGCAAGTATGTTGGAAATACGTGGTGTTACCATGTTTACATTTACAAGGTGTAAGAAAATTATTTGCAAATGTTGTGAATGTTAATGTTGAACTCGCGCAGGAAGAGTCCACCGATAAGTAAAAAGCTGCTCTGTTTCGATAATCAATGAAATGCTGCAGCATGATTTGAACGCAACTGTGGTTAGAAAATCCTGAACTTCTGCCGACGAAGTTTCGAGCAACACGCAGGTATTGAAAAAAGCGTTCTGGCTTTTCGCAAAAGTTGCTTCTTAATGCGAAACACGTGCAGCTTAATGGGACAAGCGCTACAACGTACTACAAAATAGAAGTTTGGGAATGTTTAGCAGGAAGTAATTAACATCTGACCAGGATAATGTGTAGCAAAAAAAGAATGGAAGGTGAGTCGAAAAAGTCTTTCAAGTTTATTTATTATATAGGTGCATTGTTTGCTGGAAGAGCTGACCATCCAATTTGAGCGCGATTTCAGCCAGTTTTTTGAGATTTTCGTTCATGTAATCTAGCTCTTTTTTTTGATTATATCGCTTTTGTTTCTTTCGTCGCATTTTTACGCTATTTATGCTAACGTGTTCTAAATTAGACTCTGCTATGCAGTGTTTTTCAGAATTTTTTTCCTTGCTCATGAATTTTGTTGAAGTAAATGATGAGTAATCTCATTCTTGTCGTTTTTTTCCTTTTTCTTTATTTCAGCTTACTGGAAATCAGAGAATAGGTAAGCTACGATGTATTTCCTTGTGCATGACATTGTTTTGCAGAGAATGAAGTTGCATGCATGCATGTTGCACGTCGTCGCATTCCTGAATCTGCCGCTCACTCAGTTGCCCATCTTTTGCTTCCCTTCCTCTGTGCAAGGGTCTCATTTGATTGTGTAACTATTAGAGTTGGCTTCCGGCTGCATGACGGGCGAGTTTGCATGTGTTTTTCTGTATTCTTATTTTCAGGTCTTACATAAACAATAGAGAATAAGGTTGTGAAAGAAACACGAAATTCTAATATCGTTTAGTGCTAGTAATAAATTTCACACACCGGTTTCGGGGCTTAGAAGTATACCGGTAATGTGGCTTTCTTGCCGCCCCTCATCTACTGGAGTGCATTGAGAGCCATTTTCATGTGTATTTTCTGCAATGTTCTAGCTTTTATCCGTTCTAAACACAGTATTTTCATATTTCCGACCTATATTTATTGTACTGTCGAGTTAGTTGAAGGTTATTTATTATAAAACCGTATCCGTTAGTAGGAAAGCGCGGCTTTGCCATGAAAAAACATCGTTAGTAAAAGAATTAAACATCATTTGCATGCGCAAATAGATTATAACACCTGAAAACAAGCTTTTTATTAGTGTCAAGCAAATGTTAGTAACATTTACTAGTGTGAAATCATGAATGACTAGTAATCGAGTTCCAAATCCAGATCACTCTCCACGTCAAAACACGTCTCATGACAAGGTCTCGTCTGAAGAGGATGGATCGTCTGACAAGCTGCTACCGTTGTTCTCAATGTTGGCAAGATCTACAAGAATCTTTTCTCGCGCGGCATCTTCCTCCTCAATCGCATGCACCGTCCACGATTCGCAGAGCCTCCTACTTACGTTCTCCATGTAATCAAGCGCCCTTTTTCACCTAAGAACATAAATTATTTTATGGGAATTGCATGCGATTTATGATTGCATTACCATATGCAATGCTCCGTAAGGTGCCCGTATTCTGCGAGATTTCCCTTTAGCTGGCTTTAACACGTTTTATAGGATTAAAAAGCAGTAAAAAGGCGGAAGATTTATTACTACCACACCAAATTGCGCACAGATGTTCTCGACGGCATAGCTTCTACGCAGCTATGCCGTCACGGCTTGCTATGAAGTTCTGGAGCTAAAAGAAGATGATTCGTAATCATTGATAACATTTGTATATCTACTTTCACAAGAAGATCTGCCTTGCTACTGTCTAGCAGCTACTATGCTCTTCTGACGGAGATAATCTTTAATGGCCGCTTTTATAGACGACCTCGGGGGAATCTTAATGACTACTTATACTTCAAGACTATACGATTTGACTGTCCGGAGTCACTACCTTCTCGATTTGGCGTGAACGGGAAGCATTGTCCATCACGATAGAAACGAACCTTCCAGCAGCGAAATTAGCATGCAGGAAATTGATTCCCTCGGCCATTCTTAAAACTGCTATGGTTCATGTCCCGATCGACGCCGTCGTTCACTAGTCCTCGCCACTAATTATAACCCTTGTGCATCTCGGAACTAATCCTTCTCAGTAATGGCCCCAATAACAATTGCACACCTTCCTTCGGTCTTCGATGCCGACAACCCACAAGAGTACTCCCGCAGTGTAGATGCAGGGGCAAACCTTGGGATCGTGGTGTCATTCCAGCCAAGCTTTCTAGCCATGCAGTCAAAGATCCACGATAAGTCTATGTAGACGACACTGTGATCGCGACGCCTTGCTTCTTCCGCTCTGTCCAGATATCTTGCACTTCGACTCCTGGGACGGTATGTATCAATCTCCCTCTCGGGAAGAAGTTCCTGTCTGGGTCGTCACCCGACGGGCATTCTGGGATCTTACTCGGGCAAGAGCCCGGACTGCCTAGTTGGGGATCAGTAGCACGCGTGCTGGCGCATATGTATTAGGCCTCCTGGCGCATTCTGAGAGTGACGCCGTTCACTCACTTCTGTGCATTTCTCCTCCGAATTTGAGTTCATGCGTGTTTCTATATTTTTCTGTTCAATTACAAACAAACACAAACAGATACAGATACAACATACAATACAATACATACATAACAAATAATTACAAACAGATACATCATCGGAATGTTGGAGAAGAACGATCCTTCTCTACAATGTGTGTGAGACACGTTTCTATGAGAATGTGACATCACACAAAAGCAAGGTATCAATCAAAAAAAATTAATAATCAAACAAAATCATAAAATCTCATTTTGGTGAAAAAGCAAGCACAGCCTGCGTCCAAATGATAAAAAAGAGCAAAAACCAGACAGGATTCTGTCTGGTTTGCTTATCATACATAAAGAAACGAAAACAAAACCGAAAAAGTCAAAGAGCTCACCAATAGCGCATAAAAGGGCAGAACAGGCGAATGTGCGCAAAATGCGAGATAACAGGATTAGGCGTAAAATATATTTCGTAATTTCGTATTTCATAATTTCGTATTTCGTAATTTCAAAAGACTCACAATGTTCCCAAATCTATTGCTACAGACGTTCACATTCTTGGGAACTTATGTGGTGGAAAAAACAGGCAACACATTGAATAATGTAGTTAAACTGCATGCAAATCACAAACATGCACATTATAGTTACTTGCAAAACCTAGCTTCTAAGAAAGAAATTCAGATTGAACAAAAAAAAGAAAACAGGCTTCTTTCGTTCCTTCCTTTAGACGGAGCACAGATATAAGAAAAAATAACAAATAAGCCCTTCCCGGAACTCTTCAGTAAGGAGGGAGGGCGTAACACAGTAAAGAAAATGAAAACTTACGAATTTCAGCAAAAAAAACGCGATGAGTTGCATTTCCCGTCGCGAGTGCCCGATCCCGCGAGATCGGGCTTTCCTGCCCGTCCGGGTTGGGCGCCCGCTAGTTTCATACATCATGGGTCGGGCGCCCGCTCCCGCCGGGGCGTTCATTTTCAATGGTTAAGGAGCGCCCGGTCGCGGTTCGGGAGATTGATACTACCGGCCCTGATCTTGAGCTTCTCGAAGATGCAGCGCTGTCCGTCGTTAACACGATATGTAAACCCAGCCCCTCAACAAATAGTAGAACGATGTTTTACACAAACCAAGGCTGGGGTGGCGATTTCAGCTCCGTCCACAGCTCTCTCACACCTCCTCCTTGAACTTGTCGCGAAAAGGTGTCGCACTATGTTGCCCCACTCCCCTGCTTGCTTCCTCAGGGCCTCATTTCGGTGGTACTTGCGAGTCTCTGAACCGTCCCTCCGTGCGTGGAATGGGCTTGCGAACGTGTCCTGCTCCGACCATGATCTTTCTTACTTCGCTACCGGATGCACCACAGGCAAGGGCCGTTAGCTTCGTTGGTGCCTTGAAGACCGTTCCTGCGCAATCATCCCCTAGTCGTTGATCCAGTTCCTCAAAGAAGAACCACACGTTGGCTATGATGGTCTTAGCCTGCACATCCAGAGGCCGAGATGTATGCTGACTATATCTTCGTGAAGCGCTTCAAACATGCTAAGGTTGAGACTGCGAAGCCTGTTGCCCTAATCCGACGTACTCTGCCAATGGGAGGAGATAACAAACTTAAATCAAAAGTCGTATAGAATGAAATCACCCATTGATGCTGTAGACCTATCCTGCCACGTGAAGCCCTCGCAATCGAATTATTCACACTCTGCTAGAAATCAACCGTTACTTATGTAATTTGTATATAATCCCCGTTAGTGTGTTAGTATACGTTATTGCGAGCATTTTGCATTCATTTAGTTTTGTTAGCGGTGCATGAATCAAACATATGCAGTGTTATACACCGTTCCACTCAAAGCCTCCGCAAGAGGTTCAATAAAAGATTTCTGCAAGAACGTGATTACAGTTGTAACTAACAAGACGAGGAAACGAGATACCGCGTCAGAAGGACCAAAGCGATGTTTGCCAAGAAGCAAACGACAGACGATAGAGGACTAAATATGGACAAACTGGTCTCTATGGCTATTTCAGCACTCCTACATCTGGAATATCATGTAGGAAAGCTGAGATAAACATTTGCTTGATCTCATCCAAGAAAAAACCATGATAGCCACTGATGCTATTAAAAAACCCACTCTTTCCACTAACTTTGCCCAAGCGATGGTTCACGATTTTCGAAAACGACTGACGGTATGTGGAAAAGGAAAGAATTCAAAAATCGCGCCAGAACTTCGTTTCGTTGATGTTTACCGAAGTAGAACTCGTAGCATGTTCGATCATCAAGTAATCTGAAAGAAAGGGAGTACAAGTAAGTGCTTTAAAAGAGATCTAACAAGGAAAGTGTGTTTAGTCGAAGTGGCATTTCCAGAAGAACCCATACTGCTTTGAAGAACATTAGGTGGTGATTCCAAATCTGCCTTCCAAATCTGCTCAGCGCCTCTGGACGCCGAGTTATGGGTGTTTTTCAGACAAAAAATTGAACGCAAAACTTCAACAAAATCGCCCAAATTTGCTCAAATGGTCCAGTGTCAAGTGTCAGAGCCGTTCATGCAATGGGTACATTTTGTCTAATATGCTAATACTTAACATTGCTATATCTGAGCACAGGAAAGATTGTAACAATCGATTTTGCCTAAATTTTGCATTCATTTTTCGCTCTTAAAAACGGTCATAACTCGGCCTACAGAGGCGCTGAGCAGATTTGGAAGGCAGATTTGGAATCATCGCTTAATGCTCTTCAAAGCAGTGTGGGTCTCATCTGGAAACGCCACTTCGACCAAACACACTCCCCTTGTAAGAAGAAAAAGAGATAAGAACTGCTCTGATAACACTAGATAATGTAGGACCAGGATGCTGCGAGACAAATCCCCGTTTGCAGCAGGTACTGTAGAGCTGGAAAGGCTCCAAAACGCGCATACTTCGAAGTAACCTAGCCACGCATCTAACTACATATCGAGTTCGCATAGAAATTTTATCCCCAATAATGACACTGCGCAACATCTCTGCTTGCTCAGTAGACGAGTCCTTGTTTGCCACACTATCGCAGCGGCTGATCGGGTAAGTAAAAACTTATATGCAGTACGGCTTTCTTTGGAAGAGTGGCAGCTATTTCGGTAGAGGAGACAGCAATGACTAACAAACTCGCATTTTGAATTCTTTGTATTTGCGTAAAATGTGAATGTTTTGAGTAACCAGCTTTTCCATATACAACAAACATGTTTATGTTATTTGTACCCCTCTTATGGGTTCTTCGACAGAGATCCACGGCACAAGAGCTGCTACTACAGGAACAGAAAGTCAGAACACAACATTACCATGCACTGGGAACAACAAAACAACAAAAAACAACAAAAAGAATGGGGCAATAAAGATTAACAAGGTAACAGCATGAGATAGACGAAAAACCGATATCTGACGTGAGATCCGCTCGTGGGCAGGTGGTCTTGGCGCGCAATCTGCTTATGTATCCTTATAATTCCCGCCTCAGTGCGTTTGGCGGGCGTCTCGTATGGGCCTGATCTTTCGTACGGTCCTGATCTCCACAAGTTTTGCTCAAGCTGCAGCTATGACCTTTGTGACAATCTCTTCCTATTTTCTGCTGAGATTTTGAACAGTTGCTCAGTTACAAGTTGATCATCATATGTTTGCGTCGTCACCGTCGCTGTCACCATGACCTTCTCTTTTTGCAAGCAGATTATCAACGAGTGAAGACCACAGAGCCATACTCATTCCATTAGCACTTAGTATAATTCCCATGCCTTTCAGCGAAATGGAATATTCAGTTCTGTTAAAATGACTTGTTTGCGGCGATCTCATCTCTGCTTTGAATTCGCGCCACAGTTCCACAGTGTGGAGGATTTGCAATAAAGATATAGGCAAAAAGTGGTGATTCGGTGGCATGTCCGTGGTGCATGCACAACGTAAGGCACCTTCCATTCCGAGCTCCTCTCATCGTAACCAGCCGCCTGCGCCGCTTCCATGAAGGAGTCGTACAGTTTACCATTGGGTTCGTAAATCCTCAAATGATCGCACACCTTTTTTGAACAGCAGCAACATTGTACTACATATAATTCATACATTTTCGGATTCACTTGCCACCATTTCCGATATGGGTAGTTCATGCTTATGTGTAACATAATTACTTCCGGAGAAGGAATAATTTTCGGTCGCACCAATCCACATCTATCCATTATCCATTATCTCTAACCTTATCGTGAGACAAGTCGAAATAAGCTAGCAATCTACTTTTTGTGTTCACAACGATGGCATACCCTCGAAGAAAACCGGCTGCTCATCAAGCATATATTGCATCAATGACATGATTGCATGCGTTGCATAGTGCAGGCTACCCCAATACTCTATAAGCCTCCTCATCGTGAGAAAAGTACCTAGCTAGCCTATACACTTCGCTCATATCTATTTCAACAACTTTATCATGCTTTCTGAGTACACATGATCTTCCGTCAGACTATCAGTTTGGAGCAACTCGTTACTACCGAGTCCGATCTTTGAATACATACTTGGATATATATCAGAAGGCCTGCGTTGCACTGCAGCCTTCAACAATTTTCTGACAATCGTGTTCGTCAACGAATAGATAGTTATTAGTACAAATTTCTGTTCAAGGCAAATGTTTTCCCCAGTTTTCCAACGGACAGAACCTTCCATCATTTCTACTATGAGATAACGGATAACCGCCATAACATAACTCAGTGCATCTTTATAGGCTTGAAATAGCCCTTAAAGCATTCATCTGCACCTGTTTTGTGACGCACAATGTATGATTTTCCAACAAGATCAGACGCAATTCTTTGCTCATCGTCAGCTGCTGGGTATCTAGACAGATTCAGCTGCTATGAGAGATTCTATCTTCTCAGCGGTGCCAATCCCATATGCTCAAGTAATAAGTAAATGCGCATGGGCATACCTCTCTTCTAAAAATCCGTGCTTCCATGTGAAGACGTCGCCTAAACATAAACTTCTTTCCTTTTGATGCCGTCGAGAAATTCGGTAAATCGAAGGAAAAGCACTCGACAAACAGGAACAGATCCGTCTTCCATTCGGACCCAATCTCCATATATGTTCGTGTGTCTGTGCACATTTCGCATAGTTATTAAGGATGAGCGGTCAAGCTCATTTTGCTGGTCATCAAAATATGATAAGAACGATAGGAGCGGACTCAAGAGACTCGGGAATCAAAAGAAGGGTAGGTTTCGCTACATGAAAGACCAAGCACGATGGACTGGCTCTCAGAACGGGGTGAAACCCGGGATGCCAGCTCGTGATTGGATAAAGAGGAGGCTGTGGAACTTTTAAGCTCATTGTGATGCAGACTGATACTGCTGAGTTGATCATCTTCGATAGCAGCAAATTCCTACATCGCCACAACGTGTCTTGACGTATAATGCGATCCATCTCCAGAAGAGATGAAATATTGCTTCTCATTGTCAGATGTTTAGGCTCCTTCTCACCAACATCAACAGAATCGGAGTCACATTTTTGAAATCGGTACATACTAAATTATCCTTCTTCCTCTTACTAAGCATCGGTCGACGTTTAAGAAGCATGTTTTTGATGAAGTTTTGCTGTCCAACGAGGATACTACAACGGGTACGTGAGCGCTTTGATGTTGTAACTGTGATGTGCAGCTACACATTTTTCCTCATCTTGAAAAAACTCCACGTCCTTCGTCTAGTCTTCCTGCGACATCCACTTCATCTGTGCTGACATAAATTGCTGCGATTTAGACCGAGATACTCGCATGCTAAGGCGACCGGGAACGTCGGGCAAGAGGAGGAGATTATTCCTTTTTGCTTTAGATTTTTACCCCTAGGTTTTATCTGCTTCTCGAAACCAAAATTCTTCTCTCTTTCTCATATAATCGCGGGGGGGGGGAGGCAGACGGTCCGCAGAATTTTGGGGCGTGGCCAAACCTTCAGCGAGCGGTACCTCCTTTACTGTCGAATGTCTTGCTGGCAAAATACAGTTTTCTGCGGGCGCTCGTCAAATAATCTTTTTCAGAGAGCGCTGGCCAAACTTTCAGCAGCCGCTCGGACTCTTTTTGAGCAGTCTCGGGCGTACGTCGAGCAAATGTGACACTCTATGCTGCAGAGGTGTCATCGATGGTTTAATTACCAAAGTTTGAGGTACTTTCTCTTAGCGGAAAGTACCTGAGAGCTGTGCATCTCCGCAAAGGACAGCGCGGCCCTCAATACTTTTGCATATTCTCGCGGAAAGTCGCGAGAATGCGGCAAATGCGCCGCAACTAATCTATAGGAAAGCCGCGATAGTTCTCCGAGCATTTTCTGAAAATTGGTCAACATTCTTCCAAATTTCTGCAAGCGGGCCGCAAGAAGTCAGCGAACTATTTTTCCGGTGCCCGCTTGCTCAAAATTTGCATGCCCGCCTGCCCTCGCGAATATCTGGGTTGGAGGTAGATCTCATAAATTGTCTTTAAACATAGAAGAAAACACTATATTCATGCAGAATATCAACGATCGGTTGTATAAGTCTGTATTTCATCTTAGTTTCCCATACTTTCACGGTACCCTGCACAAAAGCTGGACCTAATCTTCAATAATGAAGAGCTAAAGAAAAGGCTTTCTCCAAATCGGAATTCAAGTGGCAAATGCCAACCAATATCAAAACGTCCTTGCAATACCAACGGCCTCTGCCCAGATCTTCCTTAAGAATTCAGACTGATTATACTTCAACACAAGCAAAAATATAATGTGAAGAATACTAGTGGTTTATCTAGCAACTCTCTAATCACAAGTACCCCAAATACTCCAAGTCTTGTACATGTCCTGAAAACATCTTTATGATATACTCATTCATCTCAATCACAACAACAAATTTTCAACTAAAAAACTCGGGAATACATATGATTGATATAAAATCAAATGTCGTGGAATTCCGGTCATTCATGTCGATATTTGTTAGTAGCGAAAACATAAAACCACGCTTCCCTTTCCGCTCAAAATTCCATGTTCTACATCTAAATTTGAACTAGTTGTACCGTTTCCGTCATTTTATGTGTGATTTCATGCCTTTTTTAGGTCCCCCAACAGAAGTTTGTTATCCAGCACTGGCGTACCGAAAGGAGGTGGGGAGGCGCCCCCCCCCCTGAGAATGGGTCGCGAAATTTTTGAAAGTTACTTAAATGTGTTATAAAAATGTGCAGAGGGCTTGCTTTTACTTGTTAATCAAAATGATCTTCAAAAATTTTCAAAAATTCAAAGACAAGTTCATGAGTGTGTTCTAACGCATTTTGGTTTATTCACTACTAGGTTCTTGGAAGAACATGTTCGAGCTTGCTGAACAATGCAAATCCGAACTTTTTTTTTAGAATTCCTAATAGTAACTCACCAGAACGCGTCAAAAAGCACTCATAAACTTGTTAACAGACATAAGCAAAGCATGTTCGTATCTCTCAATCAAAGAATGATTGATGCATAGTCTGACAATCGATAGAGAGGTGCAGCCAACCTCCTCATTGTCAGATGAGCTGCCACTCCCAGGGTATTGATGATCACTCCCCATTCCTCCCCATTTTACGTATGTAATGATATGAATGAAAATCTAGTCAAGAACTTTCAGGATAAAACAAGGCAGGATAACAAGGTAAAAGGATCAGTCCCAAGAATGGCTAACTCATAGACTCAGAACACCAGGCCCCACAAGTTATCGTGCATCCCCAGAAATTCTCCCACATAAACCATCAATGTGACTGCCTTTCGATCTTTTAAACTTGTCATTTATTTATTTATTTACTTATTTATTTATTTATTCATATTCAACGATCTACAGTGCGAAAACCGTGATGATTTGGGATAAGGCTTAAAGGCAGTGCGTCGGCAGAATGAGACCCATGGCAAAACAAGGTCACAGGTAGGAGCCCCCATAATGGAACCTATGGGCCAAAGTTCGATCTTTCTCTGCCACTTTTAATCCCCTAAATTTCAAAGCGAAAGCAGCGCTCATCTCCTGTCCTCTCCGAACCCGCCCACCCCATGGACGAGTGAACGCGGAGCCCGTCATGGCGAAGACGCAGAGTCGTTGCGGGACCTCATGCTTATAGCATTGCGGCTGGCGCTCTGACCGTGGAAGTCACTCGTCCATGGGGTGGGCGGGTTCGGAGAGAACAGGAGATTAGCGCTGCTTTCGCTTTGAAATTTCGGGGGTTAGAAGTGGCAGAGAAAGACCGGTCTTTGGCCAATAGGTTCCTTATGAGGGCTCCTACCCTGTGACTTTGTTTTGCCACGGGTCTCATTCTGCCGACGCACTGCCTTTAACACGTTAACTCCAGCAAATCTGAGGCGCTTATTCGAAGTTGACATGTTGAAATGATCGAAAGACAGCGACGTTGACGGTTTATAAGAAAACAATCCTGAGGGATACAACACATATATCATCCTAATTTAGGTTCAGATTGAGATTTTCGTTCATTCCTACAAACGTTGCTGAAAAAACCTATTCTATTAGGTGGTTTCATAAGTCCGTAGACTTTTTGATTTTGTAGCCATTTCTCGATGAAGCGGTTGTTTTATGTCAAGTACCTGACCGTTCGAAAGAGAATCGTTGTTCGTTTTCGAAGCGAATTTAATTCCCTTTATTTTATAACCTCTCAAAGCAAAGTTTTCTGAGAGGCAAAAATCGGCATTTTCGGCAACTGCACTTTCCGCATTTGGTCTATATACCGCAGAATGTTATTGTCATATGTAGGCGGATTGGATAGTAGCAAGCAAGACTGGTAAACTGACAAATTTGCAGATTGCCAATATGTTTAAAACCGTTGGAACAAGGTCCCACTAATTGTTGTCTTTGAACGCTGCCGCTTGGGTTTTGCGCGTTGTTTAGCGACAGTTTGTGTCGGTCCTCCTATCGGGCCTTGACAAATGTATGGGTTCTTCTAAGTGGTGTAGGAGTATGAGTACAAGCTCTGGCCAACATTTTACGCTGTCTCAGAATTTTTTTGGAGTGGGGACTTTTCTAATTTTACCAAACGCAAAACATCTACACACATGGCAAAAGTGAGCTTAATCCTTCTTTATAGCGTCTCTTTAGGTAAGGAGACTACTATTTACCTAGCGCCACCAAAATGAGAAGGGTCCATTTTGCCAATACACTGTCTTTAAAACAGCAAAGACCTCCTACACTTTTACTCCTCTCAGACTATCGCACCTATGATGATAATAGAGAAGCGAGATAGCCAAAATACGAAAGGAGAAGAGCATTTCCACACAAAGTTGGCACCGTGTCAAAAAATTGTTTCCTCATTTTTGGGTCGACTTCGAATAAGGACAAAATGCATGGGCTCAAAAAGGTAAGGACTGGTACCGACATGGTGGGACGCTTGAATCTTCTCGAACTTTTGAGATAAAATTTTATTCAGCTTAACAAATAAATTTCAAAAAAAAACTGCACATATTCTTATGCTCGAGCAAAGCTGCAAAATTGATGATACAGAGATTATAAAATGTGAAAGGGCGAAAAAATTTAAAGATCAACAACAAACTAAATAGAAAATATGTACAACCTGTAGTCTACCCGAAGTCAATTGAGACTATTTTTTGAGATTCTTCTCTAATGCTTCCATCGTTTGTTTGATTTTCTCTGATTGTGCCAATACACCAGCTCGTTCATAAACATCATCTAAGTCTATGCCAGTGATGTCTAGGCTAGGTGCATGCTAAAGAACATAGTTGTAAGTAAGCCTGGATGTAGGGTTCAAAACTGACAGGTTCCTCTCTCCTCAACTTTTTGTACTTTTTGAGCATAGTTTTAACATCGTCCATTTGAGTAGGCTGATGCAGATCAAGGTCTGAAATGAAAAACTGTGCTCGCAAAACTGAAAAAAAAAACGGAAAAAAACACTGAATTATAGAACTTACCTTTCATATTTGGTGTAAACAACGTAGAACGTGCAGTGTGCAATGTAACTCCTTTGCTAATTGGCAATGAGACGTCCTCATCTGAATCTTAAACGAGTCAGGATAAAAAAGTACTCCATAACAACCAGATTCTCAACCCAAGAAAAATATAGTGTCAAAATTCTAAACCTAGACGAGTGAATGAACCTTCTTCGTCACTCGAGACGCCGGCTTCTCCGACTTTCATGCGACAGTCGGCTATCATTCTGAAAAAAAATGCCATTGTAGCTATTATCATGAATTGACAGCGGAGAAAAAACAATACTCATAGCAAAAAGAGTCAAAGAGCATACTCACGCTTTGCTTCGCTTAGCTGCTCGCAGTCGAATTCTCTCCATGTCATTCCGTCTTTTCATAGTTTCTGGATCTATAGGCTGCCTCGTTGGCGAGCACAATGCGCTAGTCGACATTAAATGCTGCAGAACAGCCTGCAAACGGCCGTATATTCACGCAAGTCGAAAGAGACTTAGAACAACGCATGTAGACAAAGGGTAGCAAATCTCTCCTAGCAAAAAATTTATACATAATAAAAAAAGGTTTCTTGTCTAAAATTGCTTCTTTGATGAAATTAGCGAACAACTAGCACAGAAAAGGCATTGAAGAATTTAGACGTTCTCGTGAACGCAAAACCTTATACGCAGAAATACAAAAACAAACAAAAAGAAAACAAATGAAGCTTACGTGACGCGATTTGACAAGCTTGTTGAGGAGATTCATGTGATAAAATCGTATATAGTGGTCATACAAGACTTTATTGTTGTCTCGAATTTGATTCTGTTGTGACGGTCGATCAGGATTGAACCAGCCATCTAAGTATGCATTAAAGAGATTTTTTACAGATTATTGAGTAACCCACTTTTCAACTTGGACTGGACTCGGTCTATAGGATTACCGTGGACCAGGTCCATACGCTTAGTGAAAGCACACGACAATGCATGTTGTTCCTCAGCTACCGTCTTGATTGGTGGTAGAAACTGCTAGAAACAAGATGTTGTTAGAATGGTGAAAATAAGACTACGTTATAGATATTGAGATGATTTTACTGACCCTTAAGTGATTTCTTGCTTCCTCAGAAAGACTATAGTAGGTCTCCGCGCAAACAACTTGTCGAAAAACATAATCCTGAAAATGTGAGACATCTTTCGAATCCATCAATGAAAGAATTTTCAGCAACTTACACTATGGACTAGTATACTGGGCAAGAGGAGCAAATCACCATTGAAGTTCACTCTCGTCACCTCTGCATCAGCTTCTTTATATAGACCTGAAATATCTGCTAAAAAAACCTCAAAATCCTCAAGAGATTTTAAAGCTAAAGGTCTTACTTTCTAGATCCAAAGTAGAAGGGTCGGTAATGCGTCGATTTTCCCCGAGTGGGTCTGGCAAGCGCCCAATAAGCTATAATATAAGCTGGTGCTATGCATATCCAAAAAAAGAAAAAAAAAAGAAGAATGACGAACAGCGGCCGGAAGTGTAGATCTTGGCTTACTGCGCGAACCATTGGCTTCGTGAGGTCGATCCTTCAAACGTCGTGGTGGAACCGCAGGAGTTTTGAATTTATGGTCATCTTTGTAAGTGATGGTAGAAGTTGACGGACTGTTCGCGGCGCTCTGGAACGACAAAAAAATTTGAAGAATATTCTATCTAGTTCTAGTAAAAAAAATCAAGTATGCCCATATCCAAATTCACAATTACATAGAACACCCCAAAAAAACTGTTTGTTTGTTAATATATTTCCTTCTTGAGTCCTGGTTCAACTCAAATTATGGTTCACAGCAACTAACCTTTGCTGTTACAAAGGCCATTACATTTCTGGCGTATTTTACGCGAATTAAAAGCACGATTTTGCCTCGAAACATGCTCTAGAAAATTTGGATCTGGCCAACATTTCGAAAAAGGTGCTGCCGTCTCAACTGAATATTGCTCTCTATAGCTGCTCTTAATCCGAACTATGAGTGTCTAACCGCAGATTTAAGCCGATACTTCACCATTCGGAAATTTTATTGTCATAAATCGCTGTAATTCTGCGTTTGAGCCAGCCGTTCAATTTAGAACCTTGGTAACCGTAACGAATACAGACACTTCAACTAAGCAATATGTGTTTAGGAACTTTTGTACTTATTCAAATATAGAAGGCTAATATGGGAGATATGCCAGAAATCAGGGAAAATTATGAGCCATCAATAAAAAGATCATACCATCTTGGCTTAGCTACAGCAAAAATCAATATCGAAAATTATGATGCCTCTCAAATCCTGATCAAGATGAATAAGTAATGAAAACCCACACTTTCGTGCATTTCGCTCCACATTTCTTGTCTATTATCATCATACTGCCTTTCATACTGCCTTTGCTCGTTCTCCTGGGCACTGGTCAACGATGTGTTCGCATTTCCCGACCCGTCAGCTGTTGTCACTGGAGTTTCTGCTTCAGAGGACATACTGGGTCCTACAAATATTGTCAAAATGCAGATATGGGATACAGGAATGATGCTGATGTGAACTAGCAAGAGAACTTGGCTTTCAAACAATGGGACAAATTTCGAGGATTATGAGCAGGGAAAAGCGTCAGAATGTGGACTTGCAAGATTAGTGAGTGTCGGACTTGGAGCAGATGACGATCAGTGCAGTAAGTCATGACGATTATTTGTAATGAAGTAGATTTCATAAGAGAAATAAGAATACCCTACACAAAGCTGAATAAAAAAATAGCTGGCAGCTTTCATGCTCTAACGCTGATTTATGCTCTAGAACAAAAAATTAAAATTCCGGCTGAAATTCGTGGCACGATTTCACGGCGGCTTTTCCAAATAAAGTGAGTTTTATTTTTTTTATCAAAAAAATGGTAGAGAGAGATGCTGCTCTTGTTATTTCAGCTATGGGGTGCCTACATTTCTGATTTTGTCTGTGCAAATGGGTCTAAACGCTCGCAGCCTCCGCGTCTTCCTCTTGCTTGCAGCTGTACCAATACTAATTACAGCGGATGAACTGTTGGTGAGTACAGGTTGTAATGTACTGTTTTCCATATACCTTATTCTATTCCATCCTCAATTTTGAGGTGTTCACTCAGCCACTGCTCTTAAATAGTCAAACATTTTGGTGGATCTTGCGGATAGCTCCAAAAATCTCACATATCAAGTTCACCACTCATCTTTGAAATTAGTTTCTTGTTGATACGTCTCTACGTTCCCACGTGCGCGCGATGATCCGTGTGTTTTGAATTTAAGTTATGAGAAGTATGAACGACCCTCATCTGATGACAAAATCCTTAGGGACCCGTCATACTTCGCCGAAAAGAGCCCGAAAAAGCTCAAGAAAAGCCCAAAAAAGCCCGAAAAAGCCCAAAAAAGCCCGAAAGCGCCAGAAAGAGCCGGAATGTAGAAACGAACTTTTGGTAGAATTCTGACATTATCTTATCATGCGGACGATAGAAAATGACAAAAAGGCTCGATTGCGAAGTCAACACACATGCCTTAGCGCCAAAACGTGCGAGAAGTGTTCCGTCTCTTTCTGGCGCTTTTGGGCTTTTTTGGGCTTTTTCGGGCTTTTTTGGGCTTTTTTGGGCTTTTTCGGGCTTCTTTGGGGTTTTTTCGGCGAAGTATGACGGGTCCCTTAGTGCTAGACATTTGGTAGGGTTTGAATTGTAATTAATTAGTAGTCTCCACCCACATTTCGAGTGGGGGGAAATAACTCTTTGGCAAGGTTTTTCTCGCCTCTTGCTGATCTACCAATGCTTTGGATGTGAGCATGGCTTTTGATATGGCTTAAGATTGAAGTCTTCCGGAAATCTGAGCGTCTCTTGCATACATAGTATATTTCTGTAGAAAATGTATCGCAAATGCAGGCGTTTCATTTTTACGAATCAACTTTGTCATTCAGGAGGATGAACTTTGTGATGTTGAAACCGGTTCGCCGTGCTCTTCAGAAGGACACGAGGAGTGTAGACAGCAAAATGGTTCCGACAAGGTAATTACCCTGTTACATTGGAAATAGCGACGAGAATCTGTACAGTTCGAATTATTCATCAAAAAATATAGGTGCCTCAAGAAATTGTAAATTTATCTCATGGCTGAGGATTTTCGTTACTAAAGAATGCTCTGATTTCTTATATTTAGATTGGTATCTGTGTATGCATCGCTGGATACCACCGCGAGCTACGCGGTGCACCATGCCTTCCACTAAATTCTAACTCATCGATCTCAAAGATCTCAAATTCTTCGGTAGAAACCTCAACCCCTTCGGTGAGTCTGTTTTTGCTGTTTTTATTCTCAACTTCTAGCTGAAGTCCATGTTCAGAGTGCCATAAAATTTTTCGTTGATGGTCCGACTACTGTTCAGTTGCCCATAGATTCTGTTTCTGCGAAAGTAGTTCTTTCAGACGAAGACTCTCCCAAAGGTACCACAATTCCTTTCTTATCTGTTTGGTATATTTTTTAGTGGAAATATTTCTAGAGCGAAATTTTTCTTACTTGTGGGAGCTGCTACAAGGTTCAGGGCTCGCTTTTGCTTCTTCCTATAAACGCTCTGTACTAGAACTGTCACAGGTTAGTATTTGGTTTTCGAATTTTTATGATTCGGTGATTGCTTCATTGACTATATAATAAGTCTTTTCTTGGTTCATTTCCTCTTTGAGGAAATAAGGAATTTTTTTCTTTTAGTTGAAACCTGGAAAAATGCAGTTTCGCGTCACTGTAGCTAACAAAACGCACTCTGGTCAACAGACTTACTCACTCAGTGTAATTTCGCCTAAAGCACCTAACAAACCACCAAAGGCGATTATCCGTCCCGAATCGCCTGTTCATGGAGTAGAGCGCTCTAGGTTGACTCTAGATGCAGAAGGTAGTGCATTCAATTTAACGGGCTAAAAGCTCGAATTGATATTTCGTTGTTTTAGGAAGCATCGATGACGACAAGATAGTTTCTTACAAATGGACCCAAGATAAGGGACCCAGTATACCACTCCCAGCTATGAACACACCTATTCTCACATTGGATAACATGGTTGCTGGCAATTATGTTTTCAGGTATCTTTGCTTGTAGCTTGTTTTTTTTCCCATTTTTCCAAATATAATTACCAATAGCGCACACTGATCAGAGTTGGAGTTTTCGCTCGGATCTGCTCAAGAGTCCAATGAAATGTTGTCACACTATGATATCTAGGCAATGGCGGTCCGAGAAATTTTCCTATAAGTGGAAGTTTGAGACACTTTGCAAAGTTCCTGCGGGTCTGTACCCACGGATTCTGAGAAAAATAGGGGTGTGGGGGCACAAATCTCTTTTTCTTCAAAAGATTAATTTGAATTTTGCAGGAAAAAACTCGCAAAATTAACTTGACTGAGATTTTTGAATTTTTTATTGTTTACAAGTTTGAAAAAATCACTCGTTACTTTTTACAAATTTAAGCAGCATTAGAAATTTCGTGACCCATTCTTGTGGTATACATGGTTGTTTTTTTTTTTTTGAACGATTCTCGGAGTATACATGGTTTTTTTTTCTGAATGATCTCCAAAATTTTCAGAAGACATTCAGCTCTGTTAAAAAATTTCGGCGGCTAGTCTGGTCTTTTTTGAGAATTCTCTGTTGAAGGCAAAATATCTGGGAACCTTACTTAGGACATAGCAAGGCCACGCATTCCTATAGAAGTTTCCATTCCCCCCCCCCTTCCGCCCGGAAATGTGTTCTGCAGCGTTACTGAGTATTTGCGACACCGGCCTACCTGTGCAAATTCGAAAGCAGTGCAGTTACACAAAGCGAGTGATGACAGGACGACTGCTGAAGTTATTTCAATGATTTTGTTATTCCATTTGTTCAGCGTACTGGTTACCGATAGTGGGGGACTTACGTCGACGGCGTCTGCAAAGGTGATCATTGAAGCTGAACGAGATGATCCTCCGAAGGCTCACATCAATGAATGCGGAAGCAAGGATCATGTTGGCTCTTTAACTGTACGACTTCCACGAACAGAAATAAGCCTGTGCGGAAATGCATCACAGGACGATAAAGTTAGTTTCACTGGCTAGTTTTATCGGATTTCGATAATGTTGCGTTGCAGGGTATCGTGTCCTATAACTGGTTTCGTGTGGATAAACTGTCGGGAAAACTTTCTGTTGACCTTGCTGGTTAGTTTGAGATCCATATATCATTTACTATCAATCTCCGTCCAATTATCACAATATTTAGGATCAACAACGAGCATACTAACCTTGAGAAACATACAAGCTAATGAACGTTTTGGTCCATACGAATTCCAACTGGATGTAACAGATACAAAGGGGCAAAAGGACTCAGCACGAATTAGTATATTTGTCAACGAAGCTCAAAATCTGCCTCCAGGCGAGTTGTTTCTTGAATTCCGCACTTTTATGTTATGTTTTTTTTTGAATTAAATTAATGAATTCAATTATTCTCCGTTCTTCTTTGATGGCTCCATGCTGCCGTGTTACCGTGTGAAATTGAGTTCTGGTCTTATGAAATCACAATTTTAGTTGCTGATGCTGGCGGTAATCATACAATCTTTCTTCCCGAATCTTCCATCGTTCTTAATGGCAATGCTAAGGACGATGGCAGCATTGTTAGCTACCAGTGGACACAAGTCTCGTAAGGCTTCTATTCAATCTGAAATCCGGAATTCTACTTCTTTTCTGTTTAAGAGGTCCTGCAAATGCTCTGTTGGTGAATGCCGACAAAGCCAAAGCAACGGCATCGGGGTTGATAGAGGGTCATTACGTGTTCATGCTCGTTGTGGTAGATGATGGAGGTCTGAAAGCCAACGCATCTGCATTTATAAGCGTGGAAAGAAGTATGCTTTCATTTTTACAGCGTTGATTAATCAAATGAGCTCCGTTTTAGGTAAAAATGAACCCCCAGTTGCGCGAGCCTTCAATGTTACCGTACTACTGCCGACAGCTATAGCGATCTTGAATGCTTCACAGTCCAGCGATGA
Source organism: Cylicocyclus nassatus (assembly GCA_958299035.1). Classification (NCBI taxonomy): domain Eukaryota; kingdom Metazoa; phylum Nematoda; class Chromadorea; order Rhabditida; family Strongylidae; genus Cylicocyclus; species Cylicocyclus nassatus. The sequence goes on from CATQJL010000223.1 coordinate 74,650,208, forward strand.
TGCTGGAATAGTATCATATCTGTGGCAGCCTTTTGATGATGTGCCGGCATCTATGGTTTGCCTTTTATTGCCCCCGAGTTAGTTTCTTGTTACTCAGAAAACCCTTTGTAGATTCCACTTGATGGTTCGGAACGCAGAAATGTTATGTTCGTGACTGGGTTAGTTGAAGGGAAGCATCTGTACAATCTCACTGTGTCTGATCAGCAAAAAGCAAGCGACTCCATTATCGTTGAACTTACTGTCTCGAAAGGTGAGCTTAGCAGAAAGCATGTCAATGACTTCCATATATAGTGTCAGGCAGTCCGTATTCTTTGGCTTTTCAGGCGAAGAAGACTTAGAATCAGTAGAGATTTTGATGAACAAGAACGTGAAAGAATGGACCTATCGTCTTCGTCGTAAACTTCAGGACAGAATTGAAGCAAGTCTGGCCGGTTCAATTGATGTATGTTTTAGTATTCACACTTCTCCTTTCTTGCAAGGGAGAGTCACGAAGTGGAAGTGGCAGATCACCAAAAATTGCAAACTAATAGCGAGACGGAACGCTGAATTTCAAATCTGCTCTTATTGTCTGCAGGACGCTCCTGTAAAAGAAATTATGAGCATTTCGAATTCGAAAGTTGAATGTGGTCGAAATGAAATGATTTGCTACAGCCTATCCAGATTATAAATGAAGCAGCGACAAGTGTCAGGATACTTCAAATCTCTCCTTCTTTCTAGTAGCTCAGTATTCCCATTTCTCCATGTGAAATCTAAAAAGACTGTAACAGTTGAGCTTATCCCGGCCATTAATTCATTTTTCCGCCTTAGAGAATGCTCTTAACATCTTTTCCAAACACGCTCTGCTGACACTGAAGGAAGGTTTGGAATCAACATTCAAGCTCTCATTAAGCGCGTGCACTTTGTGACGATTGGCCACTTCGTCTTCGCGACCCTTGCTCGTTAGATCGTTCGGTTCCAAGTGGCATTTTTTTTTCAAATCTTGTGTTTCAGGAAGTAGACTCGGTCATAGTGCACTTCACAAAATTCGAAGAATTGCCGCAGGATGGTAGGCTAAGAGCAGTGTTTTGGGCGAGAAGTCGATCTAAACAAGGTAATTCCTTTCATTCGTGGTTTTATGCGCACTAACGCTCCATATTGCTTTGAGCAGTTATCTAACTCCTTTTTGCATTGACTGTTTTTTTCTGTTATCATGATTGGTATAGAGAGAACAATGAAACATCGACGAGCGATTACTGCAGAGTTTCTCGGCACCGTAGTCAAAGCACGGAAAGCTGTGAACATACTTCGTCATGAAGCCAGAATGCTTTCGGACTTCCACATCTCTCTTATCCAGACATTATGTAAGCCTGTTGGCTACTGCAAATGCTATTTTTCTAACGCACCTGTTCCAGATTGCAAACTCGATTGTTCGGGTCATGGCAAATGCAGTGATGCAACGAAACAATGCGAATGCGATAGCTTCTGGATGGTCAATGTATTCGCGTATCTTGTATTCGGGTTCAGAACCGAAAATTGTGGTGAGTGTTGGGTAATCCACATTCCTTTACATCTCCATTTAGATAATGTCACCACTTTCTTCAGCATGGTCTTCTGTGTATTTCTGGATGGTTTCCTCAACATTAACGGCTATGATCGTAATGTGTGTTCTGTTGAGAAGACGGTCAGCGGTATGGAATCGCGTGGGCAGACGACGATTTAGACGGCGAAAGAGGTACTGATGACTGATTTCATGTGATTTACTGCTTTTGTTATCTTTTTTTATCGAACCACTTGATTGGCATGAAAATATCATATTGATAACGCGCATGATCTGTGGTCTTACGGATACTGAAGTCATGCCTTACCCTACGAGCATGGGTGGTATTTGTAGTTTCATACCGATTTCGATCACAGAATACACGGGTAGTTCTCATATATGTCAATATTTTTTGAGTATTATAGGTGGTTGTGCACCTACTTATCTCTCGTGTTTTATCGATTCGAGTGTTTTTTAGGTATTCCGCGCTTCGTAGCGAATCCGATGATTTAGAGAAAGAAGCTTATCGAATGCGAAACGGTAAGGTTTACTAAAGCAACTAACACTTTTTGTTACTTTTCTATTTGAGAGTAACTTCATGACGTCTAATCCAAACAGGAACGAAATTCATTAGTACGTCCTCATATAAAATACTTTAACATTGTGAGGAGAAGCTTAACACGGGGATTTCCTGGTTTCCTTCGTATAGCTTGGTGTGTGCGTGATGGGCAGTGGGTTGTAATCCAAATTGTTGCAGATGTTTTTATGCAAAATTCACATGCTATTTGCTTTTTTGGCTTTTCTGTGTGATTACATGATAGAGTCCAGGCAAAACTGGGAAATCTGAGGTTCCTCATCCTCAAGTTGACATTACGAGCTTAATCTGCATGGGCAAAACGAAAAATTTCTGAATCTACATATTTTGTCTCTACTGACGAGTTTTACTTTCGATCTTCATAGGCACGCGCCTTACCTGATTCACTTCTTCCACTTCGTTATTGGTCAATGCGCGGAAATGACCAGTGGCGAAGTGGAGAAACGGATCAAGTGGCATGTGCCAAAAATTTCAATGCCCACTGTTGCTTTGTTGTTCTTGCCGCTGATATTAACGGCACAATCTGTTGACGGCGAGTTCAGTATACGCGCCAGAGCGGTGTGGCATAGTAGGAATCCCATTTTCGCAGTTCTGCCTAGACCATATCTTTGGTCAGCATTAGTCATCCCGAACACATTCAGGTCCAAGGCTAGCTCCTCTACCCATGCCACATTCAAGCGAATCATTAGATTCTGAGAGTGATGAGCTGATACAAATCTCTGAAAGTGGTTGCTCGTTACAAAAACGTGATCGTTCATCAACATCGGCTGAGAAGACAATTAAGTAACATATTTACTTTGTTGTATATGTTCAGAGTTTATTTCATTTGCATCGGGCTGCGAAATTCATTCACTTCTGCTTCTTTCATTGTGATAACCTAATTCGATTTAGACAGACTTTAACCTTTCTTTAGTCATGCTTTAGAGAACCCTATAATTCATAAGCTTACTGATAAGTATCCGGGTATTCGTGTGATAAGTATTTACTCATGGAGATTATATATTTTTATGTAATGAAGATCTGTATCTTGCCAATTCTTATGTTTGTGAAAATTTATAGAAACAGGAAGGTGCGTTTCTAAGCGCCTCTATTAATGACAGAATTTCGCTACGAAATGTTATAGAATAAACTACTGAAACCTATACCTGGGTTAATTACTTCAAACCATGCCAAAAATGGCAGATATATAATTTATTGATGTGCCTTAGTAGACACACTGAAACCAACCGGTGAAACAAACACCTCATCAGCGAAAAGCGACTCGTTAGCTTGTCTGCTCACAATCTGTGGCCGGACTTTATGCACTCCCTCAACGCGGAACATGACATGGAATGAAACCTCACATTGCGGCGTAGACATCGAAACATTTGGAGGCTAAAAATAATAAATTAATTTTGAGCAATAAGTTGCTGTATGTCGCCTTTAAAAGCAAAAATAGCCACTTACACTTTTTGGCACCACAAATGGGACCTTCCGTTGTCCTATTATCAAGAGGTTTTCGGCCTTATCCACTGTTCCAAAAAAGCTCGATATTTCTTGGTAACACTCCAACGTCAGAATGCCGTCGAAATCATCTGCAAAAAAAAATCATGAAATAATCTCATTACTGCACTAGTCCACTCAAAAATAAAACTTACATTCCAAAGACGATATGACAGCGACTTTTATGAGCACCATTTCCCCTATTCCCACCGAAATGTCATCTTCGCTCAGATAAGGCGTTCCGTTAACAGAGATGTCTAGAATGAAGGGAATCGAAAAGGTAAAGAGAAGCACACAAGCTAGAAGACTTACCTAGTGATATTGCTGGTAGTACAAGTTGCTTGAGCAGTGAAACAGAAGAAAGCAATGCACCGACCGGGACCAAACCCTCGAGCTGAAGTCAGTGATAAAAGCAGATAAAGAGACATACATAGAAAAAAGTCAACTCACATTCATAGCTGGTATAGCCCATCGAATGTCTAGATGCTTGGCGACGTGAAGTTCAAGTGTGGCACGTAATTTTTCAACCTAAAAGAGAATTGTCAGAAATACATTTGGCAATCTAGCGGGCACAAACCTCAAGCTTCTGCATCATATGGCTATCTTTTTGCGTTGCAGCATGGAATGCTCTCCCAGCAACATCAGAACAACACGGAGATAAAAGCGGGACTCTGAAGGGTTGTCATCATCATTGTTTTCTTAAGCTACTAAGCCAACTATACCTGCACGTCTCCTTCGGTAACACATTCATTCGCCGATTGGAACTGTATACTAGCTCAGCATCATTGTCGGTACTGTTTGTAACATCGACCACGATATATCTAGTGAATGGACCATCGCCTGGTAGCACATGCCAAGCCGATACCGTAACAGCTGGTACAACACAAACCGCAATGGATAAACGGGCACTTCTTTCGTATGACTGCAAGCATCAGTTAAGAAGATGCACTACTAAGGGAAAGATGTGGACAAGAAAAGCACATCTCGAAGTGATCACAAATATAAATGTACCTCTCCTTCCAGACCATCGACATCAGCAACGTACTGAAACAGAAACTGGCACGTCAGTAATCTGCCCGTATATGGGATCAGGTCGTGAGCTTCACTGTTGTTATCTGTCTCAGCCGGAGTCGAAGCCAAGGGCAGCGCAGTCTCTACTATCTGAAAAAGAGGCCTCAAAGCGTGATACACGCTGAACGTGGATCTATAACATGAAAAAAAAAATGTGCGCGCACACAAACTGTACACATAACTTGCAAGCGGACCAAGTACTTGAAGGAACATAGTATAAAATAATAAGAAAAGGGTGAACGCTACCTTCTCATCAACTGAACCATCGTCATCAGCTGTGGCTGTTGGGTCGATGCCAAATATTCGGAATTTAATCTCTTTTTCTTCATTTGGAGCTAATGAAAATTCCATATCTCCATTCTCATTCACTAGCTCGATCATTGAAGGACCGCCAGATACCTGCATAACGAAAATACTTTATCCCCTTGTTTTCGAGATAACATGGTAAGATGCAAGAATACCTTAGGCTGCCACACTTGCAATCGCACTTTTCGGATTCCAATGTTTGCGCTAGTATTTTTGACGCTTAGAGAATGCTCGAATCTAAATTCTGATTTCTTTTTCACGTAAGAACCTCTTGCAAGCTAATTCTCACAATTGCCCAGAATACACGGTGATTTCAGCATTATGATCATTTTGATCCTCTTCGATAGGTGCTCTTGGCAATGACGACACCAGTTGTAAGACAGCAAGAGATGGAAGCACTTCGACCTGTGTGAAAAATGCAGACTTTTGCGATCAAGGAGTTGTAGCCACCAACCTTTAGAGGTCCTTTTGGGCCATAAAGTTTGCAAACATTTTTCACACCAAACACCTCACAGCAATAACCCGTTATGGTAAGAAGGCCAGGCGTCCTCAAAGGCGGCCATATAGACTACCCAGCAGAAATTTTTAGCAAAAGCACTAAGTTCTACAGTACCTCGGTACACCAATAAGCTTGATCCTAGCTGGTGCAGCACCTTCATTTGCAGCTGGCAAGATCAGCCGTACCGGTACTGATTCAAAGACACAACCATCAGCAAGCAAACACAGTTCCCTAATAATACTTTTTGTAGTAACGGTACGAAAATCTTGGACAACTGACTGGAATTACAAAGTGGGCCCATCGCTTACCTAACGACAAGTTCATACGGTCGGCAATTATAAACAAGGATAGATACTTCACAAGCGCAGTCCACCACCCAGAATATTTCTAAAACAAAGCGGCTAGTGCGAAAAACAGAAAGATGCCAAGGAAAACAAGAATTTTTACCTGTTGATAATTTCTTTTGTTGAAAAGGCGAGTAAATGAACAACTGTGGCTGTCCAGACTTCGGTAGAAGTACATTCGGAGCCAAATGCGGCGGCAAGGGACACAAAATTGGGTCACTAAAACAAAGATTTAGATAGAAATTAGACATCGGAGTGTGTAAAAGCTCACCTGACCTCAGGAAATCTTGTCAACTGTATGGAAGGAAGGATTATGTTACCAACCGGAACCGAAATGCGCTGATTAAGTTGAGGTGGGCTGCCTTTGATGCGTACAAGATTTTGCAGATCGTCAAAGAGACGATTTGCCAGTTGTGGGTCCATATCATCGTAGTACACCTGCATACAATGTTAGCAGTAAAGCAACAATTTGTCAAAAAGACTGATTAAACTTACCTGAATCAAGTGACAAAGATGTCTGATTGCCGCTTCATATAGCTCGGCTCGCGATGCAGCAGTGTAAACTTCGTGCAAAGCCTTAATCTGCAACTGTACGGGCCCTTTGAGCACATCATCTTGAGGCACTTCGCGCACGTTCTCCTTGATTCCATAACCGGGAAGGGTCCTAAAAAACCATGATCAAGTGGATATAAGGTGTAGTGAATTGATTCAAAAACGTTCAACGCAACACCGCTTTTCATGACCAAACCTCGTTAAGTGAAAAAATCAAACACAAACAGTATTACCTATACAAAACAGGGTAGACCACTCGGTAATCTTGCGGAGTTCTCTGTTCTCCTTCACCAATTTGCAAACGGAACAAAACACCAAGCCGAGCAAAGAACGAACATTTGCGACGAAAACCAACCTGAATCCAAGAATATAGAGCCACCCGAAGAACCCTCAAATGGTAAAATTCAAAAAGATTTACCCTAAAATCCGTACAATAAGTCCGGAGTTATCTGCAGTTTCGACGCGAAAAATCGATGAAAAAACGCCCTCTGCGCCGCCAAAAGTCTACCAGATAAGTCCTCCTAAATCCACTATCAGATAAGTCCGCAGCAGATAAGTTCGCCTATCCTGAGCATGAGAAAGCGGACTTATCTGCAGGACTTTTGGCGGCGCGAGGGCGACTTTCGTTGTCAAGAAAGCGGACTTAACTGTTAATTCTGCGGACTTATCTGATGGGACGGACTTATCTGATAGGCGGACTTATTGTACGGATTTTAGGGTACTATGAAAAAACTTGCCTCCCTGTATAGAACTGTTGAATTCGCACATATAGCGGCTTTTGTATGGTTATCGAACCTTTTGAAGCTATCATCCAGATATTTGCCAATGTGATCACGATGAAAACTCTGCAAAAGCCTAGGCTAAAGTGAAAGGAAAATCAAAGTAGATAGACAGAAAACTGCTATACCTCCATCTCAACATACATTCGCTGATATCGAAATAATGAAACAGCTTTCATCATGCAATCATATTCGATCATTGCAGCAAAAGAGAATTTGGAATAATTCTCCAAAGCTAATTCAAACTTCTCCATTATGGCAGATGGCTCAATTTTTTCTTTTGATCTGAAATCAAATACTACTCCATAAGCTATGGATATAGTGGTATTTGAGAAGTGGCTCTCAGCAGCATTATCGTTATCAGACACTTTCGAGCTTTTGACGTATCTCCATAAGTCAAATGCTGTGGTCAAAAATGAGCCAAAGACAGTAAAAGGGTGCGCTGCGTATGGCGAATGGTTCCCACAGAAATTCTCCTTGAGTCCAAAGCATGAACGATATAATAAAAAAAATGAAAAGAGTCAACAAAGAAAATAGCAGCTTTTACGACAAAGAATTAACAATAAGCTATATGCTCACTTCTCCCCACGAAGCACAGCCCATGGCAAACGTGTGCGACGATTTTCACCATCACTGCCATCATCAGCAACAGGTATAACTCTAGCATTTTCATCAGAACGATGTCGTTGATGCCCCAGTGACACACTGAAGGTACATGGCAGGGATCATCACAAAGTTTGGAAATGAAAGGGAAAAGAGCAGTGCGCGAAGTCAAAGTTTACCCTAAAGTATGCTGAAATGCAGTTGCAGCACTTATGGCTGCTCCTAGTGAAAGATGTCCCGTATGGTCGATATCTCTCATTTGTGAAGGCGTCATACTAGCGACGCGGTACATAACGGCACTTGAGGCCAGGCTATCGTAAATGAGGGCCATGGCAGCACATGCCCAACCTTCACAAGCGCCTGGAATTGATATTTCAACAAATACGATCTAAAAATAAACCGGATTTTTACAATTTGTGCACCTACCAGCAAACCAAAGCATGTCATTGCAAGATCTGAGCATATCCATAGACGCCGCATACGAGTCAAGAGCTAGCTGCGGTAGCCCTGTGAGCATAGCATAATCCGCGTTCTGCTTTCGGGCACGACCGATACACTTGCGCCTAACACGATCAAAGTTAGAAACGACAGTAGAACTGAGACAGAAGCTATAAGCCACAAAGTTAACCTGTATATTTTAGATGTCTTGTTCTCCAAACCAATTCGAAATTTCTCTTCTTCAGGCAAAATAGGGCATGGTGGACACTCCTATGAAATTGAAAAAAAAGTGAATAAACCAAGAGAACAAAGCGCTCACCAGTTTCTCGAAAGACTGATCCAACCGCTTGCTCTCCAGAACAAAATAAATTGCTCTCATGAACTCACGGATACCGGTCTCCAGCTCATCAGATTCTTCAAGTCGATGGAAAAGAAACGTTTCTCTGGATGAAAACTGCGCGGAGACGTCTTGCTAAAAGCGTACGGTAAGAATGGGAAAAGCATGGCAATGTCATGGAGCTAACCTCATCGTATCCCAGAAGTATACATCGGCTATCAACCAGCGTACTGTCGTATTCTCGCTGTAAAAAAAAGATAGAGCTTTTATGTTACTATCAGTTGAAACCAATAGTAACTTTTTTGCTAGGTATAGGACGAAGGAGTACATGACTTCCATACTTTCTATAAAAAAAACGATTTTTAAGGCGTTACCTTAACTTTTTCATAGTTGCTCTTGACCTCATCCATTGTCGTTCCACCGGCAAGAGATGAACGCCTTCTGAGAGAGATTTTAGAGGCCAAACCGACTTCATCCGCTGCAGGCTTCAAGACATTGACAGACTTCAAACAAAGACAATTTCGGTAGGACAACAATGATCAAACAGCAATGATCGAAAGCAGTACCGATTTCCGTGATTGAGGCCCTGAAGTTGAAGGCTGAGCGCACGCAACGCCAATAAGTCCCAGTACTCGTCGATGAGCCTGAAAAAAAAGTTTAACTACGAAGTTTTCAGTACAAAAGAGACCACGAACCTGTAGCTCCCCAAACCGTACGAGTTCCCCATTGACGCTGGTGACAAAATTAGCATGAAAGACGCGTTTTGGATTATCACTCACTGAAAAATAATACTGTTTACGTCATAAAATTTTGCAAAACCTATTCACTTATAGAATACTTGGTGCCGAAATGGTATTTTTTCTGAATTCGCTAAAATACTGCGCGGAGCACAGACTCACTGCATGTCAACACCGGAAAGAATTGAGTAATCAATCCCCTCAATTTCCACTCTACCCAAAGTTCGCAACGTCTCAACTCAATCCGGCTTAGAGGCAATGTCCGGGCAAAAAGCCGGTCATGAGATTTCGTGCTTACCCGGGCCTATTCGCTATGTTGAATCCGAAAATCCACACTGCAGAACGCGAAAGCGAAAACGGCGAAAAGGGGCTCTAACGCAGGAGAAGAGCCAGTAGGTAGGCGGGTCTTCTCCACTGCGAATTCTCCCAGCTTCCGGAGCGATCTCGATTCCGATTTCAAGTCAACCCTTCGCACTTTGCCGGTGGCGGTGTCACGGCGGCTAGTGGAATCTAGAAGATCGATCCGGAAGCTGGAAGCGCGAATTCACAGTAGGGAAGATCCATCCCACCTGCTGATTCCCCACTGCGTTAGAGCCTCTTTTTTCTCGCACTCGCCACTGTGGATTTTAGCATACAGCATATGAATATTAGGCCCGAGTATGCACAAAATCTCAGAATCGACTTTTTGTCCGGACACTGCCTTGAGCTTTGACCTGATTTAGGATCGCTACGGAAAGACAAATCATCAGATTCTACAAAGATATCTGCTTACAAAATTTGAGCACGAAATCTATTTGATTCTCGACCTTTTGCCATTTCTGTTATAAAAATTGCCAACTGACCTTGAATTGATCGCTGTCGAGCTAGACGATCGACGATTCGGTTAAAAACGGCTGCATTGCGAGGGCCAACTTGACGGATGAGGATGGTAACCCTTTGGTGATCCTCTATACAAGGCACTCCATCCATTGGAACACAATAGTAAAGCAATCCGGCTACATTAGAGCATCAACAGCTGGATTAGTTTGTATAAACAATTTAGACCACCCGCAACAAAACTCTCGATCTGTCCCATTGGGGCGAGATATACAATGGAGCGCGAGGAGCGATTGATAAGCGAATTCGCTTCAAAAGTGAATGCTCTATACAATTAAACTATTTATTATTAAACTATTAAACTAAGCAATTTTTCTGTATAGATGCTTGGGAAACACGAAAGCGCAAAAACACTCTATGGCTTTTCTATTTCGAATTCGTAAAATTGCACTAATTTTGCGAATAGTCAGTAACTTCTATGCAAAACATTCTCCGCCTATATATGACAATCTGTAGTCCTTGAACAGTTTTCTGTATTATTGCCGCAGTCTTGCTAACGCCATTCGCCTCTCGCCAGCTCATTAACGCGTACTGTGACGCCCACCGCAACCCGCTGCACCTACGACTCAGCCCAACCATCGGCGCTGTGTCGTGACATCGTCTTTGAAATCATACTATACAGAATCATTTCTGTAGTGTGTATTTCGCAATCCCAACCAAAAAGCGACACCTGTCCACCGCGATGAACGGGAAACGGGCGAGTTGCGAGCGGGAAGAACGCGACTTGTCGCGCTGAGGACCGTGACGTGGTCGCAAGATCGCGTCGGCGACTCGCTCTTCTGAGCGGTTTTATACAAAACTAGCTGGCAAACCCGGCTCCGCCCGGCCCTGTCATTATTATATTCGTAATCAGCATGCTCGATTACCCCCCTGTGCCAACTCCCAGCCCCGTAGCTCAAATTTTGCAAAAAATCGATAAAATCGATATTGATCGATAACGAAAAGTAGCCTATGACACGCTCCCTGCCCCGAAGTATATGTGTGCCAAGTTTGGTCCAAATCGGTTCAGAAATAAAAATTTCTATTCCGCACATACGTACAGACAGACAGACAGACAGACATACAGACAGACAGACATTCAGCTTTATATATAAGATGCAGAAAAAATAGGGGAAAACGTACCACTCGTTTCGTTTGTCCTCCTGTTCCTGCTTGCCCTCCTGCATTTTTCTCATTTTCCTAGGATTGGGATTCAAAACCTGCGGCACAAGCATTTACGTAGGAAAAGGAGTCTTGAGATATTCTGAAAATTTGGAGGATCCGATTAAAATTATTTACACCTAGTTGGTTTCTGTTTTTTTACTCTTGAATATACCATTTTTCAAAAAATAATTTTTGCTAAAAGATGGTGAGCGAATTATTGATTAATGACGAAGGGATAGATCAAATTAGCGAAATATCAGATTAGCAGGTCACCTCACGCCAGGTGTTGTTGATCAAACTACAAGACTCAAATCCAAATTTTATATTAGCCAATGCAAACAAGTTTACATTTTTCCTTTCAAATTCTCTAGAAAGGAAAAATACTTCTTGGGAGTAAGTCCGATGCCAAAATGTTGATAAGTTCCACATTCGTTCTAAGGATCGCTGAAAGTGCGCTAGGCGATAATTACCGATTATCGCGGCCTCGTGGGTGCGAACCCGCGACTGCGACGCAGTCATTACCCGCTGTTGTGGTGAGATAAGCAAATCGGCAGGTATACGCAGCAGGCCTACCTGTGACTGCCTTACCCAGGGTAGTCGGTAGCTTTGCGCAGAGGCGATAACGTGACCAATGAGGCTCTGCCGAGGTGCGTTTATTGCTGGTTGAAAACTTATACCAATTGCCCGCGATGGCGCCTGAACAAGGCTGTCATACGCAATTTTTGAACGTCCCCAGGGGGCAGCAAGATTCAAAGCTTACAGATGGAGCTATTTGATGTACGCGTTCATTTATTAGAGCGGTGTCATCATGCGTGGTCTGCTCTTGACAGCTCGCCTATTCCCTCCGACTTGCTTACTTTTTTTAATGAAGGAATTTTTCTTAGGATCAGTGAAAAAAATATTACAATATCGGAGACTTTTCAGCTGTTCTAGCCTTATATAGTTCATCACCGAAATGATTTTTTTAAAATCTCAAATGTGGTTCTGGACTATTGAACCATTCTTGCAGAATCAGGAGCAAGTCGTTGAGCAAACCTGACGTATTCCTCATCTATAATCCTTCCTCTATAATTGTTGCAATTTTGGACCTATCAAAGAATATATAATTTCATTCGATCCCTCTGTACAAAAAAATTCGCATAATCATACAACAATTATCATGGAAAACAATGAGGTTTTATCGCATAGAGATCATAGTCAAAAAGCCACAAAAGTGATACACCCAAACGTAGATTTTTATACAACAGAGTCCTGAGGTGTTCTGTATTTGACTTCGGGCTCATTTCTGCTGAAGGTCACTCTCTCCGGACTTTTTACTCGTTTTCGGTCTTTTCGTAAAGAGCTTCGCATTCCATGAGGTATGCTGGGCAACTCATCGGGATATTTGTTGTAGTAGATCCTGAAAATAGTGGTTTAGAGGCACAAGAATCTTCAGGACAACGGGAGGGGAGAAAGAAATGGGAGTGGAAGGGGCATTGTCAAGGGCTCCTATAGAACAAGAATTTCTGAATGAATAAAAAAAAGCAAACTTTTCTATGGCCTCTGCAGCTGTATGTGGCCTGGCTCTTTCCTTTTCCCTTTCTCTTTCCAGTTTTCTCGCTTTCCACGGAAATTCTTCGTCATAGGGCTCGGGAGCAAAGAAATCGAGGCTGAAAGAAAATCTCAATGTCGAAGACCCGTTTCAAATATTTTTCTGCATTTACGTGCTCTCGTCGCCTGGTCTACGAATTGAAGTAACCCTAGGTTGGCTACGGCTTCTCCTATCTCTCTGGCGCAACTTCCGCCGAAGTTGCGCATCCGGTACAGAAGGCCACTCCTCTCGCCACTCAGGCAAATTGGGCGGAGGTGGCTTGAAATGTGGCCCACGATGGTGGCGGTCCTCTACGGCTACTGGACGTAGTCCTATAGGTTGTCTTGGCTAAAAACATCTATTGATTTCATCTAAATTCCTCTCAAAAACACGTGTTTATCGAAATCAGAAATTAGTGGAAAACGATATCAACTATTTTCTACCTAAAACCTTCTTAAAGATCTATGATTACAAACATCTACCACACAGAAAATTCCTATTGAGAAAAGTGACACGACTCAGTAGCTGGGTAACTTTCTCAATAAAATTATTGTCTATATGGATTTTCTCTTGAAAACATCATTTTCTTCCTTTCCACTAACATACTCGATAATTTCAGAAAAAAAGTATCCTAGCATGGATGGTACTTGCTTTTTTCAAAATTTTCTGATTTTGTATTCATTAGAATACGAGACAATATTTGCATATTCTATTAACAAACCACTCTTCCTGGGCTACTTCGTGATCGTGCTGGTTTGTCCGATGTCAGTTGTCCTGACAGTCTTGAATAGAAGAAAATGACGATGATTAGACATATGCCCTGGAATGGATAAAATTGCTCCATGTACATGGGTCTTTTCTCAACGATTTGATTTTGATTCAGTCACAAGATTTCACAATCGTGTTTTAAAACCATAATCAAAGCGTGAAACCAGCTTATTTGTTCTTAATAGAAATGCACATGTTTTAGATTTTGAGAAGCCCTATCACAGAAAGACCATGTCCTGCCAATTCTGTACCGACACAATGTAAAGAAGCTTCTAAAGATCAGTATTTAAGATACATAGACCTACTAATCCATTCAGTCACTCAATCAGTGAAAATTCGAATTATTTTGGATGCATTGAATATTTAATCATTGATTACGAGAAAATTATAGATTGATTGGGAGTACTCAATAATTGTGGGCTTACTCCACAATTGAGAAGGATGTCTCAACAAAATGCAGATGTTTTGATCCACTTTCCTTCATTATGAGTCTTTAATTCTTTTCCTTAAGCTTACGAATGAAAAAAACAAAACAAATCTTAACACATACATTGACAGCCAATGACATCACAAATTCTGCGACAGACATTGTCAACTGCTCGTTGAAGACATCCTGAATGGCCTACAAGATTTGTTAGAAGGGAAAATAACCAGCTGAGAACGCACCCCGCTCCACCACATCACAGCATATGCTGTCGACATTATAATGATGGGACCAGCCGAGAATATCCACGGCCAAATAAAGTTTTTGTTGTACTGAAAAAGTGGGTTAATTGACGAGATAAATCAAAAATTCGTACTTTTACTATAAACAAATAAAAGCGAAAGGAGTAAATGAAACTCGATATAAATAAATAGAAATGAAATTCAAAGCGTTGTGAATATAAAATACAGGGTGTCCCAAAAATGGTGCCTGTTTGATTGTTAATAACTCTCTTGTAATGGAGTCTCTCGAGAAGCTTTAGGTACTGTTTTGTGGAGCTAGCTTCAACTTAGAGTTGCAGTATAGAACGAATCACCCATCTGTCTTCGTTACTGTAGGATTACGGTAGAAACTTCAAAGAGGTTTTGAGCCATGAAAGGCCATATTTTGCATCAGAAAGGAAACAAAACAGCCTGAAAACTTTTACTCTGAGCCAATTAGAGTTGCTGGTTCTAAGTGTGGAGTTTGCAACTTATCATGGTGCTTCATTAGAAAGTTGTGCGAGTTAAGCAGTAGCGGCCGTTTTATCAATGTTTCTAAAAAGTGCGAATACAGCGTTCATAAATCTTTTTAATCTTGATAGTTGAGTATTGATCATAGCGTCCGCGAAAACCTTATTACACGAGTTCTCACATCTTTTTTTTTGAAAATTTTTGAAATGGCAGCTTTTTCCACAAGGACACCATATAGTTGAAGTTTCTACCGTAGTCTTACAGTAATGAAGATCGATCGGTTATGTTTCTGTACTGTAAATCTAAGTGAAGCTAGCTCTACAAAACGGCGCTCAAATTCTTGAAAGATTCTATTACAAGAGAATAATCAACAATCAAACAGTAGGCACATTTTTTGGAACAAACTGTATGAAGTATAAGGCAGTAACTTACTTTTACTGCACCATATAGCAAGGAAAATGACATGAAAAAATGTACAAATGCCAGAAATAAGGTCACCAAAACGATGACGAACATGGCTGAAAGTTACATCTCATGTGAAGACAAGAACAAGAGTGCGCAATAATGATAAAAGGGAAAAAATTTACCATTTATCCGCCTTCGTTCAGGAGTTTCGGTATAGATTGCATAGAGGCCGGGAAATCGGGCTTGGTACGCGTCGATTCTAAAAAACTCCATTGATTACAGGCCAAATTCTTAAACGCAAAAAATTGAGGGTAATTCCGGAAATTTCCCTCAATGAATCAAAACGAATCAAAAGGTTCTGTTCTCCAATGCAGCAACTTTAAAATTTTCAGGAAAGAAGTACCTTGTGAAAAAAAAACATTCATCCGAAAACATCTTACAAGGGTGTCCCAAAAAATTGCCTACTGATAGGTTGTTGATAAATCTCTTGTAATGAAGTCTCTCGAGAAGCTTTAGGTACCTTGTAAAGCTAGCTTCCATTCAAATTTACAGTATAGAGCGAATCACCGATCTCTCTTCATTACAGTAGGATTACGGTAGAAACTTCAATGAGGGTTTTGAACCATGAAAGGCCATAATTTGCCTTAGAAAGGGAACGAAACAGCCTGAAAACTTTTACTCCGGGCCATTTAGAGTTGCTGGTTCTAAGTGTGGAGTTCGCAAGTTATCGTGATGCTTCATTAGAAAGTTATGCGAGGTACGCAATAGCGGCCGTTTTTTCAAGGTTCCTGAAAAGTGCGGTTACACCTTTTAGAATGCTTTGCACTTTATTACACAAGCTTTCCTTTTTTGAGAATTTTTGAAACGGCAGCTTTTTTCACAACGACACCGTTTACTTGAAGTTTCTACCGTAAAAGTACAGTAGTGAAAGGTGATCAATGATTTGCTTTACTTTAAATCTAAGTTGAAGCCAGCTCTACAAAACGGCACCTAAAGCTTCTCGAAAGACTTCATTACAAGAGGTTATCTTATATATAAAGCTGAATGTCTGTTTGTCTGTATGTCTGTCTGTCTGTCTGTCTGTCTGTATGTATGTCTGTGTGTACGTATGTTCCGAATAGAAAATTCCATTTCTGAACCGATCCGGACCAAACTTGGCACACATACACTACGGGCCGCGGCGGGTGTCATAGGCTACTTTTCGTCATCGATCGATATCGATTTTATCGATTTTTATCGATTTTTTTGCTGAGTTCACCTACGGGGCTGGGAGTTGGCACAGGGGGGTAATCGAGCATGGGGATTCCGAATACAATATTGGTTTTCAGGATTATCGATTACTTTTATCGATTTTATCGATTTTTTTGCAAAGTTTGAGCTACGGGGCTGGGAGTTCGCACAGGGGGGTAATCGAGCATGCTGATCATCCCCAAGGGGGGTGATCAGCATGCTCGAACACCCCTGTGCCAAATTCCAGCCCCCTAGCTCAAATTTTCAAAAAATCGATAAAATCGATAAAAGTAATGGACGATCTTGAAAACTAATATTGTATTCGTAATCTGCATGCTCGATTACCCTCTGTGCAAACTCCCAGCCCCGCAGGTCAAACTTTGCAAAAAAATCGATAAAATCGATAAAAGTAATGGACGATCCTGAAAACTAATATTGTATTCGGAATCCCCATGCTCACTTCCCCCCTGTGCCAACTCCTAGCCCTGTAGGTGAACTCTGCCAAAAAATCGATAAAATCAATAAAAGCAATCGATAATTCTGAAAACTAATATTGTATTCGGAATCCCCATGCTCACTTCCCCCCTGTGCCAACTCCTAGCCCTGTAGGTGAACTCTGCAAAAAATCGATAAAAATCGGTAAAATCGACATCGATCGATAACGAAAAGTGGACTGTGACTCCCGCCGGGGCCCGAAGTGTATGTGTGCCAAGTTTGGTCCGGATACGGCGGAGCCGGGTAAGCCAGCTAGTTGACAATAAAACAGTAGGCACATTTGTTTTGGACAATCTATATAATTTTTGCAAATAGGGCTTACCCTCCAGTAGCTGGCAGCTGACGTCCCTCATACTCCCACTGTCGATCTCGTACCTCCTTCACTTGCCATCCCAATACTCCCATTTGAATCACAGAATAAATCTGGAACTACTTTTTTGAAAATTTTCTAACTGGTCCATTGTAGAACAATTTATAGAATTACTCACAATATTCCATATCGCTATACCAATAGTACTATTTCGAAGGCATAAGAGAGGATCAGCCATTTCCTCTCACTTACATATTGTCCTGCACACCTTAAATTAGACGGGTATCACTCTGAAACTAGAAGAGATTGTACATATTCTCCTATTAAGAATCATGATATCCGTGACAAATGCAGAGAGAGAGAGAAGAAGAAAAAGAAGAAGAAGAAGAAGAAGGTAAAGAGATCTGGAATCGCTGCCTTATTATCAGCATTTTTACAAAAAACTTCAGCCATTTAAATTTTGAAATCAATAATGATAATCATAAAATAATACCTACATACAAAGCTGGTAAAGAACAGTTTACGGAAAAGAAGAATAAGATATCTTGAAGATTGTACATGAAAAGCATCCAGCAGACTGGATCAACGAGTATCCTTATTTGTTATCTCCGTGTGCGCTCATGGCATAAAACGAATTACAAATCAAGGCGCTGGTATGTGGTAAACGAATATTTTTATCACCTTTCAAGCAGATTGCGAGTAAAATAATGCAAACAACAAAGGTTATAGGTTGTTTTATGAATACGTATACGCTAGTTAATTTCGCATTAAACAGCAGCAAATCTTGAGGAAATGCTGACAAGCAAAATGAAAAGAAAAGAAAAACATGGGAAAAGATACTGTTGATACATTAATTTGGGACATAACGTGCTTTAAAAAGTAAGGCTATCATGAGCAATAGCATAGTAATATATTATTAGTTGATACATAAGTCTTGCACCGAAAATTTTCAAAATTATATCAGTTGATAAAATTTTTTAATTTGATACGTATTAGACAGAAGACATTTTCTACTTTCCAAAAACGCTTGATACAAAATTTCTCGTTGTCATATCGTTCTAATACAAAATTTTGAAAAGAACATTTTGACAAGGGCTTTTAGAGTTCAGTTAAAATTACGTGTCTACTAAAATCTTATAGTAATTTTTGCTGTTGTGACGCGCTCTTTATATCTGAAAATTTTTTGTCGCTGAACGAAATTTTTACAAGTAACTATGAATCTCAGATTTTTCATTAACCTTTCGGCTTCTAATTCAAAAAAGTCTCTGATAGTATGTATGATGCAATACTTTAGTATCAGAGAGTATATATACTTTGAAAATACTACTCAGACTTTTTTCTAAAACGAATTTCCTCTATTCCCTGGTGAAGAACTTATGTATCAATCTAAACAAGTGCAGAACCGCCTGACTTAAGTGTCATAGCTTGACATGATTCAAAGTTTTGATAATTATGTTCAACTTCCGTGCGAATAAGTACGAGAATAGGATGATAGTATAAGCGCTGAAAAAAGGCATTCCGCAGCAAAAGAAGGAGTGATTCATGCATTCTTAGCGAATCTATAGCGTTGCCCTTCATCCTAAGCGTTCAGAATTTCTCATGAGCATCAAATATGAACAAATATGAGATAAGAATTATTGATTTGGAGAATCTAGCAAAGCTTGTACAGTTGAGCTTCTAAATGTAGCATAGTTGTAGGTGAGATGCACAGAGCTCAAGCCTACGACACTATTGACCAATGCCAAAGGTAAACAAACGGAAAAGCGCGACCAGCTGGAGGTTGTGGTTGAACAAAGAGAGGGAACAGGCTTGGAGACGAAGGCAGAATTATTGTCACACATTTTCATTTATGGAGCTTATATGTATTCAACAGTGGCGTCCCAGGATTTTCGTTAGGGAGGGCGACAAAAATTTTTCTCCGATGAAGGTGCACTCCGAAAATTTTTTTGGTATATTTTCTAGATTTTTCGCTGGCCCATAGCTCCGAAATTCCAGAAAAGGGGGGCGTGGCATCAGCCGACGCCCCCGAAAAAATTTTTTGGTAAGGCTAAAATGAATTTTTAAAAAAATTTCAAAAAACATTACAATCAATTACAAGTCTAAGCAAGTCACTTGAACATTTTTATAGCTCATGTAAGTAACTTTCAAAAACGACCAACAAAATCCGATCCATTTTCTGAGGGGAGGGGGGGGGGAAGCCTTCCTCGGGTACGCCACTGGAATTTAATAATCCGTACTCATTGTTCTGTATTATATTGTCTCATAACATATGTCTTGCAACAAAAAATGTCAAAATCATCAAAAATGTGGAAGAAACATTCAAATTTCATAATAAGAATAAAGATTTTTTGCTGTATAAAACGTATTGTGAAAAAAATCCGATCAGTTGAGATACAAACGTGTGTAAATCAAGGACAAAAGAAATCTCCCAGTCACTCAAGCATTATATAATAATAGGTAGGTCAATAATCGAATGATTTAAGAAATCAGATTTATATTTTTTGTATTTTATCACTAGTTTTTGATTCTTTGCAAATTCCAGCGTTCCTAACAAATTTTGTTTGATTTTAATTTTAATTCTATTTTCTTTTTATTCTATATATTTTCTAATTTTATTGTAGTTCCTCATCCTTGTATCTCAAGGAAAAAAAACCGTGATACTCTGCCTCAAGTACCCTTGTGAAAAAAGAGCATGATTCTTCTCGTCCAATTTTTGTCGAAATAGGAACATTAATTGCAACCGAAAAAAGAATTTTTTTATATATCTTGGGAGAAGACTAACGCTCCAACCCTATAGCACACTGATTTGTAGACGCTTGTATACTTCATGAAATAATCTATTTTATCATACTTCTCCAAATTTTTAAACGGTTCTGTAACATATTGGCCTATACCAGAATGGAATAACTAGATTTAAAAGCTACGCCCCCCCCCTTTCACCTCGACTCATGTTCTTCACTCAGATGTTTTCGAATAGATACTTCTGCGTCCTTTACTGCGTCAAAGATCTCCGCAGCAGACGTGCTGTGTCATTAACGCGTGCTGACACGCCCACCGCAACCCGCTGCACCTACGACTCAGCCCAGCCATCGACGCTGTGTCGTGACATCGTCTTTGAAATCATACTATACAGAATCATTTCTGTAGTGTGTATTTCGCAATCCCCACCAAAAAGCGACACCTGTCCACCGCGATGAACGGGAAACGGGCGAGTTGCGAGCGGGAAGAACGCGACTTGTCGCGCTGAGGACCGTGACGTGGTCGCAAGACCGCGTCGGCGACTCGCTCTTCTGAGCGGTTTTATACAAAATGCAAAAAGTAAGGAGAGGGTGCGTGTCTCTCTCTCTCTCCTAATTTCTCGTCCAGCGCCGTATAAATTCCAAAATTGTATCTGCTTCTCTAGATTTTTGACATTTGGAAAAAAGCTTTTTTCTCTCAAGATCGTCCAACAGCTTCTAAAAGAAAAGGACACAAAATTTTTCCCACATTTTTACGAATCATGTTCTCTTCTGCAGTTGGCATTCCAGCTTGGTTTATATATGATTGCTGTCAAAGCATGGTTAACACTGAAGGATCATATTAGTAGTCTAGTGGACATTCTATGGCCACAACATAAATTTCTTGCTTCTTTTTGGGAATGAGGAAACAGGCTCAAAACTTTGAGTAGTAGTTACTTTTCATTCAAATTCCGATTTATAATAAAAATGCTGGTATGCAGACTTATTAATCTAAATTTCTGCAGCTGATAAGTTTGTGCAGGAGAAATTCAAAAGCGTCCTCGAGTGCTCCCGAGTGACCGATGCCATAACAATATCACGTCGCTGGCAATTATCGCGGCCCCATAGTACCCCTTCTCCGCTGCTGTGTTCAGATTGCCAACTCGGCTGACATACGGAGCAGGCCCACCTGGGACAACCTTATCCAGGTTATCCGGTAGCTTTGCGCAGACGCGATAACGTGACCAATGAGGCTCTGCCGAGGTGCGTTTATTGCTGGTTGAAAACTTATACCAATTGCCCGCGATGGCGCCTGAACAAGGCTGTCGTACGCAATTTTTGAACGCCCCCAGGGGGCAGCAAGAGTGAGATATTGTAGTACTGTTAAAGGTGGCTATGTCGGTCCATTCTTTACTTTCTTTTTTAATTGATGGTTACGTTCCATAGTGTTAGGAAAGTGTTCCAGGAACATTTAATTCACCTTTACCTTCGGTCTCCTGCAGTTTGTAATCTAATGTCTGATAATTCGCTCTGAATCCATTCCCGTCACCATTACCTTGCTCTACATTCCATTTTCTTTAGTTTTGTTTGAAATTTTCGAAGAATACGTGAATAAATGAAAGAAATCTGATAATATACAGGGTGTCCCAAAAGAATGTATACACTGTTTAATCGTTGTATCTCTCTTCCCAGAGAGTCTTTTACCTACCTTAAGGTACCGTTTTGTAGAGCTGGCTTCAACTTTTTGCAATATAAAGCGAACCACCGATCACTCTTCGGTACTGTTGGATTATGGTAAGAACTTTTGGCTTACACCGTCATTGCAGATTAGCCGTGTTTCAAAAAAAAAGTTTCCAAAAAATTCTGAAAAGTGGTGTACCAGGGATTTTACGTGCGCTGATTTCGCTACTCAACTTTTTAGGAGTTTGAAAAGCTCTTCAAAGGGTTTGACTGCAATTTTAGGGAGCATAGTAAAAACAGCTATCACGCTTTACGGGCATAAGTCATGAAGGAAGCATCGCGGTCAAATGCAAACGACTTTAATTAGCCTAGTGTAAGTGTTTACAGATTGTTTGGTTTACTTTCTAAGGCGGATTAGGACCCTCAATGGCTCAAAACCCTTCTTGAAGGTTCCTACCGTAATCCTACAGTAGTGAATGAAGATAGTTGATTCGCTCCATGCTGTAAAGTTGAGGTCTGCCCTACAAAAAGGTACATGAAGGCAGGCAAAAGACTTCTAGGGAAGGGAGATATCAATGATCAAACAGTGTATACATACTTTTGGGACACCCTGTATATCGCCCTTCGAGTCGTGTCTATCAATTTCCCGATTTCGACTGAGTGCTGTTACCGCTATGAATGAGCCCATTGCCCGGTCGCGTACTTCTTTATAAACTATTTCAATATAAAGTATACTTTAACCCAATGATTGGGGACTTTGAGAATATCAAGCTAGAGTGTCAATATACTTAGCATGTTCCTTGGCATAAACTCTCTCACAATAAGCGTTCTCCGCGTAATGCGAAACGTTCTTTGAAGTTAGTAATATGAAGCCGTTGTAAATATATGCAAACAGGCTTTTAAGTTGTCTCATCTTTTGGAATCGGTACATTCTGCTTCTCACATACTTTCTTTCTTTTTACCGATAACTCTATCGAGCTTACAAAGTAACGAACCTTCGGTAAGATATGTGGTTGATCTTTTCAGCTGCTATGATTCTGTACTGGAACTGCTAACTAATGCTTCTAGGAGAATTAATGGTAAAGGTTTGAACAAATTCATTATCTGCAACTTTGGCTATGTTCGCAATTGGGCTCTTGAGGTGAACTGATTCGGCGATAGAGCAAGTCCTTCAGATTTTTGGTATTTCCGAAAATGCTTTACATTCTTAATAGGTCGGTAGGAGCGTAAATGAGAGTGCGAATGGCATAAAATCAATCTATTGATATAATTCGCACTAAATTTTTTGCTGCTAATATTCACTCGAGCTTCGAATTCTTTGAATGGCAAATTCATAAACTATTGTGTCTAGTATGACCATGAAACGTGAGGCTCTGGAGCATATTATTAGGTTGTAACATAAGTCTTGAGACACTCTAACTCCTTATGGCGATAAGTCATGCAGTTCACGTTTTCAGTGGGGACTCAGGGTACCGTTCAATAGAGCCAAGCAAGCTCTACAAGCTGTTATGCAAAAGTTCGCACCAGCTTCGACCCACTGTAATTTTACATCAAAAATGTGAGTCGCACTGAAGCCTCAGAAATTCACGAAAAATTCATATCTTCGTTCAATAAAATCATACGGATCTCCAACTTGCTCACGAAAATTGCACACTACCTCTGACACTCACATGTACCGTTTCTGAATTTTTCCTCATTTAGAAATCGAGGGAACGAAAATTTTCAAGTTGTCACAAAAACGAAGCTGAGCTGTTTCCAATTATGCGATTGTATACTACAACTCCTTAGAAGTATAACCATATATTTTCAGCTTTCCACAAGCCCCTAATTTCGAAAATTACCCAATTTAGCATTGAACACCAAGTGAAAAAGGATAAACTTGGTAATTTTCGAAAACTAGGGCTTTTGGAAAGCTGAAAATTTACGGTTATACTTGTAAGGGCTTGTAGTATACAGCTACATGAATAGAAACAACATAGCTTCGTTTTTGTAAAAACTTGAAAATTTTCGTTTTCTCGATTTCTAAATGAGGAAAAATTCAGAAACGGTACATGTAAGTGTCAGAGGTAGTGTGCAATTTTTGTGAGCAAGTTGGAGATCCATAGGATTTTATTGAACGAAGATATGAATTTTTCGCAATTTTCTGGGCCTTCAGTGCGACTCACATTTTTGATGCAAAATTACAGTGGGTCGAAGCTGGTGCGAACTTTTGCATAACAGCTTGTAGAGCTTGCTTGGCTCCATTGAACGGTACCCTGAGTCCCCACTGAAAACGTGAACTGCATGACTTATCGCCATAAGAAGTAAGAGTGTCTCAAGACTTATGTTACAACCTAATAGTTTCGCCAGTTTTGGCACCAGAAGGAATAAAATGTGAAAAGAATCATGTTTCTTTTAAGATTTGGTTCATCTAATTACGATTACTATCTTTCGTAAGAGTCAAACAAAACTTCGGAAACCGGATGTTGGAAGTTAAAAATGGTAGAAATGTTTTAAAAAGTTTTATTTTAGACTACTGAACCAGTGATCAGAGATGCTACACTGCATCCGCGCACTTCGGGAACGCACCGCGATTTCCCGCTATGTGATGTTTTTTGAATTGGCACTACCATTCTTTATATATTAGATTACAAGTGCAGGAGACAGAAGGTAAACCTTTGAATGTTCCTGGAACACTTTCCTAACACTATGGAACGTCAGCCATCAACTAAAAAAGAAAGCAAAGAAAGGACCGACATAGCCACCTTTAACAGTACTACAATATCTAACTCTTGCTGCCCCCTGGGGGCGTTCAAAAATTGCGTATGACAGCCTTGTTCAGGCGCCATCGCGGGCAATTGGTATAAGTTTTCAACCAGCAATAAACGCACCTCGGCAGAGCCTCATTGGTCACGTTATCGCCTCTGCGCAAAGCTACCGGATAACCTGGGTAAGGTTGTCCCAGGTGAGCCTGCTGCGTATATCAGCCGTGTTGACAATCTGAACACAGCAGCGGGTAACGAATGCGTTATGGGGCCGCGGTAATTGCCAGCGACGTGATATTGTCATGGCAGTGGTCACTCGAGAGCGCTCGAGGACGCTTCTGAATTCCTTCTTGCCCAAACTTACCAGCTCCAAAAATTCGTACTAATAAGTCTGGATATCAGCATTTTTTTATTTTGAATCGGGATTTAAATGAAAAGTAGCTATTATTTCTCAAAGGAGCCTGTTTCCTCATTCCCAAAGGGGAGATGTTTGACCATGCTTTGGCAACAGCCATACAGAAGCACAAACCGGAATACTGCGAAGAGGAATGATTGCATAAAAATATGGAAAAATTGTTGTGTCTCTTTGCTCCTAAATGGTGGACGATCCTGGGAGAAGTTATTTTTTCCAAATGTTAAAATTCTATAGAAGTAAGGATTTCCATATTCATCTTTACCAAAAAGGAAGAAGGCTTTAGATGAAGTTTGGATGAAAAAGTTGAAGATGGAACACGCTCCCCCTCCCAACTTTTTGCGCATCGTATAAAACCGCTCAGAAGAGCGAGTCGCCGACGCGATCTTGCGACCACGTCACGGTCCTCAGCGCGACAAGTCGCGTTCTTCCCGCTCGCAGCTCGCCCGTTTCCCGTTCATCGCGGTGGACAGGTGTCGCTTTTTGGTTGGGATTGCGAAATACACACTACAGAAATGATTCTGTATAGTATGATTTCAACGACGATGTCACGACACAGCGCCGATGGCTAGGCTGCGTCGTACCTGTTGGCGGTCGCCAAAGCGCCTTGGTAACGGGATAAATACGCGATAATCGCATGGACATCACATAGTTTATGTACTAGCTGCTGTACATTAGGAACCATATATATGGCAAGAGAAACGATTTTTATGTAGATGGCAGCTGCAATATTGTCAACATAATTAGAGATAGGCTAAGAACCATAATAAAGTATTTCTTCAATAAGATATTCTTGATTTGTTTATCTACTCAATGTTACACATAATGCGTAGGTAAAGGTAGAAAAAAGTCAGATAAAAATGATGAATGAGTTAATGACGACGTATGGCTAAGGTGAGAGGTTGAAAGGATGACCGATTTGCGAGATATGCAAACGAACATGTATTCATGGCAACGTAGCCGCGAGGTCGCATTACGACCTGCGATGTTATTACGGCTATGGAGTGGAGAGCTGGTGGGAACACGCATACGTATAGCATAACAGTTGAGCTTAGTGTTCTTGTGATACCGACAACACTCGCAGCAATGACAATATGCGCTCTCTGGCCATTTTTTTAAGCTCAAATCACAAACAAGGTTCACGACATTCACGAGTATAGCGTTTGTTTTCGCGCAAATATTGTCGTCAGTTCTTTATTTCCGTCAAATTGACTGAGGATCACCATAACTTGAGCGGCAAATGTATCGGCTGTACAACTTACTTGATTCACCATAAACTCATAATACTAACTAATCAGATTGTTTACCTATTTTTTGTACATACTTCCATCTGCTGCCCTATGCTTTGATTAGACCAGATAAGAGTATTCCCTCGTTTCCTAAATGCTATTCTCAGGGGTAGATTCCGTTGATGGCGGTATAAGAATGTACGTTAAAATGAAAACCAACAACTATGCTGTTATGGGCTTCTATCTCTTATAGAAACATAAATGTATAACAAAGAAGAAATTCGCATAGTAACATGAAATTTTTTTTTGTTTATTCTTTACTTATCGTGTAACACATCCAATTTGAAAGCTAGCTAAAAGGGATAGGATCACCAAGGTAAAGAAAGATGTATTATTAACAGAAACTGGGAAGATTTTAGGACATCAAGTAAGAAGAGATACATCATATCGTTATGTAATTGAACATCTTTATTCTTACAAGCAATCACAAATCAATAGCAATCATAAATTCAACTTCAGTGCCATAGCTTTTGCGCTTTGATGACCATCGTGTAAGTTTTGAAACACAGGATTACCATTCTCACAATAGTCTGTGTATGGAATCTCGACGAGGGTTTTCCAGCCATACTGAAAGAAAATGATAATTCTGTCATCTGCTTGCAATTTTACGCAAACAATGCACAAACTGCTATCTTGTCGTTTATCTCATCTTTTTCTAGCCTTCTAGCATTCTATTTACGACTCAGAAGCAGTGAAGCCGCGCCGCGGCGGTATTCGCAAGCTGTGCGTAGCCTGCTGCAAAATCTCGTCAATAGATACGCTCAGCAGTAAGCGAATTATTTTGTTAGATTTTCCCCAACTATTGTTAGTTACCAAAGCGATTTCTATCATTTTGAGGATTTTCAAAAATAATACCTTTTTAAAAATAGCTTGCGATGCTCCTGCGGTTGCCACAGCCGCTAAGTATTCACATCCTTCCGCTCTTGCCATTTCCGTAGCTCGTCGAGTAAGCTCCTTGCCCAAACCCCTGCTGAAATTTAACATTCAAGTTTACTTTTTTTTCACGAAGTTGACCAGCTTACCCAGCATAATCTTTATGTATACATAAAATATCTAATTCCATAAATTTGCTTTTAGATAGCAACCTCTTCAGTTCCTCTTCGAGTATGTGAACCAACACAGTTATTTGATTTCCTTTATGTTGTTTGTAGGAACCATTGGAAATCTCTAAATCAATGGAAGATAGAATCTGAAAAATCAAAGTGGTTAAAGAACCTTCCGTATAATCATGATTTTCTTTGATTTTTGTTGATGATGATGCATCGGCAGATCCTGGCAAACACAGGGAGCATAGACAAATTCCTACCAATCTGAAATTCACTTTTGCTTCCAGTAACAACATCTTTCTTTTGTGACTCTAACTTCCCTGTGAAAAGGAGACTTCCACTTCTATCTAAGGCTGGCAAAGAATAAAGCTCTCGAGTACACACTATTAACATTTTGCGATTGTTTTGACTAAAATATGAAAGTGCTCGTAATTATGGTAGAATCATTAGAATCATTAGAGATTCATAAGAGAGCAAAAGCAATACAAAGTGACAGTGGCGGTCCCAGGATTTCCATCCGGGGTGGGGGTGGGGGAAAGCGCGGCAAAATTTTTTTTTCAAATGAAGGTGCGTAGCGTCAGCCATGCCCCCGAAAAAAAATTTTTACAAGGCTAATTTGAATTTTTAAAAATTTCTAGAAATTATCTTAATTGTTTACAAGAACAAACAAGTCACTCGCACATTTTTGTAACCCACGTAAGTGAATCTCAAAAATTCGACTAATTCGGCGCTCTCCCCCCCCCCCCTTCGGTCCGCCACTGCAAAGTGAGTTTTACATTCGCAGAATTCAAGACTAGAAACCGGTGAAATTGGATAAAAGCAAATTACTTGAAAAGTGACACCAGGTAAGATTGCAATGAAAGTGAGCATTAGGTCACACTTTCGTATTATGTAAACTGGTATAGAAAATCATTATTTGAAATTCTATTCTCAAATAATAGTTACTAGTGATGTCTATTGTCACAAATCTGTGAAAACTGAAGCTTGCTCAGTTAGTCGTACCTTGCTGTTGGGATTGTTCACAAATATTTTAATTTGAGATATACGGGATGCAATCAGTTTGGAAATGTCCGAAATTTTCTCACAACTCCTAGAAAATTATATTCAAGAAATTTTTTGTGGAATTTCCCGAGTTGAAAAACTGAGGGTTAGTTGAAAATAAAAAATAAAAAAGAATTGCACTAATCCGATCACAACAAAATTTCTGAGTCCCCACAAACCTGTTCTCGTCATAAACCAAAGTAGAATACTTGTCGAATTTACACGCACTTTTTGTCAAGTCCCGATAAAAATCGATTACGTCGTCTTTTGTTGCCCCTAAATGATGAACTGTCTTATCTCAATGTGCTGTTAAAGAAAAGGAAGAATTCACGTATGGATTTTGTGATAGGTTCATTCGGGCCAAATTGATTCAGAAGAAACTGCAATATCTCATCAGCGCGATCCTCGGTGACAGAAAGGAAGCGAAAGTTGTCGAGCATCTGCTAAGAAGCAGAATAGCTATGAAATAACCTGCAACTAAATATGGAGCATAAAAGGTCTTATCTTCTGCATTCAGAGGAATTGGATTACATTGATTGTAGAGTGGATTAGAACCACAGGATTACAAATCAGGTTGCTTGATTATTCTTACACATAAATTCTCGAAAAACCATAAAATGAATGAAGTTCTGTGATTCAAGTGGCTTAAGAAGAGGAACTTATGCACTTTCTTAATGTGCTTTGAGCAAATCCATGATAGGGGAGAAACAATCAAATCATTTTTTGAAAACTTGGTAACTGAAGCTAAGCGGCTCGGCAAAATCTTAGTTTCCTTTCAAATATTTTTATGACCATTTTCTCGCCTGAAAAAATCATACTGATCGGATGTACCTGCAGATGGTTACGATTATTGAGTTTTACACCAGTACATCTTGTACCCTAGGAATTTCCTGAGAGCGTGGTAAAATAGAACATTTTCTGAAGGTTAATACATGAAATGAAGTAAAAAGCTCTAAAGCTATTGAAGTTTCTAAAATTTCTTTTTGGTGTAAAATTTATGAATACCCACCATTTCGAACTTTCTATAACAAGCTTTGAAAGTGCATAGTCAATGTATTAGGTTTCCCCACCATTTTTTTAAAATACGAACATTCGAATTGATATTTCTCGAACTAGGGCACCTACGAAGATGTTTGTGATATCATTTCTGAGTAGTTAAACTATATTACCACATACTTGTAAGGAGCACAGAATCGCAGGCAAAGTTTGAAAATTCAGCCCATTATTTTTTCTTGATTTCTTGACCACCAGAAAAATGCAGTAAATGTGTGTAAACACTCGATGAAAAGAATATATGCGTGCGCAAGTGGGAAATTTGCAGAGATGTCTCGAACTGAAATGATATCATTTTCGTTTTTTGGGTAACTCGGAATTTTTTTTATTTTGGCTTGAAACTTGATGCGGATCAAACTTAGTGCGAATTTTCGAGCTCCATCTTGTAGAGCTTGCGCTGATCTGACGAATGGTAGCCCGCATCGTATCAGGAATATAAGAAGGACTGACTTATGTCGCTGTAAAGTCAGATATGAAAAGATTTAAGGGGCAACCTGATATTATTAGACATTGTAAATACGGGATAAATTTTCCGGATTAAATGATCCTTATAAATAATTGAGATTTCCAGGAAAAAATGATTTCGATCAAGTCAGAATGACCTAAATGGTACGTGGATTTCATCTGAGCTTTCTTTCATGCTCAGTTTTTCACAGAACTAGAAAGAATTGCAGCTATAGGATATTATTTTAGCTACTAGCATTTCCACTATGACGTATTCAGTATCCAGTCTAAAGGACAGTGATAAATCAGATGAATAGTTAAATATCAGATTGCTGGGTTATAAATAATCAAATTCTGGACTTTTTCCAAAAAGTCTCACCGTGAACGAATAATAAACCCGACTGTGAGACACTTCCATAGATTTTTTTTTGAAAAATTCAATTCTTTATATCTTGATAGATAGTGGCTATTGCTTCCTATAAGCTGCGAAGAAATAAGAAATGAATCTCATCTATAGAAGAAAACGTAAATGATTAATGCTTTCTTGCCCTTTACAAACATCCTCAAGCAGCAAGACAAACGTGAAAGCTGCACAATTTGAG
The DNA here is from genome assembly GCA_958299035.1 of Cylicocyclus nassatus. Taxonomy (NCBI): domain Eukaryota; kingdom Metazoa; phylum Nematoda; class Chromadorea; order Rhabditida; family Strongylidae; genus Cylicocyclus; species Cylicocyclus nassatus. The sequence goes on from CATQJL010000223.1 coordinate 74,680,447, forward strand.
TATCAAATAATGGAGTTTCATTCGTCCACAATTTTCAAGGCAATGCATTCCAATCAACCTTTTGAGTTCTCGTGATGAAGAACAATGGAATTTACAAAATTCAATTCATTTCGCTAAAAGATAAGAAACTGGAAAATCAAATAGTTCCAAAACCGTGAAATTTTTGAGAAAAAGTAGAACGAACACCACACTTTTTAAATGCATTATCGACTAGGTTCTCCCTGACCTTTTCCTGAAGTACTTTTAGTCAAGTAAAATACCCTCCGCGCTTGTGTAATCTTATCGAAGTGCAAGCGTGCGAATCAACTTTGAAGTGCATGCCATATAATACAGCTGGGGACGAGAGCATTCAAGAGTTTGTCAAATCTTGTCTCCCACAAGAAAGTTAATTCTTTTTGAAGTTATAGATATCAGCTGTTACGACACATTGATATTCGTCTTGGAAATGTGATGAGGAGTAAAAAAGAACACTCCCGGTCGCCACTTATCATAAGTAATAAAAGTACTTGAACTGGTCGTAAAGGATGTCTGTGCGTAAGAAGATTCGAAATTTACTCTAAAATACTAATACCTGAAAAGGCATGCTTCAGTTTTGGAATTGATTCAGAGTTAATGGAAGTATTAGGTGGGCCACAAAGTTCGTTCGCCAGATTTTCAGAAAATCATAACTTCCTTCCTTCTCGACGTAATTTCTTGAATTGATTTTCTTTGGAAGACGAAACCTTTCTGTTTACAACAGTTTGCCATAAAATGGCCTGGAAAAGTTCGAGAGTGGAAGCAGTTGAAAAAATTACTTAAGGTTGCTATTTTTTAAGCAGGGTCACAAAAAATCTAGCAATTATTTTGGTGACAGAGAAAATTATGCTCTTTACTAGAGTGTTTTTTCCACGATTCAAAATGAAAAGATCGAAAGTTATAAGCAAATAAAGAGAAATAACTTCAGTTTTGCAGTTTTTGAGCATTCTCACAAAAGCCCAAAGATGTCACAAAAAAGGCGGGTGACCTTCTCTTTCTAGCTGAGCGAAAATCGTACCAATCGAGAGCAATTCTAATTTTCGTGAAAAACGCAAACCCGAAAATCCGGGAATATTACGAAAATCAAAATCTCAAACTTTTTCAGGCCATTTTATGGCAAAGATACTGTTGTAAAGAGGAATGTTTCCTCTTTCATACAAAAATAAAATTAAGAAGTTTTACCAAGAAGAAAGGAAGTTATGATTTTTTGAGAATTTGGCGAACGAACTTTGTGACCCACCTAATATTAGGTTGGACCGAAAGTTCGTTTGCACCAATTTTAAAAATTCATAACTCTTTGAATTCTTAACGTATTTGTAAGAACTCAATTTTGCCTAAGAGAGGAACTCATACTCTTTGCATCTGTACCTGAACTGTTCGTTAATGTATACAAATGAAGGATATAGAAGCTCAAAACCAAACTCACTCAAAATTTGAATTTTTCGTGTAGGGTCATAAAAAATCGGAAACTGGCAACAAAAATCAGAGCAGTTAGTACTGTAGGTTCTTTCACAAGCTCTTTCCAACAGTGCAAAGAATAGCTCAAATTTTGAGTGATTTTGGTTTTGAGCTTCTATCTCATTCATTTGTACATATTAACGAACAGTTCAGGTACAGTTGCAAAGAACATGAGTTCTTCTCTTATACAAAATTTAGATCTTGCAAATTCGTTGAGAATTTAACAAGTTATGAATTCTTGAATTTGGTGCGGACGAACTTTCGGTCCAACCTAACATGTTATTACGATGTGAATGCTGATATATGTTTTTACCAATCAGGGCATTCGCAATAGTGGATTGAACAGCTTTTCATTTTCTGACCTTCGTGAGCTGTGCTGTGAGCTGTGCACTTCATATTAGGAATGGAATTCATGACTGTTGCAAGACTGCCTAAGTGCCACCAACAATTCAAACCATTACGACTTTTTTAGTCTATTTTTGAAGATCACTTTGGTGAAGTAAACTCTGCAACTTATCCAAACACGAAGTCTTTGAAAGTTCTCAGGAAGAAAATACAAAAACATAAGCTAAATGGAATATATACCAGAAAGCATAGAGTGCTGATATATGATAGTGACTCTTAGAATACCATTTGAATTTCGATTGACGCTCTATACTCAACACGTATAAATGTTCTTGGCCAACGCTCTTCTGCCTTTGTCAAAGCCTGATTAATAAATCAAGTTTGCCCTATCAGACCCTAACCGAAGTCACCATTTGGCTGACCCATGAGTGTCATCACGACCTTCTCGTTCCAAGCTCGCTTTTTAATGCCATTGTAAACTCTGATTATTCGTCGCGCCTAGCGATACACGCGCTCTTGAAAGAACAAAACGGCTATACATAGCGACGGCGTCTCATTTGCTCGTCTGCCCACTTTCGTCTTGTTTGCATGTAATCTTAATCTCCTATTGCATTGCCCTCGAGCATTGGATGTGTTTAGTATAGCAGTCGAGCGTTTGTACGTGGAATGTTGGATTGTTTCAGCTGCTTGACGTGCGATAGTGAAATCGATCCCGTTTGGATTAGAAATGGGAGATCATCAAGAACGGAGAGGGTTGTACCTTACCTTGGGGTCGTAACGGCTGGCGGCGGATCTGCTGGTAAGGCTTCGAGAATAACATGATTAGTGTAGTTGAACCATCGGTAGCAAAGAGCGTGCGGCCGCCCCGTGTTCTATAGTCTGTCCAATGTTTTGCTATTCTATAATCTTTATGTCAGTAGGAAAAATGCTTTCAACCTAATCGGTTCTAACTTTTTCATCAGCGCCATTATGTTAGTAAGAGGATTGGTGTAGTCCGCGGCAGCGCCGCTAGGGACTCATGAACCTTGCAGGGACGCGCAACATCGTGTAGAGGACGTTAGGGATCTATGGTGTAGCTGCGGCCAGCACACAGCGTCAAAGTGCGGGGCCCCACGGAGCCGGTGCACTATTTTCTTGTGAGCCGCTCTAAAGAGGGTAATGTCTGGTTAAAACGTGAATCAGAACAAATCAGAAAGTCATTCGCTCATTTTAACCATTGACGACCGCTTGACACACATGGTGTGTCATGTCTTGAATTTTGTTATAATGACTACTATCTTGGTATGAACTCACTCCACGAGCCTTCTTTTGCGCGGAATTTGAAGACGACCTCTACCTTTCTTGTCAGCCTTTCGAATGTGTTGACGTAAATGGCAGTATGCGTAATTATAGTTGAAAAATGTGGGCTGGTCCGTGAAAGGCCTTAGTCCCAGAGGGCAGACAATGAAAAATCTGCATGGTCATCAATGTGTTAAAGGCAGCGTCCACAGATCTGGACCTATGGGGATTTCACGTGGGAAGTACTTTTGGGGCCCTAACTAAGGCACTGCCCAAGTGGCAGCGCAGGTAGTGCTCTAACGGCTGGGATATTCCCCTCGAAACTGACCCCGCAATCGCATTCGCATGGATTCATGGCAGTTTCGCGCCAAGATCCACGCATTGCGCCATGAATCCATGCGAAATACGATCGCGGGGTCCAGTTTCGAGGGGAATATCTCAGCCGTTAAACAATACCTGAGCTACCGGTTGGGCAGTGGCTTAGTTAGGGCCCCAAAATTACTATCCACGTGACAGCCCCATGTGTCCAGACTGCCTGGACGCTGCCTTTGCGTAAGATTACTCGTCTTGCTGATTTCTTGAAAATGTAGAGCGCAAACCTGCTGAAAATGACTTCTCCAAGCTCAAGCTATTGGTTTGTTCCGGAAATGATGTCGCATCACATGCTATTGCAGCAGGTGAATAAGAAAATAAATGACTGATAACATTTGATGAAGCAAGAGAAGCTTTACAGAATGCAGTATATGCGGAAACTCTGTTCTACTTTAAACTTGAAACTGAAATATAAGAATAACATATATCCAAAAAATCGTTCGTCCATAACATTTCTGAGACTTCCACTCTCCTCAGGCATGCAGTGCAGATCTTGAAATTTTCCATCTGCTCGAACACAGCAAAAATATATAGGTCAAAAATGCGAATCTTCTCTGCTTTTGTTTTTTTTTTGGCTGAATTTGGTATTTTCGAGAAGCTAGCGATGGCGAAAGCTGAATATTTTTGGTTTTACTTCTACTGGCACTTAGAGCCCTTTGTAGATTGGATCTAAACTTCACCAAACTTCAAACCTTGGTGCGAAAATTCAAGCTTCACATTGTAGAGCTTAACTTGGTCTGTCAAATATTATAGTACCCAGCAACTCTTTTCCGTATCTAACTTGCTGAGATACTGCGTGGTAGCGGATGATGGGGCATCATCGGAACAACCTTCTTTTATCGTTTACCGAGCCTTTAAGAGTTTTGTTTATGTCAGAGTCACTCGAAATCTGTCTTTCCAGTGGCCGTGTTTATAAATGAACTTTGAGTTTGACTTGAAGGTGCATATTACCCGTTACAATAAGAAAAGTATGGATAGCTTTGTGAACACCAAGCCAACGTTGAGGTTAAAACCTGCCTCAAGGTAAGCTTTCAAGATATTTTGACCTCAACTTTTCTTGACAAGTAAAGCCACAGAGATAAATTCAACTTTTTCAGGTGTTTCGATGTTTCTTTTCAGAGAGCGCATATTCTCTCAAAATCAACGTTGATTTCGTTTTATTAACACGTTTCGGGCCGCGAAATCGCGCGCGGCGAAAAAGAGTGAACTTTCAGCCATTAGCCAACAAAAGGACCTTATTTCGTAGACTGTGTGCTGCATCTGTAATCAGCTTGTCAGATAAGTTCCGTACCCAAAGTTCTGAGCGAATTCGAAGTGTTCGAAATTTTTCACTTAAGAAGGACTTCTGTGCTTTCCTGAAAGATGAAAACAAGAACTCAGTTTCTAATAGTATTCAAAAGTAGTGTCTATGTTGTGGATGGTACACACCAGTATTGAAACTACGGTTTTTCTCTTCGATATCGAAGCAAAAAAAGTTGCGACGTCGCACGCGTCGTCCGCGTTGCCGTACTTCGTTGCAACTGTTGTTCGATTTGTGCTCATTTCTTCTGAACGAATATCGGCGGCACAACTCCACAGAGTCATTTGCAAAGTAGAAACTTAGGCCTCTGACTTGATAACCTTGGACTAAAAGAAAACCTTCTGTAAACGTCAAGCTCCTTCAAAGCCCCCACCACTCTTAACACGTTTCGGACCGGATAGACATGCTGCACATGGTGCAGCTCTATCCGGTCCGAAACGTGTTAAGAGTGGTGGGGTTTGTGCGACTCAAATCTCGTGCGACCTTGCCTGGGCCAGGGCCCGGCAGGAGGTGGCATTTCAGAATTTTGAAAACGATATCCCCCTTGAAACCAAAATTTCTTACGACTTCCCTTTTGACCCTATTTTTGACCCCCGTAAGTCCCTGACAAACAGATATACACAAATAATAAGATGGGCGGCCTCAGCGCTTATTATAGAAGTACTACCTGGCTTTCCTAGTCCAGCCCGGGTCATCGTTTGAGGGGATGGCCAAAAACCACACTCTGTCCTTCTCCTTTTGGGCCATATTCTCCACCCTTTTCCTGCAGTATCAATACTGCACTGCAGCCCTATATCTAAGATACTACTCATTTATTAGTCAGCTGCGAAACTTTACAATTCACAATAACAAAAACATAAACCTACACAATACAACAATTTCATAACATTCATTTCATAACAACTTCAACAACTTCAACGGTCAAAACTCTTTTTTCCTCTTTATACCATCTCGTTCTCGTATAACTTCTATTCACATAGATGCTACAAACTCCATCTACTTGCAAAGATAGAAAAGCTCTTTCTGAGACATAATTTTGCATCTTTTTCAATATGGCTGCTGAACGAGAAGCTTTAGCGCTACAAAAAAAGCAGCCAGCGAAATTGTGGCAAACGATAGACCAAAAAAAGGGAATGTGCTTTGCGGATCGATCGAAGTTGCTTTGGATGACTCAAAATATGCAAGTTCTCTAAAGGGCATGTGCTAAGAAGTCACCATAGAAGTGGAATGCGGGTTTGATTTGATCCGAAAAAAAAAGATAACTCGAACGCAACTAGCAAGAAAAAGCAAGCACAACAAATAGAACAAGCAATTTTACATTCCTAGTTTGAACTTTTGATAGCATAATCATATTTTCATTGTTTCTGGTCTGGACGATCCCTTAGGCCCTCGACATAGTTCACGCAATTTGATCGGTATTATCGGTAGGGCATTTGAGAATTTTCACTGCAGACAGATGCTTGAAAACCGAAAAAAATGACATACTTGATGAGGTCAACATCGAAAGCATTAGTGAAGCGTTTCGTTGAACTTGCTTCATGAGATAAGTCGTCAGAGAAAGATTTTTGATCTGCTCATCAAAAAAAATGATTGTAAAAATTAACTGCTGGACATGATGAATCGATAAAGTTTTGTCAGAGACGATCGGACATCGGGCCGTGACTTGTGCAAGCTGGCAGAGAGAGCGCACATTTTGGAAAACACTGCACTATCCACTCCCCTCAAAAAATCTCGGCTTTCGCAGGCCAGCCAGCAACCCGACACTGGCTTCGAAAATGTTGTCAAAAAACATGCTGTCCATCAGCGTAACGCATCAGCTTCGCTGCTAGGCTATGAGCGTTTTTGGCCGAGGAAATTTAAAACGGCAATCTTAGGAACAACAAAAAAAAAACAAAAATCACACAAAGATTATGTCTATGAAATCGAGGCAAACAGTCTCGTGAACACTGAGAATGTGGATCAAATCGCGCAAACTCTGTCGAGTAATAAATGATCGTCCAGACCAGAAACACATTGAAAATATAGGTCTCGCTGATCCATAAAAATATTGGAGGCAATAAAGGAAAACACACAAAGAAAAAACAAAAAAGTACAAATGTGATGTACAAAAACGAATGCAAAAATTCAATGTAATGTAACATATTTGCACCATTCCACCTACCTGAGATAGTCCGAATGAGCCTCAAATTGGTGGACTTAGTGCGAGGTGCTGTAGTCGAAAATTCTGACATGCATGTCATCTGAGCCGGTAACAATACAGTTTTTGCGTGAAATAAACTTGGCAGCGCGCACTGGCAAATCACATATCTGAAGAATGCGCAACTGGATTGAAACATAGTAAGCAACATAAGGCCCCAGCCAGACTTCAGTTGAACAGCCCAAAACCGCTCAAAAACACCGAAGGCCCCTTTTCACGAGAGATGAGCTATCTTTAGCGGAGTCTGACCGGGGCCTAACATACAAAAATACATGAAAATTCAAAAAAAATAAACCTACTTTGAAAGACTTCAGAAGCAGCTGACTCTCGTAATTCCAAATCTGAACACTTCCACTGTGAAGAGCTGCCAATAGCCACGTTTCCGCGGGATGAAGGTCCACCGATTTAACTCGACTCGATCTTGTCAAAAACATTTCCTCAACTTTTGATGACAGCATGCCTACAACAACCAGAATAAAGGAAAACGAAGAAAACAAACGACTCAAAAGAGCGAAAGTACGGAGAAATCGACCATATTGCGAAAATTGAAGAAACACGATTACAAAAACAACTGTTTGCATAGAATATCACGACGAAATATGATCTCTGGCCCTTCTGAGCCCTTGTAGGGCTTGTCGAAGAAGCAATCTATTCAGAAATCGTGAAGATTGCTTCAATCAGCGATCACCAATTCAGAAAAGTCACATTCTCGAAGTTTCCGCGTCGTCCGTGCAAGGTGCACCGATCGCGATTGGAGCGCGCTTTCTGAGGCCGATCATAACGCTGTGAACCCTATTTGGGGCTGTATCTAAGCGGTGCCTTGGTGGTTTTACTAGCGGATTTGAATATGTAGTAATACTCTCGAACTAGTCCACATTTATGTAAAGAAATCCGGGAAATTATGTGAAGGGAAGCAGGGAGCCACCCCAGGTGGCTCCCAGGTGGCGCGGGAGCCACCTGATTTCGAAAAACACTTACCATTTTTATAATTCACATAAGTTTTTCATAATTTTTCATACTTTTTTTGTGCTCATGGTCCTCCAACTATACAGCAAATTTGGTGCCATATCGTTACTTGTGCATTGAAAACAAGCCTATTTTGTTGTTTTCCTCTTACAAGAATTGCGATTTGAATTCCCGCCTGCGGGAAGGCTAGCGATCGGAGCACAGAATCTTCACATTGCTGGAATCTAAGTTCATAGAACAGTAGCATAACAAGGAATGATGAATAAAGAATGATATGTGCATTGTTTATCGGTAAACAAAAGGGAAGTCGTATTTTGGGATCCGGGGCTCCGCCCCGGACCCCAAAATACGACTTCCCCTTTGCTTTTTCGGGCCTAAAACGATATCCAGCTTGTGAAAACGCCACCCCCGCCGGGCCCTGGCCTGGGCTCTGCACATATTGCTTGAGCGTGCTCTTCAATAATCTTCCCACCACGAGTGTGGGAAGGTGTCGAGTTTTAATTACTAATTGTGCGTGGAAAAACGATTAGAGAGCACACCCGCAAAAGAGATGCAAAGCAAAGAAGCTGTTGCTCGGGACACGAGCCGCATGAGCTCACATTTTATGATATGTAAGTAAGTTTGTTACTTATCAGATTAGTCTTTGTCCTTCACTACTAAAACTTATCATCAAATTCATCCAATGTTTATGCACATTCAAAAATGCCATGAGATAATGTTTCAGATAAGAGGTGAAAACATCACAGTGGATAAATTTACAAAAATCTAATGGATTGATTGGAAGTGATTTACTTCGTAGAGTACCATGACAAATGGTCGTGGCGTTCATATTCTAGTAGTCCTAGTTATGACACTGACAACAACAATGAAAAAATGTACACTATCGTATTCTGTTAGACCTACGCGACAAACAAGAAAGCAGTGAGATATTCTTCTACATTGAAGGAGATTTCGATCGGAGTGTCACGGCCGGCGGGGTCGGGTCTTAGGCGCCTGCTTGGACCTGACGCGTTCGCAAACGTATCTCGAAACATTTTCCCCGCCAAGCTCTTCAGCCATTGAGAATAGATGTACTGTACTTCCCACGCCTTGGCGTGAGAAGATACCGTATCCGTTGAGAACGAACGCCATGAGAGACCCGTGAGGCGGCTCGCAAGCGCGCCGACTGCGACACTCGATGGAAAGCCCCTTTGGTTTGTTCAAGGTGATAGTTAACACACAGCTAATGCGCACTGCTACCGGCGGCGTGAGGTCACAAATGTCTAAATCTCTCTCTCACACAGTTTTCCGTGCAGTAGAAAAGAAAGGATCCCTTTGCGCAGTTGCAAAGTGTCGATTATTCTTCGAATACAAAAGACAAGTCGTTTAGTCTGTTTCTTGCGTTTGTAGCGCTCTCATTCTTCTTCACTCCTCGATGGAAAGTTACACAAAGGAAGGCCTAATCGTGTTCTTCATGGTATATCCAGCACTGTTACTAAACCTTGCCTTCGTCGACTTTTGAGCACTCGAACATGAACTGTTAGAAGGCATAGGTATTTCCGTCACCAGCTTCATTTCGATTATGGGCTTTTTTGGACAGAACTTTTACCGATAACGTAGAAGATAGCAAGCCAGTGGGAGGCAAAGAATGGCTTGGTATAGGAGAAACCCCAACGTTCAAAAACAAGAGCCCAAACTGCATGATAGGCTCACCAAGTAATCTTGTCTGAATAACTTCATAAGGGAAATGTCGAAAGAGTTGTCCTGCACCACTGGAAGGTCTTCAACATCCAGAAGTTTTTAGATGCTCGCTTCAGTAGATTGTCTCTGTTCTGCTCTATCGCAAAATATGTGACACGCGCTTGTGTCACTCTAAAAACGACTCAGGTGCTGATTAGATGTGCTTCTTAAAATAAACCCGCTTTGTCTAAGAAAAGCGGGATTCTTTTCCACCGGCGGAATATACATCACTGACTGGTCTTTCATTAAAATTCGTCATTTCTCTGGTGTATGCAAACGCTACAAACTTATGAAACTATCTAGAAAATAAATTTTTATATCAATGCAACCTCAATGCCATGCATTTGGCACTTCTACAGCCGTCGTGAAGTTTTTGGAACACTGGACTGCCATTCTCACAATAGTCTGAATATGGAACTTCGTAGAGAATTTCCCAGCCAGACTAAAAAAACTGGATTTGTGATTAGTAATAATATTTCAACATTTTTGCTTTTATTTGCTTGCTATGGTCTAAGCCGGGGAACCCCAAAAACGAATGAAGGGTTTTGCTTATAAAGCAAAGCAGGCTCTACAAGCGGGATTCATGCTTTTGCGGCAAATTTGATCCAATCGAAACCAAATTTCAGAAATATTTTAATGCCCAAAAATCGAAAAAATCAATTTCCATCCGAAACTTCCTATCGATTTTCCACTCGCACACATCTACACTATCGACATGACGTTCATATTTACATTTGCCGTATTTTCTCCTTGGCTAGAAATTGAGGAAACAGAAATTTCTGAAATGTATGTGGAACAATATTAAGCCGTTCTTACATAAGTATTTCTGTACTGAATTGACTTGTAAGTACAGCTTTGAATCTTGAGCCTTCACAAGACCTATGCTTTGGAAAACATCAATTCAGCTTCCCTTCTTTGGGTTTTGTGCTAAAACCAAGTTAGTCAAAGACTAACATTTATAAAGGGCCAGAAATTAACAGCTATACTTAGAGAGGTTTTTAAGGATCTTTGTGTAAGAACGGGCATTGCTAATTGAAAAAAAAGGAAATTTTGTTCTCCAATTTTTAATATAGAAAAAATTGCAGCATCTGTATGTATAGGTTCGATGTAGACAGTATGAATGTGTGTGGGCGGGAGATCCACAGGAATCGGATAGAGATTCGACTTTTCAATTTTTAGAACATTCAAAAATTTTTAGATTTTGGTTTTAAGCTTTGCGTGGCTCAAACATGACGCAAAAGTATAGATACCAGCATTTAGAGATTGATTTGCTCCAATCTACAGTACCTGTGAGGCCTAAGGCATACTTCGCTCGATTCCGTGAGAATCCATTCGACGGTGCCAGATGTCTATACATTAAAAGTCTCAAATGTATAGGAGGGGCGTAGCTTCTATATTTTCTCGCAAAGGCATAGAGTCTGGTTTAAGCAAAGCGCGCTTACGGCCAATTATGGGCCAATTATGGGCCATTGCTGTGATGTCAAATCGCGCAACCCCCGTTGTCGGGTAAAGTATGACTTAGGCCTGATGTCTGGTTGGAGTATCTAAACAAGCATATAAAAAAGCGCATTATGTTTCTGACAATAATGATACTATTGTCATTCACCAGACATGAGTTCAAATACATCAAAAAACTAGTTGTTTACAAACCTTTCTGAAAATGGCTTGTGACGCCATTGCCGTTGCAACAGTTGCTATGTAATCGCACTTTTCGTCTTTTGCTATTTGAATGGCTCGTCGGTTAAGTTCTTTGCCCAAACCTTTACTGAAGTTTTTTTTGATTCCTTATAATTCTACGAAAAAAAAACACAACTTTAGCTACCCCATACAGTCCTCGTGAACCGACAAAACATTCATCTTCAGAATTTTATATTTGGACAGCATTTGTTGCATTATCTCCTCTAACGTACGCACGAAAACGACTATTTGATTTGCTTTATGTTGCTTGTAGGGTCCATTGAGAATGTCTGAAATGCAATTACGTAATTCATGGTGGAAATTGCTTTCAAGTTTGATGTGTGACCTTTCGCAAAGTCATGCTTTCTTATGTCCATTTCTACTGGAAGGTTTTTGATATCAAGCTCAACTGGATCCTTCGACTTGTTCAAAATCATCGAGCATAAGCACATGCCCACCAGTCTAAAGAGGAAATTTATTTTTGGCTTACGCCAATATTCTTATGTAGAACAAAGTCCACCATTTCAGGAGGCAAACATGCGAGTCGTGAGATAATTTATTCAAAAAACCCTCTATCATTCTGGACTTCTCGCTTTGCGACTATAAGTATGCGCTCAAGCTAACACAAAAGTCTTGCTCCACTCCTCTGGGTATTTCAGAAAATAATGCCGTACTTCAAACCGCGTTTTCGCTATTAGAAGCCGCCGACCAAAGTTCATGCAGTATGTCTCAATTGGGATAACGCCGAGGCAGAAATCGCGCGCTCAGATAGGGAGACTTGTTGGAGAGGTCGAATGAAAAGAAAAGAACAGGCACGTCCAATCAATAAGGTCAGCTTATACAGTCTTTTCAACCCGGAGTAGGCGAAACATTCCAAGTGGAGGAGCGCGTCCGCACCGTCACTGGCTCAGCGAGATATCAGAATGAAGAGACGCAAATTGCGAAGCGGCACAAATCGATGCTAAGCGGACTCCCGCTAGACCAATTTCCGCCTAAACTGAGTTGAAACTTACTAAATCGTAAACCGTGACGCAAAACATTACGGCGAGGCATGTTACATTTTGGCCTGAAGCAGATTGTGATAGACTGTAGATTTTCTTGCGCATTGGAGCACGAAAGCGTTACGAGCAGAATCAAGTGTATCCTCTTTAAGTCCTCATCAAGCAAACAAGGCCAGAAACCAGCAAGGGTGGCACACGGGTGAACTGACTATCATACTTGGAGCCAAGGAAAAGCCAGGGATACCGTATATAATCTAGGCTCAGAATCGCCGAGAAATTTGCATTTAATTATATTTACTCACTACCGTAAAAACATTTATACTTGACTGATGAAGAAACATTTCATAAGCAAGTCATACGTAACGATATGACACTATATGCTGCGCGTATGCATAGGGAGTAGGAGTCGAAATATGAAAACATATGAGTCAAAGGTGTAACGAGGACAACTTCAATCGAGATTACTGACAGTTGAAAGTAAGCGACTGACCGATTCCCATCGTATGCTAATGTGCCGTACTTTTCATTTGTGTAAGCACACTTCACGTCATCTCGAAAGACATCAATCAAATCGTCTTCGGTGGCATCTAAATAAAACCAATGAACTGCGCTAGTGCAAAACAATGTGTGACAGATGTCCACTCGATCTTACTTATCGATGCGTTTATAGGTTCATGTTTGCGGAATTGATCTTGAAGCAGTTCCATAATATTCTCTGCATGTTCCTCTGCAGCAGGCATATAGTGCAAATCCTCGATCATGGAAGTAGCTCGTGAATATGGCTGTTATGTAAAGTTACAGCGTGAGTCGTATAGAAGGTATGTGTGATGCCGATCAAACAAATTGTCATGATGATTGTTTATTACGTACAGTCGCATAAATCATTTTGATAGAGAAGAAATGTACGCTAAGAAAGAATTCTTGGACAACATTTTCTTACCCGCAATATCTTCTTTTGGGTTAAAGTTGAAGAAGCGCAAAGAAGCAGAAGGGCTTTTTGAGGGCTGAAGCTGCAGAAGCAAGTCTCTTCTGCAGCTTTAGCCCTCAAAAAGTTGTAGAAATGTGAATTTGAGGAAACTTAGTTTACTGGAACGTGGAGCACTGGGCCGCTTAGAGCTATGCTTACTAACGGAGGAGCTGTAACTAAGAGAAAACTCGCAAAATTCGAAACCACCAATCTAATATATTAGGTTGATGCAAAAATGAGCGTTTTTCAATTTTTCACTTCAATTTGCTATAACTTTCTACAAAATCTACATTTTGAAATGTGATAAAAACCATTAAATGCAGCGAACGTTTCGCAGTACAGCGCACATTGACCTTTACTCATATCTCATATGGGCAGAAAAATATGGATTGGAAAACAAAAAAATTACAGACTTAGATACTTAGATACTTAGATGGCCCGTCCTCACGTGACGTGCGGGCCCCAGTACAGAAGTCGCCAGTTTTCACTGTCCCTCGCTTCAGACATCCACGATCTTCTTGGCCGTCGTCGGTGGCTGCGTCCACGAGTTCCAGGGGCAAGAATCGTATCCAGCTGATTTCTCAGCTGGTCCATCCGTTCCACGAACACGTCTGCCCATCTCGTCGGTGGTCTTCCTCGAGGACGTTTGGCTTCGCGAGGAATCCACTCCGATGTTCTTAGTGTCCATCTGTCGTCTGTTCTTCTCATTATGTGACCGGCCCATCGGTATTTGGCTTTCGCGACGTATTCCGCTGGGTCACGAAGACGGGACATTCTTCTCATATCCGTGCTGCGAAGTCCGACTAGATGTTGCTTGCGTCGGGTCATCTTCAGAAGACTGCGCTCGAGCGCTCTGTGGGTGGTCCGTAAAGCTTTCGACGTGGCTACAGTGTCGGCCCAAGTCTCAGCTGCGTAACAGAGCGCCGGGAGAACGGTTGAGTCGAACAAGTGGGCACGAAGCTCCGAGTCCGTCAGTTGGTCGGTGGCTTCTTTCAGAGGCCCGAAGGCGGCCCAGGCTGCTCTTCTTCTCCTGTTAAGTTCTTCCCTCAAGTCGTTCTCCATGTTCATCGAACGTCCGAGATACACGTAGGAAGACGTCTCCATAATCGGGGTGCCTTCCAATTCCATTTCTGCATCTTCGCAAAGGGCGTTCTTCATGAACTGAGTCTTCTTCCGATTTATTCGCAGTCCGATCTTCTTCCCTACTTCGTTTAGTTCCTTCAGCATCGTCTCTGCTTCGGTGATACTGCTCGAGAAGAGAACGATGTCGTCCGCAAAACGAAGGTTAGACAGGAATCTCCCATCAACTCGTATGCCTCTCTCGCCCAGTCCAGTGACTTCATCACCCACTGCAAGGCCGCGGTGAACAGCTTCGGCGAGATTGTGTCGCCTTGTCGGACCCCCTTCCCGATTGGTATGGTCAGGGGCGATGGAATAGCTGCATCGTCGTTGTACAGTCCTTGTAGCAGTCGGCTAACGTCCTCACGTAAGCTGGGTCCACTCCTTGATCGACTAGCGCAGACAGGATGGCGTTGGTTTCGACGCTGTCAAAGGCTTTCTCGTAGTCGACAAAATATAGAACAAAAAATTTTTTTTCTGAAGTCTTGTTTTTGACAAAACATAACTCCTTTCATACTTTGTTGTTACCATTTATAAGCAGCCTATCTTGTAGCCACAAGTCAGTAGTACAAATATACATGGGAACGGTTTGGAGAAAAAAGATTAGTGAAGAGGGAAAAATCGAAATTCAAAAATATCAACTTTTTAGCATTTTTTCAGTAAACCTTAAAACCCCAGAGTATAGAATTTTCTAATTTTCTGAATACTGAACACCTGGATGTTTTTGCAAAAACTGCTAATAGGACTCCTACCCTCACGCTTACAGAGATGAGCAAAGTTTGAGCGACTGCATTCAACAAAAGAAAGTTATGGGCTCTAAAATGACCATAACCATTACCCATGTTAAGCAGCCGATATCTCACTTCAGATAGCTTCAAAAAATATGGTTAAATATGCATAATGTAGACAATTTCCATCACATATAGCGGCTAAATTATCGATAAACCATCTTCATTCGGCTCAAATTCTGGCCAGAAAAATGAATGTAACGAAAATCTGGTTTTGAGTGTGATTATTTGAAGCTCTATAAATTCTTAACAAAGTGGGCTAAAAATCCATTTCGAACACCATTAGATAGAGCATGAAAAGAGCTTTGTAACAGTTTGCGGAAACCATCACAAAGAAAGAAGTTTGATGGAGAAAAGTTGTCCTGAAAAAAGTCCTAGGAAAACGCTCATTATTTTTGCATCGACCTAATATAAAGAAACGTAAGCGCGATTAAAAAATCTGCAAATAGCGGGAAACCGCGTGGCGGTTGCGAAGCGAACGCTCTTGCAAATAGCACCTTTAAATTACTGGTTCACTAGTTGAAAGTAAAAAGAAGGGCAGACAAGGCAGGTTTTATAGATAGTTAAATTATGTCACTTGTGGATCGTAGAAACTGTGAAGCGTGAAACGACTCACGATAGAAATAAGTTTAAATTCAAATTGGGAAAAACCACCAAAGAAACGAAAAAGCGAGAAAACGGATTTCCTTGGTGCTCCACGAAGTGAACGTATAGATCTTTACAATAATTCTGGATTTCAACCTAGTTTAGAATAGGTATCTTCATTTATGCTGTTCAATATATGTTATTCAATAACCATGACATAGCATGAGAAAAGTAAAGGAGCAACAACATTTTTTCCACCAACCTGATATGTTTGCAACAATGATGGAGGAGGAAACGATAGCATTATGTTGTGGCGCACCACTGCAGTCGTTTCTACAATTATTTTTTATTTTTCTCATTGTGTTTTACTGCTACTTGTTTGCATTATTTATTTGCGCTACTTTGCGCGTAGATTTTTTCTGTACACAGAAAATACGACATCACATTTGAACTATAAAAAACATTTCTAAAACGGTACTATTCAACAAAACATATAACACTTTTACTGACAATCAGTATATAAAGAGCGCGCCGTGCGAGACAGTGTTTTATGAGTCAAGACAACGTGCAATCATTTCGCTGTGTGGAATGTAGAGACAAATGCAAATGATCAACAGTTTTCGCTACAAGTGTCATCGAATGAGCGGCAGGCAAAGCGTGCATTATATCAGATTGGCGCGTAAAATCTTACGCAATTCAAACAACATTTGATAATTATTCAAAAAATCAACTAAGTTAATGAATTAGCATCTCGAAAAGATGAAAGTTTGCGCTCCATAACAGATGTCTAGGCAAAGCATTCTGCAAGTTAAACGCCGAGAACGAAGCTTCAAAAATGACAATTCACGCTGCGTTTTGCGTTGCGTCGTTGAGTTTGGTGCCGAAAATTCGCGGAGGGCCGCTAACTAGCTGGAAAAGTCTGCAAAAATCTCAAACATCAAAAGTTTACGTGTTACTTTGGCAGGCTTCATTCTCGTATGTAAATGAAAAAACAAAAATTGTTTGAAAAATATCTTTTTGCAGAAAGAAATCCCCTTATCACTATGGTTTCACAGAAGACAATTTGGAACTAGAAATTAGATCTAGTGCCCAATTGAAACATAATGTCATTCTTGGGAGCATTAAATAGTGTTTTTGCTCGAAAAAGGTAGACTGTGACAAGGGGATTTTTCCTAAATATGACTTTTTTCATAAATTTTTTGTTTTGGCCTTACCATAGAAGATTAAGGCCTGCTACAGTAACATGTAGATTTTTGGTGTATAAGGATCCACGGTGGCTAAATTATAGAATGTTAGTTTGTACATTTGCTATGGAGCGCAAACCCCCTTTATATTCGAGAAAGGACTCATAAATTTAGGCCTACTATTTGGAAAGTTACTGAATTTTGTTTGAATTACGCAAAAAGTTTTACGCCAACATAATATTTTGATTATGGATATCTCAACCTTTATCTATTTACAAGCTTTCATATTGTACTGCTAGTGTAGTATTTTATCGCAAAACCAAAATAGTAATAACAAATAACCTTGAGCAAATAAGGTTTTGATGGAAATTGTTCAGGGATCAAAACTAAGGCACTGTCCAAGTAGAGCGCAAACGCCCATGCACCGAGAATATAAAAAATACCAAAATCGTATCTATCAGACTAAACACGTTGTTACTCGCATTCTCCTGGCGGTATAGTAACTGTACTTAAGTAAAACATAATACCCGAATCGAATCATTTTTCCAAAGTCAGGAAACACTAGGGGGAACAACTCTGCCACCTGTAAATTTGATTCGCAAGCTAAAGTGCGCATGTCTTTACAGTTGAGTTGATAGGATCCTGCTGCAACTCCAAGTTTTAGCGTTGACGGAAACCGCTCCATGGTCTAGATATAAGTCGTACAGTTAAAAACGCATGTTTCTCGCCGATTTTGCGTGATGTCAATTGTTTTGGACTCAGTGTAGCGGATAGGCCAGGTCAAGCAAAAAAGTCAGGAATGAAGTTGTGCCGAGACCTGCTTAAGGGCTCACTAATCAGTTTCCACCGCCCTTCAGGTTACATTCGCGTGAACACCACCTTGAAGAAAGCTTGCAGTCAGTGGCCGACTTTGTGCCTGTTGCCTCTTTTTGCAGCTGAGGCGAATGGGTCAAAATTTTCCTTAAAGTAATCGCTTTAAATTACGAGCGTCATTGTTGAGGCCAGGCACTTGCTCTTGACGGCGATGTCTCACATCTCGGAGTTAATAATCTTCGAAGATTCCTATCGCAAAGCAGGTATGTAACAGAAACAAATTCTACTTGTAAAATTAACAGAAAGCATATAATTCAAAAAATTTTTCTTCGCGCTCCAAGGGCATTAGTTTGACACTCTAGTCCCCGTTGACATTTTCAAAAAAAGTGCGGAGCTGATTCAGCAAGGGACTTAAAGCAGTTAGTCAAGTTCTGTCGAGAAAGCTCCATACTGCTTGCACCTGCCATTCTTGAAAACCCTGGCGCCGGTAACCGCTTTTCTTCAATGTTGGTGGTGCTGGAAACATTAACGCTGCCACACTCTTGCTAATTCGGTTGCTGCACTATTTTTTACCACCATTTTTTTGGTGACCTCCTACATCCTTCTTTGAATGTACAAAATTCGTTTCAATTTCCATGCTTGATTCCAAACGATATGCAGTAAGAAGGAATCTAATAGGAAACATACGAAAATATGGTGATGCAAGAGCTCAGCAGGAAAAGCGAGCGGCGAATAGAAGGTAAACCCTTGTAATCCGCAACAATGGAATAGCGCACATGTATAATTACCTTGATTTTGATGCACTGAAACAAGAAAGACCCAGGAAAACACAATGCCCAAACCACTTGTGTTTGATCGATAACGATTACTTTGTGAGTGCGTTCTATTGCGAGAAAAAGCGATGTCGCTTCTGAGGCAATTGATAACGGTAGATTTTTACAAACTGAAAATCTTGCATATGGAAATACTAGCTGGCTTACCCGGCTCCGCCGTATGTTCCAAATAGAAAATTCCATTTCTTAACCGATCCGGACCAAACTTGGCACACATACCCTTCGGGCCCCGGCGGGTGTCACAGTCCACTTTTCGTTATCGATCGATGACGAAAAGTAGCCTATGACACCCGCCGGGGCCCGTAGTGTATGTGTGCTAAGTTTGGTCCCGATCGGTTCAGAAATGGAATTTTCTATTCGGAACATACGTACAGACAGACATACAGACAGACAAACAGACATTCAGCTTTATATATAAGATGACCTCACTACGGCGCAAAAAATTGACTCAAAATAAAGATTCGCAAAAGAGAGTCATACTCGACAACAACAGCAAAAGTGTTCTTCTCATGGTTTTCTAATTATACAGATAAGAACGTTCAATATTGTCCTAGATAACAGAAAACGACTGAAAATTGACTTATCATTACTAAAGAATTACAGCGGTAAGTTTTTTGCCAAAGAAAATCACATGGAAAAGGCGATTATAGCTGTTTAGATAAATGGAGTGTCTATCAGAGCCAAATGTTGGCAAAACACACAAAGTAATCGCTCGTATGCAAGTATGATAGATCTCAGTAGAAGAAAACATTTGAGAAGAAAAGTTTGAGTTTTGGTAAAACAGTCAAAAATTTTTCTATAATTTCGGATATTTTAGCTAATGGTAGATTATACGTAGCGCTGTTATCAATTCTACCGCAGACGTGGTGCCTATAGGTCATCCATGATTTTAATTGCATAAATCTTGTCCTCATCATATGTACAATACCGCTCATAATTCGTCAAAAAAGTCGCCGGACTGTGGCGCACTCTGCCACACTCCGCCACAGTGCGCCGGAGTGCGGCAGAGTGTGCCACACTCCGCCGCAGTGCGCCGGAATGATCGTCAATTTAGCCACATCTTGCTTCAGAATGGACGAATTCTGAATCCGAGGACACCGTTCGATTCAGCTCGGCGAGACGCATCATCTCATATATGAAGCTGAACGTCTGTTTGTCTGTTTGTCTGTACGTATGCTCCGAATGGAAAATTCCATTTCTGAACCGATCCGGACCAAACTTGGCACACATGCACTTCGGGCCCCGGCGGGTGTCATAGGCTACTTTTCGTCATCGATCGATATCAATTTTATCGATCTTTATCGATTTTTTTTGCAGAGTTCACCTACGGGGCTGGGAGTTTGCATAGGGGGTAATCGAGCATGGGGATTCCGAATACAATATTAGTTTTCAGAATTATCGATTATAATTTTGGTTGAATTTAGTGTGCTGATAACAGTATTACCATTGATCTGTCGCTGATGACACATAGACAGTATACTATAGGAGCATAGTAGAGAGCCACTCTGATCGAATTTGTTCTAAGATCTGCTCAAGATCACAATACCGCGCACAGAATGTCAAAATTTCCGTGAACTTTGCGGAATTCGGGGATTTCCGCCAAAGTGCGCGATAATCCGGGAAGTTCGCGGTATTTCAGGATCCGCGAAATTATGCGAATCACGCAGAGTACGCAGCGCCATAACTTCCTTCGGAATGAATATACTCCGAATCCAGAAACAGCATTGTGTTCAGATCGTCGAGGCAAATATTTTGATATACAGTATGCTCTCGATATTCCATTTCCAGTTTTTTCAAACTTTTTCTGTGGAAGTCTTTTCGCAAGGATGTAACGCAGCGTCTGAGTAACATAAAAGATTCCAGTAAGCATTGTTTGATAGTACTGTCCTTGTAGGTTACCGTGCCTTCGAGAGTAGCTGCAGACTGTCTCCCAAAAGAGATAGAAGCGTTGGTTTTTGGAAAAATCACGCGTTTCTAAATTCTACTCGCCGTAACTTCCTTCGGAATGAACATATTCTATTCTGAATCCGAAGAGAGCTTTGTGCTCAGTTCATCAAGGCAAATCTTTCGATATACAGCTTTTCCTTGATATTCCGATTTCAATATTCTCAAATCTTTCTGTAGACGTCTTTTCGCGAATGTGTAAAGCAGCGCGCATTGCCCTTAGTAGACTCCAGCAAGGACCCTTCGATAGTACTTTTTCTGTTAGATTACGTAGCGCTAAAATGTAGTCACAGGCATCATTCCAATGGAGGTAGAAAGGCTGGTAAATCGTAAAAAAATTTTGTTGTCTCAAATTCTACTTGTCGCAACCCTAGAATACGAGGCTATCTTGCTAAGCAGATGTGAGTTTTGTAATCACCAGGTCGGATAACCCTTATGAACAAGTTTTCCGAGATGTTCGGGTGATTTCATTTTTCTTGTTTTACTCTCTGAAGCTGGCCGGTGGATTTTGGTAAAAATGTTGATGATCTTTTGTAAAGAAACTCCACTCATAAAGGTTTTCGAACACGCCGCTTATGAAAATCGTGTTCTCTGTTAAGGATAGGGTCTTTTTGCAGAGAAATGGTGAGGTAACTGCAACGGATTCACGAAAGCTCGTAACTTCGCCTCCACCTCTCACGTGGTTAGAAAACCTGGCTGCTTGCTTTTCCAGTCAAAATTACTAGGAGATGTGCTATCGAATGGCGCATGACTCAGGTCCAGTCTGTGAAATTCGCCGAGTTACGAGCCTCCGAAAACACGTTCTCATGAATTTTGCCCGAAATGTAAAGATCGCATATTAGGTTGAAATTCCACCCTGAGTGCTTGTACAAAACGCTGATCAAATCTTTTCACATTCTTAATGGATCTTATTGTGTTAGATTTGGTGATTTAAGCTCTAGCCACAAAACAGCTTTGATATTCAATTGCTGAAGCACACGCAAGAACCATATTCAATACAGTGGAGTTATTGAGCGAAGCGAACATAATATCCGCAATGCGAGTGTCATACAAGCACTCATGGTGGAATTTCGACGAAATTTGCGATCTTTACATTTTGAGCAAAATTCATGAGAACGTGTTTTCGTAGGCTCGTAACTCGGCGATTTTTATAGACTGGAGCCTGAGTCTTGCGCCATTCGATAGCACATCTCCTAGTAACTTTGACTAGTAAAAGCAGGCATGTTCTTTGACAGACACATGAGAGGTGGAGGCGAAGTTACGAGCTTTCGTGATGCAGTTACAGTCACCTCACCGTGTCTCTCCAAGAAGACCCTGTAATCCTCAAAGACCACGATTTTCGTAAAGAGCGTGTTCGAAAACCTCTATAAGCGAAGTTTCCTCACAATTCAAGAGCATCAACATTTTGACCAAAATCCACCGGCCAGCTTCAGAGCGTAAAACGAGAAAAATGAAATTACTCGAACATCTTGGAAAACTTGCTTGTAAGGGTCATTCGACCTGCTGATTACGAAAATCACATCTGCTTAGCAAGAGAGATTCATATTTTAGAGTTACGTTGAGAAAAATTTAGAACGACATGATTTTTCCAGAATTCACCAACCCTTTTAACTCCTATGGAAAGATGCCTGTGATTACTTTTTAGCGCTGCGTAATCTACAGAAAAAGTACTATCGAAAGATCCTTGCTGGAGTCTACTAGGGACAGTGGGCGCTGCTTTACACCTTCGCGAAAAGACGTCTACAGAAAGATTTGAGAATATTGAAATCGGAATATCAAGGATACGCTGTATATCGAAAGACTTGCCTTGATAAACTGAGCACAAAGCTTTCTTCGGATTCAGAATATGTTCATTCCGAAGGAAGTTACGGCGAGTAGAATTTGGAAACGCGTGATTTTTCCAAAATTCACCAACGCTTCTATCTCTTTTGGGAGATAGTCTGCAGCTACTCTTAAACGCACGATAACCTACAAGGACAGTACTATCGAACAGTGCTTACTGAAATCTTTTATGTTACATAGACGCTGCGTTATGTCCTTGCGAAAAGACCTCCACAGAAAAAAATCAAAAAAACTGGAAATGGAATATCGAGAGCATACTGTATATCAAAATATTTGCCTCGACGATCTGAACACAATGCTGTTTCTGGATTCGGAGTATATTCATTCCGAAGGAAGTTATGGCGCTGCGTACTCTGCGTGATTCGCATAATTTCGCGGATCCTGAAATACCGCGAACTTCCCGGATTTTCGCGCACTCTGGCGGAAATCCCGGAATTCCGCGAAGTTCAAGGAAATTTTGACATTCTGTGGGCGGTATTGTGATCTTGAGCAGATCTTAGAACAAATTCGATCAGAGTGGCTCTCTACCATGCTCCTGTAGTATACTTTCTGTGTGTCATCGGCGACAGATCAATGGTAATACTGTTAACAGCACACTGAATTTAACCAGAATGATAATCGATAATTCTGAAAACTAATATTGCATTCGGAATCCCCATGCTCGCTTACCCCCCTGTGCCAACTCCCGGCCCCGTAGGTGAACTCTGCAAAAGAATCGATAAAAATCGATAAAATTGATATCGATCGATGACGAAAAGTAGCCTATGACACCCGCCGGGGCCCGAAGTGCATGTGTGCCAAGTTTGGTCCGGATCGGTTCAGAAATGGAATTTTCCATTCGGAGCATACGTACAGACAAACAGACAAACAGACGTTCAGCTTCATATATGAGATGCGTCTCGCCGAGCTGAATCGAACGGTGTCCTCGGATTCAGAATTCGTCCATTCTGAAGCAAGATATGGCTAAATTGACGATCATTCCGGCGCACTGCGGCGGAGTGTGGCGCACTCTGCCACACTCCGGCGCACTGTGGCGGAGTGTGGCAGAGTGCGCCACAGTCCGGCGACTTTTTTGACGAATTATGAGCGGTATTGTATGATAACACCGAAATGACTGCGCTTATGACTGAGTGAACTCAACCGACGCAGTGAAGACAGCGGTTATGACTAAGGGAACTCAACCAACGCTTTGAAGAACGAAAACAAATTAGTTTTCCACTAAGCAACTTTTAACCTTTCTTGGCCTATATAGTCAGTTTAGACAACAGTTGGACACATTTCCCGGACTGCTTTCGAAAAATTCAGCTATGTCACTGGGCACTCGCTTTCGGCTTTGCCCATCACAATCGAGATAAAACCCCTCAGCATTCAGAAAAGATAGGCAAACATTCCAACCTTTTTGATACCCATATCAATGCTAGCGTATAATACCCCCACTTTGATCTTCTAAGAGTTACTTGGTCTGATATCGTATTAATTAAAAGTGATCTCGATCAGCTAATTAGCAATTCAAGGAGTATGCCTCAGGTAACACAAAGGACAGCCGGAAACCCGATTTATACAGACTTTTTCATCTGCACTTATCTGCCCCGATAATGCCAAATGACAACTTACAGAGCGCAAAAGTGTCCAAAATAGGCTTATCCTGGGGTACACACATGTAAAGTGGGACGTGAGAATGCCCTGCCAAAGTTAAGACGCAGAGTCGTCGTAGGATTCGTGGTCATGACTGTGTGCGCTAACTGCGCCTTGCAGTTCAAAGTCGGTGTGTGGGTGGCATATTAGCGTAACGTAAGATCCAAGTACTTTCGGAACGGTTTGTAGGCTTCGTAGACTCTCTTTTCCGCTATGAACGCTTGTCTTTGCTTAAGGTGCCCACTATCACACTGCTACAGAGTCAGGTTTCGAAACAACATCAACAAACAATATCTTCGCGGATGCCTCATTGTATTAGGTTGGTTCGAAAGCTCTCGGACATTTTCGACAAGATCTGCTATTTCTAGGAACTTATTGCGTGTACATCCGACACAGGTACCATTCGATACAAGAAAGCAAGCTCTACGAGATGGTATGCAAAAGTTCGCACCAGCTTCGACTCAGCGTAAGTTTGCATCCAGAATCTGAGTCTTATTGAAGGCTCGGAAAATCGGAAATAAATTCATGTCTTTGTAATGAATCCCACGAATCCCCAAATTGCCCAAGCAAATTGTACACTACATCATACACTCATATGAGCCGTTTCTGTATTTCTTCCTCATCTAAAAATCGAGAAAAGAAAGTTCTCATGCTTTACAAAAAC
Source organism: Cylicocyclus nassatus (assembly GCA_958299035.1). Classification (NCBI taxonomy): domain Eukaryota; kingdom Metazoa; phylum Nematoda; class Chromadorea; order Rhabditida; family Strongylidae; genus Cylicocyclus; species Cylicocyclus nassatus. The sequence continues at coordinate 74,705,149 of CATQJL010000223.1, forward strand.
AAAGCTACGCTATTCCCCTCATGTAATTGTATAGTACAAGCCCTTAAAAGTATGCGTAATTTTTCAGCTTTTTATAGGCCCTTGTTTACGGAAAATATTGATCTCGCATGGAACACCCGAGTGAAAAGAGCTTAATTCGATAAGTTTTGGAAACTAGGGCCTTTAAAAAGCTGAAAAATTACGGATACTTCTAAGGGCTTGTACCTACAATTGCATGAGTAGGAATAATGTAGCTTCATTCTTGTAAAGCATGAGAACTTTCGTTTTCTCTATTTCTAGATGAGGAAGAAATACAGAAACGGCCCATATGAGTGTTTGGTGTGGTGCACAATTTGCTTGAGCAGCTTGAAGATCCGAATGAATTAATTAAACAAAAATATGAATTTTTCCCAATTTTTCGAGCCTTCAGTTTAACGAACAGATTCAGGTAACCATGAGAATGAAGGTGGGCTGCTGTGTAGCGCTCGGGGTAACTTTCACTGAATGTTGTAACTTCTCGTTTGAGAAACAAGAGTAGTCTAGAATGACCTTTTTTAATGATTGTGTCTCCACCTTCAAATTGCTCGAAAAACGATCGAGCCAACCTAATATCAAAAAATCAATCGTTTTTCGAGCAATTTGAAGGTGGAGACACAATCATTAAAAAAGGTCATTCTAGACTACTCTTGTTTCTCAAACGAGAAGTTACAACATTCAGTGAAAGTTACCCGAGCGCTACACAGCAGCCCACCTTCATTCTCATGGTTACCTGAATCTGTTCGTTAACATCTTCTTGGCCGAAAGTCACCGTACCAATCACCGCAATCACTTGCATGGCTAAATGTGCACAGGAAAAACAAGGTAAGCAGTAATATATTGTATCAGGAAAATGAGAAAGCAAGTGCGGCAAGCAACTCAGCACAACTCAGAAAAGCTTCACAAGGCCATGCCCGCCATATTTGCCGAATATAGCATCAATTACTTTTTGCTTGCTCATGCACCTAAAGCCTCATTTGAACAATAAGTCACTCTCTCACTTCAATGACCTAGAATTAGAGGCTTCCAACATTATTTCCGATCGCCTCATTTTTGAACTAAAAGGGGAAGGGTAAGTGGTAGCCGTGGCCTTCAGAAATATGCTACAGGGCTCCTAAATTGCAGAGTCGTTTGCACCAGCGGTCGCGCGACCGCGTCGCGCCCAGGCATTTTGCCGGCGCCGGCGCCATCGATCGAGGCGCGCGACCGCTGGTGCAAACGACTCTGCAATTTAGGAGCCATGTATGTATCAAAGTGCTTGCCCTACAACGCTGATCCCGAAACTATCTTCGTTGACTCAGAACTTTTTTCCGAAAAGAAGCCGAAAGACTCTTGTTGGAATGGCTACTAATTTGTGTCAAAATAACTCTGGGAGTTTTCTTTTATGCTAGATCAGTTACAACTACTGTTTTTGCCAGCATCCCAATGCTACTGTAGGGGTGCTGTAAAGGGAATTGTGCGTGATTTTGTCTGAAAAATGATGGCTAGTCCGAGAAAATCTTTGGTCGTCAATGTGTTGACCATTTTTATTCACCTTCTCCTATTTGTGGTACCAATGATCATGTGACTCTTTCAGTGTGCGTTGAAAAATCTATCACCTGATTATTCATCCTGCCTATTATTCAATCTGCCGATCTTTCCCTTGTTCTCATATTTTGTTTTCTGTGATAACCTTGCCCCTTTAGTGATTGTCTAGCATAGATTGTCATAATTTTACGAATCTTTGATTTTTCAACCTTTTTGTTGGACCAGTCATGACTAGAAGTACGCATAACACAGAAACGTCTATTAGCCCATCCCCATCATCCCAAAACGGTATGGCGATGCTAGTAGTCAAACAGTGACTTCTGATTTCAGCAGACTGTCGATTGAAAACTTTATCTGTATACGAGAAAAGAGTGGTTATTAAATGATCGAGAATTAGCTTGTTCTCCTATGTAAAAAATTACAACCGCTGTTGTCGTTATTGATCCGAGCGGCAAGAAAAGTCGGGGAGTTTGGTCCTTAGCCAGGTTAGCGAGGCTGAGGGTGGATGTCGGTACCAGGAGAGGCAACGCGATCTTAATAAAAAGGTGTGCAGTAATCTGAACGTGCTTAAGATCGAATGTCGTCAGCGGAAATATTGTGTGGGCAGCTTAAACTCATCTAGGGTCAGACTGATCAAGGTTGTATCCATCAAGAGTACATTGGCTTTCAGCTTTGACCAACGCCAAGCTGCTGCGTCCCTCTTTCTTTGTTGACGCATATGTTAGGAAAATTATGATCTTGGCCAGAGAAACAGGAAGAGAAACAGGGATCACGAGCTTAGATTTGAAGCTCGCGAATTAACAGCGGTAAAATGAAAAAAGAGTATGTAGTCCACCGTAATGAAGTGGTGCACATCTCCACGCTTCCATAATTTTCAGAGAAAGCTCAGGTGGGCTTGTCTCCCCCTTTTCAAAGTATGCCTGCTGAATGCTCGTAGTCTTCTCGATAATAATCTCTTGTGAAACTTCATCTGGAAACACAGAACCTAATTGAATTTTTATGTGAATTGGGCTAAACTCTTAAATCCAGGATTCTTCAATTGTGGAATGTTTTCCGTACTTGATCTACTGATCTGCTAGACGTAGGCGCAATGTACGGCGGGTGTTATATCATTAACCACTTTCTTGCCACAATATGTTGATGTAAGTGATGAAATCAAAGCTGATTTGACAAAGTTGTTTTTGACATTTTCGAGGTTAGGAAGCTTAGCTTACCACGGCTTACCGCCCACACAACCTAAACAGAACAATGATGATGGTTACTAAAAAGTCTTAGCAATTTTGTTCCTGAGAACGTCCCAACGATTATTTTCAGAGATTTTAATTTGCAAATAGATCGCATGGCAAGTCTTTTGTGGTTTCCCTTTTTTAGAGTTCGTAGATAATCTTAATCCATTGTGGTGATTCTTGACATTGTGCTCTCGGCTTGCCGAATATCACGCTGTGCACACTTCCGCCATTCGGCGCTCAGATTATAGGATTGTTATTCTCAAGACTGATGTTAGATTCCCTGGCCCCCACTACCTTGTCTACATTTCTCACTGCTAAAGGCAGCGGCACCGCAGAGTGCCAACTTTGGGATATTCACTGTTCTCGGTTTCCCTGAATAAGCTAACTCCAAGACTGTGCTTTGCAGTTCAGAAGATATCATTAACTCGCTTTTCCAGATGTGAAATATGCAATTTGGGTGGACGGCGTTGCTTGCCCTCTAGAGCGCTCTAGGCTCGTGGGTACGGTGGATACGGTGTGTTTACTCACGAGCCAATCGCGCTTTAGGAGGCAGGCATACGTCGGCCCCTATAGCAATTTGCACGTCTGGAAAAGCGGGCTATTATTATCTTTTGAAGCTGCAAAGCACAATTTTGGACTTAGCTCATCGAGAGGAACCGAGAATGATGATCCCAAAAATGTCATTCTGCCGAGCCGCTGCCTTTAACAATTGGTCTCTTGATACTCACTACTTTGTGCTAGGCTCTCCTCTCTTTCTCCAATATTATACCTAGTGTTCTGACTTTTACAAATGATTTTGTCAAACATTTTATGGAACATTCAACAGGTTTATTTCGATTGAGGTTGAAGCTCCCCACACTCAGTCTCCTTGGTAGACCAAAACCTTGTGTAAACATTTGATGGCATCCTCAGATAGTTAACCTGCTAAACGCACCTCTGCACTTGCGTTTCCGCTTGCACATATATTCATATTCCGTTGTGGGGAGGTTCCTGACTTACGAAAAGAAGCTTCAGTTACAGCTATTCCAAAAGTGATGGAACACGTCGTATTGAAGAATTCCGTCCAGTGGCTTGCTTCCCACTCTTGTTAAGACCATGGATATCATACGCGAAAAACTACTGGAATGGCTAGACGCTCCCAGTGAACAGCAAAATTTTTAGATGGAGCATGTACCACAACAAATTCTGTCGATAGTTTGTTCGACTGGAGCTTAGCAATCAATGAGGGCAAATCACTCTAAATTGTTTATGTTAATCTTTCAAAAGCAAATGACAAAGATTGCCAGGCTGAATCTCTCTACATATACAGAGAGAAAGTAAGTGAATTCGGCGTATGTATGCTTTTCATAGACTCCTTTGTGCGCGCTCTAAATGAGCTGAAAACTGCAAACATATGTTGCCTCCGGAGAAGGATCGCGGCTACTTCTAAGCGGATTCATTAAGTCCTTCCATGAATTTATTGATTTTTGTTCATCGCGGCAAAGGGAAAAATCACTTCTACTATCACCTCTGTAAATAGAAGGCATGATTCTAATACACTGTTTGTGAGAGGGGGAGGAGAACTATATGTCGTCAAAAGGGGATGGTCCTAGGCCGACATCTTCAACAAAGCACAGCTCCGCACGTAGCAGACATTACAGGATTGTACTAGCTGCCCGCTTGGGGTGGAGCCTATCGGCGACATACAGTTCTAGCCGGTGAGAATCAGTACAGATGTAAGTTATTCGTTGATTCTAATAAAAAATTCTAATAAAAACAAAATTCTAATAAAATCTATGTCAGTTCGTATTACAATTCTGAGGTTCCAGCTGGACGAGTTTTTGTCACAAGTGGAAAGACTATTTGTTTTATATGTGTGCGTTGTTGTATACCTTCTACGGTAACGACTGCCACGTTTTCCAATATTCTCGTAAGACAAGAGTTGAATTGTTAGCTGTAGTCATTTGGAACAAGGGAAATATTTACGTGACTGCAGTAGTTGTTGCAATATCAAGCTGCAAAAACCAAACGCTTACTTGCCATAACTGAACATAAAGGAAGGTGTTCAGGAAAACAAGAATGTGTCGCCGACTTTTGAAGGAAGCATCGCCAAGCCCTGCCGAATGAAGTGGACAGCCGGTAGTAGCAGATCATTATTAATGATCTTACCATTACGACAGACATTATGCTAGCTAATCATTTGCTATCATTACCGCAGACCTCAAATGTTTATAAAGAGTTCTTAATATTATAAGAGCTGATTGCAAGAATTAAGATTTTCTCTTCACAAGAGGCTTAAAGCTCTGAGTACTCGGTCATTTCCGTTACCCACTTAGTTTTTTTTTTCGAAAGGCCCTCATAGAATACATTCTTTAGTATAAAAACCATTTTTCATAGATGCCAAAACTAGTGGGTTCGCGATCCCATAGCTTCGTGAATGCCGATCTCGTGTGTTAAGCCTACCCAGTGGGTTCCGGCATCCACTGGGCTCGTTGATGAATACGGCTACAGAAGGACTGCCTCGTTACGTGTCAAGAAATTATTAGCACGTTTTGGTCCACTTTGACATGTTTTTATTCGAAACCGTTTCCAGTGAAGCAAAAGAGTATTTGTGATCATTCAAGGTTTAATTGTTTTCTATAAGAGCAAAACAATTTGGATTTTGTACTAGATCATCATTGTTTTTAGCAATAATTCAGCACTTTCTTCTCTTCAAAGTCTTTTCGCCATGCCAATTTAGCCAGACAATGCTACAAATGATGGCTTTGAGTTCCTCGCTGCTGCTTGTTTCGCTACAAGGGAAGGAAGGTTGATCGAAGTGGGTTTTGAGATGAGATGTGCAATATCTTGTAGCGCTTGGAATACAACTGATTTTACACTAATCTTGCCTTTGGCTTTACTCACAAAAACCTTCATAACTTCTCGCCCAGAAGTCTGCAGCAGATGGCGAAGCAGATTTGGAATCAGCGTTCCAAGCTCTACAAGACGGTTTGCACCTCGTCTCAGAAGGCCACTTCGACCAACCTTTCTTTTGTTAGATACATTTCACTTTAGCCCACTTCTCTATTCTGGGCATGCCTCATCTGTACATGAATAAATAACATAGTGACGTTATCATGATAAGAATATTTATTTTTGATACTGTTCAATCAAAAATGCGGCCACTGTGAACTAAAAAACAGATTGAGCTTACGTTGTTAGGTAGGGCAACTCAATCGGTTAAACCTGTCAAACATGTAAATGACATGTCAAATTTTTTTGACACATGGCAGAAAGGCTGACACTCCTATCTGTGAACTTGGAACCAAATAGGCACAAGCAAAAAACAACAGTTTTCGTTACAAAAATGGGTCCGGATGACGGGAATATACCGAGTACTTTGATGAAGCCGCGCGAAGCCGGTTATGCTAGCTAGTAGTCGTAGAATAAATGTGGATGTGAAACGGTGCTTCCAGACAGCTGATTATGGGGAGACACGGGTATTAAGATTGCCATGCAAGTGAGTTACAATGTATTATAATATGACAACGCTGTGAAAGCTCAGTACTGCTGTATTAGGTTGCTGCATAAGTTCTGTCCGATTTGTATTTTTTGAGTTCAAAATGTCATAACTTCTTTCAAAGTCAACTTTTTCCCAAGATCTTAGTTTCATTGTGCTGAGCAACTCCTTGGCTATCAGATACGTATTGAAACCTGCGAAAATCCTTGTTAAGAAAGAAGCAAGAACTCAAAAACTTCTTATCAAACAATGGACAGATAGAGAATTTTTCGCAGATTATTTTATAACTCAAAAAATATGTTCTATTAAATAATACCCCATTCGATGTTTTTTGTCGTCACTTAAAAAAGCCCATAGAGTCTGCGTTGGCGAGAGATTTTTTTAACCGAACAAAAAAGAAGCCACTTTTTGACCTCACTTCAGCGCATGTGTGCATGCCTATTTACGAATTATGAAATTTTACAATTGACGTGAGCGCCGAAAAGAAGTTGTTAAATGGCCTCTGCTAGCCCTTGCTTTACCCTAGCACCTCCAACTTCAAAGTCGATTACTTCTATTCGCAGAAAGTTATTACTTGTAAAACATCTAAACAGAAAATTAATGTTTGGCAACAAATTTCACTAGCAAGACGTTTCCTTCAGAAAACTGAACTTATGCATATGCTAGCCTGTTACACCTTTATTCCGCACCCAACTAAAAAACTTGACCTAAAGGGCACATTGTGGAGATTTCCTGGGAAGAACATATTTCTAGGATGAGAACGTACCTCGACTACTTGGAGATTTTAGGTCTGAAATCTCCTTACACTGAGAAATTTATTGAAATTTGATATATTTTAGAAAGCGCAAGAAAAGCACTTTCTAATGGTTCTAACAATACCGCATTAGAGATGAAATTCTCTTAGAACAGCTGTTTCAAAGATAAGGCAAAAAAATTCGGACAGAACTTATGCAGCAACCTAATATACGCGCTTCTCAATGCGTATTGATTTCACTTTTGTCAAGGCCACGTAGTCCGAAAATGTTGATACTAGAACAGACAGATGCCAAATCAACATTACTCAATCCATTTCATGCTAACCATTTATCTTGTTTTGCAGTCGCAGAGGCATAGCAAAGTACTGACAGAATTGACAGAATGTCACAAAATTCATAGCGCGAGTTCCAACAAAGGTCTTGAGCTAGAATTTTGGTAGTAGCACCATATCAGCATGTAGGTGAAATGTGCGAAAGCACAAGCCGATCCAATAATTAGAACCTGTGAAATATGCGCCAAACGGATCCACGGGACATTTCGCGCGCCAAAGTGGGCCTGTAATCAGAGTTTTTCCGAAGTCATGGTTTTGTTTAGCAAGTAAATCCGCAAAACATGGACTTCATCCCGAAAAGTGAGCAAAAAGATTACTTTCACGCAAGATTGGCGTCAAAAAGGAATAACTGCGTAGATGATGGATTTATTAAGGTTTTATCTGGGAATGTGAGAAAATTAAGAAAATTTTTGCTCAGAGATGTAAATCACAGCTGTCGTCATCTTTGTGGCGACTATCAAGCTATTATAACCCCAGTAATTGATTCAGAATTGCATTTAATCTTTTGGAGAATACCTTTTTCTTTCAAAGTCAGCGACTTTACATGAAAAAACTTTTGGAATGGGTAGTTGTTTACATTTCATTCGTGATGATCGGCATCGCGAGGTAAAAAGCCATCATTTTGCGAATACGAGGAGGGCATGTTGATAGTAGAGCCAGTGCGAGCCTCTGCGAAGCAGAGGTGACGCACTCGTATAACATATTTGGTAAAAAGAGGTCCTCCTTTTTTCTCCTTCTATAAATTAGCAACACTCTCCGCCTACTGGCTGTTTTTATTATGAAGATTGAGTAAACCTAAAAATTTGATTAGATCAGATTTGTTATTAAATCTACATTTCTTTTCTCGATGTAGTATGGAAAATGCATGATTTCTTCGAGCAAACAATATCATTATTTTCTAAGCTGTCTTTTCTATTAGATGGAAATTGCACATGCGGGTGCTTTGAAGTACCTCAAAGCAGTATGGTTCATCTGAAAAGGCCACTTCGACTCGACACGGTTCCCTTGTTAGTTTTCAAACATTTTCTGATTTACAAACTGTATCCTTCTGTTAAATCCTTGCCAGCTAAGTGTCATTCTCTGATATGGATTGAAGAGATAATATTTACTGTTTCCCGTTGTTCGCACTATTTCTCGACTAGCTACGTGAGAAATACGTGGATGCGAACAACGGGAAACAGTAAATATTATCTCTTCAATCCATATCAGAGAATGACACTTAGCTGGCAAGGATTTAACAGAAGGATACAGTTTGTAAATCAGAAATGTTTGAAACTAACAAGGGAACCGTGTCGAGTCGAAGTGGCCTTTTCAGATGAAACCCATACTGCTTTGAGGAGCATTAATCGGTGATTCCAAATCTGCTTTCCAAATCTGCCAAGCACCTCTGGACGCCGAGTTATGCTCATTTTCCAGGTCAAAAAATTGAACGCAAAACTAAAGCAAAATCGCCCAAATTTGCTCAAATGGTCCAGTGTCAAGTATCAGAGCTGTTTATGCAATGTATACATTTTATTTAATATGCTAATACTTAACATTGCTTTATCTGAGCGCTGGAAAGATTGTAACAATCAATTTTACCTAAATTCTGCATTCATTTATCGTTCCGAAGAACGGTCACAACTCGGCATCCAAAGGCGCTTGGCAGATTTGGAAGGCAGATTTGGAATCACCGCTTAATTCTCTTCAAAGCAGTATTTTCATCTGGAAAGGCCACTTCGACTCGACACGGTTCCCGTGTAAGTTTTTAACTCAAAGTGAGTTTGCAAATCTATTATATTTGCATCCTATCAAGTCATTAAGAACATCTGAATCGTAAAGTTATACAGCTCATGTTTTTGAACAGATTGCAATTTAGGAAGGCAAATCAAAGAGTAAATTTACTCAGATCTTAACTATAACGCATAACATTTTGTACACTGCAAGTTGTTAAAAATTATATAAGCGCTTACTACAATAAGTACGAGAGACCTAGAGAACGCATGCATGACAAGATTCCAAAAAAATAGATGATACTGATGACAAATTCAAAGCAGGTGTGCTCTCCCCTCATCAAAAATAATGATGCAAGAAAGGAACTCAGCAGAACTCTTGCCGAAAGCAAACTGTTTGAATATGTTTTATTTTTCTCATTATAGACATCAAAGTATGCAAGTACATGTACACATTGGTGAGACAAAGTGAATATGATATGACGTCGTATAATGTTTGCAACATTTGTATTACATGTTGATGATATCGCGTAATTACTTCGAATCAAAGAAAACATTGATGATATGTGGGATCAAATTAGTATAACTTTGCAGCTACAACTTTCGCACTTTGACAACCGTCGTGGAGATTTTGAAACACTGGATTGCCGTTCTCACGATAACTTGCATAGGGTACCTCGTACAGAATTTTCCAACCAGACTACAATTTCATTTGTCCGATTTAAGAGTAAAACCGTCATGAATATGATATACTTATTTCTATAGGTATTTTATCAATTTTAGTACTAAAAAGGAGACGATTTTGACAGACCTTTGCAAAAATTGCTTGCGAAGCAGCTGCAGTCGCAGCAGTCGCTATGTATTCACAACCCTCTGCTTGCGCATTTTGCATGGCCCATCGGTTGAGCTCTTTGCCCAAGCCTTGACTAAAACAACAACTTCAGCAAAACCCAATAAAAACTGGAAGCTTTGCACAAACCCCATGTAATCCTTGTGCACGCATAATATGTCCATTTTCATGAATTTATGTTTAGACAGCATTTGAGACAGTGTGTCCTCCAGGAAGCGCACAAAAATGATTATCTGGTTGGCTTTGTGCTGCTTATAGGGCCCTTTGACGATGTCTAAAATGTAAAACATGATCATATCCGAGGATGATTGCTTACCAAAGCTATCCATAGGTACAGTGAAATGAGTAATGCAAAATACGCATAAATAATATGAATGTAATATTACTGGTATCGGTCTTGCTTGGGCTGGGTCCACACTGACATGGAAGTTCCGGAACAGTTCCAGCACAGCCCTTGAAATGTGCCAAAACGATGCATGCGCTACAACTGCCCGCATGCCTTATCGAGCACTGGCAGTTAAAGAATTTTTGTCTCTCAATCTCACTCATGTAGGCCTCATTCCCCCACTCCGCTTCCCCTTTGAATGGGTTTAGATTATTTATCCTGAGGTGGGGTTAGAAAATGAGCGTCCATTTAATCTATCGTTCGTTCGTGAATGAGCGTGGGAGGACACATCTTAACGAATACATGGAAGCAGAAGAGCGCTCATTCTCCAGTTCCGTTTTAGCTAAAAGCTTTTCTCAGGAAAGCGGAATAAGGAATGAGGTCAAAGTGAGTAAAAGAGGGAACTGAGAACGATAAAAAAAACTTTAATTCTTGCCGCTCAACAAATACGGGCGACTGCAGTCAAACTCTGCGCTGACTGTTCTGGAAGTTCTGGATCTAACTCAGCCTTAGAAGCCTTCATAACTTCTCTGCCGCTATGCGACGAGTGTGCATTATCTCATCTAGGGATAAGCAATCATCGTAAATGTACCTTCCGCAAAGTCGTGATTTTTGACATCTATTTGTGCTGGAAATGGGGCGTCCATCGTCTCCGTCGAGCACAACGAACATAAGCACATAGCTATCAGCCTGTTTATGACGATATATTTATCCATTTTCCATCACTTTTACCAACTATCAATATGTAAGAAAATTTGATAGACGTATATGTGGTGAGGACTCAAGCCTTGCGCATAAGTCTCTGAGCATTGCTTAATGCTTACAAGAAAATGATCAAAAGTCAAAGTGGCCAATTCAAACGACGCTGCATACGGCAAAAAACGGTGACTCCGAAGCTGTCTTGCCTATCTGCAAAACGCTTAAAAACAGTGCCCATGCAGATATGGGCACATGGGTTTTTCGCCTGAAATCTGTTAAGTGGATCCTAACTAGGGAACTACGCAAGGAGCAGCGCAAATGGTTAGATCACGGTTGAGAAATTCGTCCCCAAACCTCCCACTTGCACCGTAACCCGACAGTGAGTTACACGGTGACACTACGTTCGCGCTGAGACCCACCAGTTACTCAGCAAACTTAAAAAAACATCTTTTTCTGGATTTCCAAGCCAAAATCGGCTGTTCATTGATTCTCTCCTTTTCGGGATGCCGTATTGTGCAGTTTTGCGCCGATTTTGTTCGCAGTGTTGGGAAAACTCAAGTGTATCGTACGTTACTCAGGAGCATCCTACCGGAATGTTTTCTGCGTCTCGTCTTTTGCACCTATCTGCATCAATTCACGTCTCCAATGAACGGAACTGATGAGAGTAGATCAGTTGAATGCGACAAGTGGACGAATGGTCAACTGTCAATCCACTTTGCATGCCTATGGGAGGGTGGGAAACTGACTGCATCGTTATCGCAGTATTCTAGAAAGGTTGGGGTTTTTGAGATTTCATTGCCATACGAGAATGGGCCCCTTGGACATAGCATCGCGCAAGTGCGCGACAACAACGTTCGACTAAAAGTGAGAAATACGGCCGAGAGTTGGGAATCTTACGTCATGGTGGCGGGCTCTCCTGCTCCCTGCTCTGCGGCGAAGTACGCATGCCGCCGCAATTAAAGTCATAGGGTCCCTCTGCGACTCTGCGTCTCAGCCTAGGTGATAACTGTTTCACTTTCAAACGAATAGTAAAACGTTGGTACACGCTTGCTTTGACGTATTCGCGCTCTCTATCTTAGCTACCAGCGCTGCTGATAATCTCAGGTAAGCAAATTTGCTAGAAATCGAGTACATGGACACTGCCTTTAGCATTTGCTTGACTCTTCGAATATGTAAACGAAGATAACTTATTTGGATCAGACTCGCCGTATTCTGAGAAGGATTGTCTAAAGGCAAGGTGGCAAACGGTTGCGCGCAACAGCAGAACATAATGCATTGCTGGCTACATTTCGATAAAATATTGTTGTTTCCATTAATTCATACAAGCTACGAATCTCTGAGGAAGCGTTTGTACTCCAAGGAGTTACTTTCAGGGAAAAAGACGTTTGGGTGTTGGGGACAAAAGTTTGTGCTTGGTTGGAAAGCTACATGAAACATTTAGAAAAGATGGAGAAAAAATATTGACACTTTAGGCCTCGGACAGAGTTCGCGCGATTTGATCGTCGCGATTCAACCGCCGCGATTTCCATTCATATTCATTTTACATTCAAAAATTTCGAGCTGGAAAAGTATCACAACCGAAATGCAAGCTGGTCGGCATGTAATGAACCCGTAACAGTTGTCTTGTCGCGATTGAATCGCGACAATCAAATCGCGTAAACTCTGTCCGAGGCCTTAATCTTCTCACGAGAAAATGGTCAGAACTTAACCCAGCCATTCAAACAAGCTATATATCACGGACTCGTCTTATAACGCCAATTTCAGATATATGTTCATTAACTGCCAAGCGTGTCTGAGAGGAGTTATGAGCGTTCAAACATGAGACTTTTTTTTGAGTTTCGACGAATATATCTCCTTCGAAGGAAGCCTAATGACGCGGATTTACAGTGACTATGGTTACACCAATTACAAAAAAAAACACATTCACCAAAAACCTAAAAAGGTGTTTTTGAAAAGTATTTTGTGGAACATGCGCCACAGAACACTTGACGAAGCGCACATTTGAACGCTCATAAGTTCTTCCAAATAGTCGCTTGGCAGATAATAAACACATATTCTAAGTCATTCAGTCGTAATTTACAGTCATTCAATCATGATTTACATTCCCCTTTTTTCATTGAATTAGAATAAATAACTGGGAATCACTGGATCCAACAGCACGTCTCAACCCCCCTCAAAGAAGGTTTTCCTAGAACAAGGTTTTGCGTGCATTCGGTCACAATGTAATTTTCGAGGAACTCTCAGTATCTAAGTCCCCAACTCTTATAATTCTTATGCGCACACAATTTACTTACCGGTTTCCATCATATACCAGTGTGGAGTATTTGTCGTTTGTGTACCCGTGATGCGCAGTATCACGGAACAAATCAATCAGGTCGTCCTTGGTGGCTTCTAAATTTTATATGGAATGGTGGGATATGGAACCAACTTCTTCTTACTTGTCGATGCGTTTATAGGCTCATACTTGCCGAACTGATTGATCAGAAAATCCAAAATTTTATCAGCATGGTCCTTCGTAGCTGGTACATAGCGAAACCTATCGATCATTAGCACTGACGGGAAGAAAGCACTGCGGATAAAATCAATTTGTTCAATCACAACAGCAAGAAGACATCTTAAAAACAGTATGAAGCGCAAGAGTTCTACAAAGGAAAGATTCTGCACCATTGAATAAGGTCTATTGGGCGACTCTTGAACAGATGGCTTCTTGTTTCAAACCTGATTTTTCCATATGCCACGGAAGTAGTAAGTTCCCACGTTACCACACCTGCTTTTTTCTGCCCTGTTTTTTGCGAGAAAAATCAGCAGAATAAGGACAATCAAAAAGACAATTTTCACCCATATGAGTCCTTTCCCTAAATAGTATATTCGCGAAACTCGAGTTTAGAAAATTTACAGGAAAGCTTAAATTTTCGAGATAACATCTACATCTTCAAAACCTGAAAATAGCGATCACATGTTATTGACAACCCAAAATTTCGCTTTTATTACCCCTTCTGTCTTTCCATTAGCAGTTTCCAGAAAAAACAAACCGAACTCATGATTGCAGAAACGTATTTGAACTGAATGGAAAAATTCGAGCCAACTGACGTAGTCACAGACTCGTGCTTGGGACATTACGACCTGATGAGCTTAGCTTAAGATTTACCAATTTGGGAACTCTAAGTGATGATTAAGAGTACAAAAAAATCAGACTTGAAAAGTCTTTCTCATATCCAATCATTGCGCAAAACCATTTCTTAGCTCAAAGATGACAGTGCATGATGACCGCGAATAGAGTCTCTTAACCATGGTCTTAGCTTCAAAATAAAAAAACATGATGTCAGAAATCAAAAGTCAAAACTAAAAAATCTGAAAAGAGATAAGTTTGGATCTGATCGTTTCGAATTTTCAAGTGGCAAGTGGCGGTCATTGCAAAAGAATGATTCTACAACAGAACGGAAGTGCAATTATTCGGTCGTTGGGTTATTCAAAACAATCCGGTTGTCCTTTTTTGTGACACCTGCGTTAAACTGGTCTAGGGAGGACCGCATTCTAATAGCAGAATCCTTCATCACGTTTCTTGCTGCATGACGAATATTTATGATTACTATGAAGATTAGTACAAAGACTGAGGTTTAAAATAGTTTGAGTTCCATATATCTCGGAAGTAAAAGGAGAGAAAGACGCTAAATAGCAAAGAAATCAGAAAATAAAATTAATGCATAGTTCCTTAAAAAATACCCTAAAAATGTTCAACAAGGCGCAGACAATCTTTTGAGAAACTTTGAGAGAACTTCTTGGTTTCTTTTTTAAAATTCTCTAACCATGTCATAGACATCAACTTTTTTAGTCACCCCGTTCGCTACTGTTTGCCTAACGGATGAGAAGAAACTGGCACGATAGTCTCGCTGAAAAGGAAAAAGACGAAAGTAATTGTTTCGACAAGGCCCAAAGCATATTCTTCACAAATATAGCTTCAAATGCCTAGGATAGGTCCAATAAAAGCATACGGATGCTATTGCTGGAGCGAAACTGCAATGATTAAATGATTATAAAAGCTATATGGGATATAAAATGTCTCACTGCCAAGCCCGTAAAAAATCAGCTGCATTTATCATTGTACTGATAATTTTGAACGAATGTATCTGTGTGGTAAAGAGAAGTTCTAGCACTTAGAAATGGAACCTTTCAACCGTGAACTTCATATAAATCTACGTATTAGAGCAGAAACTTTAAGTGTAATTAAACGACTGAGATCTTGAGAATAAACATGCGCAGTCATTGTGAAGAGAGACTGAGGGAAAAACAGGGAAGAACCCAGTGATATTTTTGAACAAATCGAGGTTCAAAAAATAGAAAGAATAGCAAGAGTTTTCCGGGCATGAGTGCAAAACTAATACTGTTCTAAACTCAAAAAACTGGTCTAGTTAAGGAAAACGAGTTCTGATTCATGTCTTCGAATGAAAGTCATTGTGGGAATGGTTTACCGCACTCAGGTACAGGTAATGAAAAGGGCGTTGCCAGAGTGATTCGAGCAAAGTGCAATGCAAGCAAAAAACAAGTTTTGAGGAGCCCGTGTTTTGGTCTATACGCCTTCTATTTGATTGCAAATGTAAACGATATTGTGTCAGCGAGTAGCTGAAGCCTTTAACAAAATATTGAAAAAAAGCTGATTTGTCCCTACTTTTGAGCAGTGATACTTCTTCTTGATTGGTTGCATTATATATTAGGTTGTGCTTAGGTTTTAGGGTTTAGGTCTTTAAGATATGTGGTTGTCATGGTTCTCATTCGCTTAGTTTGAAGCTTGATTTTTTGAGCACTTCGTTTTTTTCTTTTTTTAGCTCCTATTTCGTTTTTCATTTCAATATTCCTCTTTCTTTCTTTTTTATTTCTTCCTCACTTTTGTCCAAGTGCTTCATATCGTTTTTCGGCTAATTCTGCTGTGCGGGGCGCTTTCTTCTGTCTCATCTAGGTGTCCCTGGCTGATTGTCGTCGAGGAAATGCAAAGAACAATTTTTTTGTTAAATTTTAGTTTATGTTGGCTCCGATTCCATCATTTCATTGAACCTTGGTTCAAATCGTTGCCATTTGATGTTTGGTTTTCTAACACATTCATACTACACTGTGATGCTTGGGAAAGCTTGTTCGTATTAAAACTTTTTGCACCACTGTGCAATCTCTTCTCTTGAAGTTCTGCTCTCTCCCCAGAAGAGTTGGTTAGACGGGTTTTACCAATATTACTACCGGTACACCTGCTTCCAATGTACAGCTGCTTATTTTTGAATAAGAGAATTTTTGCTAAGAGCAGAGGCATGAGACAGACTCCATCGAACTTCTAAAAATGTGATGATTTCATACTCGTCCAAACAAGCTCAGTCCCTTTCTATCCCTAAAAAAGATTTTGCCGGTTGGACTCGAGCTGATTCAGCGAGGTGTTTGCCTGTTTTTTCTGCCAGCTGTTCAGTGTGAAGCTCCGTTTCTGTGTTGGATGGATACGCCTTGTGCGTATCAAATAAAATAATAATGAAGATGTAATTTCAGACATGTGGAAGTGTCACATGATTGTGAGCCAGTGAGCAAGAATATGAACTTAAACACTAGCAATCAGTACGCGTGAAAAGTTTGAGAAAGGTTTGAGTAGAAACCGGTTTCTAGGACACTGAGTTGTGTTTTGCACTGTCCATTTATGTCTCCCAGCTACAAATTAGAAAGAACCATAGTTTACTTAAGTAAAAGTTCCCTCACAGCTTTAGGATCGGGCAAAGTTTTTGAACGAAGAAGCAATGCGCTTCTTACATGTTTATTGAAATTGGAATGCATTTGAATATTCTGGTAGAAAAATTTTAGAAAAGTCAAGGATTTCATTGGAGTACTGTATTTCTTTCTGATATTTCAAATTTGAATGGGGTTTACTCTGAAATTTTGTAGAGGAGAAAATGGCGCAGCTGAATCTTCTTACATGTCATCAATTTTTTTAGAATCTTGCATTCGTTTATCCAAAATTCTAAAGATAGGAAAATATGGAAAAGGCGATATTATAGTTGCAAGTCACTTCTTTTAGAGCACTGAGTCATTGTAGAAATTGGAAAAAAATTTATCTACGCAATATTTCACCTCATGTAGGTCATTCCAACACCCCCATGTCTTCCCCTAAACCGAAACTGATTCAGGCTAAAATTTACTCTCCTACATTCTATACTCCGCGTCCCCTATTGCTGTGGCAAATAAAAGATTTGAGGAAGCACAAATCACACGAGTAAAACAAACTACACAGAAATCTCATTTTTCGCATTCTATTCTTTTCCTCTACCCACCACCGAGAAAACTTTTTGAGGCTTATTTAACAACTTTTTGAAAAAAGCTGCCAATCGATGACAAAATAATGGGGAGACGGTCGTAAGGCGCGTATTGATCGGTTTTTACTAAATCAGAGAAATCAAGAAATAGTCCAAATTTATTTTAATGCTATCGGATTTCAACTGGTTATCTTTCTTTATACTTTCTGATGTACTGACAAAAATCTCGCAATCTAGAAACCTTGCTTTTGCAGAGAACTGACCCAGTCTGGTAATGAAGGCTGAGGGAAACGCGCGTTTTTCGACATACACCCAAAATAATGTAGTACCTGCTATAACTGGCGATCGGAAACTTGGATAGATCAGCACTCGTTTTTTTCTCCGGGGTATCCCATTTTGTCCTTATACGATATGACGGCCCGGCGATTAACTTGAGGATTGTAAAATATAGAAAATGAAGCAGTTTTGAGAATTTTTACGCTCTTGGAAATGATAGATTTACCTAAACTCCATCACTTACAGATAAAAATCCGCGTTTAAACTCACTGAAGTTTTCAAGGCTTTTTCGATGGTTCAATCAATACGGTAAGCATATGACTACACCGATGTTGGTTATCTAGCACACTAACAATCATCTGTCTTTTAATAAATGTAAGAGAAAAGAAAAGTGATTTAGTGCAATAAAGCTCAAAAATTCAATTTGCTTCCTTACTACCGCCAACTATAGGTCTTTTGGGTATCCGGAAATTAATATGAGGCTATTCCAAAACATTATGTAGTACATGTATTAGGTTGACAGTTGTTCTGTGGTTTCATGTTTGAAAAAACATCACTTCCAGTCATCACTTCCTCCCTAGATTTGCACAAGCTGATATTACCAGATAGAGGAAACCTTCTCTTTGTGATAGTGCCTTTGTTGCTTTCTAATAAGGGGTAACTTTGAAATGGAAGCAGGAGAGTAATATCACTTCGACTTAGACTTTATAGAGTTACGCCGCTAAAAATTTGAAAACTTGCGATAAAATTTCGAGCAAGCAATACAGTAAGTCTTTTGATCCACAGTTTCCAAAAGTGCAGGGATTGTGTTAAAAGAACATCTCTATGAGGAGTTATCATTTTCGAAAAAAGTGCTAAAAAGTCAAATTTGCTGTTTTCCATTGCATATACAAAAATCAAAAAACTCTTCACAGATACCCCCTTTTTTACACAAACTCTGCACTTTTAGAAACCACCATCTCACAAGTTACCCCTTATCAGAGAACAGCAAAGGCACTGACACAAAGAGAAAGATTTGCTTTATGTGGCAGGATTGAGTTCGTGCAAATTCGTTGAGAGAGCAAGAAGTTACAGCTTAATAGAGATATGCTGGGAACGACAAAGCGTGCGCAATGGTTGCTAGCTATGAATTGAAGCTTGTATGCAAGCTGACAGCTTAATTACACTGCACCTCATTTTTTCAAAAGACAAACTAAAAATCACTTCCGGTTAAAGACCAACAATAGGAGGAAGAAAATGCCAGTACCGTGCAGTATCCTTTCAATCATTAGTTACATTCTGGCACTATCACGGGGTCGAGGAAAAGAAGCATTATCGCAGAATAAAATTCCGTATCCGTCAAATCACTGTCAAGGGATTTTGCACTAAACGTCTTGCTACAAAGAAATTTATTTTGCTAGTTTTATTTGTCCACTGTTTAGTTTTCCTACTAAATATCACATGATGTTGACATCTTTCCTTTCGCATATTACTTGTGATCCTGAAAATTCATACTCCAGTCGTAAAGAAGTTCTCTTGTGAAGAGAAGTATCACTGCTTGATACAAAGTGTGGAGGACATGAGGTTAACAGCTCAGTTACAACATGACCTTTTTTACGTAGGATAGAAAAAATACAAGCTAAACCAACGTTTGGCTGTAGCGCACTTTTACGATAAACGGTTCCTTTGACATCTTCTTTTTGAATGAGCAAATTTGTGCTCATCCTTTTATTAACGAAAAAATGCCAAAAAACAAATTTCCTGTGAGAGTCTGGAATTCTTTTACCAAGTATCATAATTTTTGAAATTAGAGCTCGATCAGCGCAAATCACATTCAGTTAGGAAGAGGACTGCAAACTTATGACACCGGCTGTTCTTGATTGCAGTTTTTGGGCGGGTTTGCCTCAGATCGCCATACTTCAAACGATCTTCTTCTTCCATTATTATCTCTGCAAACAAAGCTTATTGTACAAAATGTTTTGAAAAGTGAGTGATTCATCCCAACAAAATTTATACAAAGCAAGAACATTGCCAGAGGAAGAAGCTGCGATTTTTGAAATGGTGCAACAAAACCGGAGCAATCTTATACTCAAGTGATAGTAGAATGAAGTAAGCCAAATCATATCAGGCTATCAAATCTCATCGCAGTGCTGAAAATGTGGTTTGTAAATAACAGGGAAAGGGAGAGAATGGTTATTCCTTCAACCTTTAATAAAGAGTTCCGAATTCAGTGGAATTGGAAATGAAATCAAATTCAAAGGAACACAGGGTTGTTGTCATTTGTAAACAAGTGTTTAATTCACTGGGTCGGTAGTAAACCTATCGAAACTCACAGTTATAACTCAGAGTTAACTCTGAGTTATCTCTGAGCTAACGCGCAACTTTTCGACCCCCTTAACAGGTGTTTGAACAGATCAAATCCGGAAAGTGATGATATGCCAGGATTCTCCTAAACACGTAGTTTATTCCTAGTAGCGCAACATTGTCCAAATCGTCCTGCACAAGAAACAGCGCCACCAAACGCGCAACTAGTCTCTGCGATAACTCTGAGTTTGGTGCGAGTTTCAGTCTATCGTGGAACTCAGAGATAACTCTGAGTTTGGTCAGAGAAAGAGAAATAGTGCGCAAAAGAAGAGGGGCAGATAAAAAGTCCTCCGGGGTACATTTTGCTCGTAGTTTAAGCAGGCATGATGGGGGTAACGTGGTGCGCAGTGAATTAAAAAATTTTGAAATTTTGTAAAAACTTGGCCCAGGGGGTTATTCGGTGCGCTGGTCACGCATATGGTACCCATTTTTTACTATGGGGTCATGTAGAGGTGTTACGGTAGGTTTACGGTAGATGGGAGAAAGTCACGAAACTGATCGAAACTTGATGCACTGGGGTTATTCGGGGCGCCGACAACGAATATGACATGCAGATTATACTGTGGTGTCATCTGACGAGGTTACGGTAGGTTTACGGTAGATAGGAGAAAATCACGAAACTGATCGAAACTTGATGCACTGGGGTTATTCGGGGCGCCGACAACGAATATGACATGCAGATTATACTGTGGTGTCATCTGACGAGGTTACGGTAGGTTTACGGTAGATAGGAGAAAATCACGAAACTGATCGAAACTTGATGCACTGGGGTTATTCGGGGCGCCGACAACGAATATGACATGCAGATTATACTGTGGTGTCATCTGACGAGGTTACGGTAGGTTTACGGTAGATGAATAAAAGCGGCGGAATTAGCCGAAATCTGGTACACTGGAGTTATTCGGGATGCAGATTACGGACAATCTATCTGCTAAAACTGGTGACATATGGAACGGTTACGGTAGGTATACGGTAAGTAAGACGGAATCATGGAAGGGCAAACTTTGCCCGGAGGATTTATTCTGTGCGCAAATCCTAATAGTCAATTCTTATCATAGCGTATGTCATCCGCTTTCTCTATTGTTTGAAGCTTTCAGCTGCGCAAAAGACCAATCCTCCTGATGAACCATCACTGCCCGATAGAAATGGAAATGAGTGAGGCTTTGGTATAACTTGTTTTGACCTGCTAAGTGTTAATGGAATGAGTGAGTACATTATGGCAAAGCAATTTTAGGGTTCATGGGTGTGTCATGGTCTAGCGGTTTAGTGATAGGATCTTTACGCTAGACCATACAGGTTCGAGTCCCTGCTTCAACGTCGCTTTTGCAGCAAAGTGCTTAACAGCTTCTCAAGCAAACTTCGAGCTTGAGAGTTGGAATTCGGAATTACGAAAACGGAACTCAGAGTTTCAATAAGCGTAACTCAGAGTTTCAAAAACGGGACTCAGAGTTGTCTCTGAGTTAACGCAGAGCTTTAAACTCGAAGTTTCGACCAGATTACTACCGACCCTGCATTTCATGGAAGTTCGAGATGGCTTTGTGCACACCTTATCTATATTTGGCTTCACCCGCAAATAATCCAGTGGCCGTATTCGTCAACGAACTCAATGGGCTCCGCAACCCAGCGGTTTCGCGATTTCGTGATTTCGCGGACCCACAGACTAGGATCGACATTCATTTCAAGCACTGCTGGGCTCGCTAACCCACTAGATTCGTGAATACCGGTTTCGTGGGTTAAGCCTATCCAGTGGGTTCCGGAACCCACTGGGTAAGTTGCTAAATACGACCACAGGATTTGATGTTGATTTTGAGTCATTTAAGCCATAAAGTTGAAAAGAATGACTCATTATGGGTTCAAACTGGATCTTAACATTTGGTTCAAAAATGGCCTACACTCTTATTTGTCACCGTCGAATATGATCTAAGAGTTCTAAATGAACAGCTGAAAACAGGGATCTTTACCACAAACCTTGAGCAGAAAACGATTAACTTAAGCTTAAATTTCTAAAAAAACGAGACTAAGGGATTGATGATCTAGTCAGAAATGAGATAAAATGCAGTTACTGCATGCACGTTTTTCTATTTCAAAAACCTTCTTGCATTTGTAATGTAAGATCTGCACTAAAAAAATTATTACCCTAATTTCACGCGTACAAGGCGCACCTTTTTCGATATTTCGACTAAGCCCCTCAGCCGCTTTAAATTATTTCGGAAAGCGATCCTTATGCCACACGATTCTCTTAAGCAATATACAACAAGGCATAGGGTGCCTTGATTGCAAAGTTCTTTGGCGTATTTGGGCTGGTCAATTTTGGAAAAAAAATCCCCCCACCTTGTACTTGTGAAATTAGGGTAAATCAATCATATAGTTGAAATAAATGAGGAAGGGACAAAAAACGAGCTCAGTAAACGGGTATACACCTGCCCTGAATGGTTGCTGCTTGAAAGAAAGCTTCATATTCTGAAGCTCCAGATAACTGGATTTCACGCTGTCTACCTGTCCATAAGTATTCCTAATATACTTCACTATGAACAAGTTGAACAGGAGCGAGAAGCTGTACGAACCGCATTTTCGAGCTTTTGTATGATCCCTGATGATCCCCGGCGCTTTTCTTAAAGTCATTTTTCTTTCTCCGAAGTTAACGAAAACCTTTCAAAGTTGTACTGAACATCTAACACAACAGTGCTAAGCATGTTGCTGATGAGAACAAATGAATTTTTAAAAAATCGAATTTTTCGGTAAACCCCAAATTTCGACCTGTGGATCATGAAAATTTCATGACTTCAAAACATCACTTGTTCTTATCAGCAACATGCTCAGCATTGTTGGGTGAGATAATCTGCACAAAGATCATACAAAAGCTGGAAAATGCGGTTCGTACAGCTTCTCGCTCCTGTTCAACATGTTCATAGTGAAGGATAGTAGGAATACTTACTACACAACATGAAATCCAGGTATATGGAGTTTTGAAATATCAAGCTTTCTTTTGAGCTGCCATCCCCTCCCCGCGGCGATGTTAGTGCATGCGGTCCTAAGACTCGCAAACTTCCATATGCTGACTGCATCTGACATCAGACAACTGCTTGAAATCTTACATAGACCCATGGCGTACCGATGAGAGAGAAAGGAAATTTTTTTTGAAAATTACTTACTGTATCATAACAATGTAAAAGTGAGTTACGCATACTTGTAATCAATCGAAATAATTTTTCGAGTTTCTAAAAATTCAGGTTAGTCTTGTAAGAAAATCTTTTCGAGGACTGGCTGCCGCCAAATCCTCTTTCTCTGAAATTTCGGCTTGCAACCCCGCAAAAATTCTGCGAAGATTAAATCAATTTGAGTGCGTGGTTATGCCATGCACTTTCATCCAAAAAAATCTTATGCTCTCTCCCCCCCCCCCCCCCCTTCTCCCCCCAACGGAAATCCGAGGATCACTGAAAGAAACCGATTGGAGACTCATGACTAAGCCATTGCCCGAGGAAAAATATAAACGGGTAACCGAGAAATTCAAATGTAAAATAAGCTTAAAAGATACGACTGGTCAGCTTGCGAAGGTTATAGTACTGGGCGATCATTGATATTTCCAGTCGCGAATGTATTAGGTGATACCGTTTGAACCATGACTTGATTGGGAACCCCAAAATTCTGCATGAGATGTTTGACGTTTAAATACAGTCAGAACATGTATAAACATTGATATCTCGATGAAGGCCTTGTGGGCATCACCCTGCATGATATCCTCTGTTTGGTACTTTTGATCAGCTTCCTAGAACTACTGATGGAGTGGTGCCATAAATACCAGATGCTCAACATTTGTAGGAAAGATGCTTTTGCTCTTAATAAATTTGCGCGGTGGAGTTGCCGCCTCATTATCTACCTTATGCTGATATGCCAAGAAAGTGCGTAACGGTTCCTGTCAGAATGGAAATCAAAGATAGCCCTGCTCGCCCTTACAGCATAATCCACAAAAGAAGAAAACACCGGCAATCCTCAAATCTGAAAAGAATTTTTGTCAGTGAATTTATGCGTTATGGAGCAAGGACCCAAGGGCGCGGCACGGAATAATGTGCTAGGCTCTCCAAGAACAGATTTTCTGAATCAGGTACTTACATCTCTTTGGTATTAATGAGATGGAATCAGTACTTTGCTTTTGAAATTGGGCGCTTCGGTTGCTCAATCCGCTCCTGCAATATACTCAAAATAGAAAAAGCGACGACTAGGCTGGTCCGCCGACATTTACGATTGTAACGATGTTATATATAGACGCCAGTCCAAAACATGGCTTCGGTTTTGCGATAAGCTTGGAGTAATCTCCTCCGCGTATACCGACTCTATCCGCTCATAATTCTAACACGTTGCTCTTCCGACGTCTAATGCAACATTGAAGAAATGAGTGGCACATAAATCGAAGTGGATGGTGGCGATAGCGAAATCGAGCCTACCACGATTTTTTTGGGATCGAAGCCAGAAGGTGGCGTTCGAAAGTTTATTTCATATATGGGCTTGCTTTGCTCTATCGAATGGTTCCCTGGACCCTTACTGAAATATGGGCTGTATGAATTATCGCCGTAAAAAGTTCGAGTGTAACAAGAGTTATGTTACAACCTAGTAATTACAAAATGAACTAAATGGGCAGTGAAAATCCTGATACGGTGCTCTTCGGAGCTGTTCAGCCAGATCGAGATGCGTGGAGCATAAGATTTCCTATTACCAGTCTTAGGGCAGCATGCACTAACATCCCCGCGGGGAGGGGATCGCAGCTCAAAAGAAAGCTTTATATTTCGAAACTCCAGATACCTTGATTTCACGTTGTGTATCTATCCGTAAGTATTCCTACTACCCTTCACTATGAACATGTAAGAGGAGCGAGAAGCTGTACGAACCGCAATTACCAGCTTTTGTATGATCCCTGATGATCCCCCAGCGCTTTTCTTTGAAGTCATTTTTCTTTCTCCGGAGTTAACGAAAAACCTCCAACGTTGTGCAGTTAACCCGACAGTGCTAAGCATGTTGCTGATAAGAACAAATGATGTTTTGAAGTCATGAAATTTTCGATAATCCACAGGTCGAAATTTGAGGTTTACCGAAAAATTCGACTTTTCAAAAACTCATTTGTTCTCATCAGCAACATGCTTAACACTGTTGTGTTAGAAGTTCAGTACAACTTTGGAAGGTTTTCGTTAACTTCGGAGAAAGAAAAATGACTTTAAAGAAAAGCGCCGGGGATCATCAGGGATCATACAAAAGCTGGAAAATGCGGTTCGTACAGTTTCTCGCTCCTGTTCAACATGTTCATAGTGAAGGGTAGTAGGAATACTTACGGATAGGTGCACAACGTGAAAACCAGGTATTTGGAGTTTCAAAATATAAAGCTTTCCTTTAAGCTGCGATCCCCTCCCCAGTGGAGAGGTTAGTGCATGCGGCCCTTAGTTTAGCAGAGTGGAATTGAAAAAAAAAGCCAGATTGACAGTTTTTTTGCTTTTGCAGTTATAGCAACTAAGGTCATCGCCATGTATTCAGGAACAAAATAAAAAAAAGGACTCATAATAATTATACGAATAAAGTAGAGAAGCACCCTGTCGAACAACCCTCTTTGCTTTAGTTGGTATGGAGAGAAATGCGGTTTTAAAAATGTTTATCACCTTTGACGATTGCTATAATTGTATTGTCTTTGCATGCAATTTCATTTGATGTCTGTTTTTGAGTGTAGATTAAAGGCTTTCTGAGGTAATGTTTCCATCTAAACCTCGAACCAGATCACGCTACTTGGACAAGATTAATTTAAACAAAAATGGAAATACAGTAATTTACAATTCTGCCTGTACTCTGCAGCATTTACAAGGCTGCCAACGATGTCAATTTGTTAAGGATAGAAAGTAGATTCCGAGCCGGAGGTCCGGCGAAGGATGTAATGAGTTCTTCTCAGACATTGCTAACAACATTGATCGCACCAAAGCCCTTCAGCACCACGAGTTGCTGAAAAAAGTGTTATATTTTATCATGTTGTCATTGATATCTCTCAACATGTGATTGGTATTCAATTTATTTACTTCACAGTATTCAATTTTGTTCTTTCATATTCTTAAAGCTTTGGCTGCTTTTTTTTATTTGACACATGCTTTGTACTTCATCCTGACATTATAGTAGATGCAAATTACACTGAACATTTTTCCTTCTGCATGGTTTTCATCCAGGAATCAACACACTCCGATCGCCAAAATGTTGGGTCACGTCTGAATGCTACTTCGCTGTGGAAAGCGCTTCAGACGAAAACGTGTACGATCTGTCAGCCACGTGCTCCCTTTCCGCAGACAGTTGCACGCAGAAGCTTTATACCACGTTTGCGCGCGCATGACTTCGGTTGTCATGTTTTAACATTTTTTGAACTCTTTTTTGAAGATATTCTGCAAAAAAATCCTGCCCTATTTTTATGATGCACGACTTCTGACTACCGTATTGACGTTGCTCGCAATATGCGAGGTGGTTCAAACGACGTTGGATAAGAGCGTAGTCCGGGTCTTGGGGCGGACACTTCGCAGCTGGTCGGGAGCGACTTCTTCGAGATTTGTGCGATGTTTCTGAAGATTGGTAGTACGATGATGTGTTGACGGCTGGTCATCTTTTCGAAGAATGGCCGAAATCTGTGTCATAAGATTTATGATCGAATTCACGATCAATTCGCTACCATCATTAAACTTCGATTCCAAATGGCGAGATTTCTGCTCGACTAACTCCGTGAGTTGAAGTAGCTTCTGGGCAGCGGTGTCTTCCGTTCGTCTTGCTTTTTGTTCCAGAAGTATTGATTCTATGCGATGTAATTTTCGTAGAATGGATGCAATATCGGGGGATTTCTTCGTCGGCGTTGCGTCTTCCATAAGTTTCTGGAGAAGTTTTTCAATATCGTCAAGTTTAGTGTTGATTTGTGCATCGGTGGTTCAGTGGTAGAATGCTCGCCTGCCAGGCGGGCGGCCCGGGTTCGTTTCCCGGCCGATGCACCAGAAAAACTTTTGTAGTGGTCCCCCGAGAAGGTCAAAGGGGGGCCCCAGCTCCAAAATTTATCAAAGAGTAAAATATAATATCCGAAAAGGGAAATGAGAAGGAAGGAAAGGATCTTAGTTAAAATTTCTCACCTTCTCGACTGGTTCGTGCTTCTTGGTAGAAACGGCCTTCGTCGACTTTTTCGCGCCAATCGGCTTGGAAAGGAACCCTGCCACGCGGTATACTCACTGAACGATGGAATAGTAGCAAAGAATAACAGAATTCACAGAAGTACTCGCGGGGGCAACCGCAGAATCACATCAATCCACACCAACACCTCAAAATTGGGTAATTAAACCCTATTTATTCATAAAATACGATCAACAAGACAAATACGAACGAGTAACACAAAACAAATACGAACTGAATTTCAACAACGTTCAAGTATCAAGTGAATAACAGAGACTCATAAGGCTTCACAAGTATAAGTATATTAAGCGACCGTCTCGTATGAGCACTGAGATTGTTCCAGTCTAGAACCCGGAAGGAAATAACATCAGAAATCAGATAACAAAACCAGCACTAAGGCAAGAAGGTCTCACAATAATTCAACGGTGGAGGATATACTAGAGCTTCTGGAGGCTAAGCATCCCTGTGTGAGCACCTATATAGAATGAGTGAGGCAACCAAAACAGAAATGAGAATAGAATGTGATAAATCCGAACTGTAGCCGAGCATCGATAGCTGTCCATAGCCCTTTCACTGGCGCCCTAAATACAAAACTTTGGCGCGCAAATCGATCTCCTGAGTGCTGAGGCCGGGGGTCAAATCCGGCCTCAGCACAAAAAGGCTACATATTTCGTGATCAAAAGTATCCATCTCAAGGGTAGGGTTCGGCCAAAAACTCGATTTTCAGAAAATACACTTATCGGGGGTTATCCGCAACGTTGAATCCGAAAGTTCACATTGGAAGGCGCCAAAACGGCGAGAACATGCGTTTTCCAAAGGCTTACGATTTGAAATTCGACGGTCCCTGCCATGGCAGAGACGCAGTGTCGCTGCGAGACCCTACGATTTCAACTGTGGCGGCATGCGCACCCTGCCGCATAGCAGGAGTTCAGGTCGGAGGACCCCGCCCCAAAGTGTAAGTTTCCCCACTTTCCAATCGTTTTTCTTGCTTTAGGTCGAACGTTATAATCTCGTACTTTCACAGTGCTGTGTCTAATAGGGGACCACTTTCGCATGACAGTGAGAACCCAAACCCCCGCTTTGTCCGGATACTGCCTTCAAAGGAAGTTGCATCTGGTATATCCGCATCCTATTAAGTTACGAAGACAACATCTAATTCGTAAGGATTGAAAAAAGAGTTCATGTATCCTCCTAGCAGCTATGCTCTGCCACTTATTAGGAGCCAGGCTGCAAGAGAGCACAACAAAACATTAAGTCAAATTGAACTGTTTTTAAAATGTTTTTGTTTATTTCTCTCATCATTCAGATTCTGAAAAGATAGATGATATTGATAACAAATGAAAGCAGCTGTGCTCTCCCCTCATCAAAAATAATGATGCAAGAAAGGAAGTCAGCAGTACTCCAACCCAAAGTGAACTGTTTTTGAAATAATTTTTATTTCTCTCATCATAGATATGAAAGTTTGCAAGTACATGTACACATCGGTGAGACAAGGTGAATATGATATGATATGTTATAATGTTTGCAACGTTTGCATTGCATACTTGATGGTTGTTGTTTTGGAATATTATGGATCAAAGAAAACGATCGATACGTTATGAAATCATATTAGTACAACTTCGCGGCCATAGCTTTCGCACTTTGACAACCGTCGTGAAGGTTTTGAAATACTGGATTGCCATTTTCGCAATAGCTTGGATAGGGAACCTCGTAGAGAATCTTCCAACCGGACTGAAACATTTTTTTATTTTTTTGATTGAAAAGTCTGTTATCATTGGTGACTTCTAACATTATAAACGAGATAATCAATTCTTGACAAACCTTTGTAAAAATCGCTTGCGAACCAGCTGCAGTCGCAGCAGTCGCTATATATTCACATCCCTCTGCCTGAGCAGTTTGCATGGCTCGTCGATTAAGTTCTTTGCCCAAGCCTTTACTAAAACAACAACGTTAGCGGAACAGTTTACAAGATTGCAATGAACAAACCCCATGTAATCCTTGTGAACGGTCAATATGTCCATTTTCATGTATTTGTGCTTAGACAGCATTTGAGATAGTGTGTACTCTAACAAGTGTACAAGAGT
The DNA here is from genome assembly GCA_958299035.1 of Cylicocyclus nassatus. Classification (NCBI taxonomy): domain Eukaryota; kingdom Metazoa; phylum Nematoda; class Chromadorea; order Rhabditida; family Strongylidae; genus Cylicocyclus; species Cylicocyclus nassatus. The sequence goes on from CATQJL010000223.1 coordinate 74,734,279, forward strand.
GAATAATTGGTTCGCTTTATGTTGCTTATAAGGCCCTTTGACGATGTCTGAAATGTAAAATGTGATTAGTTCAGAAGATGATTACTTAAGGGTAGAATGAATGATGCAAGATAGCGCATAGATAAATCCACTGCAATATTTACTATGTCTTTAGCGATGATCCGCTATGAGAAAGTTGTTCATTATTTTAACTAACTGAATAAGCTATTCAACTCGTAGATGTACCTTCCGCAAAGTCGTGATCTTTGACATCAATTTGTGCTGGAAGTGCAGCATCCTTTGTTTCCGTCGAACATAACGAACATAAGCACATGGCTACCAATCTATTGAAAACAAAGTTAAATTCAAATATTCTGCCACCCTGTATTAAAAACCTGTGTTCAGAACATGGACTTGCAATTAAAATCAATTAAATTTGAGACACGCACAAAAGCCTGCGGCCTCGTTACACATCACAAAGCCTTGTCCTTCATGCTTTCTCCCACCCCTTCCCCAGAATTCCTTCAACAAAACCACTTTATCATTTAATATCATTTAACATGACAAGCATATATTTGAGACCTTACAAAGTCAGTATACTTCAGAAACAGACTGCTACACAATCGCCATTCTCTAGATCATTTTTTAACCGGGAAAATCAAATATGGCCTTTGATGGGCTATTGTGTGACGCACAATTAGTCATATAGCACCTTATTAGACTACACATATCCGTCACATTCGCAAGAATGTTATCTAAATTTTTCAAAACTGTATGAAGCAGCTTGTCTTTAGACCACTCTTCTTCTTATGTCCATAGACTAGGTTGCTATGGAGAACATATCTTTGAGGACTCATATAATATTAAAGCTTTTTGCCATAAAAACTTGCGCCGTCAGAATATCTTTTAGCAACAATACCATTCAAAGCGTTACCTCTTCTCTTCACTCTCCATTTCTTGGAGACCAAATGGCACAGACTCGTGCACCGGTACAACATTAGCGGTTGAATATTTGTTCATGCTTCTCGCTGCTTAGAACTCTCGCATTATTTTGAGGTTACAGTTGCTGCTCTATGGCTAATTCTCGTGGAGATATAACATTTGATTCAACTGGCTTGGCACCATTAGGGCGGAGTTTTGTGATCTAATTGAGGCCGCTCGCACCCGCGACGCACCTGCGTCTCTCTCGCCCGAGTGCTCTCTGATCATTGCCTAGCCTTAATTAGGTTACGAAGCCCCGCCTTTGCCGATGCCAAGCCAGTTGAATCAGATGGTAAGTATTATGATAAAGAAAAGAACGCGAAGCTGAGTCTCACATGCTTCTACTCGCTGCTACTCTTTTTTCGAGAAATTCTTCGCTATTACCCTGCTACATGATTATTTCGTATACTCGGCTTCTTCAATGTTACTATTAGGTTGGCTGATAAATAAGTTCGTTTTGACATGTGTTCAAAGCTTCACTAATTCACGTAACAACAATTTAGCTAAAATTTTTCGTGAGAAGATAGCTTCAAGCCTCTATCCTCGAATATCAAGTAGCCAAGATTTTCTGTCACCAAATGACACTCATACCCTTAAAGGTCAGACTTCTACAAAATCGCTTTTTTGACTTTTTAACTTTCGCTCTCAGCCCGCAGTGAGTACACAGGCAAGTTATTTGGTGCTAGATACATACAGCCTCTAGCTAGATGGTGAGCTACAAAAGATTTGTGACCAGGTGTTTCTTTTTTCTGCAGCCAAAAATGTGAAAATTTCCAGGCGTTTGTGCGTGAAAGTCAAATTTTGGGCATTCCAGATCGCTAAAAATTGACCATTTATGGCCATGCAAATGGTGGAAATTTGATAATTTGTTGTGTGAGTTCCGAATCTACATTTTACACCTGATTTTTCGAAGAATGGCTTTTCAAAATTTGGGGAAAAAATCTAACCATTCTTCTTTCTTGCACCAACTCGTTGCCGGAAATTGAGAAAACAGAGTTAACCATCCTTCTCCTTGATTTGCTCTTTCCAATGGTATCATAAATACACACAAAAACTGATTTGTGACAATTCTACAAGCCGATAAAAACAACCGAACTGATTTTTTAGCCAACCTAATAATTGTGACCGGCTTATCCTCTTCTTGGGTAACCAACAGTACTGCTACTTGTTAGCGTGGATGGTTGCGTTCAAGTGCGTGACATTCTAACTCAGAACAAAGGAAGTGTATTCAACGTCGCTGATGCCAACTTGATGATTACCTACTTTTATTTATCCATTCATATAATTATTTGTTACTCACAAGGCCTGCCATAAATGGAACAAAGCACTGAGAACGTAACCATCAACACATGCAACAAACAAAGAAAACATTTAATAACAAGTTCAATCAATATATAGAGAATCGCTAGCTTAATTCAAAAATCTTCCAATAGAGGGAAAACACGGCGGTCTCGAAGCGAACGCTGCTGCAGAGCACGTTTAGATTACTGGATCACTAATCAACAATCATTGCAGGAATCAAGCTTGTACAGAATAGTATGCGCTCATCAACTCAACATAATGGCGTAAAGACTCAACAGTGTTTGCCCCATGTCTCCTGCTTGCCAGAAAAGGCGATCTTTTATTCAGTATAAGCAAACTGGAAATAGGGAAACAGTATATATGGAGATGCCGCAAGCCAATCGCTGGCTTATTTGGACAGCCTTTAGAGTGGCGATGACATTCTCCAATGCTAATCACCTGACTTTTCTTAGCCAGATAAACTTTTCCCCAACCACCTTAGTCTCTCCAACCACCTCAAATGAGAAAGACTGAAAAAACGATTCGTTCCGAGCGCTGCGTAGGTCTTAGCCTGCGCATGCCGCAAAGCCCTGCTGGTAAAACCATGGCACGAGAAAGAACAGTAAGTTCCACGGCATGGCAACATAGCAGATCACACCGAGTTAGCCCACATCGAAATGAATTGACATAGGAGTGCCCGTCTCATCAAACTATCGTAACTAGTATCGTTATCATTTGCCACAAAGGCTCCCACATGTCTACTGTGCCATCAAGTCAAGTTTTGTAAAGATGGTATGTTCCCGGTAAATTTCCCCATATTCAGCTGAGCGCAGCTCTTGAAATCTTCTTGAACACACATATTTTCCGTACCTAGTGTTACGGCTCATTGCACAAAACACTCAACTTTCGAAGGGGCTTGTACATAGAAAAATCGAATCATTTCTATTAGTTCTGTAACCGAAGCACTTTAAATAACTGGAGCGCGAGTTGAATGACAGACTTTTGCACATTTTCCAGAAAGCCCTTTGTACAACTTACATACTTATTGATTAGTAGGTTGCTAACGATCACAAACCTACCGGTCTCCATCATATACCAATGTGGAGTATTTGTCGTTTGTGTAACCGAGGTGAGCAGTGTCACGGAACAAATCAATCACATCGTCTTTGGTGGCTTCTGAATATAATATAGGATGCTGATCAATTATAGAATCCACTAATCGCTTACGTATCGATGCAGTTATAGGCTCATACTTGCCGAATTGATTGATCAGAAAATCCAAGATTTCATCAGCATGGTCTTTAGTAGCTGGGATGTAGCGAAATTTGTCAATCATGGATACTGAATGGAAAAAAGATATTAATTTGCTCAATTACAACAGCAATGAGGCGATCTTGAAAGCAATATCATACGCGAGAAGTTTATAGAAAGAGACGGGAAGTTTCCTACTGAGTAACAAAAATTGGCCTTTCCTTACCTAGTCGGGTTTGTTTGATAATTTGGAAACTTTTGAATTATATAATGTGTCGTTAAACGAGAATATTGGCGATTTTCAGGCTATTCCAAGTTGTTTTTAAGAGACAAAAATCAACAAAATAGAAATCGAAGTAAACAAACTCCGCTAATAAGGACCGGTGCCACATAGGCATCTGGATTCGTAATAAACCTCTGAAAATTCCAAAAGCTAATGACATAAATGTAACAGCTTTAGTTTCCGAGAAATATGACACTCTTATGCTCATAAACCGGAAACTGTACTGTGTTTATTACCTCCTTTTGAATTCTCTCTTTTTTCCTCATCTTCGGTCATAGCAATTTTCAAAAGAGTTAAACTATAGATATTCAAAATTGCAAAAATCTATCCAAATTAGATAGAAAAGTTATAGCATACTAACAAAACGTACAAATTCGTAATTGGGACCTTGCGAGTCATCGAGTTCAGGTATAGTTAATGCCTAGCAATCAAGAAAAAAGGAATTCCAAATTCTTCCAAGAAAACAATGTAGTTGAAAAATCCTTTCTGCACTTGTATCAAACCATTTATAACCAAAAGCATTTCTATCGTTCAAATAGGACGCATCAAATGTCTATATGATGCCGAAGTACCAATCACTATCAAGCCTCAATCATTTCGAGTCAAAGACAATAAAGATGACGCCAACTCAAGGAAAAACTGCATTAAAATTCAAGATTTTCGTAGTAAATGCTTGATCGTTTTAGACTGTAGTGACTATAACTTTGCAATAGAACGAATTCACAACAGAGATGTGCCGCAAAACTGTTCTCGTCGATAGGATCATTCAGAGAAATCCGGTTGTCCTTTTTTGGTAATTGCGGAATAGGTCTGAATGTGAGTATCGCATTCTCATCGCTGATATTGTCTTACATAGACATGATGATGTAAGGGTGGAGCCTTACAAGTACAAAGAATAAAAGAGAACTTCAGAGTAAAGCAAAAGGTAAGGAGAGGCACATATTTCACACAATTGAGCGAAACCTCCGCAGAGCGTTTGTGAAAGTTCCGCCGGGTTACTGCGGAAGTTCCCAAACGAGGTAGTGTAGTGCGGAAGTTCCGAAGAATGCGGATCACAACAGCAAAAGAACATGTTTGACATTGCACTATAATTGTTGACTAGGCGACATCGTAAGAGACAACACATTCAAAAACCTGCGGAAGTACTGGCAGGTCAAAGTGGTGAGGAACCGATCAATTTTGGAAATTTTCGCAGCGTTTAGTAAATTCATGAGGAAGTTCCCTTTCTCAACCACTCTAACGTGAAGATTATGCGAAAGTTCCCATTTTCAAGTTCTGCACTTCTGCAATAGCAAACAAAATCCTGTAAAACCGCTGCAAATTTTGCTTTTCGATGATTTTGAGTTAGCAGTAAAATACAGGAAAAAATAGCAAACAAAATCCTGTAGAATCGCTGCAAATTTTGCTTTTCGATGATTCTGAGCTAGCAGTAAAATACAGGAAAATGCTCAATGTTTGCTTACAGGTATGCTCAGAACGTTAAGTAACAATTTCTGGAATGCTATGTTCCTTTCACCACATTATGAGCTTTGACTTTTTTGTACTGTTCAGGAACGTTTGCCCAACAGATAAGAAAAGAAAGAATTTGCGCAGTCGTCTTGCTGAGACCAAATGGCGAAATTCGGAGCGCAGTTTACCTTGGAAAGTGATTGCTTTGAAATGAGTGACTGAGACTGTAGAAGACCGATTTAGGAAATTGTAAAAATACACTATTTCAGAGCGTTTGCTGAGAAAAGTTGTGTATGATTGAACAGAGCATAGAAAATCTTGCAAAATTTTGTATATTCAAAACAAAATTTCGAGGAAGTTCCGTTGCAAATATGAGTGTATTTGTGCTCCCAAACCTCAAATATGATAGTATTTTTTGTTGTTGACTCAAAAATGCATCAGAGGAGTCGAAAAGAAAAAGAACTTGTTCACCATCAGAAAGGAAAATCTGGCTCCAAAATATACTTTGATAGGAGAAGTAAATTGACCCTTAAAAATAGATGATGTACTCTTATGGTTGAGAGAAGAATTCCTTAATGAATCTCGAAAAGAAGTCCTCAATAAATTTTCAATAAAGGTTTTCGGTGTTACGAAAATACGATAATTTGCATTAATTTCCTGGTCCGCATAGATGAATAAATACCACGAAATAAGAACTAGAAAAACTGGTCTATTGAGTCTCTGAAAACACTGAATGAAAACGAGTCTCAGTCTATGAAAAAAACAAGTTTTAGATTGACGACTCTGCCATAAAAGTCAGTGAGAACGGTTTACCGCACTCAAGTACAAATAATGGAAAGGCCGTTTGCTGAGTAGTGCGAGCAAAGTGCAATGCAAATACAAAACGAGTCTCGAGGAGTACTGAATTTCGGTCTGTGCGCCTTTCATTCGATCACAAATGTATATGTACTTTAGTGTCATGCACAAGTGTCACATGATACGAGCCTGTGAGCAAAAATATGAACTCTACTTAGAAATCAGCAATCAGTACACATGAGATTTTTGAGGAAAGAAGTTTGGGTAGATAAATCGGATTTCCAGGACCGGAACTGTGTTTGAATGTGCACTGTCCAATTATGCCTCTCAGTTCAAAATTGGAAAGAACCATAATATACTCTAGCAAATTCCTCGTCAAATTTTTAGGGACAGGCAAAGTTTTGAATGAAGAAGCACACTGCTTCTCAACCTTTTCAGAGGAAAAACCTTCCCGCCTTAACATTTTCACATCAACCTTTTCACCTTTTTCTTTAAAAGCTTTGAATTTTTTTTTCAATTTTGAAGCGAACTCTGAACTTTGAAGAAGAAGAATGATGGTGAGTTTTCACAAATGCCATCAATTTTCTAGAATCTTGCATTATCGTACTTAAGCAATTATCCAACATTCTGGAAAAAAGGGAAAATGGAGGAGATGATACTGTTCTTACAATCCTTTGATTTTTTAGAACAATAAATCATCGTAGTGAATGTAAGATGTTATCCGCACTATTGTAACTCCTGTAGGTCAGTGAAAAACCCACGCCCCTTTTTGGTCCACCACTGGTTAGGGTCAGAATTGTGTAAATACCCTTTTTCATGTCTGCACTCCTCAACCTTGTCTTTATATGCCGAGGAGAGGTTGAGGGAAGCACAAATCATAGAGACGCAAAAAACAAATCACGCACAAATCACAGAAACTCTGTTTGTGTCTCAGTTATTCCCTTCATTTTTTATAATCCAAAAACATTCTGTGGGCCACAACTTGAAATTTTTAGAGTGTCTTTAGTGTGTAATATAAAAATATGTCTCACAATTGGTAATCGGAAACTTGGTCCAAATCAACACTCGATTTTTTTCTCTTTCAAAGTATCATATGGTGTTACCATGTTCGCATTTCAGAGTAGATCTTTTGGCTAAACTCAAAAGCTAGATTATTAAGTACGAATACCAAAGCTCTCATGAGAATTTTTGCACGCTAGGGAATGATTTTCGCTTTCGCAACTGAATCATCAATAGATCAGAGTTTGACTCCTCAAAGCACATTACTATTAGACAAATTGCTTTCATGCATGCGTAAATGTGCGTAAACTCCGAACCCGTCACTTGCAGATACAAAATACTCGCTTCGAATCAAATTCACTAAAAGTCCAATAGCTTCTTCATGGTTCGATGAGTACGATAATGAAAAGCACTTTTGTTGACAAAACTATATGACCACACCGATTTTCGTTGAATAAGCAAACTAACAGTCATTCCACTGCCTGATGAAGATAAAAAATGAAAACTGATTGGGTGCAAAAAGAACTCAAAAATTATTCCCTTCCTACCGTAAACTTATAGATCCTTTGAATACTCGGAAATTGACATAAGGCTATTTCAGATTATTTGGTACATACAGAAGGAGAGAACGACAAAAGTGCACAATGGTTGCTAGCTATGAATCGAAACTTATACGGAAGTTGACAGCTCATACAGTGCTTATTTTTTGTGGCATATTGAAAATTATTTCTGGTGAAAGATTAACAACAGAAAGAAAATGCCAGACCATGCAATAACCTCTTAATTTTCAGTTCCATTCTGGGACTAATCCGGTACGAGGAAAAGAACACCATCGCAGAGCAAAACTCCGTGTCCGTCAAGGAATTTTATACTGAACGTTTTGTTACCACAAAAGCTATTTTGCTATTTTTATTCGTTCTTTGTTTACTGTTTTTCCCCTAAATATCACATGATGTTGACACTTTCTTCCTCACATATTGCTTGTGATCCTGACAATTCATGCCCTAGTCATAAAGGAGTTCTCTTGTAAAAGTAAGTATCACTGCGCTACAGCATAAAGAGTGAAAAACATGGGGTTGACAGCTCAATTACCATCAAATGAGCGGTTCTTACTGGTACTGGACAAAATACAGGTAATGAATCAATGTTTGGCAGTAGCGCACTTATGCGATAACCGATTTTTGACCACCTCTTCAACAAAAGTTCGTGCTCATCTCTTCTCGGAAAAGTTACGGATTTCGAAAAAAATGGCAAAATCAATTCTCCTAAGATGTTGGTTTGGCATTTTTCCCTCGAAAGACGTAAGTACAAATAAGAGCTCGATTAGCACAAACTTTGCTCGCAGTCAACAATCATTTAGGAAAAGAAAGTCAGCAAATTTATATTACTGGCTGTTCTGGATTTTATTGCAAAGTTTTAGACGGGTTCACTTCAAATCGCCCATACTCCAAAAAATCTTCTTCCATTTTTACCTCTGCACTCAAAGCTTTGGAACAAGCAACGTTTTTTGGAAAGTGTGTGAGTCGCCTTTCCAACAAAATTTATACCAGGCAAGAACATTGTCACGGGAAGAAGTAACTAATTTTTGGAAATGATGTGACAGAACTTTCGAAACAATCTAGGATTCCAATAGTAGTAAAAATGATGTAGATCTTTGGACCATAATTACGCTAATTGTATACAGGAGAACGACGGTTCCTTTTTCAACCGCCAGTAAAAGGTTCCCATACGCTGGAGTTGAAACTGAATTTAAGTGGGACACAAGGCTGTTGTCGGCTATAGAGAAGAAATTCACTGCATTTTATGGAAGTTTGAAATAGCTTTAAGGGAATTTTATTTATATGTGGCTTCTGCCACCCCGCGAAAAATCAACAGGATGTGATGTTAATTTTTGAATTATTGCAGCCACAGAAATTAAGAAAAAATGTCTTGATTATAGGTGTTGAAGTGCATCTCAACATTTGGTTCAGAGTTGGTCCATAGTCTGATTTGTCACTGTCATTTAATTCACGAGCTAAGAGGTATCTACATAAGAAGCTGGAGACGGTGAATCCATAACACGGATCTTAAGCAAAAACGGCTTTATAATTATTGTAAATTTCAAGAAATCAGATCAAGAGATCAGGGATCTTCTCAGCAATGAATGAAATTCAGTTAATGTTTGTCGATTTTTATCTTAAAGACTTTCTGCGTATATAATTAAAGTCTGCCAGTACATCAAATCAATCATATAGTGGGAATATAGGCTGACTCATATATTTTCCGATTTCACTGGAATCACTATATCTCAACAACGAGTGCATCTACAACGGTACAAATACATGGTCGTACTCCCGTTGCGTGAATTATACAGGGTGTCCCAAAAAGATGTGCACACTGTTTGATTTTGAATAACTCTCTAATTGTGAAGTCTTTCAAAAAGCTCTGGGTGAATCCGATTTTGCTCCGGGTGAATCCGATTTTTCTCTCCAGATTGTAAGCGTGAGTGCGAGAGTGACATTGCGAAAGGAAGCTATACAGCGATGACTGGGGCAAGACAAAATTTTAGCACGATATGATCCACTTTCCTCCCAGAAACGTAAGTGGAGTTAACGGAATCGATCACCCCTTAGTATATTTTAGCCTAAGTCTGAGAATATCTGTCGGCGATCATGGATCTTCACAAATCATAACTGGGCATATTGATTCCCTCAAACTTAGGAGGACCATAGATCTTAACTCTGTCTGGCAAGAATTCAACCAACTTTGGCAGTGTCTTCTTCTTACAGCAATAGACAAACTGACACTGTCCGGAAAACCTTTGGTAGTGTAAGCTATCAAAGGTAGTGTGGCATATCGTAGTGCAAGTTGGAAACAGTGGTAATAGCTCTAAAAAAGAGTCTAATATCTTTTAATTCAGGAAACTTATGATAATTTTAGGTCAGAAGAAGAACAATTATTTTCAGTCTCTTTGATTGTCTCGATAGTTGTGGTTCAGCAAGAGTCCAAATTTTTGCCGTTTTATATGCAATTAGGCTTCCTATAAAACAAGAATATAAAGGAGAGCAGTGTAAGAATGTTCATAAACACTCTCACTTGCTGCGAATATTCCTGCGACTGGCGCTTGGAAGGAATGATAAAGCTTATTGTTCTGAGCAACAGTCGCCCAAGCTGGAATAAAATCGTTGCGAAAACACTGAAACAGAACAATTTAAAGAAAAACGCACTTTTTACGATTTTTCGCAAACAATTCTACCATAATCGAAGAGATAAGGGCTGGGTGGTTGTCTGGGTTATGAACAGAAGCGAGATCTATAAAATCCACGAAGAAACCACCTGAAAAGAGGTAAACTAGGAGAGAAACAAGAGATTTTCGAAAACAAGATTTTTGCCGGATTTCTCGACCAAATCCGAAAATGCGGTTTTGGGACGCTGTCAGCGTGAAAATAGAGATCAAGAGCTTCAAAATGATATATAGCTTGCTATAATTGGGGTTCGAAACAACAAAGAAAAGGGTACCAAAGCCAGATGCGCCGTGCCCCGCGTTTAGGGTAGCGAGATAGCGCGCACCGCGCGGAGACGTAGACGAGCAGCGGAGACAGGCCAGAGCCGACGGGGCATTTGGCTCTGGTAGATCTCCGCGGGGCCTTAACGAAACCCTGCAACATTATATATCACCAGTGCGTCACTCTGCTCCGCAGAGGCTCGCACTGGCCCTACTTTCTGTATGCCTTACTCATTCCCGCATAATAGTGACATTGAAACTCACCGCGTTATGCAGCTTATCACGAATGATTTGTGAACAGCCACTCATTCCTAGAGCTTTTTTGCATGAGATCGGTATTTCCATGTGGATGAAACTTTTCTTGAAACAATAAATGCAAACTTGTGTAGGTTTGTGGACTTTTTATGGCTTGGTAGTCGCCATAACGACATTTATCGTGGGCTACATCTCTGTGCAAAAATCGTCTCAAATGATCAGTTAAAATCTTGGGAAACTGAGCATTTACGCAACTAATTCTTTTTGGCGCCATCTTCGTAAAGTAACCAACTTTAGTCGAATTTTTTGGGCTAAAGTCTATGACTTGTATAGTAGCTTGTCAAACATATCCGCGACTTTGCAAAAAGTTTATATACGGACCCAATTTTGCTGGCCAGAAGTAAAGTGGACCCGTTTCACGCGCAATTTCTAAGGGATCCACTTATCGGATCCGCTTGTGCTTTTGCACAATGGACTTTCCTGCTGCTAGGATGTACTATGCAAAATTTGGGCTAAATAGGTTGGCTGGAACTCTTCCTACGAATTTCGTGACAGACAGAGATTCACACACACAGACACACACACAAACTTAAACAACCCTTAGCCCGTTATTATAAGTTATGATTCTGATCGCCATGACACAACGAGGAGAACTTACAAGTCCCAAGCTTCAATCATTCATTAACGAGATAGACCAGCGTTTTCGTGCGCGACTGTCTGCGCAAGATTTAAGCGCAGTTTCTCGTTTTTATTTAACTTCAACAGCTTTCCTAAGCTTCTGAAACTCGATTTTTGTCGAATAAGAATTTAATTGAGAAATGTTTTCTTGAATTCCGGGAAAATTTCACAGAAACCTTCTCTTCAACTAAAAAAGGCTTTGAAAACGCAAATTCTCGATTTCAATGAGATGACCTAAAGATACTATTTCCTATATTTGCTTCATTAATATTCGTTCCGGTAGAATCAGGATAATAACATCCGGGACTTCGCCCCACAAGACTTTTTTTTCAGGTGAAGGTTGTGTCCCCTCATAGCTCTCAAAGTGAAGGTTACGTACGTGGCTCTCTGTATCGAGGGTATGTTTAAAACACACTTTCTGATAAGAAAAAAACAGCAAATGCCGAAAATGCTCCTTTTTGTTCTTTGAGAAGTCCCTCTTCGGAAGCTTAGGATTCAAAGCAGATTAGCTTTTCGTCGAAAGTAACTAGTATGTTCTAAAGAGCATGATCAGCTTTTCTCAATGATATACGCATCTTGCCGCAAATCAACCGCTCTTCAAAGAAATGAAGACGAGAATGAAAACTCAACGAACTTATGAAACGATCTAATATAAAGGAGAAAGAATGTTTCCTTTGTTGCCTTCCTCGCATGAGCTTCATCTATCTTTTCCGTGCAGTCTCAAAGACTTGTTTTGAAGTGTAACTGCCATATCGAAGAGTTTTCGGTTGCTAACACGACGCGAAATTATCTGGAAGAAAGGAAGTTTGTAAAGACTATACTTTCTGCGCTCCAATGCGCCATATTAGTGGCGCACGACTCGGGAGCGCAAAACCGCGTTGCGCCTGGCACCCGACACTGCGGAGTCTCCGCGCGCCGCGCGGACGCCCTGTTTCTGTAGTGTGATTCACATCAAAGCATCTCTTCGTCACGTTTATGATTCAAGTTAGTTTGGCAATTGCCCATTCTTTCTTCATCTCCCTTAATTGGCGCACTTTGCTCATCCAATGAACAGATCTGCTCTTACCGCGACCTCTCCCTCCTCTTCCGGTCCCAATACAACCCGCTCTCCCTCTCCCCTCCCCCATGTCGGGGCGCCTTACCCCAGCCTTGGTCTTGTTTACAAGTGTATCACAGTCTTGAGGACGTTTATCGTTGAGTCACCGAAAAAACGGACATTTTCAATTGGAAAAAACCAGATAAAAAGACAAAAACTAACTATGATCTTATGGATAGGAACTAAGAAAAGCTGGCTCCAAATATCTTTTCGTTGCAGCAGTAAATATTCTTCTTTATTCGTTGCTAATTTGGGATCGTGCTGCTTCTGTTTGTATATTCTCACTCAATTCTGCTGTTATCCTATCATATGGAATGTTCAGTTTTCTAGTGTCTTCACGAAGTAACAAAAAAGCACTCATGATGAACGAGAAGTTTCTGAAAGAAGCTATAATTTAAATGTGCTTGAATCCACCATGGTCGGCAACGAGCTGGGTAGGCACAATGTTGCAAATTATTCTTGGAAAAATGTTATGTACGGGATGCTACTGCAAAGACTGGCAGCTTATTTTTCGTTTAAAACTCCTTCAAAACGATTTCAAATATTACGGGTAATGCCGGATTATCAACGTCCGCTTTCTGGGGCTTGTGGATGTGCGTTACCTGGCAATATTGTTCGTTGAACTGGTCATTTCCAACATCAACTCTTTACGACAGAATTTTCTTCTGTGATTTATACATTCAACTAATTTCTCATTGAAACTTGCGTGTCTTCTATGCCTGTCGCTGCAGCTGATTCGACAGTTGTTGATAAACATAATCATTTACGGGCAGTAATATCGCTGTTTGCAGTTTAGGAATGAATAAAATGAAATAATAGCTGATCATCGATTGATCGACGCCTGGCAGAGAATTGCCTTTTGAGTATTTGACTGCAGGCGAGTGCAAGTTGAATACTCTTACAAAAACATCCGCACTGCGGTGGCGGATGATGATGTTGCTCAGTGTGGTGTTGGATGGAGGACAATAGGGTTGCCGATAGGCTCCACTTTCGCGGACAGCTGGCACGAGGCAGTAGTAGTGAAGGCGCGTACAAATGTCCGCGCGAAACCTCCTCTTTCGTCGACTTGCGTGTCTTCTAGTACCCTGCGGTGATCATATATGTGCTGGCTGCATCTCGCATATCATAACTATATACACAGCACAGGGGTGCTCATAAAGTCATCGTTGCCGCGGCGAAGTCAGCAATTCCGCCCGTAGTAAACCTCCGTCATCCTAGAGCAGCTGCGGCGGGCCTCAGTTGACGTTGCGGCGCCTTAGCGCAGTGTCAAGCGAGCCATCGATCCGGATGCAGATCGTTTTGTAGGCATGATAAAAACTGCGTGTTGTCAAAGAAGAAACAAGTCAAGAGATTGTGCAGGTTTGGTCAAGTGGCTAAAGCTAGTGTGATGCACGCGGCAGCACCGGGGTTCGCGACCGGCAGGTGCTGACCTTTTTGCTATATCGCCGGGGCAAACTTTGATAGCAGCCACTATCAAAAAATCGATGGTGGGCGCTGTCTTTGCTGCGCAAACGAAGACATAAACCGGATACAATAATTTAGCATCAAGATTCATAAAAAAATTGTGATTTTTGGAAGAGAAAAAGGGAGTTTCATTTCTATGTCAAGCATTTTTCGAAAAATGTAAAAATTTGATCAACATAGCCGAAGCTGACACGAAATATGTAGAAAAAATTGTTATCCCATTTTTGCTGCGATCAGCTGTTCATTGATCATTCCCATCCGTATGGCCTAGGGCACAGTGTCCACGATACCGTCGCGCTGCGATTTCTGAATTACGACAACTGTTACGCACTCGTTGCATGTCTATGGCTCTGCTACGGCGCTTGTGATACTCGTCCGGCGCGACGGATCGCGGACGTTTTTAGCTAGGGCATAGTTCTGCAGCGATAATCGCCGCGATTCCGGCAAAACTCAGCGATGTCGCGTCGCGCGTGCTGCACGGGCGACTGAGCGATATCGCTGAGGTTGGAATGAGATTTTGAGAGACTTTCATAGACATGCATTGATGTTTAACTCGTTTTTATTTGAGGAAATGGAAAATCTTTGTGTAAGAAGTTGTGTAATTGTTGGGTGTGTCCCGTTTGCTATACAGATCTAAACTAATTTGTTTTTGGTGCCTTTTTTGTGAGTAATTGCTTTTTGCAAACAAAACTTGTGAATTGTCATTTCATGTCGCATGGATAATCTCACGTTTTGCAATTCACATAATTGCAGGAGAATTTCTGTTTTTGATACTGGTGCATCAGCACAAAACAGTTATGTTTGTGTGTTTCCGCAGTCTTCTAGTGCTGTGCTCGAATTTATTTCTGAAAAACTCCTAGTAAATTTTTGCTAGGCGCTAAAATGCCCACGTCATCTTTCCAATATGTTCCTTCTGATTGCTTCTTCCAAAAACTTAGCGAACAGTGTCCTAGTTATAGCTGTTAGCTCATAGGGCAGCAATCGTAGGCGAGAATTTGCCAAAAAGTGGTTAGCTTATGAGTAATGGACTTGATGAAAGACAAACAAATGAAAATTTCTGTACTCGAGTATCATCACGATTGGCATGAGCAATGATGGATGCCGAGAGTGAGTAAGCGGAATATTCATGAGAACAAATCCAGTCAGCTTTTGTGCAAAAACTTGGGATCGCGTGCACGATGCCCATGTCCTCTCGAAGAGCGATTTCGTCGTCGCGATTTCGTCGCCCAAACCATCCAAATCCCCGACGACGAAATCACGGCGACGAAATCGTGGACACTATGCCTGTTGCCTATGCCACCCTATTTGTGCAATTTCGGGCACTGTCGTCTGCAGAATCAGCCAGCTGACGTTTCCCGTAAGTTACTCACGAGCAAGTTACGGGATTTGTGTCTGCGTCTCCTTGCAGACACGCTATCTCCATAAGCCACGCCAATGGCGACAGCCTAGCTTAGGGCAGGCAGCGCAGCTCATTGCGGCAGCTGACCGGCCGCTTGGCTGTCAGCCCAGCGTCTATTCTTAATGCACTGTAGCAAGGGGGATCGTCAGATTAGCTTACGGATCTCTTCTGAGGGGGTCATCGCAGATCACCTGAGCTGAGAGGGGGTTTACTACGGGCCACTTTCTTTTTTTCTCCCAACCTCTTTTCCAAAAGTGTTCAGAAGCTCCCCCCCCCTCATACTCAGCTTCATTAGCAGTAACGTTGATTGATTCTATCGTCACCAAGCGACAGCTCTCCTCATTTGTATGTTATGAAGCTGTGTCAACTCAAATTTGTATCTAATCGCGTTAATACATTTTGAAAAACTTGAGTGTACATGAAACTATGGCCCGTAGTAAACCCCTCCCCCCCATCCCCATCAAGGCATCTCTCTCGACGCGGACCGGAGTTGAGGTCATCGCGCCTCAGCCCAGCATACGGCGAGCTATTGATTTGGATGCGGATCACTGCCGAGGCATTGCAATCAAATGTGTACTTGAAAAAGAAGCACTCGAGCTGGTTTGGTCAAACGGGTAAGCGATTGGAGTTACGCACGCGCGGCCGTAGTTCGACTCCGTCTACCAACTCGCTTTTTGATGCATCGCCGGGCAATCTTTGATAGCGGCCACTATAGCAATCGATGATGATCGCTATCAAGGACTTCGCCAAGCAAATACACGGATAAAACAAAAACACAATTTGCGACGAAAATTTTATGAAAAAACGAAATGATAGTAGCGTGTATTCAATGAAATAAATGAATGAGTTCTCGTCTTGTACAGCCAGTGAGAAAAAAATCAGTAAGATTTACAAAAAAGAGAAGAATTTGTTTTTTTGTTTTCCTCGCCAAAATCAGCTGTTCATCGATCCTCTCCTTTTCGGGCGCGGTTGTGCAGTTTTGCGCCGATTTTTTCTGCTTTTTTTTGGCAAAGCTGTGTGTATCGTAAGTTACTCAGGAGCAACTTATGTTAGATGCAGTCAACTCTTGTCTGCGTCTCCTCTTTTACACGCTATTTTCATTCCTCTAACATCAGTTCACGTTCAGTTCAACTCAACGTGAGCGGATGTGGAACAGTTGACTGCAGCAGGTGGACAGATGGCCAACTATCAGTTGACTTGACCATCTTATAGCATGGGAAAGTGGACGGTCATCAGTTCACCTCACCTAAGCTTAACTGATGGGATAAGTTGAGTTCACCTCAACTGATCAAATTTTACTGCGGGCCTATAGATCAACTCAGCAAAGTGGTACTTACCAGTGGCGGACCGAAAGGGGCTGGACGGCCCCCCCCCCCCGAGAATAGATCGCGAAATTTTTGAAACTTACCTATACGGGTTATAAAAATGTGCAAACGACTTGTTTATTTTTGTAATTGATTAAAATAATTTTTGAGATTTTTTAAAAATTTAAATCAGCCGCCCCCTTTTCCAGATTTTTGGGGTTAGGGACCCGCGAAAATTTTGAGAAGCATCCCAAAAAAATTTTCCAGGTGCGTGGCTAACGCCACGCACCTTCATTTTGTCCCCCCCCCCCCCCCGGCCGGAAATCCTGGGACCGTCACTGGTACTTACTGAAGCAGCATTTTCGACTAAACGAAAAATTGTGAACACTTTTGAAAAAGAGGTTGGGAGAAAAAGAGAAAGTGTGTTTGTCATCGTATAAGTGATCAATCTAGAAGGTCACTTATACGATTGACCTTCCACGGGGCCTTAAAAGCATGGCCCCGTGTTTGACTGACCGCTAAATGCGGCGTTAAAGCCGGGGTGATGCTTGATAAGGGTCAATAAACTATTTACTGAATCACCTGTTCGCAACAAATTTCTGGTGCATCGACTGGAAAGTCGAGCCGCATAAGTGAGAACAAAGTCTAGACTACCATACTTAGCATAAAAAACCAGAAAAATCCCTGGCACATATCAAGGCTATTAAACCAAGCAGTAAGACCAGGAATACCCTTGGCATCAAGCTAGGGCAAAAGCTAGTACTAAAATATCCAGGAAACAATCCCTGGCTCACCAGCTACAACGAAGCAAGTGTTGAAAAAAATGGCATCATTCAATAAGAAGCCATTTGCCCTTAGCACGAAAACCCTCCAAGGGTTGTTTGATAAGTTCTTTTCTTACACAGAAATCGCTAACGTTGAACTCCTTTTTTGAAGAGAATTACGATTTTTGTCTTAGCGCGGCAAATCTCATAAAGTGTAGCATAGCTACTATCGATCAAAGTCGAGAGGCTCTACAAAGCCTTTCAAACAAGCTCCAACGAGACTACGAGGAAGCAATAAAACAACAAAAAAGAGGCTTAAGAAGAACTGGAAGAAATCGAGAGCCAAACAAACTTCCATGAATGGATGGCGAAAGCCAAAAATGGTCTTCATGTTAGGCGCAAGGCTCACTGAAGCCAACAACTACGACGAAAAAAATGGCAAGAGAACTGGGAAAAACGCACAATCGACCTCAAATCGACACCAGCGTGGAGAAACGCACCTACTAGGTTGGAGGGAACGCCACCACTTCAGTCAGAAAGCAGTGATGAGGTAATGTTCTATCGACGCTGTCTGGCTCACTGACAATGAGAACAGCTTTAAAGACAGCAAAATGTCGACCGATGGTAATGAAATGTTGAAAAGCATTGTTTGATTCGTTACCAGACTCTATTTTGAAGGTGACTGTATTCATACTGGCATAGAATATTGGGCCAAACTGGAAAAGAATTACTGCATGAGCTTGTTAGTAGCAGATTAGCTTGCAGACAGCCTACGTCAACTCAGGGTCGGTAGTAAACCTGTCGAAACGCAGGTCAAACTCAGAGTTAACTCAGAGTTAACGCGCATTTTTTAGGGACCATCAACATCTGCATAAACAAACCAAATGGGGGAAAAGTGATATGGCAGGGTACCCCGCAATACGTATCTTATGCCAAATATGGAAACGTAGCGTGGCTCGTTCCGCGCGAGACGCTACGCGACGAAACGCTGACCTGCGCGTTAACTCTGAGTTTGGTGCGCATTTCATTCGCCCGCGAAACTCAGAGTTAACTCTGAGTTTGGTCAGAGAAAGAGAAATAGTGTGCAAATGAAGAGATGTAGCAAAAAAGTCCTCCGGGGTAGATTTTGCTTCGAGTTTCATCAAGCACAATGGTGCATGTATGTAGCGGTGTACCATGTATGTATAATGGTGCACCGCTGAACACAAAAATTTAAAATTTTTTAAAATTTTAGCCCCGGGTTTATCCGACGTGTTGATCACGAATCCGACGCCCATTTTTCACCATTCGCCCACAAAGCGAGGTTACGGTAGGGACACGGTAGTTGGGCGAAAGTCACGTAGTCGGCTGAAACTTGGCCCACTGGGGTTACTTGGCACGCTGATTGCGACTGTATAGCTATTTTTCGCTACGGAGCCACAAATCGAGATTACAATAGGTTTACTGTAGGCGGTAAATTATCACGAATTGACTGAAACTTGGTGTGGTGGCGCTATTCGCCACGCTGATTATGAATGTGCTAATCATTTTTGTATGGAAATGCAATGGTTTTTAGCAACCAGCCATCACCGTCGTATTCCATCTTGAACCTCTAACCAGCTGCTTGCACTGTGAAATCAAAGTCCTAGTCGAATCGCATCCATACTTTCCACAAAAGCACATGCTCCCTAAGTGGTCTTATAGAACGACCCTTGATGCCACAAAGGGGTCTCTCTAGTCAAATTTCAATTTCCGCATGATCTTTTCAGCCATACAGCTACCAGCATTGAGAAACTAATAGATAGTCCTAACCACCTCTTTCTCCAAAACTGTAAATGTAATAAACGTAGCAGATTTTCGCGAGAGACTTTTTACCGGAACCAAACCATGAAACTATGCCTTTTACCAGTTTGTGATATACTTGAACGAACGCAAATTTCATGGAATAAACAAATCTCGAATAATATTTCTGAAAGTTTTTTGAAGGAGTGGATTTCGAGTTTTTAAATTTTGAAATTTTTTTCGAGTAAACATTTATCGTTCAATTTCTGATTTTTATATTATCCAAATTCGAATAATAGGGGCACATTCCAAAATTCAAAGTTTAAAATATTCGAATAACCGAAGTTGATCGATTATTCGACTATTCGAATAAGTTAATAAATGATATCATCAATTATTCGAATGCAATGTCTAAATAATCGCATGCAATATTCGAATATTCAATCGCAAAAGTCGAATATCCGAATATTCGAACAAGGACAAAACTTGTCGAACCTGTTTTATGCGATTAACCTCTTTTGAAATTTTTCGAACATTCCAATATTAGATATTTTTCCGAGTTGTCGAATGAACGAATTGTTCAAATGAAGAACTTTTTCATTTATTCGACCATTCGAATTATCGAATATTTCGAATAAATATTCGAATACGTGTATTCAGTTCCAACTACAGTTTGTGATACGCTTCACGGTTGTGGACATTGTGCCCCTTTTTGGTTGTACTCTGAAGGGATCACTATATCAAATACTATTTCGATATTTAGCGTTGTTTCAAAAAACGTTAGGATCATGTTGATCGTGTTGATAGTTTAAGAGGTTAAGGGTCCGGAAGTGAAAGTATATATCATCAGCCGCGGCCGATAGTATAGTCAAAATGATAGAGGCATTTAGATGGTTTTATGATGTGTATCTTATCACACATGGTTGTCACATTTTACATATGTAGTGTTCGAGAGCCTTCAGCTGAATTTTGATACTCAAAATTCAAGAGCTGTCGTAAAGCAGTCACTTTTGCTTGTTATACTTACCATTTCGGAATGTAGTTAGGGATAGTTGATTCTTCTAAAGTCGTTAATTGCTGGATAGAAGATGATATTGTAAGTGGAGGTAGAAAACAATGGGGGGGGGGGAGGAGTATGTATAGGTATTGTAGTGAATCACACTGCTTAAAGCGAAGATGCACCAAGCCGTTGCGTGCCTAAACACGTAGAATGTAAGTAACAAGTACTCATGGCGGCGGAAGGCAGTGCTGCAGGGATGCTGTGTGGCCTAGTAGTCTAGTAGTAGGCACTTCGCGCCAAGCAAATGCAGTTAGACTCCCGACGTCGGAGGGTTTTGCGATGAAGCGCGTGGTAGCTCCTTAACCTATAGCGGCTCCGCAAGTAGCAGAACGAAAATCCGACTTTCAGAACCGAAACTCGGAGTTAACTCTGAGTTAACGCGTAGCTTTAAACTTGGAGTTTCGGTCAGATTACTACCGGCCCAAGTGTCTTTTCACATTGAGAGTAAGATTTTCAACTGAGGGACTAGGTTAAGAGGACAACGCTAAAGTAATACATTAGCGAAGTCAAAACCAGGTCACCCTCTATAGCTACGAAAAAATGGCCGTCAAGAATTTGTAGTAAAGAGCCTGAAATTTGCATAGGCAGGCCATTGCACGCAAACCCTTGGCAAATTTTCAAACAAAGAAGAGGTCCACATTTAAGAAATTATGATTTATCTGTATAAGGAAACTACAAGCGCTGAGCTCTTGGATTCTTAGTTCGTTAAATTTGCCTACTGCCATGCGGGTGCTCAGAGTGATTGTAGGAAAGACCCCGAAGTCTTTTGAAATTTTCAGACATACTATGTCTTAAAAATTTAGTGCCGTTAGGACGTCTGTGCTGGCCTATCTATTCACGATTTCATATTTGATTTATGTTTTACACTTTGTGGGGCAGCATTTCCATTCGCATCTCGGATTTGGGGAGTTCATTCAGGCAGCGCCATCAGCTGCCTTAGCCGTTGGGATTTCATAAATATTTCATCACAGCTGGCTGAGAGAGCTGGTTAGCCAAAATTTGTCTAAAAATATGGACCCAAATCATTATTCGAGTGGTCAAATAGCAAATGTTTGAATAAAAATTATTCGTTTGTATCCTTCTGAATATCTAGGAGATTGGCCTTTAACTTCAACATTCAGAATGCTGAATAAATTCACTCTTTGGAAATTTTTTTAATCATTTATCTGTCAGATACTCAAGATTTCCGATTGTTCCACAGCCCTTATATAGGATGTTATTCTTTAGAAAGCAGCAAATGATATTCGATACTGCCTTCCCATCTTTTTTTTTAAATTCTTCTAAACACTGACCGCTCGCTGCGAATTTTTTGCAGCCTATTCAAAAAACCCGTCAGGGTGAATCGCAACCTTTGTGAAGTTATAGGGATATTTTGCAAACTCCTACGGAGTGCTTCAAACTGAGCTCTGCTCAACCAGCAGAAAGTTGGTTTGCGTAAAAAAGAACTGAGAGATTTTGTTGAAGGTAACCGTAATAACCGACTTCGCTCATGCAGTACTAGCAGTCACTCTTTGTACGGTCATAGGACATCTTTTTTCTCAAAACGATGATGTTTGCGATTTGCGGACAAGCTACAAGCAACAATTACTTTATCTTCACACAAACATGCAATGTTTTCGTTCCTGAATTTTATACTGATACTGTTTTTTACGTCAGTGTTTGTTGAAAGCAATGCAATTAGGTATGAACATCAACTTTGAGAAGAACATAATTTGATGGCCATGGCGACACTTAGGCAAATCAAATCATCAAGCATATGTAGTGA
Source organism: Cylicocyclus nassatus (assembly GCA_958299035.1). Lineage (NCBI taxonomy): Eukaryota > Metazoa > Nematoda > Chromadorea > Rhabditida > Strongylidae > Cylicocyclus > Cylicocyclus nassatus. The sequence goes on from CATQJL010000223.1 coordinate 74,756,327, forward strand.
AAATAGAGAAAGAAATGTTCACTAAGCCTTGCCCTCGCATGCCAATTGGCATGCGTATAAACTGTGGAAGATTTTACCTCTTGTTATCCCTTTTGCTTTCTCGCAAAATCTTTATTTGCCACATACATAATTACCATGGGGCTTTGCAAATTGCCATGCAATGTCTGTAACTAGGGTATAAGCGGCTGCCACGACGGTCTTGGCCATAGTACTCTTTACAACGCCCATCCTGACATATATAAGGGTGCCTAAAAAGAGCCTATTTTACTTTCGTCCGTGTCTTACAACTTGATCCTACTTGAAATAGGATATAGTAGTACGTAGCTCAGGGGTAGCACGTCGTTCCTTCGCAATTGTGCTCTTTCTACGAAAAGGTAGCTTATCAAGTACATTCCAAGTTGAGCACACTGCGAAGACAACCAACAGCAGAAAGAGTCTCATCGTATTTTCGCGAAGTACGTGCCCCTGCAATAGAATGAGAATTCTTGATGTAGTTAAGAAAAATCAAGCCGATAAAAATTACTAGGTGGTTTGGTTCTATTTCCTATGTATGGAATACTTGTAAGGATAAGTTGACCGTGAATTCAAAAAATTGAATCAGCATGTGTCGCCTAACTTCATTTTGAAATTCATGGGCAATTCATTTTCCGCACAGTATGTTCAGCGAGAAGTTTGAACCGCCTTATCAATTTACTAATCGGAGAATTCGATTATTTTGAGAAATGTACTAGAAGAGGCCATATCTGAAGTGAAACCAGCATCGTTGGAGTTGTCAGTGAATTACACAAGGTTTTGTTTTCCGCTAGCTTCAAAGTAAATAACGAAAACTACATTATGTCATGCCCTTAGAGTTAGGACTAAGGCATCCTCTATAGTGCCATGGAAGTTACGTGAATATAGGGGTTACCACCTGAATGATTATTGCATCTTACTGCTGCTTTCTGACCTCCTATTGCCAAACACATACTCAGTCCAAATGCTTGTTGCTTAGCCAAGTGAGTTATTATTTGCAATTGTTGAATGACTCATAAAACTAGATTTAGCAGAGATAACTCAGATCGTTAATAGCCATTTTCGGGTTAGAATACCTCATTCCCTCTGAACAAGCTTAATTTTTCCTTTTTTCAAAAGAAATCTTTTTTTCTTTTTCAACTTGATTCAAGGAAAAATAAATAAGAGTATTTTTATCTGCACTATTCTAATTGTTTGAAATTACTGTATCAAGATATTAGTTTACTTTAGAATCGATAAAATTTGTAAAACTATGTGACGAAGAGGACGAAAGGAATTTCACTAAGGAAAGTTTTGCCACAGTCGTATCATGTTGCTCAAAAAATTTGTTTCTCTCAAAATGCTAAATTTCAATCTAAAGCAGATATTTGTCAAAATTAAAGATGTTAGGTCGCCCTAAAAATTATTTCGTCTTTTTAACAAGCACTAATTCCGTGGAAGGAAGGTTTATGAAAAATTTTACTGCTGTTCAATGCGGTTTTCATTCTCTTTCAAATGATTATCTTTGTATTGCATTCAACAAATGCCCTCTTAGAAAATTACCAAGCACCACAACTCATGATTTTTGCCAAGGTCTAAATTTGCTGTTTTCATAAATTTTTGTAGTGATGTCCACAACTTCAAGTAGCGGATAATACAGTGCTGGACACAATTATAGGTCCACTCTAAAAAGTGCCATAACTCAATCTATTGTCAATAAAATGTTCCGATATTTGGTACAGCCGTGTGTTTACCAGCCTATTATCAGTCTTCAAAATGGGTCTCGTTTTCGTTTGGTTATTCAAGGAAAAATTGAAAATTTTAAAAAGTAGGCTTGAAGGCTGGACAAAAATATAGGTCCACCTGGAGTTTTACTGATTGAAGCATTTCTTAGCTCCCGAATTTTTTTTAGGTAGGTACACATCCAAAAACGTCAAACAGGTGCTTTAGCCAAGCTGTGTCATACCTCCAAAAAAATTGATTATCTGCTTTTTTGCCTTGAAAGTGCTTTCACATGTATTTCGCTCCACAAACCTGCGTTGAGTAAGAAATTCTGCAGTTTCTCAGCTGGATCGGAAGGTACGGGGTTTTATCTACCTAAGGGATGCTTTTCGACGTGAGAATTGAAGAAAAAATCCGACTTTTTGCTGCTGAAGCAAATCCGACATCGACTCAATCGGGAGAGTGAGCCTCATTTTCTGCCCTAAAACCCTTTATGCATTGTCATTATAACCTCAAGATATTGTAGAAGCATTCTTTACATAAGATTAAAGCTGTTCGCCATACTCGCAATGCACAAAGCTGCCTGCTTCTTTTTCGAAACATGAGTTGTGTGTGCAACGTAATGATGGTGTTACGCAGATAAAATAGCTTGATAACTGCTACCTCGCTTAGATTTTTAACAGTAATTATTTACTAGATAGTGGATACAGCTTGTAGTGTATGTTAGCACATGATTCTTCCAAAAATTTTGGTCGGAGCCACAAATAGCTTTGGTGCTTGTCGTAATCAGTTTATGCAGGGTGATTTCAGTAATTATACTAAGGGTAGCGCTACCAAACAGTGGGTGGTATACCGGGATGAGGAGTCCATGTTTCACAGCTTCCTCGCAGGGAGGCAGGAAACATGTAAACGCGCATGGTAATGCTGGGGCATTGAAAAATTTTTTGCTTAATGCGAGAAGCCTTGTAAACAAGTTGGATCTTTTACAGCTTTTTATTTCCGAAAATAAACCAGACATATTATTCGTGACTGAATCTTGGTTGAATGCAAAGATTCTTGATTCTGAAATAATTGGTAATTTGCCCTATGTTGTGTTCAGAAGTGACAGATGTAATCGCAGGGGTGGAGGTGTTTGTTGCCTTGTGAAGGGGCTCTTACTCTCCAACTGCACCGAGCTTAGTGAAAACTTGTTAGCCGATTTGCTCATTGTAAACGTTGCCCATCCGCTCTTACCTATGCGCTTGCGTTTCATCTTGGTATATCGCCCACCTAACTCTTGTAAAATGGATGATAAGCTCATTGATGTTTTGAGCGCATATGCATATGCCTCTGATTGTGATGAAACATTGCTTCTTGGTGATTTTAACCTCCAAATTGACTGGACTGTCAGAAGACCTTGCAATAGCGCTTCTGCCCCTTTCCTGGATTATTTTGCTGTTTCTAGTCTCTATCAATATGTCACCTCTCCTACTCATGGTAGCTTTGCCCTTGATCTTGTTCTTTCCTCTGCTGTTGAAATATCTAATGTTGATGTTGTCCCACCACTTGGCTCTTCGGACCATGGGATCGTTTACTTTGAAGTGCTTAGTGCTCCCTCAGCATCGTTGCCACCCTTGCCGGATTATCATAATGTTGATTATACTGCATTGAACGATTATCTTGCCGGTATAGATTGGCTCTCAGAATTTGATAGTTATGAATCATGCTCTGACGTTTATAAAAGGTTTTGTAAGATTCTTTATCATGCACTTGGTATGTTCGTCTCTATTAAACCTCCGCATGCTGTTGTACTAAATGCACCGCCTCACATACAAAGGTTGAACCAGCAGAAATATTACCTGTTTGAAAAAGTGCATGATCCTTTGAACAGTTGTTTTTACAAGAAAGTGTGCTCTGATATAAAGTTTCACTTGCGAAAGTTTTTGGCTAATCGTGAACGTCGTCCTGCGCTCAAATCATCATCTAAGAGTCTATTTCATTACGGAGCCAGAATGAAGCCTAGCGCTAACCTTCCAACATTGTTGGATGAAAATGGGGTACCTTTTCAAGTGATGAGAATAAGGCCAAAATCCTTGGCTCATATTTTGTTAGTGTTTTTACATCTGATTCCGGCAACCATGTTGTGGTTCCTGGACTTGATGTTTTGCGGTGTCGCCGCCAAACATTCTCTACTCTATTTTTCGAGCCTTCTGTTGTATATCGTTTTCTGAAGAAATTGAAAGCCTCAACAACTGAGACTTACGATGGGATTCCACAAATCATATATAAGAAATGTGCTACTTCTCTGGCTGCCCCGTTGCGCATATTTTCAACATTTCTATGTTGTTGGGAGAGGTACCGGAGTTGTGGAAGCAGGCACTTGTGACAGCGATCCCAAAAGTCCAGGGGCCAAGCTCATCAGCGACTTTCGTCTTAAGTCTTTTACTGGCACCTGCCAAGATTATGGAGAGAATTATTAGAGATAAACTTTTAACATGGGTCAGCAAGTCCAACCTAATCCCTGCAGAGCAGCATGGTTTTGTCAGTGGAGCCCCTACAACAACCAATCTAGTTGATTGCATCTTTGACTGGAATCTTGCTCTTAGTCGAAGAAGTCTTTGGATGTGCTCTATATTGATCTTTCAAAAGCATTCGATAAAGTCTCCTATGCGAAACTAATCAGTAAACTAGAAGCTATTGGGGTGAGTGGATCACTTCTTCTTTCATGGTTTTGTTCCTACTTGCAAGACCGTTATATGACATTCAAGGTTCATTACAAGTTTTCGGATGCATACCAATGTGATAGCGGAGTGCCCCAGGGAGAAGTGTTATCACCCACATTGTTTCTCATATATATACACATTAGATCTTCCAGCGTTATTCAAAACCACTCAGGATATACAGGTACGGATGCTGACGACATAAAAATATATGGAGTCTACTCTACTACTAACTGTTTTGAAGTGCAATCTGCCCTACAGCGGTCACTAGAGACCTTAGTTGAATGGGCTTCGAAATGGAGCTTTGACTTTGAATCTGAGCAAAAGTTGGGTACTGCATATGGGTGACTGCATAGCCGGAACCTACTCAATGAATGGGGTTCCATTGAGGTCTTGTTACTCTGCTAGGGATTTGGGAGTTATTGTTGATTCAAAGCTGAGGTTTTCGGGACATGTTGATGCTGCTGTTAGGAGAGCTTATTCGTCCCTGTTTGTACTGCTCCGTAGTGTCAAAAGCAAATCACCCTTTATTTTGACGCGTTTGCACAAAGCACTTGTTCGACCTCATCTTGAATATGGTTCCCAGGTCTGGAATCCTACACGTAAAAAAGAAATTGCAAAGCTTGAACAGGTGCGAAAAACTTCTACTCGTCTCTTGTGTATTCGCCTCTCTCCTAACAATAGACCTCCGAATTATGAAGCTCGATTGAAAAAGTTTATTTTACAAAGCCTTATTTGTCGTCGTAATATTGCTGATCTAGTTTTTTGCTTTCGAGTGCTTAAGAAAGAAAACAGATTGATGGCAAGCAAGTACTGGATATTCGTACCAACTAGTGAGAAATTAGGAGGTTTTAATTTTCATTATAGAGCCATCAATTATAATTCATCTAGGATGTACAATAATATCTTCTTTAGATGCGCTCGATGGTTTCAGCTGTTGCCCAGAGATATCATTTCATCAAAGGATGCGCGATGCTTCAGTGTTAAGTTGAAACGGGTTGAGCTTAATCGGCTTTTTTCTCGATAGCGTTTTCTGTCGTTAGTCTTTTTCAGTTCATCTCTGGTAACTACGATGCATGTGGTTCTACTACTGGTGATGTGCATTGTGTCGCGGTTACTGCGTGCTGCGTACATAATCGTCGTTGATGTTATTTGACATCTTTTTGCTCATGTCTTGATAGTCGGAGGCCGTTATCTTCAGTTTTAATTTTTGTTTTGTGACTACTAACCATGATCATGCCTTACTAACGTTATTTCAGCGAGTCTCTTCATCAGGGTTTACGTTAGTATCATTCAATTACCTCACTGTAGCCTGTCTCATCTATAGTCTGCTTGATTTCGTCTGTTAGTTTGACTCGTTCTAACGTAGTCAGTAGGTACTTATCCCTACCATTCCGATTTAGATTCTTGCTTCCTTCAAAACAAAGTCCTGTTGGGGCCTGGTCAGCTAGTTTTTACCGGGGAGGCTCGCTGACACCCAAAAAGGGGGGTCATCATAAGTTTTAAGGATGCAAGAAGTCTTTAGATTTCTTGTGTAAAGTACTTTTTACTTCGCTAGATGAGTCTAGAGCTTCGTGTTTTGTTATTCGTCCTTTATTTTTTGTTCTCTGTGACTGGAAGGCTAGTTCATGTGTTGTGTTTTTGTTTGAGCTCTGTTTGATCTTTTTCCTTTTGATGCACCTTGAGTGTAGTTATAAAATAAAATAAATAAAACTTCTGCAGATGAAAAGCAACGTCAGCAATAAAAGGTTTTTATAACCATCTTGTCCTCCGCTTTCAGAAAATATATAGAACGTCTGATATCCATTCAAGAAAGTGCAGTGAACGGTTTGCCTAGTGACTCTCGGGGATTTTTGATTTTTTAACATAAAAACTCATAACTTCTGCCGATGAACATTTTGTACACCGCGATGGTCACCGTTGGAACCGTCTCATCCTACGCTTTCAGAACATACATAACTATGCCTAGGTCCGTTGAAAAAAGTGTTTAAGTGAAGGGTGCCCTAGTGATTGCTGGAGATTTTTATTTTAACATAAAGAAATTAATAACTTCTGTTGATGAAACATCTTGTACGCCGCGATGGTCACCATTGGAACCGTCTCGTCCTCCGCCAGAAAATATATACTTTGCCTGGGTTCGTTAGAAAAAGTACCGGGTGAAGGGTGGGTGAGACTTTTATAATGGGAGTGCTCAAGTAGACGTCTTTTTACAATGGTAAAGAAGGCTGTACTTGAGCACTCCCAATATAAAAGTCTCACCCACCCTTCACCGGGCACTTTTTTCAACGAACCCCAGGCAAAGTATATATTTTTCGAAAGCGGAGGATGAGGCGCTTCTAATGGTGACCATAACGGCGTACAATATATTCATCAGCAGAAGTTATGAATTCTTCTACGTTAAAAACTCGAAAATCTCCAAAAATCACGAGCACCCTTCACCCATGCGCTCTTTTCAACGGACCCCAAACATAGTATATATTTTCTGAAAACGGTGGACGAGACGGTTCCAATGGTGACCATTGCGGCGTACAAGATGTTTCATCAGCAGAAGTTATGAATCTTGAATGGATATCAGACGTTTTATATATTTTCTGAAAGTGGAAAACGAGACGGTTAAAAGGTGCCCATCAAGGCATACAAAGTGTTCAAGTACAAAAGTTATAAATTTTTTTGTCTATCTTCATCTTTATTGATACGTGCAAGAACACGTAAGTAAATGAAAGAACAAGAATAACCTGTAAGGCAAGAGACCGGCGTAGGGGTAGAAAATTGAGAAAAGAAGAAAAACAGTAAGAACAACAACAACAACAACAACAACAACAGGAAACAACAGAAGAAATAGGAACATAAAATGTTGACCAAATTCAAAATATCAATGATCAGGAAGTGGGATGACTTGTAATGTGTTGAACCAAGAAGTTTTGGAGAGTGTCTTGTGCCAATAAGTTATTCAAGTCATGTTAAAACTCGAAAATCTCCAGAAATCAAACAGACTCCTCCTTTCCTATACATGAACAATTCACGTACAAATATCTTCTTCGCTTAACCTTACCTCACTGTTGATTATTTTTCTCGTTTTTGGTGAAAGGGGTTCACTTTGGTCCTGGCTGAGGGGTGAAGGGAGGGTGTGAAAATTCTCACAATATCGCATCTGTGCTTCAAGCCTACTTTTTTTAAATTTTCAGTTTTTTCTTGAATAATTAAACGAAAACGAGACCCATTTTTAAGACTGATAGTATGCTGGTAAACACAAAGCTGTACCAAATTTTGGAACATTCTATTGACAACAGAGTGAGTTATGGCACTTTTTAGAGTGGACCTATAATTTTGTCCAGCACTGTATACCTAGCTCTAGATACAAAACAATTTTGTTCTTTCCCATGCCATAATGTTTCGACAGAATTTGCAACAACCATCGAACTTTAGAAGACCTTTATCAGATGCAGACTTGTCAGACACCAAGAAGTTCCCGACTTTTGTTACTCTCAAAAATGAATCATGTTTTTAGCAATAGTTTTACAAAACAGATGAAAGTCGGGAATTCGAAATATAAAATCTTTAATTACCTAATACGACTTGTGCCTTCTGTAAAAGCGTGTTATGAATTTTATCCCCAAGACTTGAAGATTCAGGTACAAAAGCGTTCTTTGGAAAAAGGAGGAAAAATTACATTGAATAACACTTGAGTTGCTTGCCAATTGGATTCTTTAAGCTTTAAGTTGGTCATATATGGAATCGATTGATCACAAAATGATTTCAAAAATATTGAAAAGTTTGATATGGAGGAAAAAAGTTGCTTTGCATCCTATGGATTTTGCTATATCTATCCGCTACTTGGATTTCTTTAGGGAATTGTAAAACTGTGAGAAAATAGCGGAAATAGACCAGAAAAACCATGAGAAGTTTTTAATAATGTTCTAAGAGGTCGTTGAATGTTGTTGTATGGCGCTTGTTGAATGCAATAGAAAAATAATCATTTGAGACAGCATGAAAAACTACATCAAATAGTACCAAGATCTTCCAAAAACCTTTGCTCCGCTAAATGTGGTGCTTGCTTAAAAAGGCGAAAATACTTCCAAGACGACCTAATATTGTAAAAATTGCGCTCTCAAAAATTTCTAAAAATATTGTTTTAGAAGATTTCACTTTGCTTTGTTGCTCATTGCTTGTTTTAAGATCGTTGAAATTTGTGAATATCATATTAGGTTGATACATAAGATTTGCGGTAAAAAATTGAAAAATTCATAGATTTGTAAGCTTCAACAAAAACTTTTACTTTGAATTATTTCAAATAAAGAAAAATTGCGTTCTCTAGGAATACTTACAAGGGAAGGATACTCGGTCGAAGTGGCCATTTGGAATGAGCTGTATATCAGGAAACCGTCCTCCGTAAGGCAAACTCAAAACTACTTTCGCTAGGTGCCGAGCGGTTTTGTGGGGGGAGTTACAAGGCCATTTTCCTCCAGCGCAGCCAGCGCACCCAGTAATGAGCGAGGCGCTAGAATAACGCACCAGTGTGGCAGTGGCGCAGTGGCAACGCAGCGAACTACGAAGCAGATGATCGAGGGTTCGAGTCCTGTTGCTGCTACTTTGTTTTGCAGTTCTGTAAAAAGTCTACTGGGTGACAGCAAACGAGAAATACTATTTCTAGGCAGTTCAAACAAGCTATTTACTGCAAAAAAGTCACTATTTCTACAATAAGCCATAATCTTTTACAATATGTAAATCTGTGGAGGTTATGATGTCACAACAATGGGTTCAAATGATATATTAACATGTATGGAATACAACCACAAAATGCACAAAGCAGAAGAGCTTCTCGCAACGCGCGCACTACTTGCAAAATTGCAATCGATTCACATCCCAGTTATTGGCTCTTGATCTGAACTTTACCTTGCATCATAGGGATTCCATCCTTAAGATCTTATCGCTCATTTACACACAATTTTGCTCGCCGTGATTCAAAAATTTGCTTTCATACCCATGGATGCAGCCGGATACATTGACAACCACCCCGGCGAATTCGTGTCTCCTATTCAGTACTGTTTTTCACCGACTTTGATAGACAATTGTGAAGCTGCTGATTGTCATCGTTTTATTTTATCCGATGTGCGCGCTGCGAGAAGCTCTTCTACTTTGAGCATTTTGTGGTTGTATTCCATACATGTTAATATATCACTTGAATCCCTTGTTGTGACATCATAACCTCCACAGATTTACATATTTTGGAAGATTATAGTTTATTGCAGAAAGTGGCTTTTTTGCAGTAACTAGCTTGTTTCGACTGCCTAGAAATAGTACTTCTCGTTTGCTGTCACCCAATAGACTTTTTACAGAACTGCAAAACAAAATAGCAGCAACAGGATTCGAACCTTCGATCACCTGCTTCGTAGTCCGCTGCGTTGCCACTGCGCCACTGCCACACTGGTGCGTTATACTAGCGCCTCGCTCATTACTGGGTGCGCTGGCTGCGCTGGAGGAAAATGGCCTTGTAACTCCCCCCACAAAACCGCTCGGCACCAAGCGAAAGTAGTTTTGAGTTTGCCTTACGGAGGACGGTTTCCTAATATACAGCTCATTCCAAATGGCCACTTCGACCGAGTATCCTTCCCTTGTTAGAACTAATCATACTGATGCCACATCGCTAAGATACAAGCTTATAGCACACAGTAATTGCTTCTTGAAATTAACCCGCTAGAATTTCTAAAATTTATCAAACTCTCGTCTTGATTTCACTTTTAATATTATGACATGCTCTTTCTTCCCGAAAGGAGTTCGTGCTGCGACATTCCTACAAACAGTTATAGTATCGGCTTTTTTGTCAACTCTAAGTCGGTAAGATCCCTAATGTTAATGACAAGATGCAATTTGAGTGTTTGATTCCAAAATTTTGAGAAGCGTATGATGTACTTGGAAGAAAATTATTTCAACATTTCAAAATCAAATCATTCCATTTGTTGAGAAGATTTATTAATTTGATAGTGCTAAATTAACGTTTTAACGGCACCCCCCCCCTTCCGTCATCTTCTATTTAGTCATGGTTCTTTTCCATATCGTTCGGAAGCACACAAATGACGACACAATCGTGTTCATGTTATCGGGACAGGTTCATATAGTGGCCAGTGGGAGTGGTCATAGTTGGAATTGGATCTTCCTATTCGAATAATTCATTCAAATATTATAGTCGACTGTCCGAGAAAACCCAATTTTTCGATTATTCGAACAGCCGAGAAGTTTCGGAATACAGTTGGTCGAATAATCCAATGGTCGAACATTGCATTCGAACATTCGAAAAATGGAAATTCATTCGATGTTGCTTGGTTATTAGTTATTCAGATAGTGTGTATTGGGCTAAATTAGATTATTTGAAGCGCAGAAGGAAAAAAGTTTATACGGATGGTACTTACATAAATTGGAAGTATAGTTGCTCTTTGATTCGACGGAAAGCAAGGATTCAAGGTCTAATCGGGCTAATCAGTACCCCCCCCCCCCCTTCCCCACTGCCCGTAAGCGTAGTGTCAATTAAACTGTGTTGACCCCCTCAAAAGAGCTCCTTAGTTGAACTTAAATTCGTCTACCCTCTCATGCTTCAGGAAGGCATGTTCAACTGTAAGAAGCTGTCTAGTCATATCGCGGTCATTTCGCCTCGCTACTAAGAAGCTCTTCTGAGGTAAGTTGAAATTGAGACGTAAATCAGCTGACGGAGATATTGTGCAGAAACGCAGATCAGACGAAAAATCTGCAAGCAACTTACGCGGCACCCAGTCTCAGGTTCTTTTGGAGTGCAAAAACGCGTAAAAATGCACAATGCTGGGGCTCAAGGCGAGTGATAAACAGCTAATCGCAAACAAGAGAATAAGAAATTGAAAAGTGATGCTCGAGGTGAAAACTATCCTTTTATTCATTTTCATCTTTCGTAATGTTTTATTGGAAAATATTGAATAATTATTAGATCTTTTATTATTCCATTAGATAAACGAATTTTTCGATAGCGATTATCATCGATTTTTCGATAGCTGTCTTGCCACAAGTCGCCCTTATCGAGATTAAAGGCACAGTATACCGCGTAGGTCTCAAGCATTGGACAAACTTCACCCGATTGCAGTCACGACGCATTCTGGCATTTGTCAGATGTCTTCACTTGCAGACGACAAATGCATAATGTGAATAACTTTTGCAGACTGATAAAAATGCAGTCTTCAGTACATTCAGAATTGTTACGATAACTTTAAAAAGTTGAGGTCTTTTAATTCGTTGCGACTGAAACCACCTGAAGTATGCCCGAGGCCCGAGAAACCGTGAGCCCGCCTTGCAAAATTGTGTTGAGGTGGAATTGCGGGTCAAACTCTTGAAAAGCTCGTAGAAAAATAATTCTCTTAAAGGCTAGAAGAAATAGTGCCTTCGGTACTCCTACTATAGCGCTACGGTAACCCTTATGCTCTTTAGTAAAATGAAAGCTGAGGAATGTTTTTCTTACGGGGACAATTGATCAAGGAGGTTCGTTTTCCAAATGGCAAATTTTCATTTCATGCTTTTTAGAGTTTTGTTTCTTTTACAATATCGGTTTCTGAACGCACGATCTTTTATAGACGAGCTTTCGCATATATCGCGACTGAAATAAACATTATCAAGGGTTTTTTGAAATCGGCGAAATCATCATCAAGGCAAGCATGGAGAAATGAGATTTTCATTTATCTGGAATAACATATGTTCTTTCGTGGTAGTGTGGTGCCTTTTAGATTTGATAGAATTTGTCAATGTCAAGATTACTTCCAATATCACTGCATGGTAGTTTTTGAAATGTTCTTCAAGAGTGTAAAGTTGACTTTGTTCACTTTTTCCCTCTTCGGAAGTTATTTAACAAAATTCTCAAAATCCGCATATGTTTCTACATAGTCTCATTGATTTCTTAGCAGATGCAAAATTCTCTGGATTAATGCCTTTTTGCAAATGTAACTCTTCACACTTTGCAGATCTGCTGGTCCTTGTACAACTTTATTCAAAATGCTCGCCTTCTGTTGCTGTCTCCGGCTTCCCAACAAATTTCAAAACTTCACTTTTCTCATTCAGGATGTGACTGGCGTTCAATCCCTTGTCGCTGCGATGCGAGTCGATCCGGGATCGCGGCACGGTTTAGAATTGAGCAAGAAATCAAGAAAGATAGTGCTGTTAGGTGAACAGACCGCGGGGGTCAGCAACTGCAAACGAAAGAGATTAGCGTACAGTGAAAAGAATTTTGACTTTTTTATACCGGAAAATTTGTAGAAAAACAGACAAAAGTCCCATTGGTTGCAGAAGTTCTTTCCAACAGAAATAAACAGCTCTCTTTTGCAAAAATCCGAAACCATTCTAAGATTCCTGTTTCTGAAGTAGTTTTGAGACAAGGTAAAGTTTATATTATTTAACGAGCTATAAAAAAAAGTGACAGGCAAATAATATAGGAGCCGACTAGATACAGGCTGTAGTGCAATTCATGACAAAAATTTCTTGTTGTCGAGATTGGAAGGCCCCGATGAGAGTTTGTCCGGATGACTATCTTTTTAGCAAGAATTTGAGGTTCGGGGGATTGTGGTGTATACTCCCTGACTATGCCGGTGAGCTGCAATCTAAAGACTTTATGTTTTTCAAGGTTTTTATGAGGAAAGCTACCTAACTTAGCTCGGCCTTTTGGCAAGGAGCATATATGTTCTGAATCAGCTTTAAACGCTGATTTCAAATGTGCTATTCCTAGCTGCCGAGCACCATTCCGAAGCGAGTTATGGACTTTTTCTTTTTCAAAATTGGCATACTACTTAGCATGGGAAGAAAGGCCGCCTGTAAACAAAAATCCAAGAAAAAGGTGCTGAAATATCAAAATAACAAAAATCCAATCTTTTCTCTTCAAATAGAAGCTCAACGCAATGTATTAGCGCTTAGGTGATGATACCGTGACGTTCAGTGAGTCGATAAGTGCCAAATTCGCGCAGAAAAGTCCATAACTCGCTTTGGAATGGTGCGCGGCAGCTAAAACTACAATATTTGGGATCAGCGTTTGGAGCTGATTCAGAATGTACATACATGTCCCTTGCCAAAGGCCGAGATAAGCTAGGTACCTTCCCTCGTAAGTAGTGGTGCAAAAGTTCTGTCGTTTCATTTTTGAAAAATCATAACTTTGCGCTGTCACAACGGATTTACTTCTTTATAATTTTGTTAGAAAGAGTAAATCTTTCGCTTTCGAATGCTGTTTTGCAGAGCTTGCGCTTCACACTGGGTGCGGAGATAAAAATGGAAAACTAAGAGCATGTAAACTTTGACCATTTTAAGTTAGGTCACCAAAAATCGGGAACGCTGCAGAAAAATCTGAAACCGTCGGCACATATCTTTTTTGGCCTACCCTTTGCATCTGTGAAAAATTTATGCTGTTTGGACGTCTTTGTGAGAAGTTATGAATATCGAGTTTACTATGGAAAACGCCAAAATTAATTAATTTGTCAATTTGCGCGAAAATCATAACTTCTCACAGAGACGTCCAAACAGCACAAACTTTTCACAGATGCAAAGGGTGGGCCAAAAAAGATATGTACCGACGGTTTCAGATTTTTCTGCAGCGTTCCCGATTTTTGGTGATAACTTAAAATGGTCAAGTTTATATGGTCTTAGTCTTCCATTTTTATCTCCGCACCCAGTGTGAAACGCAAGCTCTGCAAAACAGCATTCGAAAGCGAAAGATTTACTTTTTCTAACAAAATTATAAAGAAGTAAATTCGTTGCGATAACGCAAGGATATGATTTTTCAAATATGAAACGACAAAACTTTTGCACCAACCTAATATTTTCTCACCTCAGCACCTGCTTCGTCCCAGTGAAGGAGACCGGTCCCAATTTTTGCTTCGTTGTTCGCATTATGGTACATGATAATGAAATGATATTTGTCAAAAAAAGTACTTGAAAACATTTTACACTATGTTAAAATTTACACAGATAAATTTAGAAAATTTAAAATCAAAAAATTGAAGAATTGTTAAGATTAGATTTTAAAAAAATTGAAGCTAAAAAATTGAAATTTTAATTTTTTTCAATTCCCCCCCCCCCCCCGGTCGACGTCGGAAATTTTTGGACACCCTTCACTTTTAAGGGTCAAAAACAGCCGAGACCCCCTTCACTTTGGAGGGTAGCCATCCCAGACCATCGCACTTATGGCCTCAAGGAAAGACCGGTACTATGGGTTTTTATAGACGCAAGCAAACTAGCAATAGCAAGCTGCGCGTATCTACAATTTCCAACAAGGAGATATACAAGCAGTATATTATGCGGTAAAGTGCGGTAAAGTGACACTCACTTTTAAAGCAACTCCGCAGACAACTCCTAGATTTGTGCTGCTTGATTGGTAGCATTACGTTTAGCTGATACAATTTTGCAAAAACTGACGATTGCGGAAATAGTCAGCGATAGCGAGATAACTCTACACTGGTTAACATCATCCCGCACGTTATCGATATTTGTGACAGATCAAAAAAACAGAATCATCAAAATAAAGTCGCAAATCGAGGCAAAGAACATATCAGTTACCTTCCTACATGTATCTACAGCGTACAATCTAGCTGACAAAGGCACCAGAGGGTTGATCACGTCCGAAATTAACGAGAGTGCCTGGATCCGAGGCCCGCAATGGTTAAACGACAACCCTCAAAGATGGCCTCTGAAAAATATAAACTGTTTTAACGATTTTAATGACGATGAACAGCTCAATTTTGTTGAAATAACAGATGAAACTATTTTAGCTCCTGTTCTCACCGAAACGGACGTAACTGCTGATAAATTATTCAGCCTAGAACGCTTCTCCAAGCTCAGTAGATTACAGAAACAACAAGCTTCTAATCAGATGGGCTAATGCTACAAACAGTCATCGTGCAACACAATTACGACTTCGCATCGAAGTCGTAATTGTGTTGTTCTATGACTGTGTGTTGTTCGCATCATTTTAGCAATGGTGACCAAATATAATAGTTGCGAAAGATATCGCAGCTAGTGGGGTGGCGGACTTTATGAACGATAGCGCGCTCAAGCAGGCATGTGTCAATAAGGTGCGCACCGTTAGCCCCGCCTATCGCTAAATGGACGAGTTTTCTGCACTGGAGCTTTAGCACTGGTTAACGACCATGTTTTTCTGAATCAACAAGCTAATTATGTGTTGATCATGAAGTTCAAGAGTTTTGCTGATTTACCTATAAATGACCGCGTTCCTGTCTGTCCTAATTTGGGGTGTGAAACAATCTAGAATACCTCAGGCTTTATTGTCAGAGTGACCTCACATCATACGGCAAGTTCATACGCAATTTCTCTCGATTTACAAATCGAAATGTATTGAAAGTAGCAGTTTTGGAACCAAAACAAAAGCATTTGTTTCTTGAAGCAGATTTACAAAATTACAAGTGAAGTGTGATTTTCCTGAATTCTGAAAAAAGTTTTTGTGTGGCTGCATATTTGCAAGGCCAGTGACTTCTAAATGTGCGAAACATTATCAAATGTAATGATGTATGCAGTCATATTCTTACACTTTTGACAAAAAAGATGATTGGCTATTGGACAAGTGGATTTTTTTTGAACGAAACTTGATGTACGATAAAATATTCAATATATTGTAGCAGATGCAAATAAAGTCGAAACAAATTTTTCTCATATTCCCTCAAGGGAAATTCGATTTGGACCCTTACTGGGAACAAAAAATTGAAATGGATTAAAAAAGAGCTTGCGAAAGAATTTGAAATGAAGGATGATTGTGAAAGCTGATTTTCAAATTGATTGTAATTTTTGAAATCTACTTATAAATTTCGAATTACAAACAACTGAGGAAGCGTGAATGAAACATTAGCGAGTTTTCCAATGGTTGAATCGCATTCCTAGGCTAATTAACAAGGAGGCGGAGCGATCAGCGCACCGCGTACGGTACCTAGGTGGCGGCTAGCACATGCTATCGTTCATAAAGTCATACACCCCAGTTAGTAAGATCATAATTTTTTGCACAAGAACACAGAGATACAGTGCTGGCCATAATAATATAGACATTCTAGAAATCGTCGTAATTTTCGCTCTTGTCAATGATTCTGTTGTAACTTTGGTGTATTGTACGCCATACTAACTGCCAGATTCTGTTGTAACTTTGGTGTATTGTACGCATACTAACTGCCACAACTCCTCAAAACCTCTTCCAGTCTTGTTGAGTTTGAACGGAGAAAAGTGGAAAGATTCGAAAAAGCCCTTAATGAAAGCTGAACAAAATTATAAAGACACCTGGTTTCTCTAATAACTATCGCATTTGTTAACTCTCAAGTTTTATTGTACAGTTTACATCCTAAAATATGAAACATTTGCAGCACATACGGCCAGTCATCCTACTCACAGGGAGGTCCGACTAGTCGAAGTGGCCTTTTTGAATGAGTTATATACTGTTTTGAAGAGCGTTAAACGCTGATTCTGAATATGATCCACTTCGACTAATCAGACCTCCCGTGTCAGGTAAAAGCGATCACTGCAATTTTTGCTTTTTAAAGCATCAAAAGCAATCTGTTTCAAGAAACAGCTGGTTTAAGGAGTTTTCAAGGTCTTGTTTATTTCAAATGATACTTATAAAATCTACTGAGCCTTTTTGGTAAATGAGGTGAAGAGCGCTCTCATAAACTCTGCGTAGTCGCTGATGTTGACGGACAAACTCCAACCTCACCCTGGGGTCGACTTTTGCATCACAAAACATTTTCAAACAACAGAAAATACTGTAATGCAGCTATTACGAGAGCCATACAACAGTGAACTTGTGTGCAGGAGTAGGAAAAAATTCCGGCATTGAGCACTCCGGTTCAGCCCGCAGTTGACATCCACTGAATGTTGAGTGGAGCACCCTGCACAACCAAAGCCAACTCAGACCACGAGATACAAACAGGAGACGCTTAAAACTTCAAAATTTCAGCTAATCTCATTCGTCGGGTGAAATATGACATGAAATACAAAGGGAAACAAGGAGATCTAGGGTCATATCGAATCTTCTGCTCGCAGGGAATTTTCGTGAAAACTTTTTCAGAACTAAATCGCAACTGCATCACTAGAGAAAACCAGAATTTGTTGCAAAAGCTGCATCACCATCTAAGCAATGAAATAAATCAAATACAGCGCTTTATGAACATTGTAAACAGAGTTTTGTGGAGTAAAGGCATGACAACCCTATGGTGAGGTTAGAGTCTGTCCGTCAAAATCAGCGATTACGTAGAGTTTATGAAAGCGCTCCTCACTTCATCTATCAATAGATTTCAGGACTATCATTTGAAATAAACAAGGTTTTGAAAACTCGTCAAACCAGCTCCTTGTTAAAGCAAATTGACTTTTGATGCTTTTGAAAGCAAAAAATGCAGTGATCGATTCTATTTGAGAAGGATGACAGGCCGTAGGCGCTGCAAATGTTTCATATTTCAGGATGTAATTGTAGATAAAATTTGAGAGACAACGAACGCGATAGTGATTAGAAAAACCAGGTGTACTTATAATTTTGTCCAGCTTTCACTGAGGGCTTTTTCGAATTTTTCATTTTTCTTCGTTCAAACTCAACAAGACTGGAAGAGGTTTTGATGAATTTAGCAGTTAACATGCGCACAATACAACAAAGTTACAACAGAATCATTGACAAGAGCGAAAATTACGATGATTTCTAGAGTGTCTTTATAATTATGGCCAGCACTGTATAAACATAAATATTCTCCAGAAATATTTTGCTATCGAGAAGGTGATACGCGATGAAAACAGATTAATCCGCTCCGAGTCTAGACTACAGAATGCAGCGCTTCCATTTGACATAAAATCTCTATATATATAAGTCAAAAATTGTCCGTTTGGAGGGTATGTGAGTTATAGAAACGCGCGCCGCTCAACCGATTGGGCTGAAAGTTTGTACACAGATATTTTCGATCCCGAAGACGGTTTTAGGCTACTTTTTGCGGCGATTCGTAGGGTCCTTCTATTGATTTGTTGATTTGTTTACGTTTTTAAGGAATTGAAGAGTTATCATGTTTAATCAAGCATTTTGCCATAGTCATGTAAAGGAGGGCGGTGAAGCTCATTTTCACCTCAAGATCACGAGATGCGGTTTCGACGCGGATGTCCCAGGGTAAGTCATCCATAACATATAGGGAGAGGGGGGCTTGCACTGCAGGTGAACGGAACAAGGCCCGGACTGGACCGGGGAAGCCAACTAGTTTACGATATTATTACCAAACAACTCAGCAATAGCACGGTCGTAACGATCAATATCCATGTGCAGAAGGCGCACTGCGGAAAAGAGCACTGTCACTATTATGGCAACGATTTTGATCCCAAAACCGTCCCTAACAGTGAGCAGATTCCTTACGAAATGCGTAACATGCAAAAAATGCACTAAGTTACCCTATGAAGCTCCTCCAATGCCAACATTATTGAGAGATCGAGTGGTGATTGCAGTGGCCTTCGCAAATGTTGGCTATGACTTCATGGGCCCATTCTTCTCTCCAGAAAGCGATAGAATGTACGTCTGCATATTCACATGCCTGGCAGCAAGAGCTATACATCTGGAAGTCGCTGAAAATATGTCCACAAGAACATTCCTCAATTGCTTCATTCGGTTCATATCAGGTAGAGGAGACCCCAAAATTGTGCGCACCGATTGCAGGATCAACTTCAAATTCGGTCAAACGCTTATCGACACAAAGTACGAGACAATAAATCCACATGTGATTCATTGATGAGTTATTGCACCACGCATAAAATAACTTGGATCTCCAATCCGCCGGCATCCCCATGGATGGGTGGCGTCTGGGAAAGAGTAATAGGGTCAGTGGAACGCGCTTTCCAGAAAGCGGGTGGTCGTCATAAATTAACTTTTTCACAAATGTGCACAACAATGGCACATATCGAAGCCATAATGAATGTCCACCATGACCAACCAATAACGACCATCGACAAAAACAAGCTTAACGGATCTAACAGAATTTCCACTTCGTCCGGTTGATTTCTTGAGAGCAAACAATGAATATTCGTTGCCCTGCAACGAACCATAAAGCAACAACCCCACTTTGGTCTAGAGGTGATCCGCACGGTAGCTCAAGCCAAAAAGCCTACGAGTCTTTCCGAAAGCATTGCTGTCAAATTTTGGGAAAGATGTAACACTGAGTATTTAACCTACTTGCGAGACAATCTACGGTTACACCTAAAAGAAAAAAGGCATGTGTCAGCAGCAACCTCCCATCCGAGAAATTGTTCTTTTAACACATTCACGACAGAGCCGATTTTTCGATGACTGCCATTTCGGACCAGAGCATATGTTGCGAAATTGAGTTTGCGTGATAATTTCAGGTCACTGAAGGGTCTTGTGGTCTTAAGTGTTAATCTTTTAGGAAGTACTCCGAGAAGTGTATGCAGAAGTTTACTCGGTTTGCCTAAAAAGTTTCACCGTGAACTAGCAAAATCAAAAACTTCAGAAAGCATACGACCCACCGGTGGGTCGTATTGTCGTGAATGTGTTAAAACAAGAAATGTTGCAGAGGAAATTGGAGCTATGGACAGATAAGAAAAATATATTGTAGCGCAGATGGTCTTACAAGATCAGTATCCTAACGCCAAATGGGTAAACTTTACAAATACCTTTGAATAAAGTGTATCCCTTAAGTCCACATTTACGCTAACGGAGAAGGAAGTCACGAGAATACTGATCCAGCCGATGAAAGTGATCCCAGAAACAGGGACATTGAGAGCCTAGGTACAGGCGGACCTGAAACGCAAAATTTACGAGAACCGATCAGACGCGAATCAAAAACGCGAGCCTATGACGTCATACGCTCCTTTAGGGAAGGCTTAGACGAGCCTACTACATCGTCAAATCATTCAGCAATAAAACCCTCAAAGTTTACGATAATGGCGCTTATAGTACTAACCTGTTGCAATGAAGCAACAGCGGTTTACCCTGCATCCTCGATAATCTGTGCTAATGGAACAGTTCGAGTGCACCCGCCAGATGAGTGGTTCGCCCTGTGCTTCGGTAAGGAGTGCAAATCGCTAGAACATCAAACAAAATGAGATCCCACTTGCCGCTATCACTCAATGCACGAACTAAAGTAACAATGAAAAGAGCAAGAGAAAATGACACACAGTCGTTAATTGTATACTGCGAACCACCAAACCCTTTCAAAAACGCTTGTTGGTAATCCACACTATTGGCCAATTGTAGCCATACAAAGCTGTTGGCTATAGTATGGCTACAACTGGCTATTAGTAGCTATTGGCTTAGCAGTCATAGGTTTTATAATCTTGGTGATAACTGATAATTACATCATGAAACAAGTCCGAGACACTCAGACAATTGCATCGGAAAGTTCGCGGCCTCAAAGCGTGCTACATGGGGCGCCGCGGCCCTTAAATTTTCAGCCGCGCACACCGCGGCCCATGTATATTTTACCAGAACGCCGCGGCCAAAGTTAAGACTGGATAGAGCTTATCGGGAGAGTCGCGGCCCAATCACCTCACTCGGCGTGCCGCGGGCCTTATCAAAGGCCGCACTTCTTGCACGCTGTAGCTTAAGGCGCAACCCGCGTGAGGCACGCCGCAGCGATGGAGCTACCCTAAGTGTTTGCGAAGGTGGTTATCGTTTTCGCTTCTCGGGTTGGATTGTGTGACAAGTTGAGTTTATATGCTCACGAAACAAACCTCAGCAATCGGTTGAGTGTTATCGACGGCAGTAGATGATGTCGAAAGATGAGCTAACAAGTTGCTCAATTTGTACTCAGTCGTTGTCATGAAAGACAGGCCAAAAATTTTTCACTTTTCCTAGGTCTCACAAGCATGCTAATCGAGTCAACTATCGGGCGCTTACAGGATGCGCCGCGGTCACTTACCGGGTCCAATATCGGTTTATACCGGGCAGCTCGCGGCATGGATGATTGGTGGCCGAGCAAGCACCCGCGAACTTCCCGATGCAATTGTCTGAGTATAAGAATGCGAATGGTATTAGACTAAGAACTCCATATCAAGTTGCGACCGATAGGGAATTCAAAATGGAAACGGTGGGCCTGATAAGCTCTTGTGTTGCCACGTTTCATCACAGAATCATGACTACAGCTTTAGCCTTGATGGCCATAGTTGCAAATGTATCAGCTTGTCAACATGGTTATATGCGTCACACTGCTGATTTAGATGTGAAAATAAAGACGACTGCTACTATACCTATAAAAAGGAAGTGTTGTTCAACAAGGTATACAAGGAAGTGCATACAAATATTGCACAACAACAACACCGTTGGCACAATCAAAGTCACAAGAAGGCTATGGAATTGTCATGCGCAAAAGTATCTCTCTTTATAAGAGATGGTAAATGCAAAGTATTTCATAAAAAATGATGTCCCGAATGGGGTCATGTATCCAAGATAAATGTAACTGTTGGATGGAAAGGATCACCGATCTACAATATTTGATGGAGGGAAAGGAAGAGGCCAATTTGACCTCGCAGCAGTGCATAAAGGGGAAGAGAGAGGGGAGCCGAGAGCAGAAGCGGCTCGAAGGAGTCGAAAACTGGTCAGAAGAGAGCCAAACCTCCTCACGTGTAAACTTACCGAGAATTGATCCGACCCTGACCGTGCAAAGCCCTGCTGGAGGGACAAATCGGGCCCCCCGATTTCGTGTTTTTCTTGTTGTTTTTCGTTCGTTGTTGACCTTGAGGCCGTTGTTACTGTTTGTTTTGCATACGGATAAACTTTCTTGTTTTCAATCTGTTCGTCTGTTCCGTTATCAAGGGGAAAACCTTAAATACCACTGGACACTAGCCCGCAGTTACATAACACTATTGCACCAAATGAGATATTCCCCGTTATAGAGTCAGCCGAGTATCCCGGGCACTCTACCTGCAACAGTTCTCAGTGGTCTTGCATGCGGATGTTTTTTTCCACTTCCCGCATGCTCATTCTTTCGAATTGCGCACATCCCAACATCGGATACCGTGTATGAAGTAGCACGATGCTTGGAATGGAAGCCAAAAATATCCCTAAACTTAGAAGTAACTATCTACAACAAAGAAAAAGTTTTCCCTGATGCTTCCACCACATTTATCCAAAAGGGTTGATGAGTTCTCACTCACTGTGATATCCGTATAGCAACCTCATTCTTGTTAGACAGACGGTTTGCGATCTCACAAGAAGAGGGTTTAATCATCCTCGATCACTTGAGACCTGTAGAATGCGAAACACAAAACATGGCAAGCCACAAATTCCACAACTTACATGTGCGAATAGTGTGCTCATGTCAGACAGAGAAGATCGAAAAGGTATGCAACTGTCCTGAAGACTCAATCGAGGACATATGAAGAGAAATAACGAATTTTTTACCGCTTACTACACCAGCGCTAGAAATCGTCAGCATAGCTGATGAGATAAAAGCGTTTTCCAATGAAAGTGAAGTTATGATAGCAATAGAACCATCGCTACTGCTTAACGTCGCCAATTATATCGTCGATCAGAAATGCACTGTTGCAATCAAAAACCTCACCGGTTGCTTCAACTGTGAAGAAGGATCAAAAATAGCATAAATTGCAACGCGCCGAGCGAAAAATGGATCACGATAGAATGCGACACCAAGCGTATTCGGTTCAGTGTGGACCAACAACAAAATACACAGAAGTGTTGTTGAATTTTGGCAGCGCCATAATAAAGGAAAAATGCAAATTATCTGTGCAAAAAAACCGTTGAAATAGAGCTAACGGGAACGCTGCTGTACCACTCGCAGACACAGAACATCTCGATATTCGACGAACAAGCTAACCAACAAGAGTGGCATTTGAAAAGGCTAAGCGATTTTGATATCCCTGATTTTACACCTCTCATAAACACAATAAGGGAACAGTCGAAGCTAGCAACAGCGATATTTATAACACGGCAGCCATAGTCGGAGACATACCTATTCGGTCCAATAGTAATGATAACAGTAGTCAAAATATCTACATAGCGAAATCAATCATTGATTTGATAACGAAAACAATATGCTGTGCAGCAAGGAATTGCACAAAGCCATAAATGGCAAAAGACTGGGTGGTCTTGCACAATCTTATCACAATATGCACAACAGCACTATGTATACTTACACATTAACCAAAACAAACCATTATCACACCCCGTAAGAGCGGCTAGCGCACGATATCTTATCAACACAAAAAAATGAGTAGCTCAAGAATAAGTCAACAAGGAATAACAAAATCGAGTCAAGTTGCGCAATATGATAAGCCAAAATACGCGATGGAAAAACATTAAGACAGTTTGCGCAACAGGGTTATCAGCACCAGAATGTAGCATGGCAAAACAGCGACGTCAAAGTCGACGAGAAAAAGGAAAGGCGTACAAAACCCCCTAAAAGTATTCTCGCGAACAATGTTTGTCGATTTAGATTAGCTGCTTGACGGAGCTGAGGCTGGTGCCCCTTTTAACACCTTGCCATCGTCATCCGATTACTCGAGCAGCGAATCGACCAACTGCTCGGAGTGATTGGCATGATGCAGTTGCAAATTACACCATAGTGGAGCGGAATCCTCGTCTCCAGTGCATCTTCTGCCCCCCCCCCCCCCGCCTCCCCCCGAGCGCAGAGACTGGCATTACTCGTCGCGATGCCGACAATACCAGGATCCAGTAGCACGCGCCATGCGGCTGGTCGCACTCTTTCTGTGTGAACAGTGTCTAAAAGCACGCCACGGCACTAGATGCGAGGTATCGTGTCCGTGCTGCAGAAGGGAGCATAACGTGCTCCTCTGTGCCAATACGCAGGGGACTGCACCACACACCTACCGCAAGCGGAGGCATCTGGCATAGCTTCCCACCACCATTCCATCCCATCGCCATACCATCCTTGCGCCACTTCACCGTACCGACACATATTCCACTATCATTTCGATTTGAGGTCAACTTGAACTCTACTGCTGCCACTGCCATTACTCTGCATACTGCTACGTCGTGGAGCCAGTGATGCCAGCCAGTGAAAGAGCCAGCCACCTTAAAACAAGCAAACTACAGCACCCACTCAGCCACCCAACTGCCACAAAGAGGCAAGTTATACTTTTTTGTTGTTTGTTATATTGTTTAATTCATGTTTGTGATGTGAAAGTTGTTTGTTATATTGTTTAATTCATGTTTGTGATGTGAAATTCTTCGCTCTTCTGCGCCCCGCATTGTCATCGTATAAGTACCAATCTAAAAGGTATACAATCGATATATCAATCGTATGCACTATACGGTTGACCTTCCACGAGCCATAAGCATGGTCCCGTGTTTGGTCAACCGCTAAATGCAGTATAAATGCCGGAACGATGCTTGGTAAGGGCTTCTCGTCTTCATCCTTTGCTCATACCTTTCTCTGTCATTCAACTTGCTAATAAACTATTCACTGAATCACCTGTTCGCTACAGTCTGGATTTGTAACATTGTGGATTGTGGGAGTGTAAACGGTGTATATGGTGGTTCAACAGTGAAGCATAGTAAAGTCGAATTTTTGCTACAAAATTCCGTAGAGAATTGTAAGAGCAGTTTGCCTGTTTTATTATAAAATGGGATAGGGAGAACCATGTAATACTCAAAATTAGGAACAGGCGGTGGACAGCTGCACGAGTGCATCTTTTCTTGGAAGTGGAAAAATGTGCACTTTGATCAAGATTTTGAGTGTTTTACTCTAAAGAGCGCTGGAAAATCAAAGTCTAATTGGAGGCTGGTTTTAAAGGAGTGTGCAAAAAATTTTATTTGAGAAAACTTTGGAGTAGAAGAAGCTTTCATTAATTCAAGGAAAACTTCCTCCATTATTCTGTTCCCACTCTAGTCCTCTCTTGATACCATACCATTAACTAAAATCGGAAGTCTTACATAGATTCAAACACGTGCGTCAAAACCACTTTTTCGCGAGCACAATATTTTAGGGTGCCTTCATACCGCGCCCGCAGCCGCCGCTAGCAGCCCGCAGCAGCCCGTAGCAGCCGCCAGCAGCCCGCAGCAGCTGCCAGCAGCCCGTAGCAGCCCGTAGCAGCCCGTAGCCGCCGTTGGCCGCTTTTGTCCCCATACGCAAAATAATCAAATTTTTACTAATTTGATTGTATACACCTTTGCTTTTGATCTCCCATGCTTTATCTCCCTGTTGCGGACTGCATGTACTTCGACCTCAAAAATTAGACACTATTGCTGCTACTGCTAAATTTGTGTCCATTTTTGTCACCATCTTTTTGTATTGGTCATCTTAGTGGTGATCAATTTCCCTACTACAGTGAACCATAAAACAGCCGAAGTTTTGGTGATTCCCTCTGATTTTTAATGCGTCCAGTTTCTGTTTGTGCAATATATTAATTTCTAAATATGGTTCTGCTTCACTCTTTTCCTTTGCTAACGGTGCTTTTTTAAGCAGTCTACTACTTCTCAAGTGCGCCGAATTCGTTCGCGGGTGAGTGCTTACAACTTTGGATGCATCCAGTTGCTATTTATATGATTTTTTAGAATTGCGTACTCGCGGCAAAAGGAAGAAAAAAACGTGGAGGATGAGAGGCATAGTACAATCAAATCAGTAGTAATCTGATGATTTTGCGTGTGATAACAAAAGCGGCCAACGGCGGCTACGGGCTGCTACGGGCTGCTACGGGCTGCTGGCGGCTGCTGCGGGCTGCTGGCGGCTGCTGCGGGCTGCTGGCGGCTGCTACGGGCTCCTACGGGCTGCTAGCGGTATGAAGGCACCCTTAGAGAAGTACCCGAAACGCAAACAGGACAGATCCGCCTTTCCGTCAATGAGAAAGAGGTGAATCTTCACATTTATGAGTCAATCTGAGGGATCGCAAAAATGCCATTCCGCGATGACATATCAGCACTAGAGCGAAAGAGCTTTACAGATGCAATGCAAGACGTTGAGAGTTTGGGTGTATGTAGGAGGATGTGCGAGTTTGCATGAGATTGTTCAGCAAATTGAAGCAGGTATCACTTGATGAAAGTCATAAACTGTGAAAACAACGTATGAGAATAAAAGTCTATGTAAATGAGAAGCTCTAAAAGATTCATCATATCGAAAGGACGGTATGTTCGCTCGGCAAGTGCTATGAGTGGGCGACTCCTCCGCAGAAATTTTATGGGTTTCTGGATACAAAGTTTTGTATAAAAGTTCAAAAGCAAATACCAGTGATTACGCTACTGAGTGAATATTATAGAAAACCATGAAGGAGTGAAATATCAATATTACAGCTACTATACATGCAAAGTCTTGTTAATGCAGCATTGTTTCACTGCCAGGACGCAAAGGTGACCCCGCAAAGGTACGCCGCCCCTCAGCCATCGGCGCTGCGTCGCGGCATCTTTGCTGAAATCATACTATACAGAATTACTTCTGTAGTGTGTACTTCGCAATCTCAACCAAAAAGCGACACCTGTCCACCGCGATGAACGGGAAACGGGTAGTTGTGAGCGGGGAGAACGCGACTTGTCGCGCTGAAGACCGTGACGTGGTCGCAAGATCGCGTCGGCGACTCGCTTTTCTGAGCGGTCTTATACTATAGGAATGCAAAAAAATCAAGGAGAACACGCAAAGTCCTCCTCCCAGCGCTCCCGTTCTCTCCCACGTCGCTGATAAATTTGCAAAATAGTAGTAATTTCTGTGATGGCTATTTTTGCCACAAGAATGACACCAGAGGTTCTTTCATACCTCATTCTCTTCTTTACTTCATACTCCAGTTTGTTTTCCAAGTTTTTCTTTGCGAAAGATGCGTTGAACCTTTACTAATTGATAGCGAAGATCTGCCGAAGCATCAATTAGTAGAATCACCTACCAACCTATTACTCGCAGAAGGTTTTACATTTTATAGAAATTCCAGATATCTTACTCCCTCATGATGAGGGAATGGATTCGAAATTTGAGACTTGGTAACTACTCCTCGATTAACTTTCTTACAC
This sequence comes from Cylicocyclus nassatus, assembly GCA_958299035.1. NCBI lineage: Eukaryota > Metazoa > Nematoda > Chromadorea > Rhabditida > Strongylidae > Cylicocyclus > Cylicocyclus nassatus. The sequence goes on from CATQJL010000223.1 coordinate 74,783,675, forward strand.
AAATGAATTTCTGCAGGTGGTGGGTTTATGCCAGAGAAAATTCAAAGCAGCGTCCACGAATGATTCATTGCGCCGTAGGCATTATAGCGCAGTTATCGCGGTCTCATGCTACGCATGCCTTTACCAACGCTGTAGTAAGATTACCAAGTCGGTGGGTATACGCAGCAGGCTGATCTGCACCAGTCTTAGCCCGGTTAGTCGGTAGCTTTGCACAGAGGCGATAACGTGACCAATGAGGCTCTGCCGAGGTGCGTTTATTGCTGGTTGAAAACTTATACCAATTGCCCGCGATGGCGCCTGAACAAGGCTGTCATACGCAATTTTTGAACGCCCCCAGGGGCAGCAAGACTGTTGGACAATATGGGATATCTACATCTCACAATAGGGGACCGAAAAAGAAAAGGGGTTAATTACACTCAACAATATCAAGTTGACCTTTTCTGTAATACATTTACAAAAACTTCGTTAAACTTCAGAGCAAAATGGTCTCGAATGAGTGACTCATTTATTTTTAATATTGCGATTCACACCACTACAGACCGTCTAGTATTTTACTGGCGTTTTGTTGCCCTTTACAAACAGTGCTCCATAAAAATAACAGATACAAGTAGTTCTTTGAACACTCAAAAGAGAAAACGTGGAGTCACAGGATGCATCCATGAACATCTGCTCAAACACACAAATACTTTCAGTCTCCTCTGCTTCAAATTCCTGACGCGTATATCAAACGGCTTGCTAACCTAGTACCTCTCTCTAGCTGTCTTTGAACTGAACATCTCAATCAATTGAATGCTAAGAATGCATTGATTAGGAGACAGAATTTGTAAGCTGATCTTTGGAAACTTCTTCCATACATGGTCTTATATCTATTGATACTGTATTACTCTACAGGCTTCTTGCGAAACTTTCTGCTAAATCGCAGTCTCTTATGCCTGATGGAAGGTTGCGCGATAAACAAGGTATTAAGATATGACGCTTTCACACAGAATAACAGGAGCGCAGATAGTTGTTGGAAATTAAATGCAACGTCAAGCCCAGTTTATCAGTTTTTACCCACTTTCGGACGTTCATAAAAAGGCGTTCGAATGTGCACAGAGTTTTTCTGAAGTGTGACCTGTGATTCAGCAACACAACACATTCGGTATTTTTGTTTCGAAATCAGAATTACTAGAGAAAATTGTTCAGTTACTTCAAGCTCATTAAGATCTTCGAAATTGCATGATGAGGTAAAGAAGAGGGGTAATCTACTATGGTGGTTAAGTTTACTTTCAAGCTGTAATCAGTCATTGGTAAGTAATTAACTTTGCAATTCAAACCACATGTCTGCAAGGCACACAGTTCCACACTTTTTCGATCTTGCTGCCCCCTGAGGGCGTTCAAAAATTGCGTATGACAGCCTTGTTCAGGCGCCATCGCGGGCAATTGGTATAAGTTTTCAACCAGCAATAAACGCACCTCGGCAGAGCCTCATTGGTCACGTTATCGCCTCTGCGCAAAGCTACCGGCTAACCTAGGTAAGGTTGGTGCAGGTCAGCCTGCTTCGTATCCCTGCCGACTTCGCAATATCATCATAGCCCCAGGTAAAGGCGTGTGCGGCATCGCGGCGATCGCGGTCACGAGGCCGCGGTGACTGATAGTAATCCAGCCCAGCCCACCATTTGAAAAAATCTTTCATATGAACGAGTCTAGAACTTACTAACCTTGTAGTTACGGCGACCTTATTTAATGTTTCGCCAATCTTTCGCCACTAATCAATTAATCGCCCACCATCTTTTAGCAAAAAATATTTCAATAAAAAAGAGAATAAACTGGAATGCCTAAGTGCCAAGGAAAGAAAAACATATTAGATCAACATTAGAATATTTTTAAGATCTTTTTCCATATGAAAAAATGCTTCATGGAAGTGCCACGATTGAATCCTAATTTTAGCAAGATGAGAAAATGGAGAAGAGTAGACAGGAAGAAGAAGAACGATACTCGCTCTATATATTTCTTGCACTTCATATAAAACCGCTCAGAAGAGCGAGTCGCCGACGCGGTCTTGCGACCACGTCGCGGTCCTCGGCGCGACGAGTCGCGTTCTTCCCGCTCGCAACTCGCCCGTTTCCCGTTCATCGCGGTGGACAGGTGTCGCTTTTTGGTTGGGATTGCGAAATACACACTACAGAAATGATTCTGTATAGTATGATTTCATCGAAAATGTCACGACGCGGCGCCGATGGCTGAGCTGTGGCGTACCTGTGCGGGGTTACGTTTACGTCCTGGCAGTGGAACAACGCTTGCATAGACAGAACTTTACATGTATAGTAGATGAAGTATAATATTCCTCCCATTCTTGTTTTTTACAATATTATCATGCAGTGTTGCCAAACTACTGGCATAATCAATAATGTTTTTGCATAGCATCGCTTTTTGACAGTTATGCAATATCTCTTTTTGAGAAAAATCGCTGCTTACATACGACTACTAGCGCGCTTCTTCTCCATGTGTCACTCTTGAAAAAGACTTTCTTTTTTATCTGTAAAGGCTCTAAGTTTTTTTTTAGGTTTCGGATTCTTCAGTAACTCATTACTTCCGAAAAATTGTTGAAATTACTACCCAAGCCTAAACCTTGTGATGGAGAGGAGTAATGGGAAAACATATTTCAAGTAAGTTTTTGTATGGATTTGATTCATAAGTAGCAGATGATCGAACATATTGTCAAATTCCACCTATGCGGTCTTTGCCCTCCCGCTTCACACGAATACCCGTTAATCCGAGCTTTACTATGATTTCATATAATTGGTCGCTACGATGCTGAACGAGCAGAGGCTGTAGAATCTACTTGTTTGTTTTTGTTCAATTTGTTACATTCTTCCGGATTTCTTTTTCTAAAAAAGGCAACACTAGTGTGCAGAATCTTGCTAACTCTTTCAAAACGAAACGCTATTGTCTTTAATGTCAATTTCGAATTTTTCATAATTACTCATCATATTTCGTTTTGTACGAATCTCTTCATATTCAGTTGTATTCAGTTATGCTTGGATCCATGCCGCTACTTCTTGGGTTGTCCAGCATGCTCCTCCTCTGCGATACATCTTTAATAGTCAGAAGTAGATTGAAAAGGCAGACAGGAACAGGTTCCATAGATTTGTTCGTATAAGTTATGAAACCAAATCTAAACATCATAAACATGATCTTCTCTATTTTTTGATTTCTAAGTCATTCCCACAAAATAAACTTTAGCTTTTGAAGAAAAAATTTCCCAACTAAATTCTTCATGATGACACCAATTTCCGCTTGAAGATTCTCAAGAAATGCTCGAAAAACATTTTGTACAGTTCCTTTCTAGACTAAAGTTTGTTCAAGATTTGCTTTACGACAGACTTAAAGAGTTCAGTTTGGTTCACGCAATTGTATTTATTTCAGCTGTGATTGCCGATGCGCTTACAGAGGGTCTCGGAGATGATGTTTTGACGAATGCGACTTCACACATTCATAAGGTTGATTATCCCTCTTTATGAAGTCAGACATATAGAATACTGAGAATGACACGGTGGATCAAAGAGAGAAAAGCTCCATACCTCCACAAATGAAGCACTTGGGCAAAAGAAATGACTTTTTTTACAGAATGCAGATGGCAGCGTCAATCTGAATGTTTCCTCATCGGGAGACGCAGCTGGAGAAAATCATTCATTTATAAAGAATCAAGCCTTAGGACAGATTGGATTCTTAGGCAAGTTACCAGATTTTTATACCAAACAGATTTGGAAAAATTCTTCCAAGACAGCAACTGTTTCCGCTTTCCAAAATAGGTCACGTTTGTTAGTGGCTAAGGATGCATAAAATGTGCAAACCCTGTTATGTGCGATTGAATAACAGTTTACGTTATGAAATGAGTTCTTGAAAACAAACTGCATGCGTGTTGATTCAAACCTCGACTTCCATGTTGTACAAAAACTTCATAACGCTCTTCCATCCTTTTGCACTTTCTGGAAGATTGTTCCGATTTTTTTTGCAACCGTTGCTGCGTCTGAATACCCCTCCAAAAGGCAGAATCATATCACAGCTTTCCAGATTCGAAATCAACATTTCCAAAATTCCAATCATTAACACATTGACGACAGCTTGACACACATGGTGTGTCAAGCAATGACTACCGTGTGGGACCGCTTGACACACCATGTGTGTCAAGGCTTTTATTTTGTCAAAATGACCACTATCTTGGGATGAACTCACTCCGTGAGCTCTCTTTTGCACTGAATTTAGGGATTACCTCTACTTTTTTTTGTCATCCCTTCAGATCTACTGTAGGTGTAGTGTAGATAGCATTATGCGTAATTTTAGTTGAGAATTGTGGGATGATTCATAAGAGACCTTGGTCCCAGAAGGCAGACGACTAAAATTCTGCGTGGTCGTCAATGTGTTAAACCCAACATATGCGTTTAAAGTTACAACTCTAATTTTCAGGTTTAAATGCTACCGGCAATGTTGATGCACAAGGTCAAAACGCATTAGCCTCATCGTTAATATCAGCGGCAGCGAATGGATCCGACCAATCCGTCTCTAGCCTTCAAATGGTAAGCACTCTGCGAAAATATTTTGACTTTTTCAATGCTTGAGATCCAGGGACAAGCGGATGGAAGAGGAGATACTTTGGTGCAGTCGAGTGGCGGAGCGGTCATGTCGAATTTTGGGTTCAATAGCCCTTATAGTAAGTGAATGTTGGCAGTAGTCTCGCTGCGCCTAAGATTGTCCTCGTGCTTGTGCTGTGCCAGCACCGTGCCGGAACCAACTGGATGCGGACTACAGCGATCGATCGACCTTTCAGTATGGCGCTAGCCGGCGCTGAATTGGCACTAGATCGACACTGGTACGACGCTGATACGACCAACTCTAAACGCACTCAAACTGAAGAGTAAAAGAATGGGTTACAGGGATACAATTTTTTTTATCGTGCTTCGCTACAAATTCTTAAGATGCTTAGAATGATCATTTGAAGCGAAGAAGTGTTTTGGTGAATAAACATTTTCTTACATTTTGCAGAGTTTGTTTCTGTTTCTTTTTTTACTCTTTCAGGTAGTGACAAATCAGTGGGAACAGCTGGAGCCACAGGCTCAATTCAGTCAATGGCAAGTATTCTCACAAGACAGGTGAGTACGCCTTACAGTATTCTTACTGTAAATTTGTCATTAGGATATAACACCGCTAGAGTACCTTACTCATATTCATAAATTATTCACCTTGGTATGTTGTGTACAGCTAAAGCTGCGTCAAGCGTCGTGCCAGAACGTCGACCGATCATCACTCCATGTGTGTTCCGACATGGCGGCACGACGTTGGCACAGCCGCGGCACGCAGGCAAATTTGGAAGCTGCCTAAGACGAGCAATCTATATTGACTGCGTTGAAGTAGTATTTAAAAATAAGAAATATATTGCCGAATCTTCTTGCAGGAATTGACTTGGGAGAACATTTTGGTGCAAGTGCTAGGGTCTGCTGAAGCTTCTGGTATAGGACATGCACAAGCGAATCTCGACTTAGGCGCTGGAAACGTGAATAATGGTGAAAAAAAATTTACCTTACTGTTGGCTCTTGAGCAGAAACAAAAATTAACTTCTTAGGTATCGAAATCAATGGTCTCGTGTCAGGAGTGAACGCTGGTGGTGGTATTGTCAATGCCGAGGTAAGCTATGGATTACGGTAGTCAGGAAAAAAAAAGTAGGACAATATCGTTGAATACACAATATTTTCCAGCTTTTTTTTCCAACGCTGTAAGCTATTTATGCTCATAATCTTATCCTTGTTTCGAGCAAAATTTAGAAACAACGTTAGTTCTCACTAAATGATTCACGCTAGCTCAAAAAAATATGGACTATGATCAAAGTCACTCGAGTTTAATTATATGAAATATATAAAAATCACTTTAAATCATTTAACAGGAAGCCTTATAATACCTTGATTGAGTAATCAGCCACATCACACCTTCAAATTTACTAAAGTACATATTTGTAATGCTAATTGATTTTCCTAATGTTTCAAATATGGGATAGATTATTATTTAGAGAATTCTTCACCCAAAGGAACACAAACATTACGATAAAAATACTGTACAAACTCTCTTCAGGTAAAAGGCAACGGACAAATGGATGGAACCGAACATAACCTAAATGCAAATATGCTAGGAAATGTGAATGGTGCAAATGGTAATAGCACCTTAGTTGGAGCCACAAATATTCAAAGCAATACCACAAATAGAAATACAAGTACGTTCAGTTTTACAACATTCTGTGCAAAAGGAAAATTTCTCCTCCAGGTGTAAGTTCATTTGGCGATTCCAAAATCCATACCGACGGTAGCAGTGCGATCAACATGAGAGCCGAAAGCAATCTTGGTCACGAGGTATGTTATTTTAACGGAATCGTTGCTTTTACCAGTGCTGCGGTAAGATTACCAAGTCGGCGGGTATACGCAGCAGGCTGACCTGCACCAACCTTACCCAGGTTATTTCATAGCTTTGCGCAGAGGCGATAACGTGACCAATGAGGCTCTGCCGAGGTGCGTTTATTGCTGGTTGAAAACTTATACCAATTGCCCGCGATGGCGCCTGAATAAGGCTGTCATACGCAATTTTTGAACGCCCCCAGGGGGCAGCAAGATTGAATAATTGTGAGTTTAGTACTGTGTACTACACAAAATAAAGAGTAGTTAACGCCATTTATTTGCTTAGTAATTTTAACTTTTTAGGCAACTTAACTGTTATTTTTACCGGCTGCAGGAAACTTAATTGTTTTATTTTGCCCATAGTTTTACCAAAGCAAAAGGTGCTAATAGGATTTGGAATTCTTTATCTTATCTTGTCATGTTGTTAGAAAGTCCTATTAGCTCGTTGTATATCCCATCCACTGATTTCCAATCTCATAATCACCTAACCATGCTTACAGTCACATGTAGAATGCCGTAATTGCAATCCGCAATCTGTGTACCAATTAATGTGATACAAAGCAATTTCGTGTTTCTCATCAACTAGCATCAAGAACTCACTCATTTTCAGAAAATGAATGCAGAGGTACCAAGATTCATCTCCACCCCCATCAAACCGAACAAGAAAAAAAAGAAAAGTAAGACAGTAGCCACGCATAGAAATTTCTCAGCTATTCGAAATCGCTTTTCTCACATACTCAAGTGTCAAGTCTTTTGATCAATCAATCGAGATTCACATGAATTCAGCAAGACCTATCTTACAACTAGAAGAGAGGAGGTTTCGTCCTTCCTAAATCCACTGTGAGCTTACTACTCTCATTTCTCGGAAATGTCAAATAACTGTTTTTTTCATGTAACCAAATTTGAGTTTGCTAGGTTTGTTCACGGAACATTTCTTGAACAGAAACTTGCTGACCGGAGAATAACTGTTTAACTTGAAGACTAAGTGATGATCGGGAATAATGAGAACAAACCACGCATGGTGTTACAAGCACCTGGTAGAAATACAAATTTTTTCTGAACCACTGATTTTGCTGCCCCCTCGGGGCGTTCAAAAATTGCGTATGACAGCCTTGTTCAGGCGCCATCGCGGGCAATTGGTATAAGTTTTCAACCAGCAATAAACGCACCTCGGCAGAGCCTCATTGGTCACGTTATCGCCTCTGCGCAAAGCTACCGCGTAACTTGGGTAAGGTTGTCCCAGGTGAGCCTGCTGCGTATGTCAGCCGAGTTGGCAATCTGAACACAGCAGCGGGTTAAAGGCAAGTGTGGTAAGGGGTCGCGATAATTGCGCCAAACACCGCTCAATGCACAAGCACACTGCCGCAATGTCATAACGAATTGACTTGAATTTGCTTCTGGTGTGAACTAATGTAGGGAGCTGACTTACTCGTCGAGTCTCTGGGATATTACCATTTTTATGAAGCAAAGTGTGCCACTGGATAGTAAATACTGAAAAAAATTAATTATCAAAAATATTCGATATTGCTAGAATTAATTTTATTAATATCGAATATTTTTATAAATTAATTTGATAAACTCTAAGCTACTTTTCGAATTAACTTCCAAAAACACTTGATATCATAAGAATCACTTCTATAAAAGTGCACAATCAATAAAAAGAGTTTTCACAGTACTTAATTGGACACATTCTTGGAACATCAAATAAATAAAATCAAATCAGTGATATGATTAGTTTACCAAATTCTAAGCAAAAATGCTCACAATACGTCCTTTCTTTATTTCCTACTAGCTGGCTTACCCGGCTCCGCCGTATGTTCCAAATAGAAAATTCCATTTCTTAACCGATCCGGACCAAACTTGACACACATACACTTCGGGCCCCGGCGGGTGTCACAGTCCACTTTTTTCTATCGATCGATGTCGATTTTATCGATTTTTTGCAAAATTTGAGCTAGGGGGCTGGGATTTGGCACAGGGGGGTAATCGAGCATGCTGATTACGAATACAATATTAGTTTTCGAAACCGTGCATTATTTTTATCGATTTTATCGATTTTTTGCAAAATTTGAGCTAGGGGGCTGGGATTTGGCACAGGGGGGTAATCGAGCATGCTGATCATCCCCGTGGGGATGATCAGCATGTTCGATTACACCCCTCTGCCAAATTTCAGCCCCCTAGCTCAAATTTTGCAAAAAATCGATAAAATCGATAAAAGTAATGCACGATTCTAAAAACTAATATTGTATTCGGAATCCCCATGCTCACTTACCCCCCTGTGCCAACTCCCAGCCCCGTAGCTCAAATTTTGCAAAAAATCGATAAAATCGATATCGATCGATACGAAAAGTAGCCTTTGACACCCGCCGGGGCCCGAAGTGTATGTGTGCCAAGTTTGGTCCCGATCGGTTCAGAAATGAAATTTTCTATTCGGAACATACGTACACACATACAGACATACAGACATACAAACAGACATTCATTTATATATAAGATTTTGCACTTCGTATAAAACCGCTCAGAAGAGCGAGTCGCCGACGCGATCTTGCGACCACGTCACGGTCCTCAGCGCGACAAGTCGCGTTCTTCCCGCTCGCAACTCGCCCGTTTCCCGTTCATAGCGGTGAACAGGTGTCGCTTTTTGGTTGGGATTGCGAAATACACACTACAGAAATGATCCTGTATAGTATGATTTCAACGAAAATGTCACGACACAGCGGCGATGGCTGAGTTGTGGCGTACCTGTGCAGGGTTGCTGCTGTCAGCACAGCACAAGAGATTTTCCACGTATTTTGCGAAACCCTAATAATCGTTTCTGCGTTACTTTTATGTTTACAAATTCTAGTGTAGCAGCAATGATTCACAACCACTTATAAAAAGAATATTTTTCAGAAATCTCCAATGAATTCTACTTTGCAGACTGGTAACGAAGGCAAGGTAGGAACGAATGCCACAGTTGAAGGGACCAACAAACACATGACGGTGCAGAATGGTCTCAACATTCAGGACAATCATGGGCAAACAAGTGCGGCAACTTTTAGTTGTTTATAATCTTGTTTCGGCTGCAAAAAAAAGGATTGGAAATGATACCAATATTAGGGAGTGTTATAATCTACATGTAGAAATCTGAATGGATTTTTGTATTTTGTGATGGATTGTCATATCTTTCTAGTATGTTTTTTGGAGCTTGCAGTTGTACTAGAAGGATTTTTTTGGAATGGACGTGTTCCAGATAATCTACGATTTTAGTTGCGCTCGGTAACGGTTTTGTGTTTGGAAATGGAACAGAAAACTCGAATGCTTCTATGAATGTGGACACAAAATATGGTCCAGACGGGGTTGCACAGTATGTTTTTGTGACTTTTTTGGCATAATTAGCCGCAAAGTTCAAAAAGAGGAAATTTTAATTCTATAATTATGGTTATCATTCAGGGTAGCCGTCGATGGCGAAGGTCAAGCCGTATCGACTGGTAAAAATTCGAGTCTTACCATCGGTGGTGATGCTAGCATCTCCAACGCTTACGGTATGCTTCTTGTCTGATTCTGAGAGTTTTGTGGTGTAACCATATACCACCGTCCTCCCTCCCTATCCTTCTCATGGTTTGTAAATTCTTAAAAGGTCTGCATAGTGATATATTAGGTTGATTCATAATTAATGCACGTTTTTCGAAATTCACCTTCAAAGCGCCGTAATTCTTCTCCCACATCATCTTTCAAAGAGCAATAAGAACTGTTGCAAAGAGCAAATCTTTGGCTTTACAACACATACTTTTGTTCATAGACAAATGTGACGAGAAAGTTTGTAGAATCCGAAAAATGCCAAAAATTTTTTTCAGAAACCTCTATTTTGAGAAAGCATAACTTACTGTTAAAGGTAGGAGGAAAGCGCAAACTTCGCTCATTGTGTAGCCAATGGTCAAGAGAGCAGTAGCAAAAAAACTAGGATTTTACGGTAATCTTCCACGACGAGATACTGCAAAAAGTTCAAAAGTGGTCATTTTTTCTAGCTTTTTCAGAAAAGCGAAAAAATGTCGTTTTTGAAAATTTTTAAAATTTTTGCCATTAAAAAGCTGGAAAAATTCACCGTTTTTCTATCACTCAATATGCTATGTCTATTCTTTGTGTACAAAGCAAAATCGCGGTCATTGGTTTTTGTTTTAAAGTTTTATACAACTTCGAAAGGCCACAACAAACGGCCAAGTTTGTGGTTGAATCTCTCATCTCAGAACTTTTGCAAAATTCTGCTTTATAGAGATTTCTATAGCAGAAAGCTTCGCGATTGTTGGGTATATTTTTTGAAAATAACACCTTTTGTTCTCATGGAATTAGAGCAAAAAGAATAGAAGGAAAAAATTTCACGTTTTAGTCCCTCATATTCCGAAGCGTGAAATTCGGCATCATACAGAGTGTCTCGAAAAAGAAAGAATACACAAGAAACTAGAAGAAAGGCTCTTTCAGATAGCATTGAAATTTTTGAGAAAGATTCAGCTTCCTTGAAAAACCAGCGCTTGGAAAAACAGGTGACAAAAACGTGCATTAATTATGAATCAACCTAATAATTGTGCAAGAGACCATAGAAAATTCTATGAAAAGTCTCAAAAATGTAAATTAAATTAAAAATTTTGGGGGAGGCGCTGCCATTCAGATTATTACCCGGCATAATATCGTCTAAGAAGTGGCCAATCTCATACTCCTCAGATTTGTGTCCCCTCTCCCCTTCGCCCTCCCCCAAAATTTTTCGAATCAGCACTAATCTACAGTTTATAGCCCACTCTCCTATAAAACTCCTAGTACTCATTATCAGTACTTATTATAAAAAAAAATTACACTTTCCAACTTTTTCAATAGCAAAGTCTCACCTATATTTTTTAATACGTAACTATCAGTGGCGGTCCGAGAATTTTTGGGAGTGGGGAAAGGGCAAGTAAAGATTTTTTTGAATGAAGATGCTTGGCGGTAGTCACATACCCAAAAGATCTTTGGATGCTTCTCAGAACTTGTGCTAGCCTCCTCGAAAAAATTCTTGCAAATTCAACACAAACTTTGAAAACTTTCAATTATCTAGTGAAGACAAGTCGCTTGCATTTCTATGGCTCATATAGATGACTTCTAAAGAGATCGTAACCCGATCATATAAAGAAGGGAGGGGCTCCTTTCCTCCCTCGTTTCGCTAAACTCTCTACCCAAAAAATCACCTCTAAAAATTGTTCTGTACGCCAAATACCCTCTATTTACAGAAGGATTGGCATTGTCCAGTGGAGTAGCTCATGGAGAAATGAATGGCATGAAGGGCAATACATCCCTGATTGCTAACAGCGCCACGGGATCAAACGGGACTGCCGCGATGGAGGCTTGGGGTGGAGGCGCTGGCGATAGCTCTGTTCAGACAAATGTAGGCCTTATCCAGCAGCTGTTGAACGAATTGAGAAGTTGGTAAAATCACTAATTTTTAAGATATATTTTTACAGTTTTTCTGTGTAAAATAAACTTTCTAGATATTACTGTAAATGGTGGTGTAGCAGCCAGTGGTGATCGCACTCAAGTCAGCTCCTTTTCTTTTGTCAACGACGTTAATGGTAAGCTAATTGCAGATTCTATTCATTTCTGTACGTAACATGTGATGAACATCATTTCAGGTCAGCAAACTCTAGAAAACACACAGAAAGCATCGTCAAACTCAAAAGGCTCATCGTCGGCATCTGCGTCGAGTCAATTGATTTTGTAGTAATAAATTGTTAGTTGATAATGCAGTATATCTGGATACAACAGCAGCAATTAAAGAAAAACTATTGGGATATAGAAATTCTGTCTGTTCATATAATGGTGCGGATTCTGAGATAGCGAGGCGGACCCCCTCCAAATCTTAACTGAGCTTCGCATGAAAAATCACAGCGAATTCAGAAATCACTCTTTTTTCTGTTCCTCGTCGTGTGATGTTTACTTCCCTCCCACACCAACTAAGGAATGCCTTGAATTCGAAATGGCACTACACATTCTGCATACCATCACAGAGAGCCTGAAACCTTTACTTCGAAAGCGGACCCCTTTAAAAAATTGCCGTAAAATTTATCTCACTTGCTGGTCACGAATTTACATCTGCTTAGCAAAACAGCTTCATATTGTAGATTTTTTCCAGGTTTTCAGCCTCCATTTCTTCTGTAAAGAAATCTACAGCTATTTCTTAGCGTTTATTATCTACAATAATTTCACTGGATATAGGCGTTTACCAGTGGCGTACCCAGGATTTCCGCTCGGGGGGGGCGCGGCAAAAATTTTTTTCAAATGACGGTGCGTGGCGTTAGCCACGCACTCCGAAAAAATTTTAGGGGTGCTTTTCAAAGTTTTTGCGGTCCCCAACCCCTAAAATCTGGAAAAAGGGGGCGTGGCGTCAGCCACGCCCCCGAAAAAAAATTTTTTTACAAGGCTAATTTGAATTTTTAAAAATTTTTAAACATTATTTTGATTATTTACAAGTATAAATAAGTCGCTTGCACATTTTTATAACCCATATAAGTAACTTTTAAAAATTTCGCGACCCATTCTCGGGGGGGGGGGGGCGCGCGCCCCCCCCCGCCCCCCCCCTCGGTACGCCACTGGCGTTTACTGATTTTTTTGATGTGTGATGCGAGCTGCATTATATTTCGCGAAAAGACGTCCACAAAATATTTTTTATGAGCACAGAAAACGGAATATCGAGGACATGGTGTACATCACAAGATTTGCCTTGATGAGTTAAGCAGAGCTCTGCACGAGCTGGCAGAAAATTTCAAAACGGAGTCTTCTTGGATCCGGAAAATTTTGTACAAAGTCCCCTCTGGCCCTAAATCCTAAACGTAAAAACCCTAAAAAACTCAATTTTTGTCTCTATTAGGTCACAAAAACGATATATCCTTTGCATTTTGTCCCATAAACGATATCCAGCTTGACCGAGCCCTGGCTAGGCAACATTCATGCAAAGTTTTTGCGTTTAACCATGGGAGAGCTTACATCAAGAGGCATTCAGAGGTAGTTAATTCCAATCTAATTTCCATATTTGTGATGCACATAGCCCCATACTTACTACTCTTCGATCTTGCTGCCCCCTCGGGGCGTTCAAAAATTGCGTATGACAGCCTTATTCAGGCGCCATCGCGGGCAATTGGTATAAGTTTTCAACCAGCAATAAACGCACCTCGGCAGAGCCTCATTGGTCACGTTATCGCCTCTGCGCAAAGCTACTGAGTAACCTGGGTAAGGTTGTGCCAGGTAAGCCTGCTGCGTATACCCGCCGACTTGGTAATCTTACCGCAGCAATGATAAAGATAGCGATGGAAGAGGTCGCGATAATTGCGCTATATTGTCAGCAACGAGATATTGTTATGGCATTGGTCATTCGATAGAGCTTGAAAATGCTACTTTGAACTCCTTCTAACAAGCCAACCATTTCTCGGGAATTCCATACTATTTGCTTATCATAGGGAGCCACCAGAAATCACCAAGACATAAAAAATGCCAGAAACTGCAGATTAGAGTATGAATTATTGTATGGAAAAATCCATGTGTCCTTTTCTCTCTAATCATAAGTGTCTCCACACGATTCTGGAACAGACGAGGAAAATCAAAAAATGTTTTTTTAGTGATATGGCGAGAAGGACGCATAAATCACCCTTTTCCTAATTTTGTGCACTTCGTATAGAACCGCTCAGAAAAGCGAGTCGCCGACGCGATCTTGCGACCACGTCACGGTCCTCAGCGCGACAAGTTGCGTTCTTCCCGCTCGCAACTCGCCCGTTTCCCGTTCATCGCGGTGGACAGGTGTCGCTTTTTGGTTGGAATTGCGAAGTACACACTACAGAAATGATTCTGTATAGTATGATTTCAACGACAATGTCGTGACACGGCGCCGATGGGTGAGTCGCGGCGTACCTGTCGCAAGTTCACCTTGCTCACGTAACGTGTTAAAATCCTTGAAAACTTCCATGTTTGTGATGCACATAGCCTCACACTTACCACTCTTCGATCTTGCTGCCCCCTAGGGGCGTTCAAAAATTGCGTATGACAGCCTTGTTCAGGCGCCATCGCGGGCAATTGGTATAAGTTTTCAACCAGCAATAAACGCACCTCGGCAGAGCCTCATTGGTCACGTTATCGCCTCTGCGCAAAGCTACCGAATAACCTGGGTAAGGTTAGCGCAGGTGAGCCTGCTGCGTATGCCCGCCGAGTTGGCAATCTCATCATAGCACAGGTTAAAGGCATGCGTGGTACGAGGCCGCGATAATTGCATGACTTATTTAACGCAGTGCGTGCCATCAGTTTTAAAGAACGGCACAACTAAAATATTAGGTTGTAACAGAATTAACGCAGGTTTTCTGGATTTTTTACTTGGATCATTATAACTTTTTACACAAATAGTCTTTTCGTGTGCAACAAAAATTTTTGTAATTAGCAAATCTTTTTCATCTCAGTATGCATTATTGTGTTGTTGTAGCTTTGATTGAGAAAAATCTTATAGCCCGAATTCTGCCAAGAATTTTTTCAGGAAACCTTCACTTTGAGAAACCATAACTTACTATTAAATATAGTAAGGTAGCGCAAATATAACTCACTGTGTAGCCTATTGTCAGTTGTGCAGCAGCGCTAGATTCAAAATTGAAAATGAATTCTTTGCGAGAGGTTATTTGAAAATTTTTTAGGAGTACTCATTTTTCGAGTTTTCTGAGGATTTGAAAAATCGCCTTTTCGAAACTATTGAATTTTTTCAAAGCTGAGTAGAAAAAACGGCTCTCGCTTTTTTCGGCCATAATTGTCTAATATCTATTTTTCCTATACAAAGCGGAAGCTCCGCAGTTGCGACGCGCTGAGGATTTTTAGGTAGGACAGACGGACCACAGCGACCGTTGAATTTTGCTCTGAATTTTCTCAGCTCAGATGTTTTCAGAATTCATGATTTAACATGCATTTTGTATCATAGCTCACTCAAAAATAACACGTAAATTTGCATTTGCATTCCGATTGTTTTTGGTGGTTTTAGAGCCAGGTATATTAAAAGAAAGAATTTCGAGATTTGGTTTCTCAGATTCATTGGCTCAGAACTTCTGGACAACTTCACTTCCACTGAAACGAAAGAATGCATAAGAAATCAGAAGAGGAGAGCTTCCAAATGATATGCAAAACTCTTTGAGAAAATACTTTCTCTTTCTAAACCAGCATTTTGAAAAAGGTGCACGAAAAACCTGCATTAATTCTGTTACAACCTGATAGGTTTCTTTCGAATTCGATTAAAAAAGTTTTTCAGCATTTGGTAAGACCGGGAAAAGGAAAGGAGAAAAGGCAAAAAAATTCACATCACCTATTTCTTTCAATTTTTGCACTTCGTATAAAACCGCTCAGAAGAGCGAGTCGCCGACGCGATCTTGCACCACGTCACGGTCCTCGGCGCGACAAGTCGCGTTCTTCCCGCTCGCAACTCGCCCGTTTCCCGTTCATCGCGGTGGACAGTGTCGCTTTTTGGTTGGGATTGCGAAATACACACTACAGAAATGATTCTGTATAGTATGATTTCACTGAAGAAGCCGCGACACAGCGCCGATGGCTGGGCTGCTGCGTACCTGTGCCGGGTTGCTTCTGTCAGCACAGCAGAAGAGATTTTCCACGTTTTTTGCGGACCCTTAGTAATCGTTGCTGCTTTATTTAGGAGGGCGTGCAGGAGTTCCTAACACCTTTCCTCGCACCAAGTTCGCACCATCAATCGCACTCAGGAGGGTTCTAGCACCTCCGCATCTCAGAGGTCAGGGACCGCCCATTGCTACACCCATTAACTGCCTTCATTGTGAGGCGAGCAAATAGAGAAAACAGAAATTATAATAGAAATTGGAGTATTGAGGAAGAAAAAATTGGAAAAAAGTAGTTGTCATTTCATCGTAGAACTATTTGGAAATAACCATGAGCATGTGATTTTCACTGATTACAAACTGCAGTAATAAGTGCGCTTTATTCAAGTTAGTATCAAAACTTTGGTATGAATGCAGCGGCGTTTTTTTTTTCTCAAATTGGCGGGTACCAGTTTAGATATAAAAAACTCTGGGGATAAACGTTGCCACTCTCTGGATCGTTCGATTTGAAAATTTGATTGCTTGGAATGAAAAATCGGCTGCTCAGGTATATAAATGAAAATTGATCACTTGTGAATTTTCTTGAAGAAAATCGGTCATATTACTAGAAGGTTTCGAAATTTACATATTAGGTGGCCAATTTTAATGCTGGCTTAGGGCATGCAGCGTTCGACTTCCAAATGACTGTACTTATCAAAGGTAGAAATATACTTTTCGTAGATTTGACATTAGTAAAAAATTATTTTGTAACAAGTTCGGTTTCCTTCACTCTAAACTGTTCATATGCTTGGATGTTTGTACGGACGCTTGTTAGACACGTTCTCTTGTTCGCAGATTCGAGCGCTTGACACAAAATAATCATCTATAGCATAGCTAACAAAAGATTTCAAAGGGAGCAGGTAAAGGTGGCGAAGAAAGTGTTGCTTTTTTCTTTAAGACATAACTAACGCTGGTAACCGATTTTGTGAAATTATCTGCACTCATTCAATGTTTCTGATGTTTGAAAGAATATTGAATTCTGTTGTGAGTCCTCTTATCTTTGAACCTTGGCATGTTCTTGAGGATGAATAATTTCAATTGTTATATTATGCCGTAACAGGTTGTTATAGATGATATACTTTATTACCCGACGTTTCGGCAAGACGCCGTCTTCAGGGGCTGAAAAGGCGTCAATCACATTGATGCACACGATCTCTGCCGCCAAATATCTCCACCGACTTGCCACTCGATTCGTTTTGAGTGAAGGCAGGGAGTTTGAGGGCGAAGGTTCACCCACCAAGTATATCACCGATGTTGTAGCTAACAGCCGCTTCGGGTGTGCTTGGTCGAGTGCGGTGTCAAATGGGCACCCAAGCTACTGCGGGGCTGTTTAAGTAGGGCACACAATCTTATAGTTTACAGTATGACAGATACGGCATTAAGTCACTCGTGATAGATAATTTCTCATTCTTGCTGTTTAGTTTGGGCTCACGAGTAAGAATGTAGGAGCCTTCCAAGGCTTTTCGTGCGGAAATTTGATGTTCGTGGGCCAGGATTTTGCACCTGATATCGTAATCAACTCCGTTATGTTCGGTCATTCTATGCTTTCCCAGTGGACTAATCATGCTTTGCCTCTTTTTGCTAGCTAGATGTTCACTGATACGCACACCTAGTGGCCGGCCGGTTTCACCGATGTATATGGCAGAGCACTTCGTACACTCAATTTGATATACAACACCAGATTTCGCACAATCCCCGAATTGTCCGTATGGGCACACAACGCAGTTTCTTGTTATACAAGCTTTATCATACAATCTATTGCGTATTAACAGCTTTCTGATGTTGTCTCGCGGAATGTTAACTAAGACGACATCTTTCTCAAGCTGTGCTTGTATCAGACACCGTTTGACTGCAGCAGTGACCCTTTCGGAGATAAAAGGCAAGCATAATGGTACTCTATTGGTAGCTTGTTCGCCTGTCTTTACAGTGTTTCTTTTCGAACATCCGTGTCGCATAACATATCCATTCGAGGCTAATATTTCGGCTGCCAGCTTCAGTGATTCCTGCCTTTCCTCATTACCGCTGCAGATTTGCGTCGCTGTTTTGATCATATTACGTACGACGGCTCGTTTGACAGCTTCTGGATGTGCGGACTTTGCGTGCAAGATAATGTTCTTATTACTGTCTTTACGAAACCACTTCACGTGCACCGTTCCATTGCTCAACATCAGTTGTGTGTTCAAAAACGGTAGCCAACCGTCGCGCGGTTCTTCCCTCGTAAACCTTATGTATCTCGACTGTTGATTTAGTATTCGGAAACATTCGTCCATTTCGGACTTTGTCGACGTGACTATGCAACAGTCGTCGATATAACGACGATACATAAGCGGGGCTCGGGATAGCACCGGTTCTTCTACTTTGCTCATGAAACATATTGCTAACACGGGTGCTAATCGCTGGCCCATTGCCAGTCCTCTTGTTTGTGCGTAATATTTTCCCGACCACTTGAATATATTGCAATCTAAGCATTCCTTGGTGAGAGTCATGATGCGGCTTTTACTGAGACCATACGTCAACATATTTTTACAATGTAACTCTAGCATCTCAAATAAAGCTTGTAAGGCTTTGTCATTAGATACATTAGTGTATAATGACACGACATCAAATGACTCAATTGCGCAATCGGACGTGAACTTCGTTTGACGCAAACACTCAAGGAAGTGATTAGTATTGCTCAGGTGGGCGGGAATCTTGTTCAAGAGCTGGCTGATGATTTTGTTGAGGAACCACGATATGCGATCGGTTGGCCCGTTTACGCAACTGACGATGGGCCGTATCTTGTATGATTCAGCGGAAGTGGAGCGCATTTCGGATGTAGACAGTTTGTGCGTCTTGATTAAGCTATAGAAAACGGGGCAAGTAGGTGTTTCTATCTTGAGCCTACTAAGGAATTTTTCATGCAGACCAGCTTCTCTACCTACTATTGTCCATATGTGGTTTAACCGCTTACACTGTGAGATAAACTCTTTTTCGGTTGCAGGGTGGTAGACAGTTTTATCTGACAGATGCATTTCGGTTATTTCGCGGTCCAGGTTTTGTGGCATGACAACGAACTCCCCGCTTTTATCACTGACTGATAGGCGAATGGTGCCATTGTTAGTCAGCTCTCTCAACTCTCTGAGGCCTTCTTGCTGTGCGCGTGTCAAGTTATACTTTCTTATAGTTTCGTTTTCATTGAGAATTTTTAAGATGCTCAATGAGAGTATTCGAAACTTAATGTCTGCGGCAGCATATGGTTCAGGCTCTTTGTAGAACGAGGATGAAAACGGAACTGGCGGTAATACTCGTCTACTCAAAGCATCGCTGGGTTGCGGTTGATCGCCATGCTTCAGTTTGATCCTGAGTTGGTCTCTTAATCGTTGTAATGACCCCAACACGCTGCGGTATGTTGTTGCGCTTATATTCTGTGCAGGTGCGAAAGAAGGTCCTAGGCTCAGCAATTCGATAGCATTGCGTGAAATCTGAGCATTACCTAACACTGTGACTCTAGCCGTTATTTCGTTCGTGGTGGACTGAGTACCCGTACTGTCATTATGGTGATTTGGTAGATTCCCCTCAACTCTCACCAAACTCGACCTACCTTCACTCAAGAGTCTTTCGAATTTTCGACAAAGTGCGGCCTTGACACTAGACCGCAAAGAGTCGCAGATCTGTTTTGAAGCATTTTCAATCCTCCTCCAATCAGTATCACTTAAAAATCGTCGACATGAATGTTCTTTAGCTCCACACTTCAATAGACTCGAGTACAACACGCGTTGTTTCTCCTTGATCACCATCATAAGGATGTTCATGTAGAGTTTACGTATTCTTTGATGGTTCTCTGATAAGCCGCATGTTGATCCCAACTTTTTATTTGTAATGAATCGTGGGAGCGTTCCGGTCGACTTGCAGCGCTTGAGGAAGATTAGCTGCTGACGGGTGACGACGACCTTCTGGCGAAGCGCTAAGGCCTCGCGCACTAATAAGGACAGATTCGGCGGTACATTTGTGATTATGTTGTGAGTCCTCTTATCTTTGAACCTTGGCATGTTCTTGAGGATGAATAATTTCAATTGTTATATTATGCCGTAACAGGTTGTTATAGATGATATACTTTATTACCCGACGTTTCGGCAAGACGCCGTCTTCAGGGGCTGAAAAGGCGTCAATCACATTGATGCACACGATCTCTGCCGCCAAATATCTCCACCGACTTGCCACTCGATTCGTTTTGAGTGAAGGCAGGGAGTTTGAGGGCGAAGGTTCACCCACCAAGTATATCACCGATGTTGTAGCTAACAGCCGCTTCGGGTGTGCTTGGTCGAGTGCGGTGTCAAATGGGCACCCAAGCTACTGCGGGGCTGTTTAAGTAGGGCACACAATCTTATAGTTTACAGTATGACAGATACGGCATTAAGTCACTCGTGATAGATAATTTCTCATTCTTGCTGTTTAGTTTGGGCTCACGAGTAAGAATGTAGGAGCCTTCCAAGGCTTTTCGTGCGGAAATTTGGTGTTCGTGGGCCAGGATTTTGCACCTGATATCGTAATCAACTCCGTTATGTTCGGTCATTCTATGCTTTCCCAGTGGACTAATCATGCTTTGCCTCTTTTTGCTAGCTAGATGTTCACTGATACGCACACCTGGTGGCCGGCCGGTTTCACCGATGTATATGGCAGAGCACTTCGTACACTCAATTTGATATACAACACCAGATTTCGCACAATCCCCGAATTGTCCGTATGGGCACACAACGCAGTTTCTTGTTATACAAGCTTTATCATACAATCTATTGCGTATTAACAGCTTTCTGATGTTGTCTCGCGGAATGTTAACTAAGACGACATCTTTCTCAAGCTGTGCTTGTATCAGACACCGTTTGACTGCAGCAGTGACCCTTTCGGAGATAAAAGGCAAGCATAATGGTACTCTATTGGTAGCTTGTTCGCCTGTCTTTACAGTGTTTCTTTTCGAACATCCGTGTCGCATAACATATCCATTCGAGGCTAATATTTCGGCTGCCAGCTTCAGTGATTCCTGCCTTTCCTCATTACCGCTGCAGATTTGCGTCGCTGTTTTGATCATATTACGTACGACGGCTCGTTTGACAGCTTCTGGATGTGCGGACTTTGCGTGCAAGATAATGTTCTTATTACTGTCTTTACGAAACCACTTCACGTGCACCGTTCCATTGCTCAACATCAGTTTTGTGTTCAAAAACGGTAGCCAACCGTCGCGCGGTTCTTCCCTCGTAAACCTTATGTATCTCGACTGTTGATTTAGTATTCGGAAACATTCGTCCATTTCGGACTTTGTCGACGTGACTATGCAACAGTCGTCGATATAACGACGATACATAAGCGGGGCTCGGGATAGCACCGGTTCTTCTACTTTGCTCATGAAACATATTGCTAACATATGTATAAACATATCGCATCATGACTCTCACCAAGGAATGCTTAGATTGCAATATATTCAAGTGGTCGGGAAAATATTACGCACAAACAAGAGGAATGGCAATGGGCCAGCGATTAGCACCCGTGTTAGCAATATGTTTCATGAGCAAAGTAGAAGAACCGGTGCTATCCCGAGCCCCGCTTATGTATCGTCGTTATATCGACGACTGTTGCATAGTCACGTCGACAAAGTCCGAAATGGACGAATGTTTCCGAATACTAAATCAACAGTCGAGATACATAAGGTTTACGAGGGAAGAACCGCGCGACGGTTGGCTACCGTTTTTGAACACACAACTGATGTTGAGCAATGGAACGGTGCACGTGAAGTGGTTTCGTAAAGACAGTAATAAGAACATTATCTTGCACGCAAAGTCCGCACATCCAGAAGCTGTCAAACGAGCCGTCGTACGTAATATGATCAAAACAGCGACGCAAATCTGCAGCGGTAATGAGGAAAGGCAGGAATCACTGAAGCTGGCAGCCGAAATATTAGCCTCGAATGGATATGTTATGCGACACGGATGTTCGAAAAGAAACACTGTAAAGACAGGCGAACAAGCTACCAATAGAGTACCATTATGCTTGCCTTTTATCTCCGAAAGGGTCACTGCTGCAGTCAAACGGTGTCTGATACAAGCACAGCTTGAGAAAGATGTCGTCTTAGTTAACATTCCGCGAGACAACATCAGAAAGCTGTTAATACGCAATAGATTGTATGATAAAGCTTGTATAACAAGAAACTGCGTTGTGTGCCCATACGGACAATTCGGGGATTGTGCGAAATCTGGTGTTGTATATCAAACTGAGTGTACGAAGTGCTCTGCCATATACATCGGTGAAACCGGCCGGCCACTAGGTGTGCGTATCAGTGAACATCTAGCTAGCAAAAAGAGGCAAAGCATGATTAGTCCACTGGGAAAGCATAGAATGACCGAACATAACGGAGTTGATTACGATATCAGGTGCAAAATCCTGGCCCACGAACACCAAATTTCCGCACGAAAAGCCTTGGAAGGCTCCTACATTCTTACTCGTGAGCCCAAACTAAACAGCAAGAATGAGAAATTATCTATCACGAGTGACTTAATGCCGTATCTGTCATACTGTAAACTATAAGATTGTGTGCCCTACTTGAACAGCCCCGCAGTAGCTTGGGTGCCCATTTGACACCGCACTCGACCAAGCACACCCGAAGCGGCTGTTAGCTACAACATCGGTGATATACTTGGTGGGTGAACCTTCGCCCTCAAACTCCCTGCCTTCACTCAAAACGAATCGAGTGGCAAGTCGGTGGAGATATTTGGCGGCAGAGATCGTGTGCATCAATGTGATTGACGCCTTTTCAGCCCCTGAAGACGGCGTCTTGCCGAAACGTCGGGTAATAAAGTATATCATCTATAACAACCTGTTACGGCATAATATAACAATTAAAAATATTGAATTCAATCAACGAAATTTCTCGAATCAGCTTGATTCAATTGATCCTCACTTTTTATTGCACAATTTAGATTGACCGCACTTAGGCGGCGGAGAAAAAGGCGGAGCCATTCCTCGACCTGTGAAGGTGTGATGTCCCTTCCAGGTTTCTCTGAAGGTGCTAATCACTCCTGCAAGAAAAGTTGGCGAGGCTTTGGGAACTCCTGCCACGCCGCCCTTTATTTATGTACAAATTCTGGTGTAGCAGCAATGATTCACAACCACTTGTAGGAAGAATTTTTTTCAAGAATTTTTAGTGATATCTACTTTGCAGACCGGTAACGAGGGCAAAGTAGGAACGAATGCTACAGCTGAAGGGACCAACAAGCACATGACGGTGCAGAATGGTCTGAATATTCAAGATAGCCATGGACAAACAAGTACGGCCATTTTCAGTTGTTTATAATCTTATTTCCGCTGCAAAAAAGTTTAGAAATGGTAGCAGTATATAATATTCGGGCGTCTTAAAATCCAGACTTGAGATTCTTGTATTTTGTAATGGACTGTCGTATTTTTCTAGTTATGTTCTTTGGGAGCTTGCAGTTGTACTAGAAGGAACTATTTGACAATGAACGAGTTCGATAATCTATGATTTCAGTTGCGCTTGGTAATGGTTTCCTTTTTGGAAATGGAACGGAGAACTCAAACGCTTCCATGAATGTGGACACAAAATATGGTCCAGATGGGATTGCTCAGTATGTTCCTAAAACTTTTATTCAAACAACCACAAAGTCTATTCCTGAACAGGTTATCTACGTAATTTAGGGTGGCCGTCGATGGTGAGGGACAAGCAGTATCAACTGGTAAAAACTCAAGTCTGACCATCGTGATGCCAGTATCTCGAATAATTACGGTAAGTTATTTTCTAATTTCTCACAATCTTGTGTTACAACTTACCACCCCCTTTGAATGAGCGCAAAAATCTTAGAGGTGGTCTACATAGGTATAAAATTGTGTAGGAGACATTAACCAACAAAAGACAAACAAAAAATTTTTTTTCTGAGAGGGTGACTAGCACCATGCCCCTCGTCAAAGTCCTATCTTCTCGCTTCCATTACTTGTCCTTTCCCATAATTTCGAACCATCACTAAACTACAGTATACCTTTCTCCTACTAGTTAAAAACTAGTTTTTTGTGACAGTACACCTTCTTACGAAAAATTCCAATTTCCAACTTTTCACGCGCGGAAGTCTCATCTAAAATTCTTATTCCGTGACTACCAGTGGCAGTCTGAATTTCGAGAGTTTTCGGAGTGTGGAAAGGGCAACAAAAATTCATTTCGAATGGAGGTGCATGACGATAGTCACATACTCAAAAGGTTTTTCGGGATGCCTTGCAAAACTTCTGGCCTCCTTGAAAAAATTTTCTGTGAAGCTAATTGAAATTCTGAAAGGTTCAGGAAATTATTTTATCATAAGTAAAGAAAATGACTTCCATTTTTCGCGACCCTCGTTTGAGGAGCTTCTTTTTTCCTCCTCCCTCCCCCTGCCCTCGGTCCGCGAAGCTATCTATCCATATTCACCTCAAAAAATTATTTCTTACATTAAATACCCTCTATTTACAGAAGGATTAGCACTATCCAGTGGCATAGCCCATGGTGAAATGAATGGCATGAAGGGCAATACATCCCTAACTGCTAACAGCGCCACGGGATCAAACGGAACTGCCGCGATGGAGGCTTGGGGTGGTGGAGTCGGTGATAGCTCTGTTCAGACAAATGTAGGCCTTATCCAGCAGCTGTTGAACGAATTGAGAAGTTGGTAAAATCACTTATTTTCAAGATATATTTTTACAGTTTTTCTGTTAAAATAAACTTTCTAGATATTACTGTAGATGGTGGTGTAGCAGCCAGTGGTGATCGCACTCAAGTCAGCTCGTTTTCTTTTGTAAACGACGTTAATGGTAAGCTAATTGCAGATTCTATTCATTTCTGTACGTAACATGTGATGAACATCATTTCAGGTCAGCAAACTTTAGAAAACACACAGAAGGCATCGTCAAACTCAAAAGGCTCATCGTCGGCATCTGCATCGAGTCAATTGATTTTGTAGTAATAAATTGTTAGTTGATAATGCAATATATCTGGTTACAACAGCAGCAATTTAAAAAAAACTATTGGGATATAGAAATTCTGTTCATGTAATGTTGCGGATTCTGAGATAGCGAGGCGGACCTGCTCCAAATCTCAACTGAGCTTCGCATGAAAAATCACAGCAAATTCAGAAATCAATCTTTTTTCTGTTCCTTGTCGTAATGTCTGCTCCCCTCCCCACACTAACTAAGGAATGCCGTGACTTTGAAATGGCATTATTCTGCATACCATCTCAGAGACCTGAAACCTTTATTTCGAAAGCGGACCCCCTGAAAAAATTGCCAAAAAATTTATCTCACTTGCTGGTCACGAATTTAAATCTGCTTAGCAAAACAGCTTCATATTGTAGATTTTTTTCCAGATTTCCAGCTCTTCTCTTTCTTCTGCAAAGAAATCTACAGCTTCTTCTTAGCGTTTATAATCTACAGAAAATTCACACTGGATATAGGCGTTTACTGATTTTTTCAAATGTGTGATGCGACCTGCGTTATATTTCGCGAAAAGACGTCCACAAAGTATTTTTATGAGCACTGAAAAAGGAATATCGAGGGCATGGTGTACATCACAAGATTTGCCTTAATGAGTTAAGCAGGGTTCTGCACGAGTTGGCACCAGGGAAATTTCAAAACGGAGTCTTCTTTGATCCGGAAAATTTCGTACGAAGTCCCCTTTGACCCTAAATCCTAAACGTAAAAACCCTAAAAAACGAAACGTCATCCGAAAAAAAAACCTCTCAATTTTTGTCTCTTTTCGGCCACAAAAACGATATTTCCTTTGCATTTTGTCCCAAAAACGATATCCAGCTTGACCGAGCCCTGGCTAGGCAATATTTATGCAAAGTTTTTGCGTTTAACTGTGGGAGAGCTTACATCAAGAGGCATTCAGAGGTAGTTAATTCCAATCTAATTTCCATGTTTGTGATGCACATAGCCCCATATTTTCTGCTCTTCGATCTTGCTGCCCCCTAGGGGCGTTCAAAAATTGCGTATGACAGCCTTGTTCAGGCGCCATCGCGGGCAATTGGTATAAGTTTTCAACCAGCAATAAACGCACCTCGGCAGAGCCTCATTGGTCACGTTATCGCCTCTGCGCAAAGCTATCAATTAACCTAGGTAAGGTTGTCCTAGGTGAGCCTGTTGCGTATACCATCCAACTTGGCAATCTCACCACGACAGCGGTTAAAGGCAAGTGTAGCACGAGGCTGCGATAATTGCGCTATATAGCCAACGAAGCGATGCGGAACATTCGTGAATGCTCTTTTGAATATTTTTAGCATAAGTTTACCAGCTGCAGAAATTCATTTGCGTGATAAAAATTTAGATACCAGCATTTTACGAAAATCAGTCGAGAAGTAACCACCAATTATCAAAATTTCGAACACATTTCCTCATTCTCATGAGAGATCACGATTGGGGTGCTGTCTATGGAATCAGCGAGAAACAGATTGGCAGGTGACCTACACTGACCAATGTTACGACAGGTCTTCGCCTTTGATCAGTACTGGTTCAACTTGCTTTGGCAAAAGACATACAAAAACAAATTGGTGTATGAAGTGTGGAGAAGGGATCGGAAAAATGTGAAATGATGCGGATCCAGATTTATTAACAAGGTAGGAGAGAGGAGGGGTGGCAAGTTTCACATGCTCACTGTCCTCTTTTTTTTGCACTTTGTATAAAACCGCTCAGAAGAGCGAGTCGCCGACGCGATCTTGCGACCACGTCACGGTCCTCAGCGCGACAAGTCGCGTTCTTCCCGCTCGCAGCTCGCCCGTTTCCCGTTCATCGCGGTGGACAGGTGTCGCTTTTTGGTTGGGATTGCGAAATACACACTACAGAAATGATTCTGTATAGTATGATTTCAACGACGATGTCGCGACACAGCGCCGATGGCTAGCTCGCGACGTACCTGTGCAGGGTTGCTTCTGTCAGCACAGCACAAGAGGCTTTCCACTTTTAAAACCGTAGTAATGGTTTTTGCTGTGATTTCATATTTACAAATTCTAATGTGGCAGCAATGACTTACAACCGCTTCTAGGAGAATTTTTTCCAAGAATTTTCAATGAATTTTACTTTGCAGACCGGTAACGAAGGCAAGGTAGGAACGAATGCTACAGCTGAAGGGACCAACAAGCACATGACGGTGCAGAATGGTCTCAAATTCAGGACAGCCATGGGCAAACAAGTGCGGAAATTTTTAGTTGTTTATTATCTTGTTTCGGCTGCAAAAAAAATTGGAAATGGTACCAGTAATATTTGGGAGTGTTAAAATCCACACATTGTGTAGCCTCAAGGCTTGAGATTTTTGCACTTTGGGATTGTCGTATTTTTCTAGTCATGTTCTTTAGGAGCTTGCAGTTGTACTATAGGAAATTTTTTGAAAATGTACGTGATAATCCAGATAATCTATGATTTCAGTTGCGCTTGGTAACGGTTTCGTATTTGGAAATGGAACAGAGAACTCAAACGCTTCCATGAATGTGGATACAAAACATAGCCCAAATGGGATTGCACAGTAAGTTTATATAGCCGTTTTATTTAACCAACCACGAAGTTTTATTTCGAAAGAATTCATGGTTACCTGAATAAATCACCGTAAATCAGAGTAGCAGTCGATGGTGAAGGAGAAGCAGTTTCAACCGATAAAAACTCAAGTCTGACTATCGGAGGTGATGCTAGTATCTCCAGCAGTTACGGTAAGTTACTTATTGTTTAAGTTGCATCAAATTTGCGATTATAAACATATATTAAGCCTTCCCCGTGAATGGGATGCAAAATTGTTGAAGGCGTCTACCATTAAATGAAAAATTTTGTGAGAAACCTTGAACAATTTATCAAAAAAATTCAAGAATTCGAATCAGATTTGTGAAAAAAAGGAGGGGAGGGCTGCGGTCAAGCTCGTTCAGAGTTATTAATCGACAAAAAATCAAAGTTTTTTTTAAACTCTGTGAGGGAGTGGCTAACTCTATGCCCCTCATTCGAAAAGTTTTTCTGTCGTCCTCGTCCCCCTCCCCTCCCTGAAAGTTTTTTTTAACCATCACTGAATCATACGTACACACCAGTTTGTGTCCCATGATATCCTTTCGGGGTGGAGGGAAGGGATGACATATAATGTAGAGTGAAAGTGCAATACGTTAGCTTAAAAAAGTTACTGAGCCAGAAATGAACAAAATGGTCTTGCGGCGGTTACGGCTCCAAAAAAAATCTTATTTACAAGGTCTTTGAATTTTCGAAGAATTTAGAATTTTTAAAAAGTATTTGCAAGTAAACACAACCCTTTGCACATTTTGTAACTCATGCAAGTAGCTCTCAAAAATTTCGCGCCTCATTCTCGGGCACTCTTCTCCCTTCCACCGCCTCCTCGGTCTGTCACTGGTGTATAGTACCTGACTCCTATGAGACTCTAGATTTGCTAAATCAGTACTTCTCTCTAAGAAAAACTCCACTGACCAATGTACATTGAAAGTCTCGCCCAAAATTAATAATCCGCGAAAATCGAGCAATAACCACCTCAAATCATTCGTTTGATTCTCTTTACTTACAGAAGGATTAGCTCTGGCCAGTGGTATAGCTCACGGTGAAATGAATGGCATGAAGGGCAATACTTCTTTGACTGCTAATAGCGCTACTGGATCAAACGGGATGGAGGCCGCGATGGAGGCATGGGGTGGAGGCGTTGGCGATAGCTCTGTTCGGACAAATGTGAACCTGATCCAGCAGCTGTTGAACGAATTGAGAAGTTGGTGAAATTACTTATTTTTTGAGATATATCTTCACAGATTTTTGTGTAAAATAAACCTTCCAGATATCACTATCAATGGAGGTGTAGCAGCGAGTGGTGATCGTACTCAAGTCAGCTCCTTTTCTTTTGTCAACGACATTAATGGTACGCTGATTGCAACCTACATTTTTCTTGTATGTATTATATAATGAACATCATTCTAGGTCAACAAACTCTGGAAGACACACAGAAAGCATCGTCAAACTCAAAAGGCTCATCGTCGGCATCTGCGTCGAGTCAATTGATTTTGTAGTAATAAATTGTAAGTTGATAATCAATACATCTGGTTACAACAGCAGCAATTAAAGAAAAACTATTGGGATATAAAAATTCTGTTTATGCAATAGTGCGGATTCTGAGATAGCGAGGCGGACCCGCTCCAAATCTTGCATTAAAAATCACAGCGAATTCGGAAATCACTCTTTTTTCTGTTCCTCGTCGTGATGTCTACTCCCCTCCCCACACTAACTAAGGAATGCCGTGAATTCGAAATGGCATTCACATTCTGCATACCATCACAGAGAGCCTGAAACCTTTATTTCGAAAGCGGACCCCTTGAAATAATTGCGATAAAATTTATCTCACTTGCTGGTCACGAATTTACATCTGCTTAGCAAAACAGCTTCATGTTGTAGATTTTTTTCCAGATTTCCAGCCCTTCTATTTCTTCTGCAAAGAAATCTACAGCTACTTCTTAGCGTTTATAATCTACAGAAATTTCGAGGGATATAGGCGTTTACTGATTTTTTTAAATGTGTGATGCGACCTGCGTTATATTTCGCGAAAAGACGTCCACAAAGTATTTTTATGAGCACTGAAAAAGGAATATCGAGGGCATGGTGTACATCACAAGATTTGCCTTAATGAGTTAAGCAGGGTTCTGCACGAGTTGGCACCAGGGAAATTTCAAAACGGAGTCTTCTTTGATCCGGAAAATTTCGTACGAAGTCCCCTTTGACCCTAAATCCTAAACGTAAAAACCCTAAAAAACGAAACGTCATCCGAAAAAAAAAACCTCTCAATTTTTGTCTCTTTTCGGCCACAAAAACGATATTTCCTTTGCATTTTGTCCCAAAAACGATATCCAGCTTGACCGAGCCCTGGCTAGGCAATATTTATGCAAAGTTTTTGCGTTTAACTGTGGGAGAGCTTACATCAAGAGGCATTCAGAGGTAGTTAATTCCAATCTAATTTCCATGTTTGTGATGCACATAGCCCCATATTTTCTGCTCTTCGATCTTGCTGCCCCCTAGGGGCGTTCAAAAATTGCGTATGACAGCCTTGTTCAGGCGCCATCGCGGGCAATTGGTATAAGTTTTCAACCAGCAATAAACGCACCTCGGCAGAGCCTCATTGGTCACGTTATCGCCTCTGCGCAAAGCTATCAATTAACCTAGGTAAGGTTGTCCTAGGTGAGCCTGTTGCGTATACCATCCAACTTGGCAATCTCACCACGACAGCGGTTAAAGGCAAGTGTAGCACGAGGCTGCGCTATTTTATGAGCGATATTACGGTGGTCACTCGGTAGCACTCGAGGATACCACCATTAGATTAATTTTGGCATTAAGCTTACCACGAGCAGTACTTAATAGTCGGAAAAAATCTAGATATTAGCATTTTAACATCGATTACCGAGGGTCATTCCCATGGGTGAGTTTGAAATTTAAAGTTTTGTCCCATTGTCAGATTGTTCAGCTAGACTTAGGTCGGTAGGTGACCTGTGCTGACTTAATGACCTACCGCGCGAAATGGTCGCAAACTCACCGAATCTAGCGATCATACATAGCCGCGTAAATTTTTGCACTTCGTATAGAACCGCTCAGAAGAGCGAGTCGCCGACGCGATCTTGCGACCACGTCACGGTCCTCAGCGCGACAAGTCGCGTTCTTCCCGCTCGCAACTCGCCGGTTTCCCGTTCATCGCGGTGGACAGGTGTCGCTTTTTGGTTGGGATTGCGAAATACACACTACAGAAATGATTCTGTATAGTATGATTTCATCGAAAATGCCACGACACGGCACCGATGGTTGGGTTGTGGCGTACCTGTGCCAGGTTGCTTTTGTTAGCACAGCGCAACATAACTTTCTTCATGTTTTTTTTTTCGAAAAAAATCTCTGGTAATCTTTTTGCGTTACTTTTCTTCTCAGATTGTTAGGTAACACCATTAATATATAACCAGATGTAGGAAAAATGAATCCAGAGGTTTTCGTTTTACTTTGCAGACCGGTAACGAAGGCAAGGTAGGAACGAATGCTACAGCTGAAGGGACTAACAAGCACATGACGGTGCAGAATGGTCTAAACATTCACGCCAGCCATGGACAAATAAGTGGGAGCATTCACCTTTTTTATATTTTGTTCTCACTGCAAAGAAGTGATGGGAATAGCACAATATTGAGAGTTTTCCATACTAGAACAAAAGAATGAGATTTTTTGTATTGAATTGCTGGATTTTTTACACGGATAGGTTCTTTTGTAGCTCAGTTGGAATGAAGGGAAGCTTTTGCAAATGGATGTGCTTTGAATTGTTTATGGTTATAATTGCGCTTGGTAACGGTTTTGTGTTTGGAAATGGAACTGGCTTTCAAACGCTTCCATGAATGTGGACACAAAA
Organism: Cylicocyclus nassatus; assembly: GCA_958299035.1. Classification (NCBI taxonomy): domain Eukaryota; kingdom Metazoa; phylum Nematoda; class Chromadorea; order Rhabditida; family Strongylidae; genus Cylicocyclus; species Cylicocyclus nassatus. The sequence goes on from CATQJL010000223.1 coordinate 74,815,123, forward strand.
TATGGTCCAGACGGGATTACTCAGTATGTTCTTAAAGCCTTTAGCCTATCAGAAATTACGGTATGGTCAGGCGCAAGCAGCTTCAACCTATAAAAATTCAAGTCTTACCATCGCGGGTGATGCCAGTATGTCGAACAATTACGGTTGGTTATTTTCTAATTTCTCACAACCTTGTGACATAACCTACCATCCCCTTCAAAGTCTCACCTAAATTCCTTAATCCGTAACTATCAGTGGACGTCCGAGAATTTTTGGGAACGGGAAAGGAGAAGAGAAAGATTTTTTTGAATGAAGATGCGTGGCGATCGTCACATACTCAGAAAGTTTTTAAATATGCTTCTCAACTTTTGTTAGTCTTCCCGAAAAAGAGATTTTTGCAAATTAACAGAAGTTTTGAAGAATTTTAATTATCTATGAGTGAAGAAGAGTCGCTTGCCTTTTTATTTATGGCTTACATAGATGACTGTTAAAAAGATCGTAACCCGATCTCGGAAAGCAGAGAGGGGCTCTTTTTCATCCTCTCCGCCCTCGGTCTGCTAAACTATTCACCCATAATGTCACCTCAAAAGTATTCGTTTTAACTACTCTCTGTTTACAGAAGGATTAGCGCTATCCAGTGGCACAGCCCATGGAGAAATGAACGGCATGAAAGGCAATACTTCTCTGGTTGCTAATAGCGCTATGGGATCAAATGGAACCGCCGCGATGGAGGCATGGGGTGGAGGCGTTGACGATAGCTCTGTTCAGACAAACGTAGGCCTTATTCAACAGCTGTTGAACGAACTGAGAAGTTAGTAAAATCACTTATTTTTAAATAGACCACAAATTTTTTGTGTAAAATAAACCTTTTAGATATTACTGTAAATGGAAGTGTAGCAGCCAGTGGTGATCGCACTCTAGTCAGCTCCTTTTCTTTTGTCAACGACGTTAATGGTAAGCTAATTGCAGATTCTATTCACTTCTGTACGTAACATGTGATGAACATCATTTCAGGTCAGCAAACTCTAGAAAACACACAGAAAGCATCGTCAAACTCAAAAGGCTCATCGTCGGCATCTGCGTCGAGTCAATTGATTTTGTAGTAATAAATTGTTAGTTGATAATGCAGTATATCTGGTTACAAAAGCAGCAATTAAAGAAAAAACTATTGGGATATAGAAATTCTGTCTGTTCATATAATGGTGCGGATTCTGAGATAGCGAGGCGGACCCGCTTCAAATCTTAACTGAGCTTCGCATGAAAAATCACAGCGAATTCAGAAATCAATCTTTTTTCTGTTCCTCGTCGTGTGATGTCTACTCCCCTCCCCACACTAACTAAGGAATGCCGTGAATTCGAAATGGCATTACACATTATGCATACCATCACAGAGAACCTGAAACCTTTATTTCGAAAGCGGACCCCTTGAAAAAATTGCCATAAAATTTATCTCACTTGCTGCTCACGAATTTACATCTGCTTAGCAAAACAACTTCATATTGTAGATTTTTTTCAGATTTCCAGCCCTTCTATTTCTTCCGGAAAAAAATCAACAGCTACTTCTTAGCGTTTATAATCTACAGAAATTTCACTGGATATAGGCGTTTACTGATTTTTCATAATGTGTAATGCGACCTGCGTTATATTTCGCGAAAAGACCACTAAATATTTTTTATGAGCACTGCAAACGGAATATCGAGAGCATGGTGTACACATCACAAGATCTGCCTCAATGAGATAAGCAGGGCTCTGCACGAGCTGGCACCAGGGAAATGTCAAAATGAAGTGCTCTTTGATCTTGAAAATTTCGTGCAAAGTCCACTTTGACCCTAATTCCTAAACCCTAAAAACTCAATTTTTGTCTCTATTAGGTCACAAAAACGATATATTCTTTGCATTTTGTTCAAAAAACGCTATCCAGCTTGACCGAGCCCTGGCTAGGCAACATTTATGCAAAGTTTTTGCGTTTAACTATGGGAGAGCTTACATCAAGAGGCATTCAGAGGTAGTTAATTTGCAATCTAATTTCCATATTTGTGATGCACATAGCCCCATACTTACTACTCTTCGATCTTGCTGCCCCCTCGGGCGTTCAAAAATTGCGTATGACAGCCTTGTTCAGGCGCCATCGCGGGCAATTGGTATAAGTTTTCAACCAGCAATAAACGCACCTCGGCAGAGCCTCATTGGTCACGTTATCGCCTCTGCGCAAAGCTACTGACTAACCTGGGTAAGGTTGACCCAGGTGAGCCTGCTGCGTATGTCAGCCGAGTTGGCAATCTGAACACAGCACTGGGTTAAAGGCAAATGTGGTAGGGGGTCGCGATAATTGTGCCAAACAGCGCTTAATGCACAAGCACACTCGCAATCTCATAACGAATTGACTTGACTTTGCTTCTGGTGTGAACTAATGTAGGGATGCTGACTTACTCGTCTAGTCTCTGGAATATTAACATTTTTATGAAGCAAAGTGTGTCACTGGAAATTTTTGAAAAATATTCGATGCTATTGGTATTAACTTCAATAATATCGATCACTTTTGAAAATCAATTGAAAAAACTAAACTAATTTTCCAATTAATTCTCAAAAATATTTGATACTATTAGAATCATTTCTATAAGAGTGCATAATTAATAATAAAAAAAGAATTTTCTTAGCACTTAGTTGAACTCATTCTCGGAACATATTACAAATAAACTACAAATGCGTGAATGGTATAGTTTACCAAATTCTAAGCAAAAATGCTCAAAATATCCCTTTTCTTCATTTTTTATTTTGCACTACTCGTATAAAACCGCTCAGAAGAGCGAGTCGCCGACGCGATCTTGCGACCACGTCACGGTCCTCAGCGCGACAAGTCGCGTTCTTCCCGCTCGCAACTCGCCCGTTTCCCGTTCATCGCGGTGGACAGGTGTCGCTTCTTGGTTGGGATTGCGAAATACACACTACAGAAATGATTCTGTATAGTATGATTTCAAAAACGATATCACGACACAGCGCCGATGGCTGGGCTGCTGCGTACCTGTGCCGGGTTGCTTCTGTCAGCACAGCAGAAGAGATCTTCCACGTTTTTTGCGAAACCCTAGTGATCTTTATATTTAAAAATTCTAGTGTAGCAGCAATGATTCACAACCAATGTAGGAAAAAGTTTTTTTCAAGAATTTTGAATGAATTTTACTTTGCAGACTGGTAACGAAGGCAAGGTGGGAACGAATGCGACAGCTGAAGGGACTAATAAGCACATGACGGTGCAGAATGGTCTCAACATTCAGGACAGCCATGGGCAAACAAGTAGGAGCATTCACCTTTTTTATATTTTGTTCTCACTGTAAAGAAGTGATGGGAATAGCACAGTATTGGGAGTTTTAAATCCATACTAGAACAAAAGATTGAGATTTTTTGTATTGAATTGCTGTGTTTTCTACACGGATATGTTCCTTTGTAGCTTGCAGTTGGAATAAAGGGAAGTTTTTGCAAATGGATGTGCTTTGAATTGTTTCTGGTTATAGTTGCGCTTGGTAACGGTTTTGTGTTTGGAAATGGAACAGAAAACTCAAACGCTTCCATGAATGTGGACACAAAATATGGTCCAGACGGGATTACTCAGTATGTTCTTAAAGCCTTTAGCCTATCAGAAATTACGGTATGGTCAGGCGCAAGCAGCTTCAACCTATAAAAATTCAAGTCTTACCATCGCGGGTGATGCCAGTATGTCGAACAATTACGGTTGGTTATTTTCTAATTTCTCACAACCTTGTGACATAACCTACCATCCCCTTCAAAGTCTCACCTAAATTCCTTAATCCGTAACTATCAGTGGACGTCCGAGAATTTTTGGGAACGGGAAAGGAGAAGAGAAAGATTTTTTTGAATGAAGATGCGTGGCGATCGTCACATACTCAGAAAGTTTTTAAATATGCTTCTCAACTTTTGTTAGTCTTCCCGAAAAAGAGATTTTTGCAAATTAACAGAAGTTTTGAAGAATTTTAATTATCTATGAGTGAAGAAGAGTCGCTTGCCTTTTTATTTATGGCTTACATAGATGACTGTTAAAAAGATCGTAACCCGATCTCGGAAAGCAGAGAGGGGCTCTTTTTCATCCTCTCCGCCCTCGGTCTGCTAAACTATTCACCCATAATGTCACCTCAAAAGTATTCGTTTTAACTACTCTCTGTTTACAGAAGGATTAGCGCTATCCAGTGGCACAGCCCATGGAGAAATGAACGGCATGAAAGGCAATACTTCTCTGGTTGCTAATAGCGCTATGGGATCAAATGGAACCGCCGCGATGGAGGCATGGGGTGGAGGCGTTGACGATAGCTCTGTTCAGACAAACGTAGGCCTTATTCAACAGCTGTTGAACGAACTGAGAAGTTAGTAAAATCACTTATTTTTAAATAGACCACAAATTTTTTGTGTAAAATAAACCTTTTAGATATTACTGTAAATGGAAGTGTAGCAGCCAGTGGTGATCGCACTCTAGTCAGCTCCTTTTCTTTTGTCAACGACGTTAATGGTAAGCTAATTGCAGATTCTATTCACTTCTGTACGTGACATGTGATGAACATCATTTCAGGTCAGCAAACTCTAGAAAACACACAGAAAGCATCGTCAAACTCAAAAGGCTCATCGTCGGCATCTGCGTCGAGTCAATTGATTTTGTAGTAATAAATTGTTAGTTGATAATGCAGTATATCTGGTTACAAAAGCAGCAATTAAAGAAAAAACTATTGGGATATAGAAATTCTGTCTGTTCATATAATGGTGCGGATTCTGAGATAGCGAGGCGGACCCGCTTCAAATCTTAACTGAGCTTCGCATGAAAAATCACAGCGAATTCAGAAATCAATCTTTTTTCTGTTCCTCGTCGTGTGATGTCTACTCCCCTCCCCACACTAACTAAGGAATGCCGTGAATTCGAAATGGCATTACACATTATGCATACCATCACAGAGAACCTGAAACCTTTATTTCGAAAGCGGACCCCTTGAAAAAATTGCCATAAAATTTATCTCACTTGCTGCTCACGAATTTACATCTGCTTAGCAAAACAACTTCATATTGTAGATTTTTTTCAGATTTCCAGCCCTTCTATTTCTTCCGGAAAAAAATCAACAGCTACTTCTTAGCGTTTATAATCTACAGAAATTTCACTGGATATAGGCGTTTACTGATTTTTCATAATGTGTAATGCGACCTGCGTTATATTTCGCGAAAAGACCACTAAATATTTTTTATGAGCACTGCAAACGGAATATCGAGAGCATGGTGTACACATCACAAGATCTGCCTCAATGAGATAAGCAGGGCTCTGCACGAGCTGGCACCAGGGAAATGTCAAAATGAAGTGCTCTTTGATCTTGAAAATTTCGTGCAAAGTCCACTTTGACCCTAATTCCTAAACCCTAAAAACTCAATTTTTGTCTCTATTAGGTCACAAAAACGATATATTCTTTGCATTTTGTTCAAAAAACGCTATCCAGCTTGACCGAGCCCTGGCTAGGCAACATTTATGCAAAGTTTTTGCGTTTAACTATGGGAGAGCTTACATCAAGAGGCATTCAGAGGTAGTTAATTTGCAATCTAATTTCCATATTTGTGATGCACATAGCCCCATACTTACTACTCTTCGATCTTGCTGCCCCCTCGGGCGTTCAAAAATTGCGTATGACAGCCTTGTTCAGGCGCCATCGCGGGCAATTGGTATAAGTTTTCAACCAGCAATAAACGCACCTCGGCAGAGCCTCATTGGTCACGTTATCGCCTCTGCGCAAAGCTACTGACTAACCTGGGTAAGGTTGACCCAGGTGAGCCTGCTGCGTATGTCAGCCGAGTTGGCAATCTGAACACAGCACTGGGTTAAAGGCAAATGTGGTAGGGGGTCGCGATAATTGTGCCAAACAGCGCTTAATGCACAAGCACACTCGCAATGTCATAACGAATTGACTTGACTTTGCTTCTGGTGTGAACTAATGTAGGGATGCTGACTTACTCGTCTAGTCTCTGGAATATTAACATTTTTATGAAGCAAAGTGTGTCACTGGAAATTTTTGAAAAATATTCGATGCTATTGGTATTAACTTCAATAATATCGATCACTTTTGAAAATCAATTGAAAAAACTAAACTAATTTTCCAATTAATTCTCAAAAATATTTGATACTATTAGAATCATTTCTATAAGAGTGCATAATTAATAATAAAAAAAGAATTTTCTTAGCACTTAGTTGAACTCATTCTCGGAACATATTACAAATAAACTACAAATGCGTGAATGGTATAGTTTACCAAATTCTAAGCAAAAATGCTCAAAATATCCCTTTTCTTCATTTTTTATTTTGCACTACTCGTATAAAACCGCTCAGAAGAGCGAGTCGCCGACGCGATCTTGCGACCACGTCACGGTCCTCAGCGCGACAAGTCGCGTTCTTCCCGCTCGCAACTCGCCCGTTTCCCGTTCATCGCGGTGGACAGGTGTCGCTTTTTGGTTGGGATTGCGAAATACACACTACAGAAATGATTCTGTATAGTATGATTTCAACGACGATGCCACGACAAGGCGCCGATAGCTGAGCTGCGACGTACCTGTGCCTGTTCGCTTCCGTAATTACATCACAGAATGATTTCTCTTTAATGGAGTACATATTTTTTTATTCATTTTCTAACTTTTTCTACGGTAACGCTAGTAATTATGAAGATTTCTAGACAAAGTAAATTTGAAATTTTGAATGAATCCTATTTTGCAACCGCTAACTAAGGCAAGGTAGGAGCGAATGCTACAGCTGAAGGGACCAACAAGCATATGACGGCGCAGAATGGTCTCAACATTCAGGATAGCCATGGACAAACAAGTGCGGCCGATATTAGTTTCTGCTAGTTTTATTTTCACTGAAGAAGAAGGTGTTGGAAATATCAGAAATGTCTGGGAGTTTCAAATTCCATAAATCGTTTGGAAAATCCAAAGATTGAAATTTTTAATGATTCTGTAACGTAGGCTATTTTTCAGATATGTTCTCATAAGCTGGGACAGAATTCTACATGATTTACAATTTCATCTGCGCTTGGTAACGGTTTCGTACTTGGAAATGGAACAGAGAACTCGAACGCTTCTGTGAATATAGACACAAAATATTTTCCAGATGGGATTGCACAGTATGTTTCCGTGACTCTTATGGCTTTCTGTGACTTAGCCGCAAACCAAAAAGAGGAAATTATAATCATTATAATTATGATTTTACGTGGCCGTGGATGGAGAAGGACAAGCAGTTTCAACCGGTAAAAATTCTAGTACCATCGGTGTTGATGCTAGTATTTCGAACAGTTACGGTAAGTTACTTACTATCTGATTTGTCACAATTTTATATACCACCTCGTCCCCTCAAATAGGTTCGAAATCCTTGAGTGGTGTAGTAGTTATAAAACTGTGCCAACCGCTGTAGAAAATTCTCTAAAATTTTCAAAATCTTCGAAGAATCTGTCTAAGAATTAAAAACCTTTGAAGTGAGGTTCTGCTGTCACGCCCTCTTCACGGTTACAAGCCGACAAAAATCGAAAGCACCTTGAAAAAAATTCTCTTTGAGAGAATGGCTAACTCCATGTCTCTCATTCGACAGAGTCTGTGGCCTACGCCCCCCCCCCCCCAAAATTTTTTTCACAAACATCCCTGAATCATACATACCCTTTAATTCAACGGGATTGGAGGCTAAAAGGCGGGGCTTCAAAGCCTAATCAAGGCTGGACAATGATCAGAGCACGCTTGCGAGGGAGACGCAGACTGTGTCGCCGCCGCGAGCGGTCGCATTCCAGCCGCCAGTCCCATTCCAGTTGAATGAAAGGGTGTAAATCAGTGGCGATCGCTGGATCTCTGTCCGGCCATGTTCGAAAAATTAGATGAAAAGAAAAAATGCTTCTCAAAAACGTGTTTGAAAAATTTTTTTACAAAGCTAATTTGAAGTTCTAAAAACATTTTGAAATCATTGCTTTCATTCACAAATATAAAAAGTTGGTACCCCCATCCCCCCCCTCTCCGCCTCACTGGTATATATCTTACTCCTATGAGACTCCAAATCTTCATGTTCCAACTTCTTAATCAAGGGTCTCACCTGATTCAGACCCGCAACTAACCACAGTCCCTTACTTTCATTGGTTATGCTAATACGCTTTGCTTACAGAAGGACTAGCACTGTCCAGTGGTGTAGCCCATGGTGAAATGAATGGTTTGAAGGGTAATACGTCCCTAATTCCTAACAGTGCTACGGGATCAAATGGAACTGCCGCGATGGAGGCATGGGGTGGAGGCGTTGGCGATAGCTCTGTTCAGAAAAACGTAGGCCTTATCCAACAGCTGTTGAACGAACTGAGAAGTTGGTAAAATCACTTTTTTTTTAATATATTAAACTTTCTAGATATTACTGTAAATGGTGGTGTAGCAGCCAGTGGTGATCGCACTCAAGTCAGCTCCTTTTCTTTTGTCAACGACGTTAATGGTAAGCTAATTGCAGATTCTATTCACTTCTGTACGTAACATGTGATGAACTTCATTTCAGGTCAGCAAACTCTAGAAAACACACAGAAAGCATCGTCAAACTCAAAAGGCTCATCGTCGGCATCTGCATCGAGTCAATTGATTTTGTAGTAATAAATTGTTAGTTGATAATGCAATATATCTGGTTACAACAATTAAAGAAAAGAAATTAAAGAAATTAAAGAATTAAATTAAAGAAAAGCTGTTGGGATATAGAAATTCTGTTCATGTAATGGTGCAGAGTCCGAGATAGCGAGACGGACCCGCTCCAAATCTTGACCTGAGCTTCGCATGAAAAATCATAGCGAATTCGGAAATCACTCTTTTTTCTGTTACTCGTCATGATGTCTACTCCCCTCACCCTAACTAAGGAATGCCGTGAATTCGAAATGGCATTACACATTCTGCATACCATCGCAGAGAGCCTGAAATCTTTAATTCGAAAGCGGACCCCTTGAAAAAATTGCCGTGAAATTTATCTCACTTGCTGGTGAATTTACATCTGCTTAGCAAAACAGCTTCATATTGTAGATTTTTTTTCCAGGTTTTCAGCCCTTCTTTTTCTTCTGTAAAGAAATCTACAGCTACTTAATCTACAATTTCACTGGACATAGGCGCTTACTGATTTTTAAATGTATGATGCGACCTGTGTTACATTTCGCGAAAATTTCCACAAAAATTTTTTTATGAGCACTGAAAACGGAATATCGAGGGTATGGTGTACATCACAAGATTTGCCTTAATGAGTTAAGCAGGGTTCTGCACGAGTTGGCACCAGGGAAATTTTAAGGAGTCTTCTTTGATCCGGAAAATTTCGTACGAAGTCCCCTTTGACCCTAAATCCTAAACGTAAAAACCTTAAAAACGAAACGTCATCCAAAAAAAACGTCTCATTTTGTCTCTTTTCGGCTACAAAAACGACATTTCCCTTTGCATTTTGTCCCAAAAACGATATCCAGCCTGACCGAGCCCTGGCTAGGCAACATTTATGCAAAGTTTTGCGTTTAACTTGGGAGGGCTTACATCAAGAGACATTCAGAGGGGGTGTATGCCAAGATGAACGACAGCTGGAAGTAAGCATATGTACTCATGCGGTTGTCAATATGCCGCTCATAAAGTGTTATTTTTCAAAGCTAAGCGTTCTTCATTGGACTAAAAATGGTGTCGAAGCGTAAGAATTAGGGCATACCGAGCTCCTAGCGTTTTTTCCAAATTCTTAAATGTCGCCATAGCGTAAATGTAAAATTTGAAATATATTTGATCTACGCAACGCAAATGGCTGGCACAAGCTATCGTTCATGTTGGCTGCCCCCATTCAGAGGTAGTTAATTCCAATCTAACTTCCATGTTTATGATGCACATAGCACTCACTTACTACTCTTCGATCTTGCTGCCCCCTGGGGCGTTCAAAGATTGCGTATGACAGCCTTGTTCAGGCGCCATCGCGGGCAATTGGTATAAGTTTTCAACCAGCAATAAACGCACCTCGGCAGAGCCTCATTGGTCACGTTATCGCCTCTGCGCAAAGCTACCGGCTAACCTTGGTAAGGTTGTCCCAGGTGAGCCTGCTGCATATACCCGCCAACTTGGTAATCTTACCACTGCATGCGAGAGACGAGGCCGCGATAATTGCGCTATCTTATGAGCGATATTACGGTGGTCACTCGGTAGCACTCGAGGACACCACCATTAGATTAATTTTGGCATTAAGCTTACCACACGCAGTACTTAATAGTCGAAAAAATCTAGATATCAGCATTTTAACATTGAATCCCGAGGATCATTCCCATGGGTGAGCTTGAAATTTAAAGTTTTGTCTCATTGTCACAGCTAGACTCGTTGGTGGGTGACCTGTACTGACCTAATGACCTACCGCGTAAAATGGTCGCAAACTCACCGAATCTAGCGATCACGCCTAGCCGTGTAATTTTTTGCACTTCGTATAAAACCGCTCAGAAGAGCGAGTCGCCGACGCGATCTTGCGACCACGTCACGGTCCTCAGCGCGACAAGTCGCGTTCTTCCCGCTCGCAACTCGCCCGTTTCCCGTTCATCGCGGTGGACAGGTGTCGCTCTTTGGTTGGAATTGCGAAATACACACTACAGAAATGATTCTGTATAGTATGATTTCATCGAAGAAGCCACAACACGACGCCGATGGCTAAGCTGCGACGCACCTCTGCGGGGTTGCTTCTGTCAGCACAACACAAAAGACTTTTCCACGTTTTTTCCAAAACCCTGCTAATCGTTTCTGCGTTACTTTATTACAAAAATTCTAGTTTAGCAGCAATGTTTCACAACCATTGTTGGAAAAAATTTTTTTCAAGAATTTTCAATGAATTCAACTTTGCAGACCGGTAACGAAGGCAAAGTAGGAACGATGCTACAGCTGAAGGGACCAACAAGCACATGACGGTGCAGAATGGTCTGAACGTTCAAGATAGCCATGGACAAACAAGTACGGTCATTATTAGTGTTTAATAATTTTATTTTCACTGCAAAGAAACTGATGAGGATAACAATGAAATCCGGTTTTGAAACCCATACTTTGTGTGGAAAAAGAGATTGAGGTTTTTTATATTGAATCGCCGTATTTTTCTACGCGGATATTTTCCTTTGTAGCTCACAATCTCAGGGATTCGCGCCGTGCGGGCGGTCCTCATTAAAGCTCCTCCGCCTGAGCGCACTGCATAGTTTTTGATGTACCGTGCGTGCGGTCAACAATAAAAATGCCGTGCAAGCGGAAGACAGTCTACCCGTTCGGTCGGTACGCAATAAAATCGACCGTGCAAGCGGCAGGCAATGCGTCCGCACGATCGGCCAGCAATCACTTGATCGTACAAGCGGCAGGCAATCTCGCCGCGCAATCGGTACGCAATAAAACCGACCGTGCAAGCGGCAGGCAATGTGTCCGTTCGATCGGGCGGCAAATATTTGCCCGTGCAAGCGGTCAACAGTGACCTCTACCTTCGCTCATTGTTTTCACACACTCTGAGCGTAAACGGTACCTGCATGAGATACGACGCAGCGTTTAGGCTGGCTAAGCGTCGACTATCGTGTTATCAACATTTCCCTTCACCGCAAAGCTGGAATGAACCTGCGTGAGGCTACAGTTATCAAGAGTGATGGTGTGGGCTTCTCCATGGAAAGTTTGGGTAGTGCGGCAGGCATTAGTTCGTGTTCGCAGGATGTGAAAATGCTTAACATACCTAAGAAAAATGGTTAAAACACCCCATATAAACCTACTCCAGCAGCAAGCGAGCGGCCGACCTTCCCCGCGCAAGCGGCGAGCATTAGAAACCATGCGGGCGCCCCACGTTAACCGTGCTAACGGCCCTTGACGACCGTACAATCGCACACACCAACGAGCGATTGTAAGTTCGTCGCTGGCCGCCCGCACGGTGCGAGTCCCTGAGATCGGAACAGGGGAATTTTTTGAAATTGAATATGTTCTACATGATTTACGATTTTAGTTGCGCTTGGTAACGGTTTCGTACTTGGAAATGTCCATGAATGTGGACACAAAATATGGCCCAGAGGGATTGCACAGTATGTTTCTGTGACTTTTATGGCATAATTAGCCGCAAAGCTTAAAAAAAGGAGATTACAATTATTATAAACCTTATTATTATTCGGGATAGCTGTCGATGGTGAGGGGCAAGCAGTTTCAACCGGTAAAAATTCAAGTCTTACCATCGGAGGTGATGCTAGTATCTCCAACAGTTGGTAAGCTATATTGTTTGATTTGTCACATTTTTCTGAATATAACCGTATTCTCTCTCCCCCCCCCCCCCACCTCGAATCAGAGGTGCGATAGTGGAAGCCGATTCCCCCATTCCCCCCTACCTTCACTTTTGAGCTGGTACAGGGTGACCACCTTCACTTTTGGAATAAGAAATTCTTTCGCAGGACGATAAAGAAGGAAAATAAGCAAAACAAACGCAAAAAAGATTATTGAAAGCATACTTTTATGTATACGGCGGCATATATATTTAAAATAAACGTGTTTAGTAAATAGTCTATTTGGAAGTAAAAGTTAGCGGGAATGTACGGATTTTATTAAGTAAATTTTGTCATAACGTAGTGCGAAGAAAGTAGGTCGATCCAGGCAGTAACAGGCGAGAACCACAATTTCGAATGATAAAATAACGATAAAGTATGCGAAATTTCCACTGTTACAAATCTGTTGTTTGAAGATATAGCAGTTGCGACTTCATAGGTTTTGAAGAGTAAATGGTGCACTATCAGATAGTGAAAAAATCGAGTAGATTTAAGCGATAGTCGTCGAAAACCAGAATTCTAAAAATTTAAGCCATTTTTGCGTGTTTATTGACAGCTGACAGTTAAACTCATATAAATCTTGACTGTGAAAGTGTGTAATGTTGCCACTTCATAATAAGAAATTGACTTTTCGGCATTTTTTTTTCAAAGAATCATAAGTTTTGAAAGAAGAGCTCGATCAGCACAAACTTGACTCAGTTAATAATCAAATCTAAGAAAGCTTAGGATGACAGCTGTTCTGGATTTAATCGCACAGTTTCTGAATTTTTAGAATTTTTGCTTAAAAATTCCGAACTTCGGATGATCTCGTTCTCTCATTTTTATCTCTGCAACCTGTGCATATTAAAAAGTCACGAGGATACATTTGGAAACTACATGCTTTGCGCTTTCTGATAAAGTTTGAATCGCGCAAAATTATTGTGAGAGAAAGAAGTTATGACTTCTTGAAAATGGCGCGACAGAACTTTCGGTTCAACCTAATATATGCCGCCGTATACGTAAAAATATGCTTTCAATAATCTTTTTGCGTTTGTTTTGCTTATTTTCAGCGCACTGGTGGCAACGACCTGAAGGATAAGCTCAGAACGCAACTATCACAAGGTTAACGCTCCTAAGGTTAACGCTCGCTCATATATAGCCTACTCGTAAGAGAGCACAATAGATTTGTGCGTTTTTGGCATTGCATTTCATAAAAATTCCACTTTCCAAATTCTGTATCAGGATCTCATCCAAAACCGTCCGAAAAATTATTTTCGGTTTGGGAGAGGGAGGAGAATAAAATATTTTACCGAATGAAGGTGCGTGGTGATAGCAAAATACTCAAGAAATTTTTGGGATGCTTGCAAAAATTTTTCTGGCTCCCCCCCTTTCCTCTAAAAATTTTAATTAGCCTCAGTTTTTTACATTGATAATTGAAGTTTTCAAAAAAACTTTGGAAATCGTTTCAACTATTCCTAAGTGAAGACAAGTCGCCTGCAGAATATCAAAACTCATATAAATGACAAGATTTCGCGACATTTCGAAATGAAAGGGCTCTTTTCCTCCCTTCTCCTCCCTCGTTCAGCTAAACTATCCCCCATAATCACCTTTATAAAAATATTCGTTACTCTAGAGACCTATATTTACAGAAGGATTAGCGTTGTCCAGTGGTGTAGCCCACGGTGAAACTAATGGCATGAGAGGCAATACATCCCTAATTGCTAATAGCGCCACGGGATCAAACGGAACTGCCGCGATGGAGGCTTGGGGTGGAGGCGTTGGCGATAGCTCTGTTCAGACAAATGTAGGCCTTATACAGCAGCTGTTGAACGGATTGAGAAGTTGGTAAAACTTCTATCTGAGTTATATTTACGGATTTTTTTGTAGAGTAAACCCTCTAGCTATTACTGTCAATGAAGGCGTGGCAGCCAGTGGTGATCGCACTCAAGTCAGTTCCTTTTCTTTTGTCAACGATGTTAATGGCACATTAAATGCAACTTTTACCTTACTTTGTATGTATTATGTAATGAACATCATCTTAGGTCAACAAACTCTGAAAAACACGCAAAAGGCATCGTCAAACTCAAAAGGCTCATCGTCGGCATCTGCGTCGAGTTAATTGATTTTGTAGTAATAAATTGTTAGTTGATAATGCAATATATCTGGTTACAACAGCAGCAGTTGAAAGAAAAAAAACTATCGGAATATAGAAATTCTGCTCAGGTAATGGTGCGAATCTCTTTGGGATATGCTGACCTACTCTAAATTTTAGCTGAGACTCGCATAAGGCATAAAGTATTACAATTCGAAAACTTTTTTTGCTTCCCGTTTATATATATCCTCACCAGTAAATAAGATATGTCCCAAAGTCGAAATGTGCGATTAGAAATGCTTTTATACAACGAGAGTGGCGGCTGGAATGCGACCGCTCGCGCCCGCAACGCAGTCTGCCTCTCTCTCGCAAAAGTGCCCTCTGATTATTCTCTAGCCTTACTTAGGTCACCAAGCCCCGCCTTCTACCTGCCAATCCAGTCGAAAAGGATGTTGAGTATACTATCGCAGAGGGTGTGAAACCCTGATTTCGAACGTGAACTCTTGAAAAAAATTGCCCATAAATATTAAGGTTGACTTGCTGCTTACGAAAATCAACTCTGTTTAGCAAGATAGCTCCATACTTTAGGGTCACGGTGAAAGGACTTACGGTGAATAAAATGAGACGATCTTTTCAGATTTCACAAGCCCTTCTATCTTCTGCAACGAAGTCTACAGCTACTTCTTAGCGTTTGATGATCGACAGAAATATCGCTAAATAAAGGTGCTTACTTTTTCTATGTATGATGCGCGCTGCGTTATATTTCTCGAAAAGATGTCCGAAAAAAATTCATGAGCACTGAAAACGCATGTCGAGTACATGTCGTACATCACAAGATTTGCCTTAATAAGTTGAGCAGCATTTATGCAAAGCATCCGAAGGCAATTACTTCCGCATCTATTTTCTGTGTGATCATAGTCTCACACTCACTACTATTCGATCTTGCTGCCCCCTGGGGGCGTTCAAAAATTGCGTATGACAGCCTTGTTCAGGCGCCATCGCGGGCAATTGGTATAAGTTTTCAACCAGCAATAAACGCACCTCGGCAGAGCCTCATTGGTCACGTTATCGCCTCTGCGCAAAGCTACCGATCAACCTAGGTAAGGTTGTCCTAGGTGAGCCTGCTGCGTATACCCGCCGACTTGGCAATCTCACCACGACAGCGGGTAAAGGCATGGGTAGGATGAGGCCGCGATAATTGGCTATATTATGAGCGACGCAATATTGCGTTGGTCACTTGGGAGCACTCGAGGACACCAACATGATTAATTTTATCGAGCTTACTAGCCGCAGTACTTAATAGTCGGAAAAAAATCTAGATTTTAGCATTTTAACATCGGATCCCGAGGGTCATTGCCATGGGTGGGCTTAAAATTTAAAGTTTTGCCTCATTGTCACATTGTTCAGCTAGACTCGTTGGTGCTTGATCTGTACCCACCTAATGACTTACCGCGCGCGATTGTCGCAAACTCAGCGACTCGATTACGCAGGACCCCGTAATTTTTGTCTTTTTATAAAACCGCTCAGAAGAGCGATTCACCGACGCGATCTTGCGACCACGTCACGGTCCTCAGCGCGACGAATCGCGTTCTTCCCGCTCGCAACTCGCCCGTTTCCCGTTCATCGCGGTGGACAGGTGTCGCTTTTTGGTTGGGATTGCGAAATACACACTACAGAAATGATTCTGTATAGTATGATTTCATCGGAAATGTCACGACACGGCGCCGTTCGCTGAGCCGCGGCGCACCTGTGCCAGGTTGCTTCTGTTAGCACAGCACACGAGAACTTTCTTCATGTTTTTTTTTTCGAAAAAAATCTCTGGTAATCGTTGCGTTACTTTTCTTCTCAGATTATTAGGTAACACCATTAATTCATAACTAGATGTAGGGAAAATGAATCGAGGTTTTTAATGGATTTTACTTTGCAGACCCACACACGTAGTCCCACACTTACTACTTCTCGATCTTGCTGCCCCCTGGAGGCGTTCAAAAATTGCGTATGACAGCCTTGTTCAGGCGCCATCGCGGGCAATTGGTATAAGTTTTCAACCAGCAATAAACGCACCTCGGCAGAGCCTCATTGGTCACGTTATCGCCTCTGCGCAAAGCTACCGATCAACCTAGGTAAGGTTGTCCTAGGTGAGCCTGCTGCGTATACCCGCCGACTTGGCAATCTCACCACGACAGCGGGTAAAGGCATGGGTAGGATGAGGCCGCGATAATTGCTCTATATTGCCAGCAGTGCAATATTACGGTGGTCACTCGGATGCACTCGAGAACACCATCCTTAAATTAACTCTGGCATAAGCTTACCAGTCGCAGGTATTTATGAGTTTGACAAATCTGAATATCAGCATTTTAACATTGACTCTTGAGTGTACTACCATTTGTCAAAAATAGTCTATCCCCCCACCCCCATGAGTGAGCTTGAAATCTTAAGTTATTTTATTGTCAGTTTCTTCAGCTAGACTTAGGTTGATAGGTGACCTGTACGTAGTGGTCTAATGACCTACCGCGCGCAATGGTCGCAAACTCAACACGTCTAGCGCTTAAGGAGAGCCCTATATTTTTTGCACTTCTATAAGACCGCTCAGAAGAGCGAGTCGCCGACGCGATCTTGCGACCACGTCACGGTCCTCAGCGCGACGAGTCGCGTTCTTCCCGCTCGCAACTCGCCCGTTTCCCGTTCATCGCGGTGGACAGGTGTCGCTTTTTGGTTGGGATTGCGAAATACACACTACAGAAATGATTCTGTATAGTATGATTTCAACGACGATGTCGCGACACAGCGCCGATGGCTGAGCTGCGACGTACCTGTGCCGGTTTGCTTCCGTAATTACATCACAGGATGATTTTTCTTTGATGGAGCACATATTTTTTATTTATTTTCTAAGTTTTTTCTACGGCAACACTACTTATTATAAAGATCTTTAGACGAAGTAAATTTAAACATTTTGAATGAATCCTATTTTGCAGGCCGGTAACGAAGGCAAGGTAGGAACGAATGCTACAGCTGAAGGGACCAACAAGCATATGACGGTGCAGAATGGTCTCAACATTCAGGATAGCCATGGACAAACAAGTGCGGCCGATATTAGTTTCTGCTAGTTTTATTTTCACTGAAAAAGAAGGTGTTGGAAATATCAGAAATGTCTGAGAGTTTCAAATTCCATACATCGTTTGGAAAATCCAAAGATTGAAATTTTTAATGATTCTGTAACGTAGGCTATTTTTCAGATATGTTCTCATAAGCTGGGACAGAATTACGAGAGAATGTTGAAAATGAATTTGTTCTACATGATTTACGATTTCATCTGCGCTTGGTAACGGTTTCGTACTTGGAAATGGAACAGAGAACTCGAACGCTTCTGTGAATGTAGACACAGAATATTTCCCAGATGGGATTGCACAGTATGTTTCCGTGACTCTTATGGCTTTCTGTGACTTAGCCGCAAACCAAAAAGAGGAAATCATAATCATTATAATTATGATTTTACGTGGCCGTGGATGGAGAAGGACAAGCAGTTTCAACCGGTAAAAATTCTAGTACCATCGGTGTTGATGCTAGTATTTCGAACAGTTACGGTAAATTACTTACTATAGTGTGGACCCCGGCTAGGTTCCCATAGGTACTTCCGCAGCGCGCACGCAGCGCGCACCCTTCTCAATGCCTGTTGCCTCACTCATGAGCCGTAGAGCATATTTATGCTCACAAAGGAGAAAAATGTAAAGTGGAAACCTCTAGGTTTCCTTCGAAAGAGACGTATGCAAGAATGAAACGCAGGTTTCCATGAATACCTCAAATTCAATCAATGCATATTCCGAACTTGCACTGATAAATAAGTTGTAATAACTATACGTGGGGAAATTAAAGAACAACAGCATCCTTAAAACGTTTCTCTTCGTAAACGTAGGAACTAGAGTGGTCAAAGATTCAAAAAAGTGGATATTTCAGTATTTCAAATGCCTGTTGGCTTCTCGGAAGGCTCAGTTTAGGCTTGAGACACTGTCTACACTTACACATCAAACCGAAAGGGACTCTTATTTTATAAAAGAAGCCTTTGAAAAAATATTATCTTAATATCCAGTTATCTCATTTTTTCAGAGAAAAAAGGGAAAGCACAAGACTACTATACAAGGCTGAAGCTCTTATAACTATTAGAGCACGTGAAATCTCGTCACCGTTCATCGTGAATTGTTTATACCTAAAATAGAGAGAATATAGTACAGTTGCAGCGGTGGAATTTGTCCAAAACTGCGGGATTGTCGGGATTCGCGGGATTGTCGGGATTCGCGGGATTCGCGGGATTTGCGACTTCGCGGGATTTGCGGGATTCGCGGGATTTGCGGGATAAGCGGGATTTAGCTATAACTTCTTTTAAAATAGCTTTGTTTGTAATCTGAGTGAAGATTTGGTTTCAGCTTGATGAGACGTATCTTTTGATATACGGTCCGTAGTTCATAGTGACGGGGTAGACATACAATGATACCTTGTTGTTTTCTACGTTAAGGCTTTTGTGAACATTTATCACAGTGTAAATCGCGTATAGGAGGTTCTGGTACGAAGCTCTCGTTATCGAAAACTATCGCGAAAAATTGGGCAGTTTCTATCTGCCCTTATCGCTGATATAAGCATTTTATCATTTATCACTGATAATAACACATTTTTGGATCATTTTTTGCATATGGTAAGGAAAGTACTGTAGGAAAAGCTGTGTGGATTTCTATCGCTCTTTCTCTCATTATAAGTGATCTACAGGCTTTTCTAGTTCTATTGCTCGGTGCAATTGGTAGATCCCTCGCTGCAGCAATCGATCGATTTTTCATCGGCACATGCCATTGCTGCCAATTCTTACCTAGAATGGCATTTTTGCTTCAACTCGCTGCACGCCGAAGCCTGGGCAGAAATTCTGTACCTATATGGAAGATGAACGTGGAAATCGACCGCATGAATTTAAGCCATTCTTATCTGTCGTTGTCATTGATATCATCATTTTATCATTTATCACTGACGACACAAACTTGGATCATTTTTGATATACAATAAGAAATGTACTTTAGAAAACGCTGTGTGAGTTTTTATCGCTCTATCTCTTATAGTACAAAACCACTCACAGAACATGCAAAATTTCCGGGAATTCCGCGAAATTCATGTGAATCACGCAAATTACGCAGGGCCATAACTTCTTTCCGAATGAGTATATTCAAAATCCGAAAACAACGTTGTATTCAGCTCGTCAAGGCAAATCTTTTGATATACGATTGTCTCCAATATCTTGTTTTCAATAATCTTGAATTTGCATGCCGACGCCTCTTCGCATGGGTGTAACGCAACAAGCATCACACATTGGAGACTGCCATGGGCACCGTTCGATAGTAATCTTTCACTAGATTATCGTGCGCTAAACAGCAGCCGGAGACTCCCTTTCAAAAAAGATAGAAGAGCTGATAAACTCTGGAAAAATTAAGCTGTTCCAAAATTACTAGCCGTAACTTTCTTTAGAATGAACATTTTCGAAATCAGAAAGCAGATTTGTGTTCATCTTGACAAGTCGAATCTTACTGTATACAGCATGTTCTTGAAGTTCCGTTTTCAATTTTTTCAAAATTTTCTGCGCGCGTATATTCACAAGGTCGCAACGCAGCGCACATCAAACATAAAAGACTCTATTAAGCACTGCTGGATTGTGCTGCTTCCGCAGATTATCGAGCGCTAAGAAGCAACCGAGAATCTTTTTGAGAAAAGATAGAAGAGCTGGTGAATTCTGGAAAATCGTGTTGTCTCAAATTTTGCCCACAGTGACCTTAAAATGAGAAGCTCTACTGCTAAGCAGATGTGATTTTCGTAATCAGCAGGTCAGATAACCTCTATGAGCAAGTTTTCAAAAAAATTTGGATGATTCGGTTTTTTCTCGTTCTACGCCCTGAAGCTCGCCGATGGGTTTTGGTCAAAATGTTGATGACCTTGGATTGTAAAGAAACTTCGCCCAAAAAGGTTTTCGAACACGCTGTTCACGAAAATAGTGGTCTTTGAAGAAGACAGGGTCTTTTTGTAGAGATATTGTGAGGTGACTGTAACTGAGTCACGAAAGTTGTAAATTTGCCTGCACTTTTCGCGAACTTGTCAGAAAACTAGCCTGCTTGCTTTTCCAAGTCAAAATCACTGGGAACTGTGCTATCAAAAGGTGCATGCTCAGGCTCCAGTCTATAAAGTTCGCCGAGTTACGAGCCTACGAAAAGACGTCCTCATAATTTTCGCTCAAAATGTAAAAATCGCGTATTTCGTCGAAATTCCGCCCTCAGTGGTTGTATGACATTCTGATTGCATATGCTCACTTCGCCTAAGGGATCCCATTGAGTTGAATATGGTGGTCGCGCGTTCTTCAGCTGCTATTTGAATATCCAGGTGTCAAGTCTGAAGAGTTAGCTATTCTCTTGACTTGATCCCTCTACCCTTAGTTTCTTTCCTTTGTAATAACATAACAGTTCTGACTAGAGTATTTTATTGTTATAACATAAATATAAATATGAGGGAACATAATTGGGGAGGGGACCACCGAGCACCCGGGGAGTGCCAGCTCATCTTAAGTTGGTGGCACCGCCCAGTCGGCGAGGGGACTGTCGGACTCTAATTAGTCTGCGTCTCGACACAAGCATCTTCGTAGCTTGAGCTCAGATCTACCTAATTTCCAAATTTAGCACATTAAGACCATTGATTAATGTGAACAGATTTGATCAGTATGTCATACAACCACTGAGGGCGGAATTTCGACGAAATACGCGATTTTTTACATTTTGAGCGAAAATTATGAGGACGTCCTTTTCGTAGGCTCGTAACTCGGCGAACTTTATAGACTGGAGCCTGAGCATGCACCTTTTGATAGCACAGTTCGAGTGAGTGGTTTTGTACTATAAGAGATAGAGCGATAAAAACTCACACAGCGTTTTCTAAAGTACATTTCTTATTGTATATCAAAAATGATCCAAGTTTGTGTCGTCAGTGATAAATGATAAAATGATGATATCAATGACAACGACAGATAAGAATGGCTTAAATTCATGCGGTCGATTTCCACGTTCATCTTCCATATAGGTACAGAATTTCTGCCCAGGCTTCGGCGTGCAGCGAGTTGAAGCAAAAATGCCATTCTAGGTAAGAATTGGCAGCAATGGCATGTGCCGATGAAAAATCGATCGATTGCTGCAGCGAGGGATCTACCAATTGCACCGAGCAATAGAACTAGAAAAGCCTGTAGATCACTTATAATGAGAGAAAGAGCGATAGAAATCCACACAGCTTTTCCTACAGTACTTTCCTTACCATATGCAAAAAATGATCCAAAAATGTGTTATTATCAGTGATAAATGATAAAATGCTTATATCAGCGATAAGGGCAGATAGAAACTGCCCAATTTTTCGCGATAGTTTTCGATAACGAGAGCTTCGTACCAGGACCTCCTATACGCGATTTACACTGTGATAAATGTTCACAAAAGCCTTAACGTAGAAAACAACAAGGTATCATTGTATGTCTACCCCGTCACTATGAACTACGGACATACCGTATATCAAAAGATTCGTCTCATCAAGCTGAAACCAAATCTTCACTCAGATTACAAATAAAGCTATTTTAAAAGAAGTTATAGCTAAATCCCGCTTATCCCGCAAATCCCGCGAATCCCGCAAATCCCGGGAAGTCGCGAATCCCGCGAATCCCGCGAATTCCGACAATCCCGCGAATCCCGACAATCCCGCAGTTTTGGACAAATTCCACCGCTGCAACTGTATACCAAAAACAAAAAAAAGAGAGAGAAAGGAGGATTTCCATCAGAAGCTAGGACAGGAGACGCACTGAAGGCGTGCGTTGCGGGTGCGTCGCGCAGGTACCTATGGGAAGCTGGCCGGGGTCCACACTATATCTGATTTGTCACAATTTCATATACAACCTCCTCCCCTCAAACGGGGTTCGAAATCCTTGAGTGGTATACTAGTTATAAAACTATGCCAACCACTGTAGACAATTCTCTAGAATTTTCAAAATCTTCGAAGAATCTTTCTAAGAATCAAAAATCTTTGAAGTGAGGTTCTGCCGTCACGCTCTCTTCACGGTTACAAGCCGACCAAAATCGAAAGCACCTTGAAAGAAATTCTCTTTGAGGGAAAGGCTAAGTCCATGTCCCTCATTCGACAAAGTCTGTGGCCTATCCCCCTTTCCCCCCCCCCCCCCCCCCCCCCCAAAAAAAGTTTTTTCACAAACATCCATGAATCATGAATCCTTTAATTTGACGGAATTGGCGGCTAAAAGGCGGGGCCTCAAAGCGTAATCAAGGCTAGAGAATGATCAGAGCAGGCTTGCGAGGAAGACGCAGACTGTGTCGCCGCCGCGAGCGGTCGCCTTCCAACCGACAGTCCCGAATGAAAGAGTGTAAATCAGTGGCGATCGCTGGACCTCTGTCCGGCCATATCCGAAAAATTAGACGAAAACAAAAAAATGCTTCTCAAAAACGTCTCAAATCTTTTTGCAAGGCTAATTTGAAGTCCAAAAGCATTTTGAAATCATTCTTATCATTCATAAATATAAAAAAGTTGCTACCCCCCCCCCCACCGCCTCATTGGTATATACCTTACTCTTATAAGACTCCAAATCTTCATGTTCCAACTTCCTAATCAAGGGTCTTACCTGATCTTGACCCGCGATTAACCATAGTTCCTTATTTTCATTGGTTATGCTAATATGCTTTGCTTACAGAAAGATTAGCACTGTCCAGTGGTGTAGCCTATGGAGAAATGAATGGTTTGAAGGGTAATACGTCCCTAATTGTGCTACGGGATCAAATGAGACTGCCGCGATGGAGGCATGGGGTGGAAACGTTGGCGACAGCTCTGTACAGACAAACGTAGGACTTATCCAACAGCTGTTGAAGGAACTGAGAATTTAGTAAAACTTTTTAATATACCTTTCCAAGTTTTTTGAAATTAACCTTCTAAATATCACTGTCAATGGAGGTGCAGCAGCTAGTGGTGATCGCACTCAATTCAGCTCCTTTTCTTTTGTCAACGACGTTAATTATAAGCTAATTGCAGATTCTATTCATTTCTATACGTAACATGTGATAAACTTCATTTCAGGTCAGCAAACTCTAGAAAACACACAGAAGGCATCGTCAAACTCAAAAGGCTCATCGTCGGCATCTGCGTCGAGTCAATTGATTTTTTAGTAATAAATTGTTAGTTAATAATGCAATAATTTGTTTACAACAGCAGCAGTTAATAAATACCTGAATATTGAAATTCTGCTCAGGTAATGGTGCATATTCTTTTTGCAATGGCTAGTGGCCTCAAAAAGTAAGGGCCGTTAACCCGCAACTGAGCCTCGCATAAAAAAAATCACATAGCAAAAATTCTTTTTTATTACTCGTTGTGAACTACCCCACCACTAAATAAGGAATGTCTTGAAGTCGAAATGGCCGATTATACAGTGTGTCTCAGAAAATGTGCCTACTGTTTGATTGTTAATAACTCTTTCATAATAAAGTCTTTCGAAAAGCTTTGAGTAACATTTTGTAGAGCGGTCTTCAACTTAGATTCACAGTATGGAGCAAATCATCGGTCGCTCTTCATTACTGTAGAATTGTGGTAAGAAGTTCCAGCATATGGAACCATTGTAAAATATACCACTTAATAAAATTAGTTTCAAAAAATCTGGAAAATCGTGTATTAGGGTTTTCGCGCATTCTGATTTCACCTAACAACTTTTTACGAGTGTTTTCAGCATTTTGATGGTGTAATTACATTTCTGACAAATGCTGGGAATTAAGTTATTACGATTTACTGGGGATAACTTAGGAAAGAAGCATCACAGCAAAATGTGAATTTCAAATTCGAAATCAGCGGCTCCCATTACCGTAGTATAAGAGTTTTTGGTTTGGTTTTGTTCCGAGGCAGAATATAGCCTCCAATGGCCTAAAATCCTTGTCGAAGTTCGTACCGTAATCCTACAGTAATAAAGAGCGATAGATGATTACTATTACTCCATACTCTAAATCTAAGCTCAACCTCGCTCTACAAAATGGTACCTAAATTTTCTCGAAACACTTCATTACAAGAGAGATATGTATTTACAATCCAACGGTAGGTACATTTCTTGGGGACACCCTGTATATTAAGTATACTATCGCAGAGGATGTGAAACCCTGATTTCGAGCGCGAACCTCTTGAAAAAACTGCCCACAAAGGTTGAGGTTGACTTACTGATTACGACAATCAAATCTGCTTAGCAAGATAGCTTATTGCAGAGTTACGGTAAGTATCTTCAGATTTTACAACCCCTTTTATTTCATCTGCAAAGAAGTCTACAGCTATTTCTTGGCTAAAGAAAGGTCACTGGATAGTTTTTATTAAAATAAAATTAGTTTTCAATAAATTCGATAATATTAGAATCATTTCTATAAAAGTGCACAATTAATAGCCTTAATGAGTTAAGCTAGGCTGGGTACAAACTAGCACCAGAGAAATTTCAAAATGAAGTCCTCTTTGATCTTGAAAATTTCGTGCAAAGTCCCCTTTGACCCTATACCTCAAACATAAGTCGTGTAAAAGGCGTCGCCTAAGAAAAAACGCAGCTTTTATGTCTTTTCGGCCACAAAAAATCAACTTTGCTTTTTGTCCCAAAAACGATATCCAGCTTGACCCGGTGCCAGCTGTGCCGAGCTCTGGCTGAGCAATTAGGCAAACTCTTTTGAGGCAAGGAAACGAAAGCCGCCAGTTCGGGCCCTCCGCGGACTAGTGGTCCTACAACGACATGCGACAACGCTGCAACTCAGACACTCGCGGTTGACTCGCGCAGGGGATCCGCCCACAAAATGGACGTTCGCGGCAAAATCCGGTGGACCGGCGCGAGTCATCATTTTAGTTTCGTCCGGATTTTGGTGCGATTTTGTCGCGACGGGCGAGGACGTTTCGAAATAACGCACCTATACGTCGACGTATTGATCAACTCTTTCCTGCATTTGTTGCATTTGTTTTTTTTTTCTTAGATGAATCTATACTTAGCAAAGCATGTCTTTTCAGAGACGTTCCATGCCGATAAAAACCAGGCTTAGACCAAAGAGAATCAGCTTGAGACGCTCATTTCGAACGCGTCCTTCTGATCACACGGCCATTATCTGCGTTGATCATCATCCGGAAGTAAAGGTGAACCCTTTTTCTCTCTTTCTAGAAGTTATATTTCATTCTTAGATTGTTTTGCTTGCTTACTTTAGCTGATTACTGGACTTTGAGTATTTAGCTAACGTGTACTATTTTGGTTTTCAAGCGCTTTTACGAAAACGAATGGGATGACGATTTTGCGTTGCGATCCCCGAAGCCAAGAAGGGAACGCCGACCTAAGCATAATCCTGTTCTTGAGGAGGTCGGAAGAGTTTCCGCATTATGATTACCATGATTCACCTATGATATAAGCTCATTCCAGGATTTTATAGAAGAGGAAGAAGAGAATGTTAATGACAATGATGAAAGCCGCGAGAATGTCGATTCACAAGTGGATAGTGATCTTCCGGCCGTGCAAGAGCTGAATGAGAAGGCATGTTTTTATTTATGAAACTGAGAAAGTAATGTTCTTCTTTTGCGGTTGCTCATTTCTTAAAATGGTATGAGCTTACAAGACAGTCATTTTCGAAATTTTGGAGGTTATGCGATTTTTGAACTGCGGTTGCCTGCAATGCTTTTTCTGAACTTCTTAAAGCAGATTTTTCATCACATGAAGAATGTCATCTACGGTTCAACTCTGTGCAAAAACTGGCATCAATATTGCCGGTTCCAGTTCCATATTATTTAGAGTACACAATTCCAGTTCAAAATTTACCTGGCATAGCTCACATTTATCGTACCGCATCTCACGAGTTTAGAAAAATCACTCGTTTGACTCTCGCCTTTTTTTTCAGTGATTTGTACTCAATTCGGAAGATGAAAGAGTTTATGCACATTGTTCATCCCGCACGTCATCATTTCTGACAGTTGGCTTAGCCGGAATTCGGAATTTACTTACAAGGGAAGGATCATCCATCGAAGAGGGGTTTCCACACATGATGCATATCATTCTGCTGCTCTTGGGGTCCTAATGCCAAATTCGTGATCCTTAGCTGCTCAATGATTTTCTGGGCAAAGTTATGAGCGATGGTTTACCCAAGATGCGGCTAAGGCTCGCATTGAGCTTGCGGCGCCAAGGGCATGCAGATGTGGACGGGTGGTCGAGTGGATACCTGCGGAGACTATGGAGCAAGTGGTAAAGAGTTCGGGTGGTAAAGAGGTAAAGAGGTAAAGAGTGGTAAAGAGTTCAATCACGTTATTGTGTTTTGAGCATTCTGTGATAAACTGCCATACATGCTCATAAATAGTTTGATACTAAATATAAAAACACGTTGATCTGGCATCGTGAGAGTGCACCACCCTTCAAGGTCTTTAGCCACTACTCTCAGTCAACGAGGAAAAATTATTGGTTTCAGGAGCTCAATATGGTTGAAGTCATGGAAAAGTGGCAGAGACCAAAACGCGCGCACAAGCATGATCATTTCCTTTTGGTGCTCGACTTTTTGCGCCACTTCTTTCTAAATGTAAGTGACAGATAGATGAAGATGATGAGGTCGTCTTGTAATCACCGTTTAGGCCTGCGAACCACCTACGGAAATTCAACAGTACGCCTGTAGACAGAGCGGGAAGAAGGAGAAATTTGACCATCTTAAGGACCTCCCGGAAGGATTAGTCGATTTCTTAATAAGTGGGTCAATGTGTGTTTGAGTATATTACTTTCAATAACTGATTTAGGTTTCATCCTTGACGCCCTTGGCCTACACCGCGACCAACTTCTGCAGACGCCAGATGAGCATAAACGGAATCCAAATAAGTATGTATGTTCTCGAAAGACCTTCATGTGCACTAGAATTTAGGTGGTGGTTGGACTTAGCCGAAAATGACGACGCTTGTGAAAAATTATTCGACGTCCTCTCAGAGGAAAGAGTAGTATGGAGCGGTAAGGCGAGGATAGCAAATGGGAGAGCTTTGTGAGTTTTCTCATAAGGAAAGCGATACTTCTGAACTATATTTTTGCAGGGAAGACATCGGGAGGTATCATTTTGACCCTGATAGGTCCATGCTCCTTCCATCAAAGGTAATTCGTTTGTTTTATACGATCCTGGTAACAATAATTTTTTATTTTCAGAAAAAGCGCGTCATGGTCGAAGGCAGCAGTGTTACCAAAGAACGCGTGACGATCCAGAAGACTGAAAACGTTGAAAATGAAGATGAAGTAGTCGTAAAAAATTAATGCTGTTGTCATTCCTAACCGTAGTTCTTTCGTAACCTTGTGTCGTGATTGCGGTGCTTTGATTCCTGTCTCATTTCGATGTTATTGTAAACGCTATTCGAGAAGATGATGTGGTATTTGCTAATAAATTTTATGACGTAAGACTGGGTTTATCAGCAGAAAAAAAACAAGCGTGGGAAACGGGACCCAACGTGACCAAGGACTCAAGGTAAGTCAAAAGGAAGGCGTGAGAGAGGGCTTAGAGGACGCAAAAAGCTGTCAGTAAGGGCGTAGGCCGCGTCCTCTGAACGCGATCGCGACATTTTGGTGTCTCGCGCAGGTCTCCCCATTTTGCCCCGATTTTGCCGCGCACTTTTGCCGCGACACAAAATCAGGTGTCCTGATTTTGCCGCGACACCGATTTCGCGAGTCGCCCACGCATTCAATGGCTACACATCGTTTTGCCCTGCGCGAGTCAACCGCGAGTGTCTGAGAAGAGGACCGGCCACGAAAGGCGGCTGAAACTGGCGGCCTTTGTTCCTCTACCTACTCTTTTGCGTTCAACTATAGGCATTGAGCTTCCTCAAGCTGCATTCAAAGGTTTGTAATCTAATTTCTATGTCTGTGATGTCCATGGCCCCACCCTCACTACTTTTCGATCATGCTGCCCCCTGGGGGCGTTCAAAAATTGCGTATGACAGCCTTGTTCAGGCGCCATCGCGGGCAATTGGTATAAGTTTTCAACCAGCAATAAACGCACCTCGGCAGAGCCTCATTGGTCACGTTATCGCCTCTGCGCAAAGCTACCGAATAACCTGGGTAAGGTTGGTGCAGGTCAGCCTGCTGCGTATGCCCGCCGACTTGGTAATCTTACCGCAGCACTGGTAAAGGCAAACGAGGGACGAGGTCGCGATAATTGCGCTATATTGTCAGCAACGAGTATTGTTATGGCATTGGTCATTCGATAGAACTTGAAAACGCTACTTTGAATTCTTTCTAACAAGTCTTCTACCATTTCTCAGAATTTCCATACTATTTGCTTATCATAGGGAGCCACCAGAAATCACCAAGACATAAAAAATGCCAGAGACTGCAGAATAGATTATGAATTACTGCATGAAAAAAATCCATGTGTCCTTTTCTTTCTAATCATAAGTATCTCCACACGATTCTGGAATAGACCAGGAAAATCAAAAGAAACATGTTTTCTTTGTATATGGCGAGAAGGACGCAGAAATCACCCTTTTCCCAATTTTTCACACTTCGTATAAAACCACTCAGAAGAGCGAGTCGACGACGCGATCTTGCGACCATAGATGCGATAGGTGGAGAAATTTCTCTGACCCCCTTCACTTTAGGGCCGGCATCTGGCTGACCCCCTTCACCTGAGGTTGAGGCTAATCAAGGCAAAGAGTTACTACAACGAAACTTTTTAATTGGAAAGGAAACGCCAGCTGCTCTTCTCCTCAGACATCAAGACTGCAAGAGAGTATCGAATCAACAACGTTTCGTTAAAAAAACGCATGCTTGAGACCTTCTGCGGGCTCAAAAAGCGTTGATAACGAAACGTAATCAAAAAGTAAAAGATTGCTGATTTTTTGAATAATTAATATTGTATCAATGAATACATACTATTGCAAAAAAGAGTTGAGCAAGAGTAGAAAAACTGACCGACTAGCGATGGATGCAAGAAATCGTACCATATCTCCTTTCACTAAAGAGAATAATAACAAACAAAACAGCAGTTAGATTACACGTTTTTCAAGCTTTCGATTCATATATAAAAGTTCGAAAAAGACCTTCTTGATTTGAAAATATAATTATCCAAAATTGGCTGATATCGTAGCTAGTTAAAACTGGTCGTATCTCGCTTCACAAAGAAGCTATGAAAAAAGAGACGGTCTACGTCGATTCCTCGTGTGCTTAGCTATCGAATGGTATATAAGGTGTTTGTGCACGAAGCTTTCTTCGCCCAAAAAAGTCTTGCTCCGGCAACCCATAGAAAGCCGGAGCGGGGTGGAGCAAGTTACTATTGAATATCTCCACCTCATTTTTGAGAAACCACAAGTTTTTTCACCCGACAACCTATATACCATTAGAAAGCTCACAAAAAAAGGATTCGACGTAGACCGTCTCTTTTTCTCTAGCTCCCCTCTACTTAGAGTTACATGGGATTTTAGCCAAAAACATGTGTGTTTTTGTCGAGAAATTTCTGCGTGAAGAATGGATAAAGGTGCCTGATTTTCTAACAGCGTCACAGAGCAAGGCCTTGCCAGTAAACGTAGACCGTCTCTTTTTTTTTATCTTTGTTCTTTCTTTCAAAAATAAATTACAAAATAATTACACAAAAATAGGTGGTGAGTAGACGTATAAAACTGGTCGTATCTCGCTTCACAAAGAAGCTATGAAAAAAGAGACGGTCTACGTCGATTCCTCGTGTGCTTAGCTATCGAATGGTATATAAGGTGTTTGTGCACGAAGCTTTCTTCGCCCAAAAAAGTCTTGCTCCGGCAACCCATAGAAAGCCGGAGCGGGGTGGAGCAAGTTACTATTGAATATCTCCACCTCATTTTTGAGAAACCACAAGTTTTTTCACCCGACAACCTATATACCATTAGAAAGCTCACAAAAAAAGGATTCGACGTAGACCGTCTCTTTTTCTCTAGCTCCCCTCTACTTAGAGTTACATGGGATTTTGGCTGAAAACATGCGACTTTCTTTATTGAGTATGTAGTAAACTAAAATCGTCATGTATAGTCTTTTCCATTGATTCGCTGTCTCGGAGGCCATTCTTGCAGGTTGCAGGAAAGACATCAGTTGGTGTTCTGTCAATTCATCACAAGTCGCTGGGAGTCAATGACGTGGTCGCATTTGTTTTGTTTAATCTCTGTCAATTCATCACAAGTCGCTTGGAGTCAATGACGTGGTCGCATTTGTTTTGTTTAATCTTCTCCTCCGTTCTGTTTTTTTTAACAAAGAGGTGGAACTAACAGAGGCAGTTTATGTAAGCACTGTCTCGATCACTTCCATTGCATGCGCTTGCCATCATTTTCTCTGACGAAAGAGCGCAATCTCATGATACACGTCTGATTCTTTTTTCATTAAAAAACTCGTAATGATTTGCTATAGTACGAATTTTTTAGGTCTTTGCGCCATAGATGTGTCATGCATAATATCGCATCTGTTTTTATCGCGATTTTTGTTTGTTGTGCGGGTAACGACCGAGGACATGGAGAGGAACAAACGAGTCTGAAGTTTTCAGTCGGAAGGCGTCTTTGTAAGCCCCGTTTTTCTGAGATATCCACGTTTTATCTAGGCACGGACGCCCAAGAAAATGAAAAAAGATTTGACGAATTTTTAGAAATTGGATTCCCAGCAAAGGAGTGTCAAAATGTCAAAAAGCTCGTCCTAATGCCGTATACGATAATGGTTTTTGATACGAGACCAAGATTCAGTACGGCTACAGCGCCTTTGTTCTATAGCAGCTTACATAATCATAAGATGGTAGATAATCGGCGGTTTTTTGTCATGGGAAAACAAAGCACTCGCAGTGAACGTTCTAACAAGGTCTTCGACATTGTTTTCACACATGATCTCGGAGACGCTTCAATAAACAGCATCAGCAAGAATGTTCTGGTTCAGGGTCCACCAGTTCATATGCAAGCAGATGACTCCTTAAACTACCCAGTTATTTTCATACTTATGGAAAGGCCGACATCCAGGGTAGACAAAGCGCGACTGAGAGAACTTGTGAGGGATGTTTCTTACGCCAAACCTCATTCTGGACGACGTGTAGCGGTGGAAGAGGCGCAAAAAGTCCTCATGCAAAAGGAACGATGGAACGTGATGTTTGACAATGCAATAGATGCTGTAGTGATAAATAGAAATACTCGCACTACCAAACGCAATACGTTCACTGAGCAAATGTTTGAAGTATTTGCGGCGCACGGCATTAAACCTAGCATGATTTCACTAGATGCAGACGGAAACACTCGTGATCTGCCCAAGGGAACATCGATTTCTCTTTGTGTCCCTGAAGAGGAAGATGAGTCCTATACTAGAACACACACGTCCGTGTATTGGAAGTTCTCCAGCCATACCCCTCGGGAAGAAAACGACTGTACATATCCGGCATTTCTGAGAGTGTTTGACGAAAAAGTAGGATACTCTTCTGTTTCTGAGCAATTTCAATATCCAGACGACGCCGAAAGGCGAACTGTAGCACCTGTGGTGAATGAAGAAGGAGATGAAGATGTTGTTGCTGATGTTCCCGTTAGTGGACCAGAAGTGCCGGTGCCTCAAACACCACCTCTTCAGACAGAACCTACTCAAGCTCATGCTGGAGCTGGAGATGTCGCAGTGGTGCCTCACTATCAGTGTTCCGCATTTTCTTACGAGGAGAAAACCAACTTAATGACGTGGGTAGGATACCTCTATCGACAAGCCCTCAGCAACGAAAACGTTCTACACAAAGAAGCTAGAGAACGCGCCCGAGAGGCGATGTTAGCTTACGAGTCAGGCAAAAGATGCAATTTTTTTTGTCGCGATCACCATATGCTCGTGAACTCGGGGCACTTCGTCACCGACAAAGAAAAGAAAATCTTACAAAATTTGAAGGATGAAAAATATCAATATTTTAAGCCACTTTTTCCTAATGAGTGGGTTGGAGGAAAGCGCGTACTGAAGGTGCGCTGTGAACCCTGCTACGAGTACTATCGATCAGGACAAGTCAAAGGCTCCCCATATCCAATTTCATCAAAGGAGGGAACGGAATTCACATCCAGCGTTGAAAAGACATTGCAAAACCATATCCGATCCGATCACGCCATACACCAAGCAGCAGTAGAGTACTATGTACGGAAAACCAACGATAAGGTGAACAGCTACCTTGATGATGTGGATAGCGCTCACACAGGTTCTGGAACAGGAGCAAGCAGTCTTTTTATGCTTGCTTATGCGGCAGCAAAAATTTACCTTCCTCCATATCAATTTCCCACATTGTGTGAAACAGTATCGAAATTGGGATTGCAGATAGGAAATAAGCACCACACGCGCGATGGATTCGTGCAGATGACTAGTTACATTAGCAAAAAGATGAAAGACACCTTGATCGACTACCTCATAAAAAATCAATCCCCATTTTCACTGCTAGTCGATACCTCAACGGATCCTGATAGCAAGCAGATACTTCTACTTTTTGTTCGTTTCCCAGATCGAACAACGTTACATCCTACAACGCACTTCCTCGAAGCTGTGGAGATGGTCAAAGCTGAAACTGGAAAGTACATTTTTGAAACAATCTATGCATACTTCAGTAAGGCAGGGCTTCTCAATGAATTTATTTGGAATCTGGTAGCTGTGGCTACAGACGGAGCTAGTGCCATGAGTGCCGAGGGCGGGCTTCGCGGCATACTCAACAAAAACATTTCGCAATCTCGTAAAGATATATTGGCAAGTAGAGGTGCTACGCAGGAGAAGATAGATTCTGTTTTGCCTAATCCAATCATATGGATTCATTGCATGGCACACAAAATAGAGTTAGCTCTGGCAGATGCTCTAGCTGAAGCAGACGAGGAATTTCTGCGATGGAGAAAATTTGCAACGGCATACCTCAACAGATTGCGCTCCTTCTTTGCAGCTCCATCAAGGAAACGCGTGCTGCTAGAAGTGGATAAAACCCTATCTAATGAGCGCTTCGTGAATTTGAAAAGAATTATCGCTGTGAGATGGACTTCATCTGAAGAAAGTAAGTTTTGAGTCCTGCTTGTTTTTGCACAAAAGCGCTGTTATTTCAGATGCTATTCACAGCTTTTTGAAAATGTACAAGCATGTATGGCTTGCATTGGAGACGATATCCAAGACTGCGCAAATTCCGAGTAAGGAGCGATTAAAAGCCGGAGCATTTCTGCACGTGATCAAATCGCTAAAGTTCTACCGATACATGGTGTTCCAGCTGCAAGTCCTTGGAGAGATTGGCACACTCTCACGAGAAGCTCAGGTATCGCACTTGTTAGATATAATGCTTCTGTGATTTGTCTCTCAGGACGAAGCATCCACTCTTTGGAAAGCGCAAACTGACCTAAACACCCTTCTCGCACGACTTGATAAAGCCGCCGAATCTCCACACCTCAACACAAAAACGCGTCCATTTCTAGAATCCATCCTCTGTAAACCTGTCAATGAAGCAGGTAACTTCCGTCAAAACGCTCTGGATTCGCCTGATTGTAGAAAATGGTTCGTTTCATCACCATTAAAGTACTCTGCCAACAAGAGCAGTTGTTATATAGAATACTCTCAGGTTCTGGAATGGCTGGCAAAACGAAGAATCAGCAGCTTGTCAAATACTTTACAAAATCGCAGATGACTTGCACGTGTTCGAGTTCAACATCGAGAGTGCGGGAGGATCAAGTGCTGGAGACAAAAGTGCCAACGACATCAACAAACAGTTAACATTGGAGCGAAACAATCTTATCCGATACATCAAAGACCCAAGCAGTCTGCAGAACTTTAATGAGGAGACATCTAGAAAATCTATTGCGGAGCTTCAGGTAGCAGAAGATTTTGGAATTGCAAAATTCACGAACATGGACCTGAACAAGAGAAAAGTGCTTGTAAAAAGCATAGCTACTGCTCTCAGATCTCGGCTAGAGTACGAGCCCCATTCTGTACTTTACGCTGCTGGAGGTTTTTCGCCCTCTAGCATTATAAACTATAATGCGGCAGAAAAGGGTACCCGCAGCACATTGTCTACATTTTTTGGTTATTCCCCCAATTCTATAGAAGAAGAACTTCAGCAGCTATCTATGCAGCTCAGGAGACGCATGCCAGAAGCAGTGAGAGCTGAGTTCAAAAAGAGTGAAGCAAAAATGCAATATTTTCTTCCTGTGCTGCGGAAGCACATGAGATATGGCTCATTTTCTATCACTTATCGCAGAAATTTGATGGAGCTGTTAGCAAAATTGGTTTCGATTCCAACCAGCACAGCGGAAGTGGAAAGAGGTTTCTCCATTTATTCAGTAATCCGATCACAGCGCAGAAGCCGCACGACGGTGGACCACCTCAGCAACTATCTGAGGTTAGTAAACTTGAGGTAAAGGTACATCTGGTTAAGATTTTTCATTGCAGAATTGCTATCAGCGGCCCGGATAAATTGTCGCCATACGATTTTTTGCAGTACCCCAAAAAATGGCATGAAGACACTGGTCATCAACCAGCCGATTTTCCTGGTGCCACCAGAGGACCAGGGAAAAAATCGTTGAAGAGAATTGAAGAAGAAGAAAATTTTAAATCAATTTTTGATCCAGATAAATTCCTAACGCAATTTTATTTTTATTCTGATAATGTTCTCGCGGAAGAAGATTTTTCAGAGAACGAACATCTTTCTGACAGCGATGGTAGTGACAGTATTATTAACGACGATGACGATATTGAAAACTTATAGAGCGATTGCACATTCTTTTTAGTTTGGCTCCGTTACTTTTTAATTTGTAATGTAGACTTCTTTATTCTGCTCGTCTCTTCAACATGCACTTGGATTCATATTTTGTTCAGAATGGAAAATAAACAAGTGGTAAAAATAAACTCCTAGCAGCGCAGCAGTGAATTTCAATCTCCCGCCCGCCTCACCCCATTGCCACGCACCGGCATTTTGGCAAAGTCAGCAACTCTTCTGCTCTCACATACCCCCTTCACTTTTGACAGTCAAAAATACGAGGTACCCCCTTCACCTGGGAGAGACCGTGCTCCCCCTATCGCACCTATGCTTGCGACCACGTCACGGTCCTCAGCGCGACAAGTCGCGTTCTTCCCGCTCGCAGCTCGCCCGTCTCCCGTTCATCGCGGTGGACAGGTGTCGCTTTTTGGTTGGGATTGCGAAATACACACTACAGAAATGATTCTGTATAGTATGATTTCAACGAATACGTCGTGACATCGCGCCGATGGCTGGGCTGCTGCGTACCTGTGCCAAGTTCACCTTGCTCACGTAACGTGGTAAAGTCCTTGAAAACGAGTACTCCTTTGTAATCGAAGTTATTGAACTTTTGCCTAGTGATAAGTCATAACGAGAAATTTCTTTAGCAAGGGGCAGTGTCTTTTTGAATATCATATTAAGTAGACTGTAGCTCTGCTTAATGAGAGCTCTAGCTTGCACCTCCTCATTTCACTGTTGCGCAAAGCTGTCAATAATGTAATCCAGTTTTTGAAGTTTGGTAGATCCAAGAAAACTATGTGCACGAACCTTCGAAATCCAAGACTTTTGAAGCCGCTACCCATCCTTCTTTGGTTTTAAGAATGCATCTTTGTCATGATTACAGAAATTAGTGTGATAACAAATTCAAATCGCTGTTCCTAGAGAACAGCGATTTTTCGATGGCGTTTGTGTATCGGCAGTACACGAGACTATGTCAGGATCGGGAGCAGGCACCAGCTGGCACGGGTCAAGCTGGATCGTTTTGGGACAAAAAACAAAAGGGATTTCGTTTTTGTGGCTGAAAAGACACAAAATTGGGAAGTTTTTTCTAGTCGACGTCTCGTTTACTCGAAGGCTTTTTACGTTTAGGATTTAGGGTCAAAGGGCTGTTTTGGAAGTTCCTTGGTGTCAGCTTATGCCAGCCTTGGTCAAGATTCACGGAGACATACAAACTTAGTTTTTTCCCCACTAAACAAGCATTTAGATCGAGAAGGAAAAAAAATGTTTGATAGTACAACTATTTTCATCGCACTCTCCGCTGCATTATAGAAGCGATCAAGATTTGTGGGAAGTTTTTTTTTGAAACAGTCTCTTCAAAAAGCTCACACAAGAACATTTTACTGCATGTCACGATAATTAAGAATAAAATAAATACTAATAATCTTGCTTAATGTTACCTGTATTTGGAACCATGCTGCTAGACAAGTATGGAAGCAAGGAGAAGAGGTAGGAGTTCTCATAACGACCTTCTATTTCAAAAAAAAAAAAATAAAAAGTTCTTCCCCATCATTCACACCATTCAGTTCTTACAGCTACGTAGTTATGTGTTTAGCGCAACATGGAGCCTAGTGCTCATCATCGAGTTTTCCTGTCCTAAAACAAAAAAAAAACTCAAGCGCTTCATTATGCTTCGAAGGCAATGACATGATAGCGCAGATTGAGTGCAAAAGCTACCGTTAAACTGAATTTAAATTTTTGTTTGCAATTATGAATTTATTTGATCAATTAGTATCACAAATTTGGCACTAGCTGTGATATTGTTGAAGTGCATTTTGAGCTAAGCTTCGTGTGTGCCTATATTCTCGCCTAAACTTCAACGGACTACACGAAAATCTCTTTTCATCAGCCAGCCTTTTAATGCAGATGGTAGGATTACGATACATAAAGGCTATATATTCTAAAGAGTTCATGGGGGGCAAAAGACTTTTTTCTCAATGTGCAAGGATCACTCAAATTTTTTGCACAATTTCACAATTTTAGCGCATTTTTTGTTCCTAGCAATGATGGAGTGTTTACTTCATCCTGATTTCCTAGTAATGTTAGGAAACTGAACGGTTTGTTCTTTTCAGCTTGTAAAACTTTTTGCGATAATCTCTCTTTGCTTCCTTTGCAATGCAAAGAGGCGAGTAAAGTGGAATTCCTTTCTTAGTTCTGGGGCATACACAGCGAAGGTAAGCATGCTATCAGTTTTCAGCTACTTCGTTGATAGATTTGTATTTCCTTAGGAGGGATCTAACGTTGTCCTTCACATCACTGGTGCAGATAAGGGATGGTGGCACGTTGGTTATGGTAAGAAAGTGGAATTCATTCCACCCTGTCACAAAGGAAAATGCAAATCACCGGTTAGGAAAATAGTATTTTTGTAACAAACATGAAACAAACTAAAATGACGTTTGCACAATGATTATTATGGTAAAAAAGGGGAAATCATTCCATCCTTATCGCTTTCCAAAATGCAAGTATCCAAATATGTATTTCAAGAAACTGTTATTTTCGTAGCTAGAAAGTACAGTAGACAGTTATAGTGGTGAACTCGAACAAATAACAACATCATGCTTAGGATGGTAGAAAAAGAATGGATCCGATGTTTGGCTCTCTGAAAATAAAGAACGTAAAACACAGCGACTCTGGTTTATACTTCGAGGGTAATGCGGTGAGTTCTCAATCATATTGCATGTAATGCTGGGATTGTCTAATCCTGGAAAAATCTATAGTGGACTCTTGCTTCCATCCATTTTTTATGTCACATGTCATGGTTACTAATGTCCTAGTCAAAAGGTCCATGGCTAACTTTGCCGATATTTTTGAAAAGCATGACCCCGATGCTAAAATAGAAGTATATAAAAATATAATCAACGTTGCCGCTTTTCCAAATCACGTGGCATTTCGAACTGCGACAACTGTTTGTAATTTCTTGTACACTACACTTTGGTTGTTTCAGCACAAACGAGACTTCAGTAACTGGAAAAGAAGTCGCTCCATTATTTTAAAAGTGGTAAAGAAGCTTGGAAAAGCCTAAAATGGAGCTGATTGATGACTTTGTTATTGTCGTCCTGCTGGTGTATCCTGAAATCAACGTTTACGCATTTCATTGCTTGTGTTTAGAAAAATTTCTTTCTAGTTTCTATTTTTTTATCTATCTAGGTTATCTGATCCTTTGTTCAACGGTGCGTGACTTAATAAATATTTTAACTGTGTGTGCAGTTCGTTGTGAAAGTTGTGAAACCATTAAATGGTTTAGTTGGTATGCCATCGTTTGGTTCACGGTAATTGGTGCGATTGTTACTGGTCAAAGGCAGTGGCTCGGGAAAATTGCGAATGCAAGCTTTTCGCACCTACATGGCCTTCTGGATGCGCTCAGTCCAGTGCTTGAAAGGTCGAAACAGTGCTTTTCGTTACGTTTTCTGGTCTTGAAGATTGCTGGAGAGGATGGACGAAAGATCGTCAACTGAGTCGCGATTGGAGATGCCTGACTCATCAGCCAATTGCCGCTAAAATGAATGAAGTTACAGTATCCTGCAGCCAGCCGTTCTTTTTGGTGGGAATCCCTCGCCCAGCCCCCTCAGGAATCTCCAAGGCCGCAGAACACCGCAAGAGATCTTTGTGACTTTTCACGCATAGTCTTGGACTCAGCGAATCCAGAAGGCTATGTAGGTGCGAAAAGCTCCCACTGGGTATTTTCCCGAGCCTTAGAGCCCAGTGTTAGCCTTTGAGTAGATGGTATGTTCCACCACAATGATTCATTTCTATAAAAATGCTTCAACCCTTAGCTGATGATGTCTGAGATTGTGGATGGGATTTGAGCCTATCATGGAACCCCAATATGGATGAGTCTTGAAAGGCACGCTGTTCAACGCCCGTTACTGCGCATCCACTGACCTAAGCTAGGTGGTCCAAATAGTTCTAGGCAGATTTAGCAGAAGATCATCCTTAAAGTCAAAGTAAAGTAAGCTCGAAATGTGAATAATGAGAGATTAGGAACCTTGAGAGCAGGCTAGCAATTATACACTTTTTGAAATTCCATAAAATTTGAATACAATTATTTGTTTGGCAATATACATAGAAATCGTGAACAGTCTAAACGTAAATTTCGAAAATCAATTTTATTTTTAGAGGCAGCAGGTAGACCATTCTATTTGCAAGTCATTATGCGTCTATAGAATGCATTTACGCTTTCGTCGATAAGTAAGTAAATTTAGGTAACTATTCCAGCCATTACAATTCTTTTCAAATGAAGGCAATTTTACGACATTGTCATTACTCTTAGGGAACAGGTCCGAAATATAGAAAAGAATTATCTCAGAAGAAAAGTGTTTTCAAAGCAGTCAATGAATAAAGGCTTTGAAAGCTCTGTGTAAAGAAGAAAAAAAAAGAAGAAGGAAGGAAAAAGAAGAAAAGAAGGTGTTTCCAGGGTTCTCGAAAATATATTTTGGCCCCTTCTCAGCATTTGACGAACGTAGACTTTGCGTACGTTACACATGCAGTGCGAACGTGCCACAGATACGTCGCTGCCCAGCCATCGGCGCCGTGTCGTGACATTGTCGTTGAAATCATACTATACAGAATCATTTCTGTAGTGTGTAACTTCCATGTTTCCTCCTTTCTTAACCTCGGCATAGTTAGTTATAATGTGGTGAGTAGTTAATAAGCCAGCACGAGGTTAGTAGATTTATTGTTAGTAGTGGCGGCCTAACGTTTCGACGTGTTCGTCTTCTTCAGAGGCCTAAAGTGGTAAGAGATTTAGATATTATGCCCTACCCCACCAAAAACCTCCTCCAACCCCTAGCCAGCCTCGACTTTACCCCCGAATGTCACAAACGAAAATACGCAAGTACGTGAAAGACGAACCAACCTCCTCCGCCGCTGCCGCTCAGATAGATGTTGAATGCGGCCGTCCACAAGTGCCACTAGTATGGAATAAAGTGTATACCATATTGACATTAATCAGTGGCATTCTTCAACTCACACAACTCCATAAAAGGCATAAAGTCATTTGTGATTGACGCGCACTCATTTCGGCTGTTCATGCATGGATTTCTTGCAAAAATCCAGAATGCCTCGAGAGCTTTTCTGCTAGCAGTATCGTATTCGTATGCCAGTATAGTACATCTAACTTCGAAGTCTTTACCACAATGGAATTCAACCCTGTGTTTGCCAAGCGGTGTGGTAAGACTTCCCCGCCTCTTGCTGGCAAGATGTTCTTTCATTCTTACCCAAAGTGGTCTCCCAGTCTCTCCGATATAAGTGGCGCTGCACTCGATACATTCAATCTCATAGATAACACCAGTCTTACCGCAGTCACCAACTTTACCGGATGGACAAACTACACAGTCTTGGATTCTGCAGTAGCTGTCGTATAGTCTGTTACGAACCAGCCGTTTCCTGATGTTGTCACTAGGAATATCGACTAAAATGACATCGTCTTTCAAGTTCGCTCGGTCAATGCATCGTCGCACTGCTGCACTAGTCTCGTCAGAAACGAAAGGAAGGCAAAGAGGTATTTTCTGTTGGTGCTGATTGCTATGAGTGGAGATGGATGGTCCACTGCGTTCTTTTTGATACGCGTAACCATTCATTCGAGCAATCTCTAGCGCCCTTCTTTGAGATTCCTTCCGTTCTTCTTCTCCTGTGCATACGTTCGTTGCCGTTTTGAGCATGTTACGAATAACAGCTCTTTTAACAGCGATCGGGTGTGCAGAACGAGCATTGATCAGAATGTTCTTGGAACTCTCTTTACGATACCATTTTACACTCGCAGCGCCGTTGAACAGTTTGATCTGTACGTTGAGATAGGGGAGCCAACCATTTCTCGGTTGCTGCCGCGTAAGCTTTATGTGCTGTGACTGTTGATTAAGTAGTCGGAAACACTCATCCATTTCGGATTGTGTTGATGTTATGATGCAACAGTCATCGATGTAACGACAGTACATAAGAGGCATACGTGACAGCACTGGTCCTTCTATTCTGCTCATAAAGCAGACCGCCAGTACCGGAGCTAGTCTCTGTCCCATTGCAAGGCCTCTCAGCTGAGTATAGTATGTTCCTGACCATCTAAAGATGTTACAAGAGAGACACTCTTTGATCAGGAGCATAACTGATCTTTTACTCAAGCCGAAAGTCTGGATCTTTTTACCAAAGCTGTCCAACATTTCCGAAACTGCCTGTAAAGCATCATCGTTTTGAACATTCGTGTACAAAGACACGACATCAAAAGACTCTGCTACACATTGCGTTTGCAAAGTGGTATTACGAAGGCGTTCCAAGAAATGATTCGTGTTGGTTAAATGAGACGGAACTTTGTCCAGAAGCTGATTAACAATCTTGTTCAAGAACCAGGAAATTCGGTCGGTTGGTCCTCCTACACAACTTATGATCGGTCTTATTTTCAACTGTTCTGCCGTCAAAATGCGCGCGTCATCAGTAGCGGCTAGTTTATGGGTTTTAACAAGACTATAAA
This sequence comes from Cylicocyclus nassatus, assembly GCA_958299035.1. Taxonomy (NCBI): domain Eukaryota; kingdom Metazoa; phylum Nematoda; class Chromadorea; order Rhabditida; family Strongylidae; genus Cylicocyclus; species Cylicocyclus nassatus. Next base: position 74,856,703 of record CATQJL010000223.1, read on the forward strand.
AGACCGGGCATTCCGGGGTTTCCAGTTTTAATCTGCTGAGAAAGCTCTCGGGAAAGCCAGCTGCTCTTCCTAGTTCCACCCAAACATGGTTTAGTCGCTTGTATTGTGCTTGAAACTCTTTCTCAGTCACGCGGCGATAAATGTTCGTATCGCTAAGGTGGAGTTCTGTGATTTCCCGGTCCAAGATTCGTGGAAGAATCACAAATTCTCCTCCTTTGTCGCTAACCGAGATTCGTATAGCTTTACTAGAGACTAAATCACGTAATTCCTTGTAACCAAGCCTTTGTGAAGGTGTCAAGTTGATCGGTTGCGGGTACTTAGCTTGACGAGTATAAGCATCTAGCACACCAGCAGATAGAATTTTGAACTTGACATCAGCTTCAGCCGATGGCTGAGGTTCTTTGTAAAACAAACTTGGAAAAGGAATGGGTGGAATCGTTTGTCGTGACTGTGAATTTTGAGCATTCCGTGGATTTCGGTCATTGTCACTGAGTCTAGTCCTTATTCTCAACTGGTCTCGGAGTCTGTGTAAACCACCGACAACTTTCCGAAAAACAGACCCGTCAACTTTTTGGACGATAGAAAATGAAGGGCCTAGACTAAGAAACCCAAGCGCGTCATCAGAAATACGAGTATCGCCAATCACCGTGACTCTAGCCAATTTGGTTGAACTTTCACTTTGAGTTGAAGACTCGATAGAGCGGTGGATGGAAGGTAAGCTGCTTTCAACGTTACCTGGATTTTCGTGAGTAGCACTCCGAAGTTTGTCGTACTTAGCGCGGAGTCTGGATTTGGCTTCAGATCGAATAGAAGCACAAATCGATCTCGAGCCGTTCTCAATCCTCCTCCAAGTCCGAGCAGGTACGAGACGTCGGCACGCATCTTCTTTACGAGTACATTTCAACAAGGACGAGTACAATGCATGCTGCTCTTCTTTGATAATGACTGTTAGTATCGTGCGATAGATCTTCTTTATCTTCGAGTCATTCTCTTCGAGGTTGCATAGTGCTCCCAGCTTCTTGTTTGAGATGAATTTCGGCACCGTGTCGGACGTCCTGCACCGTTGGAGATATTTGATCGACTGGCGGAGGGATACCACTTTCTGTCGAAGCGACAGTGCTTCTTTGACCAGAGGAAACACTCGTGGCGGTATATCAGTAAGTAACTTCCATGTTTCCTCCTTTCTTAACCTCGGCATAGTTAGTTATAATGTGGTGAGTAGTTAATAAGCCAGCACGAGGTTAGTAGATTTATTGTTAGTAGTGGCGGCCTAACGTTTCGACGTGTTCGTCTTCTTCAGAGGCCTAAAGTGGTAAGAGATTTAGATATTATGCCCTACCCCACCAAAAACCTCCTCCAACCCCTAGCCAGCCTCGACTTTACCCCCGAATGTCACAAACGAAAATACGCAAGTACGTGAAAGACGAACCAACCTCCTCCGCCGCTGCCGCTCAGATAGATGTTGAATGCGGCCGTCCACAAGTGCCACTAGTATGGAATAAAGTGTATACCATATTGACATTAATCAGTGGCATTCTTCAACTCACACAACTCCATAAAAGGCATAAAGTCATTTGTGATTGACGCGCACTCATTTCGGCTGTTCATGCATGGATTTCTTGCAAAAATCCAGAATGCCTCGAGAGCTTTTCTGCTAGCAGTATCGTATTCGTATGCCAGTATAGTACATCTAACTTCGAAGTCTTTACCACAATGGAATTCAACCCTGTGTTTGCCAAGCGGTGTGGTAAGACTTCCCCGCCTCTTGCTGGCAAGATGTTCTTTCATTCTTACCCAAAGTGGTCTCCCAGTCTCTCCGATATAAGTGGCGCTGCACTCGATACATTCAATCTCATAGATAACACCAGTCTTACCGCAGTCACCAACTTTACCGGATGGACAAACTACACAGTCTTGGATTCTGCAGTAGCTGTCGTATAGTCTGTTACGAACCAGCCGTTTCCTGATGTTGTCACTAGGAATATCGACTAAAATGACATCGTCTTTCAAGTTCGCTCGGTCAATGCATCGTCGCACTGCTGCACTAGTCTCGTCAGAAACGAAAGGAAGGCAAAGAGGTATTTTCTGTTGGTGCTGATTGCTATGAGTGGAGATGGATGGTCCACTGCGTTCTTTTTGATACGCGTAACCATTCATTCGAGCAATCTCTAGCGCCCTTCTTTGAGATTCCTTCCGTTCTTCTTCTCCTGTGCATACGTTCGTTGCCGTTTTGAGCATGTTACTCGTTTTAGCATGTTACCTGTAGTGTGTATTTCGCAATCCCAACCAAAAATCGACACCTGTCCACCGCGATGAACGGGAAACGGGCGAGTTGCGAGCGGGAAGAACGCGACTTGTCGCGCTGAGGACCGTGACGTGGTCGCAAGATCGCGTCGGCGACTCGCTCTTCTGAGCGGTTTTATATGAAGTGCAAAGATAGGAGGAAAATAGAGAGGTATGGAACTTTTTTCAGTCTTATTAAAGAACTGTGGATAAAGATCCGCTGAAGAAATTCTGCATTTTTCTGCAAGTCTTGAGTAGGCACAAAAAGGATGGATCACAGAGTTTTCGTTTTACAAAAATGAGGGAAAAGTGACTCAGGAGTTTCCTTCTTGGTTTATCATTTACGAACAACTTCAATCAATTTTTCGAAGAAAACAAGGCATCTTCTGCTACAAAAATGCTTTTCATTGTACAAGGTGAATTCGGTGAGCACATGGAAGACATCGTCATAACGTCTACAAGATTCATTAAGTTGTGTCTGGCAAACATTATATTTGGTAGCAAAAGATGATTTTCGTGTTCTCATAATAGGCGGGCTGAACCACCAGGCTCCTCATCGAGTACCTCGAGATGATAATTCGGGGAACACCATTCTTGTAATTTTTATTCCTGCTAGAAATTGGAGGTTGCATAGATATTAAATATAATGCAATCAGAAACAAAACAAACCAATAACTTACGATAGTAAACACAATTATGCCGTGCCACACATGTTTCTACCCGCTGCTGTGGTGAGATTGCCAAGTCGGCGGGTATACGCAGCAGGCTCACCTGGGACAATCTTACCCAGGTTAGCCGGTAGCTTTGCGCAGAGGCGATAACGTGACCAATGAGGCTCTGCCGAGGTGCGTTTATTGCTGGTTGAAAACTTATACCAATTGCCCGCGATGACGCCTGAACAAGGCTGTCATACGCAATTTTTGAACGCCCCAGGGGGCAGCAGGACTGTGAAACAAAATTAGGTATGTCTCAGAGGCGGCCGAGGGAGGCTGAGGGTTACTTTTGGTCAATGTCCATCTGCCCTCTTCTAAAAGACATTATTCGTAAAGGCAGTGTCTCGGCAAGATTTCGCTATTCAGATTTTCACTTATTCGGAGCATTCTCGCCATGAGGAGCCCATATCTGTGCTGCTCAGCGCATGAAAATGACGAAAATGAGCTTTTTTCAAACTTTCCATGTCCGCATTCAGTAATACACCGGAAACCTTTCGCGATCTCCTCCTCGTCCGTTTCGGACTCCGTCCCTGCACGTACTTTCCACTAAATGCAAACCTGGAATGCTTCAAAAAAAAACCCCTTTGCGCTATTTTCATGCGCTCAAAAGCCCGAATTTGGATTCCCCATGGCGAGAAGGCTCCGAAAGGATAAATGGAAAACGAAATATGGCCGGGACACTGCCTGTAAGGCTGCGTTGCTCGAGCAAAATGGCTTTAGTTGCTCAGCGCTTTTATCAACTGTAGATGACTTCATAAGCAATTTTTGAACGCCCCGAAGGGCGTGCATTGCTCGATTTCTTCTCACTGTTTTAGACACACCTTTAAGAAACAAGTTCGAATTTGAAAACAAATTCAACCTACATTTTTTCTGTGCAATCCTGCAATATCGAAGGTTAATCTCCAGTACAAATTTTATGTTGCTTGCAATTTACCCTATTTTGTCATATACTTCATTGGGTAAATTCTCAGCTTTCGCAAATGTTTTTTTTTTTCAAAGTAACTCACCGTGAAAAATCGGAAGCCTACTAACTCGCGGATAATGTATTTTACACAATGGGCACAAGCTTTTTACACGGGCACACTTTTCGCAAGCAAGATGCTATACTGTGTATATGCGAAAGTACTTCCAGGTCCAGTTTTTTTAGTGTTTCTATAGTTTTCAGTTTTCCACATTTTCACTGGCTATATCTCAACCTCGAGCCGTCCTCAGACCATGAAAGAAAGTAAGTCCCTGATCAATGCGCGCAAATATTTTTGTCAGATGACAAACAAAGAGCTTATTCTAGTTGTGGCTAAAACCTTTGCTGTACCGCAACGATCGCTAAAAAACAAATACACAAATCGACTGCGGAATAAGAAAAACAACCATTTCAATGTGTGCATATAAATATTAGCTATGTTCCAGTGGCGTACCCAGGATTTCGGCTCGGGGGGGGGGGCGACAAAATTTTTTTCCTAATGAAGGTGCGTGGCGTTTTCGGAGTGCGTGGAAATAAATTTTTAAAAAATTTAAAAATTCAATTATTTCACAAGTGCAGACAAATCATTTCCACAATTTTATAACCCACGTAAGTAACTTTCAAAAATTTCGCGACCCATTCTCGCGGGGGGGCCACCTCTTCTCGCTCGCCCCCCCCCCTCGGTACGCCACTGCTATGTTCATATGATCACGAGTCGCTCGATGATGTAAATAAAGCAACAATTAATCTCAATCCGCCAAAATGTTGATTCTTGTAGTATTTGAATCCCTTGAATTTGCAAAGTCTAAGACTTGACTTTCCTTTAGAGATACTTCGAGGAGAGCTTCTAGTCTGTTGCGGTATTTTGAAAACTGATAAAGTGGAGGAAAACATATGTTTAGCCTCCCTTGTACTTTTTATCCCGTAGTCTTAGTGTAAATGAACGTTGAAACTAACTTGCGGGTGTCATTGGTCTATTGTCTGTACTGCGCGAAAATTGTGTTGTGAAGCTGAAACGTGCAATAGATTGCAACGGTCTAATTTCATTGTTAGTTTAAACCAAGTACGAAAGACTGATTGAAAATGATTCAATGGAAAACATTGGCACTTAAACACAATACAACATTAGCACACATACAAATCAGGTGACAGATGTGAGAAATACTGATAGATGAAATCGCCAGTAAACAGACCCCTTCACCCCTATATTGCCAGTAAATGTAGAGATTTCGTGCAAAAAGTACAACATCGGCTTTGGCCACGTGGCAGACCTACTAACTTATTGAAAATCTCCCTGTATAAGTTTTATCGCGGTTTGAAAAATTCAAAGTTCCTTTCAAGGCTAAAATGGTGTTTATTGTAAACGACAAAATCTATTGAGAATGTACTCTTCAATTAAAACAATTACATGGCAATCTCTCCTACTTCTAAAGCTATTTATTACATAGTAGCTACTGATATTATTATTAGTAATTATTATTATTAATCACACAATACTTCTGTAGGGGTTATTTCTTGTTCACGTGAAAGGTTGGTGTGCGGCAAAGATCAAGCGACGACACGAAATGAAATCTGTCTGAGCGAGGTACTGGAGACAGGGCTCGGCACGAGGTGGCTTACAAGCAAGCTGGGTATCGTTTTTGGGACGAAAAGCAAAGGGGGTTTCGTTTTTATGACCGAAGAGACACGGAAAATTGGCGACGGCGACCTTTTTTTTTAGTCGACGTTTCGTTTTTTGGGTTTTCAGGTTTTTAGAGGAAATTTGGTTGAGGGTCAAAGGGGACTTCGTAAAAATTCCCAAAAGTCCTCCATTTTCATCTAGCCACCTCGTGCCGAGCCCTGACTGGAGAATAGAGATCCACGAAGGAACACTGAGACACAATTAACAAGTAGCGGGCAATCGTAACATATGTGAGATCATGGCCCGTATCAAAGTGTCAGATCAGGGCAACAATAAACCCCTAAAGCGCCGAGCATACTTCAAGCGATTTCAATCGCGACGCGATTTGGCAATATTCCAGGTGTCCATAACTCATTGTAAGCACATTATAAATGTACAGAAGATAGGGTTTCATCAGTTTACGTAAGTTATACACACTATGCAAGTGCAGTTTTCTAACGTTGGATCCGAAGACTTCTGGCGAATTGCCAAATCGCGTCGCGACTGAAATCGCGTGAAGTATGCCCGGTCTTTGAAGGCAGCGTCCAGGCAGATCCGAGCTCGACGACCACCCCCACTTCCCTCGGACGGCCAACCCCTCATGAACGAAATCTCCTCAGCCTTGAGGTGTTTTCACGTGACCAACACAGTCGACTTACAGCGTTTACCTGTTAATACTTGCTTTCGACAAGGATAACATCAGAAGCACTCGTCCGGGTTTTCCCAAAATAGCCACAAAAGGTGGTTTTCTGAGTGATTCACGCTTTTTGAGTTCCATATTCGAAATCAGCGCCATTTAAAGGCTTGGATAACATAAAAATATAGAAGTCGAGAATCTGCCTGGACGCTGCCTTTAAGGCTTTGACCACACATTGCCAGTGTTATCCGTGTTAGTGGTGTTCTAGTGTTACCAGTATTGACGTGTTACTGCGTTACCCGCGTTAGTTTTACTCAAATTACCGGTACTAGTGATACTCGTGTTACTCGAGTTACTAGTACCATTGCTTTTATCGCTGTTGAAGGAAATAATCACCAATACAGTCTTATTTTTCACAACAGTTTTTTCAACATAAGTAACACTAGTAACACTAGTAACATAGTAACACTAGTAACACGGGAAACACTGGTAACACTGCTAACACGTAATACTAGTAACACGGGTGACACTGGTAATGTACAGTCAAAGGCTAATTCCCGATTCGTAAGTTGAAATTAAGACCGCCCATCCTTCTATACATTAGAAAGTAGAGAAAAAACTTCAGTAAACTGCCGCGGCGACTTTGCCAAGCTGCTGTAAGTTAGGGATGGTTTGTAAGGTAAACTGCCCTAGATGATGGCAAAGTAGCTCATGCGCAAAAGCGAAAAATTTCAGCAAACTTCTTCCATGACATATACGCAGAGAAGCGCGCGCATCAATAAAACGGTGATATCGTTGCACATACAAATTGCAGAATGATGAAATGGACTTCGTTTCGAAAATGGTGCCAGCTTGTCCCGAACCCTGGTCAGGATTCACAGAGACAGACAAACTTAGTTTTTTCCCCACTATGCAAGTGGTTCAAGAAGGAAAAGAAATCTTCGATAGCATACAACTATTTTCACTTTCCGCTGCGTTATAGAAGCGATCGAAATTTTCGTGGACATCTTGGAACAATCTCTTCAAAAACCCCGCACAACCACATTTTACTGCATCGATAATCAGGAAGAAAATTACTAATAATCTTGCTTAGCTTAGCAGTATTTAGTACTATACTGCTAAAGTATAGAAGCAAGGCGAAGCCGTAGGTGTTCTCATAACGATCTTGTATTTCAAAAAAGTAAAAAAGTTCTTCCCCATTATTTACACTATTCAGTTCTTACAGCTACGTAGTTATGTGTTTAGCTCAACATGGAGCCTATTGCTTCTCATCGAGTTTTCCTGTCCTAAAACAGAAAGAAACTCACTCCTCTTGACCGTCGCCCTTAAGTACCATTGCAGTGTTCTCTCCGCTTACTAAAAAATGCCCTTTCTTGTTGGAACATGCGAAATTTGAGGGAAAATCGCAGAATTTCTCAATTTCACGAGTGCGTTTGACGCTCATTACGCTTCATTACGCTTCGAAGGCAATGACATGATAGCGCAGAGTGAGTGCAAAGGCTACCGTTAAACTAAATTCCAACTTTTGTTTGCAATTGTGAATTTGTATGATCAATTAGTATCATACATTTGGCACTAACTTTGACATTGTTGAAGTGCATTTTGAGCTAAGCTTCGAACTGTGTGCCTATTCTCTGGCCTAAACTTCAACGGACTACACGTAAATCTCGTTTCATCAACCAGCCTTTTAATGCAGATGGTAGGATTATGATACATAAAGGCTATATATTCTAAAGAGTTTTCGTGAAGGGCAAAAGATTTTTTTCTCAATGTGCAAGGATCATTCAAATTTTTTGCGCAATTTGACAATTTAAGCGCATTTTTTTGTTCCTAGCATTGATGGAGTGTTTAATTTCCTAGTAATGCTAGGAAATTGAACTGTTTAATCTTTCTAGCTTGTCAAACTTTTTGCTATAGTCTCTGTTTGCTTTCTTTGCAATGCAAAGAGGCGAGTAAAGTGGAATTCTTTTCTTAGTCCTGGGGGTTACACAGTGAAGGAAAGCATGCTATAAGTTTACAGCTACTTTGGTGATAGATTTGTATCTTCTTAGGAAGGCTCTAATGCTATCCTTCACCTAACTGGTGCTGAAAAAGGATGATGGCACGTGGGTTATGGTAGGAAAGAGGAGTTTATTCCACCTTGTCCTCTGGAAAATGCAAGTCTCCGGTTAGGAAAATTCGTTTCCGTAACAAAAAACTGACGTTCAAAGACCAGCCAATAGATTATCTGTGCACGAAAATTCTACTCAGTGAAGAAAATAATTTGAGCCTCAACAGCGTCATCTTTAGGATGGTAGAGAAAGATCGGAACGGTTGTTCGGCTCTCTGAAAATAAAGAACATACAACGCAGCGACTCCGGTATATACTTCGAAGGCAATGCGGTAAGCTTTATCATGAATGTGCTATCAATATTTTTAGGTTCATGGTCTTTGAAGTTGGGTTCCCAGTTCGCATCATATATCAATGGACTAATAATTAATTCGGTCCCTTTTGCTTCTCCTACTGCTGCAGACAACTTTTTGTTCAGTATTCGGTACCTTTGTAAAGGCCACCTCCGAGAATTGGAACATAAAATCTTTTTGATTGAAATTTATTTTGCAGTGAAAGGAATCCGCAAGAAAGTGGGAAATCTCAATTTTCTCATTGTGCGCAAATATGAGAAAATTAGGTCTTTTCGTTTAGAATTATGAAATGCAAATCCAATTTTCATTAGTATTCACTAAGTAGGAAAAACTTGTCTGTATCCAAATCCTGCTGTTCTCTACATTCATTAAAGTATGGTGACGAAGCCTATAAAGTTGCAGAAACGAGCTTTTGGAATTTTAGTCGCGTCTGAGCGTAACTATCCCTTACAAAAGGAGATTATTTTTTAGCCATTTCACTATTTACGGTCGTTTCTATCAGGTTCACTGCCCATGATTTTTTGATTCCGAAGTAAGCAAACTCTTAATCTGCTATAGAACAATTACACACGTGTAATTCAGTTTTTAGTTAGTTCACTAGCTCAAACCTAAAGTTGCCAAGTCACAATTTCAGTATCAAGGGTAGTTCAGGAATTCGAAGAAACAACATGACATTATTCTCAAAGTGGTGAAGAAGCTTTCTTGATACTGGGCAAAAAACCCGTTTTATTATCATTTCTTTTGTATGTATGGAATTGATACTATATTTGGGCCTTTTATTGCTATGTAATCATCTATTTATATGAGACTAGCTGGCTTACCCGGCTACGCCGTCTGTTCCGAATAGAAAATTCCATTTCTTAACCGATCGGGACCAAACTTGGCACACATACACTTCGGGCCCCGGCGGGTGTCACAGTCGTCACTTTTCGTTATCGATGGATGTCGATTTTATCGATTTTTTGCAAAATTTGAGCTAGGGGGCTGGAATTTGGCAGAGGGGTGTAATCGAGCATGCTGGTCACCCCCACGGGGGAATTTTCTATTCGGAACATACGTACATACAGACAGACATACAGACATGCATACAAACAGACATTCAGCTTTATATGTAAGATTCGCGAATTCAAATGTTTATCCGATGTTTTTGAAATGCTTGGCATTTAACAGACATTTATGTAGGGCTGCATTGGCATTGTATGCATAGGAGGAGAAAAGAGAACAATTTTAAATGCGCTCTATCAGATTGCTGATCCTGGGGCAGGGTCTAAATATATACATGTCTATTCTGTTGCCGCAGTTTTTGGACACCATTAAAAAGGTTTACTTGTTATGTCTTCGCAACGTTGTAAGAATCTTTTTTGATATCGTAGTAGAGTCATTTTATAGATAACATGTGTCGCTGCACACATTGTGCGCTTTGACATCCCCATGCTAGTTTTTGATTGGCACTTATTATGGGCAGATTATACGATAATGCTGAAGCGTATGAATTGCAATGAAGCTTGTAATAAATTTTGAAAATCATAGTTGAAAGGTAACTACACTGTACAACACCTGTTAGCGCGCAATTACTCCCTCAAACCACATGGTCAAATACTTCATTTAGTTTCGGTCAGACCTAGCAGAAAATTACCCTTTAGATCCCAATATAGAGTGAGCTCAAACCGTGAACAAAGGAAGGCCGGAAGCCAAAGTTGGTACCAAAAATTAGATTCTTTCACATTTTTCAGCACAGGCCTCAGCAATATTACATTTCTCCAAACATAATTTTCGGCAATCTACATACAAATCTGAATAATCCGATTCCTCTATATGTTTACGGAACAAAAACAAAAAATTAACCATAATCTGGAAGGAGGAGCAGAAAAACCTTCCTATCACTCTTAGTAACCCATTATGCCTTTATAGAATTCAGGCACATTATGCTTTCGTTGATAAGTAGTCAAATCCAGGTAAACATTCCAATCATAAAAATATTCGTCTAAAATGAAGGCCATATTTGCGCCATTAATTTTTTTAAGAAAGTGGTTTGCGAAGTAGAAAAGAAGTCTCAGAAAATTTCAAAGCAGTGAGTCAAAAAAGGTTTTGGAAGCTCTAGGTATGGGAAGAAGGTTAGGGTTTTCGAAAATTTATTTTGGCCCCTTCTCAGCATTTGACGACCGTAGACTTTGCGTGCGTTACGCATGCAGTGCGAACGTGCCACAGGTACGCAGCAGCCCACCCATCGGCGCTGTGTCGCGACAATGTCGTTGAAATCATACTATACAGAATCATTTCTGTAGTGTGTATTTCGCAATCCCAACCAAAAAGCGACACCTGTCCACCGCGATGAACGGGAAACGGGCGAGCTGCGAGCGGGAAGAACGCGACTTGTCGCGCTGAGGACCGTGACGTGGTCGTAAGATCGCGTCGGCGACTCGCTCTTCTGAGCGGTTTCATACAAAGTGCAAAAAAAGGAAAATAGAGATGTATGGAACTATTTTCAGTATCAATAAAATTGTCGATAAAGATCTGTCGATAAAATTTTGCATTTTTCTAGAAGTCTTGAGTAGGCACAAAAAGAATAAATCATAGGCTTTTCTTTTTACAAAAAATGAGGGAAGAGTGACTAAGGAGTTTCCTTTTTGGTTTATTATTTATTTGTAGAAGCACCCCTTTGAATTTACGAACAACTTCAATTAAATTTTCGAAGACTACAAGGTATTTTCTGCTTCAAAAAAAAGCTCATTGTACAAGGTGAAATCGGTGAGCATATGGAAGACATCGTCATAACTCTACAAGATTCATTAAATTGTGTCTGGCAAACATTATATTTGGTAGCAAAACATAATTTTCGTGTTCTCATAGTAGGCGGACTGAACCACCAGACTCCTCATCGAGTACTTCGAAATGATAATCCTGGGAACACCTCAGAAGACGATTTTCGTAATTTTTTAATTTAAGAATGGTGTTCTCGAGTGCTTCCGAGTGACCACCGTAATATTGCACTGCTGGCAATATAAAGCAATTATCGCGGCCTCATTCCACCCATGCCTTTACCCGCTGTCGTGGTGAGATTGCCAAGTCGGCGGGTATACGCATCAGGCTCATCTAGGACAACCTTACCTAGGTGAATCGGTAGCTTTGCGCAGAGGCGATAACGTGACCAATGAGGCTCTGCCGAGGTGCGTTTATTGCTGGTTGAAAACTTATACCAATTGCCCGCGATGGCGCCTGAACAAGGCTGTCATACGCAATTTTTGAACGCCCCAGGGGGCAGCAGGACTATGAAACAAAATTAGGTATGCCCCAGAGGCGGCCGACGGAGGCTGAGGGTTACTTTTGGTCAATGTCCAATTGCCCTTTTCTATCACAAGACATTATTCGTAAAGGCAGCGTCTCGGCAAAATTTCGCTATTCAGATTTTCTCCTACTCGGAGCATTTCTCGCCATGAGGAGCCCATATCTGTGCTGCACAGCGCATGAAAATGACGAAAATGAGCTTTTTCAAACTTCATGTCCGCATTCAGTGAAAATACACCGGAAACATTTCGCCTCCCCCGTTTCGGACTCTGCCCACCTGCGCGTACTTTCCACTGAATGCGAACCTGGAATGCTTCGACAAAAAAAACCTATTTTCGCTATTTTTATGGGCTCAAAAGCCCAGATTTGGATTCCCCAGGCGAGAAGGCTCCGAAAGGGTAAGCGGAAAACGAAATCTTGCCGGGACACTGCCTGTAAAGCAGCGTTACTTGAGCAAAATGGCTTGGTTACTCAGCGCTTTTATCAACTGTAGATGACTTCATAAGCAATTTTTGAACGCCCCGAAGGACCGTGCATTGCTTGGTTTCTTCTCACTCTTTTAGAGACACCTTTAAGAAACAAGTTCGAATTTGAAAACAACTTCAACCTACATTTTTCCTGTGCAATCCTGCAATATCGAAAGTTGATCTCCAGTACAAAATTGTTTTATGTTGCTTGCAATTTACCCTATTTTGTCATAAACTTCATTGGGTAAATTCTAAGCAATTGTTTCGCAAATGTTTTTTTCAATGTAACTCACCGCAAAAAATCGGAAGTCCTACTAACTCGCGGATAATGTATTTTACACAATGGGCACACTTTTCGTAAGCAAGGTGCTATACTGTGTATATGCGAAAGTACTTCCAGGTCCAGTTTTTTTTAGTGTTTCTATAGTTTTCAGTTTTTTACATTTTCACTGGTTATATCTCAACCTCGCGCCGTCCTCAGACCATGAAAGAAAGTAAGTCCCTGATCAATGCGCGCAAATACTTTTGTCAGATGACAAACAAAGAGCTTATTCTAGTTGTGGCTAAAAACTTTGCTATACCGCAACGATCGCTAAGAAACAAATACACAAATCGACTGCGGAATAAAAAAAACAACCATTTCAATGTGCGCATATAAATATTAGCTATGTTCCAGTGGCGTACCCAGGATTTCGGCTCGGGGGGGGGGGGGACAAAATTTTTTTTCTAATGAAGGTGCGTGGCGTCGGAGTGCGTGCAAATGAATTTTAAAAAATTTACAAAATTTTATTATTTACAAGTGCAGACAAATCATTTCCACAATTTTATAACCCACGTAAGTAACTTTCAAAAATTTCGCGACCCATTCTCGCGGGGGGGGGGCCACCTCCTCTCGCCCCCCCCTCGGTACGCCACTGCTATGTTCATATGATCACGAGTCGCTCGATGATGTAAATAAAGCAACAATTAATCTCAATCCGCCAAAATGTTGATTCTTGTAGTATTTGAATCCCTTAGATTTGCAAAGTCTAAGACTTGACTTTCCTTTAGAGGTACTTCGAGGAGAGCTTCTAGTCTGTTGCGGTAATTTTGAAAACTGATAAAGTGGAGGAAAACATATGTTTAGCCTCCCTTGTACTTTTTATCCCGTAGTCTTAGTGTAAATGAACGTTGAAACTAACTTGCGGGTGTCATTGGTCTATTGCCTGTACTGCGCGAAAATTTTATTGTGAAGCTTGAACGTGCAATAGATTGCAACGATCTAATTTCATTGTTAGTTTAAACCAAGTACGAAAGACTGATTGAAAATGATTCAATGGAAAACATTGGCACTTAAACACAATACAACAGCACAGCACACATACAAATCAGGTGACAGATGTGAGAAATACTGATAGATGAAATCGCCAGTAAACAGACCCCTTCACCCCTATATTGCCAGTAAATGTAGAGATTTCGTGCAAAAAGTACAACATCGGCTTTGGCCACGTGGCAGACCTACAAACTTATTGAACATCTCCTATATAAGTTTTATCGCGGTTTGAAAAATTCAAAGTTCCTTTCAAGGCTAAAATGGTGTTTATTGTAAACGACAAATTCTATTGAGAGCGTACTCTTCAATTAGAACAATTACATGACAATCTCTCCTACTTCTAAAGCTATTTATCATGTAGTAGCTACTATTATTATTAGCTATTAGTTACACAATATTTCTGTAAGAGTTATTTCTTGTTCACATGAAAGCTTGGTGTGCGGCAAAGATTAAACGACGATACGAAATGAAATCTGTATGAGCGGTACTAGAGAACAGAGATCCATGAAGGGACACTGAGACACAATTAACAAGTAGAGAGCAATCATAACCAGAGTTGAGCAAGAGATCAGGCACAAGTCCTTTGAAAACGACTCCCCTTCCCATGGAAACCCTCAGACGAACCCTTCTTCCTCCTCTTGACCTCCACACTTCAAAGATATTCTGGAGGACATTATCCTTTTCTAGAGAGTTTTCAGATTTTGAGAACTGTACACCCGGTCTGTGACTGCACTTTACATTCACACGTAATTTGACGGCCGATTTTTATGATAGGACCTATTGAAAGGGCTATAATTTTTCTAGGGGTGGGCCGTTGGGCTCCAAATTTCCAATGTAGCAAGAAAAAGCTATGGGTTCAATAACCATACCAGGAACAGAGCGACTTCTGGACTTTGGAGGCAAATTAAAGGGGTCAGGCGCAAACCCTTAATGCCAGGCAGCCTAACCTTTTGAGGGGTTGTTCTTGACCGATTAACTTTATCACCGGAGAAGCTTTTCCACCTTACAAGGAGAGGATACTTAGTCGAAAGCACCAATTGAAATGAGACATACATTATCTTAAAGCGCTTGAAACGCTGATTCAAAATCTATAGTTTCTAGCTGCGGAGCGGTTTTGTAGAAGGAGTTATGAGGGGTTTTTTCCTCTGGGGTTGAGGCGCCCTCCAGCAGGTTTCCCCTATCTATGAGCGCTGTAGAGGAGCACCAACTGGTGACAACTAGCCTAGTGGCCAGTAATTTGAATGAAGATTGCAATAAGGGTTATAATACTTGTATCACTTTGGTTCTTTTAACCTTCTAACTTTGAATAGTATCAATATCATCAGAAATTTCAAGCTTCACGGCTCTAAAGCTATTTAGAAGCTCAGTTTTGCAAAATTTGCGATAAAGTTGCATGCGAAAGAGATTAAAACCTTGACACTCTCCTTATTCAAGCAAGTCACTTACCACTAGACCAGTTGCAACCAGCTGGTACTCCTCTACAGTACTCATAGATAGGGGGAGACGTGCTGGAGGGGCCTCAACCCCAGAGGTAAACACCTCTCATAACTCCTTCTACAAAACCGCTCCGCAGCTAGAAACTATAGATTTGGAATCAGCGTTTCAAGCGCTTTAAGATGATATATGTCTCATTTGAATTGGTGCTTTCGACTAAGTATCCTCTCCTTGTTAGTTTTATATGATTCGCTTAAACCTCGAAGATTGTACAGTAGATGTTTGAGCTTACCTCGACTTGTTTTGGCTTTTGGTGATTGGTGGGGTTTAAGCACTCAAGATGGAAATCCTGGTGAAATTTTGACAGCACTTCTTGATCCACTTTTTGAAAGCGATATGAGATCTAATTCCGACCGTAGACTGATAAAGAGTACTATCAGGTTGGCACATAAGTTTTGCAACTGCTCCCATAACCTTCTTCCTATATGGAGCATTCATACACCGGCGTCATGTAGAATGTGACGTGAGCTACGACAAGTTCACGTAAACCGTTGATTATGTAGCTAGATACTGAGGCATCACTAAGCTGCCAAACCTCAGAATCCGCTAGAACTTTGCAATAGGGTAATCCAGTAATGGGAACACGAATTTCATATTCACTTGTCGCTTAAAAATTTTTTGACCTTTCGAAGGAAGCGTTCTTAAGCGAAACGAGTCTCATTTCTGTGATCAGCATGGTCAAATAACCCCATAGCCCAAGTTGCAGCAAAATCTAACGCAATCTAAAATTTGTCCTATTACACAGAGAACCTACTGCAACTTTTACATAAGGTGGCAAAATTGGACAGAAATATCTGCAGTTGCAGTTTACATCATAATCCTTATACTGCCAGAAAATAAATGCGCTACGTTCAAAAAGACAAAAGTTATGTAAATAGTTGCACTACTTATGTGCCAATCTAATAAAAGGCGTAAAAATAAATATATTCACAGCTGTTCATTCCTCTGGTAGAGTTGTGAGATTAACGGTTGAGCGCTCTTCTTCTTCACCTTACTCGATCGTAGTATCTTTTCATTTTTTGAACAATTTCGCCTTTTTACGACCTCCCCCCTTTGCTCTTACCCCATACGACCTCCAGGTCTGGCAAGCCTGACCCCACGCTCAACCCTAATCATAACATGTGTGGGGCCATAATCCGTGCTAAACCTTTCGTCAGATCAGGGGAACTGCAATAGACCCCTAAAGCTTTGACCAAATATTGCCAGCGTTATCCGTGTTACTGGTGTTACCAGTGTTACCGCTACTATTGCTGTTAAGTAATGAAATAATCATCAACACAGTCTTATTTTTTACAGTAACATCAGTAACACCAGTAACACGAGTAACACTAAGGTAACACGTAACACTAGTAAAACGGGTAACACTCGACCGCCCATCCTCCTATGCTTTAGAGTAGAGGAAGAAATTCAGTGCCGCGGCGACTTTGCCAAGCTGCCGTAAGTTAGGGACGGTTCGTAAGGTCAACTGCCGTAGATGATGATTAAGTAGTATTATGCGCAAAAGGAGAAAATTTCAGAAATTTCTTCCATTACATATACAGGAGAGCATCAATAAAACGGTGATACCGTCCCACATATAAGATGCAGAATGATGTCTAAATCTTATATATGAAGCTCAATGTCTGTTTGTATGTCTGTATGTCTGCCTGTGTGTACGTATGTTCCGAATAGAAAATTCCATTTCTGAACCGATCCGGACCAAACTTGGCACACATACACTTCGGGCCCCGGCGGGTGTCATAGGCTACTTTTCGTCATCGATCGATATCGATTTTATCGATTTTTTGCAAAATTCGGGCTACGGGGCTGGAAGTTGGCACAGGGGTGTAATCGAGCATGCTGATCACCCCCACGGGGTGATCAGCAGTATATGTGTATATGTGTGCCAAGTTTTTTTTTGTTGTGTGCCAAGTATATGTGTGCCAAGTTTGGTCCGGATCGGTTGAAATGGAATTTTCTATTCGGAACATACGGCGGAGCCAGGTAAGCCAGCTAGTATTTTCATAAAGAACAGCCTAAGAATTTCTACACCTTTCAGCTCCCGCCAATTTGGAAGGAGAGATACTTTATTAAAACATGAGCGATAATCTTATAAGATCGGATACAGCGTAGCTGCTGCGACATCAGCAAAAGGTATTCCGCCTGCGACCGCAATGGCGTCCGCTTGTGCCCGCATGCGAAACTGCCTGTTGCATGTCTCAAAGAACACAGGCGTTCCAATCATTTGATTCCGATCGGACCATAATACATCGCTCAAGAGATATGTCACTCTAAAGACAAAAGAGTAAAAGAAATGTATATCGCATACATACTACCATATAAATGAACTTTTCCTGACGTACACTAGATTCATTCATGCTTGTTACAATTTACAATTGAGTTTCACACTTAAAGTATTCATTTTTGCAGTGAAGCATCCGCAAAATGGCACTCTTTTTCTTTACAAACATGCGAAAGTTGCAATTTAACGTGCAAAAATAATGAAGTTATCGTTGCAGGACTAAGGCCCGTATGCACGTACATCCCCGCTGGGGAGGGGAGGGGATCTGAGAGGGGATGCGTCATATCTCGCTACTTTACGTATCTTTCTTCTTCCTTTTCTATTTTGCTTATGAAGGTTCTCATACCCTACTACCTGCGCATAATCGATCCCAGGTTACTCGCATAACTGATTAGATTTGTACTATTTTGTGTGATCCCCTGGGAATCCCCAGGGGATCACCTCTCATTTTCAAAGTCATTTATCTTCCTGAGAAATCAATAAAAACGCCGCAAAATTGTACTGAGGATATACTACGGTACTGCTAAGCATGTTTAAAGTAAAAATAAGTGAAATCCCAGGATATCGAAATTTTCGGTAATCCCTGGCTCAAAAGCTAGGGATCATCGAAAATTTCACAATCTTCAGATTCCATTTTTTCTGTCGAAAACATGCTTAGCAGTGCCGTAGGATATCCTCAGTACAATTTTGCGGCGTTTCCATTGGTTTCTCAGAAGGATAAATGACTTTGAAAATGAGGGGTGATCCCCTGGGGATCCCCTGGGGATCCCCGGGGGATCACACGAAATAGTACAAATCTAATCAGTTATGCCAGTAACCTGGCATCAATTATGCGCAGGTAGTAGGGTATGAGAACCTTCATAAGCAAGATAGAAAAGGAAGAAGAAAGATACGTAAAGTAGCGAGATATGGCGCATCCCCTCTCAGATCCCCTCCCCTCCCCAGCGGGGATGTACGTGCATACGGGCCTAAGAAGTGTGCTTCTATAACTTTAGCACTGTAGTGCAGCTTATTTCAATTTTGTTGCATTTACAATTAAACGGACTCAGATTGACATTGACAAAGTGCCTGAATGGGACACAATACCATTATCACAACAATACATAGAAGGATTACGTCTCTGAAATTGCACTTATTAGCGTTTAGGCAACATCGCAATTCTGCCTGCGTTTAATTCACCTGCACATCATATGGTAAGATTATACCACTTAAGCAATGTGCTTGAGTTTAGCACTTTTCCGAAAAAAGTTAAGTACTTACCAGAAAAGATCTTTGCGAAACTTTTGGAGTCACAAATTGAGGAACTCACAATAGCATTGCGTAACTCTCTACGTTTCCGTTGCACTTGCACACTAGATTTACTCAGATTCAGTCATTCAGTCATTTTTTCACCATTAAGTTGGTAACTAAGTTTTGCAACTTCTTTCATACGTTCTCTCTTTGAATTCATCGCACTCAAACTTTGGCATTATGTAGATCTTAATGTGTTCTACAGCTGCGCACAAACTGTTTGATGATCAAATACAAAATAAAAATTTTTTTAGGAATCCGAAACTAGTGCGTTTTGAGAATTTATGAGATTAAAACAAAAGTGAAGCCGTCGCGTGGACATGCGCAATGATCCGAAATTTTATATGATCATTGCTAAAGGTTGACTATTTGGCTTAGAAAAAAATTATGCTTGAAAAAGAGTCGCGATCTGGCGTCTTCAAGATTTTCATCGAGTCACTGTACCCAAAGCTGGTGGGGACGCCCGTCAATGACTGAGGAGTTGGAACCTCAGAATTCTCCAAAAGTATGCGGAGGAGGAAACCCTCGAGCACGAACGTCCTATTTATTTGTTGTATTGACCTCTATTCCTTTGTTTAAAGCAAGTTCCATATGCAAACCTTCAGCAATTCTACAAAAATCTCCTAGCATGCAAATCCAGTATTGCTTCTGAAAGCAATGTTTACAAAGTGGGGGTCTTAGGATTTCAGTGTCACGCAAAAGTGGGCCCTTCGAACAAGCCATCGCGCAAGTGCGAGGCCACAACGTTCAACAAGAAGCACGAAATACCGTCGGAAAGTGGGAAACTTACGCCTTAAGAGCGGAGTCCTCCACCTGCTTGAAGTCCTGCTCGGCAGCAAAGTACATATGCTGCCACAGTCATAGGGCCGGAGCAAGCTTTCTTTCTTTCTCTCTTTCTTGACCATCCAATTTCAAATCGTAAGGCCTTGTGACGTGTTCTCGCCGTTTTCGCTCTCTCTAACGTGGATTTTCGGATTCACTGTTGAACGTATAACCCCAGGTAAGCGAATTTGCTAAAAATCGAGGTTTTTTTGAACACTGCCTCTGATCAGCAGTCGGAGAACCCCCTACACCAAGTTTCGGTCGGATCTGCAATTTGAAACCTTTTTGATACCACATATCTAATGGAACCCTTACTGCAACTTGAGAATTTGGCGGAATAGCAGCTGCGCTTGTAGTTTGTGCCACAGCCTGCGTAATGATTAGATTCGAGTGCGTCATATTTAAAGAGAGGAAAATCATTTCCAAACTAGTAAATAATGATTTTCATTTTGAAAGTCACAAGCTTTGAAAGGTTATGCAAGTTGAATAATTTTGTTTCAGTTCAAAACGTTTCTTGCAATTGCGTACCTGAGCTCTTTACCCTGTGGAACTTTTCAAAAAAACGTTTCGCTTTTGAGTCCTGGATATTACAGCGTTCAGGTAGCAGTTCTACTCTTAGCATTGTAGGCAACCACACATGAAACTAATTTTACTTATGTAGGAAGGAGACAACGTTACGCTTCATCTTACGGCTAATGCGAAAAGTGGATGGTCCCATTTGAGCTGGAATGTGTGGGAGCATATACCTCCCTGTCTCTCTGTAACAAAAACATGTAAACAAGTAAGAATGATTATTTGCTTTTCACATAGATTACTGGACAGAACAGGGCTCGGCACAGCTGGCACCGGATCAAGATGGATATCGCTTTTAGGGCGGAAAGCAAAGGGGATATCGTCTTTCCGGGGTCTGGGGCGGAGAAGAGCGCCGAATGCCGAAAATGC
Source organism: Cylicocyclus nassatus (assembly GCA_958299035.1). NCBI lineage: Eukaryota > Metazoa > Nematoda > Chromadorea > Rhabditida > Strongylidae > Cylicocyclus > Cylicocyclus nassatus. The sequence goes on from CATQJL010000223.1 coordinate 74,877,253, forward strand.
CGCCGACATGCCACCGGCATGCAGCCCATCAAACAAACAAAGGCATTGTTTTCAGCCAAAACGCAATAGTATGACACCAAATTTGGTGTGTGCGTGCGCGTTGGGAGACCTGAACTATGACCCAGAAATTTATGAAAACTTATGTGAATGAAAGCTGTGCTGAACTTTTTTCTGAATTGGCTTGCTGCGTGCCAGCTGGGTGCCAGCTGAGCTGGCACCGACACTTTACTCACATAAGTTTTCGTACTTTTTTACATAAAATGTCCGACACTTTACTCATATAAGTTTTCGTACTTTTTTACATAAAATGTATCTGCACTATAAAAGTCTACATACAGAGAGAAAGCAACTTCATAATGTTTTCTTTTCAGCGTTTTAAAGCCATCTGAAAATTACTCGGTCTTCCCCGCAGTCCAGAAATCGGCTTTTCTGCTTTTCAAGAGGTATTCAACCACTTAAAAAGCTCAGAAAGCTGTGAAAAGTTGTTCCATGAAATCAGCATGCATGAAAACCTTACTACAGACTTTCACATAATCTAAAAATAATGACGGATCTTCAAAACAGGTCAAAGAGGACTTCGTACAAAATTTTCAAGATCAGGGACTTCGTTCTAGAATTTCCCTTGTGAAAGCTCGTGCGAAGCCCTGGGAGAGAACCAAGTAAACAATCAAGTTGTAACCTAATGGAAAAATTGAATATAATACGTGGTGCACAGATGGCCTCAACGCTTTGCGGCTTTGACAAACTTGAGAAACTCTGCAAAGTTTTTTTTAATTCTTGTTATTCTACGCTTCTTACTGCTAAATTTTACAGAACGAACTCATTCCGCTTCTATACCCATGATCTAATTTTGTTGAATGGTGACGCAACACAGCGATAGCAATTTCCTTTTTCATTCTTTCAACATTGGCGTGCAGCTTCTGAAAATATTTGATTTCCCCTTCCTATAGAAGATTTTGTTGTTTAACATGTTTCTTTTATGCGCCACATGAATTCAGTGATTTATTCCCAACGACGCTTAGTTTGCTTTTACCTCTAAATTCAATCTTTGTGTATCTATCATTCATCGCAGTCCTGGAACTAATTGCATTTTTTATACTCTGATTGATGACTATCTCGTAATTAGAAAAGTTTTTGGGGACAGATATGAAAAGGTGAATTACCAATGATAGATAGTATGAGAATTTTAATAGAGCAAATGGTGACGCTCCATATCTAACAAGGGAAGGATACCAAAATTAGTTGACGTTTGAAGATGAGATGTATATCGTTAGATGCGCCTTTGAATGCTGATTCCAAATCTGCTTTCCTTTTTTGCGGAATAAGTTTCCGAAAGAAGTTATGAGCGTTTGAATGTCCAGATTTGCCAAGCAGTGAGTGACTTGAAATCAGCGAAAAGGTCTAAAACAACACCTATGCGATTTTCACCAGCTTTGTTCCTTTCTTGCAAACAATATTCTCGATAAAAAATGATTTTTTACTTTCCGGTGTTTTTGCACAGCTTTTCGCCAATTTTAGGCCACCTAAACCTTGATAAATTTAAACATTTGAACGCCCATATCTTCTTTCGGAAACTTATTCCACAAAAAAGGAGAGCAGATTTGGAATCAGCGTTCAAAGGCGCGTCTATATACATCTCATCTTCAATCGCCGACTAATGTTGGTCCTTCCCTTGTAAGTTGGACCAACTTTGGTTTAACTGAAGAAAAAACTTTCATTCAAAAAGTTGAGACCAGGCAAGAAAGATTTACCATAACCGTAAGCAATGGAAATTCACGTATTGGTTTTACAGTTTGATAAAATTGATTAAGGGTCGCCGAAGAGAAGTTGATCCATTGTACGATACTCTCACAATTTTGAATGTGAAAATTAAGGATGCAGGGATCTACTATGAAGGAAATGCAGTGAGTTTTTGGAGCTTACTCTGGCAGACTTTGAAGGAAAGGTTTCAATGGTTGAGTTGCATTAAATTCTTATCAAATGCAAACCGTAGTCTTACCCTAAACTAAAACAAAAGCAGTGCGTATCGTTAATGCAAGTCCTTCACATCTAAATGAGTTCTTATTAGGGGCAAATGAATAAACTTTTCATTTTCACCCCAGCACTTGCTCAATGTATCAATGTTACCTTATTGATGTTTTTACAGAAAAAGAACGATTTCAAAAGATGGCAAAAGGGCTACAGCATCTCTCTCCACGTGATGTCAAGATACTCAAAATGCAAATGATCGCGTTTGGTGCGTCCGTGGAACTTTCGAATCGCCATTTTGTGTAATTAACACGTCGTCTCATTTCGTCCATAGCACTAATCAGAGAGCTTCTACACTGCGCCGCTGCCGTTTTTGCGCTGGTTTCCGCTGTTGCACGAAGGGCATTGTTTCCGAATCATTGTCTCCTCGGCGCGCGTGCGGCGCGAGAATTTATCAATCTGTTCTCTGTTATTTACATCTTTTCTTGATTTGTCTGTTATAGGCTAGTTTTGAGGTATGAGTTTTTGAATGATGATTGCTCGTAAATTTGGAACATCACTATTGGGGACAGATGCGCTAAGTATCGCCAACATTCAGGAAGTATAAAAACTGGGCTGTTCATTGCTTTTTCCCAATTTTTATAAAGCTCAACTTTTGTGCTTTTTCTATATGAGGCGGTTTGGAAAGCTGAATGCGACACTGAAAACATTATGTAAATCCAAGATGACACGAACAGTAAGCTTGTAAAAGCCGCGTCATTCACAACATAGAATATGAAACTTAAGCTAAACGAGCTGCTTACTCGTCACGTTCCTCGGACTTGCTTTCTCGTTTTTAGTGTTAAGCTCAAGTTTTATATTCGGTGAGTTATGCATTCTTCATTCTTGCGTCCATGCATCATCGTGGATTCTCACACATGCTCTCCAATATCGCACCCAGCTTTTCAAATTGCATCATTCACGAACGCATAAAACTTGAGCTTAATAAAAACTCAAAAAGGCAATGAACAGTTCACTCTGTAAACCCAGCTGATTGTAGGCAACACTTAGCGCATCTGTCCCCGACGGTGGATGTTTTAGAGGAGCAAATTATCCAGAGACATGCGCCTCGAAACCAATCTATAGCAGGCACTCAAAAGAAACAGATGTGAGAAACACAAAAATAGACTGATCAGTGAGTTTTTGAGGCGCAGATGCACAATAGCTTGACCCACTGCGCTTCAGCTGCAGAGGCAACGAGCTCAAAGCGGCTGACAGCTGCAAAAGCGGTAAACGGCGCAAAACCACAAGCTACTTCTCATCAAATATCCCTTTTCTTGATAGAATGTATCAAGGAGAGGCAGTTTAAACGACCATAATCCTGAAGCCTCAAAACCTATTCTTTGTCGACCGCTTATTGATTGTAGCCGAAGGTGAAGGTTTTAAGTTTTCGCGAAGTGACATGAAAGCATGATCACTGCACCATTATAAGTAACAATGTTAATGTTAGGATATTAGTCATAGCTCAAGCCATTCATGTATTATAAATTATAGGTTAACATTGGTATTTTAAACCATTAAAACACGAATCCAAGCCTTGAAGAGTCAAAATCAATGAGCAAGCATGTAATGATGATGCCAATCAAATTCGAAAAATTGTAACTTTGTCGATGGACAGCAGCATCACTATGACAAGGTCATTGAAACTATCCTGTCTTCTGTTTGCAGAATTGAATTCATCCGGCTCCCGCTGCTTATCTCTGAAACAGGGAGCAGACGATTTTTAGAAGTCTAACACTCTGTAAATTCCTGTAAATTCTGCAGACAAGCAGCTAAAACAACGCGAAGAATGGCATTCATAAGACATTTCAAATTCTATTACGTCAACGTTATCTGCCTTATCTGCTGACAGAAGGTAGAGGACGATATGTCGCCAATAGGCTGCACCTAACCGGAAAACTAGTGCGAGCTACAACATGTGAAAGCGCACAATTAGTGAAAGATCTTTGTTGCGGGGCCTCTCAACGACCTCTGCTCCATCCAGAATTTTTGATGCCCTGCTGAAATTTTTGATGCCACGCCCGAAAGTATGTAAGCTGCGACGATTGTCAGCTTACACAATGTGATAGATATCAATCTTTTTCTATAAACAAACGCTTTAAAATGTACTTTATGCAGAATTTCTTACTCTTTCCAGCTGCTAAACTTACGTTGCGTTTCGTTGCGAGAGTGACGAGTTATTTGCTGGACATTACAACCACTCGTTTCTACCATGTCCAACTTTCGCTAATTTTCAAAATTTTTGTATGAGACTTTTGGAGGAGCTCTAATAACCAGCAGATAGGGCAAACCTCTTGCCAAGTTATGCAATTTTTCTCTTCTTTCCTGCTGCTTTTTCAGAATTTTGCTGAACAATTTTCCAAAAGTCTTGTGTTTTGGAAAAATCGCATAACTTGTTATTGCATCAAACACTGCGAAACCTACAAAATACTGAGGTTTCAACACTCGTTTATTACTACCGCTACCATCACAAAGTGATTGAGCGATTTTCGCTTCAAAACATGAGGATTTTGAAACATAGTTTACGTCAATGCGCACTCTTGAAATTGAGAAATACTGTGATTTTCCCCCACAAATTTCGCCTGTCTCGGCAAGAAAGACAAGTGTTACAAAGAGGAGAAAAAGTTGCATCGAATGGTGACTGAAGTGTTCAATATTTTATGTTCTATGAGGTTAAAATAGGCTGAATATAAAATTTGGTCACTTCAAAAAATAAATCGTAGAAACTCTGGAAGACAAGCCGTAAGGCTACAAAAAATTGCATCTGTTGGCAAAAGGTTTGCCCTATCTGCTGATTATTAGAGCTCCTCCAAAAGTCTCATACAAAAATTTTGAAAATTAGCGAAAGTTGGACATGGTAAAAACGAGTGGTTGTAATTTCCAGCAAATATCTCGTCACTCTCGCAACGAAACGCAACGTAGGTTTAGCAGCTGGAAAGAGGAAGAAATTCTGCATAAAATACATTTTAAAGCGTTTGTTTATCTCCATTCTAACGTGTTTGCCGATGGATTGAAAGAACTGACAAAACTTTTGCACCGACCTAATATTTCTTGACCTGCGACGAATATATAATACTAGCTGGCTTACCCGGCTCCACCCGGCCCTGTCAAAAAGACTATGATAAAGCTCCCATCCCTATCCCTGTACAACCTTTTCCTGTGTCCACTTCTACATGCCAGTACCTAGCTAGCTCAAACTTTGCAAAAAATTGACAAAATCGATAAAAGTGATGGATAATTTCAAAAAATAATATCGTGTTCGTAATCAGCATGCTCGATTACCCCCTGTGTCAACTCCCAGCAACGTAGCTCAAACTTTGCAAAAAAATCGATAATATTAATAAAAGTAAAGGATAATTTCAAAAACTAATATCGTATTCTTAATCAGCATGCTCGATTACCCTCTATGCCAAATTCCAGCCGCGTAGATCAAGCTTTACAAAGAAATCGACAAAAATCGATAAAATCGATATCGATCAATGACGAAAAGTAGCCTATGAAACCCGCCTCGCCCCGAAGTGTATGTGTGCCAAGTTTAGTCCGGATCTATTCGGAAATGAAATTTTCTATTCGGAACATACGTACATACGGACAGAGCAGATAAACAGACATTCAGCTATATATATAAGACTAGCTGAATTACCCGGCTCCGCCCGGCTCTGTCAAAAACGACAAAGGTTCCATTCCTATTTCTGTACAACTTTTTGTTGCCCACTTCTGCATGCAATTCCTTATTTGTTAGTAATCAGATGCTCACCTACCTCCCTCACCAACCCCCAGCCCCTCACCTCATGCTTTGCAAAAAAATCAAAATCGATAAAAGTAAGGATAATTCTAAAAACTAATGGCGCTATTCGGCTACCAACTTGCTCAAACTCGTGTATAGGGTTATTCGAGCCGCTAAGGGCGAATATCGTAGTCATTTCGCGCGATAGATCCATTTTCTGGGTTTACGGTGGGTACACGTAAGAAACTAAAATCATGGATTTCGCTGAAACTTTGCTACGTGGGCTAATTGGCATGCTGATTACGAATACCATACTCCTTTGACATTTTGGGGCCTTTTCACTGAGTTATGGTAAGTATACAGCAGAGGGGCAAATCTCAGTTTTGTCTGAAAGTCGCTCTACAGAGATTCGACCTTTTGCCCACGATTAAAACACTCTCCTTGCGTTTTGTGACCTTTTCGCAGAGTTACAGTAGGTACGTGGCAGTGGGTAAAAATCATGAACCTGCCTGAAACCTTGGCAGGGAATTACCTAAAGTGCTGTTTCAAGAATATCGTGCTCAATCCCCAGATAAAGGCAATTTGTGTGGTATGGAAGGTTTTCCGCGACCGTGATGCTTTCCTTCTAGGACCACTGCAACGGGCTTGTAACTCGGCGTGCAGTCAATATTTGAGAGTGCAATTAAGCTCATTCGAAAGAACGAGACTTGCTCTACATGATGGTATGCAAATGAGTTGAGTTTGAGAAATATCAGAGATTTGGCGGATGGGGTGGTAGAGGGCAGCCTTAGAGGTGATTGGAGTGAAAGCTCTTATGAACACCAGAGCAGCCTTAGAGCTTCGAAATGGATCTACTACAAGAAAATTGACAGTTCTGAACTTCCAGGATAAAATTGGTAGCGAAAGGAGTTCTCTTCAACTTTAGCTGAAAGTGCTTAGACTACAACTGAAGCTGCCCTCTACCACCCCATCCGCCAAATCTCTGATATTTCTCAAACTCAACTCATTTGCATACCATCATGTAGAGCAAGTCTCGTTCTTTCGAATGAGCTTAATTGCACTCTCAAATATTGACTGCACGCCGAGTTACAAGCCTGCAAAGCAGTACAAGTCAGTGGTGAGGTGCAGGTGGGGTCATGTGCAAGCACTGCCAAGGGCCATTTTCAGCCAAGAAACTCATCAGCACACGTCCGATGCATAGAGGATGGCAAAGAGCATCTATTTTATCCGGAAGGCTTTGTTGGGATGTCTTGAACAGGTTTCCGTGTGAAGAAATTTGGCTTGATAAAGGAAATTAGAAGTTGTTTTTTGAAAAAAGTAAAATAAAACTCAAGCTTGCGTTTTCTGGGGAAGCAACCATAACCAGTGTGTAGTTCTTGACGAGCTCTGTATAGTAGTGTGTTTACCCTTCCGGATAACTTGTGTTTCCGCTTTAAAGTAGGACTCAAAAGAAAATTTTCGCGTTCGAAGAATTATTGTCCGCGACATTGTGACGCGGCCATTTTCGGACTTTTTTTAGAAAAAGATTCTTAAAATTTTTAGAACACATGTTTCTCGAAAAACTCAAAGTGTAGATTGTAGATCTTGAAGAGCTCTATCACTTCATGCAATCAATACATTTTTCATCCTTGTTTTCACTCTGAAAAAGAGCGATGAAAAAGGGAGAGGGGTTTGTCCGCAACTTTTTGGCGGTCACTGTATATATATATATATATATATATATATAGACGTTCGCTTGCTAGCTCCATCGTTCCTTCTGCAGCTGCAATCGTTTTTATTGGTAGATCGAGGTCTTTTTGTCGAAGGGAATGTCGCATCTGGCATCGTGGATTCATTTCTTGGCATTCCGCAAATAGCTTTTTTATTTAGCAAGCATTGCGATCCGTGAACGTCACAGCTGGTATTGAGGGGTCATCGTATGCGACTCTCATGCATTATCTTGCTCAATTGCATCGCGATCCGCGATAGAGATGCAGTCGATTCAAGTTCTACGCAGAAGAAACTTGGACGGTATGACCTGAGGAAATCATGAAAAGTTGCATATAACCATTTTGCGATACGAGAGAGCCCGGCACGAACTGGCTCTGAAAATTTCAAACGATGTCCACGATAAGTCAAAAACTTTCCATTCCTTCGACGCTAAACCAAGTGGAAAAAATGCCTTAATGCTTTACAAGAAAGGTCAATAATGACGACTGAGTAATTTGTATTGTGTGACATGGAACGGATTTGAGCCACCATTGCGAGTTTTCTAACAAGACTATTGTAGAGGAGTGGAGAGGAAGAAGTTTGAAACCGTTTTGATACTACTATGATTCTCTTGGCACGCAGATTAGAGCTATGTATCAAAATTCGAAAATGTGTGAACAAAAGCGTGCAAAGATTCCAGCTAAATCGAAAAAACAGTTTGCCTTGCTTTCGAAAACTTCTTTCTACAGTTTAGTATATCTCAAGCGTATATACACACCAAGTAGTTTCATAACGCCTACTTGAAGTCAACAAACCATTGCTTACTCGGAGAACATTTTAGAAATTTTTCAAGTTGTATAAGATCGTTTGAAGCACGTAAACGATGGCTCATCTCTAACAGGCAAAGGATACTTGATGACCGTGGCCTTTTAAGATAAAAAACCCGTTAAATGAACCTTGAAGCGCTGATTCCAAACTTGTTTTCATTATCTGCTGTGCGCTCTTCCGAAAGAAGTTGTAAACATTTCTTGTCATCAAAATTTGCACTGTTTTTGATGCAGGATTCACCAATATCGTTAGAATGTTCGCTTACACAATATTAAAGAGCGTACAGATAAAGTGAAGTTTTACTTTATGATTTATGATTTATTTGCCTTTCATATTATTACAATATGAGGCACCCAAACAAACTGATTCATTCTTTTAACGTGAGTGATCTTACTCTTTGCCATTCAAAAGTGCCAAGCTTCTTCTTTCTCTCTAACTCGTTAGGGCCAGTATATCGAGTTGTGTTCTCTTCAGGGCTTCTTGCAGTTCATGTAGTTGGTCTTCGTTTGGCAGGCGTCTCACGTTGAATGTTCCGATGTGTGAACAGTCGTTGTTGTTGTTGTTGTTGTTGTTGTTGTTGTTGTCCCAACTCAGACAATCGACCGGACCCCTCCGCCGGACAGTCCGAATCTGCCAGAGTTGCGCCGGACCCAGTTGACCAATGAGAGAGGGGCAAATGGGCGGTCCGTCGCGGTGACATCACTGGCAGGCAAGTGGGAGGCTTCTCCGGCCCTGCTGCAAAGGTACGCCATTTCTCCAGCGCGACTCTGCCAGATTTGGCGGACTCGCGCCGGAGAAATTTGCCCGGCGCGAGTCCGCCAGATTTGGAAGAGCCGCGCCGGAGAAAATCGGAGGGGTCCGGAGCAGAAATGGGAGGCCTCCGGAGCAGAAAATGGGAGGTATTCGGAGCAGAAAATGGGAGGTATCCGGAGCAGAAAATGGGAGGTATCCGGAGCAGAAATGGGAGGGCCCCGGAGCAGGCTGCGTATCGATTTGGCGCGTAGCAAGCAAACGTCTAACGCCGCGGTGATGAGTCCTCTGTTTACGCTCTTTCTCCATATTTTAGTCGTCGTTTCTTTGATTTTGTTATTTTTCCGCGTTTCTTTACCGTTTTTTTTCTTTTCCGCGTTGCTCTTCGTCGCGTTGGCGTTTATGTTGTTGTAAGTTCCTCGTTTTCAGGTCAATGTTTCAAATTTTCGTGCGGTTGCACTCAATCACCTTTAGTGTTTGGCTCTTTTCGACTTGCTGAGACATCGTAGACTATTGATGGAGTGGTTTTTGTGATTATTTCTGGATTTTCGAAACAATGAGGTTAGTTGCGCAACTTTCAAACCAGTGTTTACTAGCCAGCATGGAACGAAGTCAAATTTACCCTGTATTCTTACCTTAATCCAGAGCATTTGCATCAGCTCAAGGTAAATACTGTAAAGGAATTCATCGCACGTAATAGGCGTCACTGCGGACGCTGTCGGCGTCTCGCTTGAGCGCTCTTTCGTACCTCTTGCCGTCTGCTGTCTCTCCCATGCACGACTTATCTTGGTCGGACGCAATGACGTCCAGTCTGTGCATTTGATAAATCTCCTATACCTTTGGTAGTGTAAGCGGGTTGATGGCTTTTTGGATCGATTTATACCTCAGGTGTGTCTTATGCAGCTCGAAATATGCGTAATTGATTGTGTCTATCTTGTGCATGATTACGAGTATGCGCACTGGAAGTATATTTTAATCCTTAATATATGTTGATAGATACGGACGCAGAGCCTGCTGTTTTGATAGAGGTTCTCGTCACATCTTTATACCAACTCAAAGAATCTTTGCGCACTTGAACGTTTTATTGCACACAATTCATCTTGAGGATATCTCCCGTAATGTCGTCATTTCATTATCATGACATTTCAGGACACGGGATCCTGCTGTACTTGCCAAGTGCGATGTTATCGTTGACGTGTGTATACGATCATTCGAAGAAACGATACGACCATCACCAATTGTAGGTCTTGCTTTGCATGCTGTTAAGTTTGCGTCTCCTACAGTCATGAAGATCACACAATTAATGTTAGTATTTCCATAATCGTGCTGTTTTCAGAGAGTTCAATGAGACGATGCAGACATTTGGGCCTGGATTCTAACTCTAGACTCAGTTCAGCTGGATTGATCTAGGCTCATTATGGAAAACAACTGATTGCAGAGGTAAGCATTGTCAGTCAGGGTTAATGTTTCTTATTCAGTTTATTATCGTCAGATACTTGATTCCTTTCACGACGATAAGATGGCGTATATATTTTTTCGAAAGCTTTACGAAACTTTTGTCGAAGCCATAGATGCTATCGATAACGGCATACCACAGTATGATGACACACCCAGGTAAGAGCCTTGTCAGTATCCATTTATATCTTGCTTGAAGTTTTATTTTTTTTCGAATAACGTTTTGGATGAGAATCATGCTTTAATCATCAACATATTGTATGGTGATTTCTTCCTATCTATATTGATTTGGCTGTGTGGTTTTGCTGCTTCAACATATGACTTTGAAAATATCAAACATCTGAGGCGGTATGCATCAATCTCCCGTTTTGAAAGCGGGCGATCATTTTCAATAGTAAAATGATTGCCCGGCCGTGTTGGCCGTCCGACCCGTAATGTACGAAGCTGCGGCCAACCCGGCCGGGCATTCATTTTTTATTGGAAATGATCGCCCGCTTTTTAAACGGGAGATTGATGCATATCGCCCCTGGTGGGCTTTCTGGTCGTGTCAATCATGTGAGTCCCTACTGGAACGAAACTGACCCCAAGCCCGACGAGAGGTTTCAACAAGCTATAGATCTTGTTGGAGGTTAGTCTGGGTGAACCGCAGTCAAGGTGTTGGCTGTTTGACATCACCCATGCTGTGTTTCACCTTTGATTGCATGTTTCTCGCGCAACTGCGTTTGTGCGGTGAGAGTCGCGTCGCGGAATGTCTTGAGTCAGCACGGTAACGCAGGTCATGCTATCATCATTTATAGTGCAGCTTTGAGATCACGCTAGATTAGGCGATTTTACAATGCTGGTTGAGGAGCTTTCTAATCTCTGCGGCATTGACGGATGCATATTTGTGCACGTGACAGGTACATCTGAAATTTCTCATATTTTTTGCCAATTTCTTCATTTTGTGGTATTTAGGGTTTATCGGAGGTAACAAGGCATTCGAAGGAGCTCTAGCTATGGCAAAGAAGGCGCTCGAAATTGGAGATGCGGAGATTTGTGTTAACGTTGCATTTAAGTAATGGAGTGCAAGAGCATCGTGCTTTTGCTGGCCCAACAACTTTGGAAGTATCAGTATGAGAATTTTTTCTTCTGGATGATATCCCGAGTGATTTGGATACAGGGATCGGTTCATAATATTTGATTGAGTTGATTGTTTGGAGTCAAGATAATGATAAATGTTTCAGCTAGCAGCAAGATCTGAAAATGGACAGGAGATAAAGAAAATGAAACTGGACAATGAACAAGCAGTGAGCAGTACTGAACAAGCAGTAAGCAGTACCGTGGAACCTGCTCATTAGGATAGTTTCTGATAGAGAACAGAAATCTTTCAATCTTCCCTTGTCTTTACCTCATCACAGCTGCATTCATTTTTCTTCCCACCGTCGTGGTATCTGTATAGTATTTCTTGTTTACTAAGTATCGGTCATGCCGTAGGACGCTCTCGTAGTCGAAATATTGTTCAAGTTGCTCTTGCTATATTCTCTAACTGTGATTCTCTGTAAAGTATGGTGATTTCGTTTATCACGTCGTATAACTACTTGTCGAGTTCTAATTCAAACTGTGTCTACCAAAAACTTCCGCCCAAATTCTTGATTATGCTAATTTTTTCTTCGATCATGAGTAAACTATTAATCGGGTGTTTGCAAACTTGGGTCGCGCTGAACTCCTACCCGGGGGGGGGTCCTATTCGGCTAATTTGGGTGGGGTTTAGAGACAAAATTGGGGTTTGGAGCTTAAAGGCAGCGTCCAGGCAAGTCTGGACCTATGGGGATTTTACATGGAAAGTACTTTTGGGGCCCTAACTAACCCACTACCCAACCGGCAGCTCAGGTAGTGCTGTAACGCCTGAGATATTCTGCTCGAAACTGGACCCCGCGACCGTGTTTCGCATGGATTCACGGCGCAAAGCGTGGATCCTGGCGCGAAACTGCCATGAATCCATTTGACTACGTTCGCGGGGGTCTGTTTCGAGGGGAATATCTCCGCCATTAGAGCACTACCTGAGCTGCTGCTTCGGCAGTGCCTTAGTTAGGGCCCCAAAAGTCCATGTAAAAGCCCCATAGGTCCAGATCTGCCTGGAAGCTGCCTTTAATTAGGGCTAATTACAGTATGCCGCGGCAGACTTGCAGAGCACAAAATCGGGGGGCTCCGGCGCACAAAATCGGGGGGCTCCGGAGCAGAAAATGGGAGGTATCCGGAGCAGAAAATGAGAGGTATCCGGAACAGAAAATGGGAGGTCTCTGGAGCAGAAAATGGGAGGTAACCGGAGCAGAAATGGGAGGTCTCCGCCGGAGAAATGGGAGGGCTCCGCCGGACAAATGGGAGACCCACCGCTGGGGAAACGGCGCGACCCTGCCATTTCTCCGGCGGAGGGGTCCTATCCGCTGCCTGAGAACAGCTTTACTTTAAGCTCAGGAAAACTGTCGCCGATACATCAGAGGCCTGGAACGATTTTGACTGCCTAAGACTGACTGCAGAATCAATGTGGAAAAAAGTCCATAACTTCGTTTAGGGAATTGCAAATCGGATAATGAACACAGAATTAGAATCAGCGTATACATCTTTTTGCAAAAGGCCACTGTCACCAAGTATCCTTCTCTCGTAAGCTTTTTTCGCAGACTGAAAAGGATGTTTGAAGAAGTCGATCCTAATACAAAGTTCTAATGCATTGCAATTACTGTAGAGCTTGACCATGGATCCTACAAACACGTTGTTCCTTTTGCTTTTTCAAAAACCACATTCAGTTTGCCTTTGTGCAGTTGTTAAGCCGTAATTCTAAGCCTGACAAGGTAGCAAATAACACTAGTTTACGATGATAATTGGGTTGCATGGCGTGGTAAGAGCGGGATCTAACAGTTTCAGAAAATCTCGTGACAGCCAGCTTGGTTGCATACCAGTCGCGTTCTAACATTACAAACAGTGCAGATTGCCATTGCTCAGACAAAAGAATGAATGACGAACTGCTCTGAAAGTACTTTACCTGAAAGTTCATGGATTCATAGGCAGTCAATACTACCTGACGCAAAATTCAAATGCTCCCAAATTAGCAAACAATCTCGAGGGACCTAATTCAAGTCGCCCTCAAATTAGCAAACCATTTCGTAAGTACGAAAAGGGACTGCTTTCATTGAGAGAATTTTGTTTCATCGTTAGCCCTCATTTTGTATCGCTTTGTAAGTAGAACGAAACGGTTGCTCTCAGACTCTGCTCAATTATCTGCATGATGGCCAACTCTCAAGTTTTTGTTTCGATTATTTGTATCAATAGATGATTTTTACGATTTTTTTTTGTTTGCTTGAAGAGAGGATTTTATTGCACAAATCATGCAGAGATAATTTGTTTTATCCTTGTGTAGTAATTGAACTGTTTTATGATAATTGGTGGGCCACTCTTGGAGCTTCATTCAACCTGATATTTCGACAATAATTCCCCCCCCCCTATCTAAAGGCAGTGTCCGGTAAATTCAGGTGATAATTTCAAAGCCGTGACATTGAATCTTTAATCACCTTCACTTTCAAAGGAAGGATGCGCATGCCACCACATCTGACGAACTCCCAAATTGACTTTTAAGGCAGTGTCTTGACGAGGTCGGGTTTTCAAATCAAAGTGGCATGCAGAAATGGACCCCGTCGAACAGGGCATCGCCCAAATGCAATAACGCTTGACCAGAAGTAGTAAGAAACGGTCGGAAAGTTGGAAAACTTACGCATCTAGGGGGGAGGGGCTTCCACCCGTGGATTTTATTAATTGCGGCAGAGTACGCATGCTTACACAATTGAAGTCGTAAGGTCCTGCACCGGCTATGCATCTTTTAACGCCGTCCAATCAAGTTGCAAGACTAAACGCACATTCTCGCCGTTTTCTCGTTTTCCAATGTTTATTTATGGATCCAGTGTTCCGGATTACCCTAGATATGTGAGTGTATGTCAAGATTTGCGATTTCTATTGCAAACGTTCAGCAACTAGCACATATTTAGTGTTTTATAGCGTTTTAGAAGTATTGTGAGTTTCGGAGAAAAAACACGCGTAATCATGGGTTGGCCAGTTTTATTCTCTTAAAATTCGAGACCATGTTTTAAAAGTTAAAAATTCAAGAATTTGCAAGTGATAACATATTCGTAGATATTGCAATCAGCTTTTTGACAAAAGCAGTAAATTTCATCAGTTAGTGAGTCCAAACGGCTAGAAGACAGTTCTCGTCTTTCTTGAAAACGAGAAGCTATTCGCGTAGTCATCACCCATGCCCCACATAGGAATTGAGGTCTCAGATTCTCGGCTGTCATAATTTGATAGAAGACGCAAGAACATGACAAGGTTGCTCAGGAAAGCATGGAAATGTAAGTTACCACACTACCGATTTTCCCTCAAAGTACTAGAAGTGTGAATAGCTCTCGATTATCAGCAAACTGGTGCCGGTCATATCTATTGTCAGCTATACTTCCATATGAGCTGTCCGCTAGTGCGTCATTCTACCCATCCAACATCGGTGGATATATGTCCGCTTTGCTGTCAAAATCTCGTAAAATGGATTGCAATACTTCTGCACTATCTTACTTCATTCGCTTCGGAGCTAACAAGCAGGAGAAGTAAAGGAATGATTTTTATGCGGTTTACATGCATTTCGGTATGAGTACCTTTTTCAAAAGTTAAAGTTTTCAGGTCTTACTTGTTTGCCACCTTGTGCGGTCAAGCTTGATTGATATACCAAAGTGCATGTTAGCAGCGTAAGAGTCATTCAAAACTGAGTTGCTCAACAAATGAAAACTAAACTGTGCGCCTAGCACAAATAGTGTGGTAGGGACTTTATACATTCTTGACAGGTCCAGGGCTTATCGTAAGAAGCGATGATTAAGTCAAACCCAGCTCACCATCAGACTCAGATAACACGCTTCAAAAACTTACAGGCAGAGGATACTTAGTCGAAAGCACCAATCCAGACAAGACATATATCATCTCAAAGCGCTTGAAATGCTGATTCCAAATATGTAGTTTCTAGCAGCGGAGCGGTTTTGCAGAAGGAATTATCAGTGGTGTTTCCCTGTGGGGTTGAAGCCACCTCCAGCAGGCCTCCCCTTATCTATGAGCACTACAAAGACCAACTGGTGGCAATTGGCTTAGTGGTAAGTAATTTGAAAGAAGATTACAAGAAGGATTATAATACTCACATTATGGTTTTACTGACTTTTAACTTCGATTAGTATCAATCTCATCACAAATTTCAGGCTTAAGGCTCCAATGCCATTTAGAAGCTCAATTTTCCAAAAATTGCGACAAAGTTGCATGCGAATAGGATTAAGAACTCGAAACTTTCCTTATCAAGCAAGCCATTTACCACTAGGCCAGTTGCCACCAGTTGGTACTCCTAAACAGTGCTCATGGATAAGGGAAGACCTGCTGGAGGGCGCCTCAACCCCAGAGGGAAGCAACCCTCCTAACTCCTCCCACAAAACCGCTCCGCTGCTATAAACCACAGATTTGGTTTTTTTTTTCAGCGTTTCAAGCGCATATGCATCATCTGGATTGGTTTGAATAGGTATCCTTTCCTTCTTAGTTCTCCTCAAACACTATTGAGCAATGGTAATCATACTGATACTGCAAATATTTATCTTCATATTCTCAGAGTATGTTTGAAAAAACCACAAATCTGTTTTAAATTCCGTTTAAGGACAAGTTATAGTTGTTGGAATGTAACCGCTTGGTTAACACGGTCAGCACTTAAGTGAAATGATTACAACCATTGATTCAATGCACGATTTGTAAAGTTGGTCATGTGTGCATTTGCGGCATTGGTCATGCAGCTGGTTAGACCCTGCTATGTCCCAAGTTTATCGCAAATTTGGAGCTTTCGGAAGGCTTCTGGAACTTTCAAGAAATAGAAAATTTTGTAACAGAAATTATCCGACAACCTCGTACATCGCGACTTTCATACAGAGCTATACAGTATACAGAAGCTCACACGATTGCTGCAGTCTTGAATGCGGTGGTGGCTATTTTCCTTTTGGACCTGGATTAGATGGTGTGAAGACGACGTGGAGATCGGCTCATCTGATGGATACAAGATTGCCTCTGATATGCTTATGAACTCTATAAATTTTTCGGTTCGTCTGGTTTTTCTCCTCTAGGCATGCAGCTAGTGCGTTTTTAGATTGATCCATGCGATGATTTCTTTGAATTTACTTGCGGCAACTGGATAGCTAAAAACCCAATCAAGAAGCACATGAGTAGATCATCACAATTCGATTTACTCAACGATCAAGTGAATGAGCAAGTAAGAGGTACGTCCTTAAGAGGGGTGCTGCGACTTTCCAGAAAATTGATCACAAACTTCACAATCAAAAAAAAACATGAAATAAAGCATCCTCAATCTACTTTTCATTGTAGATTATTGCTGCTACTGAATATATGCAGTTTCATTTTGCTTCTCATAGCTCTTTTGTTCATACAGGCGTGTTGTAGGCATATTTGTATCAAACGAGACGTTCCGTTCGAAATCCATAACTGCCTTGAAAGCTATCTATAAGAAATGTATGGATACGGACAAACTGAACCGCAGAGGTGCTAAGCGATTGAT
Source organism: Cylicocyclus nassatus (assembly GCA_958299035.1). Taxonomy (NCBI): domain Eukaryota; kingdom Metazoa; phylum Nematoda; class Chromadorea; order Rhabditida; family Strongylidae; genus Cylicocyclus; species Cylicocyclus nassatus. The sequence goes on from CATQJL010000223.1 coordinate 74,894,319, forward strand.
AGCTAAAGTCAAGGTTAGCATTTGACTTGTATGTAAATTAGTCAGGTACTTTCTATTTCAGAGACGCTTCGCTTGGCCGATAGTAGATGGAGATAAAAAGTGGGAAGTGAAGGATTACGACTTGACATCGCTACTTGTCCATGTGTCACGAATTCGCGGTGTTAATGTGTTCGTTTCATGGGATATATACCACGACGACAAGAATGTTTCTCGCCGCATCATTCAGGTTCGTTTTTTTTTGTTCAGCAATATTACATTCGAAATTCATGCATTGATGCTGCAGGGATGTGTTTTTTAAGAAAGCCATGTTAATTGACCATCACACTGACGTGCTGTCTCTGACTATAGCGCTATGGAAATAAGAAAATAAGATGGATGTAATGGAGTAGTAATGGTAACATAATGACTTATAATAATGGGCAAAAGGTATATATATATATATAGCGCCCTGGGGGATATTGTTATGGTGGGACTCCCGGTCATCTCACTGACCTCCAGGCGCGGTCCAGTTGGTTGATGTTTCCATTGGGCCGAGAAAATAGCCCTTGAACCGGCGCGGCTTGGACGACTTCGCTTACCGTTCGGCGCGGGACCCCACGATCGCTCTCCCGCATTGTGCACGCTATCCAAAGTGAAAATTACAGGCAGCAGGATCTTTGTGCCAGGGCCTCCCAATCCACTGAAGTTCTCGTCCGAACTGCCTTTTGGAAGTTGGGTAAACGCCCCGAAAAAGGTCTTTTGAACCGTTTAGCTCAAATTGAAAACTATGGGGCGAAAAGGCTCATAACATGCGAAAACATGGAAATGCAAAATCTGCCGGAACCCTGCCCTCAATGCTACAAGGGATGTATTTCGTAAGAACGCGATGTTAATTGACTTGACCACCACATTCAGTGTTATACCTGGCTATGTGCTGAGGAAATAAGGTGTGATGTAATGGAGTAGTGATGGTATATGATATGATGTGCAAGCGACTCAATGTTTTATCAATCAGTTAAGATGTCAGTGCCATGTTTTTTGAAACAGTCAGTACTGACTTATACGTGCTTTCGAGCGCAAGTCAACACAGGAAAGTTACAAAGCAATAAGGAAAATTAAACCGCTGACGTTTACCTTTCCGATCTTCTTCTGAGTTTACACCTAACAGCACAGAATATGCGGAAATAGCTGCGCAGTGCTGGAGCTATACATTCACCCTATAGCTTTAATTTACTTTGGACTAATGCAGAAACATGTAATTATGGCTCTTTCCGTAAATGTCGACGTGCTATGATCATCCAACACTGCTCTCACTTCCAGCAAAATCTATAAATACTTGAGAAAAGGTGATACTAGATGGCGAATAAAAGCAATCTTATTCCGATTATTACTCACAGCAAGTACCCCTTGTTAAATGTTTTACCGCGTACGGAATATGCGCACGCTAGCAAGGTTCTATGACTTAGCGTGTTCGTACAGCCTTTTAAAAGGTTGAGGCTGATTGCAATGCAACATTTGAGCAAAATTCACTTTTTCCCCTACTTTGAATAATAGAGGTAATGCAGAAATAACACTTTTCAGATTGCAAAATGTATTTGCCAAAGTAGTGCTCGCATAATATATAATAAATCGCTTATCAATCAATAGAGCCAATATATTTATCTATTTGATTTAGTTACGTTTAGAGTTCTCCTTTTCAGTTTGATCAGGCAGACCTTAGACTGGGTCGTTCTAGGGAATATTACTTGGATATGACAAAGTATGATAAGAAGATTGAAGCTCTCAGAAGGTATCTTATCAGACAGGTGACTTATATATTTTTTGGAAACCAAGTATGGGCGTTGTTCTAACTCCGAATTGCAGGCTAAATTGTTCCAAAGAGATGGCGGTCGGCCCACCTACAGGAAAAAAATTGAAAACGACGTAAACGAAATGATTGATCTTGAGATAAAGTTAGCGAAAATCTTGGTGCCAGAGGAGAATCGCAGGAACTGGACAAGAATGTATAACCTCTATCACTTGAGCGATATGCAGAAGCTCATGCCATTGGTGATGTTTTCCTAACTATTAAATCAAAGCTTTAGCACAGAAATCTGGTACCAGGTTGTAGACAAATACTGTTTAGGTCAACTGGACACGATACTTCTTAGCAGTGGCTCCATCTTCTTCTCACAACTACCTAAAATCAAATCCAGAAATTATTATTAGGGAAGTCGACTACATGCGAAAGTAATTTTTAATGTCCTAGTCTTTTTCCTTGCTAATTCGTTTTGTATCAGTTTCCTTGTTTAGTCTCAGCAAGCTTTTGCGGCGGGTGAAACCCCGTATAATCACTAACTATGTTTTTATGCGACTTTCTAAAGATTGGGAGGGGGAGATGGGGGAGGATTATGAGAAGATCGCTGAGGTAATCATCAAAAAAAGCTCCTGCCTATGGAAGTTTTTTCCTTATTTAGGAATTCAATCTAATAATGTACGGAAAGAAAGAAAAGCCACCGCGTGAGATTTACTGCATTCGACACACAGTGAATTTGCTGCAGTATGCTACCAGCGCGGTATATGTCAGAAAAATGTTCAACCAGGTATCAAAACTAAAGATCGTACCTATTACGTTTTTGTTTATGGCTTAGGAGTCGAAAGCTGTTGTTTTAAAAATGATCAATGATATTCAAAGGGCGTTTCGTGAGATGCTAAGCACAAACAAGTGGATAAATAGCACTAGAAATGTAAGATAAAAGCCTAAAAGGAATACGGTGCAGAACAACAACATTACAGGCAGCCTTAGAGAAGGCGAATTCAATGTTGAGTCAGATAGCTTACCCCAACTTCGTTCTGAATGACGAGGAGCTTGACAACTACTATGATGGCGTAAGAGAATTCTTACTTTGAACAAGTGTTAAAAAGTATTGCTTAGCTTGATGTACGTGAAAGTGACTCGTACAGCAAAATGCTGGACAAAGTAGCTCGATGGCATATTGAGCACTCATTCAAACTATTAATGGAACGTGTAGATCGTCATGAGTATGATTTCAATTCAGCTACGGTTAACGCTTATTATATGCCAACAACTAATTCGATCAGTAAGTAGCAGCACCTTCTCGAATAGTCTCTGCACATGTGAAGTTACAGAATTTCCCGCTGCCATTCTTCAAGCTCCATTCTTTCACCACACCTTTCCCAGGTTAGTCTGAACAGAGCCATTGCACTTTGAAAAAAAAAATTTTCCTACGCCTTTGTAGAAAACGGAGTAGTATTTGCCAATCCGAGTCAAATTCAAGAACCACGTATATAAGCATAGTTGAGTCATCTGTAAACTTTTGAGACAATTTATTCCCGGATATTTATGTATGTTAAAAAATAGTCGCAGCGCTTAAGACGAGTCCCTCAAGCCAAAAAAAAATTCTGGATAGGCTGTGCAGATCGGATCTATATACAGAGTGTCCCAAAAAGATGTGCACACTGTTTGATCGTTAATAACTCTCTTGCTTTCATGTCTTTTGCTGAGCTTGAGGTACCATTCTGTAGAGGAGGATAAACTTAGATTTACTGTATGGAGCGAATCACTAATCACTCTTTGTTACTGTAGGATCACTGTATGAACTTTTAGCATACAGCGTCGCTGTGGAATAGGCCTTTTGATGAAATAATCTCGAAAAAATCTAAAAATTTGTGTAGCAAGGTTTTCAGGGGGGGGGGGGGCGGAAGTTTTTCACCCAAGCCATATTCTCGCACCTAGTGATGTGTCTGCCAGGCACATTCGGGGTTACTATAATTACGAGCTCCTCAGAAAACCAAGACATCGCAAGCCCAGCCCCTTGCCCAGAGTCGCTCCAGATGCTGAAACCGGGATTTCAAAGAAACTTTCAAAATCGAAGTTCAGGAGTGAATTTGTTCCAATCAAGACCGAAGTTCGGATTTAGGGGTTTTCGAGGTTGCTCTTTCCAGTAATGGGACTTGTTTGTTGCAAAGTCAACGTCTAGCACCGATAATGCTAACCAAGGAATTCGGATTAGAGTTTTTCATAATTTCATATTTCAATCGAGATCGAAGCCTAGGTTTACGGGTTCTCGAAAACGCTTATTCGATAACGATATATGTTTTGTTCACTTTCAATAGCAATCAATAGTGATTTCCGAACATTTCTTAAAGATATAAATGTTTTTCTTGCAAAACCGAATTACTTCCATAGGCCAGAAGCAGATATACGTATGTACTCCCGTGATTTCGCTCTCAAGAGTATGTCAAGGTACAGCGCTGATAATGACCCAGCCAAGTATTTCATCAAACTTGTTGTATCATAGGTCAGTGAGGTCATCGAGGCTGGCTCAATGCCAGAAAGCTTTATAGAAGACCTAGAAGGCTCGGAATGATGTCAAACAATAGAAGAAAACTATTTATTATTTTGAAAACAACCGATATAACTCTGCTCCACTTTTCAGAAAATTTTTAGTATTATTAGCACTCAATGAAAACATGGAAAAACCACGAGAAATGTAACGCTTAACCGACTGGAAGAAGAATACATCTTCAGGAAAAATAGTTTATCGCTAAGGTTCAGCATTTTATTGTGTGCCACTTTCAAAATTTTATTCAATTGTATTGCTTTCACATCAACCCAACGCAAAACTATGAGTGGACCATTGAAAATATTTATGGCATAGATTCTGAAAATTTTGTTTATAGTTAAAGGCAGTGTCCGGGCAAAAACTCGATTTTGAGATTTTGTGCTTACCCGGGCCTATTCGCCATGCTGAATCCGAAAATCCACATTGGAGAGCGCAAAAACGACGAAAAAGGGCTCTAGCATAGGAGTAAAATCAAAAGGGGGCTGGGTCTTCCCCACGGTGAATTCACGGTCCCAGCTTCCGGAGCAATCTTTTTGATTCGGTTTTAAGTCACTCGTTTGCACTTGATCGGTAGTGATGTCAGGGCGGCTAACGGATTCGAGAAAATTGCTTTGGAAGCTAGAAGCGTGAATTCACAGTGGAGAAAACCCCGCCCACTTGCTGATTTCCCTCCAGTGTTAGAGCCCTTTTTCGTCGTTTTCGCGCTCTCCAGTGTGGATTTTCGGTTTCAGCATAGGGAATGGGCCCGGGTAAGCACAAAATCTCAAAATCGAGTTTTTGCCCGGACACTGCCTTTAAATTTAACTTATTCCGAATACGTGATAATTACCACAACACGACCAGTTTAAAGTTTGCTTCAATCTATTTTAGTTCAGCCACACGTATTCAGAATTAAATTTCAAACAAATCTATGCTACGGCTATTTCTTCATTACTTCATTCATATTTTTTGAAAGCTCGTAGACCTGAACCTCGGTCTTGTTTGAACTAGGAAATTTCAGAAACCTCTAAGTCCGTTTAATTTTGATTGAGCATTATCGGTGCTGAACGTTGACTTTGCAGCAAACAGATCTCACTACTGAAAAGAGCAACCTCGAAAACCCCTAAATCCAAACCTTGGTCTTGATTGGAGCAAATTCACTCTTGAACTTCGATTTTGAAAGTTTCTTTGTAATTCCGGTTTCAGCATCTGGAGCGACTCTGGATAGGGGGCGGGGCTTGCGATGTCTTGGTCTTCTGGGGAGCTCGTAATTATAGCGACTCCGAATGTGCCTGGCAGGCACATCACTTAGATGCGAGAATATGACTCGGGTGAGAAACTTCCCGCACCCGGTTTTCAGGCGTGTCGATTTCACTACATATCTTTCCACCAGTTTTTCGAGCTTTCTTGATGGTGTATTCACATTTCTGACAAACATTGGAAAATCGGTTGTCACCCTAAATTTGAAATAACTTGTGAAAGAAGCAGTGCACTGATGTGCAATTTTCATATTTAGAATCAGCAACTTCATTAACTCAGTTCAAGAGTTTCTGGCTTCTTTGACTTTCTTTCTAAGGCAAAATACCGCTTTTAATGGCTTAAAACCCTCCTCGAAATTAGTACCGTAATCCCACACCAATGAACAAATGCTGATAAGTCGCTCCATACTGTAAATCTAAGTTGAACCTCGCTCTAAAGAATGGTACCTCAAGCTCGGCAATGAACATGAAAGCAAGAGAGTTATTAACGATCAAACAGTGTGCACATCTTTTTGGGACACCCTGTACAAAAAGTTGAAGTATCCTGTAAGTAAAGGGTCCGTGAAGATACACAGCTGCCCCTCGGTCTGAGTAAACGTTTGTCGTGGCTTTTATTGTATAAGTTTATACTTTTTCAAACATCGACGTCCGTCATGACATAAGCGCATCCAATTTAGTGCAAACCATTTTCTGCTTGTTATAAACAAGGCTTTTGTCTATCTGGGGCAAAATTTTGATTTCAATTTCCTTCAAAAGTACTGAAGCATGTAAAGGCTTTTTTTCATAAGCAAGCGGGTGAAAATGTCTAAAAGGTCTAAGGCAGGCGCTATACTCCTCGAGGAGTATAGCATGGCGACGGGCGCCATTCGTAGCGACTGGCGATCGCCAATATCGGCGACTACACGTTTGATACGTATCGATTAGCGACTGGCGATCGCCAATCGCCAAACAAGTTACCACACGTCCAATCGATACACATTTAATGTGTAGTCGCCAACACTGGCGACTGGCGATCGCTAGTCGTAGCGACTGGCGATCACCAATATTGGCGACTACACGTTTCATACGTATCGATTTGACATGTGGTAAGTTGTTTGGCGATTGGCGATCGCCAGTCGCTAATCGATACGTGTCAAACGTGTAGTGCCGTTATTGGCGCTCGCCAGTCGCTAATCGATACATATCAAACGTGTAGTCGCCAACACTGGCGACTGGCGCTCCCCAATATCGGTGACAAAAATTGCCGGTTTTACATGTATTTGATGCATATCGATCGTCGCCATGCTATACTCCTCGAGAACTATAGCGCCTGCCTAAAAGGGCGGTTTTCAGCAAAAAAGAAAGATTTGACACGATGCATAACGAACAATTCTCTGTTGCTGCGTCAAGCTCCGAAAGATACTTTCTTCTATGGATTTTCCTTTTAGGTCGCCTTCATAAATGTGATTACGCACAACATGAGTTTGGACGTGTTTAAGTAACCCTGGACTATGTAGAATCTACAAAATAGAATGATTAGCTTGAGATCATCTTTGACAGACAACCTCTACTCTTGCTGCTCATTTTCGGATTACGAGCAAGAATGCAGGGTGTCCCAAAAGTAAGTATATAGTATTCAATCGATAATAATTCTTCTCCCACCAAGTCTTTTGCTTAGCTTTATGTATCAATCAGTAGAGCAGGCTTCAACTTAGATTTACAAAATAGAACGAATCATCCAACACTCTACGTTAGTGTAGAATTATGGGTAAACTCTCAGCCTATAGCGCCATTGTGAAATAGGCCTTTCTAAAAAAAATTCGAAAAAAGGTAGAAACTTGTGTACCAGTGTTTTCAGATATGCCTAGTTCATTGCACAACTTTTTACAAGTTATTTAATCACATTTTTGAAAAACACTGAAAAAAAGGTTGTTGAGGTTTTCGTGGCCTGAAAAGAAAAAAGTCTTACAATGAAGTGCGAGCTTTACATTCATGGTCAGTTCAGCCCAATGAGGCTTTCAGCCTGTTAGAGCAAACTTCAGCCACTGACGGCTCAAAACGTCTTCAAAATTCCTACTGTAATTCTACAGTAGTGAAGAGCAATGTTGATTCACTCCATACTATATATCTAAGTTAGATACTGCTCTACCGAATGGTGTTTGAAGCTAAGCAAAAGATCTGTGGAAAGAGAGTTACTAGCGATAAAAAGTGTGTACTTACTTTTGGGACACCCTATGTATAGGACCTTCAAAGCTTTTCGAACTGAGAAGTTATCATTGGTTGTCGGTTATTTCAACGGATATTATGTTATCATCGATCGCTACAAGGTTTTTCCAGTACCGCTGTCCTCCTTTTGTGCTTCCCCAGTAAGTGCACAAGGCTCTATCCTCTTTTACTCACCACATGTTCATTCACAGACCTCGAAAGTGGTAGAGCAGGCTTGCGGTATAAATGGATAGCATGGCATACTTCAAATTTTAACTAACAAATCGAGCTGCTTTGTGAGCAATCCTGCGACTTCATCTTCGTGCACACGATGCAATTTGCGGAGTGCAACGTCCATAGTGTGATGGTTCCAAACCAGCTGTTTTTGATGTTTTAAATTTCAGACAACTTCAGAAAACAACTGGTTCGCAATCGATCATATCATGCATTTGCAAGAGTCCGTAGTTTGCACTAACGAGAATTCAAAAAATTGCTCAGTATCTGGTGTGGTTTATCGAACATGGCGGGTCATTCGAATTAGCAATACCGCTCAGCTACTCTTCTGCGTGAACGAGCATGTAGTCAGCAGAAGAAGAGAGAAACCTTTGATTATGTTGATCTTGTTACGCCAATGAGATTTGATGAAGCCTTTTATTATTGCGGCCTTATATTTTGACTTATGTCTTCAGAAGCCTGGAGTGGTGCGAGATTTAGATCTTAGGCTCCCGCCAGAGTGCCGAAGTTATGCCAGCGCTACGCCAGCATTTCGATGGATACGCGTGTATTTTGTTGGGGACGTCAGCTAGCCCCGCCCCAACGAAATACACGTGTATCGATCGAAATGCTGGCGTAGCGCTGGCATAACTTCGGCACTCTGGCGGGAGCCTTATGCTTACTCCACCAAACGCCTTATCATCCTCTGGCTAGTTGCGTTTTCCCCTCCGATTTTTCAAGAAAAATTCGCATAAAAAGGAAGACGAACCAACTTCAGCGTTGCTTCGCCATGGTGCACTGGTGGTGCTGTGCAACCCGTTTTGACGTGCCAGTAGTGCCAATGAGCTACTCTAGGCCACTTGATATTACGCATAGTAGCACTACATTATAGCTCGCATAACGTTATGAACGGTATCAAGTCATTCGTAACCGTTAGACTCTCCTTTCGCTTGTTCATAGTGGGGTTTTTCTGCGAGATAAGGCTGAATTGATAATAGCATGCATTTTTTACGTCACTCGGCCATGACAGATTTGGGCTATTTCTTTATGTAAGCTAGGAAGTTAAATATTCGTTTCCTTTAATCGTGTTGCAAATGCTTCCTGATGTGATGTTTTGATGTGGCAATACTTCCGAGGTATAGTCAGTTCCGACTATTGGAATTTTATCAAGGATGGCAACAACTGTTTTATTTGCTAAAAATGATCTATGCAATTCGTATAAAATGAGCCTATCGCACTATTGTTTTGTCTAAACGTATGTTACCAAATCAATCGAAAGAATCCATTTGTGCTATTACAGAGACCACTGAGCCCATTAAGCCTAAAAGGCAAAACCGCCCTGGCGAAAATTTTGAATTGGCGAGAATTTTGAATAAATAAACTTGTAGATTACTGGCAAGAAGACTTAAATTGCTCGAAAGGCACGCAGACGCATACATTCTTGCTCGTAATCGAAAATGAGTGGCAAAATTGAACAGCTGCCTGTCACAATTTGCCCTTCCCATAACTTGGTGATTTTAAGATAACCTACAGCTAAAAATATTCGAACTGTATGTACTGTACGTTGTTGCCATAAACCGCAGGCGACCGAAAAGCTTCAATTGACTCTGTTTCAGTTGCTTTGGTTAGTCAAGACTGCGTATTTGCACAAATGAAAACCAGCGGATTGATCAACATGTTTTGTGCATTGTCACCATGAACGTTGGCGTCCAAAAGAGGGTTTATTGGCTCTCTTCAGTGTTTTTAATATGTCAAGTTATTACACGCTAACCCAAAACCATGCTCAACAATGCACATAGGTTCGACAGAGATGTTAGTTGATTTACTTCCACGCTTTTGAGAATGGGTTCTTTTTGCAACATAATAGAATGTTCCAGCAAAGACGTGGTTTGCCATGAAAAGTTAAACGATATACCATTTATAACCTCCACGAAAACATTTGAACGACTTATTGCAACCATGCCGAGTTTTGGTCTGAGCATGTACTACAGCAGCAAAAAAAAAACAAATTGCTAAAATGCGGTACTTGACAATCATATTTGGAGAGAAAATTTTCGAGCAATATTTTTTTGGATTAAGGGATGAGAGTATGGAGAAGTCTAGTGTGTTTTGCATTTAAATGATACTGATTGAGTGCTTTCACGAAAATTGTATGATTTCTCACTTACAGGGCCTTGAACTATGGTGCAATTGGATCTATTATCGCGCATGAGATCTCGCATGCATTTGACGATGAAGGTATTTTTATATTATTTACCAAAATACAGTCTTGCTTTCTCGATTTATGCTGATTGCTCTGGATTAGTATGTAAAAGGCTGAATTGATAGCATGCATTTTTTTGCCCGTCACTTGGCAATGACGAATTTGGGCTAATTGTTATTGTAAGCTAAGACAGTTAAATAATTATTCCACTTGATCATGTTGCAGATGCTTGATGTGATGTTTTGATGTGATTATAGAATTTCCGAGGTATAGTCAATTTCGACTATGTTTGGTAACTTTGTATCAAAGATGACAAACAAACGTTTTTTTTGCTACAAAAACGATCTATCAATTTGTATAAAAGGAGCCTATCAGCACTACTGCTTTGTCTAAATGTACGTTGCCAAATTAATCGATGAATCCATTTGTACTATTATAAGATGAGACTTTCCAAACAGTCGGCTCAGATTGGCACCTACACTTATGTCGTGTCTTTGCGCTAGGTTATTGTAATAGATAAAGGTAATTTTTAATTGGGCATATAATGAAATAGGGTCGCTGTATCCCACAAGCAGCAGTCCACCACTTCAACAAAATTCAAACCATGGCCCACCATTAGCCAACATGGTAGCATGGCATGAACCACTGAGTGGCTCAATTGTTGTCACTGTGTTGACTGACTCTAGAATGCTCGTGCAAGTGTTTATTTGTAGGGAGTCAGTACGACGCCATCGGCAACCTTCGCGAGTGGTGGGATGCGGATGTGAAAAAGAAGTACCATAAGCGAGCTCAATGTTTGATTGACCAATACGGAAAGATTGAAGTAAGTAGAGCTTGGTCGCCAGATTTGGACAGCGTTAGTTTATGATTTAGACATACTGGTAGTTAACACGCTTGTGCGGCACAGTTTCGAATGGAATATAAGTTTAGGTACCGGGAACCGGCCACAAAATCAACGGTGAACTCACTGTAGGGGAAAATATTGCCGATAATGGAGGAGTGAAGTCAGCCTACAGGGTAAATATGCGCTAATGCCAGGCAGACTTCCTCGCTGCGTTTTCTAGGCGTACAAAGCATATTTGCGAAAACACGGAGAAGAGTTGAAGATCAAAGGTTTGGAAGGCTATAGTAGTGAACAGATATTCTTCATGGGCTACGCAACGGTAACAATTCATAATAGGCTTGAGATCAGCGACATAACTCTATATCTCTGCTTAAGGCCTTTTGTGGAGACTACACAAAGGACGGACTGATCGACTATCTTCTTAGAACTCCTCATAGTCCAATGCGTTATCGGTAAAATCTAATATAGCCCGCTCCATCTCATTAAAACATTATTTTAGAGTTAATCAAGTGCTGGCCAATCAACGCGGGTTTGCTGCTGCCTTCAGTTGTGAAAAGGGCAGTAAGATGAACCCCGAAAAACGCTGTGGTGTCTGGTAAACAGAAAGGAGGCAAATAACGGATTGTGTACCAGTATACAAAAGCCTACCGATGTGTTCGATAACCTTCACATATGTTCTTTCGATGAATTTACTGCGTCACCTGCCGATGTGTTCGATGTCTCTCACATATGTTCTTTCGATGGATTTATCGTCAACATCTCTATCGTTCCAAATTGATTATGAATTCCGGGTTTGCTGGACGGAAAACGGTTCTATACAGAGGCTTAAGCTGCGCATTTCTTTGTCGCTCAAAACTCCTGTCAAAGTCTTTATTTTATCCATGCTAATTGATCCTGCCTGCGACCTCCTCCTAGTCTCCTCCCGCTGTAAAGTGACTGCCTAGGTACTTGTATGACGCTTCTTCTTCAGCTCTTCACCTGATTATAATACCTGATGCATTCCGTCTTTCTGGTGCTGAGCATCAAGAGCAGCAAATCATACAGCTTTAACCAGTATTTGTAAGTGAGAGAGGAACCTTAGTGTACTCCAACCTTGATTTCAAACTCTTTCGATCGCCCTGCGATTGTTTGTATTGGATAAGGGCATTGTGGTAAATCAATTGCATTCGTTGAACATACTCCTCTGACACCATGTGTCAGCCACTATATGACTTCGTGAGGCATCTTATCGAAGGCTTTCCCAATCTTAGGAAGGCAGCATGCAATTCTCTGCTTCTTCCTATATTCTCCATTATTAACCGAGGGAAGTGGATAATGTCGGTTTCCTACTCCTTTCACGAACCCTCACTAATTCGATGACAACTCTACCATATCTCGAAGTCGTATTCCAATCACTTGCTCGCTGATATTTGGAGTGTGTGGCTCATCAATCGGATTGATCGGTGAAATGCGCAGTCTGTTATGTCTCTTTTGTTCTTCCCTATCGGGATTGCTGTGTTAGAGTACCAATAGCAAGGCATACTCTTGCGGCTTATATTAGGTTGTTCGAAAATAATGCAAGTTTTTGCAAATGAATTTTCAAAACATGTGCATTTTGCGACTCACTTTGCATACCATAAGAAAGCGCTCTTCATGCTTTCGCTTATGCGCTCTTACTTCTACAATCATTACAATAGTTCAAATCCTATGACTCTCCGAAGATGAAGCCTTGAATCACAAAATTTAAACTTTGCACTACTTTGGGTTGAACTTATTCGTCAAGAGGGTTATTTCCATAATAACATAGCTGAAGCAAGATGTTAAATAAACCTGCAAAATAAATAGTAGCGCTTCTTTTTAACAGCTATGAGAGCGGAATTTGAGGCTCCAACATACCCACTTGTCGCGGCCACCTCACAACGTGGAAAACTTTTCTGCGGAAAGCAACCGTGAAAGTCTATCTCCTTGAAGAGTGGGGCCAGTGCGTCAGATACTATTTCAGCTGGTACCTCCTAGGCTTTATAATCAGCGAGTGAATGAAAAATTCAAAATTTTTAGAGATCGCAGCTGTAGAAAAAAAATCAAAAAAAAAAAGAAAGATTTTGATTCCATAGTTTTTTCTCTGGCAAAAAGTTTCCAAAAAAAATTCTGCACAGCTATATATGGGAGTACTAGTTTGTGGTTATAGGTCGTAGAAATTTCTCGCTGAACACTTATATCCGACAGGAGCTTACAATTTGCCAAAGATGACCCTACTGGAAAGTCTTCTTACACTCTAGTTTCCAGTAATTTGGTTATCAGAGCTACAGGCATAGTTGCGATAGGGGAAGTGATGGGTCTTACCCCCTTCAGTTTGAGGTCAAGCTCCAGATGAGCTCCTTCATCTGAGCTGAGATTGGTATATTGTACTCTGAGAATACAAAATAAAAATCGTTATTAGAAGGTTTCGCAGACTAAGTACCTGAAACAACAAGTACACTCATAAATTTATAAAAGAAACGGTATTTGTGTTTATTCATATTATTTATTTATAAAAAAAGCATCTACAAAAGCACAAACTCTTTCCGAGCATTCATAAATACGTCCCTGAACGTTACAGTTCCATGAAAATTGATCAATCTTATTTTAGTAATATAATCAACACTTCTTTGTTCAAAGCTACAACTCTTTTGGGTATATTGCGACGGTAAGTGAGGACACAAAATCAGTTGATTTTGGAGTTTATAAAATCCCTCATATCTCGCGGCACAAAAAACCTAGAAAAAAGTCGACGGCCCCACGTCGATTCTCCATGATCTCAGCTTTCGAATAGTATACAGCATGTTAGGGCTTCTTTGCTTCCCGGCTCTAAAAAGCACTTGCTCCGATGACCCATAAAAGCCAATACATTGGGTGGAGCTGGGTAGAGCAAGCCAATAGTAAATATCTCCACCCCAATTTTGAAAATTGGTAAGTTTTTTTGCCCAGCAACCTATATACCATTCGAAAGCTCAGGAAAAGGGATTCGACGTAGGCCGTCGACTTCTTTCTAGCCCCCACTACCGAGAGATACAGCGCATTTTATCTGAAAACATGTCCATTTTCAACAGCAGATTTCTGCCGAACGAAGACCTAATCACTGCTAATTATCTATCTATGTTAAAAAGCAAGTCTTCATTAACAAACGTAGTCCGTCGACTTTCCCGAATAATCATTTGGAGAGCAGAAAGTGAAGGCACAAAATTAGTTGATTCTTGAAATACATAAAATCCCTCATATCTCGCGACACAGAAGACCTAGAAAAAAGTCGACGGCCTCGATTCTCCATGATCTCAGCTTTCGAATAGTTTACAGCATGAGGGCTACTTTGCTTCGCGGCTCTAAAAAGCACTTGCTCCAGTGATTCCATAAAAGCCAACACATTGTAAGAGCGAGGTGGAGCAAGCTAATAGTAAAAAATGTGCTGTGGATTGACATCGTTATCAGTAACGGGAACGTGAGCGAACGCGTCTATTTAAGCGTGCTTATCGTTGTTATATGTTTATGTTTTTTTAGTAAAAAATGCGCTTTTGATTGACAGTTGTGCCATCATTATCAGCACGTACTCAAAAAACTATGGGAGATTGGTGAATTTCCACACCTTCACACAAAAACCCGCCCATTTCTGGAATCTATACTCTGTGAACCTAGTGCTGAAGAAGGTCACTTTCGTGAAAACGCTCTAGGCTCACCTAATTGAAGAGAATGGTCGGTTTCAATGAATCAAAAACTTTAAGACATTCAGAAGAACAACATGTTATTAAAATATCCTTCAATGCTTTGGAAAGGTTGGCAGTTTGAAGAGAACACGGCAGGCAGAATACTTTACAAAATCGCAGATGACTCGCATGTGTTCCAGTTCAACAGCGAGGCAGAAGAATTTTACGCCGACGAAAGTGTTGTCGACACTGATACAGAGTTGAGAACTGAGCGAAACTCTCTGATTTCCTACATAAGGAATCCAAGTAGATTGATTCCAAACATGGATATGAACAAAAGGAAGGTGTTAGTACAAAGCATAGCTACTGCTCTTAGATCCCGACTGGAGTGCGAACCCAACTCTGTGATTTATGCTTTTGGAAGTTATTCGTCTTGTGACTAACCTATGGCATTGAAAAAAAAAACAACGTACAGCATAGTATCTACTTTTTTTCGGCTATTCCGCAGATGCTGTTGAAGAGGAAGTTGAGCAGCTTTCTCATCAGTTAACAGGACGTATGCCAGAGAAGGTGAAGCTAGAGTTCGACAAGGCCCGTAAAGGTATGCAATATTTCCTTCCCGTATTGCGAAAGCATATGCGATCTGGTTCTTTTCCCAATACTTACCGCAAAAATCTGATGGACTTACTAGCAAAGCTAGTTTCCATTCAGACTAGCACGGCAGAGGTGGAGAAAGAAATTTTTTATTTACTCTGTTATCAGAACACAACGCAGAAGTCGTACAACGATGGAGCATCTAAGCAATTACTTAAGGTTGTCAACCTTCTACTAAACATACTGTTATCTATTAGGTTGGAAACTAAGTTTTGCAACTACTTTCATGACTCAACTCTTTTTGGTTGTGGCGCACTCAAATTTGGGCAGCATGTAGAGCGTAGTGTGAGCTACATTTGACCAGAACTGTTTGCATTTTGAGAGCGAATTAGAAGTATTTCAGATATTTTTCGAAAACTAGTGAATTTTAAGAATTTTTGGGGTTCTAATGCAAAATGATGTTGTTAGCAGTCTACACCATCCGCAATAATCGGGAATCGTCTGCTAATTGTTCTTAGAGGTTGACTTATTCGGCTCAGCAAAAAAGAAATAAAATTTAGCGGCAAGTCAAGATTTGGCGCCCTCATAATCTCGAAAGTGTTGCTGTACGCAAGGCTGCCGGGGGCCGTCAATGACTAAGGAGTCGGAACCACAAAATTCCCCGAGCTTTTACATATTGAGGTTTTTTGATCTGCTAAACACGAATATCATATTTATTAGCTGAATCAACGCCTCGTTCCTTGTTTAGGATGGGACCCTAAATCGTATACCTACAATAATCCCACAAAAAAGCCCTTATCACGCAATTTCATTATTGTTTTCGTGATCAGCATGACGGATAACACCCCTATGCCAATTTTCAGCCAAATCCGTCAAACTTTGAATTTTTCCCCTTCATACCATACACCTACCGTAACCCTCACTGCGAAGTCAGAATTTGGTAGGACAGCAGCTGCGTTTGTAGCTTACGTAATAGCCATTGCAGTGGCAAAATTTGAGTGCGCCATGTTGAGTGAGAGGTAAGTTATGAGACCAGTTGCAAAACTTAGTTTCCAACCTAATAAAAACTTCATTTAAAGGATTGCTATAGGTGGTACAGACAGGCTGTCATCGTATGACTTTTTAAAATATCCTAAAAGATGGTATGAAGAAACTGGTCACCTACCTGCTGACTTCCTGGTGCTACCAGAGGGTCAGGAAAAAAAACACAAAAGCGCATAGAAGAAGAACATTTCAACTCCATGGACTCAGAACGCTTTTTGACGCAATTCTGCTCCTACTCCGATGATCTTTTGAAGGAAGAAGAAGATCTTTCAGGAAGCGAACTTGTTGTCTCTGACATTAGTGATAGTGATATTGTTGATGATGACGTGCAGGAATTGCAAGTTGTTCCTAACTTGTACATCTTTTGGGATAAACCTTATTGCTTGCGTTTTTTGTTGATGCATCAATGGCTGTTGATGCAGATCTTCATAAAGTCAATTTTTTGATTTATTATTATTTTTTTTAATTCTAAAAATTATTTTTCCAATTTGTACCTAAATAAGGTACAAATTAGAGCTCTTAATACCACGATTTTTTTACCTTTTCCCTCTTCCTTTCCCTCCCCCCTAGGCTCACATACCTCCTTCACCCTGGAAGGTCGGAAACAGCCAAGACCCCCTTCAAATAGGAGAGCCCTGCTCCCCTATCGCACCTATGGCTACAGGTGCATTTGAAAATGCAGTAGATAGGCAGAGACTTTCTGATCGTGGCGGTTCTTACCTCATTCCAAAATAATCAACTTCAAAGGAGCTATGACACTTTGAAATAAGTATTTGCGAAACCTGCATTATCTTCGGGACACCCTAATAATATGATTGCGAAGGCTTGTTAATGAGGCTCCTGATTGTCCATAAACTTGCCAGAGCTCGCTTGGTATTTGTTTAGACTAGTCGCTTTGTCACTATTGTTTTTATTAGAGCTAGCCATACCTCTTCTTCCGTGATTGCTAGTATCGTTCCCTATGGGACTGGCTTCCGAGAAGGATTAAACGATGCGGCCTGTGGTGAATCTTTGTAAGTTCTCCATCTCTTGCTGATGTATTTTGGTTTCTATCCTACCAAGTTCGCTATCTCTTGTAGATTCCGTTTTCCTTCTTGCTATCCGGTATATCTCACTTCTTCCGCGATTCTAGTTGCGCGTAGAAATCTCATTATATACTTATTTTGCTCGCTTGACACCGGTCTTCGTTGTTTGGCTTGTTGATTTGACTGGCGATCGTACTCAAATTTTGTGTTATGCCAGCGCCTGTACACTAGCTTCTTGTCCTCTGAAATCCTTTGATCTTCACCATTCCAGCCACCATGTTAATCGTGTTTGTCTTGTTGTTAATCTTCCTTTTTCGGCATTGTTCTTCCTAGGCTCATGTGTGCCACTTGGTGGACTCTATCTTTAGAACTTCCCAGAATCGCTCTGACTTTTCTTGCAGGTTTGTTAGAGTTCGTAGCAGTGCTTGTTTCGCCGCGTTCTTGGTCTTCAATCTTCGGCATCTAATGTGTGCTAGTCATAGATAAGATAGACATACAAATGAAGATTCTTGCTTAACCTGGAGATTTTCGCACTCTGACTATCACAAACATTTTTTATACGGAATGCTTGCAAGACTTGCAGTTCAGAGTATTTTGGATTCAAAATTTGATGATTTCTACAGTTTTTCTCATCTGCTTCAGTCACCATGAGCCCTTCAGAACTTTCCATTACTTATGAACATGAGTAAATTCCCATATTGGTACTACTGCAGAACATGTGTAAGCTATTAGGTTATTTTATAAGTTCTGTCGCATTTCTTGATTTCGTTTATTCTCTAGAGCTTGTGCTGTGATTGATAAAGTATGCATATGTTTCAGAAAGCTCTTGGTCTCCTCTACTCATTATATTCCGTTTGTCCGGTCTGAGAAAATCCAGGAAAATTTTAGTCTCCAAAACGAAAAACACCTAAACAGGCAAAAATCCATTTTCGACAACTGCATTACAGTAGGTTCCAAATAGGTGAGCAGACTTTGAAAACATTTGAAAAAAAAATTATGACCGGAATGGAGGGATTGCTATAGCTTCCGCAAACTGCTCAAAGCTCCTAACAAGGGAACCGTGTCGAGTCGAAGTGGCCTTTCCAAGTGAGACCCATACTGCTTTAAAGAGTATTAAGCGGTGATTCCAAATCTGCTTCTCAAATCTGCCAAACGCCTCTGGACGCCGAGTTATGACCGTTTTTCGGAACGAAAAATAAATTGCAAAGAAATTGCAAGAATGCAGAATTTAGGTAAAATTGATTGTTACGATCTTTCGAACGCTCAGATAAAGAAATGTTAAGTATTAGCATATAAAATAAAATGTATCCATTGCATAAACAACTCTGATACTCGACACCAGACCATTTAAGCAAATTTGAACGATTTTGCTTCAGTTTTGCGTTCAATTTTTTGACCCAAAAAACGAGCATAACTCGGCGTCCAGAGACGCTTGGCAGATTTGGAAAGCAGATTTGGAATCATCGTTTAATGCTCTTCAAAGCAGTGTGGGTCTCATCTGGAAAGGCCACTTCGACTCGACGCGGTTCCCTTGTAAGTTAAAAATTCATTTTATACCCCAAATATGAATTCTTTTATGATGTCTATTCAAGTCAACGTTGGCATCTGAAGAAAGTCTTGAGAGGCGACGGTATACGGATAACACGGAATCGGCAAAAACGTTTTATCTACACAAAATCACCGAATTTGTTTAATCAAAGTAATGAAACTCCACGCACTTTTTTCCTAGCAAATCCCATCACATGCTTCGATTAGTTCCAGGTTTTCTAATTTTACATTTTCTGCTTTCATAAAGAAGATTCTTGCTGAATGTCTATCTACTCTTTGTAAAATGCTGGGTTTTAAGGAAGAAATAAATCTTGATAAAGGATTTGCATTTTATGTACATTCTCGTCCATTTAGATTTTTCTCATGTCAAAAATTGTGCGAAATCCAGAGTGTTTGAGATTTTTTCCCTTGGACTCTTTCTTTCGAATTCATTGAGAAAAAACGATTTTTCGTGCAAACATGCATATCACTGAGCTCAATAAAACCTCAAAATTTCCGAGCCGGAAGGATTCCAACTACCAAAATGGTCATCGTCCCTTGTTTTGTATGGAGGGTATGAGAAAATTCTCAAAAAATGCCAAGCTGATCCGGCGCTTGATGGGGCTGCACAATGATCAAATTGTACTATCTCAAAACGTCTTCGAACATTTTATGTTCTAAAAATCTAGGAGTGTCTATATGGCAAATTGTGGACTGGAAAAACTTTACTGTTGATGCTGCGATAATGCAGAAATGCTTATTGTATGGTCACAACCTTTTTGATTGCGTTTATTGTCTCTCACAAGGATGATTTTCGAGCTAAACCAAATAAAAGTCATAGTCATATTCAGAATGTTTGCATTAATTTCTGAAGCAATCTAATATTAGGTTGTTACATAAGTCTTGTTACACTTAAATTCTAACGGCGATAAGTCATACACCTCATAGTCTTTGCAGGACTCCAAAAGAACATTCGATAGAGCAAAGCACGCTCTACAAGATGGTTTGCAAAAGTTCGCACCAGCTTCGACCCATCGTAAGTTTGCACCCAAAATCTGAGTCGTACTGAAATTCAAAAAATCGCGAAAAATTCATATCTTTGCTCAAACAAATCCTACGGATCTCCAACTTGCTCACAAAAATTGCCCACTATATCAAACACTCATATATACCGTTGCTGTATTTTTTCCTTATCTAGAAATCGAGAAAAAGAATTTTTTTTAGTTTTTACAAAAATGAAGCTATGCTGTTTCTATTTATGTAGCTGTATACTACAAGCTCTTAGAAGTATGACCGTAAATTTTCAGCTTTTCAGAAGCTTTGGTTTTTGAAAAATACCAAATTTAGCTTTTATCACTCGGGTGCTCAATGCTAAATTAGGTAATTTTCGAAAACTAGGGCTTCTGTGAAGCTGAAAATTTACGGTCATACTTCTAAGAGCTTGTAGTATACAGCTACATAAAAAAAACAGCATAGCTTTGTTTTTGTAAAAACTAAAAAAAAATTCCTTTTCTCGATTTCTAGATAAGGAAAAAACACAGCAACGGTACATATGAGTGTTTGATATAGCGTGCAATTTTTGTGAGCAAGTTGGAGATCCGTAGGATTTGTTTGAACAAAGATATGAATTTTTCGCGATTTTTTGAATTTCAGTACGACTCAGATTTTGGGTGCAAACTTATGGTGGGTCGGAGCTGGTGCGAACTTTTGCAGACCTTCTTGTAGAGCTTGCTTTGCTCTATCGAATGGTACTTTGAAGTCCTGCAAAGACTGTGAGGTTTATGACTTATCGCCGTTAGAAGTTAAGTGTAACAAGACTTATGTAACAACCTAATATATGTCTGGCACAAAAGCAATTTTTCGCACCCTTCTCAGAATGTATCTAAAAGGTCTCTTTCTCTTCTTTGCAGAGTAGGCTATAAAACATGACCGCTAGCTATTTTTTGTGAGATTTCGTTCCCATTTCTCTGGTTTTCTAGGATTTTCCTGGATTTCATGCATAGAGACGTTTGTTTGCCTTTGTTAACATAATGTTTGTAGCGCATATCACAATGTTTTATGATTCTGGCCAACAATTTTAAGAAGTTAAAGCAATCGTTATTTTTGATCACTTATTCTTGTAAGAAATTTGTACGAGTTTCGAGCTAATTTTCTTTTTGCAAAGAGTTAAAACCATGCGAATCCGCTGAGATGTAAAGAGCTATGAATTTTGAAAAAAATTACCTTTTGTCTACAAGTTTTGACCTACCTATCAAACTGACCTATGTATCTCATTATCAGCCGTGATTTAGCTTTCATTAATTCATCGTTGGCGTTCTCTATCCACTCTGGGTAACTAATTTTGAGTGATTTTGATGTAGAAAACCAATTTCTTTTGAGTCAGCTCAATAAAAGCTTATAGAAGAAAAGGCGGTGTCAAATGTCCTCTTTGTACCCTAATTTTACGCGTACAAGGCGCGGGGTGGTCCTAGCTTTCATCGAGCTGCTCAGCCGCCCTAACGTGTTTAAGAAGCGAGCCTTATGCCGCACGATTCGTCAGGCAAAACGCAGCACGGTATGGGGTTCCTTTGGTTGCGAAGTCCTTTGCCGTGTTCGGGCTGGTCGATGAAAGCTAGGACCACCCCGCGCCTTGTACGCGTGAAATTAGGATACTTAAGCTTTAGCATTAACCAGAAGCTTTTCCGATGCGTTGACTTTGATTTCTCCCTGAGCAAATAAATGGAGGGATTTCACGCTATACAAAAAGTGGCCGTTTTGTACATAACTCGTCATCAAAGGCAGTGACACCGCTCATTTCATAATTGCGATAACTTATTGGCATGCATCTTTTCGTGTGATGATTGGGATTCGCATGACATAGTATATTCAAGACGAAAATTTAAACTGCCTTTCTTCTAAAATTTACTGGCCTGATTGCTCTTTTGCATTAGTACAGAGAACTTTCGAGAAAAAGAACAAATTTCAGCTTCATCGCAAATTCAATCCCCTTCACAATAAAAACGCAAATTATAGCGCTAATTGTACAGCTATTATCCATTTAAAGGCAGTGTCCAGGCAAAAAGTCGATTTTGAGATTCTGTTACCCGGGCCTATTCGCTATGCTGAATCCGAAAATTTACACTAGAAAGCGCGAAAACGGCAAAAATGGGCTCTAACACAAGAGGGAACTCAGCAGGTGGGCGGGGTCCTCTATAGTTGAAACGACCGAAAAATTTTGTCGAACGAATGAATTTCGAATAATCGGCTTTTGAAAAATATTCGAACGAACGAATATTATTCGATCTGTGATTTTCAGATTATTCGAATTCGAATATTCGAATAATGCTACAATTCAAAATTCGAATGAATGAATATTCGAATAAATGGGGTTGGTCGAATGTTCGACTATTCGAATGATCGAATAATTATATACGGTCGAATATTCGACTATTCGAATAATCGAATATTCATACCTGTCCGGATATTCGACTATTCGAATAATTCGAATAATTGGCGGCTCAAACAATGCTGGTTTTTCCATTGTTGCGACCCTGCAAAAAAAATTTAATCGCTATATTCGATCTAGATTTGTAGCCGTTAATTATATGTGTAGCAAGTGGTAGGATGACTAGGTTATTGTCGCTGGTCAGGGTTTCACCTAGGAAACAGAAGAATTTCACTCAAACATGTAGTTCAAGGTGTTCGTGGCCTTTTAAGAAGGCTACTAAGCCTTACCTAGTAATCGTTTCAACACATTTATACTTCCTTACAGAAGTTTCTTCCGAAATTACACAGGATTTTTTTCCAAAGCTATAGATTTAACATGGAAAACCTTTTAGATTAGGTAGTTGTTTGTAATTTATTCGTAATGGTCAGCATTGCGTGAGTTCTAAGACTAGCACTGGGGTAGCACGAGGAAGGCCTACAGTGATAGAATCAGTGGAACCTCTGCTGTTGTCCCGAAAGTTTTGTTCGTTTTTTTCAAACGACTATAGGACCACACATAATAAAGACCTAAATGAATCTCAACACGCATTCGATGGCTTTTCCCTCTCTTTTAAGAATACATTTTCGAACCACAATCTTGTATGCTTTTTTTGATAATTGCCAAAGTTCTCCATCCGTCAATTTTATCTGCTCAAAGTTAAGCTACTTTTTTAAATTTTATTTCAAAGTTCTAAATTTCATTCCAAATTTTCGGAAAGGATTAAGGACCAAATAGAGCAATTCTCGGATTACAAGGTAATATTCTTAGAGATTCTCTTAATTTGCTGTTTTTAGCTTCAAAGACATTATTTCTTCGGCAGTTTCGATCTTTTTAAGTCAAGAAACACGCAACTGCAGCAAATACACGAAAGCTTTCAAAGCTATTGCGAATTGAAATAAGATTCTTATCAAACATTATTTATGCTACATAACCAAGTTTGATTTGCTTTGAAAAGCAGCTTTTTGGAATTTTCGGTACTTTTAAGTGGTAAACGTATTCAAAAAGCCGCAGTTTTCATCAAACAATAATTATAACGAGCTTGGTAAACATGGATGTAATCTAAATTGGATACAATGTAGCCAAAGGCTTGCTCCACATAATAATCTTCAGCGCTCTCTGAAAACATCAGGATAAAAAATTTTTAAAACTCAGTAAAGATTTGGCATTACTTCTGAGCTGCTCAGAAAGCCGTGGGGATAACATTGCAGAGGCAGAGCAGATCAGAGATTTAAATACAGCTGTAAGAAAGAAGATAAAAATATGTATCAAGTCGTACCTAAGTTGTCTATGCATTGGTGTTCTGTGGCTTCTAGTGAGCGATGGAAAAAACGGACAAAACTTTCGGGACAACCTAATATTTCTCTGCTCATCTAAATGCAAAAAAAAGAAAACTCATGGAAATATTTGTATATTAGCTGATAATCTAATACTTGTCGGGAATCATATTCACTTAGTTTCAGAGGTTTTGCTGTAGGACTGAATTCTCACAAAGTTGATTTAGTTGTATTTTTGAGGTTTGTACTTTTGTTGTAAGGATCTTTCATATCTCTTCTCAGGTTCAAAATAATCAATGTTCATCCTACACGCCTACTCGAAGTATCATTCCTCTACGAACTTTGCAACATTCTAACACTAGTTTTATAAGACTAAAAGGACACCCGATTTGAGCAGTGACTGATAGGCTGCCGCCAAGTCAAGCGGCTCAGGTCCTCACGACGCCTTGCGCTGTAACGTAACTTTCAGGTATTTTGACATGCGAGCGGTGATTAGGCTAAGGCAAGTGAAGACCTCGGGATGAAGGAATGAATGTTGCCTTTACCTGCTGCCTTAGGAGACTATACATGCTTGTGCAAGCTGTTTGAGGACCAGTGGTCTGCTAAAGGGCGCCTAATGACGCCTTTTCTTCCCCCAATTTAGAGCCTATGGGTCTTTCCGCATGACATCGCATCTCCACTTTTCAGACGCGATTTCCGGGAGATAGTTTAGCATTCCAAATGAATTATGAATAATACTTGTCATCACTATGCTTTGGCATGACTCGCGACTCATGCCCTAAAAAGGGAAGCTTGCTAGCCATTCTGTCATATGATGATTTTTATGTGATTGACCGATCGGGGACTACTTGTACTCAATGTAGAACAGCTGAGGTTTTCTTTTGACATCGAATGTTCGAATGAATGTTCTTGAATATTCGAATATTCGAATGACTGTCTTTCAAGTTGCTCGAATATTCGAATATTCGAATAACTGTCTTTTAAAATTCCTCGAATAAACGAATATTCGAATAACTCATTTTTCCAAATCATCGAATGAACGAATTATTCGAATACAGGCCTTTCTCATTTATTCGACTATTCGAATAATCGAATAATTGGACTTCCTCGAATATTCGATTATTCGAATATTCGAATAGTCGAATATTTCGAATAAATTATTCGAACACGAATATTCGGTTCTAACTATAGGGTCCTCCCCATTGTAAAATCACGCTCTCAACTTCCGGATCGATCTTCTTGGTTCCGATTTCAGCTCAATCGTTCGTACTTGGTCGGTGGAGATGTCAGGGCGGCTAGCGAAATAGAGAAAATGGCTCCAGAAGCTTGGAGCGTGAATTCACAGTGGAGAAGATCCCGACCACCCCTTGTTTTCCCTCCGGCATTAGAGCCCTTTTTGCCGTTTTCGCGCTTTCTAGTGTGGATTTTCGGATTCAGCGTAGCGAATAGGCCCGGGTAAGCGCAAAATCTCAAAATCGACTTTTTGCCCGGACACTGCCTTTAAGTCGTTTTATGTATTTATCCCCCCACAATGGTCTGTCGCCTCATCGTGGCGTGGGGGTGACACTGGGTGTCGAACTGCGATGCACAGCCGAGTGTATACTCTGGAAGGGCCTCCCAAGCTGTGAAGGAGTTCGACGTTTCCGGTTTCGGCCGGATGCCTAACTAAGAACTGGCCACGCCAGATCCTCCGCCGTCTGGCTTCTTCTGGTCGCTAGGCGGTCCCTCCCCGCTCCAAACCCGGGGTCAGCGATCGCCCCGTGGAAATTAAGAGTAGGCCTAGTAAGCCACCTCTTGTAGGGGAAAATTCATATTACTCCTCCAGTTAGAAGATTAGAAAGAAACCCTGCACATCGTATCCCGCCTACGGCGCCGGGTGGTAGCAAGAACGATGTCAGGGTACTCAGGGCGCCTTTTGGATTGGACAAAAACGACACGTCTGCCCGGACGACACGCCATGGAGACTGCCTCATGCTCTGCACCTACAACGCCAGGACAGTCTCCACAAACGCCGACCTCCACGCTCTTCTCGACGCTGCAGAGCACATCAACTACCACATCATCGCTCTGCAGGAAACGAAGTCCAGGAAGAAGGACGTGCGACAGATGAGTGATGGGACCCTCATCATTCGTGGTGAAAAGGTTTCATCACGAAACGTGGGAGGCGTCGGCTTTGTCGTCCATCCATCTATCGTCCATCTTGTCGATTCGCGAGATCCTATCACCTCGACTAGGCATCCTACGACTACGCCCTCCACGTCAGAAGACCATCAGGACCCAAGGTACGACTACGACCGGCTTCCGAAAGGATTGCGAGCCTGCGGAGAATGCGCCTCAGTGAATTCTGAGAAGAACTTGGACCGCATCTCGAAGACCACCAAGGAATTGCTCGAAAGAAGAAGATCATTGAGGCAGGATCCGAATGCAACTTATCTCGAGCGACTGATAGCCAACACCAGTTGCAGAACAGCTTTGCAAGAGGATCTCAGGAAGTACAGGCAAGCCAAGATACTGGAAGCAGCCGAAAGAAGACGAAGTCTCAAGAAGTGCCGAAGGGACCTCTGCGAATATCACGTACCGCTGGCTGCACTACTGAACGAAGACGGGACTCCGACTTCTTCCCGATACAAGATGGAATTTATCGCGAAGAACTTCTACACCAACCTCTTCCGCTCATCAACACCCGTGCAGATGCCCGTTGTTCCTACTGGAGAAGTACCACCACGAATTCTACCTGCTGAAGTGTGTATCGCGATACAGACCATGAAGAGGTCCACGGCTCCAGGACCAGATCATCTTTCCGTCGAACTTCTGCGAGCCGGAGGACACCGTCTACACGAGATTCTAGCGTCGCTTTGACATCTTACCTTCAGAAGGAGAAGATTCCCAACCAGTGGAGAACGTCAAGAACCGTCCTTCTCTTCAAGAAGGGTGAACGGGAGGATCTTCGGAACTATCGTCCAATATGGTTGCTGAGTGTGCTGTACAAGCTTTTCACGAAGATTATCCTCGCTCGCATATCAAGGGCACTGGATGAAGCCCAACCCCAAGAACAAGCTGGATTTCGCAAAGAATTCAGCTGCATGGACCACATCCAGACGGTTTCGAGGGTCATAGAAGTCTGCCGGGAATACCGACTGCCTCTCGTCCTAACCTTTGTCGACTACGAGAAAGCCTTTGACAGCGTCGAAACCAACGCCATCCTGTCTGCGCTAGTCGATTAAGGAATGGACCCAGCTTACGTGAGGACGTTAGCCGACTGCTACAAGGACTGTACAACGACGATGCAGCTATTCCATCGCCTTCTGACCATACCAATCGGGAAGGGGGTCCGACAAGGCGACACAGTCCCGCCAAGCTGTTCACCGCGGCCTTGCAGTGGGTGATGAAGTCACTGGACTGGGACGAGAGAGGCATACGAGTTGATGGGAGATTCCTGTCGAACCTTCGTTTTGCGGACGACATCGTTCTCTTTTCGAGCAGTGTCACTGAAGCAGAGACGATACTGAAGGAACTGAACGAAGTAGGGAAGAAGATCAGATTGCGGATCAATCGGAAGAAGACTCAGTTCATGAAGAACGCCCTTTGCGAAGATGCAGAAATGGAATTGGAAGGCAGCCCTATCACGGAGACGTATTTTTACGTGTATCTCGGACGTTCGATGAACATGGAGAACGACTTGAGGGAAGAACTTAACAGGAGAAGAAGAGCAGCCTGGGCCGCCTTCGGGCCTTTGAAGGAAGCCACCGACCAACTGACGGACCCAGAGCTTCGTGCCCACCTGTTCGACTCAACCGTTCTCCCGGCGCTCTGTTACGCAGCTGAGACTTGGGCTGACACCGTCGCCACTTCGAAAGCTTTAAGGACCACCTACAGAGCGCTAGAGCCAGGGCCCGGCACGAGGTCGGCAAATGACAAGCTGGAAATCGTTTTGGGGCCAAAAAGCAAAGGGGAAATCGTTTTTGCGGGGTCCGGGGCGGAGCCCCGGAAAAAAATTGGTAGTTCATGCTCGCTACTTATCTTGACATGTTATGTGCCTCAACAGGCGAACACTGGAGTTCGCGCGCGTCAAACCGCGCCGTCGCTAATTGCCGCACGCGCGACGTCGCCCAAGCGATGCTATTTGTAACAGCATGCATGACTAGTTCTCAATGTATGTGTAACGATATGGCGCCAAATTTTGTATGCGAACGGAGAGAGGCTAGTGGAAACATAGTATGAAAATTTATGAAAAACTTATGTGAACGGAACGAGTTATTAGCATTTTTTCCGAGAATTTCGCAAAACTGGTAAATGAAGATGTGAATTCAAACGGCTCGTTTGGAACGCGCAGATGAACGATATGGCATGAAACTTAGTAAGTACATGCACACGGACTTGCAGGGCTTAACTGAGGAGTTTCATTGAAAAATTATGTGACTGAAGGTTGTGGCAAACTTTTTTCTGAGAATTTTGCGCTACCAAAGAAATGGAAAAATGGCTCGTTTGCAACGCAGAGGTAACGAAATCGCGCGGGATTCGGTGTGTGTATGCGCAGTAGGACTAAGTAACTAAGTATGAAATATTATGAAAAACTTATGTGAATGAAAAGTTTCCTTAACTAATTTCCAAATTAGGTCGGCATTTGCCGACCTAATTCCCACCTGAGGTCGGCAAAACTCTCAGTTCACATAATTTTTTCAAAATTTTTACATATATCTGTTGTACACCTAAAGTTTACTACATGGTGAAATTTTGGTTCCGAAACTCCTCCTCTTGACCTTGTTAGAGCCCAAAATCGCATCAGCAGCCTAGCTTTTTAAGATGGAAAGCGCGCTCCAGTCAATCGATACGCGCGGGAGCGGCGTCTCTCATTCCTATGACTGCGTTTTTTCGATATTTTCTCATTCCTTAATCATTTTCTTGCTTATTTTTCTTACTGTTTTCTATATTGATCCAGCTGAGGAGTAATTTGAGGAATTTGAGCAATTTGGGCGCTTTTGAGCGCTTTTAGGCGAAGTGTGGCCGGTAATCTCGTCGCACAAGCACAAAACGTCATTTTTGGGCTCAAGGGGGTATTCGTAAAATTTATTGGGATCAAAGGGGAATTCGTTTTGGAAAACCCCGTTTGCCCACCTCGTGCCGGGCCCTGGCTAGAGCGTAGTCTTCTGAAGATGACCCGATACAAACAACATCTCGTCGGACTTCGCAGTACGGATATGAGGAAAATGTCCCGTCTTCGTGACCCAGCGGAATACGTCGCGAAAGCCAAACACCGATGAGCCGGTCACATAATGAGAAGAACAAACGACAGATGGACACTAAGAACATCGGAGTGGATTCCTCGCGAAGCCAAACATCCTCGAGGAAGACCACCGACGAGATGGGCAGACGCGTTCGTGGAACGGATGGACCAGCTGAGAAATCAGCTGGATACGATTTTCGCCCCTGGAACTCGTGGACGCAGCCACCGACGACGGCCAAGAAGATCGTGGATGTCTGAAGCGAGGGACAGGGAAAACTGGCGACTTCTGTACTGGGCCCGCACGTCACGTGAGGACGGGCCATCTAAGTATCTAAGTAAGTAAGTATGTGTTTATCAATTGAGCATGTGCGCATGGATATTGCTCGGAGAATTTTAATTTTTTTCGAGAAGCGCCAGAGAAAACACAGGCCACTTCATACCTTCATTTCCGGAGATTACTCAATTTTGAAAAGTTGGGTTTAGACGACGAAATACTACTGAGAAAGGACTTTAGTAGTGCAATTACAGGTGTTTTTCAAGAGGCGACATCAAACCTCCTTCTCGCTCAACTAAAACTCCACTTCCCCTCCTTCTCTCTCCATATCATCTCCACCTGCCAATTCCCTACTACAGCGAACAATAAAGAAAACTCAAGAGTAGCACAGCAACCAAGGGAAAAAGAAAAGGGGAAGGAGAAAAGGAAGGAAATGCCACATCCGGTGAAAATGAAACACTGGCGCAACCGCCCATGAGTGGCACTCCTTTCGACCGAATGCGCAAATTGCGCCGTCAATGAAAACCTTCTGATAGCTGAAAGAGGTCGGAGGAATGATTATAAAAAATCTTTTGCTTGCATGAAAACCTTCTGAGTGAAGCTAAAACTTTTTCAAGAAAGTATAAAAAATCATGTGAACAAAGGGTCTGGTCCAGCTTAGCTTCCACAGGAATCCAGCTGATTTGGAAGAAGCTGTATTCACATAAGTTTTCATAACTTTTTGTTTCATATTTTGACTGCACCCCACATGCATGCGTACACTAATGGGTCGCGAATAATTTTAAAATTACTTGTATGGGTCATAAAAATGCGCAAGTGACTTGTTTATTCTTGTAAGCAATTTTGGTACTTTTCCGTTATCCGGACCCATTTTTTCAAACAAGGATAATGCTTCTTTCTTTGCAATATATTTGGCCCCACCTTGATAGTAAAGATTGTCAACCTTCTGCCACGTTTAAGTAAATCTGACACGCCATCTACATGTCGAACAAGTTTTACCAAGAGTTTGTTTTGCTCTACTTAGCGACATGGGTTCAACCTGTTTTTGGTCAATAATAACCTCATTTTCGATTGAACAATTTCAAAAATGACCATTGTCATAATAATAACGTCACCCTCTTATCAACGAACATGCTACATATGCCTAGAATAGAGA
Source organism: Cylicocyclus nassatus (assembly GCA_958299035.1). Lineage (NCBI taxonomy): Eukaryota > Metazoa > Nematoda > Chromadorea > Rhabditida > Strongylidae > Cylicocyclus > Cylicocyclus nassatus. The sequence goes on from CATQJL010000223.1 coordinate 74,924,566, forward strand.
AGTACGCTGCGGTTCCATCAATTAAGCGGCGAAAAAGCAGCAGCGAGGTACTACTTCAAGCCATCATTTATAGACTTTTCCGGCTAAACTCGCATGGCGGAAAGTTTGAAGAGAGATACATTCTTGAATCATTGCTAGAAGCAATCAAAATATTCTAATAATGGTTCTAAATTATTTTGTTTTTCTATAAATCAACTGAACAGCTTTTAGTGATTACAAATGCTCTTATACCTCACCGGAATTGATTTCGAAAAAACATGTCAAAATGGACTGGAACGTGTCAATTTTTCCCTGACACGTGGCGGGGAGGCATTCCTCGTAGAATTCATGAAGAATTGTACTCAGACTATAAAACGTATTTTATAAGAGCCCTATAAAAAAATGGGTCCGTATAACGGAAATGTACCGCAATTTTATATTCAAAAATTTTCAAAAATTCAAATTAGCCTTGTAAAAAATTTTTTTCGAGAGCGTAGCTGACGAAAAGTCTCCCTTTCTTTAGTTCCCTTCTTCCAGATTTTAGGGGTTGGGGACCCGCAAAAATCTTGAGAGGCACACAAAAAAATTTTTCGGAGTGCGTGGCTAAGGCCACGCACCTTCATTGAAAAGATTCCCCCCCCTCCCCTCCGGGATGGAAATCCTAGGACTGCCACTGCTACAGGGTGTCCCAAAAGTAAGTACATACTTTTCAATCGTCAATATCTTTCTTCCCAATGGGTCTTTTTTGGCCAGTCAAAAGTCACTGTGTAGAGGAGGCTTCAACTTAGATTTAAGGTTTCGATCGAATCAGGTCGCTTTTCGTTACTATAGGACTACGGTAAGAACTTCCAGCACGTGGAACCATTGTGAAATATGCCATCTGACAAAATTTTTTCAAAAATCTGAAAAATCGTATACTAGGGTTTCATGGGCGCATGCTCACTCCACTGCACAACTTTTTACGAGTTTCCAGTTTTTTTTTTGACGTTGTAATCGCATTTCTGACTAATGCTGGGAATTCGGTTATTACAGTTTACCTGGGATAACTTTGGAAAGAATCATCACAGTAAGGCGGAAATTTCATACTCGAAATCATCGGCTTCCATCATCAAAGTGTTAGGGTTTTTGGCTTGCTTGGTTTTGTTCCGAGGGAGAATATGGCTTCCAATGGCTCAAAATCCTTGTCGAAGTTCTTACAGTAATCCTACAGTAATGAAGAGCATCGTTAATTTGCTCGATGCTGTAGATTTGAGTTGAAGCCTCCTCTAAAAAATGGTACTTGAATGGCGGAAAAAGACATGATGGGAAGAGAGATATTAACGATTGAATAGTGTGTACGTACTTTTGGGACACCCTGTATTTGGCTCAAAAGAAGAGGAGAGGCAATGGTGTGATTAGCTCTCTTCACTATATGATAGGTTTTCAGGCGCTGAAATCGTTCAAATCAAACGAGTCCAAAACTTATGTGAACTCTTTGATATTTATGCTCCGAACCAAACCAACCCAGTGGCTTGATGTTATTCTAGAAACCAACAAATTCGGAAACGGATATTAGGACACATAAGTTTTGGGAACTTTTTACATAACATAGTTTGGAGTAATATTGTATACACATAGCCCAACGGAGCCATGTGATTGTTTGTGCGCTGTAAGCAAGCCATTTGTTTGTTTGAGTCTTGCGTTTGAAATTCGCGCGCTTGCAAAAGAACACGTTTCACTCGTATAATCTGACATGTTTGTCGTTCTTCTATCGGCGCTTCCCCGGACCTTACAAAACGATATCGCCGTTGCTTCTAACTTCAAAAACGAAGTCCAGTTCGACCGCAGGCCATATGTGCCGGGCCCTGTTGCCGCTGGCGTTTTTGGTCAAGTAGGTAAGTAAATCACTGCCCTTCAAGCAGATACCGCGAAACGAGACACGCTGAAGGACTTCCTTTCATTTTGCCGGGCGATTCGTAAACCATGCTGAAAAATCGATAATAATTCTATCAAAAATTTCGCCTAGCTGACGGAAAATTGACAATGTAATAAAAATTTAATGTTTCATCAATAAAATATTACGACCGTTGCCGCTTGGACGATAAAACTTCCTAACCTCCCATAAGAAAACCCAACTTCTCATTTTCTTCTAGAAGGAGAGGATTATCGTAGCGCTTTGGTAGGAGTCCCTTGGGAAATCTCCTATTTCCAACCTCCCACAAAATTATTTTTCTACGAGCTTCGTGAGAGTATGGTTCGCAAATTCACCTCAACGCAAATCCGCCAACTGGAGCAGTTGAAGTTACGGCGCTTTCAGTCGCGACGCTATTTGGAGAACTACAGCGTTTGAATTATCGTAAGCTCATTCTGAATGCAATGAAGACAGCGCATTTTATTAGTCTGCAACAGTTACACATTAAGCACTGTGTCTGCAAATATTGCTCTTGCAGACATTTTAGAAACAGCTAGATGGCGACTGAAAACGGGTAAAGTATGCCCGAATGAGAGACCTCCGCAGTATCACTGTGATTTTAATCTCGATGCGGACGATTTGTAACAGGACCACCATCGAAAAATCAATAATAATCGCTTTCGAAGGTTCTGCCCTGCTAACGGAAAATTTAAATAATGCAATAATAATTCATTGTTTTATCAATAAGATATTACGATCGGTTAAAAATGAATAAAAGCGATGATTCTCACCTCGAGCATCACTTTTCAATTTCCTAGCTTCTTGTTTGCGATCAAATGTTCTCTTCAGTTTGAGCCCCGGCACCGCGTAATTTTGCGCGCTCTTGTACGCCAAAAGAACGTGAGCATGGGTGCCGCGTAAGTTGCTTATTGAATTTTCGTCTGTTATGCACTTCCATACTACTTCGTCAGCTTAACTTACGACTCCTCTTCAACTTACGGATAGCGAAGTGAACTGACCGCGGTATGCCCGGACAGTCCTCTTACGCTCAAATTTGACTCCTTAAGGCGTGAGAGAGGGTAAGGATTGTAGGTTCAACGTACGAAATTCTTCTGAGGAGCTGCTCAGTTTAACTGAGCTTACGGGGGGGGGGGGGAAGGGGGAGGGTTCTTACGGGTCTGCATCTTTTGATTGGCTGCGGTGTTATACTAGATTGCCCCAAAACTTCGTTTTTCTAATTTATCATGAAAAACACGGAATAACGATAGGCAGGCGCTTCGCAAACTGTACGATAAAGCTTTTCTTTTACTTTTCAGCATTTACATTCCTGATCTGGTTGCTATTGCGGTCCTAGAATAATCGCCGAATTTTTTAAAGTGGTCTCCACGCGTGACTTAAGCAATTTCTTAGGATTCAAAGCTTTTGGAAGAGTCTCGCACGTAAGTAGAGTAAACAAGATTTAATACAATAAATTCTTCAGGCATCTCCAGTTATCTCTTTTTAGATTTTTCGATATTCTAAAAGAAACTTTTCACGTTATTATACTATATTCGGCTAAGCCAAATTTGGCCACCTTATTTGGTTGAAATTAACGACAATAGATTTTCCGTAAGCAATATTTTGTTTAAAAAAATCAAATTTGAATGTGGGAAACTGCAATCAACAAAACTGTGACTGGAAAAGAAGAAGAACATTCGAAAACTTGCAAGTTCGAAATTTTTCCATCGATCGTTTTGTAGATGTTTAGCTTGTGGAGCTGGGATTTATGAAAAAAGCCACTTCACAAGGCTCGAATTCAACATATTCTGAAGCGGCTGCAAGCAATCATGCTAAATTACCACTAAAACAAATTGTAAGAGGTTTCAAGATCAATTTTGTGTGTAACTATACGAAAAATGAGATGTTTTACACCAAATACATTGCGCAAGAGATGCGAAAGAAAACTATGGTCTACAAAATTATGAGACTTTAGTGAAGGGTCAGGGAAAGTAGATATCAAACACGCCAGGCTTAGCGAGGGATCCATTTCTTCAGATTGTATCAATTTTCCAAATTTTAGCCAATATTACATTGCCTTAGTCTATCAGCCCAAGACAGATACAGCTTATACAAGGGGGACTGAGAATAAAGGCAAATTATTTTCAATATAGTTTTTTGATATCTTCGTGCCTACTTATCTGGTTGGCAGATAAATAAGTTCGGTCGCCTTTGCTGCTACAAATGTTGCAGACAAATTTTTGTAGACATAGGCCGTCCGCGGCGCGGTCACGTCCATTGAAGATAGTTTATGAATGGAGGAAGCGCAGAGAAAAAATGCAAAGTGCATGAGGAAAGAGAAGTGATGCGCAGTGCACATCTTGCGCACTCTCCGTGCCCTGCGCGGATGGCTTATAGTCTCTCCTGAAAAGCTTAAATGAGAATTGAAATGTAAATATTAAGTAAAATTCATGTTTCCGTGAGGAATGTGCAAAGAAGTGAGATACCAACCTGTTCGAGTAATCAAATAGTTGTAAACGCATAGGGCAAAGAAGTTATTCATGAGTCGCAGATAATTCACTAATGATGTCCATACTTACTTCAAGACTTTTGACGACAACTCGGACCCTGCCCTTGCACTCATCACTTGGTTTTTTTTCTGAGGAACAGGGAAGACAATTATTAATAATTAAAAGGAAACGCAAACAATTTATGTATAAAAGAACAGGGGTAGAATACCAATGAATCCTTTCCAGGGCGTCTATGACAGAACAGAACAGCGTATGACAAGTGAAAAGATGTCTATGTACCCTTTGGTTTGAAGGCAAAGTCTGGACACACGGGGATCTCACATGGATAGTAATTTTGGGGCCCTAACTAAGCCATTGCCCAACCAGCAGCTCAGGTAGTACTCTAACGGCTGAGATATACTCTCGAAACTGGACCCCAGGACCGTATATTGCATGGATTCATGGCGCAACGCATGGGACCTCGCGCGAATACGAATGCGATCCAGGGTCCAGATTGGAGGCGTATATCTCAGCCGTTAAAGGCAGATTCGAGGCGTATATCTCAGCCGTTAAAGGCAGTGTCCCAGCAAACTGGAGGTATTTGGCTCTCGTCGTAATGTAGTAGTAGACCCCTAACTAAGCGACGACGGAATTTTGCAGCGCGAAAAGGGTCTACGAAGTCTACAAATCGCCCCTCAAGTAGCCCGAATTTAAGGTAGGCTCGGGCGAGTGCAAGATGCATGCAGGGTAGAGACGCAGAGTCGTTGCGGGACCCTGCGTTCATGGCTGTGTGCGCTATATTCTGGCCTTGCAAATCGATATTGCTGTGTGGGCGGCATCCGGGCTTACCGTAAGATTCGGGCCACTTTCGGGGCAAATTACAGGCTTGGTAGACCCTCTCTTTCGCTCCAAACTTCAGTCATCGCTTTTAGGGTTTCTGCTTTAACATCGCCACAAAAACCCGGCACCCGTCTTCTTGCCGGGACGCTGCCTTTAATGATCCACCTGCACTGCCGCATGGACAGTGCCTTAGTTAGGGCCCCAAAATTACTTTCCACATAAAGTCACCATAGGTCCAGATCTGCCTGGACGCTGCATTTAACGGGATTGGCAACTGGAAGGCGACCGCTCGCATGCGCACGCAATCTGCGTCTCTCTCATGCTCTCTGATCATTTCGTAGCCCTGATTAGGCTTTGAAGCCTTGTCGGTTTAATTAAAGGGTAAACCACGCTTTGAATTTATGTACGTGACATCTGTGTGATAAGCTTTTACCCTTCCGCCCAATCCGAGTTAAAGCGAGCGAAGGCATGGCCACTGGTTCTACACTTGTAACGGACGGAAATTTTCCTCGAATGAATTAATATAGAAATAATTATTTTTCGAAACTTTTCGAACGAATAATCAATTTTCGAAAAATTTTCGATTTAGCGAATATCATTAGGTTCCTTTTCAACTTGTGAGGCTACAGCACTAACCACTACAAACGGTAACGGTGGTGAAAATATATTTCTTCGGGTCTAACGCAATGTAATTCTTGATCTGCGATAAAGATAATATTATTACATAGTTGTCAGAATGTGATATACAGGTGTTTGAAAAGTTACTGGTCTCAAATACTTCAACTGTAAGTTCTAATTTGTTTTTTGTCTTATACCTTCGCTGAATCTAGGGACCCCTGAATCAACAGCAGAAAATTTTGCTTCCAGATAATCTTAAAGATTTGAAAATAATCCCATTTTTCAGCGGAAAAGGATTATACGATTTGTTCCACTTATTTCAACACCGGAAACGGAATCAACTTTTTTTTTATTACCAAAAAGTTCTATGTCTACACTTGCTCTGTGTAACAAAAGTTCTCCAGTACTTGCAAACAGAGAATTTTTTTGTCGCTAAATCACAGCAAACAATCATGCAAGTTTGCCTAGGCAAAAAATTTTGAAAGTCTTATTTTTACATATTTTTGTAACACAACTTCCTAACTCTCATTGTATTTGTTCAATGTTTTGCACGCGTTTTGGTAGAAAATATGATTTCGAAGTTGGATTTTTTGACCAGAAAATCAGACTAGATCTCTTGTGCTTCATAGCACAGTACTTGAAAAGAAATTATTTCTACGAAACCATAAGAAATCGTAAGAAATTACAAGGAAAGGGCTATCAAATGATGTGCTATGTTTTATGTGAAATACGTTTTCTCTTCTTTGTAACAACATTTCAAGGTAAACGGCATGGAAAGCTTTATTGATTGTGTTTCAACCCAATTAAAATCAAAGAATCCATTGAAAACGTTTAAAGTGAACTGATGATTTCCAGGTTTGATGAGCACTGTAAAACAAAAAGAGCATCAAAATCTGAAATGGAGGTACTTTGAGGAATAATTTCCAAACACCCTGCATTTTTGTGATATGGCACTTTGAGCTAGAACAACATCTTGAAGGCAACGGCTCGGCAGAATGGGAATTTAGGGATACTTATAGTTTTCGGTCCTCCTGTATGAGCCGAGTCCTGAGTCCATAACTGTGCTTTGCAGCTTCAAAAGATATCAATGACCTGCTTTTCAGACGTGAAAAGTGCTTTTTGGGCGGACGGCGTAAGCCTACCTTCTAGAGCGCGATTGGCTCGTCAGTGCAGAAGCGTACCCATACCCATCTCAACAGCAGTTGAATTATTGCCTCCAGTAGTCACTTTCGCGACTCGCCCAAACAGCACTTTTCACGTCCGGTAAGCGAGTTATTGATATCTTCAAAAGCTGCAAAGCACAGTTTTATACTTAAAGGCAGTGGATTGGCAAAATCCAACAACTCGAAATTTTAACGCGGTAGGTTCCTTATCGCCCACCTATGAAAACTGTGCAATCCCGGTTGCACAGCATGCTTTCCCTGCCGAGAAAATCGCTTCGAAAATACATGCGCAGGTCAATCTTACACGCATCTGGACGAGTTGACAATTTCCTTCTCACCATTAGAGGCTGCCCGCCGCAACGCTATAATTATTGGGTCCTGCCACGATTTAGCATCATCGGCCTTTCTCCACTCGTCCAATATCAAAGGGAAGGGCATTAGAAAACGCTCATTTTCGCCGTTTTCAAGCTTTCAAAAGTGGATTTTCGGGATCAGCGTATTGAAAAACCCCAAAGCGCAAATTTGACTAGGTTGAGATTTGCCGAGCCACTACCTTTAAAGGCAGTGGCTCGGCAATATTTATCATTCGTACAAGAATGATAAATATCAGAAAGCTATTGTGTAGCTTAAAATAGATTTGAGCCACCATTGCGGATTTTCTAACAACAAGATTGCAGAGAAGGGAGAGGAAGAAGTGTGAAACCGTATTGGTACTGCTGTGAATCTTGTGGCACACAGTTTAGGGTTATGTATCGAAACTCGAAAGCTTAAACAAAGGCCTGGAAAGTTCCAGCCAAATTGGAAAAATAACTTGTCAAGCTTTCAAACTTCTTTCCACCTTAGCATATCTCATACGTACGTGCATCGACTTGTAGTTTCATATTGCCTACACAATGTTAACGAACCATTGCTTACAGAGAACATTCTAAAAAATTTTCATTTTGTATATGATTATTTTAAACCATGTAAACGATGGCTCATGTCCAGTTCTTCGCAAACTGAGGACGATGTTTGGAGAAGTTGACTTTAACGTAGTTTTGATGCACTCTGCAATTTCTGCAGGGCTTGGCACATATAAACATGAAAATTTTTTTAAAATGTTTTCTGTAAGCAATGGTTCGTTGTTGCACTGGTTCCTGTAGCTTTATTCCCTTTGCTTCCTTTCTAAAACCGTATTCAGCCTGCATTCCTGCGGTTGTGGTGAGAGATATTTCTAAGCCCGAGTCTCGAGGCAGTAATTAGCAACAATTCATAGTATTAATGGAACTACAATATCGCTCACATGTAACAATTCTACGGATGTTGCAAAATCCCAGGAATAACGCGAATTTCCGCGAAATTTCCAGAACTTCGCGACATTCCTAGAATTCCGCAGGCGCGACGTTTCTGGAATTTCGTGACGTTCACGGAAATTTTGCACGTCATTTGAGCGGTGTTGCATTTGACCTAACAAGAAAGCGGAATATAGCAGTTTCAAAAAGTCTCGTAATAGCCGGCTTGGATGTATATCAGTCGCGTCCACATCTTTACAAACAGTACAGATTGCCACTGCCCACACAAAAGAGTGATGACGAGCTGCTCTAAAAGTATTTCACCTAAAAGTTCATGGATCCAGAGGCAATCAACACTATCTGGCATAAAATTCAGGTGCTCTCAAATTAGCAAACAATTTTGAGGGATTCAAAAACAAGTCGCTCACAAATTAGCAAACAGTTTCATAAATATGAAGAGGAACTGCTTCGATTGAAAGGATTTTGTTTCATCGTTAGCCCTCATTTTGTACCGCTTTGTAAGTAGAACGAAACGGTTGCTATCACACTCTGCTTAATTATCTGCATGATGGCCAACTCTCAAGTTTTATTTTTTGGTTCGATCATTTGTATCAATAGATGGTTTTCACCGATGTTTTTGTATGATTGAAGAGATGATGTCTTTGCACAAATCATGTAGAGATAACTCGATTTATCCTCTATGTGTAATATGTAGACTGTTTTATTGATGTTGGTGGTCCGCACTTGGAGCTTCATTCAAACTTTTTTAATCCCCTCTCCCCTATCTAAAGGAGGCAAAAACAGGTGCTGATTTTAGTGCCATGACATTGAATCTTTGAGCGCCATCATTTTCAAAGAAGGAATGCGCATGCCACAACATTTGACGAACTCTTAAATTGTTTAAGGCAGTGTCCTGAAAATATCGGGGTTTTCAAACTTCAGTGCAATGCAGAAATGTATCTCGTCAGACAGGGCATCGCCCAAGTGCGAGGCAATAACGGTCGACCAGAAGTAGGAAAAAGGGTCGGAAAGTTGGGAAACTTACGCATTAAGGGAAGGAGGGCTCGCCCCATTTGGCGGGCCTGGCAGAGCACGCATGCTTACACATTAAAGACGTGAGGTCCCGCACCGACTATGCATCTTAGCCTTAACGCCTTCCAATCAAGTTGCAAGGCTTAATTTCCCATATTTTTGCCGTTTTCTCTCTTTTCAATATTTATTTTTGGATCCAGTGTCGCGGATTACCCTAGGTATGTGAGTGTATGTCAAGATTCGCAATTTTTATTGCAATTGTTTACCAAGCATATATTAGGTTGAACCGAAAGTTCTGTCGCACCATTTTCAAAAATTCATAACTTCTGATTTTTCCAACCGATTTGACTGCTTTTATTTTTGTATGAGAGGGTAAGTCATGCTCTTTATAATGGCGTCTTAGCTGCTTACTAATGATCATCTATTGCATAAGTAGGAGCGATAGAAGAAAATTAGCCAAAATTCGAATTTTTCGTGTAGGGTCATAAAAAATCGGAAACTTGCAGCAAAAATCGGAGCAGTCGGTATTGCAGGTTTTTTCACCAGCTCTTTTTAACAGTGCAAAGTTTGCGCTGATTGAGAGTCTCTATGAAAAGTTATGATTTTCGGGCAAGCAGTACAAAAGGGCGAATTTGATTTATTCTGGCATTTTTCAGGGAAATTTTTGAAAATGGTGCGACAGAACTTTTGGTTCAACCTAATATTCAATGATTTACAGCGTTTTACAAGTATCCAGAGCATCGGTTGGCCAGTCTTATTCTTTAAATCAGATACGAGACCAATTTTTCCAAGGTTAAGAATCCATGAAATGCAAGTGATAACAAATTCGTAAGTATTGCAGTCAGTTTTCTGACAAAAGCAGTAAAATTTACCAAGTGGTGAGTTCAAATGGCTAATAGGCAGTTCTCATCTTTCTTTGAAAACAAGAAAACTATTCGCGTAGTTATCACCCATGCCCCCAACGTAGGAGGGAGCCGTCAGATTCTTGGCAGTCATAATCTGATAATCTGAAAGACGCGAGAACATGACAAGGTTGCTCAGGAAAGCATGGAAATGTAAGTTACCACACTACCGATATTTTCCTCAAAGTACTAGAGGTGTGAATAGCTCTCGATTATCAGCAAACTGTTGCCAGTCATATCTCTCGATGGGGTACTTCCGGAGCAGAAGTGGCAGGGTCGCGGGCTTTCCCCAGCGGAGGATTGCCACTTCGCGCTCCGGAGCCTTGCCATTTCACGCATTTTTGTGCTCCGGGGCTCCCCCAAAAGTGGCGCACCTCCGGAGCAGAGATTTGCTCGTCGCGGAGAGGGGTCCCATTCGTCCTGTTTGTGAGGTCACCGTGACGTCACGGTGAATGAATGGGACCCCTCTTCGCGACGCGCAAATCGCTGCTCCGGAGGTGCGCCAATTTTGGGAGAGCCCCGGAGCACAAAAATGCGTGAAATGGCAGGGCTCCGGAGCAGAAGTGGCAGACTCGCGCCATATGTCCGCCGGAGGTATCCCTTCGACTGTCTGAGCTATTGTCAGCTATGCTTCCATATAAGCTGTCCGCTAGTGCATCATCTTATCCATCCAACATCGGTGGATATATTTCTGCTTTGCTGTCGAAATCTCGTGAAATGGTTATTCTGCACTATCTTACTTCATTCGCTTCCAGAGCTAACAAGCAGAAGAAGGAAAGGAATGACTTTTGTGCGACTTACATGCATTTCGGTATGAGTGCCTTCATTGGAAGTTAAGTTTCTTAGGAGTCTTACTTGTTTGATACCTTGCACGGTCAAGCTTGATTGATATACCAAAGTGCATGTAAGCAGCGTAAGAGTCATTCCAAACTGTGTTGCTCAACAAATGAAAACTGGACTATGCGCCTAGCGAAAATAGTGCAGTCGGGACTTTATACAATCTTGACAGGTTCAGGGCTTATCGTAAGAAGCGATGATCAAGTCAAACCTAGCTCACTGTCAGACTCAGATGACACGCTTCAAAACTTAGTTCTCATCATTCGCTGTTGAACAATGGAATCAACACTCTACCCGCATTTATTTATCTTCATACTCCTAGAGCATGTTAAAAAACACAAATCCGTTTTCTGTTCTGTTTAGCTCAAGGACAAGTTACAGTTGTTGGAATGTAACCGCTTTGGCTAACACTCTATCTTACTTTGAGTGAAAAATGATTACAGCCAGGCGTTCAATGCACGGTTTGTAAAATTGTTCATTTGTGTTTGCGGCATTGGCCATGCAGCTGGTCAAACCTTGCTATGTCCCAAGTTTATCGCAAATTTGGGACTTTCGCAAGGCTTCTGGAACTTTTCAGATAAAATAAAAAAACTGCAACAGAAATTATCCGACAACCTTATACATCGCTGCTTTGTGATATAGAACTCATTTTGTTTTGTCTTATTTTGTCTGTTGCAGTCTTGAATGCGGTGGTGGTTCTTTTACTTTTGGAGCTGGTCCAGATGGTATGAAGACGACGTGGAAATTGGCTCATCCGATGGGTACAAGATTGCCTCTGATATGCTTATGAACTCCATAAATTTTTCGGTTCGTTTGGTCTTCCTCCTCTAGACATGCAGCCACGTGCGTTTTTAGATTGATCCATGCGATAATTTCTTTGAATTCACTTGCGGCAACTGGATAGCCAAAAACCCAATCAAGAAGCACATGAGTACGTCATCACAATTTGATTTACTCGAAGATCAAGTAAACGAGCAAATAAGAGGTACGTCATTAGATACAAGAGGGGTGACTTTCCAAAATTCAAACACAAACTTCCAAATCAAAAAAACATTGAATAAAACAACCCCCAATCTACTTTTCATTGTAGACTAATGTTGTTACTAAATATATGCAGTTTCATTTTGCTTCTCATAACTCTTCTGTTCAAATGAGCATGTTGTAGGCATACTTGTATCAAACGAGACGTTCCGTTCGAAATCCATAACTGCCTTGAAAGCTGTCTATAAGAAATGTATGGATACGGATAAACTGAACCGTAGAGGTGCTAAGCGATTGATAGCTGAAGTCAAGGTTAGTAATTGACCAAAACTGTATGTAAATCAGCCAGGTGCTTTCCATTTCAGAGACGCTTCGCTTGGCCGATAATAGATGGAGATAAAAAGTGGAGAGAGAAGGATTATGATTTGACATCGCTACTTATCCATGTATCACGGATTCGCGGCGTTAATGTGTTCGTTTCATGGGAAATAACTCATGACGACAAGAATGCTTCTCGCCGTATCATTCAGGATCGTTTTTTTGTTCAACAATATTACATTCGAAATTTTCATGCATTGATGCTGCAGGGATGTATTTTTTAAGAAAGCCTTATTGGTTGACCACCACACTGGCGTGTTGTGTCTTTGACTATAGCGCTATGGAAATAAGATGGAGGTAATGGAGTAGTAATGGTAACATAATGACTTATAAAACGGGCAAAGGGTGTGTGTGTGTGTGTGTGTGTGTGTGTGTGTGTGTGTGTGTGTGTGTGTGTGTGTGTGTGTGTGTGTGTGTGTGTGTGTGTGTGTGTGTGTGTGTGTGTGTGTGTGTGTGTGTGTGTGTGTGTGTGTGTGTGTGTGTGTGTGTGTGTGTGTGTGTGTGTGTGTGTGTGTGTGTGTGTGTGTGTGTGTGTGTGTGTGTGTGTGTGTGTGTGTGTGTGTGTGTGTGTGTGTGTGTGTGTGTGTGTGTGTGTGTGTGTGTGTGTGTGTGTGTGTGTGTGTGTGTGTGTGTGTGTGTGTGTGTGTCTATAACGAAATTCACAGAGCGATTTACAGGCAAGGTTTCAAGCAGCAATTTTTTGCACAATACGATAACTGCAACCATCCAGATTCACCATGCCAAAACGCGACTAGATCCATTGAGTAGGTTTCTCAAAAATCGCACTGCAGACGGACCACTTAACGTCTGACGCGCATTATTGGGTCCGTATTACCACTTTGCAAAGCGTAATTACGTTTAGCAAGTGAATGTGCACGCCATGATCTTTAGCCCAAAAAGTGATGGAAGTCTATTACCCCACGAAAACGGCGCAAAAACGAATTATTTGCGTAAATGGTCAATTTCCCAGGCTTTTACCTGAGCATGTGATAAGATTTTTGCACGGGGATGTAGCTCGCCGTGAATATTATCTTTATGGCGACAACCAAGCCATGAAAAAATTCAAAAGGGTTCTAATTCTGCATATGTTCTTTATTTTCCAAGGTTTCATCCACACAAAGAACCGATCTCACACGAAAACGGAATGAGTGGTCGTTTACGATTTATTCGCGAAGGCGAGCATTGCGCGTTAGTTCCAATGCCATGTTATGCGGGAACGAGTACGGCATATAGATATTAAAGCCTGTGCGAGCCTCTGCGAAGCAGAGGTGACGCAACGGTATGATATAATACTAATAACTTAATGTTTTACTAGCGAATTGAGTCAGTGCCATGTTTTTTTGAAGAACAGTTATACTGACTTATATGTGCTTTCGGGCGCCAGTCAACATAGGAAAGTTACAAAGTAATTAGTAAAATCAAAACGCTCATGTTCATCTTTCCGATCTTCTTGTGAGTTTACATCTAACAGCACAGAATACGCAGAAATAGCGCGCAGTGCTGGAGTAATACATTCGCCCTATAGCTTTAATTTACTATGGACTAATGCAGAAACATGTAATTATGGTCCTTTCCGCAAATGTCGACGTACTATGATCATCCAATACTGCTCCCACCTCCAGCAAAATCTAAAAATATTTTGGAAAAGGTGATGCATGATGGCGAATGAAAGCAATCGTTTTCCGATTATTACTCACGTCAAGTGCTCTTGTTGAATGTTTTACCGGGTATGGAATATGCGCACGTTAGCAAGGTTCTAAGACTCAGAGTTCTATGACCGTGTTCGTACAGCCTTTTGAAAGGTTGAAGCTGATTAAAATGCAAAATTTGGGCACTTTTTATTATTTTTTCCGCCTACCTTGAATGATGGAGGTAATGCAGGCATAACACTTTTTCAGATTGCAAAATGTATTTGCCAAAGTAGTGCACGCATAATATTAGGTGTTTCGAAAACAATGCCACTTTTTCAAATGAACGCCACATTTCGTGAAACTAAAATTCTCAAGAGTTTTTGGGATCAGTCTGCATCATTTCGTCCTCTTCCTAATGGTTGTAATTTCATTCCATAATATTATATTAGGTCGTTTCCAAAAGTTCTTGCGCACGGTTTTCAAAAACTCATTCAACGAATTTGTACGATCAAAATTTTGCTTGAGAGAGGAACTCATGCTCTTTGCAAATGTACCTGAATTGTTCGTTAATGTTTACAAACGAAGGAGATAGAAGCTCAAAACCAAAATCACCCAAAATTGGAATTTTTCGTGTAGGGCAGTGGCGGTCCGAGGGAGGGGGCGCCCCCCCTCCCGAGAACGGGTCGCGAAATTTTTGAAACTTGCCTATATGAGTATAAAAATGTGCAAACGACTTGTTTATTTTTGTAAATAATTAAAATAACTTTTAAAATTTTTTAAAAATTCAAATTTGCCTTATAGAAAAAAATTTTTCGGGGGCGTGGCTGACGCCACACCCCTAAAATTTTTTTCGGAGTGCGTGGCTAAAGCCACGCACCTTCACTTGAAAAAAATTACTTCCGCCCCCCCCCCCGGTCCGAAATCCTGGGATCGCCACTGGTGTAGGGTCATAAAAAATTGAAAAGTTGCAACAAAAATCGGAGTAGTCGGTATTGTAGGTTCTTTCACCAGCTCTTTCTAACAATGCAAAGTTTGTGCTGATTGAGCGTCTCTATGAAAAGTTATGATTTCCCTGAAAAATGCCAAAATAAATCAAATTCACCCTTTTGTGTTGCTTGCTCGAAAATCATAACTCCATAGAGACGCTCAATCGGAGCAAACTTTGCACTGTTGGAAAGAGCTGGTGAAAGAACCTACAATACCGAATGCTCCGATTTTTGTGGCAAGTTTCCGATTTTTTATGACTCTACACGAAAAATTCTAATTTTGAGTGATTTTGGTTTTGAGCTTCTATCTCCTTCACCTTCATTTGTGAACATAAACGAACAATTCAGGTACATTTGCAAAGAGCATGAGTTCCTCTCTTAAGCAAAATTTAGATCTACAAATTCATTAAGAAGTCAACGAGTTATGAATTTTAGAAAATCGTGTGCAAGAACTTTCGGAACGACCTACTAAAATCAAAATATTAAATTGTACCGAAAGTTTTGTCGGTTTTTTCAAACCACTACAAAACCATGCACAATAAACATCTGAGCGAGTTTCAACATGCATTCGATGCAGCTTTTCCTTCCCTTTCTTATGGATACATCCTCGAGCCACAATCTTGCATGCTCTTTTCGATATTTGTTAAAATTCTCCATCCGCCAATTTTATTTGGTCAAAGATTGGGTAATTTTTAAAAAATTCATTCTAAAGTTTCTAATATGGTCAAGTATGATTCTAATAGAGCAATTCTCGGACTAAAAGGCCACATTTTTAGATTCCCCTAATCTGCTGTTTATGCCTTGAAAAAAAAATAATTTCTTAAGAGGTCTCGATTTTTGGCAAAATCATGAAACACGCAACTGCAGCAAATTTACGGAATATTAAAAGTTTCTCCAAATTGAAAAGTGATTCTTATTAAAGATTATTTATGCAACACGACCAAGTATGATTTGCCTTGAAAAAGCAGCTTTTTGGAATTTTCGGTACTTTTACGTGGTAAATGTAATCAAAAAGTCGCGGTTTTCACTAAATAATTAATTATAACGGACTTGGTAAACGCGGCCCATGTAATCTAAAACAAATACAATGTAGCCAAAGGTTTGCTCTACATAATAATTATCAGCGCTCTTTGTAAACATTAGTACAAAAATTTTTAAAATTCAGGAAAGATTTGGCATTACTGCTGAGCTGCTCAAAAATCCATGGCGATAACATCGCAAAGGCAGAATAAATCAGAGAGGAAATATAGATGTATGAAAGAGGATAAAAATCTGAATCGAATGGTATCTAGCTTGCCCATGGATTGGTGTTCTGTGAGTTTCAGTGATCGATGAAAGAAACCGACAAAACTTTCGGGACAACCTAATATGATAAAAAAATAATGCATATAATCAAAAAAATTACTGAAACCTGCGACTCGTGCTTTTTGTCATGGTCAAGCTCGGCTATTTTTCTATATTTTTATACTGATCCTGGAGATGTACAAGTAACAAATAATTAAGGCGAACCCTATTATACACAAAACAATTTTTTCCTTTTCCTTAGATTGCTTCTCAGAGTTTCTGGAATCAGTTTTTCAATGCCATCAAATTCTATATATGGTCAACTCAACCTCGCAGAACATCAACCGGCAAGCAACTCGGGTGTCATTCGACGCAGCTTTTTCTCCTATTTTTACCAGTTTGGTTCCCGGTCAGCTTTTACCAATTGTTTTTGGTTTCCGATTCACAAAGTTTTCCGGGATAAATCCAGGGCGCCCCAGGCTGTACCCGAAATTTCCGAAAGTTGCTAATCTGGAGCGGTGAACGCTCATTTGCTTTGTAAAATTAGTGTCAAGCCATAACCCACCTTTGTAAGTTTCATCCGAGAATTTATTGGTGTTTGATGCATTTGTGTCTAAGACAAGCTTGCTAAAATTCGGTGATTAAACCTCTAGATGCATTTGTGTCTGAGACAAACCTGCTAAAATTTGGTGATTTCATTGAAAAAATCCAACAAAAATTATGACAAGCTATGCACAGTAGGAAAAAAATTGTGCTGTTTCATATAGCGTTTGCTCAGTCCTTCTGTTACTCGTACTCCTTCGGAGGATTGAAATTTAGAATAATTGTGAAGTTTGACCTTCTCAAAAATCATGGGTCGCAGATTTTATTGATTTTTTGGAGCTTATCGAATATAGTGCAATTAAGTGGCGGAAAAAGTGCAAAAGCAAATTTGTTTTCGTCTAGGCTCTTCACCGCAGTTCTGACTAACTAGACCACAGTATCAACAAGCCTTTTATCAAAACAAGGCCACAACACCAAAAAACGTAAAGATCAACACAACGACAAATATGCGGCAAGTACAAAAAAAGAACAACGAAAAGGCTACGAGCGAAGGCAGCACGCGAGAAGGCTAAGTAAGGAATGAGGCAGTGATTGCGAAATCGGGCGGAGCCATATCGAGATCAATGGACTTAGGCGCGCATCGCGCACTCGCAGATCACCGAGGCAAACACACATGAATCCACCAACTAAGGATCTACATAGCTACCGATGGATAAAAAAGGCCTAAACAAAACACTACAAGCAAAAAAAACAAAAACACTACAAAGCAAATAATACTAGTAGCCTACACTTTCAAACTCAGTAAGCAGATGCCTAGCCTACAAGAAAACGACAATACGTTCACAATTACCATTTATTCATTAGAAAAAGAATGAAACGCTGCATCGAATGCTACCAAGAAAATCTTGCTTCCGCGAATGTTGCGTTCATTTGAAAAAAGAGACCTTACCTTCGGAACGACTTAATACATAATGAATCGCTTATCAATGGAGCCGACATATTTATCTATTTAATTTAGTTACGCTTATTGTTCTCCTTTTCAGTTTGATCAGGCAGGCCTCAGAATGGGTCATTCTGAATATTATTTGGATATGAAAACGTATGGTAAGAAAGTTGAAGCTCTCAAAAGGTATCTTATCAGGCAGGTGACTTTCATATTTTGCCAAGTATGGGCGTCGTTCTAACTCTGGATTGCAGGTTAAATTATTCCAAAGAGATGGCGGTCGGCCCACCTACAAGAAAAAAATTGAAAAGGGTGTTAACGAGATGATTGATCTTGAGATAAAGTTAGCGAAAATCTTGGTGCCAGAGGAGGATCGCAGGAACTGGACAAGAATGTATAACCTCCGTCACTTGAGCGATATGCAGAAGCTCATGCCATTAGTGATGTTTTTCTATTATTTCTAATTTGATTATTTCTAACTATTAAATCAAAGCTTTAGCATAGAAATCTGATAACAGGTTGTAGAAAATTGCTGTTTAGGTCAACTGGACTCGATACTTATTAGCAGTCGCTCCATCTTATTCTCACAACTACCTAAAATCAAATCCAGAAATTATTATTAGGGAAGTCGACTACATGCGGAAGTAATCTTTAATGTCCTACTCTTTTTTCTTGCTAATATATATTTTTCTCTGTTTATATATCAATTTCCTTGTTTAGTATCAGCAAGCTTTTGCGGCGGGTGAAACCCCGTATCATCACCAACTATGTTTTAATGCGACTTTCTGAAGATTGGGAAGGAGAGATGGGGGAGGA
This sequence comes from Cylicocyclus nassatus, assembly GCA_958299035.1. NCBI lineage: Eukaryota > Metazoa > Nematoda > Chromadorea > Rhabditida > Strongylidae > Cylicocyclus > Cylicocyclus nassatus. The sequence continues at coordinate 74,943,147 of CATQJL010000223.1, forward strand.
TTATGAGAACATCGCTGTGGTAATTATCAAAAAAAAGCTCTTGCATGTGGAAGTTTTTTCCTTATTTAGAAATTCGATCGAATAATGTACGGAAAGAAAGAAAAGCCACCGCGTGAGATTTACTGCATTCGACACACAGTGAGTTTGCTGCAGTATGCTACCAGCGCGGTATATGTCAGAAAAATGTTCAACCAGGTAACAGAAAATGTAAATCGTACCTATTACGTTTTTGTTTATAGTTTAGAAGTCGAAAGCTGTAGTCCTGGAAATGATCAATGATATACGAAGGGCATTTCGTGAGATGCTCAGCACCAATAAGTGGATAAATAGCTCTAGAAATGTAAGATAACGGCTCAATACGGTGCAGTACAACAACTTTACAGGCAGCCCTAGAAAAGACGGATTCAATGTTAAGTCAAGTAGGTTACCCCAACTTTATTCTAAATGACGAGAAGCTTGACAAGTACTACGATGGCGTAAGAGAATTTTACTGTTAAACAAGTGTTAAAGAGTACTGTTTAGCTTGATGTACGTGAAAGTGACTCGTACAGTGAAATGTTGGACAAAGTAGCTCGATGGCATATTGAGCACTCATTCAAACAATTAATGAAGCCTGCAGACCGCCACGAATATGATTTCAATTCAGCTAAAGTTAACGCTTATTATTCGCTAACAAGTAATTCAATACGTATGTCGCAGCATCTTCTTAAATGTCTCTGCACATGTAAAGTTACAGAAATTCCCGCAGCTATCCTTCAAGCTCCATTCTTTCATCACACCTTTCCCAGGTTAGTTTTAACAGAGCTATTGCACTTCGTAAAAATTTTCTTATGCTTTCGTAGAAAACAGAGTAGTAAATTTGCCAATTTTAGTCAATGCGAAGAACCGCGCATATAAGCATAATTGCAGTTATGTTTTACTCTTGAGGCAGTTTATGCCAGGATATTTATGTATGTCAAAATAATAGTCGCAGCGTATAGGAAGAGATGTCCCTCGAGAACGCAAGTCCGAGTGAACGTTAGTCATGGCTTTTAATCGTTTAAGTTTTTTTTTCAAACATCGACGTCGTCATAACATATGCGCATCAATTTCAGTGCAAACCATGTGCTGCTTGTTACAAACAAGGCTTCTGTCTATCTAGGGCAAAATTTTGAATTTAATTTCTGCGTAAAGTACTGAAGCTTGTAAAGTGCTTTGTTTTTTTACAAACAAGCGGGTGAAAATGTCTAAAAGGGTTTCCAGCAAAAAAGAAAAATTTGACGTAATGCATAACAAACGATTCTCTGTTGCTGCGTTAAACACCGCGAAAGATATATTGTTGTGTGGGTTTTCCTTTTCAGTCGCCTTCATTTATGTGATTACGCATAATATGAGTTTGGACTGCTTAAGTAGCCTTAGACTATGTAGAAGCTACAAAATGGCATGATTAGCTTGAGATCATCTTTGACAGACAACCTCTACTCTTGCTGTTCATTTTCGGATTACGAGCAAGAGTATGTAGGGTCTTCAACGCTTTTCGAGCTGAAAAGTTATTATTGGTTGTGGTTGCTTCAACAGATATTATGTTATCATCGGTCGCTTCAAGTTTTTTCAGTATGGGGGCCTGCATGAGCGCCAGAATCGGACGTGCGTACGACCATTGCGCCGCGCATGTCCGATATCCGTCCCACGACTCAGGTATAGGGCATTTGAAAAATCGTGACGATGACGCGACCGCGCAGCACGCACGCACACTTCAGCCAGGGCCCGCCATGCGTTGGTTAGAGCATTTTTGGAAACGAAGTCCCCCATAACTTCGCGAAAATTTACGAAGTTCTTCCTGACGTAAAAATCGGTAGAGAAACCCTTGCTCAATCTAACAATAAAAATGCGAAAAAACGCATTTCGAGGTATCTGATATAACAAAAAGCAAAAAAAAAAACATTTCGAGTTGATTAAAGGCTCCGTCATTGGGTAGGATACTATTAAGCTCAGAATGTCAAAAACCTCCTAGGCCAACCAAACCTATGGCCTCAATCAACGCCCGGCATAGATCGTCTGAAAGCAGGCTGGACTTCGTTTTTGGAGCAAAAAGCAAAGGGGCTATCGTTTTTGCGAAGTCGGGGCCGACCACAAGGATAAGCGCCATTTAGGCGAACACAACCTTTTCAAACAATTTAACACAGTTGACATGCTTTATCGTGTATGGCGGAAGGTGCTCGCAATTTAAAAGCAAGGCTAAAATAAACAAATTGCTTGTTCGTAGCGCACACAGATTCATATGACACCAAAATTGAACCATATACATAGAAAATTATTTGCGGAAGAATTATGTAAAAAGAATTGGACTTGAAAACTTATGTGAAGAAATACCTTTTACAACATTAGTCCGTCTCCAGAGGTCCAGACAATCTGAGATCGTCTAGAGCATATATTAGGTTGTCCCCGAAAGTAATGTCGTTTCATTTTCAAAAATTCATAACTCCTCTCCAACTCAACCAATTTCCGAACCTCAAATTTTCTCAGAAAGAAGAAGTCTCTTGCTTTACGAGAATGCTCTTGATAAGCCTTAATCTGTAAAAATCACAGAGATACAGGCAGAAGAATGAGATCAATTCTTCTTCGATTATTTTAAGTTAGGTCACCAAAAATCTGGAATGCTGCAGAAAAATCTGAAATCGTCAGTACATATGTTTTTGGCTTACCCTTTGTATCTGTGAAAAGTTTGTGCTTTTTGGACGTCTCTGTGAGAAGTTATGAATGGTTATGAATGTCGAGTTTACTAAGGGAAACGCCAAAATTAATTAATTTGTCAATTTTCGCAAAAATCATAACTTCTCACAGAGACGTTCAAACAGCACAAACTCTTCAGAGTTGCAAAAGTGGGCTAAAAAACATATGTACTGACGATTTCAGATTTTTTTTGCAACTTTCCAGATTTTTGGTGACTTAAGTTAAAATGAGCAAAGTTTATATGGTCTTCCTTTTCTATTTTCATCTCTGCAATCAGTGCGTAACAGGGGCCAGACAGAACAGCGTTTGAAGGCGAAAAATTTGCCCTTTCTGATAAATAAACAATGAAGCAAATCCATTGAGAAAGCGCAAAGTTATGATTTTTCAAAAATGAAACGACATTACTTAGGGCCGCATGCACTAACATGGCCGCGGGGAGGGGATCGCAGCTCAAAAAAAAGCTTCATATTTCAAAACTCCAGATACTTGGATTTCACGTTGTGTACCTATCCGTAAGTATTCCTACTACCCTTCACTATGAACATGTTGAACAGGAGCGAGAAGCTGTACAAACCGCATTTTCTAGCTTTAGTATGATCCCTGATGATCCCCGGCGCTTTTCTTTAAAGTCATTTTTCTTTCTCCGAAGTCAACGAAAAACTTCCAAAGTTGTGCAGATTATCTAACCCAACAGTGCTAAGCATGTTGCTGATAAGAACAAATGATGTTTTGAAGTCATGAAATTTTCGATGATCCACAGGTCGAAATTTGGGGTATACCGAAAAATTCGATTTTTCAAAAATCCATTTGTTCTCATCAGCAACATGCTTAGCACTGTTGTAATAGATGTTCAGTATAACTTTGATAAGTTTTCGTTAACTTCGGAGAAAGAAAAATGACTTTGAAGAATAGATGTTCGTCCCCCAGGGATCATCAGGGGATCCTACAAAAAGCTGGGAAATGCGGCTTGTACAGCCTCTCGCTTCTGCTCAATATGTTCATAGTGAAGGATGGTGGGAGTACTTACGGACAGGTAGACGGCGTGAAATCCAGATATCCGGAGCTTCAGGATATGAAGCTTTCTTCAGAAGCTGCGATCCCCTCCCCAGCGGAAATGTTAGTGCATGCGGCCCTTAATCTAATATTTCTATCACTTCACATAAGTTTCGGTTTTTTTCTATCGTGGACGGATTTCCCGGTCAAAAATCTATCCCTGAGCATAGAGACATCATATCATTACCGTTCTCTTGTTTTTTGCCCTAATTTCTTTATGAATGGCTTTGTTAGATATCGCGCTCCAATGCCAAATTTTTGTGCATGCGTAGTATTCAGCTTCACCTTGGATTTCTCCTCCTTTCTCAAGTTTGTCATTAAGACTAGTAACTTTTTATTGTTTTCATCTTCTGTTAATTCGATAGGTCAAAGGGGACTCCGTAAATTTTCCGAAAGTGAGGGGGGACTTCGTTTTCATAAAGCCTAGAAACGGACTCGTGCCGGGCCCTGGCCTTAACAATCTGGCGATGCATTTTTCGCCACATAGCTTCTAGGACACCGCATGTGATTGGAGCGCAATATCTATCAACTATACTTGGGTCCGAATCGAATAGTAATTTGATCATTCGAATAAAACATTCGAATATATTCGTATTCGAAATTCGATATTCGGAGCTCGTCTATTTTCGAATAATATTCGAAACTCGAATAATCAAAAAACAGGTTTTCGAATAAAATTCGAAAACTCGATTAATCACAAAACAAGGATTCGAATATTATTCGAAAACTCAAAAAACGGGGTTTCGAATAGATTTTATTCGAATGTTTATTCGAATTCGTATTCGAATGAACTCCGTACTCAGATTATTCGACTTTTTTGCATAGCCAACTGCTGAGTATCAAGCTCACTTCGTCCGCGTTTTTTTTCGCAAAACTTGGTAATGCATCTTTTGCAACCGTTATGACCTTTGAACTGTATGGAGGATCGCATTTTTCCTACTGCTTGACAGTAAAAAAATCAAAAGTGGTTTTTAATTGATGCTTTTTCGATCAATGAGATTGTTCGCACTGCTATTGGCACCAAATCAGCAGAGAAGCTATCAAATTCAAGCTCATGTTCCGAGTTCATACATTGAAAGTGTTTCGAAATGCCTGTTTTTCTCTCTTTGCATTGCTCATGCTTGTGGTACGCAAAGCTCGCACTAGTGAGCACTCTTGCTCGCATAAGTTATAGTGCACAACTGCCTCTATCCGCTAGATACCTTAGAGATTTATTGCGAATTGGTGCATTTTGAGTAAAGGACATCGCAGTTGTAGTGGAGAATTAGAGGGTTTAGATCGCCCGCACGCGATTTGCCAGTTACGAGATGTCTTCAAATATAACGCCAACTTACCACAGATGTTTAGGTGTACAACTTACTAAAAAGATAAATGCCCTGCATTCTGTATTTTAAGAATAAGTTTTGGACAATTTGACTATTGCCAAACCACGTCGCCACCGAAATGCCTGCAGTGTGCCCGGGGCCATAGGGGCATTCGTGCTCGCTTCGCGGAATAAACCACATGCCTTCGTCCACGACTAGCTTATACCACACGGGTGAGGGTGCTGATTATGGATAAAAACTTACTTTATCGATTTTTGGAGAAGTTTGAGCTACGGGGCTGGGAGTTGGTGCAAGGGGGTAAGTTAGGGTGCTGATTATGCATAAAAATTTAGGACAAAGGATAAAGGATTCGGCGTCTTCAATACCTCCTGAGGGCATGCGCCGAACGCACACACTAACTTCATGGTCGAAGAGGCAATTTTATGCGTGCGAGCCTATTACAGTGACTTGCGGGGGCCAGCCGTTTCCAAGTCAGTGCTTTTATCCTCCCAGATTACCAATTTATCGGCCCCAAAGAGTGGAGGGCTTGGTTGGTCCAGGGGGGGGGGATCGAACCTGTGTCCGATCTGGTCGTAGCGGCGCCTCATACCACTACGCCACTCGTCCCCCCGGATAAAAATTTACTTTATCGATTTTATCGATTTTTGGAGAAGTTCTAGCTGCGGGGCTGGGAGTTGGTACAAGGGGGTAAGTGAGGGTGCTGATTATGGATAAGAATATACTTTATCGATTTTATCGATTTTTGGAGAAGTTTGAGCTACGGGGCTGGGAGTTGATACAAGGGGGTAAGTGAGGGTGCCGATTAAAAATAAAAATTTACTTTATCGGTTTTGTCGATTTTGGAATATTTTAAGCTACAAGGTTGGGAGTTGGTACGGGGGGTAAATGAGGATGCTGATTAAAACTGAAATCTATTTTATCGATTTCAGCGAATTTTGGAAAGTACGAGGGTACTATGAATGGATCGGCTTCAGCCAGATATGTCGCAAGTTTGAGATATGGTTGCTCTAGTTATTCGATAAATCATTCGAATATTTATTCGAAATTCGACTTCCAATGTTCGATTATATTCGATACTCATTCATTCGACATTTTTGATTTTCCGAATTTATTCGAAATTCGTTCATTCGAAATTTTTTGAATTTATTCGGTATTTGTTTATTCGAAATTTTTCCTTTTCGAATTTATTCCATATTCATTCATTCGATGAAAAATTTTCGAATTACCCAAGTATACTATCAACGCATAGATTTACATACCTCTTGCCTCAAAAAGAGGAGAGGCAATGGTTTGATTCGTTCTTTTCACTATATGAAGGATTTTTGACCGTTCTAATCGCTCAAATCAAAAAGGGCCGAAACTTATGTGTGTGAACTCTTCGATATTGCTCCGAACCAACTCATTTTTGGTGTTGGTCTAGAAACCATCAAATTCGGGAACAGATGTTAGGACACATAAGTTTATGAAACTTTTTACATAACCTAGTTTGGAGTAACATTGCAAACACATAGCCCATGTAATTGTTTCTGCGCTGTAAACAAGCCATTTGTTTGTTTGAGTCTTGCGTTTGAAATTCGCGCGCTTGCAAAAGAACACGTTTCACTCGTATAACCTGACATGTTTGTCGTTCTTCTATCGGCGCTTCCCAGGACCTTATAAAAACGATATCCCCGTAGCTTCTAACTTCAAAAACGAAGTCCATTTTGACCCCAAACCATCTGTGCCGGGCCCATTCCAGCAACCCATTTCTTTGTTTCAATCTGTAGTCGACTGGTTTTTCTGCTTAGGTATGATAGTAACTGGACATAAAATGTGATTGAGCATCGCGTTGAGATGATGCTTTTTTGCCTTTTTTGCGAGGGGTGTTATGCTCCTTTGTGCGCGAAGACCGCAGTCAAATCCATCGTCACAATTGTTATAAATGAATCTTAGGTGCCAAACTTACCCTGTTCAACGTGTTCATCAGGATAGCCCCTCTGCTACTGGTCAGTGCGTTGATTTGACCAATAGCGAATGAGTGAACCGGACGAACCGGTTGAACAAGATAAGTCTGGCACCTGTCTCATCCGACGTGCGCAGCGCAATGGCCGTACACACGTCCGACTCTCGCGATAATGCAGGCTCCTATACCATTGTCCTCCTTTTCCAGTAAGTGCACAAAGCTCTATCCTCTTTTGCTCATCACATGTTCATTCAAAGACCCTGAAAGTGGTAGAACAGCCTCGCAGTGTAGATAGATATAATAGCGCATATCTCAAATCTCAACTAACAAATCGCGCTGCTTCGTGAGCAATCCTCCGACTAAACCTTCGTGCACACTTTGCAATTTGCGAAGTGCAAGCTCTAGTTTCAAATCAGCTGTTTTCTGATGTTGTATATTTCCACAAGACAACATCAAGAAACAACTGTTTGACAGTCGATCAAATCAAGTATTTGCAGGATTCTGCAGTTTGCGTTTATTATTGCGGCCTTATGTTTCTATTTATGTCGTCTTCAAAGGCTTAGAATGGTGCAAGATTTAGATCTTAGCTTGTTCCACCAAACGCTTTATCACCCTTCTGCTAGTTGCGTTCCCCCTCCGATTTCACAAGAAAAATTCGCATAAAGAGGAAGACGAACCAACTTCAGCCGCTTCACCATGGTGCACTGGTGTGCTGCGCAACCCGTTTTGACATGTCAGTAGTGCCAATGAGTTACTCTAGGCAGCTTGATATTACGCATAGTAGCACTACCTTATAGCTCGCATAACGTTATGAACGGCATAAAGTCATTCGTAATCGTTAGACACTTCTTTCGGTGTTCATTGTGCAGCAACAAATTAGAGTATTCCACAAATTGCTAAAAAGCGGTTCTTGGCAATCATATTTGGAGAGGAAATTTCCAAATAATAATTTTCTTTTCTAGATCAAGGGATGAGAATATAGAGAATTCTAGTGTGTTTTGCATTCAAATAACACTGGTTGAGGGCTTTCACGAAAATTGTATGATTTCTCACTTACAGAGCCTTGAACTACGGTGCAATTGGATCTACCATCGCACATGAGATCTCGCATGCATTTGACGATGAAGGTATTTTTATATTATTTACCAAAATACAGTCTTGCTTTCTCGATTTATGCTGATTGCTCTGGATTGGTATGTAAAAGACTGAATTGATAGCATGTATTTTTTACCCGTCACTCGGCAATGACGAATTTAGGCTAATTCTTCATGTAAGCTAGAACAGTCAAATAATTATTTCCCTTGATCGTGTGGCAAATGCTTCCTGTTGTGATGTTTTGATGTGGTGATAGATACTTCAGAGGTATAGTCAATCTCGACTATGTTTGTGAGTTTCATCAAAGATTACAAACAAACATTTTTTTGTGTAAAAATCTATCAGATCGTACAAAATAAGCCTATCAGCACCATTGCTTTGTCTAAACCTATGTTACCAAATCAATCGATAGAATCCATCTATACTACTACAAGATGAGACTTTTCAAGCAGTCGGCTTAGATTGGCACCTAAACTTATGTCGTGTCTTTGCGCTAGGTTATTGTAATAAATAAAAGTTATTTTTTGATTTGGCATGTAAGGAAAAAGGGCGCTGTATCCCACAAGCAGCGGCATGACCTACTGAGTGGCTCACATAGTTATCAATGTGTTGACTGACTCTAGAATGCTCGTGCAAGTGCTCATTTGTAGGAAGCCAGTATGACGCCATCGGCAACCTTCGCGAGTGGTGGGATGCGGATGTGAAAAAGAAGTACCAAAAGCGAGCTCAATGCTTGATTGACCAATACGGAGAGATTGAGGTAAGTAGAATTTGGTTGCCAGATTTGGACAGCGTTAATCTACGATTTAATCATATTGGTAGTTAAAACGCTTGTGCGGCACAGTTTCGAATCTTATATACATATAAAGCTGAATGTCTGTTTGTATGTCTGTATGTATGTCTGTATGTATGTCTGTCTGTACGTATGTTCCGAATAAAAATTCCATTTCTGAACCGATCCGGACCAAACTTGGCACACATACACTTTGGTCCCCGGCGGGTGTCATAGGCTACTTTTCGTCATCGATCGTTATCGATTTTATCGATTTTTTGCAAAATTTGAGCTACGGGGCTGGGAGTTGGCACAGGGGGTAATCGAGCATGCTGATCACCCCCGTGGGGGTGATCAGCATGCTCGATTACACCCCTCTGCCAAATTCCAGCCCCCTAGCTCAAATTTTGCAAAAAATCGATAAAATCGACATCGATCGATAACGAAAAGTGGACTGTGACACCCGCCGGGGCCCGAAGTGTATGTGTGCCAAGTTTGGTCCGGATCGGTTAAGAAATGGAATTTTCTATTCGGAACATACGGCGGAGCCGGGTAAGCCAGCTAGTGGGATATAAGTTTAGGTACCGGGAACCGGCCAGAAAATCAACGGTGAACTCACTGTGGGAGAAAATATTGCCGACAATGCAGGAGTGAAGTTAGCCTATAGGGTAAATATGCGCTAATGCCAGACAGACTTCCTCGCTGCGTTTTCTAGGCGTACAAAGCATATTTGCGAAAACACGGAGAAGAGAAGAAGATCAGAGGTCTCGAAGGCTATAGTAGTGAACAGATATTCTTCATGGGCTACGCAGTGGTAACAATTCATAATGTGCTTGAGATCAACGACATAACTTTATGTCTCTGCTTAAGTCCTCTTGTGGGGACGACACAAAAGACGAACTGATCGACTCTCTCCTTACAACTCCTCATAGTCCAATGCGTTATCGGTAGAACCTAATATAGCCTGCTCCATCTCACTAAAACATTATTTTAGAGTCAATCAAGTGCTGGCCAATCAACGCGGGTTTGCTGCTGCCTTCAGTTGTGAAAAGGGCAGTAAGATGAACCCCGAAAAACGCTGTGGTGTCTGGTAAACAGAAAGGAGGCAAATAACAGATTGTGTACCAGTATACAAAAGCCTACCGATGTGTTCGATAATTTTCACATATGATTTTTTCGATAAATTTACTGCTTCAATATCTCTATCGTTTCAAATTAATCATGAGTTCCGGGTTTGCTCGACGAATAACGGTCCTGTACAGGGGCTTAAGCTACGCATTTCTTTGTCGCATAAAACTCCCGTTAAAAGTCTTCACTTCATCCATGCTGATTAATCCTGCCTGCGACCTCCTCCTGGGTCTCCGCCCGCTGAAAAGTGGCTGCCTAGGTACTTGTATGACGCTTCTTCTTCAGCTCTTTACCTGCTTAATTACCTGATGCATTCCGTCTTTCTGGTGCTGAGGCTTCAAATCATACAGCTCTAACCAGTATTTGTACAAGTGAGAGAGGAACCTTAGTGTACTCCAACCTTGATTCCACACTTTCTCGATTGCCCTGCGATTGTTTGTATTGAATAAGAGCATTGTGGTAAATCAATTGCATTCGCTGAACATTCTCCTCTGACACCATGGCCGGTAGTAATCTACCCTATCTGGTGGCATCAAAGATGCCGGCAAGTAGGCAGACTTCGCGAGGAAGTTGCCATCTTTGGCGGCAGCTTCCGGAGTGATTGTAAGTTTTGATAATCTTATATAACGTTAGTACGCAATCATTTCGCACATTAAATTTTGATGACGCAGACAGCCGCAAATTTGCTACCTCGCGCGCGGTCGAACCTATGCGCGTTAACTGAAGTGCCACCACGTTAACCATTCGGTCAGCCGTTACCGTTTGCACCAGCAATAGGAGGAACGCATTGGTAAATGGCTGCCTGTAAGAGGGATCGATACATTGCGTGAGAGACTTTGACCTGAAAGAACAGCTGATTGATATGAGCAAGAGAGGGGCGAAATCGGTGAAAGATTCAGAAAGGATTCCAAAAAAGATGGTGTTCTTCATGATTCTAAGCATTACTGGATTTTTTCTCTGTAAGAAAAAGTCGTTTTTAAAAGGAAAAACTCATATAATGAGAAAAATGTTTTTCGACGAAAAGTAGAATTTTTGGTTTTTTCGCCTGACATAAATTGTGTGATATCGCCGCAATTCGCAAACTCGCAGACGCCGTCGGCAAAGTTGCCAGCACCTCGACGTGGTTGGGGCACGTCGAGATGCCGGCAGCTTCCTCTCTCAAAAGAGCACACTATCTCGTGCTTTCTGACCTGCCGGCAGCTGCCATCTCGAGGATTTCGACGAGCTGCCGGCAGGTTGCCGGCAACTGACCTCGCGAAGTTGCCGGCAGCTCCTCTTGCGCTTCCAGATATTTTTCCACAAGAGGATTTCTGGAACCGCAAATTTCGAAGTTTCTATAGGGTCGAGGTGGCATCTTCATCGAGAAATTTTTTTGGAAAAAGGCCTGGGACGGCCTAAATTTGGGGTTTTAGTTTCTGACCACCTTACGGAAAGGTGCCAGCGATCTGCCGACGAGACCTGCCACCAGGTCGGGAGGGTTACTACCGGCCCATGTGTCACCCACTATATGACTTCGTGAGGCACCTTATCGAAGGTTTTCTCCAATCTCAGGAAGGCAGCATGCAACTCTCTGCTTCTTTCTATATTCTCCATTACTAACCGAGGGAAGTGGATGGCGTCGGTGACCTACTCCTTTCACGAACCCTCAATAATTCGATGACGAACTCTACCTGAACTCTACCATTAATTCGATGACGAACTCTACTCTACCGAACTCTGACAAATCCACCTTATCTCGAAGTCGTATTTCAATCACTTGCTCGCTGATATTTGGAGTGTGGCTCATCAATCGGATTGATCGGTAGGATGCACAGTCTGTTAAGTCTCTTTTGTTCTTCCCTATCGGGATTGCTGTGTTAAAGTACCAATCGCAAGGCATACTCCTCAGATAATCGCCGGAGGCAGGTGGTCCGCAAACTCGCGCTTTTCTGCAGGCGGTCAGCAGAATTTTGGGGCGTGGCCAAACCTTCAGCGGGCGGTAGCTCCTTTACTGTCGAATGTCTTGCTAACGGGCAGAATACAGAGTTTTCTGCGGGCGCTCGTCAAATAATCTCTTTCAGCGAGCGCTGGTCAAATTCTCAGCAGGCGCTCGGACTCTCTTTAAGCAGTTTCGGGCGTACGTCGAGCACAGGTAAGACTCTATGTGGCAGAGGTGTCACCGTTGGTTTAATTACTCAAGTTTGAGGTACTTTCTCTCAGCGGAAAGTACCTGGGGACTGCGCGGTCCTCCACAAAGGACCGTGCGGCCCCCGAAAATTTTGCATGTTCTCGCGGAAAGTCCGCGAGAATGCGGCCACTGCGCCGCAGCTAATCCATAAAAAAACCGCGATTGTTCTTCAAATATTCGTCTTTAATTTCGCCAACTTTCTTCCAAATTTCTGCAAGCGGGCGGCAAAAAATCAACGAACTATTTTTCCGGTGCGCGCTTGCTCAAAATTCGCATGGCCGCCTGCCCCCGGCGGTTATCTGAGCTCTTGTGGCTTATATTAGGTTGTTCGGAAACTAGTGCAAGTTTTTGCAAATGCATTTTCAAAACATGTGCATCTTGCGACTTACTTTGCATACCACAAGAAAGCGCTCTTCATGCTTTCGCTTATGCGCTCTTACTTCTACAATCACTACAATAGTTCAAATTCTATGACTCTCCGAAGATGAAGCCTTGAATCACAAAATTTAAACTTTGCACTTTGGGTTGAACTTGTTCGTCAAGAGGGGTATTTTCATGATAATATAGCTGAAGCAAAATGCTGAGTGAACCTATAAAGTTAATAGTAGCGCTTCTTTTTAAAATTTATGAGAGCGGAGAAATTGTGAAAAGAAAAGAAAAAGAAAATCCAACAGTACCAATTGTCGCGGCCATTCCACGGCTTGTCTTTTCTGAGGATAGCAACCTGAAAGTCTATCTTGCTTTGAATAGTGGGGCCGATGCGTCAAACACTATTTCAAATGGTACCACCCAGGCTGGGTAATTGGTGATAAATGAAAAATTTCAAAATTTTTGGAGATCGAAAACGTAGAGTAAATATCGGAAAAATAAAAGATTTTGAAATTTTCAAGTTTCCTCTTTCTTGAACCTCGGCATTGTTAGTATAATGTGTGTTAGTAGGTGAGTAAGACGACCGAGGTTAGTAGATCTTTATTAGTGGCGGCCTAACGTTTCGAACAAGTCGTCTTCTTCAGAGGCCTCCTCCACTGTCGGCGCGCGGATGTTAGGGCGATTATTGATACTAGTGGCATCGAAGAACGGCCGCCCTAACATCCGCGCGCCGACGGTGGAGAAGGCCTCTGAAGAAGACGACTTGTTCGAAACGTTAGGCCGCCACTAATAGATCTAATAACCTCGCTCGGCTTACTCACCTTCTAACACACATTATACTAAAAGATTTTGATTTCACAAGTTTTTGTCTGGCAAGAAATTCCTAAAAAAATTTCTGCATAGTTGTATATGCAGTACTGCTTTACTGCTATAAGCCGTCGAAATTCCACGCTGAACAAATATATTCGACGGGAGTTCACAATTTGTCAAAGATGACCCGAACAATATCAAAGCAGCTATGACACTTTGAAATGAGCATTTGCGAAACCTGCATTATCTTCCGAACACCCTAATAATATTATTGCGGATGCTTGTCAACCATGAAGCTCCTGATTGTCCACACACTTGCCAGAACTCACTTGGTATTCGTCTAGACTAGTCGCTTTGTCCCTATCGTTTTCACTAGGGCTAGCCATACCTCTTCTTCCGTGATTGTTGGTATTGTTTTCTCTATGGGACTAGCTTCTGAGAAGGAGTTGACGATGCGGCCTGCGGCCTGTGGTGAACGTTCTTTCGAGGTTCTCCATCTCTTGCTGATGTATTCTGGTCATACCTTCGATAGTCTAGAGACAGAGCCCTAAAAGGGAAGGTTGCTTAATTATTCCCCTCCCCCCCCCCCCTTGAAAAGTGAAGGTTGTTCATATAAAAAAGAGAAGAAAAAAGGTGCAAAACATTTACTAAAAGCAAAAGAATCTTCTGTAAACAGGATAGAAAGCGCAATAAGTTTGAAATCTTTCATTTGGCTGCATTGCAGGTTTAGCTGCAGGATCACGTAATCCACAATTCGGGGGAAAAAGGTAGAGGACTGTATGTCGTTGAAAAAGAGCGGTCCTCGCGGTCATTTGCGACAAATACGCACCCTTGTATATGCGCGGACATGCGTTCCTGCAGGAAATCCGCGTGGGACTCTTCCGTATTCGGCGACATATAGTCCTTCACCCGGGGAAAAACGAGGAAAAGCTAGTTTTTCCTTTGTGTTTAGTCCAAAAACACCATGTTTCAGAAGTAACAATCATCAAGAAAAGATAAACAAAAAAGAATTAGTTTTGAAAACAAAAGAGCATTACTTTTACTTAGTCGAAATGCGCGTCAGAGCCAACCTAGTCTTTGCTACGTCCTTTGAAGTCTTATTCCCGCATTGTAATTCCCGTTTTCTGTTACCTAAATTGTAGCTCTCACTATCCTGAACAATAATCGCCAAGCTGAAAAAAAAAACGCTGCAAAAGCAGTGAAACAGAATAAGTTAAAAAAACGCATTTTCTACGATTTCTCGCAAAAAATTCCACCTCGAAGAGATAATGGCTGGCTGGTTGTCTGCGTTATGAACAGAGGCGAGATCTACAGAATCCATGAAAGAATCGCGTGAGAAGAGTTTAACTAGGGTAAAACAAGAGGTTTCCAAAAACGAGGTTTTTGCCGGATTTCTCGTTCAAATCAAAAAATGTGGTTTTGAGACGTTGTCAGCGTGAAAGGTGAGGTCAAAAGCTTTGGTATGATTTATAGCTTGCTAAAATTGGGTTCGAAACAACGAAGAAAAGGGTACCGGAGCCAAATGCCCCGTGCCACGCGTTTGAGGTAGCGAGGTAACGCGCAGCGCGCGAAGACGCAGACGAGCAGCGGAAACAGGCCAGAGCCGACAAGGCATTTGGCTCTGGTAGTAGTTCTCCGCGGGCTCTCAATGAAATTCTACAACATTACATATCATTCTCATCGCCACGACACGACGAGTAGCACTGACAACGTCCCAAGCGATGAAAACCGCTCAATGAGAACAGACCAGCATTTTCGTGCGCGAGTCTCTGCGCAAGATTTGAGCGCAGTTTCGCGATTTTTTTTCACTCCAACAGATTCCCTTAACTATTGAAGCTCAACTTTAGTCAAATAAGAGGTTAAGTGAGAGTCGTTGTCATGAATTCTGGAAAGAAAGGTTTACAAAAACCTTCTATTTAGCGTAAAAAATGTTATAAAACGCAAGGTCTCGGTTTCGCTGAAATAATCTAAAGGTATTATACCGTATATCTGCTTTATTCACACTCATTCCGGTATGGTCAGATTTATAACTTCCGGAGCGATGGCTTTTTTCAGGTGAAGGTTGTGTTCTATTATGGCGCTCAAAGTGAAGGTTACCAGTGTACATGGCTCTATGTATCTAGGGTATAATTCTGGTTTCTATCCTACCAACTTTGCCTGTTTCTTGTATACTCCGTTTTCCTTCCTGCTATCCGTTATATCTCACGTCCTTCCGCGATTCTAATTGCCCGTATCTCATTGCACACCTATTTTGCCCTCTTTACATCAGCCTTCGTATGGTTAGCTTGTCGGTATGACTGGCGATCGCCTTCCAATTTTGTCTTATGCCATCGCCTGCACGCAACCCTTGTCCTTTGAAACCATTTAAACTTCACCATTCCAGCCACCATGTGACTCCTCTTTTTCGGCATTGTTCTTCCCAGGCTCATATGTGCCACTTGAAGGACTCGATCTATAGAGCTTTTCAGGATCGTCGCTCTTAGTTTTCTTGCAGATTTGTTAGAACTGTTAGCGGTACGGTCCGCCGCGTTGTTGGTCTTCAATCTCCGGCATCTAATGTGTGCTAGGCATAGATAAGATAGACACACAAACGAAGATTCTTGCTTAACCTGAAAATTTTCGTGCTCTGACAATCACAAACGTTTTGTATATGGAATGCTTGCAAGGCTTGTGGTTCAAAGTATTTTGGATTCAAAATTTGGTGCTTTGTGGTTTTTCTCGTCTGCTTTAGTCATCATCAGGTCTTCAGAAGTTCCCATTACCTTTCAACATTAGTAGTTTCCCAAATTGGCACTGCTCTTCGAACTGCAGAACATGTATAAGCTATTAGGTTGTGTGATAAGTTCTGTCCCATTTCTTGATTTCGTTTTTTCTCTACAGTTGTGCTGTGATTGATAAAGTATGTTTTTGTCCGGTCTGAGAAAAAACAGAAAAATTTTAGTCTTCAAAAGACAAATCTAAAGAGGCAAAAAATCCATTATCGACAACTGTATTACAGAAGGCTCCAAATAGGTGGGCAGACTTTGAAAACATTTTTAAAAAATTACGAATGGAATGGAAAGATTGCCATAGCTTCAGCAGACTGCTTAAAGCTTCTTAAAAATTTGAAAAATCATTTTGTACCCCGAATATGGATTCTTTTCTGATGTCTATTCAACGTCAACGTTAGACATCTGAAGAAAGTCCTAAGAGGCGACGGTATACGGACAATGGAAACTTGCAGTGGCGTTTATTTGAACAAAATCACCGAATTAGTTACTCAGTCAAAAATCAGAAGTTTAAGGGACACGGGATAAGTACGCGAGACCGGCGAACGCCTCGCGAAAACGCTTCGTTCCGGCGATTTTCAAAAAAATTGTATTAAACTATGGATGAATGGGAGGGAGAAGCATAAACAGTGACAGTCCCATTGTAAGTGATAATTCTACTGTCTAGCTTGCTGCCACGTTTTTTAAGTAAAATGTATAAATGGAAAATGAGAGGAAATGGGAAGAAAAAAAGGTGTCGAAAATGGATTTTTTTCGCCTCTTTGGATTTTTCGACTTGGAGACAAATCTTTCTGGATCTTCTCGGACCGGACAAACGGGGCACAAAAATGAGTAGAGGAGACTGAGAACTTGCTGCCGAATACGCAATATCCACTTTATCAATCGCAGCACAAACTATAGAGAAAAAACGAAATCAAAAAAAATGGGACAGAATTTATTACACAACCTAACAGTTTGTAGGGGAGAGTTTATTGAGAATGCTAATGACGAACATAATTGCTATTTGATTTCTATCTCTTCTATCTAGTATTAGAAAAAAATGAAATGTATAGTTTGACCTCATTTTACCTATCCTCTCGATGAAGTGAAATAAACTTTCAAAGTGATTAGTTCAGATAAACACTGCGATCCCCTCCTAGCAAACACTACAATACCGCTCACAAAACGTGCAAAATTTCTGTGAAAGTCGCGGAGATCCGGAAATGCCGCGGAATTTCCGGAGTTCGCATCGTTCACGGAAACTTTGCACGTTCTGTGAGCGTTATTGTAAACTCCCTGATAACAGAAAACAACACTTTTCAAGTCAGCTTGTTTCTTTTATTTTGCTGTCTTACAGTTATTCGATGTCGCCAAAGGTTATGAGGAAAGATGTTCAGAGTAAAGTTTTTATGTCCAGCTTTGTTTGATGCACTTATACCTATAAAGCTTGTAATCTAGAGTGAATTTACTGCAGTTTGTCTTTGAGATTCAGAACGAAAAGTCTGCTCCATTCTCGAAAGATTTCAAGGTAATTCAAGCTCCCCATAAACAGAAGCTGAAACTCCTCAAGGGGATGGCTGCATATAATGAAAAATTTGAAATTTGATCTGAAATTTGCTAAAGGTGCGATTTTTTCATCCTCGGACATCCGCAGAAACTTAACATACACAATGGTCGTAGGAGTGCATGGAAGCTTCTTCGTTCTCAGTATTTCTTTTTTGTGAGCCTTACTAACTTGCAGATACTAGGAAGAGGAAGGTACTTTGTCTCACCTTGGGCTTCTAATTTTTCAGGAGAGAAAATTCTAGTTCAAAGTAAGCTCGCACAAATTGGACAGAAAACCTTTTTCTCAAAAAAAAAAAGGATTTTATTTAGAAACTCCGAACTCTAAGGGTATAATCAAGAAATTTGCGTCGACCTATATCAGTAGCTTCGAGCAATATACACTATTCAGGCTGAATTTTCAAAGCTGTCCCCCTCCCCCCTCAAAAAACGTTTCGTTATCAAACTCAAATAATGGGATGTGCTCCAAGCCTGAGCAACAGCAAACGCATCAGGAATAATTCAGCAGATTAACCGCTTGGTTTGAAACTACGAATGATTGAGGATGTGTTTACTATTCCGACATCCATAACTTCCCTGTTGTTGAAAAGGAACGCTATGAATCCCAGAAAGACCTGAGTGTCCAAGCAACGCTCATCGAGCATTCAAGTCCTCAACGTTGGGTGAATGACGTCTTCAACAAAACATCAACATCAACTGAATTTATGCTCTTCCTCTTCTGATTGACATGCGTGACATTTGTAGAAGTGCATTCGAGTTTTTATTGCAAATGTGTAAACTCAATCATGTCCCATGAGATTTCATCATCGAAGAAGAATTCAATAGGGTTCTTCTAACCTTTTACCCATTTTCATATAGTCTACGTGATTCTAGTGAGGTTGTCTTGACTATAAAGCAATCGGTGCCCATGAGTCGTGGCTTAAAAGACCACGCAAGCAGTATTGCTTTCACAAACTAATTACCCGCTATTCCTTGCGACACTTACACTCAATCTTTGTACGAAAAGCATCTTTATTCTAATGTAAAATCGATTTTCAAGATCCATATTCGAGTGTATTGGCGAGAAAGTTCCGCCGTAATTTTAATCTTCTGTAAAAAACAAGGATGGATATTTGAAAAAGGATCGCACACTAAAATAGATCTTAACTCTACTATTAAGCGCGTGACCTCTGGACAAAAATTGTAAAGATGAAGGTTTGCAGAAACTTGTTCTAAATTTTTTTTGTTCAAAATCTATAGTTCATTAATAAAATCGTGATGACGGATTTTACTGTGGCAATTTTGAGAAGATGGGAGTAGGTCGTCTTTTCGTCTTAAGACAAATTCCTTCTAAACAATGGGTAGATATTCAAATAATTCGCTTCTGAAAGATCTAATCTCGTCATTGCCCTAAAGGAAATTCAAAGTCGTTACCATTTTCTGCGCAACTGGCTATTAACATTGAAACAGATAGCTACTTGATTTCTTGGAAATCAGCATAATTATTGTTATTTGCACGCATATCAGCAGCTTAAATTTTGAATCTTGATCACCTGAGAAACTAAGAAGGGTTAGTAGCTTTAGACTTCAAAAGTTGTCTAAAAGCAAGTTAACGCTGATGCACCTTTGAAGCACACAACTTCGTTTTTGAAGCCCTATGCAAACTTTCCTGAGAAAGTGGTCTCAGACTTGCACATAATGCGATAGAGCTTCTGCGTTTATAATTTCTGAACTTTCGGAAAGTCTTACTGCAATCTAGCTGCCACCGATAGTAAATTCATGATCGTTGAGCTCTTGAGATATCCTTGACTTATTGCACCAGTAAATATGTCTACTTATGTGCTTGAGAGAAACGACTAGACGGCTTTCTAACATCTTCCAGGAGCTCCACATCTTTGGACAATTTGCTGGCACGCACCCATTTCCTGAAATTACGCTAGGCCATTTCCGGAATGTTCCAACCGCAATGTTTTGATAAGCAAATACATTCCTTGAAAACCATGCACTGATACTATTCGTCTTCCAAGCCTACAACTCCGTGAAGTTCAGCTGACCTTTGGAGTCTCTAATAGATATACTAGTAAGGCGTCATTAAGCTGTCGTGCCACTTCGAAATGAGAAGCCAGGATGGTAAGGGCAACTTAAACAATGACCCCGAGTAATTAGGAATGGGTACATGATTATGCCCCGACCATCGTAATGAAACTCCACGCACTTTTTTTCCTAGCAAGTCTCATCACATGCTCAAATCACTTCTAGGTTTTTTCATTTCCATTTTCTGCTATTAATAAGGAAGATTCTCGCTGAATATCCATTTACTCTGTTTCCGTTTACATTTCCAATGACAGTAACATTTCGGTCGACCATTGATATAATGTTCCTCCTTGTGATTTATATTTCGACTTCATACCAAATAAATAAATGCTCTTTTTAAAGTGCTGATTTTAAAGAAGAAGTAATTCTTAGGATACTCTATGTCATTCTCATACTTTCAGATTTTTTCTTATTTCAAAAATTGCGTGAAATCCAGAGTCACTTTGAAATTTTTTTTCCTTGAACTCCTTCTGCCTTGGAGAAAAATAGATTTTTGCTGCAAACATGCATATTACTGAACTTAATAAAAACTTTAGAAATTTTTAAGCCGGAAGAATTTCCCGAATCAAAATGGTAGCCGTCCCTTGTTCTGTACGGAAGGAAGGGGATTAACGCAATAGAAATTGTTGATGGGTAAAATGAAGGAAGGTTTGCTTTCTTGCGACGAAAAACTTAGAACATCTATGAAAAAATTCTCAAAAAATGCCAAGCTTGAACACGGGGCTTTAAGGGGCTACACAATGGTCAAATTGTACTGTCTTTTTTACGAAGTTTTTAAACTTTCGAGTTTTTAGAGACTAGGAGTGCCTATATGGCAAATTTTGGACTAGCAAAACTTTACTGTTGATGCTGCAATAATGCAGAAATGTTATTGAATGGTCACAAACTTTTTGACTGCGTTTTGTCTCTCACAGCGATGATTTTCGAATTATACCCATATAAAAGTGAAATTCAGGAGGTGCGCATTATTTTCTAGAGCAATCTAATATTGTATGTCTGGCACGAATGTCCTTTCGCACCCTTCTTGGAATGTAACCAGGTTCCTACATAAGTTCTGTCCGAATTAAATTTTCAAATTCAAAATATCATAACTTCTTTCAGTATCAACTTTCTCCCATAATATGTTGACTATGTTCTTGAGCTATCAGAAAAATAGCTTAGGAAACTCTGTTGAATAAAAACTCTTAGGAAACCTGTTGAATAAAAAGCATGAATTTAAAAACTTTACATCGTTCTTCTTCAAACCTGTCTTCTTGACATGGCAACGCTCCCTTATAAGAACTGACAGACACTTTAAGCAGTCATGGGTAGATAGAAAAAATTTCGAAGATTATTCTACAGCTGAAAAGTACCCATAGGATCTTTGATGCTGAGAGATTTTTTTGGCCGAATAAAAACGAAGCCGTTTTTCAACCTCGTACAAATTCATCGACTGCCTTTATTCATGGAAAGTTATTGCTTGTAGAACTTTTGTAACGTACTTATTCTTCAATGACAAAGTTCGCTATCAAGAAGTTTTTCCACATGAAAGTGAATTCGTGTATACACTGGACTATTTCATCCTTATTCCGTGAACTAACACAAGGATTTGACAAGAGCATATTGGGGAGATTTTCCGGCAAAAACTTTCTCTTAGCTGAGCGTGTCTCGACCATCTGAGGATCATAGGCCTGCAATCTCCTCAGACTGGTGATATCATTGAAATATGATATGTGTTAAAAAGAGAAAGAGAAATGCTTTCTAATGGCACGAATAATATCGCATTACGATTGGAAATCTCCTGGAAAGGATGTTTCAAACGAAAGACAAAAAAAAATTGGACAGAATGTATGCAGCAGCTCTATAAAAGGCATTCTTCCTCTTCTTTGCAGAGTAGCTTATACCTAACCGCTCGCTGTTTTTATTCGTGAAATCCTCCTTCCATTTTTCTGATTTTCTAAACATTCTCCTGGAATTCATAGAAGTTTGGTTGTCGTTGTCTGACAAAACGAAAAGTCTTTTATTGACTTTATCGCACTTCACATGTTTTATGATTCTGGCCAACAATTTCAAGAAGTTAAAGCAATCGTTTTTTTCCTATGGTAATTGTTCTTCGTATAAGTTCGGACAAGTTGCAAGCTTTTTCTCTTTATAAAGAGTGTGAACTATACGAATCCAGTGAAATGTAAGGAGCTATGAAATCTGAAAAAAAATTTTTCTATATTATTTTTGCGAAACTAAACCTATGTATCTAATTATCCACTATTCGCTTTCATTATGATACATATTTTGAGCAGTTTATGACTTGAAGAGCATCTCATTTTGAGTTACAAATCTACAGATAGCTTGAAAAATGGTTAAAAGAAAACCGGGGAAGGGGCATTCGATCAACGTTTGGCTACTGTCAATTACTTTTTGTACTTATAACAAGGAATATCCATAAAAGTTTGAAGCTTTTCCAATGCCTCAACCTTGATCGTACCCTTGTGAGCTGAGGGAATGGAAGAATTTTATGCTGAACAGAAAAAGTGACCCTTTCGTACATATCTCGTCATCATAGGCAGTGGCATCTCTCATCTCATAATTACAATAATTTATTGGCATGCATCTTTTCGTGTGATGAATGGGATTCGCATGACATCGCATATTCAGAACAGAAAAATTTAAACTGCCTTTCTTTTGAAAGATTTACTGGCATGATTGCTCCTTTGCAGCATTAGCGCAGAGGAAATTTCGAGAAAAAGAACGAATTTCAGCTTGATAACAAATGCAGTCCCTTCCTCAATAAAAACGCAGTTTATAGCGCTAATTGTATGGCTATTATCCATTTAAGTCGTTTTTTATGTGTTTATCAATTCAGTATGTGCGCATGGATATTGCTAGGAGAATGTTAATTTTTTCGTGATGCATCAGTCAAAACACACGTCATTTTATATCTTCATTTCCTGAGATTACTCAAGAATTATAAGAAACTGGGTCTAGACAACGAAATACTAATGAGGAAGAATTTTATAGCTATTTTCAGGAGTCAAGCATTAGTATCGCACCCGTATTGACGACATCTGTACATATAATAATGGAGCGCAACAGAATCAGCCACGTCCTTCAAAGTATTTGGATATCAAAGTTTTAGCATCATAGAAATTGCAATGTAACAGTTGTTTTAGAAGACTTCAAGTGACTGCACATAATCGAAATGATTCAAAAATTTCTTCAATTATTTGCAACCCACAGCACAGCTTTATAATTTATGTATCAAGAATTACGCTTGCATCGCCTTGTTTTCTTAGCATGAGTTGTTTCCAATGTGATTTCAAAACGAAGTCTCCTGTCTTCATTGAATTTTACAAAGTCATTTTTGACCTTCAATCCTTCATTGTCTTTTCTTTCCTTTTTTCTTTCCTCCACCAACCCCTCTCTCGAATGACCCCCCCCCCAACTCCCATTTCCCGCCCTACCTTCTCAACCTACCAATCCTCCTACTCCAGCAAATGATAACAGAACACATTAGTTGCACAACAACCAAAAGAAAAAGAGGAAAATAGAAAGCGAAAGGAAAGAAAGGAATGCCATTTCGGTTAAAAATGAAACATTAGCGCATTGACCCGCTTAAGGGCGCATATGCGAAGATGGGCAAATTGCGCCGTCACGAATTTCGTGAGGGGTAAAAGAGGTAAGAAAATGAAGCCGTTTTTTGCTTGTATGAAAACTTTCAGTTAAGATATAACTTTCGCAAAAAAAAGAATGAAAAATCATGTGAAAAAGAGTCAGGTCGAACTCAACTGCCACCCACACTTCCACTAACTCGGAAGAAGTTGGAAGCGGCTTTCATTCACAGAAGTACTCATGATTTTTGGTCCATAGCTTCAGCTCCCCCACATGCATGTGTGCACCAATTTTGGTGTCATATCATTGCGTTTTGGATTCGAACTGGGTGTTTAGAATACAATTTTGAGCTGTGTGAGAGCATGCCGTCAGTCAAATTAAGAATAAGCTTGCCGCCAGCATGCCCACTTTTGAAATGATGTGCACGTTTGGAACTAATCTGAAGAAGATTGAGGATACTGTGATTGTTTGTTGATATACAGGGTGTCCCAAAAAATGTACCTACTGTTTGATTGTAATTAACTTGTAATGAAGCGTTTCGAGAAGCTTTAGGTACCATTTTGTAGAGCGAGGTAAGCTTAGACGCAGTATGGAGCGAATCATCTATCGCTCTTCATTACTGTATGGTTACGGTACAAACTTCGACAAGGATTTTAGGGTATCGGAGGCTACATTCTCCCTCGGATCAAAACCAAACAAGCCAAAACTCTTATGCTGCGGCAATGGGAGCCGCTGATTTCAAATTTGAAATTCCCATTTTACTGTGATGCTTCTTTCTTGAGTTTTTCCCGTAAATCGTAATAACTCAGTTCTCAGCATTTGTCAGAAATGTAATTACACCGTCAAAAAAGCTGAAAACGCTTGTAAAAAGTTGTTAGGTAATCAGCATCGCGAAAACCCTAGTACACGATTTTTCAGATTTTTTGAAAAAATTTAGTTAGGTGGTATATTTCACAATGGTTCCATATGCTGGAAGTTCTTCCAGCATATGGAACCATTGTAGTGAAAAAAGATTGGCTCCATACTGCAAATCTAAGTTTAACCTCGCTCTACAAAACAGTACCTAAAGCTTCTCAAAACACTTCATTACAAGAGAGTTATAATCAAACAGTAGGTACATTTTTTAAGACACCCTGTATATCTCTGCAATTTCTTCGGTGGCTCCTCCTTAGGCCCTGCAAGAACAATATACTCTTTGCTTTTACCCAGAGATGTTCAGCTCGACCCTATTCCTGTTGCGCCAAGCCCCACAGACAGGATAACTGTACTTTCGTAGTGCATAAAGAATATAAAGAAATAAAGAATAAAAAATACAGAGAATCGTTAGCACAGTTCAAAAATCTGCAAATAGCGGGAAACCGAGGGCGCGTCCCGAAGCGAACGCTCTTTCAAGTAGCACCTTTTTACTGGTTCACTAGTTTCCTCTAAAGTATGCGAAAGTCTATGTAAATGAATTTCGTCAAACCTAGAACCAACTCTTCTCTCCATTTTGCTTCCAAGCAAAGCTGGCATGGTAATTCGCTCTCGGCGATACGTTCGAGTTTTTTTTATGAGATCGAATAAAGTTTTCTCTTTTTCAAAACATAGATACAGTTTACTATTTCGAGAAGTGGTGATTTCAGTTGTATACGTTGCACGATAACCGCAAATATTAACGTTTCGTACCAGTGTATTCCTGGTGCACGCAATGGAAAGTGCAGAGAAAAAAGAATAGTAAAGTTTGCTTAAACTGCATGTACGATTGGTAAAAACCATTTAGGGAATTATGTACTCTGCGTAAAGTATTATAATCCATTATGGATCAGAAGCCTTTGAATTTCCTTGCTAAATGGAAGGAACTCCTCGGACTTGTAGCGCAAAAACAAAACTGGGTAAAGCTAACTGATAATTTGGAGTATTTCTTTCAGTAACTTATTCTTGTGATCGGTTGCTGATAGCACTCAAATTGCATTTATAGTCCATCGCGGAATATGACGTGATTTCCCGCCAAAACGCGTCAAAACCGGGCAAGGTCGACTAGTTCGCACTTCAAGAATTTATTCAATTTTGGTCCCTTTAT
Source organism: Cylicocyclus nassatus (assembly GCA_958299035.1). Classification (NCBI taxonomy): domain Eukaryota; kingdom Metazoa; phylum Nematoda; class Chromadorea; order Rhabditida; family Strongylidae; genus Cylicocyclus; species Cylicocyclus nassatus. Next base: position 74,968,547 of record CATQJL010000223.1, read on the forward strand.
TGTAATAATAACATATTCTTGTATGAAAGGGAAGTAGAAGGCGAAGAGAAACAACACAAATCTTACAGCAGATCTGTGAGGGACCAGTGCGAGCACATTGGAACTAAAGTTGCAAGTGTGTGTATAAGCACACCATCGTATTCACAGTAGCGCATTATTTTGCATTGGGGAGGGGGGGGGGGAGGTAAGTGGAAACTTTTGCAAGTGTTTGACCAAATTGACCTCGCTCATTCCCCAACTTGTAAATGAATCAAAATAACCTTACTTTTCAAGATATTTAATCTTTTATATATTATTTTTTGAGGCATAGAATATTTGATTTTTTATATGATATTTTTCGAGGCATGGCTGCCGTTACGCCAACTTTTCCGTACTTTGAGGATACAAGGCCACAAAAACCCTAAAAAAAGAGCCTACGAAGCTCACCTCCTTCACTCCTCCCCCCCCCCCCCCCCTGCTGTACGTCCACCCCCTCCTCTCCCCTAAAAAAGAGACTGCTACGTAAAGTGATCATCTGTGATATGACCAAGTCCTTTTTCAGACAAAACCTATTTATACCAAAATATCAGAAAGTTAGCAGTAAAAAACCCCCATCAAAGAATTTACGAAGATATTCGTTGTGCAACTACACAAATTCTTTCTATTAATGTACTAATAATAACACTGCTTTACGCGTCATTTATCCTTCGAAAATACTATTATCATACTTTCTAGTGCACTTTTGTGATATATCACAAGATCAAAAACATCATAACACTTTTTTTAGACCACAAATTGCCCTCAGGCATTGATCATCGGCAGTATCATTATCTCTGCTAATCGCCTGAATAGCAGATAATGTCGTGACAGTCGATTTATGGAAATTACTGAAGGTTGTACGAAAGTTCGAAAGAGGGGGGGGGGAGGTGTAGGGAAAGAGATATAGCTCTCTTCAGGTAACTTGTGACCCAGACAAGCACTCTAATATGATGATAAACTACACCTACGTGCGCATAATTCTTATAGTGCAGTGTCTAGGAATAAGTTGATTTCATGCAAATTGTGTACTTACAAAAGGTGCGCTTGAAGATTCTATTATACGTGAAAGTGTAGTAAATGGAGTTAGTCCTTAAGTCGTAAAGAAAAGTATAGCTATTTCTAATGCACCACCCTCCCCTCCCCCTCCTGCCCGCAGGTCCTTTTTTCATATTTCTGTATAATATATATTACTCGAGTTATCAACTTGTGAGAAATTGTACGAGCCGCTTTTGAAACTCCGTATTCGAATTGAATAAGTGATGAAACTTACGGCTTTATGGGAATTGTGGAAGGCTAATTCGTTTAGGTATTGCGTCAGAAGAAGCTTAATTGAAAAAATTGAGGGTTCCACTGAAATTTGTTGCTATACCTAAAATTGAGGGTTACAAAGAAATTTGTTGCTATACCTACATAGCTATGATTTTCTGATTCAATCTAAGGCTTGGGGGAATTGTAATTATACTTGAAAGTTCTCTGAAGTAAGTAAACTCAGCTGGCAAATCTACTGGCTGGAATAGTAGCAGTGTTAGTGACTTTTAGAGGACATCGTGATACTATTTCCCCGGTCTAGAACGAATGCATAAGACATGAGGAAATTTTCAGGAAATTTTCTTAAAAAGAGTTAGAATAACGACAAGCCCTTAATTGAGATAATATTCTGCCCTGCTAATAAAAAATACCTTCATGTTGCCCAGAAATTTTCAAAATAGCTCAAAAAGATTGAGAGACACGATGTTTCCTCATTTAAGAAGAAATTTTATTCTTGCAGAACTCTTCTCAAATGAGGAAATCTTCGATATCCTATCTTCAATTTAGCTACTCATCATAAGAATTATGGATTTCAGTGCTCGTATGAGTTTATCACTCTTAAAAAAAAATTCTCTTTGGTTTCTCAGGACCCCCTAGATTTCTCTCCTACAACGTGCAAATCACTACTTCATACGAGCTTGAGGTTTAGGGCTTCCAAGGGTTGTATATCAATGTGAGAAAAGTACACGCGATACTTAAGTGTGTTTTAGTTTTATAAGGCTTTGGAATTCTTTTAGCACTTTTTACACTAGCCAACGAGTTTGCGCGGGAACTTACTAAGTGCTTCAAGAAAAAAAGTAATTTTGATTTCCACACTCCAGAACAGGGCTCGGTACGAGCTGGTACCAGGGAATTTTCAAAACGAAGTCTCCCTTGCTTTTCGCTAAGTATCATGAAGTCCCCCTTGACCCTAAACCCTAAACCTAAAAAACCCCCAGAAAACGAAACGGCGATCAAAAAAATGTCCCAATTTTTCGACAAAAACGATATCCCCTTTGCTTTTTGTTCCAAAAACGATATCCAGCTTGTCCCGTGCCAGCTGGTGCCAGGACCTGCTCCAGAACACTCACTTTTCTTCAATTCACATGAGAAACTCCATTCAAACCTGAAAGCTGAATATGCGCAGAAAAAAAGAGTTAATTTCGCATGACTTTATAGTTTCTATTGTTTCTTCCAAGAATAATTCACTTTTTTTTATTTGTGAGAGAATGACATACTTGTAATGAGAGTCCCGTGCTCTGTGCTGAAAGCTTTCTCATGATGCAAGCCATGAGAAAGCCATAAGAATGCTGAAAATCTATGGGAAGGGGCACTATCGTCATAATGGGACCATGAAATGTGAGATTAAAGAATTCAAAATTTGCAATTTTTCTCTTGCATTACAAAAAACTGCAGGTTGGCCTTTCAGAGCTCGAAAAGATATGTTACTTTTTATGGCAAAACTGTTTACGAAAAAAGCTATGCACAATTTTGCGAATCATTCTTCTTCCGTAACCGAGATATTTTTTGCTTTCCCTTAAATTTTTTTCATTTGATAGCACTATCATAGGTGAATAACCTCCTGCATTAAAAGTGTTTTTTAATCGGGTTTTGCTGTTACATTTACGTATTTTACAATAAGCCACTGAATACAATTTGAAAAAAAACTGATAAAAAGGTGGAAATCCAAAATTAAAATGGAAATTGAAATGCAGCAAAATCACAGATACTGTTTTTACCTTGTTAGTTGCTATAATTGACAAGAAAAAGTTTGAAGTCCACTTCAAGTGGAAAACCTCGTTGCTAGGAAAAACCACCTTTGAAAGTTCATTAGATTGGGGAAGTTCCAAAAATAGGCACAACCGCGACCCCTTAATCAGTTTTTTTTTCTTCGAGCAGCAACCCCGTTTTAACCTTATAGTTGCAAGATGAGCTCGTTTCCGTGCCCGAAGTGTGAACTATGTCCAAAAACTCATTACTCTTGACTTCAGAGCACTTCATTTATCCGCACCCCGACGAGCGAGATCCAGAGACTTGCGAGAGCCACTCCGCCCCCCGTTTGATTCTCGGCCACACCCATTCCTTCGAAGCAGAAGTTCTCTCTTCACATTATGCGAGTCGCCGTTCTGGTTGCTATTGCTGCAGGTTTGTGTCTTATTAAAGTTTTAATCTTTATTGATGTTTGAACTGGGACTTGACTGCTACAGTAATCATACCGTATCACTGTGGCTACCGATGACCAATAAAAGGGTGTTTCTCTTAGAATTTCTCGAACTTTTACAAGAAAACCGTTCCGGTTGTATCTTATCCGGGTATCGCCCTCTATGGATCTTTGTTATTTGAATGCTACAGTAATCGTACCGTAACGCTACGTTAATGGATTGTTAAGAGAGACTTTTTTAGTTTTTGAAAATTGTAAGAAAGCACCGTTCTGGTTGCACTGATGCAATGCGTGTGTCTTAATTTCAGTCATTCCGAACCTCCAAAATGGCAGCTCAACTGCTGCAGTATGCATACCGTATCAGTACGGTAATCGGCGGTTACTCATGAGAAAGTTATTTTATGGAGTTTTGAAATTTTTCTGAAGAGATTTAAAAGAGCTTTTGGTGCCAAAGCTAGCGATGACGACGTGGTTTGACTTTCTGGAAGTTTTCTCTCTTCCTCTTCTGGAAATTGAAAATTACTTTTTTTCCAAAGCATCACGGGATATTTTGATTTTGAGTTTATATCTTTTACGTTGAAAGTTACAGTAAACCAAAATCGTTCAGGTAGGGAAAGGGAGTAGGAAATCATGCGGGAACATTTACTGAAGTGATGGTCATGTTCTTAAATCTTTTGAGCTATAAAAAAACAGAGTGGTCTCTCTTGGCAACTGTCCAAATCTGCAGTTTCCAGAGCTTACGATTCGAGGCAGTGTAGACAGATTCATCACTACCACATCATGTTTTCTTTCCCTTTTTCCTCCCGCCTTCCTTTCGCCTTCATCCTAATTCTTCAGAAAAGACTAAGCACTTCCTTATGGCTATGACAAATCGGCTAATCCACTAAAATGTGGGATAATTGCCCATTGATCGGAATCAATAGATTCTTCATCTGTACAAGTAAAGCCTCCATTATATGAAGTTTTCCAAAGATATCAACTTACGGGTTCATATTGAGTGTCCAAATTATTTTTCTGCGACTCAGTTAAAACTTCCAGATGTAAATGAAAACATTATTTCAAGCTCTACATATTTCGTTGTTTTTTCTTCCTGGAAACTAGCCAGAGATCTATATAATAAAACGATCTTCTCTGCATTAATATGCATAATTTGCTTAAAAAAATTCCTAGATCAAAATTTTTTTATTTTCTAGATCCCTTATATAGGTTCTTGTACTTGGACAGATTTCTAGACCTTTCTTAGACTTGGACAGATTTCTAAACCTTTCTTGAAGCGCCCAAGTCCAATGAAGCTTGAATTCAATTATTTTTCTCATGCATAATTATCATAATTACCTTTCTATTTCAAATGATGGCAAAGAAGGCATGAGAATAATTGAATCTACTGGAAGAATTAATCTAAATCTTAGATTACTTACTTACTTAGATACTTAGATGACCCGGGTATGTAAAAAATGTGGGAGCCTAGAAGTTGTCCCATAAAGCATTCTTCCCTGGTTGTTGAGATCTTTCTATTCCCCTACATTATTTACCGGATTCGCTCTCCGAGCATGCATTTGCAAACGTTATTTGCATTCAAGATCTCTCAACTACGAAATCGCAAGCAGCTTTGTCCCCGTATGGGTTAGGCAAACCTAAAAACATTTCATTGTGAATTTATGGTCAATAAGCTGGTCCTGAAGCAGCTTAGAAGTGAAAGAGTGAACTTTGCGAACTTAGGCGTTGTCAAGTACAATTTGATTTCACTTTCAAAATTCAAATATTCAAATTTAGCAATCGAAAAGTGCCCGCATTGTCCAAAAACTTGTCCAGCTACTGTTTGAAATTCTTACATCCACAATTAGATTTATACGTCAGTTCGTACATGAAGTTTGAAGTGGAGAGAAAACGAAGAAAAAACCGCACATGAAAAAAAAGGTTTTTCACGCTCTCCAGATATTCTAGAGATCCCTAGTCAATGGTGCAAATTCGTTTTCGCAGTTGACGCATCCATCTCAGTTTTGTTGTTACCCAAACCACTACAAATAAATGGTCATGTTTTATAAATATCATTGCATGACAAACCTCGGCTTTAAAAAAGTGTTTCAGAAATTTTTTGACAATTCTATGGCTTGAAAAATCTCAAAGCTACGGTATTGCAATGCCTTTTTTGCACTTCTTTTATTTGAAAGCGCAAATTCACAACAAATCAGTTTACTTGACGATAAAAGCTAAAGTCTTATCTACCTATTTATTTTGGAGTATTTATATATTCAGTTTGAATAATGACCTTGGCAAGATATTTATTTAGTATCAACTTACCAAAAAATACGATCTCCCAAAAATCGTTTACGATACAATTCTTCAAATTACCTGAACTCATTAGCGATGAAGCAACCAACCTTTTTTTCAAAGTAGAGATATCTTATCAGAAATAATATGTTTTGTCACTGAAATACCTTTTGATATTATCGCAGTTTAACAACTAATAATTCCATACAAATAACAAGGAAGTTAGTCTAAAAGGTTACTGTAATTGAGCAATCTTCCCTGCATTAACTACGCAAATTGCTTCTGTATTCCAAAATAGACGAAAAGCAACTTTTACGAGAGAATGAGGAACACAAAAACGGTAGAAATATGTATGTCTCCGTTGAACAAAATATTGTTCAATTAGAAGCCTTTGCACTACTTTCGCAAAAAAGTGTTCGCCAAAGGTGTTTTCAATGGTTATAAAACTTTCTTTTTTTTAAAAAGCAGTGAATTCACTTGGAGCATTAAATGAGTCCCATCTCCTAAAAAAGTGGAGCAGTAAATTATCTTCAAAACTCGCGGAACGCAAAAAAATACTGAATTCAAGTAAGTGTCATCTCCATAGAGAACTGGTGCAGTAAAAAATATAGATTGTCCTAGAAAGAACCATATTTGATTCCTTTTCTGGAATATCCTTCATCTATCAAAAATTACCAAACCTCTAATCATCTTTTCTCTTCTAGTCTATACACTGCAAATGATCCTAAACGGAATTCCCACCCATCATTCAAGATTTAAAAGTAGACTGACGTCACCTACGTTCTCCAGGGAAAACAAGCCTTCTTGTGAATAAGTGCCTCTGCAACGTATTCGTATGCCGACGAGCAGTTGAGGAAATTGAAATTGAGCCTTGAGACTACGTGGATTACTTTGTTTAGTCGTTGATGATGACTAGAGCAACCTGCGGTGTTTTTTCATCATTTGCAGAAGGGGGGGGGGGGGGAATGAGTTTGCAGAAAAAATGGGAAAACACGGCTAATCAAGAACTCTGATCGGCTATTCAGGTGAAGAGAAAGCTAACGAGGTATGCTGCATCAGCTGAATCAGAGCTTTCTATTGCAAAAAAGTTGAGAAGATAGTTTATACAAATTTAACACATTGACGAAAACATGACCCACATATGGGTTAATGCAATGTTAATGTTTTTGCGATGAATGCCGCATGGTTCAATGTGACCCACATGGTAGGTCATGGCTTAAATTTTGTTCAGTGACTACTATTTGGGAATGCATTTGTCTCAGTAGTTCTCTTGCGCTCTAATGCTAGATATCGCTTCCACGTTTTTCGGCTGCTTTCTAGAATTACTGTAGGTATACTGTAGATGACGATTTGCGTAATTTTGACCAAAATTTTTCAACTTATTCGTGTAAGGCATTGAACCACAAGGCAGACAACTTGAAATGAGCCTTGCCGTCAATATGTCAATACAATCCTTCTTTATGGCAGTACGTACCAAAGCTTGACAAAAGTCCCTTTCGTTTCTTCGTTAAGTAAATAAAGGTTAAATGAGATAACGACAATATCGCCCCTTTCCCAGCCTCCTCCCATCGTATCCATGGATTTTTGAAACCCTTTAGTGTTATGAAGCTGTGCGAACGACTCTTTTTCAATTGTGATTTAAAGAATTTCTGAGCTTTACAAGAGTTTCAAATTAGCTTTTAGAAAGTTTTCAGAGATTATTGTACTTGAATGGTGCTTGAATTTAAACTTTTGAGATAACAAATTCATAGTTATTTAAGTTCCTCCCACCAAATAGTTTGATGAAACTCTTTCGCTGCAACATATGGGAGTTATGGAGTTTTTGGAAAAAAAATTTCATATTCCTTGCAATTTTTGCGGGATCATATCTCTCAGCAAATTCTTTGTTCCGAAACCCCATAATGTAAATTATGATGCAATTCTCAACTTCATTATAATTTTTACTCCAAAATTTCGCTAGAAAAAAAAACAAGCTCACCAATTTCTACTTTTTTCACTCACGTAACTACGACAACTAGAAATTTGTTTCTCTAGCTTCTCCAAGCCTAGAATGAATTTGTTTGAAAAGTGTTGAGCACTGCAAGCTGCAATTAATTCTAATAATAAGAATTGTTCTAGTTTCGCGTTCTTGCAAGATCCTACGCTGAGTGAGCCTCCTAGAAAAGCACCATTCTGCTTTGCATTTCATTTAGAAAAGGGAAAGTTCAGTAGTCAATAACGCATGCTTTGAAGGAAGCCTACAAGTGTGGAAAGCTAGTAAATAATCCATGTAGTTATTGCACTTATAGTACACATTGCTTATCCTGGCATTAGCATGATTTGACATTTCCTTAGCCAATTTTGGTAGCTTTATAAAAAAAACTTTGCTATTAACATCGATATGGAAATGTCCGCTATTTATACGAATCAGCAGATTTCAAGAAAAAAAGGACGTAACGGAAAATAGGAGAAAAAGAAGAGGTACTTGGACTTTTTAGTCTTCAAACTGCACCGAATTTGGGTTCCGAAAAATGTTTGTTGTTCCTCTGTTTGCGCATAATCATAAAATTCTCGCACTTTCACAAGAAATTTGAAATTAGAAATTTAGAAATTTTATACCCTTTGAGCCGAGCTTTCCTTCTATTTTTTTCCTGCCTCTTTGCATTCCCATTCCGTCCTCAAGCCTCAAAGCACTTGGCAAATTAGGTAAGTACAAAAAGCCTACAAAAAAAATGACGAAAAAAAACAGCTTCAGCTCACTTAAAAAGCAGGAATGAAAAAAATAAGTGGCTGTACTTTCCGGGCAATTTTTTTCGCCGAGCCTCACCTGTTAAATGCACTCAAGCATGTGGGCTGAGGGGTTTCAAATGAGGTGGAATGACAAATTTTGTGAAGTCTTGGACGATTTTGGGATGGAGGAGAGTTTATCTGATGAGAAATGCCATTTTTGATAGCAGAAGCAAGAAAAACTTGGAATCATGCCAAGATAAGCGCGTGATATTGACTTTTACGGGGTTTGCTGAGATGGATTTATGATATCTAAACACCCATACTTCTTTTCAACTCAATTACACTTTCTCCGCTTTCAGCTTCCCGAAAGGTCTGCAAAACCTTTTGGGTATCGCTTCTCAAGCTAAACTAAAAAGCACGTTTTTCTCTCGCGTTAGCCCCAGAAAAGTGGATTGCCTTTGCTATCCCAAGGGTCCTTCACGAAAATGGATGACTGCCATCCTTTACGCCGCTGAGCAAAGTGACGCGCAAACCCAATAGCGAATATGGTAAGTGGACCCATTTTTGGGAGTCTGGGGGTCAATCGCTTTTGAGCGTTATGGGTAATTCTATTGACTCTCAAAGAAATAGCATAAAGATTATCTGGGCACATCCCAAAATTCCTGTCAGTATTGAAAGTTTTATTGTTTTCAAAAAACTAAAGTTTATGTTGAGAAATGCGAGTCAAAATTTTATTTTCTAGAAAAGCAGATTATTTTTTGAAATGTATCTATTAGCCAGTTAAAGATCCGGTTTTTTGATTCTTTTGAAAACGCATAAGCACTTTTGCAAGATTTATGACCAAAAGTTCAATACAACAAAACATTTTTTGTCTCAAAAAGATTTTACCTAGCTTTTGCAGCTACTGTTGTTGTCTGCTTATTCATAAACTTCTTATGACGGTTTATTGTTACACTAAGCGAAACTAATCCTACACATAAAAGATCGCTCTGTGATTGACATTTTTGGCTTTGTAAAGAAAGAATGAGATCTTTGGTTCATCGCATCGAGCTGTAATGGGAATCTCTTCTTCTAAGTATTTTCCATTCCAAGATTCTGAAAAAATACCTGAAAAAATAGTAATTACTCAAATTATGATTGCTCGAAAAAGTTTTCAGTCTCGTCTATGACTGAACTCCAGTTATACCAATTTCTTCAAAATAGCGCGATACTGTACATCATGATTACCGTATCCATAAGGATCCTGGAGCTTGAGACTTCTCAGAATGTTATTTTAAAGCATCTAGAACAGATAAGCCAGTCCTTCTACATAAACTCTAATGAATTTGAAGAGCTACTTTTGCAAATGCGCAGTGAGGATTTCAACAGCTGATTTTTATCCATAAAAAAGCTTTTGCTGATTTTCTTGCGATATTTTCCATTCATATAAGTCCGTGCCGCAAACAACATCAAGCAAGGCTCTAGATGAAGTTTTTCTTAGTCGGGCACTCGGACATGATGCAAATCGCTTTTACCTTGGCGAAAATCGAATTTTGTCCAACTGAATTGCATGACGATGGAGAACTTTGAGCACTTCAGTGACGGGGAGGGGAGGGGGGGAAGGGATTAAATTCAAGGTGATTCTTGATAAATGAGGTCAGCGACCAATTGAAACGAAGTAGAAACCAATTCTTTTGCTTTGCTAACTATATTTATAATAATCACTGATTTCATTTAAAGCGGCAGAATTACACCTCGGTTTTTGTCACTTCATTAGGAAGATCACCCCACTTTTGAACTTCCACACGGTTTTTAGTAGAATATGAAAGACTTAGAAACAGTTTATCAAGATTATAGATCATTTCATTCAAGAAGGACGATCGGTGCCAAAATGAGCCAAAGTAAGAAGAATTTTGATATTTTCCTTTGTCTTTAGTTCTGGATCGTTTTGTCCATGACTAGATGAAAAGCGAATGCCTTCTTTCAAATCTAGGCCTTTCTCACATCAAACAAGATTTGACCTAGATTAGAAGAAACTAGATAAGCCGTCCCAAAATGTACTTGCTTGTCTTGTATCTTGTGCTTCGCAGTTTCATGTTTATCAGTACTTTAAGCCCCCTCATACATCATTGATCATACTATTAGTACTAGTAAACTGATTGTATCTTACTTTGACTCGGCAAATCTGAACTCAGGCTTTAACTTTTCTAAGAATACAGATGGTCAGTGAACTCTTATTTGATCGTATTCCGCGGAATAGAAATGAAACACTCGAGAGGGGCTGCTGGGAGTGGGTAGATGTTTCAGCACATCTAGTTGTTATTTGCAATGCTATGATGTGAATTTTGGGATACAGCTTCGGTGTGGCCTGAGAAGAATCTCCGAAAGTACCTATTAGGGCCAAGAAAACATAATCGCTACCTTCTCATATCCACCGACCGCAGTGCAGACAATTACATGCTGTCCTAAAGTGCATCCTTCTGCCTGTATAATTTGGAGGTGAACAAAAAAAGCTAGTCTTCCACATATGGTAGACCTCTCAAAAGGGATCTGAGGAAAAGACAATATTCAATTTATCAATGACCCTGCGACAATATTCAATTTATCAATGACCCTGCAACCCTAAGACAAGCTTTCTTCACAGCCCTTTATAGGAAATCCTTCTCTTCTTTCCATTCCACCTCTTTAAACAGAAGTTTGAACCGCTCCAAGGCAGCATGGGGCAGGTTCGAATTCAGTGGCCAGGAATTCTTCTTCGCCATATCAAAAATCCTCAAAATTATAGTAAGAAGGAAGATTATGACACTATGCCACTATTTCACCGGTTCTCTATTATGCGAATTGCAGCGATAAAGGCAAAAAGTTACCAAAATTTTGGTTCTTTAGGCTTGGTCCTTAGACTTGAAACTTGCGTTAATACTCGGAATAAACGGTATATGTCTTCCTCTAAGGAATAGTGGTGATTGAACGTTCCTACTGAAAGCCATGAATATCGAAATAAATGTTGAAGAATCTACTTAATGTTTTGTTCTGGCTAGAAAAGCATAACTCTATATAGCCAATAAAGCAAATTTTGTTTCTAGAAGAACAAACAGGTGATAAAACTTTTTTACTTATTGATTTTTTTGCAGTAATTTACAGATTTTTTAATGACAGAATTTATGAATTGTTCAATAAGCTGCGATGGAACTTCCCAAATCACATAAAGACTATAAATCATTTAGTGTTCTGCAAACTTTAAAGCACAGTGACAGAGCATATCTTTCTTGGACTAGAGATTACGGTACTCCAGAAAATCCTTCCAAACTCGTGAATTAGCAAACAACGTCATCTTTTCAATTATGTCCTGCTCACGGGCATGCTCCGACTGCTGCGAGCACGGATTGCCCTTGTGCAAGATTCTTGTCCTTTAGCGGCTCAAAGCAAGAAAGTTTTCTTGCAAGCTATATGTACTTTTCTCAAAAGCCTTCTGAAACGAATCGTCGTCAAGAATAGACTCGTAATAGATTTGCTTATTACATTTCCCCCGAGGGGCGCTGGACTGAGGATAAGCAAGTGAATACGGTGAAGAACACAATTAGGGAAAAAGTAAGCTGAAAGGGTTTAGCTGTACTTGATTGAGCAATTCAGTAACTGCAATTTTGAGAGAAGCTTCAAGTTTTTGAAAAGACGATTAACTCTTATTTCTAGAAAACGACTGAGTTTTTGGAAAAATTGGTTGTTTTTCTGAGTCAAGTAATTTTCACTCAGAACAAAGAAAATAAAAACTATAATTAGACATTTTAATAACGCCATGTAAAACACCTACTTGCAAGCCATGGCTATACTGTAAAGGCAACACAAGCCGTTGATTTTTACGTTCTAGGAAGATAAAAACTATTTAGCTCAATTAATTACTATCTATCGCAAATTTTCGTCTGTCTGAGTTGACAAAAAATTTTTCATCAACGAGAGAAAAGGAGCTAAAGAAGTGGATAGATGCTCCATAATTCCATATTATTTTACAGTAACGTCCCCTTCACTCCTCAAATAGCTTTCACCAGAAGCATGATATTCTCTTTCAAAACAAAACAGAAACGAATCTTGATAAGGAATGAATATACAATTGTCGAATTGTTCTTACGCTAACAAAGCTGGAACTGACTAATCACAGGCCACCAGCCACGCCCCCAAGCTGTGACTGGTCGAAAGCAGACCCTAATTTCCTGTACACTTTTGCTATTGCAGAAAATACGATTTGATCTGCTCTGTTTTGCTAAGTAGCAGTTAAACGATGTGGCAATAAGGATTTATAAAAATTTACACTTTGCTATTTTCTCCTTTTCCTGCAAGCTTCTCTCCCACATTTGAGCTCAAAAAACCCTTTTGAACTGCTAAAATACTACCAGTTACCCCTCAGGTTTTTGATCCAGAAATTTATTTTTGTAGCAAACAAAGGATTCTTACAAGGCAAACTACTGATTGTCAATTAAAGTGTTGTGACGATCGTATAAATGTTCTCTTCCCCCCCCCCCCCCTCCCCCTAAAATGGTTGCTCTCCAGAGTTCTATTCAATATTGAAGCCTCATATCATTGCCAGTACTAAATGACGCACTCACGCTTCTTCTGCTACGAGGGGCCTTTCCGAATGGTGTCTATCAAGTTATCCCCAAGGGACGATTACATGTGTTCGTTGTCGCGCGAGCCGAGATGTTTTCGCATCTTTTTCGTCAGATAAACAAATCGATTTGCGCTGCTATCAATAAACACTTCAGTCTCATTGGAGGATGCCGTGGCTAAACTTTGTAATCCATCATGAATCTAGTATAAACACATAATCTCCCTAAGGACTATAAAGGAATAAGAAAGCAGCACATTTTTTTGTATGGAAATTTGAGGGAAAATACGCATTACTTTCTCAGACAATCCGCAAATTACTTCCGGGGAAAAATGAACTTCTAGAACTTTTGGGCGGACGCTCCTACTGGGTCGTGTGGGTGGACTTCACCCTACCTGGCCGCACTCGCAGCTGCAGTAGGAGTGTCCCTCCGAAAGTCTTAGAAGTTCAGTTTTTACCGGAAGCATTTTGCAGATTTTGAGTTACTGGCATAATTTTCTCGAGAGCGAGTGCATCCAACTTCATGAAAAAACAATCTTTATGTCCTATACTAAAAAAATTCATATTGAATTTTTTGACCAATCACAAATTTCGGAGCAAACCTCTGAACTATGATTGGTCGGCAGAACTACAGTTCTGTTTTCGCATTTCGAGTATATGCCTCCTAGAAGTTAGTCACAAAGAACTCCCAACGTTACTATGATTTCTCATTTAGAATATGGAGAAAAATTCAAATCGAGTTTTGACCAATCATCTCCGGCCACGCCCTAGATGACTGTGATTGGTTGGCAGAAAACCGAGTTCTTTTTTCGCATTTCAAGTCTATAGTATGCCTCTAAGTCGAGATTGATCAGAAAGAAATTGGTCTCAACGTTTTTAAGCAATATTGAAAAAAGTAAGATTCCGATCAATCATCCTTTTCCGGCCACGCCCTTCTGTGATTGGTTGGCAGCAAATCCAGTTCTTTACTCACAATTCGATTTTAAAGTTTATTTTCAAGTTAGAAGCTAGTCACAAGGACGAAGTTCCTACATTTCTAGCCAAAGTTTCAAAAGGAGCATCAAAGTAGAATTTCGACCAATCATAAATTTGCGGCCCGTTCTTGATTGTGACTGGCTGGTAGCAGACCCCATTCTATTTCATAATCATAGGTTAGAGTATGCCTTCTATGATAAGGAAAACAGTTTGAACGTTCCTTCGCCAAATATTCAAAAAAATCCAAATTGATTTCTTGATCCACAAAGCTCCGGCACGCCCCTAACTTGGATTGGTTTCACATTTCAAGTCCATAGTAATCTTTCAAATAAAAAACGTAATACTCTTGAAATACTGACCAATCATAAGACTCGGCCACGCCCTGTATTGTGATTGGCTGAAAACAAACTCCAGTTCTTTCTCACAATTCTTTTCTTCCTGTGCTCTCTCAAAGCATTTCTTTCCAGCCGTCGCGATCTCGCAAGCCGATGATGTTGAAAAGCGAGCAGGTGGACGAGCATTCATACCAGTCGAAGAGCGAGGTGGAGCCAGAGCCTTCTTCGAAAACGATAAACGAGGCGGAGGAAGACTGTTTCAATTAGACAAAAAAGGAGGCGGACGAGCATTCACAGATCTGAAACGAGGCGGTGCTCGTGCGTTTATCCCAGTAGAAGAACGAGGTGGAGCCAGGGCATTCTTTGAAGATGAGAAACGAGGTGGAGCACGAGCTTTTGTGCCTTATGACAAGCGCGGTGGTGGAAGAGCATTCTCAGGGATAGAAGAACGAGGTGGAGCTCGTGCTTTTTTCGAAGATGAGAAGAGAGGTGGCGGTAGAGCCTTCTTCGAAAATGACAAAAGAGGTGGCGGTAGAGCGTTTTTTGAAGATGAAAAAAGAGGAGGAGCCAGAGCCTTTTCGACGTTAAAAAGAGCCGGTGGTCGTGCTTTTATACCGATTGAAGAACGTGGAGGAGCTCGTGCATTCTTCGATCAAGACAAGAGAGGAGGTGGACGTGCTTTCAACTTCTATGACAAGCGTGGAGGTGCCAGAATGTTCTTCAATCCAAAACGGGATTATATGGAGGAATACCCACAATGGTTGAATGATGACGAAACTGAGTCACCATTTGAAGACCGACCGCTTGATGGCACAGCCTAAGCAAATACAGGTGAGCCCCAATTTTTCTTTGTTCTTGTTTATGAAAATAAAAACAGAAGAACATCAGTGCTAAGGCGCTTAGTTTTTTTAACCGAGTCCTTAAATTATTCTTGGTTCTGTTTTGCAAATAATGCGAAAAACAAACGAAATGCATGCATACAATGGACGTAGCTGCGTATACTCTGCGTCTGTCCTACTCTCACTCTAACCGCCTGCGTCTCTCAATATTACAAAATCTCTCTCTTAGACGCGATGACGTGCACTTCATGAGCTCAAACACATTAAAACTACTTTTAAAATCAAAATAGAGAATTTGTACACTGTCATTAAATTGCAGCAAAATATCATGCAAATTCTCCCCCTAACTTTTCTTTCTTGCAGCTTAACGCTGGATGAGCAGGAGAGCAAGGATTCTAATAGCGAGTTCGCATACGTGGCCACCACTGATCTCTTCATAACGTTTCATAGAACGTCAATTTCTAGTGCTGTTACTTATCTAATCATGTCTTGCAATAAATCGTTGTGACTGTATCTTAAAGACAACTCAACTGTAAAATGCGGATTTTCATTCTTTGATAAAAAGAGTGTATACAGATACACAAATTAATCTTTGTTCACATCTACTGTTTGGCCCAGCAACCCATAAGCAACTGAAAAAGAGCACTTCCTAAGGTTCTTGTCGTGGGAAATTGCCAAACGCACATAGATTCGCGTATACCCATACCCGTTTATAAAAGTGCACAGCCTCTTCAGGTAAACAGGGGACCAAAATAATCGGTTTGCTAACCTTTCATAACACAAACTCATTTCCTGTTTGCAAGAATAGCACTAGTCAGGGGCAAGGCACGAGGGATATGGAAATGTGGGGTAATAAAAGTCGGTGTTCTAAGGTGTATTGTCTGATCTACGCAAAAATAGATAAGAAGGCAACAAAATCAGAATATTGAGACTGACGGATACTCTGGAATAAGAAAGATCAAACTTATAGGCCTTTCGTGATATGAATAATTAAGTCAAAATATGTTTATTTTTGGAGAAATTTCCACTCACTTTCCTAAAGGAACAAACAGCTTCCATCGCTTTGTCATGATATATGTACAATTCTTGAAAACACATAGACATTTACATCCTTGTCAATGCACTACACGTCCTATTCATCCTCTTTCTAGCAAAAACACAAAGTGCACTTGTGGCAGGAGAGATCATTCTGATAAGGAAATAGAAGCAGCATCAGATGTCCAAGGCATTCATGCTATCGGTTTGATGTCATATTCTATGACAGATTCGATTATCCACTGCGCAGTGACAAGATTGTACTTGTCTGGATGATGGAACTTCTCCGGGATCTTCAATGAAATGACATAGAGGATAACTTCAAAACCTTTAACAAAACCTACATTGCTCGTCATTGTTACATCATATACGACAAAAATGGGAGACGACAGATTTGGCGCATGGAACGGAGCAGGAGCATTGTTTTTGTAGTGGGGCTCTGAGACAGCTATTTCTCCTCCACCAAGCCTTACCAGATCAGGAAGTAGTCGGCGACTGTCTGAAATACACAGATAGCAAATTTAAATGATGGCTACATAGTCCTTATGGAGAACCACTTTTAAAAAGGTAAATTTGGCAAAGTAGCAGCATAATTCACGATGGAAAAGTGGCGAAATGAAAGCAAACCTAGATTCAAGAATTGTTAAGAATTGAAACAATAAGAAAAATCATTTCAATATGTGCAGAGCAAAATAATCACATTTGGAAAAAAGCGTGATTTTCTTTATTCATGGAAACATACTGCTTTCACAAGAAAAACCCCTACCCTAACTCACTCCAAAAACTTTATTCTACTACACTTGCCGAGCACGACATAACTATAGAATTACAATCTAAACTTGGGCTAACAGAACCGCCGTTCTGAGCGAATGAGTGATAAATTTATCATATCTTGAGCTGAGAAGAAAAGCACTCACGGATTCCAGTATACTTATTCAGCAGCAGGTAGAAAACGCAGCCATGAAACAGCGCAGGTTCCTAAAAAACAACAGGCTTTTGGTTGCTGTGCGAGTTTTCTAAGCTTTCCAAGTTCAAACTACTCACCATCTTCTCTTTGCTCTTTCTGCAACGCTCCAGTGAATTTACGACCACGTCATTCTCCATGTATCTTAGTTTTGAAACCTCGTAACTGAAATGCAAACATTGCTCTAATATTCTACCCATGTGCCAAAAACTTACTGCAAATGCGGCACAGCCTTGTTTTCTTGCATACATTCATGGAGCCAAGCTACACTCATGATACGGGTGTTTCTAGAAATAAGGTATGCAATTTATCCACTGTCATGACAAAAATGAACAGAATAAGGAGCTGATGGTAACGAACTGTAACATTGCCTTCAATAAATCATCATCAACTGCAGCCACTCCTTCAGTGTCAAGTGCGACGACATAGTGAGTCGTTTCTTCATCACAGATTGGCACTACCTGAATTTCAAAGGTACTGGAAAACATAAGTAAAGCCTTTGCATTGAAAATTTACCTACTCCTTATAATAAACAATCACATTATATTTGACAAAATTCCGGAATGAACCTACCGTCATAATCCTCTCTAAAGCTGCTTGCTCAGCAAAGGTGAGACTTGCTTTCACCTTTTTCGAGAAGCACACGATGTGAACGTCAGGAAGACGTGGAACCACTAGAATTTAGAAGAATCATGTTGTGGTTGATCAACAATGACAGAAAAAGAGATAAAAAGGAAATGCTTACCAAGCTGCCTCGGATGACTTCGGTACTTCTCCACGAGCGATCTCAATGGCGAGCGAGATTGTGCCAGCTGCGATGGGGTCTGCTGTCTAATGTTTCGGATCTGAATGATGTCCAGATATTGTCATGCTGAAGAAATATCACGAACACATACCGTTTTGCTTGCACCCTTGGATAGCAGATACTTCACAATCTCCTCGCTTTCTTGAGAGACAGCGATATGTAGAGCAGTGTTGCATTCGGAGCCGCCTGAAAGTCACATCATGACCTCTGCCCAGTTTCTCTGCTGAGTAAATTCCTACAGTTAGCATTGATGATTGCTCCTCCGCGCTCGACCAGTGCTCGGCAGATGTCTAGCCTTTTCATGCCGACAGCGATGAACAGCGGGGTTCGCTTTTCGAGATCGCGCTGATTGACATCGTGACCATTCTAGGACAAAACGGTCTCAGTTTACTATAGCATATACACACTTCAAAAAAAAAAAGGCGGTAAGAATTACATGGAGGTGAAGATTACATGCAATCACAAGGAACGTTGGAACCATATAATTTCTAACTTGTGAAGTTCTTTCCAAGAGTCACGATAAGAGAGCATCAATACGAAAAACAAATTTTCTTGTATGGCAAAGGGTATTCCAGAAGACTTACTTCGATTGCCCTGTTAACCTCATCCAAGTCACCGTTGAGGACGGCTTCCATTACAGGATCATCGGCATGTGGATGAAGTATTCCACCAGAAAACGAGGACCGACTGCGGGGACGCGAGGGAGAAGCCTGCGTATAGTATATCCGGGCGCGCACCACAAGCAGAATATGTACTTACTTCCACTCTGGGCCCTCTTCTCGGTGTTTTATAGTTCTTGTCGTCCGATGGAGTCGACGGAAGCACATATGCTGCTTGTTCTGGTGTTTCAACTTTTACTTTACTCTTTCTCTTCTTCGGTGGAAGATCAAGCCAAGGTGCATCGGTCTAGAAATGTTGCAAGAGTAATTTTTCAGAATCACTAGGCTTACTTTTTTGTCCCCTCTCTTGTCGAAAGTTTTAGCCGGCTTGGTTGAGAAGAAGTTGTAGGTTATCTCTTCATGATAGACCTTTGGCTTCTGCAAAAATCTGAATCCAATTCCAAGTAGAAAAAACCTAACCGAGCATCAGTCACCTCATCAGCTTTTGGCGGAGACTCATGCTGGAACAACTCATTTCGAGCATGCACAGCCTGAGAGAGAAAAAGCCCTGGTCGCTGTGTAGATGTCATCATCGGCCGACCGAAGTGAGGTACGCTGTCGCTGATAATGCCATCTTCGCTGGAAGGAACAGAAGTGTGTAGAAACAGGACCGGTCAGAGCAACGAATCATACACTGGAGTCACTGTGACATCATCATCTGAGAAATCTCCGTCAGTGATTTTGGCAGGAGAACATGCTCTAGGAACACCAATCTTCTCTTCAGAAATGCCACCATTCAAAAGAGTTGTATTTGTAGGTGGTGGAGTAACGTTAAGTTCCTCGGAGAAATCACTAGCTGGTGAGCTGTAAAGAGAAATCTGCTTGACTTTGAGTAAAACGAATAAGCTCACCTTGCTTTAGACTCTTTTTCATCCACGTCGACAATGCGCTGAGTACTGATAAACTCATCGACAGCTCTAAATGAAGATTTTGAATTTGAAGTGTTCTGCAAAAAAATCTTGCAGACTCTAAAACAGGCGACAGGTTTGACCTCAACCACAGAAGCTTTCAATATGAGTGTCACGGTCGGCGCGGCTCGGGTCCTCGTGAGCCGCCTCGTCTTGGTCTCTAGCCGCGTTCGCCCTCAGCGAATACGTATTTTCTCACGCTAGAGGTGCGTTATTACCATCTTTGAACATCAATGGCTGGATCTTGGAAAGATGCCCCGAGGCAGTTTCGCGAACGCGTCTATAGACCCAAGGAAACGCGAGGACCCTAACCGCACCGACCGTGACACTTGTCAGATCAGATTCAAAGGCAGTTGTCGGCAAAATGGACCCTCGTCGGTTCTGGTAGTCCCAGCTAGTAGACCCCCAGGTACTCCGTAGCCTAAACCCACCCTCCAATTCATGCGCTAGTTCTGAAAAGGCGCTTCAAAATTCCACCAAAAACGCCCACTCAGTGAAAGTGGGCGGGGCTGTGGAGTTTGAAGCTCTCTTGCAGGGGTTAGCGCATCAATCGTAGGGTGGGGTTGGGGCTACGATGTATTTGTGGGTCTACCACGTGACACTAAAAAAATCCGACATGGGTCCATTTTGGCGATTTACTGCCTTTAAAGCCTCTGTAAATAGGGTAATACATTTACAGATGCTGAAAAAAAAACAACTTTTACTAAGTAATCTGCCTTTGACTCTCATGATTTACTGCAGTAAAAAAATACGAATAAATTTCGTACGAATGAAAATAAATAAACGATTGATTTCGAAGTCATGACAAACCTACAAACGTTATAATTGGACTAGAAATACATTCATATTTTGCAAAATCTAATCTCTTTGATTTTGAACGACTGCTGATTCTTCACGAAGCAACAGTGTATGTATTGTGTGTATTTCATACATAAGAAAGAGCGCAACGTACTCTTTTCTAGCCTCCTTGCTTACTGTAATTGCAGCATTTACATCGTGAGCTTGCAGAAGCATTTGAGTTTGCGCGATTGTCGTCGCTGCCGCAGCTCCTTCATTTCGGAGACATTTTTCATACTGAAAAAAGCAGAATGTTTTTTTATGTCAGATCAAATGAGAGAAAAAGATCATGACAGTCGAACCCACCTCATCGAGCAGCAGCTTGAACTCGTTGATATGTTGTGCTAGATTATTGAAGACGGTGGCAGCTTTTGGTCTACTCACTTCTAAGGGACAAGAACATCTTGGACAGAGAATGAAAGTATTTGCTGATGAATACAGATTAATACAATCCCTGAAGAGAAAACGAATTAAGCACAAACCAGATCAAACCTTGCTTACCAACAAAATGCATGCTTGCATGCGGTTCCCATTGTTTGCAGATTGTCTGATTCTTGTCCACTATAGAAATAATGGATATGTAAGATGATGAAAATAAGAATTTTGATTACCATTTTGCACAGCTAAGCAATTTTGAGAAAACTTCGGCAGCTTCTCTTGTCCGAACAAACCCGGACATGCTGAAAAGCTTGATTTAATGTTTGCGATGTGATAATTCAAGCGAAACAAGCTGAACTCCCCAAACTTCGCAATGATAAGATTTGCAGAGTCGAGAGACGAAACGAATTTCGCAGCTTCGCGCTTTTCACTGATGGCGCGCAAATTGGCGTCAGTCCAACCTAATTTTCAGTTGAGTGGCAAACCTCGGTTCATATTAGAGCGAAGCTCCTAGGTTCCTCTAATATGTATTTCGCACTGTGAACCGTGCTACCATTTTGAAGATCAAACGAAAAGCTACATCTACATATTTCGGCTTCTATCTATTTCCTAGCAGTTTCGTCGCTCTATACTGCACGGCACACCGGCGCAGCCCACACGCGTGCCGTGACCTCGATGATATTGTATTAATTGGCTCAAACCCTATCTCAACCCATCCCGAAAACTCTTTTTTGTCCTTTGTGCCATCCTCATTCAAGGAAAGCTGCCAAGTGGCAGCTTTCCGAGCACTTGCGTTTTTGCTCCTCCCTCAGAGTTTACAGACACTGCCTTTTTAAAGAGTTGTCTGCAAAGTACTAGGTTGGTCCAGAAGTTCTATCGCACCCTTTTCAAAGATACGTGACTTCTGATTTTCCCAGTCGATTTGATTGCTCTTATTTTTGTTTGGAAGAGCAATTCATGCTTTTTATAATGAAACCTTAGCGGCTTACTGGTAATTCATCTATTGCATATTCACGAACGGTAGAAAATAATTACTCAAATCTTGAATTTGTGTAGAGCCATAAAAAACCTGAGACTCGCAGTAAAAATCGGAGCGATCGCTCAGACAATTGGGATGAGTTTTGGTGTACAGTAAGAAAATCTGCGTAGGAAACGCTGCGCAAGTTTTGATCATCATATCTTTAGTAATAGACGGCTTGCAGGCTTTTCCATTTCCAATGCTCGTTCAGTTCAGTTGGTGGATTTCTCGTTGCAGCAATTGATTAACTGCAGTGCTTGCACATGAAACTGCTCTCCATATTTGAAGAGTTGGCTCCTTCAGAACCCCATATTTCCACTAATACTTGACGAATAGTATTGGTGTAAACACCATTAGAAAGAGATTTTCACGTAGAATCTTTTGGCTGTTAATGACTTTCCACGATCTTTTCAATGAAACGGCGAAAATCGTTTTGATTTAGTTGATCTACAAAAAGTTGTGTTTTACCCGAAATGACGTAATTTCAATACCACCGTCGATTTCGTTGAAAATTCGAAAAAGGAACCCGGGTTTAGAGTAAGGATTGTGCTGGCCAATATTTTGTCAGACAAGGAAAACACCCCTGGGAACTTTACGATTTCTTGCTTTTTACTCAAAAAACGATATCCATGTGGAAGCGCCACTTCTGCTGAGCCTGCTCATTGCCTTTGGAGTAGGCATTGCATTAGGAAAATTCGTGTATGATAGGGTGTCAAGCCTATTGCACACTACTGCAGGTTTGCACAGGAGGAACAGCAACAAAGTGTACGTGATCTGGTTCATTTTCTTGCTACCGTAGCCAAATGCATATTTTTCAGAAAATAGCAGAGAATCTTCTAGCGATTAGAACAAAGTTACACAATTTGGTAGAGATATTGGAACTGCAGACTATTATTATTATTATTATTTATTACATAGGTTACCCTATGTTGACAAAACAGCAATATCAACAAAAAGGAACATATTCGAATGACAGTGAACCAAAACTATTAGTAACAATGACATATCAAAACATCCTACTACAAATTCATGGAGAAAGTAGATATCGTCGAGTCATTCGTAACTTAATATGCGTAGTGCACACTAAACACGTTAAGTGGCGAACAGCAAAACTAAAGCCTGCTCATTTTTAGTGATTTCTGCTTGTTTCCTTGTCTCTTTTGTTTTTATTGGTTACATGTTAGTCAATAGAACTTATTTCCACATTTTGCTGGGCTAAAAAATGTTTCACTGGAAAGTTACCAGTACGAGTGCCGTCGCTAACAGGGCTTAGTGTGCAATCTCACACATTAAGTTACGAATGACTCGAGGTTAGTTCTTCAAGACTGCTTTGAACTGTGAAAGTTTATAATGGAGCATTCCCTTCCTCATTAGTTTACCAAGATCACTCTATTAACAAAAGACTAGTATGTAAGCCGAAATTGAATAAGAAGTCTTATATATTCACGAACGTATATCATCAAAAGTATGCAAGGCAGAAATCATTATAGCCATTTTTCTCTAGAAATCGGTTCAACTTCATGTTCTCACATGTCAGGACCCAGCCCACCTTGGCTGTGGAGAGTGCTCTCACAGGGTGAGAACAACTTTTTGTCCGCCATCGCAAAGCTTATGGGTGAAAACGTTTCAACGCGTCGATGTTGAGAAAGAGATACTTTGGTTCTGGTCAAAGCTTGAAAGCCACTGTACTTTCTATGAACAAGCACGTAATGTGCAAGTATTAATCGTCAGACTTAAAGGCAGTGGCTCGGCAAATTTCAACCTAGTCAAATTTGCGTTTACCCGGGGTTACAATACGTTGATCCCAGTGGCGTACCCAGGATTTCGGCTCGGGGGGGGGGGCAACAAAAAATTTTTTTCGATGAAGTGCGTGGCGGCAGCCACGCACTCCGAAAATTTTTTGGGATATTTCCCAAAATTCTTTCGGGCCCATGACCCCAAAATTTCAGAGAAAGGGGCGTGGCAGCAGCCACGCCCCCGAAAAAATTTTTTTTACAAAGCTGTTTTGAATTTTTAAAAATTTTTAAAAATTATTTTAATTATTTACAAGTGTAAACAAGTCCTCTGCACATTTTTATAACACATTTAAGAAACTTTCAAAAATTTACCCCCTCGGTACGCCAATGGCTGATCCCGAAAATCCACTTTTGAAAGCTTGAAAACGGCGAAAATAAGCGTTTTCCAATGCCCTTCCGTTTAAAATTGGACGAGTGGAGCAAGGCCGGTGACGCTAAATCGTTGCAGGACCCAATGGTTATAGCGTTGCCGCGGGCAGCCTCCAATGTTCAGAAGGAGATTGCCAACTCGTCCTGATGCGTGTAAGATTGGCCTGCGCGTGTAAGTTTGAGAGCGATTTTCTCGGCAGGGAAAGCATGCTGTGCAACCGAGATTGAACTGTTTTCATACTTGGGCGATAAGGAACCTACGGCATTAAAATCCTAAGTTGTTGGATTTTGCCGATCCACTGCCTTTAAGTGAAAACGAAATATTAAGCGCACATTTTTAGGTCTGATACCAACATACAAAAGAAGATCTGGGACATTTGATGCGCGTGGTAGCCATAGGAAAGTCTAGTGAAAATGGTGCAGTGTATGCAATTCATGAAGTGGGCACATATTATATCGTACCATTGTCGATGAAAGTCAGCAATGTTAGTATGCTGGCAGAAGCGGGAGATATCGATGCTGATTGCACCGGAATATCGTCGACACTCTTTTGTAAAACAAAATCACAAAGGGCTCATGCGCTTTAGATCGCAACCGACATGACTGTGCTGTAATAAAACGGAACTCTAGCGATGAAATGGTGAAAGCTTTTGAACAAGTAACTTTTGCCTTTTATAGGCTATACGAACATTTTAGTTTACACATGTGGAGCCTCTGCTGAGGACCACAGTGATAGCTACCCGAATAAAGAGGATGCTGTATAAAAAAAACGGATGATAATGGATTGAGTTTGCAGTTCTTCAACCTGTCGTAAAACAGCTATTCGCGTATCCTCCGGCGGCGACGAACGCTCTGTTTCGTCGCCTTGGCTCGGGAAATTGCGGCGTCCAACGGCTATGCTGAGCGTGAGCAACTCTTGGAGCGCGCGGCTCACGCCAACGTAGAGCTCGTAGTTCAAGCAGTACCGTTGAGATCCCTTCTGCCTGCCTTTCATCTTCGATGAGTTGAGCAGTGCAGTGCGGCGATGCTTACATCAGGCGGGTTTGCAAGGCATGATAAGAGTGGTCGATATCCCTCCAGCTAATCTAAAACACAACTTGTTCGAAACCGCGCTTATGACCGTACTTGCTCCACTCCTAATTGTGTGTCTGCTCATTTGGTAAAGAGGGTGATTGTGTACAGTCCGAGGTTATTTATCTTATAACATTTTTTTCATGCGGGGATACATACATCGGCGAAACAGGGCGCCCTCTTTGTTGTCGCGTAAAAGAACATATGGATGGAATGGTAAGGTTAAGAGCACCTACGCCGTTGGGGAAACACCATCATTACAAATGCAAGTTGCAGTAAGAATCTTGTCGTATGAGCCCGATATCCTCGCCCGCAAAACTTTGGAGGCGTTTTGGATTAATGCCAAAAATCCAAAATTGGATAGAAAGGAGGAATGTATTGTACATTGAAGGTTGGCAAGGGAATGTGGATGCTGGAATAAAATACTATCCTCAGCTGGATGGGAGGGCAGTGAAAGAATTTGAAGAGTGCACTTTTGAAGAGTTGTTAAGGTATCAAGATATTATGTGTTTTCGCGACGTAAACACCGTTTAACATGTTTACTCCAACTGCTGTTTAGCCAGATACATCTGCGAGAAAAGGCAATCCACTGAAGAACGGAACATGGGGCTACATATTGTGTACAAATCGATCTATGCTTGTAGTGAGGGTGCGACAACGGTATGTCATGTGCTACATTACAATCAAAAATCTTGTAGCTTTTGAACTACAGAGTAAACGAAACAGTAACAATCACAACGCGATTTATTCGTGCGAAATTGTACACGCGTATATGAGGCGTTTGAAGGCAGAAGATATCTGTGTGGATTGTCGAAAAAACATAATTTAAGCTCTTAATGCGTTCAGTAGGTCTGTCGAGCAAGGGCTTGAAACAAGTGAGCGATAAAGATTTCTGAGCGAAAGGTGTATTGCAACCAGCCCAGTATAACTATGTTATGAGTTTTACCTTACGGCACTTTTTTGCATAGTGGTGCTTGATTCTTTTGTAACATTGATTTTAGAGCATTCTGGTGTTATATCATCCATTGCAACACAAGCAGGAATGAGCGTGTATTTAAAATGGTGTACGGTAGTGTTTACCCATCTCCGCAAGAAGAGGCCATTTCTGCTGCAGAACGTACAGGGTTGCAACCTTTCTCATTGCCTTATGGCAATGGGGAGGAAATATCATGGGTAAGCAAAGCTTATACTGTTTGCTGTATTTCATAGTCAAAAGGCATTTTAGATCGGCAGCTATTCTCTGGCAAAGGGAGGAACTAAGGCTGCACAATATAAGCAGCCATTTTATGGTCAGTATTTCGTGCTTGATGCAAAATCGAAAAAATGTCACAAAATGCGAGATTTGTAAGACATAAGCCACGCGTCTTCTCTTATTATCAAAGTTTTGCATGATATAGTGTGATTGCGAAGAATAAGCTCCAAGGAATGAAAGAACCTCTTGCTCCCTTTTTCCTTCAGTATGGAGGAAAACGCGTTCACCAAGTGACTGTCCCGCATGTCCCGCATGTAATGAAACAGTGATAGTGGATCTGGAAATTTAAATCTCTCTTGTAACGTGGTACGTTTTTCAAACGATTGCCTCCCTAAGGTCTAAATTATTTGGTGTTTCAGTCGAGGCACGCTGTAGCAGACATGCAATACGATGACGCTTTTCAACGAAAGTTGGACAAGTTGCTAGGATCAGATAAAGACTGTGCAAACATGGCAGGTATCGTCCTTTCACCCCGTTGTAGCGGGCACGCAGCCTCAGACGCCCTCAAGCGCCGCGGTTTTGACCGCGGCGCAGGGTCGATACGGTCGATCAGCTGTTCATCCGTCCGCTGCCACAAGAATCGGTGAGTTTTTTGTTATTTCTTTACCTTTTTGCTTGCAAGTTGCAAAAAAGGATGGAAGATGAATCAAGAAATTCTTTTAAGTTTATTCATAAGTGTATTGTCTCGAAAATCTTGATTACATGCATGAAAAACTCAAAAAACTGGCTGACATCGCGATTAGATTGGACATAGATTGGATGCTCAGCTCTTTCAGCAAACAGTGCACTTATGAATAAACTTAAAAGACTTTGCGACTCACCTTCCATCCTTTTTCTGCAACCTGCAAGCAAAAAGATGAAGAAATAATCAAAAACTCACCGATTGCAGCGGACGGATGAACAGCTGATCGGCCGTATCGACCCCGCGCCGCGGTCAAAACCGCGACGCTTGAGGGCGTCTGAGGCTGCGTGCTCGCTACAATGGGGTGAAAGGACGATACGTGAAAGTTGCGCTTTGCTAGCACAAGTTGCATTGCATTCAGTGATCTATTTTTCAATAGGTCACACACAAGAAATGCAGGCAGCAAACTACGTTACACAAAACAAGCAAAGTTGCGCTTATGGATATATAAAGGTGCGCTTATTAGGAGAGGAGGAAGCGGCCAGGAACCTCGAACGAGTGCGGGAAGTGAAAAGGATGTTCAAGCTTGCAAAGTAAACAATTTTACAAGCTCTTCGTTATTGTCACACTGTGTTGATCGATTAATTCAGTTTGGAACGACGTAAACACTTAGCCGATCTAGAAGAAGAGGATTTAGAAAGGATGACTACGATGAGATACCAGTCGACAAAAGTGTAACCGAAGGTGGAAGAGGAAAAGAAGATGATGATGACGAGGAAGGAGAAGGTGATGGAAACGACGAAAATGAAGAAAATGGCGGAAGCGATAGTGTCGAGCCTTTTTCTTGTTCTGGTACTTTTCCATACATTTTTTACATCCATATCTGCATAAAGCGTTGCAAAAACTAAACAGTTGTTTATTTCTCCAAATTTCAAAAATGATTCGACGACGATTACAACCTCGAATGGAAGTTGAGGAAACGCCAAGAAAGCGGCCGAGAGTCGTCCCTAGTGAAAGCGGGTAAGACAATAGTGTCAGAAAAATCAATTTTATCTCACACTATGCATGTAGGTACGACTAAAGTTGGCGCTTAACTTCGGAGGAGATTGTCATGGAAAAAGTGACATAGGAACGCTGGAGCCACAAGCGTCGTCGCCTTTACCACTTGAACAGTTTGAACAACATCCGATGGGCAGCAGTATTGGTGATAGAAGTCAGTACAGCAAAGTGTCATTAACGATTAACAGGAGGCAGTCGAAAAGATTAGAGACTATAATTTAAAGTTTTATTTCAAAAGACAGAAATCAGAAGCTTGCGCAGCAATGCAGCCGTGTTGAATGACTCGATAACAATAGCTATACGTAGAAGCGTGCATGTCGTCCGTAAATCAGCTGTTTCCGCTATCTCAATTCCCAACCTTGATAGGCGGTCTGGCCCTTGGATCCGAGCCGCCACTTACAGCTTCTCATATCAAATCTTATACGGGTGGATCGGCAAAAGTCGAGACAGTTCGACAGCAAAACAATTTTCTACGTAGATGCCATGCACAACCTGTACAGGTGGGTATCTACAAATCAAACCAGTTGGTGTAACAGTCAGCGCGCCATCCTGAGGAAAGCGGTCATCTTACGGTTGCTGCATAGCAGTCGTAGGCGATGAAATTTACGCAGTGGTATGTTGGATCGTATGCATAGCTTGCGAAAGACTCCTGTATATTTATGCTTGTAGGAAAGTCAGGCGGGAGCCAGAGCGAACGGAATGCCGTTGCACTTAGAGTCACTAGAAGCTGATCCACTTACTCGTCACTTTCCATTGCCAACAATAGAGCCGTGGAATACGATACGCCTTAAGCCTAAACTTACACATCAACAAATCGTGCATCTCTTGCAAGATGAACAGTAAGTACGTGTACCTTGCAAACTCCGTACTGAGCCCTTGTTTGTATCATACAGCAGTCTCCCACTCTGTATCATATAGCGTCTTTAGTGTGTAATACGTGTATCAAACTGCATCTGACTTTCATATTTACCTCATGTGATCTCATATCAAACTTCGGGTTGGCATTGTATTCCTTCGTTGCAATATGCGATCAAACAATGACTAATAAACTTTTCAGCACATTTCGTCTCATCTACATGCCATAAAGCTGGCACTTCATCCGAAAATGGAGCATGTCAAAAGTATTGACATCGGTCATTTTGCTGCATCATAAAACTCAAAAAACGTTGTTACAAAGTCGCGAAGCAGAAACACTTCGAACGCCTTATTATTGAAACATGGTTCTAAAACTTGTTTCACACTATCAATCCCTCTACACCCCTTCCCTTAATTCCACAATTTTCTGAAATCCCTTGCAGCACGCATCAAAATGGATAGACTGGAAAATCCGCAAGCGAGGTTGGCGATGGCTCAATATAAAAACACTGATAAATTTTTTAAAATTTTGGAATATCCGAGGTATTATAGATACCGAAAACCTATCTAATTTCTATTTTAAAATCTTTTGACAACTCAGGCAAAGCGCTTTTACACCTTAGAAGGTTCTT
This sequence comes from Cylicocyclus nassatus, assembly GCA_958299035.1. NCBI lineage: Eukaryota > Metazoa > Nematoda > Chromadorea > Rhabditida > Strongylidae > Cylicocyclus > Cylicocyclus nassatus. The sequence continues at coordinate 74,997,978 of CATQJL010000223.1, forward strand.
CGATATTTCCTACATTCATCTATTTCTCTAGACCTTCTAGAAAATTCTACAGTTTTTCGAAGTTTCGGAACATTTGAATGCCCCTAATCATTCGTGTGTTAAAACCCTCATTTTACTATTAGGTTGTCCCGAAGGTTTTGTCGGTTTTTTCAGACCACTATAAGACCAAGCACAATGAAGACCTGAGTGAGTTCCAACATGCATTCGATGCGGCTTTTCCTTGTTTCTTGTAGTTACATTTTCAAAACACAATTCTGTGTGCTTTTGTAGATATTGTTAAAATGCCTCACCCGCTCTTTTATTTGCTCAAAGTTCGACTAATTTCCAGAGATTTCACTTTAAAGTTTTTGGAAGGGTTAAGCGCGGCAAAAATAGAGCAATTCTCGGGCCATCTTATATATAAAGCTGAATGTCGTTTGTCTGTCTGTCTGTCTGTCTGTCTGTCTGTATGTCTGTCTGTATGTCTGTACGTATGTTCCGAACAGAAAATTCCATTTCTGAACCGATCTGGACCAAACTTGGCACACATACACTACGGGCCCCGGCGGGTGTCATAGGCTACTTTTCGTCATCGATCGATATCGATTTTATCGATTTTTGCAAAATTTGAGCTACGGGGCTGGGAGTTGGCACAGGGGGGTAATCGAGCATGCTGATTACGAATATAATAATGACAGGGCCGGGCGGAGCCGGGCAAGTCAACTAGTACGGTAATATTTTTAGATTCTCCTAATCTGCTGGCTTACAAGGAAAGGATACTTGTTGACCGTGGCCATTCTTAATGATATATATATATATTAAAAGATGCGCCTTTTAATGGTGGTTCGAATAGTTTTTTCCATATCTGCGAAACGACAATCTGGATGGAGTTATAATTATTTTTTCATGAACAAACTGCTGAAAATCAAAGCCATCAACAAAAAATTTTCTTTTCTTCTCAAATGCTGAGTATGATTTAATGGGTATAATACAACAGTATTCCTCTGAAGATTCCCTTCAACAGCTTCAAACGGTAACCTAGGACGAATTTGGTAATTCTTAATATTCAAAAGTATGCTTATTTCCTACTAAAAAGTTCATAACTTCCTTCAGACGATCGTTTCGCAGATATCGAGCACAAATTCAGAATCAACATTTCGAGATGCATCTTACGGTATACACCTCATTCCTAACGGCCACAGTCATCGAGTATCCGTCCCTTGTTAGTTCTAAAAAAATAATTTCTTTGAAGGTCTCGATTTTCGGCAATGTCATGTAACAGGCAACTGCAGCAAAAACATGAAAAGTTTCGAAATTTTAGCGAATTGAAATTTCTTTGTTATTGAGCATTATTTATGCAACCTATCCAAGTTTGATTTGCTTTGGGAAATCAGCTTTTTGGAATTTTCGGTACTTTTACGTGTTAAAGGAATCAAAAAGTTGCGGTTTTTCTTAAATAGTTAACTATTACAGACTAATAAAAGTGACCCACGTAATCTAAACTAGGTAAAATGTAGTCAAAGGTTTGCTCTACATAAAGGTACCAGCGCTCTTTCAAAACATAAGGATAAAAATTTCTAAAATTTAGGAAAAGTTTGGCATTGCTGTTGAGCTAATCAAAAAGCCATGACGATAACATTGCAAAGACTGGGTAAATCAGAGAGCAAACATAGCTGTAAGAAAGAGGATGAAAATCTGAATCAAATAGTACCTAGATGTTTAGGTATTGGTGTTCTGGGAGTTTTAGTAAGCGATGAAAAAAACCGACAAAACTTTCGGGACAACCTAATATTTTCAAACAACTTTATATACCTTGATTAAGACTCAATAACTCTTAAATCCTTTTACCTTATCTCCCCGACGCTCATCTATTATTCTAAATTTTCTCAAAAGAACCCAAAATTTTTTAGATTCTAAGAATATACAAGCCTTTAAAACCTCAAAATCCATTTTAATCATTTTTTGAAAGACCTCAATTACCTCATTTAAGGTCATAACCTCTTCCTTATTCTCTCAGCATTCCCCAGTTCTTTCCGATTCAAAAAAAAAAATTCGAAATTTTCCGTCACTTACATGCTAATAAGTCACTTTTTCACTCCCAATGTGCTCACGTTGACCAGCAAAAATTCACCATTATAGGCTGTGCAATATATTGCATGCCGATACAATATATTACAAAGTCTCTTATTTATTGGGTGAGACACGATGGAAAATTGAATAGGCTCACCAAGGACTCTTTACCCGCCGTACTCCGCCCACTATCAACTCCTGCCCCGGGCCAATTTCCCCCCGGACCAGTTTGACTTGGAAAATTTTTTGGTCATATCCGCGCCCCCTTAGCTCCTCCCATTCTCGAGATATGGCGTGGTCTTGAATCGAGTTTTTCAAAAATCACTCTAGAAATGATGTTAAAATTCTGAAAAAATTATGGCATAGTCAGGCACGGACCAGATGTATGCGTGCAAAATTGCAGACCCCAGCTTTACCGTAGCCTGAAATCTGAATAACGACTTCTCTACCTCCGTTAGAAATGGTAGTCGCATTTTTTCCAATTTTTTCTATAATGTTTAAACATGTTTTTTTCCGTTTCAAAACATTTTTGGGGCAAGGCGTGGCGCACAGATATTTTGCATCGATAAGTCATCTCTAAGGCCCGTATGCACGTACATCCCCGCGGGGAGGGGATGTGCGCTTAACCATTGAAATGATCCCCGCTGGGGATCCCCTCCCCTCCCCGCGCCAACCCCCGTATGCACAAAGACAATATCGGACAAGGGATCCCCTGTGGGGAGTGGAATTGAACCCTCTTATGCACAAGAGGGGATCAAGCGGGGAAATCACCTTGCTTTCAAATTTTCTATGAAAAACACTTTCTTATTTCATATTTTGACTGCAACTCATCTTCATCTCCTCACTTTCATTAATTTAGGGTTGCGGAATGCGCGTATGCAGTGACTGGGCTCGGGGCACTAAAAATGATTTTTTGTACTCCCATTATGTTCCTGCTTTCTTGGATGCTGCCCACTTTCGCTCATGCTGCTCCATTTCAGCGTAAAAATGTTGAACTATAGAAGTTGATGTGTCTCTGCAAGGGAATGGGTAGAAGACGTTATGCCGCCGAAAGGGGGGGGGGGTGCCGCGCGGACGCTCAAAGCAGTATTCTAACACATAACAGAAGCTGCAAATTGTGCCAGCTCTCCATAAACGCTGTAGCTATCAGCTGCATATCGTCCTTGTCCCAGGGGAATGATCCCCAGCAGCGATCCCTGCCATGCACAAGGGGAAATCTGGGGAGGGGATCACTCCCCAGGGGATTTCTACTCAGAAATAGGCAAATATGCTACTTTCTAGATTTTTTCAAGGCAGCTTATGTTAAAATAACAAGATAATGGCAACATGTCATGAAATATGAAAGTTACAATGTGTTTACTCAGCCTATATAGTTAAAACTATTATGTTATATGAAAAATGCGCAAATTTCCTGAATGATTTAGAACTCCTACAAATAATCGAAAATGGCAGCTATTGTTGCTCGGATTTCTTTTTAAGAGGCGAATATAGAAAAGAAAGACAAATTGCAAGCCACAGGTCGCTGAGAGAAGGACCCGGCTTTCAAAGAAAACCCTCCATCAAAATGAACGAAATGCTTGGTAATGACTGAGCAGAACCAGAATATCCGCGTCTCTGGCATGATCTACACCATCGAACCCCTACTTCGTTGCAGGGGATGCCGATCCCCTCCCCCGCGTTATTGAGTTGAATTCGCGCATACGGGGTTCGAGTGGGGGAGGGGAAGGGATCCCCTCCCCCATTCGAACCCCGTATGCATTGGGGTTCGCTCGATCAATACCTCTGAAACCATTCACACCATCCCCGCTTAGGTGCAGGGGAGGGGATCGCTCCCCTCCCCTCTGTCATGGCAGGGTTCGGCGAAGGGGATCGTTCCCCTGGGGATCCAGCTCCCCTCCCCTCCCCAGCGGGGACGTACGTGCATACGGGCCTAAAAAGACGGACAACCACACAACCTTCCTTCAGAATGGTCCTCCGTATCCTCCCCCACAATTTAGACGCTGATTTGTCTATGTTTTTGAATTGTGAGGCAGGCAAACGCGAAGAACTATTTTGGTGGATTTTTGATGAAATACAAAAAGGAAAAATCCCGGCTATTTTTCCTAATGGGCTAATTATATAGTTGATTCGTTGACCGCACGGACTGGACATCACTGCGGAGCACGCGCCGCGAGGTAAAACGCTTGCCCCAGTCAAATCCGCTATTGTACAAGTCGTGCTCTCGCGCCACAGCCGCGCCGCGTGTGGTCCGCAGCATTTGAGCAGTCCGTGCGGTCAACGAATCGACGATACCTACATGCACCCAAAACCCCTATCCTCCAGCTCTAGGTCCTGAGATTCGCTTGCTTATTATATGGATAAGCAAAAAAAAATCTTGCTCGAAATTTTGCCCGGACGCTGCATTCGAGATGTTGCAAGTGTCTGCCTCTCTCTGCAACCATACTTACTTCTGCGGTTATCGCAGAAGTAAGTATGGTTCACTTCAAAATCTGACGACGAATTGACTGCAGTCTTTCCGCACACAGTAAGATAAACAACATACAAACAGGTAACACCTGAAGGCTAAGTTCAATCACTTCCAGTGCCTTAATACTATATATGTAAGCAGAAAAACTATTTGAGTAGAGATAGAAACCAAGTGAGAGTGCGTTCGCGTTGCGCGCGGTCGCACCATCGCGATTTTCGAATGCCCTATAGGTGTGCCCTTAACCGTGAGAATTTTGATGTGTCACACGAAAAAAGAAGCATGAGTCAAAAAGAAAACAAAATCTCTTTGGATCCTCACTGTCATCAAACGCGATCCTTTCCAATGCAAGAGGTCCAAAAAATACCAAAAATCCAAAAAAATCCAAGTTCAGTGCCAATAACGCGCTCCGCTCGACATCGCGCTTCATCGCGAATCCAGCCGTTTGAGCGGACGAATTCGAAACGCACAAGCGTACCCTGATCGGCAGCGGCGCGAAGCGCAGTTTTCTCCGCCGAGCGCGACAGCGAGCACGAACTTCGTTTTTTTAACGTTTTTTGGAGTTTTAGACGCCGATCCTTGTACGCTTGTGTGTTCCAAATTCGCTTTTGACAAGGCTTTTCGAACTCGACCAGCAACAAGCACTATTGTCACAAAGTGGAGCAATCACAGCTTTGTAATGCTGGTGTCTAAAATTTTCGGGTACAGCCATACGCACATAGATAGTTTTCCGATTTCGTCAGCGAATCCAAGAAGCTTTCTCTACAGTCTGACATTTCTCCGAAATATTGCGCAGTGGAGTAGCATCGTTACATCTGAGGCTCAAAAACTCCCAATAACGGTTTTGGTCACGACAAACCTTTATTAATTTCAAAAGGCCGCGCAGACTGAGAAAAGACACTGAATTGCGAAGTGCTTGCTAAATCCGCCGGTCAAGTTACGTTTGGGATCCTAATAAGAATGAGAATTAGTCAAAGTTGTACATGATGAAAACGTCGGGTTGCGCCTCGGGGAGTGATTTCAAGGAGCAACCAAATCGAGAACATAATTGCTGAAAAGAAAAAGGCGAAATATTTACGGTGGTTTGTTTCTTTGCAAATTCACCTCTACGGCTCGCAGTGTCCTCTAGCATCAAATAATTTGTAATCGTCAAAGTGAGCAGCCTAAGTAAGCAAAAACTGGAAAATAAATTTGAAAACTATCTTCCACGTTACCCACTGTACCCCAAGCTAAAGCAGTCTTGTATATACAAAGACGTGTGCCATGCAAAGTAGCTGAATGGTAACCTTCAGAAAGTCCACTCTGAACATAGACCTGATGCGAAATTTCGGTGGACTTCGGTGGAGGCCGTCCAAGCACAGCCGCCGCGGTTCTTTTTTCACGAATTATGAGCAGGGTAAAGCGGGGGGTGCGGCACTCGACCGTCGGATACGACCCCCCCCCCCCTGATTGCTGTCTTAATAAGACCCCCCTCCTAAACTATACACTTAAGATAGTATTACCTGAAGGCTCTGTCAAACATAATGGACAACATATCCATAATTAGCATGTCAAATACCCCCTGTAGACAAAGTGTGAGCGAATTCTGAAGATTCAAGATACTAGGCTACCTAAGTGAAATGGTCAAATTCCAACATGGTTAACTTTGTTTTAAAGGTGAATTAGCTATCCGTTTTTGCACTCAAGACAAAGCACTACTCCTTCTTTGTCCACCTCAGGAATCCCGCTTCAGAAGACCTCCAAACTGTGGAATTAGAAGCCAACCAAAATCTCATTTTTCCCATTTTCGCTTTTGATGGCTGTGCTTTCACCAAATATTACTCAGAGCTAAGAAGACGAATCAGGCTCAAAACATCCCTATGGAATCTACGAGGTTTAGGCTATCGATTCATATAAATATTGTCCGCTAAAAATGTTTTTTTGATATAGTTAATGGCCTGCGGCACCCCTGCGGCACCCCTGCGGCAGCCGCAGGTTTTGAGGGGGGGGGTGCCGCAGGCCATTAACTATATCAAAAAAACATTTTTAGCGGACAATATTTATATGAATCGATAGCCTAAACCTCGTAGATTCCATAGGGATGTTTTGAGCCTGATTCGTCTTCTTAGCTCTGAGTAATATTTGGTGAAAGCACAGCCATCAAAAGCGAAAAATGGGAAAAATGAGATTTTGGTTGGCTTCTAATTCCACAGTTTGGAGGTCTTCTGAAGCGGGATTCCTGAGGTGGACAAAGAAGGAGTAGTGCTTTGTCTTGAGTGCAAAAACGGATAGCTAATTCACCTTTAAAACAAAGTTAACCATGTTGGAATTTGACCATTTCACTTAGGTAGCCTAGTATCTTGAATCTTCAGAATTCGCTCACACTTTGTCTACAGGGGTTAATTGACGTGCTAATTATGGATATGATACGAATATCATGTTATCGCTATAATCAGATCACCTAACTACGACCCCCTCCCCTTTTGACTCCTCAATACGACCCCCCCTCTGCGGCGTGCCGCACCCCCCGCTTTACCCTGATTATGAGCGACATTTCAGGAACTTCACACCTCAGTAGCTGATCTGACTTCGTCATATAGATTCTTACTGTAGATTCAAGCCTCAAAGTATAGACGATTCTTAGCACGCAAAGACTGCGGACGTCGCCATCCCTCTGATCGAGCGCTCTTTGTTTCACTTACCATCTGCTGTCTCTCCCATGCACGAGCTATCTTGGTCGGACGCAATGGCGCCCAGTCTTTGCGTGTCATGAATCGTGTATACATATTTTGCATAAACTATATTTGTAGTAGTGTAGGACCACAACTGGTTTCTAACGAGTTCCAGCTTTTGGTGAAAACTACACCCAGAGACCAATTCGAACTTTTCTGTTCTCTACACTTACAAACAGGTGAGACCAGAATTGGCAATAAGTTTGCAAAGAAGCCGTAACTTCATCAAAAACGCTATCGATAGATTTCCTTTTCGCTTGTTGGTAATGTTAACAACTGAGTCTATAAGTTAAGGCTGAAAAGGATACTTTATCGATGAACACTCAGCACGTATAACTCCCTAAGCGGTTTCACTGTTCTTTCCACCCTTGTCATACATCTACTTGACTTTACTGATATTCCACTTTATTGTGGAACATCACTGGCACGCTAAACGCAAATAGTGCATGCAAAGAAGTCACAAAACAACAAGCGTTGCAGTTCTGCCTTTCATACATGCACCAATAATCGTGCGCTTGAAAGTCGGTTCGACTTCGAAACAGACCAGCGTGCAAAGATCGGCGTCTGAAACTTCAAGAAACGTAAAAAAATCAAGTGCGTGCTCGCTGTCGCGCTCGGCGGAGAAGACTGCGCGTCGCTTCCGCGTCGCCGATCAGGGTACGCTTGTGCGTTTCGAATTCGTCGTTTGAGCGCCGTGTGGTTACCGTACGTCGGCAGTTGGCTGGTTGGTCCAGGCAGCCAATCGAGCCTCAGTTGGCGGTGAGGCTAGTTCAACCCCTCTTGCAATCTACAACGCCGGAAAATACCACGAAATGCGCTTTTTTAACAACTCGAGAGATTTAAAGCACAGTATTAGACCCAGCGCATCCAAAGATTAAAAGAAATGGAAACGCAGTCTTTACCTCCTCGAACCGTTGCATTTAACCCAGAAGAATGAAAACGATAATTGGAGATCAACAACCAAAAAACGACTGCAAAGTGGTAAACCTCTCCTCTTACCAAACCTTTGACAAGACCCCTCCATCAAATCTCACTGGTTACCTACTCACTGTTTTGAGTAAACAATAAATCTACAATTTTATTCGCATTTGCATTTTCAAGAACAGAAAAAAAAACAGCGAGGTATGAACGATCTATCTACTCTGCAAACGTATAGACAATTTCAATTACTCGATTCGTTGCTTGATATCCTTCCACTGCTTCCCAGCGTTCACCTGCAATAATGTTGATTGGCATAAACGCATGAAGGTGTACACGTTTTATGTGAACTATTTAGATTTTCAAAATCAGTATCTCCCTCAAAACTGTTACACTGCCCTATTCAGAAAGTAGGTTCGCCGAAAACATGAGCTATTTTGAGCGGTATCCAACTATTCGCGCATCAAAATCAAAAGCCGCGGACTTATCACGGTAGTGACAATAGACGCATGAGAGAGTCCTTTTTTTGTGGGCTTATAGAGGGTGTATCTTCGACGGAAACGCGCAGCGCGGCTGAAATGTTGCGAGAGCACAACTTGCACAACGGCAAATTTGTACTGGGGCAAGCGTTCTACTCGCTGCGCGTGCTCCGCAGTGATGTCCAATTTATGCAGTCAACGTATCAACTATACGCTAGAAGGTGAGGGAGCCGAATGTACCCACTTGCTTTAGTATAGTCTCATAGTGAGACATAATACCTATATTCACTGCACCCTACGAAAATCCCGTGCAGAATAAGTATTATTTCCCTGATCAGCACGCCGAAGGTTCCGACTAAATCAAGTTTCAGCCAAATTTGTTGGTGTCCCTACTGTCCCGTACCTACCGTAACCCCAGGAGTTAGGATAGGTGACCTCAGCGAGCGAGTCAAGTGTAGATCTACCAGCGTGCCCACAACCTCTATGACCCTGGGCGTATAGTTAACTCGACGGAATCGCCCGGATTGAAATGTTAGCCCGCGCGAGTGTCTCTTGCGGGCTAACATTGGCATTCGCGCGCACGAGTCATCATAGCGCCCGTACTCGGCAGCCGCGTTGCAGGCACGCTCGCGGGCTTCCAGCCTACAGCGACCCGGGCGATTTCGTGCAGTCGACTTTACCTCTCGCGATGTAGAATGTGACTTTAACAAGCTTAACCCCTCCCTTTGGAAAGTGCAAATTAAATATAATCGATGATAACTCACTCTATCCCAATAAGCATCCGTAATGGCGTTGAAGCTGTAGTTCATGACAAAAGCACCAAGCGTTGCCGCGAGAAAAAGCGTGGAAAAACGCCGAGTAACCTTCCGATATACTACACCTCCGATAGACATTCTGGAATTGAAAGTGTAGAAATCTTGAACAATAAATCAATAAACTAAAAAAGGAAACAGCAATCTGCACAGACGTGAATGAACAAGGTCCTTCACCAAAGAACATATAGGAGAAGGAAAAAGAAGGAAATGGAAGGAATAAGTTGAGATTGTAACCCTATTCAAGGAGATCGGGACGGAGATTAATATAAGAGGAAATATTTTTTCAATATGCAGAGATTTGTCAGAAACACCAGTGTCAATTTTTGCATTAGACACAAAAGCAATACAATAATCTCATACCGTGAATAACTTTTTTTTGAGACAAAAAAAAGAACAAAATTTGATTGAAAAAGCAATCGGAAGGTGATGAGCCCGCCCATTTGAGGCAACTCGTCCAGACATTACAGTTCAATTCTACGCTTATCGTATCGTGTCTCTGCATACAACCGTTCAAAATGGCTTTTACATCCGCTTTCTGAGTTCTATGACCTTTTATCCAACAATGGTAGTTGGTATGTAAATTCTAATTTTGCGAGGGACTAAGTACAATTGGGGAACAGAAAACCAAACAAAAAGCATGTTCTGAAGACTAGGTTTCTTCACTACTATTTCTCTTTTTCTTCGAACTAAGAAAATTGAGAACACTTAGTGTTCTTTGCACAAGCCAAACTGCTTCACTTTTCGTACATTGTTACAATTTATGACTTAGGTGTGAATTGATAGATAATAACTTGATTTGCTGGAAGTTCCTCAAACAAATAATCTCAAATATTTAATCTGCAAAACCCTGTTGTAACCAAATCAGTAACGATGGATGAATTATAAATTTGTCGCAGTTGGACGAGATTCCGCTGTTTGTGCTCTTGCCAAGGTGGTCCTAGGCAGAATAGCATGTTTGTCCTTTAATATCCGGCAAGACAATTTTGCTTGCGCAGGCCTAAATATCGCTTTTATTTTGTAAAATGTGACTAGAAGTCAATCTTATTTTGCTACGCTAATTGAAAAAGGATCCATCACATTTGGTTTTATCACACCTCATCAGGTTTCATAGCACTCTTCTTTCGTGGGACGGTTTGGTATGGTTTTGACATCTTCTCTATTTTATCTCTTTCTTGAAGGGAAATTTTCATAGAACTGTATTGTCTCTCCGTTGTTTTTGTTTACTCAAACACATAATTCAATGAAGTTTCGATTACTCGAGTTTCTATAAAGCTTCGGTGTTCAGTTCGCGTTTACATTGAACGTACATGATCGATGTCCTTTCAAAATTTCTCAGAAGTCGCCAACTAGGTGTGCCGAATGGCCTATCAGCACGACACTTTTCTTGCGAAATCAACTTCTACTTTTTGAATATCTCGCATTATTTGATGCACTACGTCTCCATGTTTCGCTGTCTTAAATTGTGAAAATTGAATCTGTTTTTGCATTCTCTGCTTTCAGGGGAACCTACAACTAGGATGACCAACTCAAAGGGTCTCAGGCGCGGAACGCGCTACATGTTCGCCCGTGATTTCCGTAAGCACGGAATCGAGCATTTGTCGACCTACTATCGCATCTATAAACGCGGAGATATCGTTGACATCAAGGCTAATGGAGCTTTCCAAAAGGGTATGCCGTTCAAGGCTTACCACGGAAAGACTGGAACTGTTTTTAACATCACGAAGAGCTCCGTTGGAGTCATTGTCAACAAGCGTGTACGGTCAGTACTTGTCATTCTAATTCTTTTGGTTTTTGAAACAGTTTAGCCCATTTCCCTACCTATTCTTGCTGCTTGGTTTTCTTTAATTCTTCATCTTTTAACTATATTTCTGGGCATGTTTCTAATCCGGCTTCGCCCTGTAGCGTTGACGATTCGCGAACATGCGAAAACAATCATTTTTGTGCGTTAAACTGGCTTTTGGCAGTGGCACGATTATGGAACAATCATACTCATAGCCAAATTCTTTGTTATCTTGCAGTATCTTAATTTTATGCTTTGAAAGCGACATTTTGAACATATGTACTGAATTTACTCCGAATCTCAATCAGCTGAAATTGTCTATTATCGTCATTTGATGGGTATCCAATCATGTGCACCTTTTTACTTCACTTTTTTTCATTTCTTCATCAGAATATCAATGAGCGCGATTTTCATCATTTAACAGAGTGTATCATGCTCGTTCGAATTGAGAACTTTTTGCAGTTCTATAAAATCGTTTGAGTGACCTCGCCCTCTTCAACTTTTGGTTTTTGTAATAACCTCAGCCTTCACTTTACGCGTGGTAGAAAGATCGCCGCCAATTGGCACCATTTTCGCTAACTAATGGTCCTCATACGGTATGCATTAGCATGTGCGAAAAGACCGGTGGCTCGCAAAGGCAGTGAGTAGCGGCTATATTCGTTCGTCTACTTTAGCTTCATGAAGTTGAAAGCCCATCCTATCGTAGAAGGCACATTGCTTTCCCTTGTCTGCTTTTATCATATCCAATTTATCAACCAAAAAGAATTTCACATTCCTCATTCACTTACTTTCGATCGTTGGCTCTTGCCTCTATGAAATTCCTCTGCATTGTCTACCACTGAGGCTTCACTGCACCTTGTTTTTTAAAAAGGTCACAAGGTGCATCGGTCATACCGATTTTGATTTCAAGATTGTCAATACAAGTCAGTCAAGATTATGTGATGATAGAAGAGACTAAATCTCTCCAGACAGCCACGAATGCTGAAAGCTAAATTTATAGACTACGCATTGCTTGTCTCCCTTATACTATGAAAAATGGAGATGTTGTAATCCACACGATTATCAAAACGTTTAATTCCATGAAAGTCTATTTTTGCAGAGGACGAATCGTCCCCAAGCGCATCAACATCCGAGTGGAACATGTTAAACCCTCCACCTGCAGACAAGACTTCTTAAACCGCGTGAAGGCTAACGAAGAGAAGAAAAAAGCAGCCAAAGCAGCCGGACAACCTATCCCACTCCTTAAGCGCTTACCTGTTGGACCTCGTGAAGCACATGTTGTCAGCACCAAGAACAATGAGCCAGAACTCCTCGCTCCTCTGCGATACGAGATCGTTGCTTAAGTTGTTTGTTGTTTATAAATTGTTATCATTTCTATATTTATGAAGCATATCACGGAATACAAGATTGTCGTGTGACAGTTACAGAGTCTATGACCAAAAATTGCATGTTCTAAACAATGTAGGCAGGCAATAGCATGATTACCTGCTGATAACAAAGTGTATAAGCACAATACAGACGAGTTGCATGACTATATATACAAATGAGTCCATTCCACTACTATAGAGATCGTATTACCAAAATACAGAAGTTCTGAGACGCATAGAAACAGATCGAGGCCACAGTTATGTACATCGATTACGAGATTCATTCACAGGGTTACTGCATGGCATATTTAGGCTTCTGATGGTGTGGGAGTGAGTCGCCCTCTACCACGACCACGTCCTCTTCCTCTCATCGTATATGCTGTTGAAAAACTCCGCACGGAAGAGACATCATCGGGGTGCTTTTCCTAGGAAAAAATGGATACTCATCCAATTACCAGAAAATTAAGAAGTACAGTGTTGAGGGACTTACTACTAATGAGTTTCTATATAACAAGTAGGGTTCCCATGTAGGGTCTTTCGATGATGGCAATGCTGGAGGACCGTGTTTTTCCAGATACCGCATGCTGGAACATTTATTAACTATATATATGGTCAAACTCTTGTGCAACTTCGGGAAACTTAAAAACGGGGGAAGCGATTTCCAAAAAAAAAATTCGGGCTTTCTATGCTCAAATGAAAACGTGAGGGAAAAAAATGAGCTGCACATTCCAGGAAATCCTCTTCCAAAAAATTGAATAAACACGATCGTATCTGTGAAGACTGTAGAAAAAAATCGCACCGTTAAAACAAAAGAAAGCAACAAGAAGTTCGGGATGAACATATAGGAGTAACTTACACAGCCGCTTTATCTTGTCGGATCAGTTTAGCGCTGAACTCGATGATGACTTCCAGAAAAGTGATATTTATGGGCTTATTTGTACCCTCCTTACGGTTTGGATCGTAACCAGTTAACGCAAACTGTATGCCGTCTCTGAACAACGTAAGACATGAGAAACTTGTAATTTTGAACAATATAATGGTGAATCAAACCTGTGAACTACAGCAACAGCTTCACGATTTTTCAAGTGGTCGTTACCGAAAGCTACAGCAAATCTCTTAGCCAGATCTCGCAGCTGATGGAAAGCATCAGAGAGTGGATCAACAAACTCAAGGCCAGTGCTCATCTGAATGATGTGATTAGTTTCAAATGATGATATTGTTCTGAGATACTCTTACCCTAATGGATTCGTATACATCTGTGAGTGCTCGTGTTACCGCTTTCGCGCAAGCAACGAAGTTGAGATCTCGGCATTTGTACAGCAGTTGTTTGAGAATGTCACCAAAGTCAGAGTAAAACTGGAAACTCAGCTTGATTACATGAGGCTTAGAAATTTATTGACCAACCTCGCAATAGTATCGCAAAACAAACGCAGCATCTCTTATTGGAAATACTCCATGTAAAACCATCTTGCAATATTGTGCTAATAAGCTTCTCTTCTACAAAAAGTAAAATCAGTATTTTTACAGTAGCGAAAACTGCCTTGAAAACCTACCATGTGCATCAATTCAACTTGCTGCTGTTGATCAAGCTGAGTGTCCTCTGATGAAGGGATGAATACATTATCATTGACAAATAGTTGCATTTTCTTGATGAAATCCTAGAGTTTCGCAAAATCAGAGATTTCACATGTAAAATAACTCTAAAAATCTCACATTATCAAGGCGAACAATCAGCGGCTCAAGGTGAGGCCCATGCGATTTTAGTTCCTCATTGAACATTATAAGAAGATCATTCAAACATTGAAATGCCTAGAACAAAGTTGAAACTTTTGCAAGCTCATGAAAAGAACAAGGAGATTATTACTCACCAATTCCACTCCTGATGCACCTTCGCTGAGAATGATGTTCACATCATGGAGGAATTGATCGCGCCTCTTCTTCAATTTCTTCACGGCTTCCTTAAATTGAAAACATTCAAGAGCCTATGCAGCAAAATCCGTTTACAATTACCGCTTTGTTTGGTTCTTGATCCCGAACTAGTCGGAGCAAATCCCAATTGAGCTGAATGAAAAGGAACCATATGGATTTGTCAATAACGTCTCTTGGCGCTTTGTCATCATGATTGTTGAGCACAAGTAGTACAACATCCCATAGATCCCACTTCTTGAGATCGATGTGACTAAAAAGAACTCATTTAAAACTCAAAATACTCGAAAAGGTAATGAAACGTAGAGACAGTCTCAAAAGTGGCAGTTCAATACGTGATAGGTTTTGAGCTTGAGGCTTGCCAAAAATAATAAAATGATTGCGGATACTACAAGATAGTTGAAATCGGACAGATTGCAGGAAGTCCCTCGCGCATTATTTTGGCACAATACGCGCAACAATTAAAACGTGCAAGGAATTGCTTTCAACATTATGATGCTCTGTACACAGATACCGTTTTTCCAAGAGTACGGTACTTATGATTGGAAGATGTGGTCGGAAAAATAACGCATCAAGTATTTCGAATAAACCGGACCTATAGCATCAAAAAACTCATTTTTTGTACCTTGCAAACGCCGTAATTTTTCGAAACGCGGCCAGCATTGCTGCTTCATCCTCTTCGTCCCATTGTTCTTCATTCATGCACCTTTGTACAGTGTGTCGCAATTGTAGTGCCAAACCATCAATAAGCTAAAAATAATCCCCCAATATGAAGCTGTTTGGCAACCAAATTCTCGAATAACCTTCAATCTGTAGGTTTCGGTGTGCTGAGCAACAGCAGTGTTTGTTGAAAAATAAGTGATCATTTCGGCTACAGTGTTCATCATTTCTTCATCTGCATGCTTTTCGACGATCATATCGACAACTCTCATCAGTTCAGTGAGATGCTAGAAAATGATTGCTTCAAAAAATATCAAAGCTCTAAAATTCAAGAAAACGCTCACATTTTCCAGTCTTCCAGCCATATACATGTCCAGCTGGAAATTAAGCGGCAGACTGATGAGATTAGCAACTTTGTCACGATCGGCAATAAACTGGAATGGTTCATCTATCAGGACTTACTAGTTCAAAATAATTTTGAAACAACCTTTTGCAGTAATTTTG
Source organism: Cylicocyclus nassatus (assembly GCA_958299035.1). Classification (NCBI taxonomy): domain Eukaryota; kingdom Metazoa; phylum Nematoda; class Chromadorea; order Rhabditida; family Strongylidae; genus Cylicocyclus; species Cylicocyclus nassatus. Next base: position 75,013,651 of record CATQJL010000223.1, read on the forward strand.
GCAGTGCTGGGATGAGCACTTCGGACAACCTCGTACGATCTTCAAGAAGAGTTCGACTTTCCTTGGTTGAGGGTGCTCCACGCTTTACTACGGATCTTCCTACAGGAGGTTCACCAGTAGCTGCTTGACGAACAGAGCACACCAAAACCTCGATCAGTTGTGACTCGCTGGATTCAACTGAAACACTAAAGCTATATGACTTTTGCAGAAAAAAAAAGTTCTGTGCACCTTCATCGCTCAACAGGAGATCAACCATAGTTTGCCAATCCTTGATCATAGGATTAGTGTCGATCAAAGCGTCCACGAGGTATGTGGCATGATCGTGGCACTAAATGTAGACCATAAGTAGACGCTAATCGTCTAAAAGTTCCCATTCAAAATTACGCACCTCTCCCTCAATATAAAACTGAATCAGATCTTGGATGAGTTTGGCATTGTCGCCCATCCCACTCCGACCACCAGAACTGGTAGTGCTTGACGCTCGTCCTCGATGAGAATGTTGGAAGACCTGATGGTGGAAAGAATGAGATAAGAACATTAGAAAACGAATAAGAGATATTTACTTTAGTGTTGAGAAACTCTCCAGCGGCAACTGCTAATCCTCGATGATTTGAATACACAAGTTCATAGATGGGGACACAATCCTTCAACTGCAGAAGCGAGGGGAAAACGCTAAAGATATAAATTCAAAATGTAGCATTGAAAGCAAGGGGTTTACAGAATTACGCAAAAAATTAGTAGAAAATCAAGAACCACGAGAAAAAATTGAACAAGCAAGTTTACCGATAAATGCTAGTCATCAGCTGACAAGTCTTCATGGCAACTTCGTTGTCTTTATCCAATACCATAGAAACCAGCCTATCTTTGAACTTATTTGTGAACAACTCAAGTTTATTCAAAACATCAGGCTTGTCGTACAAAGGGAGTAGCGCAGTAATACATTTTAGCCTCACATCAGGCACCTAAAAGACAAGTCACTCATCTTCAGTAAAAAATGTAATGGCTCGTTTTGGAGCTCAAAAGGGCCTACCTTATCATACAAGCTCCATCCGATATACTTCAGGTACGAATCCTCCAAAAAGTGGTCAGGGTAAACAAGCATCCAGTTACCAAGCTCAGTTATGCATATTGAACGGGTATCGGGCAGCACATCTCTGCAAACAATCTTGATGGAGAAATTCGAGAAGGAGGAAGAGAAAGAAAGAAAGAAAAAGAAGGAAGAGAGAAGGAAAACAAGAAATAAGAAAAGAAAAGGACGCAAAAAACGCACCTGTAACGATGTACGAAGACACTCTTGAAAATGTACTGCAGCATTTGGCGAACATCATCTGTCCGTTCTTCGATCTATGAGGAACAAATGTGAAAGCAATAAGAGCAACTTTTATGCCGGAGTGATGTGTTTACCTCATTTTTCTTTTGTATAAGGACGTCGAGTTTCTCGTTAGTACCCGAACTTTGCTTAAGACGGGCCTTTTCAGCTTCCAGTTGTTTGGCATTGCGATCCTTTACAGCAACCAACTCCAATGTAACATCAACCAAAGCGGATGAGATCTTCATAGCTAGACGAGAAACGTACTTTATAGCGACAATTGTCATCCCGACACGTACCTGCAAATGTCGCTGTGTGCCTGAAAGCTCGAACCTGACTGTCTGCAAGGCCAGTGAGTAGTTGTATTACGCTGTCCATCATACGCTGGTCAAAAATCAGTGAAGATTTGCATTTGTCGATCCATACCTTGAAAAATCATTTCAGCGCCAACACATAACCAATTCCAATCGCTTACGTATAGCATGGAATGTAGGTTATTCCGGAACTTCTTCCACTGCGTTCCAGTAAGGATAAGCGGATAATCACCAGAATCTTCATCAAAATCTTCCGTCATACGTCGTATAATGTCACTGCAGAATGCTTTTCTAGATTCATTGCAATGAAAGATGGTTCACGCATACCTGTACTCCATGGTGTTCAGCATGTGAGCATTGATTACACCCTTGCATCCACAGCATGAAATGAAGAACTGCTGCAGCTTTACAAGAGCAGCATCCGGATTCCTTTCATATTCTTCAATCCATTCGTCAATAGTTTGCTGAAACCCAACCTCTATGATCTTCGGACAGCACAAATGATTGAGAACTAGCTACAGAACGGAGAACAAAGAATAAATGGGTGACAGAAAAAAGTAAGAGACTCACAATCAAAGGCTCATTAAGTTTACAAATAAAAGATATGTATTAACTACAAACAATCACAAGAGCCCAATACAATGCGCAAATCAACAATATGTATCAATACAAAATTCATGATGTATAACTGTGTTCATACCTCCAAGTTTCTTCCAGTCTTAACAGCACCAAACAATCCCGTCTCTTCTATCTCGGCTGCTGCAGATCCTGTCTGTTGTTCTCCAAAAATAGACCTCCTCACGCCGCCACCTCGTGCACCACGAGTTACACCTGTACCACGCGGTCGTCCACGTTTTGGCTAAAACAATAACTTTGAGCGTGCAAGCACTATTTAGTAAAAAAGGGAAATGAATGTCGAAGACAGCAAGCGAAAAAATACGTACCACACTCCATGATGTGATTGAAGACGCATCTTCGTGTGTGGTTCTACGTTTTCTGCCGCGAGTGCTAGCTGTAGGAGAGCGAAAAACGCTATCACTTGCACTTGTTTCTGCTGATTCGCTGTAAAAAAAATATTCGGCAAAGCCAAGCAAGCTGTTCTTTTAAGCAGCAATTATTAATAAAGTATGTTACTAACTAACGTTTGCTACAACTTTTGCAAAGGTAATATAACTGGTGAACATAAACTGAATACAACAATGGCATTCACTGAAAAATAATAACGACAAGCTATGCTTTGCAAGTGGTGATCGAGTGAGGAAGGATCTCACCTGTATTGGTTAGCGGTGCTAGAATTGTTCAGTTCAGCATAATTAATCCTTTGACCTCGAGTGGTCATACGAGTAGGTGATTCTGACACATCTGTCATCTGAACGTCCTCCATGACCTGTGAAAAGAACACAGCCCTGATGTGAGATTCGGAGAGAATCCAACCAAAAAAGTCAATAAAACACTTAAAAAATAATCCACACTCTCAAAGTCTAGAAGAAATGATGATCACAACAATAGTTCACACTACATGTGAGCGAAAGAGCTAGTGCGAGAATTAAATCCAAAATGATTACACTTGTACACAAATGGGCAAAATAATCAAAATTCAGCAGTATTCGCACGAAAACATGAATTGAAATACACCTTCACTGAAAAACCAAGTCAGTCTCAAAATATAAGAAACTGTATGGAAAAAGAAAATGGAAGAAACAAAAATCTTGAATGACCGCGGTTTAGATCTGCAAATGCGCGCGATCGCGTCTGTTGTATACGCAAACATGCACAAAATTGCCATGCAGACGAGATCTTGCAGAAATCTTAGGGATGAGGGAGCTGTCTACAGGAATAAGGTAAAACCTGCTGAATGATGCCAACATGGGGAGCCTAAGCACGGATGACTGAATAAACAATATTTTAGTGTGAAATTTCTCGCTTAAGCCCTTAAGCGTACAAATTTGTACCTTGACTTTGAGTGGTGAGAGGTTAGGGAAAGCTGTGTATTTTAATGAATTCCAACAGCGGATCCCAAATCAAATTCACTGTCATTTTTCTGCACAGGGAGGAGGAACAAAGCGTTGACTCGTCGGTTCCCCTACTATATGCCACAACCATCTCAGTCTCGGCTATACTCCGTCTGCGATGTTTCTGACTCTTGGTGCGCAAATGAGTTGCCCGCGTTGCGGGTAAGAAGAACTCGACAAGTGCTCCTACCTCCATTTTATTCATCCTTTAATTCAGTCACTCATCATAAATAGGAAGGCAATTGGCTTATGATCGAACTGCCTTATTGGGCCATATTTTTTGGGACTTCGTCATCTCATGCAGTCGAGTAAATTTTCCGCTCAATATAGTGTGCTTGCACTGCAGGAAAAATGCAGTAGGATTTATGCGTGAACAGATGGCAACGCCTGTGACTCGCGCGCGCAAAATGCCGGCATTACCGTCGTTATTTGTTCACGCGCAAATTTTGCTGCCTCTTACCTCCAGTGTAAGCACACTATATTAAGCGGAATATATAGTCGACTGTATCTAAATATAGGCTAGTCCTAGACGAAGGCAGCTGCCTATCAAAGCGAGGCGTGCGCGGGCGTGTGAGCTCTAATGTTGCACACAGCGTTCGCACCGTATCAAACTCGTCTCCCCTTCCACACTAATTTTTTTCGACAATCGGCTTTGATTGGTTTTCCGTGTATGAGGACTTTCGAAAGACTTATTGGAATAATTACATCTGCAAAAAAAAAGTGGAGCCATATGCGTATAAGGCGAAAAATTCCCTGAAATTTTTTTTGCAAAAAAATTCCTATTTCTTGATTGAACTCATTTTTAAAATAAAAAACAAGTTTCACAGACTCCTTTCTCACTAAGAAATTCCGGGAAGGCCTGTTAATCCTTTTATTAGGTTGTCCGGAAATTAATGCCCGTTTTGAATTTCAACCGCAATAAGTCATACACTTCTCATTTTCAAGTAGGTTGTAATACATCATTCGATAGAGCAAAGCTAGCTCTACAAAAAGGCCGTCTTGCTTTTGCAACAGCTCTCATCCACCTCGAGTTTCGAGCCAAAAACTAAGACTCAGCGGCCCGAAAAATCGAAAAAAAATCGTTACTCAGTTAACAAAAAACCTACAAAAATTCTTACTTGCTCACGTACAGTCGGTTTCATCCCGGATTAGGCGAGACATTCTAAATGGAGCAGCGCATGCGCATCGCTGGAGGCTTCGCGAGCGCATAGCGCTGGCATTTTGCCAAGCAAAGACTAAGGAGATTGAAGAGACGCAGGCATGGGTTCTCAGCACGATAGGATATACTGTAGCTGCGAAACGGCGCGAGCTGTTGCGAGGCGGACTCTCGCCAATCCAATTTCCGCCTAAAGCGGGTCGAAACTTACTGTAAACACTATCCACATAAAACATCTATATACGCCTTTGCCGTATTTTTTCCTCTGTTAGAAATCAAGAAAACGGAAATTTTCGTGCATTTGTCAAAGTCGTGTTGTGCCGTCCCCACATAGATAGTTGTATACTACAAACCTGTAGAAGTACAAACGTAAATTCTCAGCTCTCTATAAGCTTTAGTTCTCAAGAAATTTGAATTTTAGCTTGGACCACCTAACTAAGGAAAGCTCTACTTGGTATTTCTCGAGAACTAAAGCTTGTAGAGAGCTGAAAATTACGTTTGTACTTCTACAGGTTTGTAGTATACAACTATCTATGTGGGGACGGCACAACACGACTTTGACAAATGCACGAAAATTTCCGTTTTCTTGATTTCGAACAGAGGAAAAAATACGGCAAAGGCGTATATAGATGTTTTATGTGGATAGTGTTTACGTGAGCAAGTAAGAATTTTTGTAGATTTTTGTGAACTGGGTAACGATTTTTTTTGATTTTTCGAGCCGCTGAGTCTTTTTGGTTTTTGACTCGAAACTCGAGGTGGATGAGAGCTGTTGCAAAAGCAAGATGGCCTTTTTGTAGAGCTTGCTTTGCTCTATCGAATGGTTCTCTGCATCCTATTTAGAAGTGAGAGGTGTATGACTTATTGCGATTGAAATTCAAAACGGGCATTAATTTCCGGACAACCTAATATTTCGTCGGAAGGCAGGAGTGTAAGGAGTTTTGTGAATATTTACCAAAAAAATCTGTTCATCATTTCTAATTATTATAGAGGAGAGCGCATGGATTTAATCCTGGACACGGTTATCGGCGCAGGTAATGCAGTCACCGCTGCGACTTTCTATATCTCAAGCCTTTTACTCGCGTGCATTGTCTGTATTTCCAAAGCTATTTTCGAGTTAAAAAATTTTCTCTGTCTCATTCGAAAACAGCCATCTAATCAGTAGAACCATTGCAAAAACTGTCATTCTCCTGTAATACATGAGACCTACTGAGCAAATGGCCGAATTGTGCGATTTTCTCATTTCGCGTCCTCTATAAGCTGCCATTTCCATCCATTCTCCATCCCTTTAATTACTCTTCCGATAGTGATGGCTTTTCACAAAACCTTTTCGATGTTTTCTTGCGATGTGTGTCGTTTCTCAATATGTTGTGTGCACACATGGCATGCTCGCCGAAACCCCTAATCCTGACTGATGTCGGAGGGTGCAGTGCCGGTATTAAGCGGAGTCAACGATGTGCCCGATGGCGCTATGCCAAAACGTTCCTAGCCCTAGTCGTTCCTCAAATGTTTATTTCATTTCCAGCATCTAAAATACATTCTTTAAATTGAGTGTACTCTGCTTCTGCTTACGCAATTCTCGTTTTCTCAATTTTCTCACGAGATGGAGAGTTTTTTTCTGCAGTCGGAAATGCGCGCCACGTAGAATGCACTTTTTCGATAAAAAGGAAAGGTTTGAGATTCTGTCTACACTAAAATTCTGTACCAAACTATGCGAATAGCGAAAAGTCGAAGAGCGTCTCTTTTGCACCCATACCGTAAACTACAGTATGCCATGCATATCGTGATGCCATCTGTTGTGGTTGGCAAAAAGGCTGTTGTGGTTGGCCTCTTCCGCTGTATTATAAATCACTTCAATTTTGCAGTCTGTATTATCTGTATGGCTAGGAAACATTAAAGATGCTGGAATTTGGTTATGACAGACTTTGTTCAGGTCTCATCTATTCTATGATTAGGAGACGCGAGACCGCGTTGCGGACATTGTCTTAACAAGTTTGAGTTTGTCCTTCCCTGTTTCCAAAGAGCGAATGAACCTGAACGAAAAATAACATGTATAAACCTGCTAAGTGTAGGTTTGTTCAGACAATGTGTGCGATGCGATATCGCGTGTCCTGGTCAGAGAATGAATGATATGGGGCATTCGAAAAATCGTGACGGTGGCGCGACCGCGCGCAACACGCACGCATTTCCAGCTAACGCATTTTCTTGGTTTTCATCTCTAATCCAATTTTTCTGCTTACCTATGATAGTATCTAGGTGAAGTGGCTGAACTGTTGAGTGATATCGTCGTCTCCCCGGTGTACGTTGGGCGGAGCTTTTGCGGACATTTCAACATGTTGGTGAACTTGTTAACCCTCTACTACGAGGCATTGTTTTTTGTGATCTCTCGCTACCAACCCTGCCACGTGTAACAACAGCATATAAACGTAGCAGATTGAGGAGTACAGAGAACCATGCTTTAAAGTAGAGGTTTGACAAGTTCACCAACGTGTTGAAATGTCCGCAAAAGCTCCGCCCAACGTACGCCGGGCAGACGACGATACCTTTTTGTATAAGTGCTTTATGCTCCTGTGGGCGCAAAGACCCAGTCAAATCCGTCGTTACGATCTTTTAGATGACCTATACACGTATGGCGTGATGACATTTGTTTTAGCTGGCGGGGAAGATTCTTCTTTCCCGCGCTATTGATCCCTGCAAAGCCTACAGTCAGGAATTTTGCAGATCAAAAGAGCGCTTTGCGGTACCGGCAACGCTTGCGCGTATCAAGCGCACATTCCTCCGGACTTTTGCGTCCCTCATGGCCATTTTCTATGCGTAATTGTTGCCGACAACGCAAGGGCGCGGGCTAACATTTATAGACTTTATAGACTTATAGATGTCAATCGCATGCTCCCTTTTCCGCAAACATTCGCCACGTCAAAGCTTCGCGCCGTGTTCACGCGCGTACACTTGGACATTCAAATTGGCCTTATCGATTGGAGGTCAGTGCGCAAAGCCCTCGCGTTGCGCATGCGCCGCGGAGGGAGTACGTAATTGACACAGACTGTAGCTATTGGGGCGGGGTTAGGGTAGCAGATAAAGCATTCTAGCGTTAATTTCTTTCAAAAATTCTTCTTAACATAATGATAATTATTTTTTGAAGCGCCAAACTGCTTTCATTACCGGAATTAGTCTGAGACCAACTTGAGAAGCATGAAATAAATTTGACTACGAAAAAGTTCCATTCTCTGCCAAGTAGATACGTTACTATTCAAACCAATTGCAGGTGGTCATTCAAACTGCTTTCTTCATTCTATTAAACCACAGACTCTCAGGAAAGAAAACGTTCATTGCTTTTCTCAGGAAAAAAAAAGACGTTCTTCATTTGAAGCAAAAGAGAAGGGTGGGGGATTAGAGAGTGAGGGAGGCTGAAAAAGAGGAAGGTTTCTCAGCATTCTGTGACCCAATGAGCATCCAGTGGTTGTCGTTATTCTGCTAGGTTATTCATATACTTTCAATTTTGATTTCTCAAATAAAATTACGTGCTAAAAACTATTTTTTTGTTCGTTGCTCTTCTCCTAAGATTATCTTACTTCCATTTCTAGAGAACTCGGACTGACATTTATGAACAGGATTATTATTATCTTTCACAAACAATTCACAAACTCTAATTTTCGAGGCTAATTTCCATGCAAAACTACTCCCAATTACATGGAAGTTCTTATTTTCATCGCATTTAATTGATTCGCTGCTGTTTCTTACTTGCATAGTTTTTACATGAAGTGAGTGCTTGAGGCGACGGTTGAAGATTATCAGGCGAGGGCGTGAGAGCATTTACGTCTGGCAATGTGAGGCTCATCTCACAGACAAACTTGCTCCAAGGATTTCAATCCTGAAAAGAAGTTTTGTGTGTGAAAGGCGTTGTTGCAACATTTAAAGAAAAAGAAGTTCTCCCAAAGCGACTTTTTCGTTCCTTTAGCTTTCAGCTTAACTGAACCTACCCTTTGATTTAACTGGCTTGGCGTCTGGATGTCGAGGCCTTGTGACCTGACTGAGGCTAGGTAATGATCAGGGAGCACGCGCATGGGCGAGACGCAGACTGCGTCGCGGGCGCGCGACCTTTTTTAGGTCGCAAAACCCCGCCTTCCAGACGCCAAGCCAGTTGAATTAAAGATTACGTTACTCATTATCAGTATAAAACTCGGTAACCTCGCAAAATTGTAAAGCACAGAAACAAAGTCGCAAGTCAATAAAAACTAATACAATTTACTACCTATCAGGGGGAAGGGTGGTGGCAAAATCATTAGAAGTAGTCTTAGTCATGATACTATGCAAGTGACTTTTTCTAATGTAAACATTTGATAATTCTGAAATTTTCGAAATTCCAAGCTAGCTTCATAGAAATTCCTTTACATGGGTGGTTAGATTGAATAAAAAAAGGCCACTGCGGTCGCTTTTGATTATAGGCCTTAATTTCATGATTATAAGCCCATATGAATCCAAAAAGATTCCTAAAATTCTTCGGAACAACTAGTTTTGTTGCGCGTCCAATCACCTTTTAATCTCGAAAAATTTCTATGACTCCATTGTTATAGCCTTATTACAAATATCTGCATACTTGTGGCGATAACTCCGATAACTTTTTTTGGCGAGGGGGGGGGGGGGAGAGTTTTTTCTAAGTGAAGGAGCGTGGCTAATTTCACGCCCTTCGAAAGATTTTTTGGAGTGTTCAATTTGCTGGCCTGCATATAAATCCCCCCCCCCCCTCAGTCCGCCACAGCAGAGAAAACAAAAATGTCTTCTTGATGAGATAAAGAAGTGCGAAAACAGGATAGCAAATGGCGTTTACTCTCAAAATATTTTAGAATGCTTTTAAATCAAGACCGGATGTAATATTTTATTGAAGGAGCAAAAAAAAGTAATTCTGTTGATATTCAATTTTTAACACAATCCGCTACTCTAATCATCACTTGTAAGCGCCTGACCACAGAACTCTCAATTTGAGCTCTTGAACTTCCGTTTGAACTTCTGGTTTCCACCACATCTGCTTTGGAAAAAAGTGTAGATTTTACAGTCCTCATGAACATCACGAGTGAGCACGTGCCAATGATTTTGAAAATTTCTAGAATGTGGTGAGAAGCCAGTCCAGTGTTGCTGTAAAGTTAAACAGTCAGTAGTAGCCGTTATTCCATATCAATGTTGCTATACTGCAAATAAATGGAAGATGAGCTTCAAACTTTCTTTGTGAAAAGAGTAAAGCTCTACACGATTTTCTGTATCAGCGTCGGCTGATACCAGTGTGAGTTCGAAAAAAATTTAAAAAATTCGGCTTCGACTATCTTGAGAAAGAATACTTGTGACTCGAGAAATATGACCAGGACTCGGATTCTCACGAAATTTTATAGTTATATCTGGTGTTAAGAAACTGAATCATTTTTGTGTTGTCACAATGCTAACGTTAGGGTAACATTTTTCACAGAAATGAAATGGCTATAAAAATTTTCAGACTACAAAGTATCTAAACAGACAATTCAACAGTTCGCAGGACAAGTTAAATTTGCAGCGGTTCCGCAGGACTTTGTTTGCTATTACGTGGAAACCTTGAATATGGGAACTTCCGCAGGATTTTCACATCAGACTGGTTTGACTGGAACTTCCGCAGCACTTTTTTTGCAAAACGCTGCGGAAATTCCAAAAATGCCAGCGGTTCACGAGCACTTTAGCCTGCCGGTACTTCCACAGGATTTTCAAGGTGTTGTCTCTTACGATGTTGTCTCGCCAACAAATAGAGTGCATTTTTGGAAATGTCATCCTTAGTGCAGAGGTTAATGAGTGAGTCACGCAGTTAATAGGGTAAGGTTCAAATCTCGCATAGATATTTTTTTGGTGTTGTGGTCCGCATTTTTCGGAACTTCCGCAGGTTAACCGCCGGAAATTTTTCGAGCGTTTTGCGGAAGTTCCGGTCAGTCGTCTGAGTAGATAGACCTACTCCTTTGAATATGGTTTGATAATATTCTTATTTCAAGCTTCGCTTACACCACAGTTCTATATAATGTACGGATAAACCTCTGGTAATGAAATCTCTTGGTTTTTCCTCATTACCTTCTTTTTTAAAGAGAACTATGAAAATGTTTCTACGAAAAAGAAAACTCTGAGCGCACTACCTCTTGAATCATGTTCAGTGTTAGAAGAAGGTACTGAGAATTTTCACTCGAAAAAAGTTGTTGCTTTTTAGAACTAGCTCAGAATTTTTGAATGGCATTTGAAAAAAGTTACAAAGGTACCTCGAGTTTTACGATCGTTTCTTCAACTTTCTGACAAACATCAACCGAATGAATGGCTAACAACTATGTGAGAGCTTAAAGAATACTAAAGTTTAGGTTTTATTATACCAATCTTGAGATCAATTTCTTTGAAGGAAATGATTGGGGTCTAAAGTGGAAAAAAATTTTTTTCCAGTAGTTAGCTCAGTCATAGGACACGCTTTTACACTGTTTCGTAGCCATATTTTGTGCTCATTTTTTTCTCTCCTCAGAGAAATCTTTCGCACGCTCGAACGCATTCCATTAGTATTTTTCTATTGGAAAAAAGGTCAAGCTTTTGTTGCTCTCCTTTCTGCAGCTATTCCCTTTCCTCAACTGTGAGAACTTCTCTTCATTCCGCACAGAATGAGTTCCAAATTTTTTTTTAGAAAAGTGATGGACGTATTGAAATTTATCAGTTACGCCAGAGCTTTTCAAAGCTTTCACTCAAGCTCGACACTCTTCATTTTTCTAGGTAAAAACTCCTAGCCAAATTGTTTCTATGGTTTTTGCTCTCCCTTTGGGACCAAAAGCAACAGCGCAAGCGTTATGTCATGAATTTTGTTTGAATAACTTAAAATATTGCTGACTAAGCCACTAAGCCCATGGAGTTTATGACGATATTGCTTGAATGCATTTTTCAGCTGCTAAAAAGAGTGAATTTACTCTTCTAGTTACATTGCGTCATTACTACCCCAAAACTTGCTTTGCTGATATTGGGAGATTTGAAAAAAAAAACTCGGAAAATGGTGAATAAGCCTTTATTTTACTTCTAGCATCAATTGTAACTTTCCCTAATTCAATCAAAGTCCTGCACACTTTGAGATTGCATCACGAAAATAATAAAAGTCTACATGAACATAATAATTTATCTACTAGATCAAAAATAATCACAGAAAATTTCGAGAAACTTTCCCGGTCAGAATACCTATAATATAATTGAACAGAAGTTATCCGTTAAGCTGCTTACGTTTCAGTTTGCTAGGCAGCTCTACATTTAATCACTTGACCGATTCATCCACTTCTTCCGCTTCGTTATTGACCATACAATGGACTGTCCAATAGCGAAGCGGATGTCCATTATCCATTTCTTCCACTTCCCTATTGGTCAGTTCACTGAATTGACCAGTAAGTAGATGAAAAAGATCAAGTGGATCAACTGGATTGAGTATAACGCGTGCCTCCATCTACTCCAGTTTTCAGTAAGTAAATGGCTTCGTAAATTCTCAATTTTTCAAGTAGAGTTCAAAATTCAAGGTGTCTAAAGCTAGAAATTTGTCGAATTTTTTTGAGGTAGCTGTATATAATGACACTTAGATCATTATCACTAAATAACTAGTTTTTTCCCATTCATACCTCCAAATGTAAAAAAAAGATTGCTCACATCTATTACTTTAATAAACTGAAATTAAATTCACCAAGAAAATGTTCCTTCAGCATTTTATGCACCTCTGGAATGCCGCGTCCACCCGCGCCACCTGCGCTAGGTGCTTGTGATTTTTCTCGATGTGTTTTGCTGTCGAGGAAATTGCTTCGAGCGCCACGCTTTCTCGATCATCTCCGCCCCGTGTGAACAGCCCCCTCTCCCTCACAATTGATTGCTCGTCTTCGAATCATGTTGGATCATCCTCTTAAAAGTTCGACAAATCCTCTCATATGAGCTTTACCAGGAAAAATTTCGAAATTTGGCGTTGCTACTCTGGAAATTTCATGTTTTCTGTTTTCATATGCAAAAATATCAGAGAATAGGTTATGTACTATATTTTGCTGCACAAAAATGTCGCTTAACCCCTTCTTCAGGGTAAAAATAGGACAAACATTTTCTAGGTAATTTGATCAGATTTTTGGAGTAGGCAGTTGTCAAGTCGTGGGAGCAAAACAAGTGACATTTGTCATTGCCATCCACCCACCTTCCGAATCCATCCTCTAGAAATCTTCATTGCTCAGGATTTCTTTCATTCCCAGTCGTTTCAGGCATAGAGCCTTTTGTTCGCTCTTAATTCCGTCAGATTCTCCTCTTCCAATAGAATCGTTAAGATTGGAAATTAGTGCATTTTCGAATTTTTGTTGGTTATTTTATGACAAGCATATGCGTTCGCTTCAAACCCCTATTTTCCAGACTCCGAAAACACAAGAATGGAAAAATTACTAATTCTTCTCAACCTTTCTCGAAATTTGAGAGAAAACCAACCATGGAGACAATTTTGTGAAATATTTTCTACAAAGTTTGCAAGAGCTTCATAAAAATAATACATATTTTACTCCTGTTCGTAAAGATTAGAAGGGTGTTATTCTATAGTTTGATCTCTAGCGGTACAAACTTTTGTTTCAGGATATTGGGGAGGAAGGGGGGGGGGGGGGAAGCAATGGAGAATGATCATTCACGGAAGATTGTAATCTTTCAGGAAGTTTGTGGCCATTACTTTTTGAGCTTACCATCCTAAAAAAGCTTATATTTTATTTAGCTCATATTTTTGTAGATATGTTCTTTCTTTTTGATCCTGTTTTTACAAATTCAATAATTTTCGTTATTTTTTGAGTGAAAACCATTGTTTACACTTGGTTACAGTGGTAATCACTGTTGAGAAAAGGAGGGGGAGGGGGGGGGGGGGAAGAGGCGCATTCATCCTCGACCCCGCACTGCTTAGTTTTTTGATCTACTAGACCTTTCTAACTGATCAACCTCATTCACAAGGTTTTTTCCTTCATACTTCTCTACTTCTTCCATCATTCTCATCCTATCACATTGAGCTAGATTTCCTGTAGCTCGTATTACGTCTCGACTCACCAAGACGATCCAATAAACGATCATATCATACCTATAAATCCGAAGATAATAGGAAGTCATTTATCTATCAAAGTTCTTTGACATTCGGCTGAAGAAGTATTCACGGAACGGCACATGCGTTCGGAAGAATGAAGCGCGAGAATTTCCTTTTTCTATGTGGCTTCTGTAGCAAAATTGAAATTTACTGTAAAATAACGTTTCTGTAAATCTGGAACATCTTCTGAACTTAAGTTCTAATAATCTTTCATTAAACACGATAAATTATGATCCGCTTACAGATTCGTGTGGAGGCGGTTTGCGAACTTCTCTGATCTCAAGGATTTGCCTTACGAGAGAATACGAAGTACAAGGCTATAGCGCGCAAACTTAAAAATGTTATCAAATTCAGGGAAGTCCGCAACCGCGTCAACACGAATCTGAGAGTCTATGATACATATTAAATTTAAGTCAAACCGAATTTGAAATTAATGAAACCGAATCACTTTGTTTAAGGCTACGTTGAGAATTTGTTTGCGCATTTTGTGTATTTCTTCGTTAGCAAACTGTTACTTGCATACGTTGTAGCTACCGTAATCATACCGTAATATTTACATCCCGCAATTTATTGAGAGAGCTATGGGTATGAGTATTGTGGTGTCTTGATTCGAATAAGGCGAATTACAAAACAAAAATTGCAAAAGTTTTAATTTAAAACTACCCAAGTATTTGTTGAAAAAAAAAAGAAATTTCAAGATTCAGACAATTTTCTGGCTGAAGATTTGCTTTCAGCAGAGGAAAAATTTTCGTGTAGATTTTAGGCAAATGAAAAATTCCTTGTGAACTAATATTGACAGAAGTGTCCTGTTTCAACTACTGCTGAAAACTAAGCTTGAGAAGTGGGTGTTGATTTGCTCGTTGGGAACTATGAGTTCTATGAATTGCGTTATTTGGCAGCAATAATGAACAGAGTATCTAACATATAAAAAATCGTTGACTCAATTTAAATCTAACATATAAAAAATCGTTGACTCAATTTAAAAATCGGCAAATAGCGGGAAACCGCGTGGCGGTCCCGAAGTTCCAAATAGTACCTTTAGATTACTGGTTCACTAGTCGTGATAAAGAATGCAACGATGAGCAGCGTGCGGGCTCGCTACGACTTAGATTGGCCAATCACAGGCCAGATATGCGCATGAGCGACTATTGGCTATCTCACCGCTCGCGCCACCCCATTCAGCAATAATAAGGTAAAAACGAATGCGGCTTTTCTGCGAAGCACAATTCTCGAGCGTACAGAATGTCCATGATAATCCCGAATCAAGAATATGAAGCGCAATTTTAAAACAATTTTTGACATTTTCCGTAGTTGTTAAACAAATGCGTGAAACAGAGTATACCACATATAGTTTTACCTTTGCTAACTATGATCTCTCCTGCTAATCCAAATTTTTGCCAGCTGCAAAAGCGGAAGTTGTGTCTCAAAACTCTCTCGTTAGCACCACTGCTTCCACTTTCTCGACCTCTTCAGACGCACTCATACGCATTTTTGAAGTTTGCCATTCGCAACATTCACTACGCACATGTTTGTTTTTGTGGATTTTCCGCTTTGCTTAGAATCAATACTCATAATAGTGAAAATTGGTGAGAATAATATTTTGAATTTTTTTCAAGGCTATAGTTGTTGAAAAATGAGACTAGAGAATTTATTAGCGGCATTAGAGCATTTCTTATTTTAGTGAATAACAGAAAAAGTCTTTTCTCATGATTTTGGTGCTAATTGGATGTCTACAAAGCTCCTTATCCACTCCCCATTTACTTATTGGTTTTTTCGAATATGTTTTTGAATTTTGCGTTTGGTTTCAAGGCATATGTGCATTCAAAAAATATTTGCATAACCTCTAGAGAAAGGCGACAGATTTTCATTACTTCCTCAGCTCCATTTTTTACATTGGAAGGCAATTTTAATCTTATTATAAAAAACAAGTACAAATAAAAGCACAAAATATTCAAACGGAGCTATCACAATTTGTAAAATATAATAGTTGCGAATGAAATAAAATATGCAGAATTCGTTTCTGCTGTCTACAATGGCTTTTTGGAGACATACTACTCGTCTTGAATCATAGCTAAATATTCTTGTTTATATTTTTGAAAAACCATCGTAAAGATACACATATACATGCAAAGCGAGGTAAAAGTGCTTTTTCTTCTCTTCTTCCATCTTTGAGAGCTCTTCAAAATGGTAGACTAAATGTAGCGTGAGAAAATGTGCTTTGCTTTTTACCATTTCTCACGTTCGATGTTTTAGCCATATTTGGCCATCAAATGCAGTATGATCGTTTTAATGAATGTCTTTATGAGTTAGCTAGCTTAAAATGGAATTATTCCTTGTACTCGCAAGCTATTTATCGCTGCGTAAATAACATCAAAAATTCTGTAAATCTGTGAATTTCACAAAAAGCTCAAACATCCAATTTGACTGGTTTTCTTAAGTGGTTTCATTTGCATTCAAACAATCTCAGATGGACACTTCAATATCAAACCTGCTACCCTACTCCAAAAAATGGCCATCAGGCCTTAAATCAAATTCTTCCATGGTGTAAAAGTCCAAGAATCGCCCCTGAAACGCCACTTTGTGTTTGATTGGAACGCGCTTTTATTTATAGGATAAAGCTATCATACAAGGTGTCCCAAAAGTAAGTAAACACTTTCCAATCGTCAATATCTCTCTTCCTAATGGGTCTTTTTTCTGCCAGTCAATCACCATTCTGTAGAGGAGGCTTCAGCTTAGATTTACAGTATCGATCGAATCAACGATCTCCCTTCGTTACTGTAGGATTACGGTAAGAATTTCCAGCATGTGGAACCATTGTGAAATATGTCATCCGACAAAATTTTTTTCAAAAAATTCGAAAAATTGTGAACTAGGGTTTTTGTGCACGCTGATTCCACTACATAACTTTTTGAAGTGTTTTCAGCTTTTTGATGGTGCAATCACATTTCTGACAAATACTGGGAATTTGGTTGTTACGGTTCACCTGGGATAATTTTAAAAAGAAGCATCACAGTAAAGTGGAAATTTTATAGTCGAAATCAGCAGCTTCCATTTCCACAGTGCAGGAGTTTTTGGCTAGTTTGGTTTTGTTCTGAAGCAGGATACGGCTTCCAATGGCCTAAAATCCTTGCCGAACGAAGACAGATCGGTTATTCGCTCGATACTGCGCTAAGTTGAAGCCTCCTCTACATAATGATGCTTAAATGGCGGAAAAAGACACAACAAAAGAGAGATATTAACGATTGATGAGAGTGTACTTACTTTTGGGACACCCTATAAAGTATATTTGGGAATCTGGCACAGTTCCGAATTCTAAAAGAGGAAACATGAGTTTTGAAGCAATTGCGTTAATGTATGGGGAAGTTCTCCTATGATTAAGGTCTAGATCTAGGAAAATATGTAATTGCAGTGAAGCGAAAATATCGGATGCTCATCTACTCCGTTGACACAAATCTTATTATCTTCTTTTTCAGAACTTATTTTATTATGTTCTTTTCAGAAAATTTTTTAGCCTGTTCACTTGGCGTTCTTGTTCTGTACACCAAGTAAGAAGGCGTATATATTCTTTAATCAACTGGCTTGGCGGGTGGAAGGCGGGGCTTCGCGATCTAATTTGGCTAGGGGATGGTCAGAGAGCACACTTGCGAGAGAAACACAGACTGCGTAGCGGGCGCAAGGGGTCTTAATTAGGTCACAAAGCCCCGCCTTCCGCCGCCATGCCAGTTAAATCAAAGGTTACAACTTTCGCTCATTTTGATTATGATCATCTCCAAAGTCTTTCTTTTTCCTTTTCAATCTTTTCTGCCTTTAGTTTTATTGAGGCCAAAAAAGCTGTGCTGCCAAAGACCAAAATTCCAAAGTAAAGAGGAAGTGCTGTAAAAGTAAGTTATGCTTGAGTAATTTTACTGAAAGGGAGAAAATTCGTCATGGTTGAGCAGGCAGTCTGAAAGGCAGCCCCGGCTTTTCTTGGAACAATTGACGCTCAGACATGCAACAAGTGCTATCTTTACAATGCAAATCTGGCTTAGAACTTTATCAACACCTTCTCGAATTTCACGCTTTCCCGCTCCCGCTCCTCCCCCTTCTCTTCCCCCTGCCCTGTTAATTTTATTCTTGCTAGTTCAAAAGAGAGATCCCGCTTTCAAAGCATTTCTTCCAAATCATCATTACATATTCTTATTTTTAGCTTATATACTGCAAAACGATTTAAAACGGCATAATTTGTTCAAAAATTTGTTCATTTTAACCTCCTCAAAGAACAACAACTGTTTCAACTGCAATAACTTGACTTGATTTCTTCCGGCAAGTTACATTATACCCCCGCACAGCTGTTGTGTTCTCACAATTGTCAGTTCTTTAAGCACTTTTCAAAACTTCTGTCAGGAGAAAGCATTCCATCGCTGAGTGAATAAAAAATTCTTTGTTGGACTTTGTGACAATAGCAAATTTTCTACATGACAAGCTCCACCTTCTCCTCCATTCTTCTCATCAGTCATTTATTCATGTCTTCCTGGATCTTCACGGCAAGTATAGCTAGCGTAGGTATCGTCGAGCCATTTGTAACTTAATATGCGAATTGCACACAAGACGCGCTATATGACGACTTGAATGCTAGAATTTGCTCATATCCAGTCACTTATCCTTATATCTTATTTCATTTTATTTGATTGAATATATACCAATAAGTAGTGCACATTTTCAGAGTTTATCACGCTATAAAAGGCACTACTGAGGAGTTACTAGTAAATGTGTCGCCACTTGCGGAGCATAATGTGCAGGTTCACACATTAAATTACAGATGACTTGAGCATAGTCTCATATGTTTTCTTGTCATTGGGAGGTTCATAAGCTCTCAAACGTACCAGTTTTTGCTTTCATAAAAATCGTCTTTTCTGTTATCGTTTTTTTTTTCACTTTTCGAGATTTCAAATGTTCATTAGTTTCTTGTACTCCACCATCGCTTGCGGTCGTAGAATTCTATTTTTGGCATTTTCAGAATTTCAAACGTTTCTGAAGCAAGAATCAACAAATTGCTGCAGAGATAAACAAGAGTGGGCGACCGCATCGGAAGGAGGTATGAGCACTTTTCGGATTGTCGAAGACAGTTTGTGTAAAGAGCATAAGAAAACTTCTACTTGTTGCTGTAAATAGATTTGCCCAACACAATACCGTTCTAACTATGAGAAACCAGATTTTTACTCAAATATTTTTTCAATGTGAAGTTTGAAAAAGGTGAATCTCGACCAGTCAATTCATATCTAAAGAAGTGTGGTTGCATACACTGCACACATTGCGCGTTCTCATCCTGGATTTCGCCGCGTTTTGCAAGTATATCCTAAAATCATCATTAGAATTCAGAACAAATTCAAACTCGTTCAGTGCCTAAAAAAGCATAAATCAAGGAGACGCTCAACCAAATATTGAGGAATTGCTTCTTCATGGCCGACTCTCAGCCAATCGCAAATGACTTTCGGGGTAAACTGAACTTCTAAAACTTTCGGGGAGACACTTCTATTGAACCTGCCAGGTAGGGCGGAGCCCACCCACAAAGCCCAATAGGAGCGTCCGCTCCGGAAGTTTCAGAAGTTTAGTTTTTTACCCGTAAGTCATTTGCGATTGTCTGAGCTCAAGATGAGACGCCTAGTGGGTGCCGCGTGTGCATTTGCACATATAAAGATGTAGCGACCAGTGACTCTTAATGTTTCGGTATATATAGTACTGTCAGATCATATGATAGAAGGTCAAAAACCTTTGATTCTCACCAGCACTTTGTTTAGCAGGCTGAGGATGCGCTTGCGCTTATGTTATAAAAATACTTTTCTCGCAAAATATGATTCTTATCACTATCATAATTACGCTAATACACCATATCAAGGTGTCAACTAAGCAGAAAGAATTAACTGCAGGCTACATGAGAAAGTCGGGTTTGCACTCAAAGTCCTGATAAGTTCAATCGAATTGCATTTTTTAGAGTAATATTTACGAATTGTATCGTTCTGAAATCCTTGCGAACGCCTAAAAAAGCGTGAATGATGCAGCTGCTGCAGTAAGCCATGATATCTCACTACATGTATAAATGCTGTATTTTTGTCTTTTCCAGGGTAACCGCATTCTTGGAATGTTAATATCATATCCACATATTTTAGGCTACTTCCACCTACGCAATGACATCGATCTACCTTACCGTACTGCCACTTTGCATCACTGTCTTTCGAATTACCGTACAGTCACAATGGACATCCGGGCAGTACCCGGATCTACGTGGTCCCACCGTAGGTCAATGTGCGGCTGTGTTACCCCGTAACAAGCAACATATGTACATTTGTGACCCGGATCGGATTTTGAACAATAGTCAGGGTAAGAAGGAGTTAGAATCGTTCAATCTGCTTTTTAACTAGAAAACTCGAACAATACTGGTAAAATCTCCTCAATTTCCACTAGACTGAAGCTCATCTTTTTGTGAACCCGGAAATAGCTCCCAGGACATATAAATTAATTTTTTTACGACTTAATCACCGCAGCTGCTCCATTCCAGCTTTTAACTGCCCTCAGAATAACTTCCCCGTCCACATAAACGAAAGTTTCTTTGCCCGCCAGAGGAGATAAATCAGGTTCAAAGCTCGGGTATGAGGTAAAATTACTTCGCGAGAGGAGGGAGGGGGGGGGGGGAGGAATAAATTTTGTTTTGACTTTGCGTGATTGATTGGTGTTATGAGCAGCGATCTTGAATAGAACGGCCCTGGAATGTTTGCGATTAGTTGAGATGGTGGAGAAAATAATAAACATCCTTGAAAATTCGCTTAACAATTTCATCCGGGAGGTTTCTAGCTCATGGTAAAATAAATCTACACAATTTCGACTTTAGAGCGCAAAAATAATTGTGATTTTTTGGATTTTTCAAAACTATTGTTCTTAGCCTTTTTTGTAGTATTTTTACCTTTCAGCAATGTCACTAAATCGACAGCTTCACGATTTAGCTATAGGAACGCCATGCCATTGTCAGCGTCGATCACAATGTACCACAGGAATGCCTGGTGAAAAAATATCGATTTTTTCCGAAAAAGGCACCTATCATTTTCTTCTAGGGACCGAAACGGAAGGATTTCATGGTTTTGTCGTGTCAATAGCCATTGTGCAAAACCTTCAGATGCAAATACATTCACCTAGTGAAGCGTAAGTGTCATCCCTCTGATTCAGATTTTTTTACCATTTTTGATCTTCAGAATCTTCAAAAATTTCAGATTTGTGTCATCACATTTTGTAGATGTTTATTTTGATGTTAGCACGTTTTTACCTTTGTTTTCAACCCAACTCATTGTAATTGTAGACTTTTAGGCAACTAACAGAAAGGGCAGAAGCGTTCTGTCGAGCACTCGAAGGTCGATGGGCACTTGGCGATTGTGGCAATTCTGTGATCGTGTTCGTCTGGGAACATTACAAAAAGGTAAAGAGGGTCTGATATTTTTCAGATGTAGTGTAATACGTTGCTTGGGAGAGGGTCATTGAAGGTGATACTGCGAGAATGGGTACGGTAGGGTTACGGTAATCTTGCGGCATTTGCGGCAAACGGTCAGTGATATTATGATTTTTCGTAGAGACCGTGCTTGGAATAAGGAAATTCACGTCTTTGTAATTACTAACTTCATGGAGATTACATCAAATCAAACAATTTTTTCATATAATTTCTTATCTTCATGAGAGGGCCGAGAACTTATCAAAAACCCTGTGAATAATCATTTAAAGATTAGCGAAGTGTAGATTGCTAATCACAAAATTCGGAAAAATTACTTTTGATGAAATAACTATCACGGCCAGAGATTTCGAGCTTTTGATTTGAAATAAAGCAACCAAAAATCACTCTCTCTACGACTAACAGTTTCATTATTTCGCACTATATTCATGTACGTGGAAAAAACGTTGTTATAACGAAAATATTCGTGATTTACAGATGATCATTTGGCCCGCACGATTGGCTGAAAAATATGTGACCGTCGAAGAGCGAAGGCAAATTCTACAAAAGGTAGGTTTGCAATTTTGATGATGATATCAGAACAAGGCAGTGTGGCTAATTATTATTCAAATTTCGATTTTAGATTAACGATCTAGTACAGACTGATCAATGGTATGCTGCGTTGTCACAAGTGATAGGTGAGTCTGTAATCCTTCACATAACATTAAGACCTCAAAAGACACGAGCCAAATATTCCTCTAATTACCACACAGGGAATGTTTGGTTTATTTTCTTTGAGTAATATGCTATCGCGGTATTTCTAGGTGAACTTCTTCGAGAACTGAATGGGGAAGAAAGCGGAAAAGTTGATACTGGAACATTGTCCTTGCTGGTGGCTGTTGGCCTAGCAGTTTTGCTGACAATGATGATAACATGTAGGTTTTTACTTGTATCTTTTCCGATCAGAAAATATAGAGAGATTCAACACTTCTTTACAAACAATTTCTTTTTCCGCTTATTATACAATGTCTCGAAATACGGTACCCATTCGAGAACAAAGAACACGTTTCCCAAGCGGACAGAATCTTTCAAGTGCGCTCATTATGAGTGGGCCACAAATTAGCTGTAATAGCGCGCAACGGAACAGGTGGTCCCAAGGCTGCTCTGGAATTTTGATGTTCGAACGCTAAAACCACGATAAATCTTATCGAGGAGCGATCTGTACTTTCAATTTGAAAACACCGAACATAAGTATTCAAAATACACAGCATAATGATGAAATCGAAGTTTTTTGCAATTTTTATCAACTCTTTTTTGCCTGAAGAAGTCTTTCGATGGGGATTACGGTAGACATACGGTCAAAAAAATCAGCAACCTAGCGAAGGGTTGAAAAAAATGTGCTAATCGCGTTACAAATGTTTTTAGTTGTTACCAGAATAGTTCACCTTCGATAAAAAAAGTAGGTTTTCAGGGTAAAATCATAAAAATGTTCTTATCAGCATTGAGTATAATCAACAAATAAATTATTATATCTCTTGAAATTTCTGCATATTTCATGGCTAAAAATGCATCTCTTTATGAAATCCAGGACAATTTTGTGGTTGTCTTTACAGTATGCCTACCGTATCATCTATGTGGTTGGTGCAGGTTTCGCTCATGTGATTGTAATCACGCAAGGTAGTAGCACTTTAAAATAAATAATTGGGGGGGGGGGGAGGGGTCAACAATTACATGACCCAAAAGCGTCCCGTATCTTCTAAGAAAGAAGAGGTGGCCAACTGATGGCTCATAAAAACACTTACCCTCCTTATTATCCCTGAACAGGGTAAAAATGACGTAATTTTTTCAAAATTTTCTTGCTCACGTAGATTTTTTGAAGATTTTCGTATTCAAAATTCTATTTTTCGTGTTTTCAGGTTGCGTATGTGCGTTCCGATGCTGTGGCAATTTACGTGGCGAGGATCGACCACGTCCGGTTCGTCGAGCTGTTGAACGAGTAGATAGCTTACGGGAAACCGTACTCAGAAGAGGATCACAGCTTCGAAGGTTCAAGAAAATCCTAGAATAGTCCTTCACTTTGTGATCAATCAGCAGTCATTTGAACTCTTACAAATGATATTTTCGGATAGAATTTTCGGAAGGAATCCAAAATTTTGGATAGAAAAAAAGCATTAAAGCAGGGAAATAGTGGATCTATCAGAAGGAGCACCCCCTTCTTTTTGCTTCTCCATAAAAATTTATGCGATTCAAACTTAATGTAAAAGCTGATGTCAAGAGATTGAAATATATATGTACGAGTAGAAGTAGAATAATTTTTTATTTATTTTCTATGGGGGGGGAGAGAGGTCAGGAAAGGGGAGGACATAATTTTTTCATCAACTTCCTCTGAAGGAATTACCTTTTGGTCTTCATAGACCAAGACTAGATTATGCATACGTATTTTTTGATTCGAAAAAATAATCGAGTTCAAACCCATTTTTGCCTTTACTTTTGCGTGACTAACGGAAAGAATATCCATACAAAGCGTAGAAAAATTTACAAAAGATTATAGCAACCTTTTTTGGTCCATATTTCGAGGAGCAGATCAGATTTTATTAGCAGCATGTTCCAGTTAATTTCTATGCAATTTTTGGCCCACAATCTTTCATAAAAGAAATCTTTTATGGTTTTTTCTTTTTCAGGGAGAATCCGGAGAAGCAACGCTTTATGTCGTAGCTGACCTTCAAGTCGATTCTGTCTGAATAAAACACAATCAAAGAATAGCTCAGAAAACTGGAAAATTCTAGAGGAGTAAATTTCCACCCACATTTTCGGCAAAAATCGTATCTCAAGGTGATCACACTGAATTGATTTTTCAAAGTTTTTAAAACATTATTTGTAAAGGTTCAAATGACAAATCTAAAGTCCTAGAACTCGTAGTTGAACGTTCCGAAGTTTTCTAAATTTTTTCAAAGTTTTTCTCTCGACTATTCCAGACATACATTCCAGATCCATCAGTCGCTCACCAAAGTTTCCGAACAACCCGAATCGATTTTTCTCCGCCGATACAACGATGGTATGAACGGATTCGATGAGATATATTGATCGATTTTCTAATGTATTCCGATTTACGATTTTTTACCTACGACATTACGAGTTTACTGTACATAGTTGTAAATTTTTCACATTGTCTTATTGTATTATCGCTTCTTCAGGGATTACAGGTTTTCTTTCTTTGAAATTCTAAGCTTTCTTTCTCGATTTATTGTAGATTTTTTTCGGATTTTGTTGGCAATTTGTGGAAAGATTTTGTGAAATTCGATGAAGTTTTTTAATTTTGAAAAATTGATCGAGCTACTTTGCTCCGAATGTTCCAATCGCTTGTTTGTCACTACAAGCACATTCATCAACTGAAGTGAACAGGTGCTCTTAGACGTAGAATTTACAACAAACTCTAGGATTTGAGGCTAATGAAACTGGAATGTACATGAATTCTGGAAGGAAAGGGGTTTTAGAAAAATTACCTGATATTCCTTTCAGAAGTGAATAACACCTTTCTATTCTTTTCAATGTGAATATTAACGTTGTTTGGAATGAAAGAAAAGCAGAATTAATTCATAACCATCCCAACTGATGATGCGGGAGTTCAAAACGAAAATAATTCAAAAGTGATGGTCCCGAATGAATATGGTCCAAATGGAGCCATTTGTCGGGAATTTCACGATTTGAATTTTGAACTGAACAATTTAAAGAAAGCGCTCCCTATAGTTAACGGTTTTCATTCCCCTATTTCAGCTCATTGTCAACCCGTAGCCTAGATCCGCTTTTTCCAAAAAAATATTCATTTTCGTGCAAAAATGGATTTTTTTGTATCAAAAGTTCTGTTTCTTCTTTTATACAAATTCGCCGCTTCTGTTGTTTTGAATTTGATCGATTTTGGTCGTTCTTCAGAATAAATCAGCTCCTTCTAGTTTAGTGCCTATGACAATTACAAAAAGCTAGCTCGATAAAAACTAGATTGAAATTTTGAAACTTTATTGAAATCGAGTAGTAAAAGTGTAGAAATGGCTATGACATCTACCAGCAAAAGCGTAAAGTAAACCTTGCTATTCGAAAGTCTTCAAAAAATTTTACGATTTCTGTATAATGCGATAAAAAAGTTTTTTGAATCCAAATTTGCTAGAAATTTCAATATATCATTTTTGTTTCCAGCCGCATATAGTATAGCATACAGCAAATAGTACTGAGGGTTTTATATCCAAAGGAATAGGTGGGGTCTAGAATTTCGTCGGTAAAAATCTGGTTGATGGCGCGGTTGATTGTTTTTTAAACCTCTGGGTTCATATGATTTACGAATTGAGTAAGTACTCAATATATTTTTTCAACCAACATTTTTGTGCTGGATGGTGCCCCCTACGCCTTTTACGATTGTTCAGCCATGCTTTTCTATCTATTAGGTAACACTTCAATAGGTGCAACCAATCACATTCTCTACACATTGAAAAAAGTTTCTGCGCAGACATAAATTCAATCATTTCATGATAGAAAGGAAAAATAAAGGCACGATCACCTCTAAAAGTCCATGCCCAAAAAAATAACCAAATTTTTTCTGCCATATTCACCGGAAGTAGACAGAAGTCACGAGGAATCTTTTCAGCTATCTCTTGCCATGTGTCTGTGGCAAATCACGATGTGTATGATATCAGATTACGACATCAGGAGCAATTTGCCATGCGGCATGTTTTGAAATGAGAGAATACGAGGAGAATTGCTCACCGCAGTCTCATGTGAGGGGGGGGGGTTGGCTGGAGGTGATGGGTTACCCAAAGCAAAGTTTTAGGAGAGTGGGCAAAGATGGTGCTTTTTTCAAACAAATGCCTTTGTAAGCCTTCCAAAGATAGGAATTTTGAATGAATTTCTTTTGATACCTTCGCCTGAACTATAAAGTGCTAATGATATGTTCATACTTGTGAATAATTGAGAATAATTTTTGAATTCTTTCAAGTCAAATTTTTCGTTGTCTTTTTTCAAAATTCACGGACTTGTGGGAGCGTAAAAGTTTTGGGAACATCCTAGAATTTTTTTTCGTAGTTTGTGGCTGGCATGTACCTTCGGTAAATTCCCCACCCCCTCCCCTCCCCGAACGGAATCCTGGGATCGCCACTGCCAGCTAACAACTTTCAACACTTTCAGCCTCGTCAGCAAAAAGTTGAACAGAATGTTATACAACACCGCTCTCAAAACGTGCAAAATTTCCCGGAGTTCCGCGACATTCCCCGAACTCAGCGACTTTTCCAAAAAACCGCGGTATTTGAGGAATAATCGCCATAAATTCCTTCGGAATGCATGAATTCTGGATTTGTTTGGAGGTTTATACTCTGCTCGTTGAGGCGAACTTCTGGTACATCTCTTACCATAATTTTCGGGGTACCTAGGTTTTGCTTCTGGGGCAGTGGAGGTGCGCGGTAGAATAATATTCCTGTCCTATGCTCATACCCAGCGGCGCTTCTTGTGATAAACAGGTACCTAATTGAAGCTGCTAAACAATCAAAAGGGAGTAATAACAACAACATCGACGGCACAGTACGGTATACGAACAATACCATTGATCAAACCCACCTCCTTAGACTTTTAGACAGATCACAAAAGAATTCACTTGCTGCCGTACACCCACCGTACTCTGAGAAAGACGGTAAGGCGATGTAACAAAAGATCCGTTTCAGAGCGCTGGTATAGCCCTTCTTTTGAACCCAAAATTCACGCATTTCGAAGGAAGTTATTGCGATATTTCAAAAATTCCGCGAAATTCCCGGAATGTCGCGGCATTCACGGGAATTTTGCACATTCTCAGAGCGATGTTGTATATGAATTGTAAACAAACGAGAAGGCTGATCTTCTACCGGTGCTCACAGATATCACCCAACGGATGGTACTGATGAGCAGATGATGCTTTTGATGAACTGCGCAATATCTCTCTCGTTCGGACTTTCGCTTTAAAAATTAGGACGATATGACGCCAATGTCATTCCATGCATTTTCTGTCGTGTTTGCAAAAATGTGATAATTGTAGCGTCAAGATGAGATCGACCTCCTTGCCCTCACAACCAGGTCTCGTCACAGGTGGCTTACGGGCAAGCTGGATAATGTTTTGGAGTAAAAGAACAAGGGATAATCGTTTCTGCGACCCCCTCCCTCCCTCCCCCGCCCTACACAATCGACTTGTCCCTTTATGTCACCTTCCATCTTCTATAGAGGACGCAAATTGTCGTTCCTGCCTTATCGATCCCATTCCTGCAAAAACCAAAAATTTCCTGTCTGAACAGGTTTGCCGGTTAAGCGCGCGAATTCAACCCTGCCCCGATATAAACAAAAGACTTGCTTACAGCGAAGAGAAAATGAAATGACACCGAAATTGGTGTATAGATGGGCAACAAGGAGTTGATATTGTGTACGAAAATTATGGAAAAATTTTGTCAACTGAAGGCCTGGCAAGCTTTTTTCGGAGTTAAGTGGCTTTCTAGCAATCTGGACAGCCACCTGGCCTTCTTTCATATAACTTTCTCATATGTTCAACACAACTTTGTTCTACATCAAAAACCCTACAGCTGAGTTTTTGGATCTTTCTAAACCCCCTTTTCCTCCCCTAGTTATAGCCGTCCAAATATTTTGTATGGCGACGGCAAGCCCGCTCCAAGCGCGCAAGGGTGCGCGCCGGACGCAGCAAGCCACCAATTCGCAAAACATGGACATCTTCTGTTCTTTTTCGTATGTTCAATGTTGTTTCCATGTGTTGTTTCAATAATTTTCGTTATTCGTTTTGATCCATTCATGATCGCGTCATAGGTGATGTCGTATTTTTGGGCCAAAGTCTACGGGGACTTCGTTTTTGAAAAATTGAAAAGGCCACCTCTATTGAGCCCTGTTCACGACCTTTTTTCAGCACAAAAATAACAATGCACTTGTGGCAGAACATGTGATTGCTATAGTACCACCTACATAAACCACGCTCATAATTTTTTTCCAAACTTCCCAATAATGATCACATCGTCAGGGTCACTAACCAAAAAATGAAGATAGGATTGCGATATTAAAAGTCTGTAAAAGATGATATCTTCTAGAAACAGAAACACTATTGATCTGTGCATGGATTGACTAGATGTTTTTGAGTATGCACTAAACACGAATAATGTGATTAATTAGAAGCATACCCTTGGTCAACTGGCTTGGCGGTTGGAAGGCGGGGTTCGCGATCTAGTTAAGAGTGGGTATTGATCGGAGAGCACGGGCACGGGAGAGACGCAGACTGCGCCACGGGCGCAAGACTCCTTAATTAGGTCACAAAGCTCCGCCTTCCAGCCGCCAAGGCAGTCGAATCAAGGGTTACATTATGTGTTTTTCTATTATTGTTAGATTAAGACCAAGAGAAAATTCATAAGTGCTGTCTTTGAAGACTTACTTGCAAGATATGTTCAATCTACTAATGAACAATTCTTTATTCACTATTTCGGATAGAGGATGTCTGACACCCCTTTTCTTAAAAATGACGCAAATGCAACTATGTCCCTCCATATTCCTCAGAAAAATGCGCTTTTTCGCTAAAGGTTTGAAAATGATTCATCTGGCCGCTGAAAATAAGTAGACTTAAGTCGGATCTGCCAACTTTCTCAGTCGAAGAGAACTGATTTCCAAGAAACAAGAATCTATTTCGGAGGTACACTGTCTCCAAGGCCATCCCAGATTCTGAAATTTCGTATATGAAAAATACGGTCAAGTGAACTTGAAAGAAAATTATGTCCTTTCCATGCTCAAAAACAATTCGTTGCCATGGAGCGGAGCTAAGAGCTGGTAAATTAAAACTTAACTATTTTAAATTAGGCAGCGAGTTCTGGAAAGGAACAATAACTGATTTCTCTTTTTATTCCGGTTTTACGATCCAAAAACCCACAATTCCTTCGTAGGGAAAATTTATGCCCCCCCCCCAAATTTCCCTAGGACAGGTAGTATCCGTCAAATCGTAGTTTATTTTTATGACTTGTATGTGTTTTCGGTTTTAGTTTGATATTTGATTTCAATCCAAGTAAATTATTGAGGCAGGAAATGTTTTACATGAGATGAAATACTGAAAATTTTTCTTGATTTATGTTTAGTGGACATTTTTGAGGAGGTTTCCATGAATTTTTGCTCAGAAATGTACTTTAACCGAGTGTTTTCTGTGCGTTCAATGAAATAGCGAAGCCCGAACATCGCGACACAAACAAAATTTGAAAAGCATGAAAAACACCCGACGCCGTCACTACGGGGAAAACAGCACATTCAGCTGTCGGTTGCGCAATCGATCGACACCCGTGCTCGTCCACTACACGCCAGCCGGGGGAACCCGTCTGACGCTAACCTTCATCAGCTTTATTTTCTTGGGAAATTTGGCTTTGTCAGATTTTTACAATTCTTCAAAGGAAGTTTTGCTCGACATTAATATTCCTAGTTGTAGTACTGCGTGTTTTTTTCTCATAGCCACGATGTCAAAATTTTCTGAAATGGAATTCCCCGATTTTAGCCTATTTTTTCTTATTTGTTTTAAAATTTCTAAAAATTGCTTCTATCCGCCAATAAGATTCTACTGTTTCATTTTATTATTCGCCAATATGATTTTACTGTTCCATTTCACTTTGCAAGAAAGTCATAGCAGCTTCGTATTCCAAAAGTTCGATTTTATGCAACCATTGCTATTTATCTTGCTACTTACTATTTTGAATTTGAAAATGCAACGGACCGAAAAGGTCGATGATGTTCTATTGTGCTAACTTGAATTCTTTGAAATGACTTGCAAAAATTTGAATTGGATTTGTCAAAATAAAGTACGGTATGATGTGGCTTGAATAAGAACCCGAAATCACGTCAGCATAACTCATATACACGCTCTTTGCGATATCATTCATATTATCTTGCCTATCCATTTATGTACGCAAACACCTTTCTTGTATGAGACTTTTTGAATCATATTCATATTTGAGAAAGCAGAAGAAAACTATATTCTATCTACAAAAATATTCTAATAAAAATTGTTTATTGGCAGTCAAGCGCTCACAACCTTATCCGCGTTTTCGAAATCCGTATTCAGCCATTTGCTAACATTGCATATTTATTCATTTGGAATTTGCTGGGTAATCTCTACCATCGTAGGTTTGCATTATTAGTAGTTGGCACGTAAGTTTTGCCTCTAATTTCGTAATTTTTCTCTTTCTGACTGTGACGCATCCATTATTGGGCATAATTCAGAAGTAGATGGTAGTGTACAAATGTTGGAGATGTTTTGATTTCTGGTAATGGAGGAAACTTATGCATTTTCTCGAAAGCTGGTCAGATTTAAAATTTCAAGGGTCCAAGAACTAAAAGTGAAGCCTTCTCGATCTGAATCAAACACATCAACTTGAAACTATATCCAAACTACTGATAGAGGAATTTCTATTGATCTGCACACTTTCGGCTTCATACCCTTGATTCAGACTGAGAACGTCTTCACTTTTGGTATTTGGACCCTTGAAATTTCGAATTGGACCAGCTTTCGGAGAATGCGTAAATCTTCTCTATTTAGTTATCAAAAATCAAACTATCTGCGCATATTTGTAGCCTACTATCTAGTCTACATCATGCTCAAAAATGAATGCGTCACACTCAAAAAGAAAAAAGTTACAAATAGTTGCAAAAGTTTTTCGCCAACCTATTATTTTGCTACAGCACACGTCAGATCTAATGTGCTGTAGAAGGATAGCAAAGGAATTACGTTCTTGAGTTGAGTATGAAAAAGTTGAAAGCTAAATCCCATTTCGAACCTAATCACTGCAATTTTGAATTCACTCTTCTTGCCAAAGACTGGAGTAGGTATCATAGTGATTGGTCAGTCGAAAATCTTTCTTGGGTATTGTGGAGATTGTAGTGACATCTCTGTATAAATAGTGAGTAGTGATGTGAGGTGAGAGGTTCGTGATGTCTGTTTCGCCTCTACCCCTATGCAGGTTGCTCATATTGTCAACCACTCCCGAGGTTCGTCAGTAGGGAAGATCATCGTCTAGCCTAATTAGGTCACGAAGCCCCGCCCTCCACCCGCCAAGCTAGTTGAATCTTGTACTATTGCTGTTCCTGAGAAAGATTTTGGGAATTTTGTTTATAGTCGAATAAGTCGAATTTCGAGTTTCATACGTCGATTACCAAATCCGATGAAGTTCTTGCTGCACATC
The DNA here is from genome assembly GCA_958299035.1 of Cylicocyclus nassatus. NCBI lineage: Eukaryota > Metazoa > Nematoda > Chromadorea > Rhabditida > Strongylidae > Cylicocyclus > Cylicocyclus nassatus. The sequence continues at coordinate 75,045,206 of CATQJL010000223.1, forward strand.
TCCTGATAACTCTAGCGTAAATGAACGTAATCATCGTGCAAATTTCATAAGAGTCATCCAAACAAACTTTTGTTTGGAAGTTTGAAGAAATGCACCTGCATGATCGTATTGTTGGCTGTTGCAAGAAAATTGATTGTAACTTGCAAGAGTTGCACTTCTACAATCATCAGTTGTGAATTTGCTCCGATACAAGCACTTTGCCTTTGTCATTTCGTCAGTATTATATCATGCTTATACTCCATCTTCGAATCTATATTCTGTTACTTCTATTGCTTTTTTCAGAAAATTGAAAATGTTCGACAAACTTACTGGTAACGGAAATGGAAATAAAATGAATATGCGGGTACATGTATTAGAAGGTATATTATCGTCAATCGAAACCGATGGAAGCTCAGCAAGGGTCAGTTCAATAATATATTCCTTTTTCCTGGAGATATGCTCTTGAGAAGGAAAAACTATTGAAAGTCACGATATTTAAACAGGAGGATGAAGTGAAATATGAAAGGTTTTTCTAGCCACCGTTATCTTTGAAAAAAGTTGTAAGTGGTTTGTATGAGGTAAATCATGCAAGTAATCTTATTTGTGCCTTTTAATAGTATGGGTTTCACAAGTTTCATGAAATTCAAATCAGCTTCGTTAACGCTAAAAGTTCCAGAATATCAAGAAACTATAGCTTTTTCTGCTAACAATACGTTCCCTGAACATAAAAGTTGTCAACGCAAAAGTCCCCCTTCCACCTCCCTCTCCCGTTCCCCCGAAGTTCTGCCACAGTCATTATATAATTGAAATTCAAAAACCTTGTAGTCGCAATGTTTAAAACTTTTATAGTAATCAAAATCAGCTCCATAGCTAAAGGTGTTGTTAACAACAAATCCCTTATGATTTCAAAAAAAAAAATCGTTCTTTCTTTTTTTTTCTCCAAAAAACTCTCAATGCTGGCACGTAAGGCCTAAGGCATACCTCACGCGATTTGGCCAAATCGTCACTTTTACGCGACTTGGCGATTTGCCAGAATTCTAGAAATTTATCGTGCGCGCTTCTCGAACGCATGGGCGGGTAACTTGTGTAAGTTGTTGCAAATGGGTTAAGTTCTGACCAAAGGGAACGCATTAACGACGAATTACAGAGAATCGCTGTTGTGCCAAATCGCGCAGCGACAGGAATCGCGCGAGGTATGCCTTAGGCCTAACATATGTTTTATATCACATCTTGGCCACAAGGATTTTCTCAAAATGAAAACAGCTCTCAATGTGACACCAGGGTCTTCATTCTAACAACCCATATGCATTTTCAGGTCAATTCCCTAAGGCAAGTAATCAGACGAAATAAAGCTGATATGGCCGATGATGCAGGAAAATCATTGGATCTTATGCGAAGGGTCAGTCTTCGGTTCATCTACAGTAATCCTTGACTTACCTTATTATTTTAATCATTCTCCCGTTTTCTTCTTCTCTTTTTGATCAAAAACTCTACTTCAGATATTTCAAAATGAAATTACCAAAGAGCTACAACAAATTATGGATCGTCATATTCGTACTACTTTCTCACCCGCTATAGAAAATTTGAAGAAAAATGGACATGTGAGTAACTTAGCACCGAATAAGTATTTGAAAGTTTAAGTGATCTTAGCTGTTTTTAATTTTTTTTTCAGTTTTTAAGTTTATCATCTCGAAATTTTTTAGGTGGTTGATCAAGATGTCATTAATGATCTATACACAAGTATTTTGGATGCGGCTAAAGCTCCATTTATGCGCGAACGGGCATCAACTATGAACCGTGATCGCTTGAATTCGGAACGGAGCAAAGTAAGTTGTAGTCCAAACGAGATACAAAAGCTTTTGGAAGAATATTTTTCCGAATCTTTTTGCATTCATTGACTATCATCTCTATGGCCTTTTCATTCCAAAAGCAAAACTCTGCCATTTTTATGCAAAAATTTGAAAAAAAATTTTGCTCTTCTGTGCTTCATGTCCACCTTTGTATGAAAGAAAACGAACAAATTACTGTTAAATGTAAAATCCTCAAACAAAATCAAGGGAAAAAATGCTTTTTCCTTAATATTTCCAGCACAAATGAACAAAAGCGGGGTTCCCAACCCATTTCCATTTGGAACTTTTCATGTGTAGTATGGGGGTAGTCAAGCAAAATAGAGCTGTGAATCTAATAATTTCCCGCTTCAACTCGGATTCGTATTCACTGCCACATGGTTTGTGTGGTTCAGCATGCAACGTCTGGGGCAAAAGCTTAGTTTTACCGTATTCGACTACCTGGGCTAGGGAAATCTGTCTGGGAAAGCGCAGAGGCAGACATTTCCCCCAATCCCTTCAATTTGAATCTAGAAGATTTGAAGTTTGCAACTCTTCTGAACTCCGTCCCCTCGTCCCGACCCTCCCTCCTCGTTCAGGACCCCACCCACTTATCCAGATTTTCCAGCGAATGCGGACATAATGAGCTATGAGGAATGTTATTTGTGCCTTTTTAATGCGCTAAAAAGTTCAGATATAGGTTCACCATGGCGAGAAGGCTACGAAAAGGTGAAAAACTAGAGAGCAAAGCATCATGCATCCCAAATTTTGCCTATAACGTTTTTGTCATTCTGGGGCCTTTCTGCGGCGTGATTCCAGTCACGAAGTTCAAAATATGCTCCAAAAACCCGATTTCTGGAAGCTTCTCAATGCACCGGTGACTTTCAGCACCTGGGCGAGCGGAGCGAGGGCGGTTGCTTGATAGCACTTTCGAGGTTTTAGGTCCTTTCTCTTCACTCGGAGACCCCATTGGAGGGGACCACGCAGATGCCCCTCTTCTGTGACCTATCAGGCTAAATACTAATCGGGGGCTTGAGACTATATGTCGGTAGGATTATCTGCAATTAATACTGTCGGTATATGTCTTATGATCAAGTTTCATAGCCTTCATGTTGTGTGTAGAGTGATCGAATATCGAATAGTGAATCTTAGGCCTTTATGCGGTTGAACATATTACCTTCAAGATCTTCTCCAGTCTCACGCACACGTACACCCAATACGGCATCTAATGTGAATCTAATGTTCATTTGGTACAGTTTTTTCGGTGATAAAACCAGTGGTTTTAGCGAGGATACGAGTCGGATGAGTCGGATGTGAGCATATTGAGTCAATCCAGCGAAATCAAAAGACGGCGAGGGCGACCAAGAAAGGTGATTTTCGTAAATCTTTCTCTTTGTGTAGTCTTCATGGCAATCCCTCTGTAAGGTAGCAGTGAAGTTGCCCATGCCAGCGTGGTGCCAGAGCCGTGCCAGAGCTCGCGTGGACGCGCTATGTATTGATTAATCGACGTTACGCACGGCTCTGGAGCGGCAAAAGGACTGCACTGGCACAGCGCTGGAACGACGATGGCAGTAGCTAGCGCACGTTGGCCCGTTGCTGGCAGGGCAACTCCCCTCTTTGTTTCAGAGGGAGAAAATTGCTATCACTGCTTGGATTCTTGTGACAAACTTTTCCTTGCCAATTTTCTAATTTTTGTTCAATTCTAGGATGAAGAACCCTCGCTGGACCTATCACCCTTTACCCTGCACGAGGTTCTAAAATGGTCACCGGAACGGCATCTTCTGACTACACGCTATATACCAGCTGCTAAAGTCGCCGCTCTGCTTTCTATACCTGTTACTGTATTTTTCAGCAAATATCCCAGGATGTTCCGGGTAAGTTTTCAGTAAATTTCAAGAGTTTGCTCCTTAACTTTTAAAAGATTCAAGCCAAAGTTGCCCGTGCTAGGGCGTTCCAGCGCCGTGCTGCCGTGCAGGAGCTGTGCCGGCGGAGGTCAACCGATCGATATGTCGCATCCACATGTCCCCCCGGCACGGCCCTAGCTTGGCGTTGGAACGGGAATGGCACAGCGCTGGAGCTGTGCCGGCACACGGGCAAGACGCACTTATCAACCTGAACAGCGACTTCAATGATTTCTTTTACTCAGTGAGAAATTTCCAGTATTCCTGCGATGAAGAAGACCGTGCACAACTTATGGAAGAAAAGAAATTATCTCGAGGAGTTGGTCGATGTTATCTAATGGTTATGGATGATGTAACAGAGCTTCTAGGGAGATCGTAAGTCTTTAGCCTTTATGTAAGGTTGGTACAAGCTTAGCGGTCCTATCATCTAGCAGTAGTCTTAGAGGCACCGTCCATCCTAAGTTAAGGGTCTTGGGCTTTTGGCAGCATATGATATTAGGGCCTCCTATCAAGCCAATGCCCAAGTCGCGGCGCAAAATGTCGCTTCGAAAGCGAGAAAATCGCCCCGGGATAACGAAGATTGGAGGACCCCAAGACGGCACCGCCCTCCTCATCCATGCCCGCCCATCCGTGCGCGCCAGCCAATCACCGTTCCGGAGAGCCGGCCTGCGGGACCGCGGGAAGAGAATTGTTGGGGTTTTCGCAGATTCACTTTATATTCGGAATCAGGGACAATGAGAAGGCTCCGGAACGATCAAAGCATGAAGTCTAGAATTTGGGTGGACGGTGCCTTTAACGCTTTGACTATAGTAACACTCCGGTGATCTGCATGATAAGGTTTTTTGCGGGGCTGCACTAAAGGGAGTCAGAACTACAGGTTTGCCTGAGAGTTGATCCAATAGGGCTATTCGAAGTGCTGAACTTACTCGGTAGATCGTTTTTTATGAGATTACGGTGGGTACGGTATAGGATATTATCTATGATTCTGCGGTGACGCCAACTTTGCAATATCAGTGTGACGATCATTTTATGTCCTCAATTGTAAAGCAAATTAGTCGTAGAGTTTGGTGTCTCTCAGAAAATCTCCCCCCCCCCCCCTCCCGTTCAATTCACTGCTTCGCTGTTTTCTAAGGCCTTTTGCAGTTTCAAATTGTTAGCCCCATATAATCGTGCGTCCATTATCGGCCAAGCGATTTCACGTAACAACGCACAACGCGTCCGGCAACCTCGCACCTCGCTGTTTTCAATGTTGAGACAAGGAAATCTAACCGAAAAACGGCATCTTGAATCGATACCTGCTAAATTATAGGACGGAAAATGGCCCAGGGGTGAACTTTGGCCTTTTTGGGACCTTTGGCTAGAAGTCCCTTTTAGAATTCTGCATTTGTGAAACCGAAGATGAAATTAGATCAAGGAAAAAGACCTTGTCTACTGTGTTATTTCAGGCCCGATCTCGAATTTTCGTCTTTCCTTCTCAACGAGCACATCCTACTCAAAATGCGTTCTAGAACTGTACCGGTATTTGAACGACTAAAAGCTCGACTACCACCTTCAGCATTTACGTTTAGTCAATAATTGTCTCTATGTACAAGTAAAATAGTATATCTGGTAATTTATGGCATACTGTGAACCCCGTGATTCGTTCAGCTTTATTGACATATGAAAAAATTGAAAAAAATGTGACATCTGATTCCGCTGTACCTCCAGAATGAATATCCCACATTTATGTGTACATTGTATACTATTGTTTTGAACTTCGCATTTTTCACCTTTCTATTTTTTTCATGGATGAGTAAGTAAGTAAATAAATGTTTACATATCAGTATTGTGTTTCTTTATACACACTTCTGTCTGCGATGAAGTGGCATTCAAAGAGTGCCACACAGAAAGAAAGAAGATTTCTACGGGCAGTCTCTTACTCCTGAAGAAGTTATATCAGATGGTGCCAAAAATGCCCGCTTTTCGGAAAAGGAGTTTCTGTCCTGCTGTCTTCCAGAAAAATAAACTTCCTCCTGAAATTCCTTCCTCTTAAAAAACCACACGACCGCCGGCTTGCTGAAATTCGCCATATCCCGCTCCAGTTTGAACTAATTCTGTATCCAGTAATGATAAGAAGAAATGTTTTCAATTCACAATGTGTAAATAACCAAAAGGCTCCGTTTCTTTCTGCCCTTAGACAGTGGAAGTATTTACTGACCTTCCGCGGAACTCCTCAGTAAGTACAAGGTCCGTAACACTTATTTTTAATACTGAGAAATAAGTTTGTGTAGGAGTAAAAAGAAAGTAAGATTCCAGGGAATTGACGATGTAAGAAGACAAATTTTTGGATATACTAGATGTGTCCTATATGACACTACTCGACAAGATGCATCTTTTTTATATAGAGTCCGATTACGGTAGGTGTGAGGCGTTTGGAAGTATGGAACATGCATGAGTTATCACAAAGATCTGAAATTTTATCCCCATCTAAGAGTTTCTACATAAGCTCTATTGAATTCTTCTGCTCTCTACGCCATCGATCACGCACCACTCACATCAGTCCTTGATTCAGTCATGTCTTTCAACTTGAGGTTGAAATAAAGTGGTGATAACAAAACTTCCAGATATATGGCTTCATCAAAAAGAAATAGCTAGGCATGAATACTAAAAATTTTTTTACCGAAAGTGTGTTGCTCCGACATTTCTACCGGAAATGGCGTAGCACGCCTTCGGAGTGAATGTCAAAATGACGCCATTCGTAGCAGTGATCATCAAAAATCTACTTTTGATTGAGAACTTCCGTCATAATGGTTGCACAAGTGATATATGCGCTAGCAGTCGGATTTCTATCCACACGCTCCATCCTTGAAGGTGAGATCTATTTTAGTGAATTTTACTTGAAAAAAAATAAAGATTAACTCTCGTTTTCGTATGTATTCATGGAATGGGGAGAAATCTGTGGATTTTGTAGTCGCTGTGATTCAATTATTAAGCTACGCTGAGCAAATTTTTTGTTTTGGAGTTCGGCACAGAGAAAAAACGACAGTTTGCGCAGCCACTGCATTCTTGTATAGAAAATTCTTGTTGTAAAAATTGCAACTCTACAAAAGTTGACAATCCCCTTTTCGAAAATTCCAGAAATTGGTAAAGGTGTTAATAAAGCCTCTGCATCATTGCTACTGCCGAAAGAGAGAGGGCTAATGCTTGCGTATCGCTCTGTCCCCGTCTCTAATAGTCTTCCGGTAATTTACCAAGACATATTCATACATTTGCTACGAACATTATCCAAGAGATGCCGACGAATCCAGGTGAGAGCTTTAACCGACCTACTTATTAGATATACAAGCTTTTTTCTCATTTATCTCTTCGAGAGTATCCTCAGGAGCGAGGACCTGATCGAGATTGTCAAGTGTTACTGGCTCCTGAGCAATCTCCCTGTTTCATTTTTGAAAAATTTGCTGCAACTTAGTCCTCCGTCGTTTAAATTGGGTCAAAAAAGCCAATTTCTCATAGACCTTCATCTTTTGCTTGAACTCGTGCTTCACCGATGACCCTACCATAGGCTTATTATGTGTTTGTAAGGTGGCCATTGTACACTACCACTCAGCCAATGCCTGATTACAAGTCCTCTTTTTGGTAAGAGTTAGGGTAGAGCAAGAGTCGGGCCCATCGATTATCACATTTACTAGTATGCATTACATGGTCGTGTATGTTTATTAGGAAGAAAAGTTGAAGAGTTGAAATAGAGTTTGGGTGAGCGTACCGCTCCGCAGCTTGCGTTGGGGTCTTCTCTCTACAGTTCTCAAATGTTCCTGTTTTATCTCATCGCCATCCGTTATCAGATTGTTCTCAACTATACTGATTGAAGCACTCTGTCAACATCTGCATATGCCAGCGTAGGATATCGTTCTCTGTTATCTTAGTCTTCTCCCATTGCCAAATCTTTTAAAGCATTTTTCAATTGCTTTCGTGCCATAGAGGTTTAGTGTTTCTTTATTCTTTCCGAACACAACCTAAAGTTTTGACGCCTTTCTTTTCTCAAAGACCTAAATGGCTTGGATACATAATGAAAAGAAACCATCAAGCACTTTCTTCAATCCTGCTAGTTTTTGACGTTCACGAATTCCCACCGTCTGTTTTGCCAGAAGATGAACATACCGTTATGAACAGCACTACGCAGGATTCCCCAATCACTGGAGGGGATGGTATTGGCCGATGGATTGACTGGGGAAGAACTGCGTACACGAACTGTCAGTTATAGGAGACCAAATATACAGGTTGTCCCCAAAAAAATGCTTCGAATGTTTGATCGTTAATATCTCTTTTCCCAAGAAGTTTTTGCCTTGCTTCAGGTGGCGTTTTGTAGAGCTGGCTTCAACTTAGATTTGCATTATAAAACGAATCACCCATCTCTCTTCATTACTGTAGGATTACGTAGAAACTTGAAACATATGGTCTCAATATGGAAAAAACTGCCTTTTCAAAAATTTTCAGAATAATGTGAAAACATGTGTAATAGGGTTTTTATGGACGAGTTCAATGCTAAACTATTCACAAGATTACGAAGCTTTCTAAACGGTTTAATCGCACTTTTTTAGAACATTGAAAAAATGGCCGCTACCTCTTACCTGGCATAACTCTTCAATGAAGCATCATAACAAGTTGGGAACTTTACAGTTGTAATCAGCAACTCTAATTAGCCTAGTGTAAAAGTTTTCAGGCTGTTTTGTTTCTTTTTTCAGGCAAAATATGACCTTTCATGGCTCAAAACCCTCTTTGAAGTTTCTACCGTAATCCTACAGTAATGAAGAGAGATGGGTGATTCGTTTTATAATGCAAATCTAAGTTGAAGCCAGCTCTACAAAACGGTACCTGAAGCAAGGCAAAAGACTTCTTGGCAAGAGAGATATTAACGATCAAACGTTCGAAACATTTTTTTGGGACACTCTGTATTATTGCTGTTTCTTAGGGAATGGCCTGCTTGAAACTTCATAAAAGAGAGCCGCAGTCTAGAAGTACTGAAATTCTGGAGTGGCAGTAATTTGATCGAAACCATTATGATAATTGAGTTTTCATGACGGCAGCTTCACATCATCTATTCAACGAAACCACGAGGTAGCCAATCGGAAATCGAAATGGACTATCTTGCAAAGCAAACTCATTGGAGGAACTCTAATCATTATTACTCTTGTCCGCAGTCATTGCATTTTACCAAATTTGTTATTCGGTGTGCAGCTTTTCATCTTTCCCCAATGGCTATTGCTTACTGAGCAGCCACACACTGAAATTGTCACTAGTAGACTATCGAATGAACTTCTTGCCGATAGCTGAGATCTTCTCATTTGGTCAAGCTTAATTCAGCTATATATCGTCAGGAGCTAGTGGTACGTTATCAAATTTAGCATACGTTGTTGGGAAGTATTGCTGGGAACATACTGCAGATGCGAGCATAAACTTCTAATCTCGAATGTGCTTGATCATTGCTTTCCAAGTTGGTTTGTTCTGAAAAGTTATGCGTTAAGTCACTTTTGAAACTGAGTGACCATTAGAAGATGGTTATGTTTACACGATCTGAGGCCGTATTCATCATTGCTACCCGAGGTAAAATGATCCTTGAGGTAAAATGTACCCCAAGGTACAATCTACCTTAAGGCTGTTTCGTATTCATCAAAGTACCTCAAGGTTAATTCTACCTCATCTTGCACGATGTGAGGTGATGCTCATTCGAGGCATGCCATAACTCTCAGTGGTGTGCAAAAACTTCCTTGTTGTAAATCTCTCTTCTCTACTTTCGTTCTGTGGGTATACTTTAGGACCGTTCGCACGTAATGCTTGCTTTGCGTATGTTGCGCCGCTTGAGGAGCGGACGAGAAAAACAAAGAAAACTAATAGGTAATCACACCCTGACAATCTTGAAAAAGACACCAATGTTTTCTTTAGTAAATTATCCTAAAGATCATCTTTGACGCCATAATCTGTGTTCTTCTAACAATAAGTTATCTGTAAGAATGAGATCTGTCTCCGAAGAAGCGCTTGTAATTGGAATTATCCGAAATGTTTCAATCTCAAGCGCCAGCCGCCAGCTGCCTCAATGATAATAAACGGAAAGCGGAGCCCAGCATGAGGGTGGCAAATGGGCATTCTTGAAACGAGGTAGCCTTTGCCACTTTTTACGATTTTCCCCTTGAAAAAAATTCGAAAAATAATGGAATTACTTGCAAGCGCAAACAACTCACTTGCAAATTCCCACAACTCATGTAAGCTTCAAAATTTTCAGACTATCCCCTCCCCTCCACTGGGCCACTGGTCTATTGCACGGTATCAAAATCACAAAGTAGACGACTGTACTGCTCCAGGGGTTAAGGGAATGTCAGTTTCATGCAGTTGAAATTTTCGAAACGGAAAATGGGAATTTGTTGAGGGGTTTTTTCCAGTTTTCCGATCACACATGTGATACCAGCAGCTCTCCAATCCCGTAATCCCTGCTGGAAGTTTAATCAGAACAGTATTCCAGATTCTTAGATGGTGTTCTGACGTGGTACAGCTGTATGTCAGCTAAAAGAGAAGTATGAATAAGAGTAAGAAAATATTTGGAGAAACAGAGGGAATTGTTACAAACTGAGTGCGAAGCTACGTGGACGCCATGAACTTTCTACTTTAGCGAAAACAAAATTCTGAGGATTATCTACCAAAATCAGCTATACCAAATTCAAATCTACGAATGTCGTAATGGCACAAACGTGCCAGCTCAGACGCTGGAAGCGGACGAGCTGTGGCCCTTAACTATTACTGCGATTTACAAATTGTGGGCAGACAGGGGAAGGAAAATTATAGTAAACTTATGATCCGTGATCCGCCCTATGGAGGATCGCGTTTCGAGTGTATTTTAATACAACTGCACCCATAGGTCGCGGGTGGGCTGCACCATAGCGGCTGAGCAGAGTTGGCACATATACTGCATGATTTTCCGCGGCTCATGCGTTTTCAGAGCCTGAGATATGAAGAATGTATGAATTTATGGCAGCACTGTTCTAGCTGCTTCGCCTGCAGTGGTGGGATTAGAATGAACCCTACTGCAATATAAGTTACCTTGAGAAGCTACCTCAAGGTAGAATTTACCTCAAGGTATAATTTCGTTTCATCAAAATTTATCTCTCAAGGTTAAAATAACCTGTGCCAGCATGATAAACACTGACGTTTTCTCAGAGAAGGGCATGGCGTACTTGCGGTGAATAGCTTTTTTTCGTATCTGCATGGGATTTACGCGAGCATACTTATGTCTTCAGAGTATGAGAGGCTACAGTTGGTGAATTGAATAGGATAGGGTCTACATATTCAACAATTCTGGGTTTTAAGACTCTATACGGGAAAATATCTGCTTCTAAGTACAATTTACAAAATTCTCTGCTGCGATGCCTACCTGATGCCTACTTCAGTTGTATTTGAATTGAGCAGTTCAACAAGACTAAAGAAATGCGTTACACGAGCGTCAACACTGGCTTTTCTTGAATACAGAGCTTGCAAAGCGATTGTTTTTGGGTTATGCAATTTTAGTCTGTGGTTTCAGTGTGCTATGCTCTGTTTGAGCTGTTGGAGCAGATAACGGATGTGTTTGACTTTCTTTGGTTCGATTCATCAGTTTCACAGGACTTTTACAACACTCACAACATACCCATAGGATTGAAGAGAAATGTAGTACTAAATTCTTTACATGCCTATAACTATAGCTAATCTCAACGAATTTAGACAAAATTGCCGCACTGGGTTCAGTTTTGTCACTGCAGTGTCCGCGTGAAAAATCAGCCTTTAAAACCTTGTGGATGTCTGAAGGTATCACTCCTAACCTTGCCTTTTGCTAGGGTAAAAGTTTCTATTGTGAATGTACCTTGCGGTAAAGGCATCAAGTTTGATGAATACGGATTTATCACTGATAAGGCTACCTTGAGGTAGAATTCACCTCAAGGTATCATCCATTCCACATAAAATTATTTTCAAGGTTGATCTAACCTTGAGCATTTACCTCAAGGTACATTGATGAATACGGGCTTTGAGTGATAATCCTACCTTAAAGTTCATTTTACCTTAAGGTAGCAATGATGAATACGGCCTCTGATCATCATTCAGCCATCAAATCATTCGATGTTGACCAAATTACTATTACTTCTAGTGCTTTGAATATGATATCAGCTAAAAAGATCAGCACTCTGTTGAATCGTTTATATAGGCCATTATGACGTGCGCATTTTTTCTCTGCAACAAGTAAGATCTGCAAAGTATTACTATATATCATTCACTTTGTTCTTCGAACAAAAATTCGATATGACATGTCACCAGACCTATCCCCTAGTAATGTCCCCTACTAAGCTTGTTGTCAGAGTCGATCAGCTGCCAGGACTTTCACCCCTGTAGGAAACGCATAAAAGAAGTCATCCTTGCAAATGTCTCATCAACAGCAGGAGGCTCAGGATAAATAACTCTAACTTAAAAAGATTCCAAGTTTAAAAAATGCACCAACAAGAATGTTGAACTACGTGAGCCCAACTCGCGAGATTTCTTCCTATAGATGAGACCAGGAGTACCTCAACAAAGGAGCCACATTTTGTGCTCATAGAAATTCCAAGGGATTGGAAGAGTCATCAAGACTACACAACTGTTTTCTAAACTACCTGTAACAACAACAGCTTTTTGTCTTTCTCGATGGCAGAAATTCGACCTCACAATGCTTACGACACGTAAGCAAAGCCAAAGCTCAAGTGAAGTATCAGTTCTTTTGAATCCATCTAGTTCTCAGCGGTTAATGCAATCAAAAACACGCGATGATATTTAAGGCTATAGCTTCACTTGAACTGTACAGAGTAAGCTGACAACGGCAGATTTTTGAAAATTGTTTTGAACGAGCGTTGCAATGAAATTCAAAAAGCTATGTTGCGAACATGTTCACCTAGGTCATGACATTCAAGAATACTCATAAAATTGCTCTTCTTGCGCTTTCACGCAGTACTAAGTGTCTTTTTAAAGCACATGTCGTACGCGGATAGTTTTCAAGTGCTTTGTTGGAAGCTACTTTCGGGGCCAAAGTTGAATGTCTTGTAAAAGTGACCTTGCTTTCCAAGACGGACCGAGATGTCCAAGTGATTTGAGTCGAGAGAGGAGAATTGAAGGCCAAAAATTATGAGCGATGAAGAGCATAGACTTTCTTGGCATTACCCTTGTACAATTTTTACTTCATGAGCTAACAGCGCACTCCTTCTACCGGCTTTCCTTTACTACCCTTGGGATTGAAAAAGCTATCATGTAGTCTTCCGTGAATTTACTATCGGTTTGAAAATTTCTCAGAACCGGAAACGGTGCTTATGTGCATACGGGAAGTCTCTTAAGCAACTTCTGGCATCCTTTATGTCTCATTGTCTTCCACACATCAGTGAAAATATGAACTTTTTGCATGCGGTATCAATGAAGATGCAGCATGTTGCAAATCGGTGGATCAGTCGGATCTTGTGAATAACCAGAGATTTTTTCTCCCCAGCCTGCTGCTTGTCGCTGAGTCTTTGGCACGCCCGTGCTGCAATCAAAGAAGCTTACTTTTTTGCTGTAGTGCTATAGTATCCTTGCCAGTACAGTCGTGCAATGACGATTCTTCACGGATTTCCTCACCACTTACCTATGACTGAAGACAGTCTAGTCAGACTATACTTGCGAATAGTACTTGATCTGTTCGACCGAAAAATTTTATGGTGATTCCGTCAATAAATTCCATTAGTGATTACATTTGTAAATCAAACGCCACTTAAGCACCAAGTTATTTTCTTTCTAGAAAGATCTAATATGTTTTCATCGATTACAAATGATTAAAAATATTCTTTAGGTTTGGATTTCGCTTTCCAGATTATTCTTATGTTCTTATTATGCCGACTTCACCAGATTGTTCCTGACGTCACAAAGACCTTCGCTCTTTCGACTCTTGTTGAACTCGATTTCGATTACAATACGTTGTTGAACGTTTACTCTTTTACCTTTGGAAAACTACTTGAAAATTTGACTGCAATGATTTAGTTTAGGCATGATCAGGGTCAAGCGGGTGCGGCACGCCACACCTGGGGGGTCGTATTGAGGAGTCAAAAGGGGAGGGGGTTATAGTTGGGTAATCTGATAATAGTGATAACATGGTATTTGTATCATATCCATAATTAGCATGTCAAATAACGCCTGTAGACAAAGTGTGAGCTCTGAAGATTCAAGATACCAGGCTACCTAAATGAAATGGTCAAATTCCAACATGGTTAACTTTGTTCCAAAGGTAAATTAGCTATCCGTTTTTGCACACAAGACAAAGCACTTCTCCTTCTTTGTCCACCTCAGAAATCCCGCTTCAAAAGACCTCCAAGCTGTGGAATTAGAAGCCAACCAAAATCTCGTTTTTCCCATTTTTCGTTTTTGATCGCTGTGCTTTCACCAAATATTACTCAGAGCTAAGAAGACGAATCAGGCTCCAAACAGTCCTATGGAATCTACAAGGTTTAGGCTATCAACTCATATAAACACTGTCCGCTAAAAATGTTTTTTTGATATAGTTAATGGGGTGCGGCTGCCGCAGCTTTTAAGGGGTGTGCCGCACCCCTTAACTTGCCTTTACAATCCAGAAAGCGCTCCATTACTGGTATGAATATTGAGCACATAGCTTCTTCTTGCTACACTGGAAATTTGGAGCCGAACGCCCCACCCATAAGAAAATTTCAATATGCCCATTCAGATCAAAATCAGCCGTCAAATTACGTGTGATTGTAAAGTGCTGTCACAGAAAATCGGGCGTACAGCTATCAGAAATCTGAACTCTTTAGAAAAAGCTGGTGTCCTCCAGAATGTCACACTTTGAGGTCCAGAGGTTAAGAGGAGGAAGAAGGGGTCGTTTGTGGGCTTTTATGGGAGAGGGGGGGGGGGGGTTGTTTTCGAAAGACTTGTGCCTGACCTCTTTCGCAACTCTGGTAATGCTATCTTAGGTATATATTTCAGGGGTGGGGGTCTTATTAAAACAGCAATCAGGGGGGGGGGGGTCGTAACCAGCGATCGTGTGCCGCACCCCTTGCTTGACCGTGGGCATGATCAAGATATGTAAATTTGATTGCTATCACTGTATCACCATTACTGAAATCAAAACTCAGAAGTTTGCACAAATTGTGGTGAAAAATGCAAAAAACTTGAGCGTAAGCAATTGCCGTGTCCTAGCTCTTTCCTTAATTTTGAAAAAGGATCGGTTCATAAATATGATCTGAGCCATATGTGCCCCGACATTCGAGTCACCATATCATGGGCGAGCCGCACTTTGACGGCACACTGCAGGTTTATGCCGTCTTATACTGAGGGAGGGTGACCCGAGCATGGCTACGAATCTTGACTAATTAAGCACGCAAAACTTTTTTGCCCATATCTTGCCCAAACTTGTTAAACAGCCTTTTTGAAAGATTTGCTTCTAGTCCGAAGTACAACATTCATATCTACATACCAGCACCAGCTCAATTTCGTCGAGTAATTGCCCTTAGTAGCGCTTAATCATTTATAAGCCCGGAGCCGCGAAAAGTGTTCTCATATTTCTTCCAACGCTCCGGATATGTCACAAGTTGCTCTCCGGCCATAAGTCATGTCAATGTCAAAGTGCACGTATATTTGACTAAAACTCGCTGGAATACCTTTATTTTCACCTGTGGCGGTACTAGGGGTGGGTGCCCCCCCCCTCTCTCGAGAATGGGTTGCGAAATTTTCAAAAGTTACTTATATGGGTTATAAAAATGTGCAAGTGACTCTGATGTTTTGAGGCATGGGCCCATAAAAATTTTGGGAAACGTTCCAAAAAATTTTTCGAAAAGAAAACTAGGAGAATGTTTTACGCTAAAGTTCGAGGTCGTATCTTTACACAACCAACATTTGCAACTTACATTTTGTTTGTAATGTCAGAGCTTTTTCACGAAAGCGTTCCATACTCACGGATGCCAAATTTAAAATTGCTATTTGACGTAACAATAAGCTTACTAAGGAAAAATTCCAACTCAAGTGGCAATCTGAAAAGAAATGCATATTGTCAAATGTCATTGAGGTGGTTGCAAATCTGACTCTTATCTGTTGAAAGATTTTTTAGAAGAAGAGTGCGTTCAAAAGCCCAAATATGAGAAACATACAGTGTCAAAACTGCGATTACCAAAAACAAAAACAAAAACCTGATTTCTTTGCATTCCCCTCACTACCAATTCAAGACATTGGTGTTCAGAAATTCTATCCCGGTGAATACATGCGTTCCTTGCACTCAAAACACTAAAATCGCGTCAAATATTTTATAGGGTCTCAGGGCAGACTTCAAAACAATTTTGCATTGACCTCATCGCTTTCACACATCCAACCGCTCACAACTTCTTATAGAAGACCAGTGCAGATATAGGAGGTAGATGAATCATCTCCTTCTATACCTTCTATTATCTGCCATCAAAGCGCATCTAATGATATGCACTTCATTTCATATCAGCACTACGACTTGGAATCCATCCTTTGTTAGTGATATACATCATTCAAATGACCAATCACTAATACTATGTAGTGCAGTCCTTCTGTAAAATAAGAAAAACTTTTTGCATGGTTTTTAATGTTTTCCTATTTAAAATCATCAGTCACTGTTGCGTATCCAGAGCGATTAGAGGAGCATTTGAGAGAACAGACGACAAAGCTGGAAATAACCTTGCGATTAATCACATACATCTAGTTTGTACATGAAAAGATGAAATCAATTAACACTATTCTCAAACAACATTTTTATGTTGCTTAGCAAACGTAAACTTGATTTGAATGTTTGTCAAAATGCATTCTATCGTTTTTGATCCCTCCCAACGTTCACTCAACATTATGGTATAGTAGTGTGAAAAAGCTAGAACATCTTATAAATAAAGGAAGAAATTTACAATGTCTGCTTTTCTTAAGTAGGAGAGACCTTGGAGATTAGATTGGAACAAGTTTGATTTGTGGCAGTTTTCTTAACCAGGGTCACGCGTGGGGTGTGGCATGCCGCATCTGGAGGTCGTACAGAGGGCCAGGAAAGGGGGGGGAAGTTGTTGTTGAGGTGGTGCTGATGTTAGCGATAATGTGATACTTGTTAACAAGTCAAATAGGTCCATCATATGCACAATACTAGCACACAGATGTTTTGATTTTGACGTATACTCAGTAAGCATAATGAAAGAACTATGAAAAAACAAGAGCATCATTTTCGTAAATAGCATGTCAACTAACCCTTGTGGGTCAAGTTTCAACGAATTCTGAGGTTTCCAAATATTGGGGCCACTCAAGTGAGATGTTCCTTTTCGATCATGTTAACTTTTTTTCAAAGGTGAGTCAACTACTTCTTCCTGCCTTAGTACAAAGAGCTACCTCTTCCTTGCTTACTTTAAGAATCCTACTTCGAATAACCCCAAATTTAAAGATTTAAGAGCAAGCTAATATCTCGTTTGTTTTTTTCACTTTCAATACCTCAGACTAGAGAAGATCAATCAGTCAAATCACTTGTAAATTACGAGGCTCAGGGCCGCATGCATTAACCTCCCCGCTGGGGAGGGGATCGCAGCTCAAAAGAAAGCTTTATATTTCGAAACTCCAGATACCTGGATTTCACGTTGTGTACCTATTCGTAAGTATTCCTACTACTCTTCACTATGAACATGTTGAAGAGGAGCGAGAAGCTGCACGAACCGCATTTTTCAGCTTTTGTATGATTCCTGATGAACCCCGGCGCTTTTCTTAAAGTCATTTTTCTTTCTCCGAAGTTAACGAGAACTTTTCAAAACTGTACTGAACATCTAACACAACAGTGCTAAGCATGTTGCTGATGAGAACAAATGAGTTTTTGAAAAGTCGAAATTTTCGGTAAAACTCAAATTTCGACTCTTGATCATCGAAAATTTCATGACTTCAAAACATCATTTGTTCTTATCACGAACATGCTTAGCACTGTCGGGTTGGATAATCTGCACAACTTTGGAGGTTTTTCGTTAACTTCGGAGAAAGAAAAATGATTTTAAAGAAAAGCGCCAGAGATCATCAGGGATCATAAAAAAAGCTGGAAAATGCGGTTCGTACAGCTTCTCGCTCCTCTTCAACATGTTCATAGTGAAGGGTAGTAGGAATACTTACGGATAGGTACACAACATGAAATTCAGGTATCTGGAGTTTCGAAATATAAAGCTTTCTTTTGAGCTGCGATCCCCTCCCCAGCGGGGAGGTTAGTGCATGCGGCCCTTAGACTATCAAATATATGCATTCTTGTTGCCTTCCCTCACGATTCACGTAATAGCATAGACTGAGCATGTTACCGTAACTCGATATCTTCGCAGTAATTTCCACTTGCATAGATAAGGAAAACGACTATATCTTTTCCTAGAAGAAACGGTTATGAAAAACGCAGATAAAATGGCTCTAAAGTAAGTTGATGGGGTGTGGCACAACCCCTAGAAAGGTGCGGCGGCCACAGCTTTTCTGAGTTTGTGCCACATCCAGTTAAAGGCATTGTTCAGGTCAACTTGGGGGTATTGAGATGTTGACACAGTGTGAGAGCACGGCTCCTGACTAACGCAACAGTTCAAGTGCGATCGAAAAAAGTGGAATCTGTAGCGAGAAAATCGCTTCGGATGAGTTTGCAAAGGGGGCGGTACTCCAGTCACAGGTGTGATAAGAGAATGACCCCTCCAGGGTGAAGGGGGTCACAGCGATCGCAGCCCCTCTGGGTGAAGGGTGCTTCAGTTGATCAAGAAATCAAAAATGTCGACCGGAGTGGGGGGGGGGGGGGGGGGGAGGAAGTGGTGGTCCCAATTTCTTCTTCATACGAAAATTTGTTTGCTTGGATGTAAGTTTTTACTTTCATCTAAATGAGTTGAAACTAGAAAAGCAGTCTTTGAAATAGTATAATTCATTGACAATATAATTTCCATGAAATTTATTTCTTACCCACCCCTTAACCCCTGTCTCCTTTCCCTTGAACCCCCTTTGGTATAAAACTTGTTTGTTTGTTCCCAATCTCAGAAAATCCACGAATAAGCTAGAAATTTCCAGTGAGCCCTCAACGAATATCTAACTTACATGCTCGAAGTTGTTAATCGAAAATCTTTTCAAACCTATTTTTCTTCTACTTTATGAGAATTAGCTATGTGAAATCAAGCAAAGCTTGGCCGCATGTGTAAAAAACAAACAAGACTCATATTGTTGTCAAAAAATGTATGACGATGAAATTATTTTTGATAAAAAATGTATGTAAAAACTGCAACATTAGATTTTTGTGCAAGGTTTTTTCTCCTCAATATTCAGGCATATAGGCATTGAATCAATAATGTTGGGTATTTTCCAATTTTTAAGAATAAACGCGTCGTCCTCCGTTTTCAAATGATATACAGTGTGCCTCAGATCCGTCCAAAAACTGCCTGGGAGAAGGGTGTGCTCAGTGATTTCTGGACATTTTCGAGTTTTTATCATTAAAAAAAAATCATAACTTCTGTACATGAACATCTTGCACGCCGAGATGGTCACCAATGGAACGGCCTCGTTTTTGTTTACGTCTTTTTACAATGGTAAAAAAGCCTGTACTTGAGCACTCCCATTATAAAAGTCTCACCCACCCTTCACCCGGCACTTTTTCTAACGAACCCCAGGCAAAGTATATGTATTCCGAAAGCGGAGGATGAGGCGGATCCAATGGTTACCATTACGGCGTACAAGATGTTCACCTACATAGTTATGAATTTTTTTAATGATAAGAACTCGAAAATGTCCAGAAATCACTAGGACACCCTTCACCCAGGCACTTTTTTTAATGGATCCCAGGCAATGTACAATATATATTTTCTGAAAGCGGAAAACGAGCAGTTTCATGATGACCATCTCGACGTACAAGATGTTCACCTACAGAAGTTATGAATTTTTTTAATGATAAGAACTCGAAAATGTCCAGAAATCACTACTCACACCCGTCACCAAGCACTTTTTAACAGACTCCTCCTTTCCTATACATAAACAATTCACGTACAAATATCTCCTTTGCTTAATTTTACCTCACTGTTGATTTTTTCTCGGCTTTTGGTGAAGAGGATCACCTTGGTTCCGGGTCATGGGTGAAGAGGGAGTGAGAAAATTCTCACACTATCGCACCTGTGTCCAATTCCGCCTCCTTGACAAGTTTTGACGTGGCCAGCACACTAGATCTTGAGCATTCGCCACGTCAAAACTTGTCAAGAGGGCGGGATTAAAGCACGGCCCTCTTTTTTGCAAACTCGTCCGAAGCGATTTTTCGCTTCAGATTCCATCTTTTTCGATCGCACTTGAACTGTTGCGTTAACCAGGAGCCGTGCTCTCACATATGTCAAGATCCCAATACCCCTAAGTTGACCTGGACAATGCCTTTAATTTACCTCCAAAGAAATTAGGGAACAGACTATAGACAGTTTGATAGCTAAAACCTCGTAGTTTTTGTGGGAGTGATTAGAGGCGAATTCGTCTTCTTTCGTTTGAGCAATGATTGCTGGAAGCACAACCACTGCGAGCGGAAAATGGGACAAACGAGATTCTGGCTGGCTCCTAATTCACAGTTTAATAGTTATTTGAAGCAGAATGTTATGTAAGGGGCAAATAGGATGCAGTGCTTTGTAATGAGTAAAAAGATGTTGCTATTTCAGTATAGTAACCATGTCTGGAAATGACGACTACTAGGTGGCTCAATATCGGGAACCCTCAGGTCTTAACAAGGCATCAACGCATGCTGAAGCTTCTCTGTAGATTACACAATATAATACATAGGAAATGCATACAGTAAATGTACGTGATTCTACTGGAAGCTTAGTCTTGTGTGCCACACAATTTCTCTTTTGCTCTTACCATTTCCTTTAGCTTGACAAGCATACCACTTATCCCTTTGGAGTTGACCAAAGATAGCAACCATTTTCGTTAATTCTTGAATAAAAATCATTTCAAGAAAGCATTAGACTAATTAGACTTACATATTTTTCTAAAAAACATTTTCTAGCCCTTCAGTTTCAACAGAGATAAAAGTAATCTAACGAGGAAGAGTTCCCAAGTCAGCTCGGCCAACCCGGATGAGTCATATATCACCGTAACGGGCTTGAAACGCTGATTCCAAATCTGCTTTTCTTTTCTGCGGAGCGACCTTCGGAGAGAAGTTATGAGCGTTTAAAAGTCTAATTTTGTCATGTTTTAAATGGCTTAAGATTGGCGAAACCTGTACAGTAACACATAAAAGTGATTTGTCAGTTTTGTATTAAGTATATTGATTACAAGGACGGAACACAGACAATGAAATTTTGTTAGGTGTTGTTTTACAGCTTTCAACTGATTTTAAGCCACTTTGAACATGACAAATTTAGACATTTAAACGCTTATAACTTCACTCGGGAAGTTGCTCCGCAGAGAGGGAAAGCAGATTTGGAATCAGCGTATCAAACCCGTTACGGTGATATATGACTCATTCGGGTTGGCCGAGCTGACTTGGGAACTTTCCCTTGTAAGATAAAAGAAGCGCACAAGAAAAGCACAACTCTCCCCTTAGAATACTTTGAAGAACTCTCGTATTGTATGCACATCAGATGGAGCAGATTATGTTCCATCTCCATTACATTTCCTTTGAACAGCGTGTTTCTATTCATTGGGCCCTTCACTTTTCGATAGTACTCCCAAATTCTTCAAATATCGAGAAAGATAAAGTAAATAGCGAAGTCGTTCTTTTCTTAAATTTTCAAACCATTAGGAATAGCAAATGCTGCAAATAAGTTTTTTTTGCTTTTTTGCGTAAAGGGTTTTAGCTGCGTGGACAGTGTAGGCAGCTGTAACTTAATTATTAGGCACAAGTCTTGGGCCAAAAATCACAGAACACTGTCCAGTCCTAATTCTGAAAATTGCAGATGATTTGGAAGATGAGCTGCATTCGAATGGAGTGGCAAAAGACACAGTCGTTACTACGACTCTCACCTTGAAGGCAGATGAGAGGGAAACCTGGTCAACAAAGGTGAATCGCACATATACAAATTTTCCACCAACTAGGCTCTCTAAAGCTGTTATAGACAACTATGATTTAATTTTATTTATACACAGCTTATCCCAGATTAATATTTTAGGTGGACTTTCTTCTATCGGTCATCGGTTTCGCAGTTGATCTAGCTAATATATGGCGATTTCCATATTTATGCTTCAAAAATGGAGGAGGTAGGATTCAATCCTTCTTATATTTTTTCTTTCGATTCATTGATTTGAACTCTCACTACCTCATTGACTTGAACTTACAGGCCATTCTTTATGTGTTGGTATATGCTGCAGCTCCATACAACGTTCCATTTATCCTTTTATCGTTTACATTTGAACGTTTAAATGACACTTGCTTCTGTTACTTATGCTTTCGGATCTCACAACTCTCATGCCTTCGAACATACAAAGAAAAAAAAACGCTTGAACATAAAGTAATATACCACCTCCGTAGAAATTACTGGGACCCATTTCCAAGTTTTCCCTTCTTTGATCCAAACATGTCGATATTGTAAAGGCTACTGCATGACGAAGGCGCAGAAGCATTACTAATTGAGCAGGCACGAACGGCACGGAATACCTTTACCGCTGTAAATCCTGCGCCTCATGCGCTTTGCAGCTCTGTGGCGTAAGCGAAGCTGTTACCAGTAGCATGAAAACAAATATTCTCTGGTAGAATGTTCTTTCACAGTAGTAAACAGAGATGGCACCACTTTAGTATGGAGCATTTACCTCTGATCTATAATCTATGATATGAATTGATTACAGGGGTGTTTTTGATACCGTACACGATGATGGTGCTACTGGCTGGTATTCCGCTTTTCTATATGGAACTCTCATTAGGTCAATACTACCGTAAAGGTGCAATAACTACATGGGGTCGTGTTTGTCCTATGTTCAAAGGTCAGTGAACGATTTCAGTCAAAAAGTTTTTTTTCTTATAAAGATTATACATGTTGTGGGGCTGGAGTGTGTCATCAGATTTATGGTAGAAAATGAGCTCGAGCTTTGAACTTGTATAAGAACGAAACATCATTCTCTTATTATAAACATTTTCAAACGATTTCTACTTCAAGGCATTGGGTACTGCGTAATTTTGATCGCTTTCTACACGGACTTCTTCTATAATGTTGTCATCGCTTGGGGTTTACATTACTTGTATGCCTCATTTACGATAAACTTACCCTGGGCCAGCTGCAACAACTCGTACAATAGTCCTGCATGCTATGAGCCAAGGTGAGACGAGCTTTTCTTCTACAGAATTTCACGATAGATTTTCAGCTGGAGTGACGGATCGTCTGAATGCCGCCCGCCAACATTAGATGAGTCATCGCGAATCTCAGCTGCAGAAGAGTATTTTTAGTAAGCGTGGAAGGCTTCAAGGAGAAAACTCTAAACACACGTATTTTTCAGCAAGGGGTTTTTGGGACTTCATGCACCGGGTGATACTACATCACATGTGGCAAGAGGACTGGACAACTTGGGAGGCATGAACTGGCACATTGTGGTAATTCTTGTTTCTTGCAAAGTTGACTCTACTCAATATGTTGAACAAATAGAAAACAAGTTGCAAATATGTCTTGCTTAAAAAGTTACCCTTTCATTAATCATCCCTCCTTTCTTCCCTATCATAAATTTTGAAAATCACAGTTCCATCCAACAGCTAATTAATTGCTTTATAATCCAACGTCTTCATTCTAAAATCTCCGTCATCAAAGAGCACACTTTTACTGGACCGCAAAAATATTCACTTTCTTTCATGGTTGTTATAGTCTCTCGGATTTGTCCATTTGCTATTCTAAGCATGAGATAAGCTCGAGGCTCACCTTTATTTGGTTTGACAAATGCTAATCTGAGCTCTTAGTGCTATTGAGGTCAACAGAATTGTTTCGGTAGTAGTTTCTAATCTTTAGTTCTTATGGTGCCACCTATGCAAGAGCGGGCGAAATAGGTCTTGCAGTAAATTCTTCATTCTTACCCGCTGCTCCTTCATCCTTTAAACTTTGATTATGGGATCGAATTCTTGCATTTGCGTTTGTGTTCTGCACGATTGATCGTTTTGCAACCTAAATGATTAGAAACAAGCAGTATTACCATGAGGGCCCGGCACGAGGGATCCCAAAATTGCAAAAAACGAGGTCCCTTTGACTCACTATCAAAGTACGACATCCGCCATAGATATTAGAAAGGAAAACACATGAAAAGAAGCGGAACAAAACAAAACAAAAAAAGCCAAAGAAGCATCTAACAAACGCGATGATATTCGTATCTTCCGGATTGGTGTCATAATGGCCCGTAGTAAACCTCCCTCCAGGGGATCTGAGACGGACCTGATTTGATCGTATGGCGCCCCGGTCCCGCGAGCTATTGATTTAGATGCGGATCGCTTTTCAGGCATAAAAATCTTGCGCGCTATCGAAGAGGAAACACCTACAACTCTTGTGCAGGTTTGGTCAAACAGGTATGTGACTGGTACTCAGCCCGCACGACCGTGGTTCGGCACCGAACAGTGGCGAATTTTTGCGCAACTGAGCAATCTTTGATAGCGGCCACTATCGAAGAAGATCGATGAGGCCGCTACCAAGGAATCCACAAACCAAATGAATGCACAAAACAAAACTGTGTCTTTTTAACCAAAATTTCATCCAAAATTGAGGAAGTGGGGATAAAATCGAATGGAAATAAAGAGATTGTCGCTCTGAGTAGCTTTTGTAGAAAAAACCTAAGCAAACTCTGCAAAAAGGAAAAAACCTATTCTTCTGTTTTTTGACGAAATCAGCTGTCCATTGATCCTTTCCTTTTAGGGCACCGGTATTGCGCAGTTTTGCGCGTTCTTGTACTGCAACATTACGTCAAGTACGATGTCCCGTAAGTTACTCACGAGCAACTTACGGGATTTTTCTCTGCGTCTCATCCCTTGCACACTATTTCGGTCAATTCATCTCAAAATCGAGGCTGCTCTTACGGATTTCAGGTGAATTCATCGCGGCACATGCCCTGACGCTAACCCTTCAGATCAGGTCGCATTCTTAAGCATGTGAGAGTGACCGCTAGTCAGTTTTTGTCTTAAATACCTCAACTCAGTCCCTCAGTTGAGATTATCTGAAGTGAAGTGGGGTTTAATACGGGCCAATGTATAAGGCGCGCAGCACTACGCGCTTGGACCAATGCTGCCGCCGATTCCTTTCAGGGGGCTGTAACTAAGCGGGAAGGAGGGGTTTGAAGCGGTTTAAGAACCAAATTGTAGGGTTTAGGATGTAGATGAAATTGATGTAAAGGAGGCAGAAAAATTATGTGAGGGAGGGAAAATTTAGGGCTTTTCTCTCCCAAGCCACCTCAGGCTGCTTCCAGCTGGCTTGAAAGCCACCTAACTCCGAAAAAAGTGAGCACGCAGTCAGTTCACATAGACTAATTTTTCATACATAGTCCTAATTCCTCATTGCCCATTTACACATCAATTTTTGGTGTCAGTTCATTTCCACTTCGCTATAACAAGTCCTTTGTTTGTTTGGGAGAGCAAGCCGCCAGTATGCCGAGCAAGCCGCCAGTACGCCGCAGTAGCCGGCGGCACGCGGACCTCATATCGAAAAACAGCGGCATGCTATTCCGCAAAAAACGACATCTCCTTTGCTTTTTCTCCCAAAAGAGCGACACCCAGCTTGCTTGGAAAAGCTTGCTTGGAAAAGCCACCTGTGTCATGCCCTGATCACTACATAATTGAGAACATTCTCTTGGAGATTTCAAAAGAAGTTCAGTGCTCATATGGATGGCACGATGGATGGCACGGTGAGACAATGAGAAGAAAAGTGAAATGTATTCTACTCGCACGTGCATGTAGTTCATTCACACACCACATAGCGAAAAGTTCCTCGAATTCCTTGTTTCACACCTCGAAACATCTCTGAGGAAGAGCGCAATCAATCTAGTAATTCTAGGATAACCTGCCTCAGTTACGTTCAAGCTCAATACTCAGATATCAATGGTTCTGACTATGCTTTAGTGTGCAGAGCAGTGTTTCATTGCTTTAAGCAACATTTTTTCGCAGATTTTTCGCAAGCGCAGGTTTTGATTGATTTTCGGCATAGTTTTTTTGCATTATTGGCAAAAAAATTCTTCTCAAACATCGATGACACCTTGTGCCTAGTTTTGTCATTCTAGACGCAAAAAGCACACCCACTGCCTTATCAATCATTTTTTTTCAGCCTGAGAAAAATTAGATAATTACATTTCATAGAGTCCATAGCATACAGACCGAATATCCCAGATATGTTTGGCTCTTGTGTACCTGATATGTTATTTTTCGCTGTGGAAAGGCATTGGAATGAGTGGAAAGGTGCGTTATTGGATCGATTATAGTAATCGTCGTCAAGTAGTTTGATGAGTGCTGATTTCAGGTGGTATGGTTTACTGCTCTGTTTCCTTACGTCGTTTTGGGCGTGCTGTTCATTCGCGGCATCACTTTGCCCGGATCTTCTCTGGGCATTGAATACTATCTCAAACCGAACATCAAGATGCTTAAGGTATATGAAATCACCAGCTCAGCCGCCAATGGTTCTTGGCATAGTTTTTTTTTGTTTGTTAGCTCAGCTACGTAAACAAAATTGGTAGTGGGCTATCTGAAAACGATTGACTAATTACAGTCAATGTACATCAATTTGATCCAGTATAGGCGGGGATTGGATTGGCGGGAGTCCATCACTAAACGGTTCGCGCCGTTTTGCAGCTACAGTGTAACATATCTGCTAAGAACCCATGACTGCGTCTCTTCATTTCTTAAGTCTTAGTTTTACAAAATGTTAGCGCTGGACGCTCGCAGAGCCTCCAGGAGGCGAACGCACTGCTCTACGTGAAGTGTTTCACCTACTTCTGGTTGAAACAGACTGTAAAAAAGCATTTATGATTTTCTTCACTGCATTTAGGAACCTTCTGTTTGGCAAGACGCGGCCACACAAGTTTTCTTCTCCCTCGGACCCGGCTTTGGTGTTTTGATGGCTTATTCTTCATACAATGACTTCAACAACAACGTTTACATGTAGGTTTTCGATCGAAGGAATGTCATTGGATAATCCCTGTTTGAATTCCCACTTATAGTGATGCCCTGATCACGAGTGCAATCAACTGTGGAACCAGCTTCCTATCTGGATTTGTTATCTTTTCGGTGAAAAACAGTGTAAAACATGCAAAAAATATAATGCAGCTATTGTTGAGGTCCTCGGCTATATGTCTTGCAAAAGTGGAAAACCTATTGATGCCGTAGCCCAGGAAGGGCCTGGTCTTGTCTTTGTAGTCTACCCAGAAGCACTAGCAACAATGCCTTGGGCACCCGGATGGTCTGTGCTATTTTTTCTGATGCTGATGACCTTGGGTTTGGATAGCTCGGTGAGTTTATACAGGCGTGGTTTGCCAGAGGTTGTGCTTTGGCAGTGGCTTTCCTGCTGATAGATTTTTTGGAGACAACTAAGCGATCTTGTC
The DNA here is from genome assembly GCA_958299035.1 of Cylicocyclus nassatus. Taxonomy (NCBI): domain Eukaryota; kingdom Metazoa; phylum Nematoda; class Chromadorea; order Rhabditida; family Strongylidae; genus Cylicocyclus; species Cylicocyclus nassatus. Next base: position 75,072,414 of record CATQJL010000223.1, read on the forward strand.
CCTACAAATGGGAGTTGTAGTGGAAAAGATATTTGAAATAAATCAGTACAAAATATCTAGCTGCATCATTATGAATGAAAATCGCTGACGATCTTTCAAGGCACCTCAGAATCTTTTGATAGAATTTGACGATCTTATAGCCTCCGAAATTTTGAGAAAGGAGGGAATGGCGGGAACCAAAGATTTTTTTTACAATTTCAGTTTGAATTGAGAACGAATATGATTCCAGCAATCAAAAATAGATTCTATCAAAGATTCGATAGGATACCAGCATTCATAAATTCCTAGCATCTGCGAAATACAAAGTTTGAACTGGGCGCTACTGCGAAGTCATTTGTTTTCATCTCTGTACACCAATGTTCAACGAAGACGCTCTGCACGCTCTTTCAGGGTTGTTGGATAAGCACATCAACAACATAAGTAGCCTTGGACTGAGAAACTGAGATATTAGTCCTTACTCAACAAGGCATGAAACGTAACATCTTTGAGGTCTAGGTGTTACTAATCTCAGATACGAGGACTTGCGATGGGTCAACTTTAGCGTATATCCTCGCGGTATGTTACGACTGAAGAGCCAGTATCGCGCGCCCGCTTTTGATGTATGTTATTGCATCAGCTGGGTGATGACAAAAATTGATGAGTGTTCTAATATCTTGAACCAGTAGTCTCAGTACATCAAGCTAGCATCAAGAAGAAACCTTTTAAGAATGTATTGCTACCCGCAGCAAGGAAACGAGTTGACGTTTAGAACATGATAAAAACTGCTTGCGTTTTTGTAAACGGGCAACGAGGAATGGCTCAAAACACGAAAACCTGCATCGAAAATTGCATACAGTACCGGTCATGTGGAACAGGGACCCACTACAAAACTTACTCGCATCCTGAAGCGAATATTATGAGCGAAGCGAAAAGTAAGATATCTCTTTGCCTTCCGTTGAGTTAGTGCGGCGACTAGACGATGCACACCGACGTCAACCGCAACGTGATGTGTCATGCTTGTGGATATCTCGTATGAATGAAGAAGTAGTCAGTGCGGAGTAGCCTAAATAACAGCGAATGCTTCTGGAGCAATGCATTGCCTGCCCTCATAGAGGGCAGACAATGCATTGCTGTGCGTGCTGTGCGAATTCAGGCATGTCTATCAATTAGTGTATTTGAGCTACAGATTGCTAAGGGTAGACGGTTAATGAGACGCACGGTGGAAGTGATTACGGAGTGAAATGCACCGTTTTACCTACTGAGGTATGAGCGAGAAATTGAAGCAACGTGGATTTTTGAAGGAAATCAAGAATGATCTGAAGAAATGACTGTGTGTCAATGAGCAATAACCTTCTGCTGTAATTATCTTTCTGCAATCCAACAGTAGCCGCACACAGTAGTCTTGACCCACCGGTGATCTCAGTGACGTCTGTTACCAAACTGTGCGGCTACTCGAATGCGATAGGCTCAAATCCGGCTCGTTTCTTCACCGTTCATGGTGTCGTGCTGCTAGTCTTTGTCCCGTTTAAACCCTTGTTCAGTGCAACTCGGCTTGGGGGCGGGCCTACGTTAAACATAGAAGGAGTCAGTCGGGCATCCAGTGAGCTATCGATCTGGATACGGATCGCCTTCTGGACATGACACTCATCAGCGTTCTCGAGAATACAACTACTCGAGCATGCTCGGTCGAAGGGCTAAGTCACTGGGATTCCAAGAATGCGGCCAAGATTCGAGACCTGCCAGTGGTTGCAATTTTTCTGCGCTGCCGGACAGGCTTTGATAGCGATAGCTGTCGAGAATTTGATGGCCGCCATCAGAGATATCGCGCAGAAAACGAAGATATAAAACAAGTTCACAACATTTTGGAAGGCATACTGGCAAAAAATCACAAGTTTCGAAGAGCAAATAGGAAGATAAACCATTCTCTGCATTCAAAGCGTTTTTCGAAAAAATCAAGCGAGAAGTGCAAGAAAAAACAAAAACCAACCTTTTCTCTACTTCCTCGCCGCAATCCGCAATCACACTTGACCGGACAATCTTCTGACTGTTGAACTGACTATCGACGATCGTCGATCTTCTCCCATTTAGGCTCCGAAGTTGTGCAATGTTGCGCATTCTTGCACCGCATTAATAGTTCAGCTTTCGCAATAATAGCCGTAAGTTACTCACGAGCAGCTTACGGAAATTTGTCTGGTTCTCCTCTTTTGCACACCATCTCTCTCGGGTCACCCTGAAATTCAAGCATTCTGTCAAACTGACTGTGACACTCGACCGGACAATCTTCTGATTGTTGAACTGACTATCTTAAAACACGGAGAGATAGGCGAGATTAGGTTCACTCTAGAAAGTTTTTCTGAATGACTCATCTCACGTCAACTCAGCTGAAAGGGGTTTACACGGGCCTTTGATAAGTCAAGAGGTCTGGCAAAATGCGAGGAGGCTTCTGGCCCTATTACCCAGTCTTAAATAACTGTCAGGACTAATAAAGAGAACCACCAATAAAGCTGGTTTGGCATGACACGGCGCCACCAGAAATTTTCTTTTGTTCACAATACGCAATTATCAAATCTTTCACTAAAAGCTTTGCTTTTCCGTCATCTCTCTAAAAACTGCAAAGAGCCATTTTTTATACTAATCCTATTCCAGTTCGGCGGATCGGAAGCCATAATCACTGCACTCTCGGACGAGTTTCCCATAATCAAACGTAATCGTGAGATCTTCATTGCATGTCTTTTCACATTCTACATGTTCGTTGGACTCGCTATTTGCACAGAGGTCAGTGTTTATTTTCTCGCACTTTTAAGAGTCTTGAGAATGTGTAAATCAAGGGTGGAATACTTATTATGGAATGGTTAATCGTCTACGGTACCACATGGGGCCTGTTGATTGCGGTTTTCTGTGAAGTTATGGTTGTTGCCTACATCTATGGTGGGTCAAGACAAAAATTATAGCTGTATCACAGAGAAATGATAATTATAGGCATAAAACAATTTGTGCACGATCTGAAAGAGATGCTTGGATTTGAACCTGGATGGTACTGGAAGATCTGCTGGATGCTTTTAGCGCCAATCTTTCTACTGGTCGGAATAAATTTCGAATAAGTGCCTATTCTATATTCGATTTGCAGATGATGATCCTATCATCGTTCATCAACTATCAACCATTAACCTATCAGGATTATCATTTCTCCACGTTAGCAAATGTGGTTGGAGTGTTTTTCGCGCTGTCTGCTGCATCTGCAATACCTATTGTTGGATTTTACAAGTTCTACACAGCTAAGGGTGGCACAGTACGGGAAGTAAGTCATAAAATCTGAATTTAAGATAGCAAGTTAGATGCGTAGGATGTGAGCGTGTAAACTCCGAAGAGAAAGACGAGAAGTGAAAAAGAATGATTACAGTTTTCTTACCTACCTTTGATGGTCTAAAGACAGGGCCTCAAAAGGAAGGTTGTTTAAATATTTTCCCCTCTTGAAAAATGAAGGTTGTTTATAGAAAATCATAGAAGAGAAAAAGGTGCAAGGCAATTAGAAAAAGCAAAAGCAAAAGAAGCTCTTCGAATATGGAATGAAAATGCTGCAACGAGTTTGAAATCTTTCATTTGGCGGCATTTCAAAATGCAGGTTTTGTAAGAAGATAAACAAGAGAGGAATTGGTTTAAAACGCAAAGTCTTGTTTTACGAAGTCGGCACGTCCAAGCCAACCTGGTTTTGATGCTTCTTTTTTTTACCCCCGCATTGACGTTCCTGTTTGACACTGTGGATTGTTGCGCTTAATATTCTGAGCAATAATCGCCCAAGTTGGAAATAATCGCTGCGAAACCACTAATAGAGAACGAGTTGAAGAAAAAACGAAAAAATAAAAGATTTTTCTAAGCAGAGCCTTGGAAAGATCTCTCATTCGAGAAATAAATGAGATTCTGCGACGTTGCCAGCGTGAAGTAGAGATGTTGTTTACATTATGAACAAAAGCACATCCTATAGAATACCCGGAAAAACTGCTTAAGAAGAACTAAACTGGAGAATAAACAAGAGACTTTCGAAAACACGTTTTTTACTAGATTTCTGGTTCAAATCAGAAAAGGAGTTTTGCGACGTTGTCAGCGTGAAAGTAGAGGTCAAGAGCTTTAATTAATATGATTCATAGTTCGCTATAACAAACTGAGAACAACGAAGGAAAGGTTACCAGAGCCAAATACCCCGTACCCCGTGGCGAGATAGCGCGCAACGCAAGGAGACGCAAACAAGCAGGGGAAGAAGACCAGACACGACGAAGCATTTGGCTCCGGTCGCAGACCTCCACGGGGTTTCAACCAAACCCTGCATTAATATACGTCAATCTGATCGCCGTGGCACGGGTAGGAGTACTGACAACACCGCAAGCGTTGAAAATCACTCATCAGCGAGCCAGTATATTCGTGGCGTCTTCCTGCGTAAAATTTGAGCGCATTCCCTCGTTTTTCCAACAGCCTTCTCGAACTTCTAAAGCTTAAGGAATGTTCTTACGAACTCTGTCAGAAATTTCTTGGAAACCTTCTATCTTACGTAAGAAAAGCTAGAAAAACGCAGTCGCGTTTGCTACGATATTGTAAGAATATTATTCTGTACATTTGCTTCATTCATATTTACCGGTATTTCGAGTTGTTATGATCTTAACATCTGGGCGAAGCTCCGGATAGACTCTGTTTTCTCCTCCAGATGAAGGTCGTGTTTTCTCATGGCGCTGAAAGTGAGGGTTACCAGGGTAATTGCTTTATGTATCGAGGATATGGATCAGACTCGGACGAGAGAAAAGCATCGTTACATATATTGTGCTCCAAGCAGCTGCAATAATCATGAGGCGGAAAAAATTGACAAAAAAGCGGAGAGGGTCGAAAACACTATTACATATGAATGGTCAAATACCCATACCCTGTGATTCTACAATAGACCACCGCCACCAATACTTTTAGTTTTGTAATTGATAACGTTTAAGAGCTGATGTAAAAGCGTGCGAATTAAGCATAAAATAGCCCATCAATTGCAAATTTCAGAAATTCCATCGAGTGATGATGCCGTACCGACGTCGAGCGTCCCAACACGAATATGTTCCGATAGGAAATGGACATTCTTCGGATGTAATGTTATAGAGAAATTCACAAATTCAGCACTTATTTTCGTTAAATTTTAGATAGTTCAGAAGAGTATTTGAACGTTTTCTTGAACTGAAATATGGTACCGATTTTTTGTGAAATGAAGAACATTTAACAGATCTCGAAAAGTCACATTTTATCTTCACTTCTGTTTCATCAAAATTGAGAATTTTCTCGCTAGTTTTGTAAACCGTAGATCTAGTTTGTATTTAGTCCGCATTTTCTATGTTGCTGTAATTCGATGTGTTTACCTGAAAATATTTATATTTTCAGCTGTGTTTTCGTAGACGCTCTCTTGCTGGAAGAATTTTATTGTCAATAATTTAATAAACTTATTTCCGCATCCTTCATTCAAACACCTAAAAATGCTTATTTTTGATACCCGGCAAAAATTCGGCGCTAAAAATTCTCCGTTTCTAAGCCCTCACAAGGAGCGAAATTTGCGGCGATTTGTCGGCGGGTTGAATGTGTGAGGCCAGGGAGGCTGGAATCACAGATGCTCCCGCCATTCAGTGCCGTGATTCTGGAGATGAGAATACTTCGTAGAAGAGATGCGAATCGATTAGTTTATAATATTGTAAATCGGGTTCAGCTCTCAAAGTGAGGTGGAGGGAGGGGCGGAAGTGGTGGGAGGGAAGTGGAGAGAGGGGAAGACATTCAAACTTCACGCCCCTTTCTCTCTCCCTCCTCCCCCCCCTCTCCCACCCACCCTTCATTTTTCAAATTTGGCTTCCATTTCCGATGCCAAACTACAACCTTTATGAGGGAAGGGAAGAACGAGGAAGGGGGGAAGGGAGAGGAGAGGGGGGAGAAGCGGGGCATGGGCGGAGGGCAAAAATTAGAGAATTTCAGAACTTTTAGCCTCACAGATTCATATTGTAAAAAGGTGCTTGTGAATTGTATTCAAACGTAAAGATCAAAGGAAACATATAGGACTCACTCCACAGTACCTTTATATGAAATAGACGCTTAGAGAGGGGGGGGGAAGGAGGGGGAAGAGGGTTAAAGGTCTCGTTGAAAACTCTTTATTTCCACAACAATAAAAATTCCGTTGGTAATGCATCATAGACATAAAGCAGAAAAGGAAGTAGACAAAAATATTGCAATCATCACAATATTGCACAAGAAATGAGGCATACATCATTACCAGCAAATGAAAGAACAAATCTTTATATAACTTACTGTCATCTAGACAATTCTCATATAGTAACTACTCCGGATGAAGTTTAACAAAAATGCTGAGCTAAGCTCCAGAGAACTAGTAATAATGCTTCTAAGCAAGTACAAATGCAAGAATCATGTTGCAAAATACTTGCAATATCTGAGTTCAAATGAAACAACTTATTATATATTATTCAGATGTTTCGGATTTTTGTCGTTTTCTAAAGACAAAAAGCCAAATGATTATCGTTAGAATGGAGATGATGACATTTCCAATTGTAAAGGCGAGAACGATTGCAGAATTGATCAGTGTTGACTGAAATGTGTAAATATTGAACAATTTTTCCGCTATTCAAATTTTTCATACAGGTGCAGACCCTCTTGATTTGTTCGCGCGCGATGCTAGCGTCGCCGCGAGCGGCGCAGATAAAGATGCGGACGAGTTTACCAAGTCAACGGCAGCATGACTTGAAACGTAGTACATGTTTATTCACATCTTTAGACGTGTTAGACATGACAGATGCACAAAAGTGAACAAGCATGCTTGCACAACTCGTCCGCACAGCTGCACACTTTCTCCGCCCTGCTCAAAACCTGGCTATTCACAGTTGACTTGTTGACCAATCACAGGCGCGCTATGGCGAGTGGGTCAAAAAAGCCGTGCCTCTTTCATGCTCTATCTGGAGTTACGGCCTTTAGGGTTTTGTTGGAAATAGGAAAGATCATAAATTATCCAGCTTTGAATTCATACATGAATTTGAAATATTCAATTAAGAATGAAACCATACTTCCCCCCCCCCCTCAGAAAAAAGGAAGGAACCTACCGCTCCAGGACAAGTTGGCAGTTGATCTACAATTGTTATCGAATCCGTAAACACATCTATTGTGCCTATTCCATCAATTTCTCTTACCTAAAAAAGTCAGACATTTTTATTTTCTAGAGAATCAGAGAAGCTCTCTTTTTTATCCATCAATAGTACTAATTTGTTTACCTTTCGTCTTCTCGTGTGGTTATGATGATGACCAGCTTCGCCTGGTAATGATGGGCATGTTTTCGGTGGAGTGATTCCATCACAGCCTCCGTCATATTTGAGGCATAGCGTTATCTAGACGTAATAATTTTTAACGTTACTTTTTGAAAAGGAAAAAGTGGCAGTGAGTAAGTGAATAAGAGTGATTAAATTCCATACTTGGCACTGGAATTGGAGCACAGGACGATCAGCATATTTGAAGACATGATATGGTTTGGTGGCCAGACGCAAGGAACTCTCATAATCTGGTGTTGAAAGAAGCACGGCATCCAGTCCGCATCTGAGAATATTCCATCAAAACTTCAACACTGGGTTCTGCTCACTTTTACCCATCAACCGTTGGGTGTAAAAGAACGACAGAAAAATTTCTTCTATTTTCTACCCCACCACTTTATTTGTGTGGCGTCATTCAGGGGAAGAAGTTAAGAAAAAGGAATACATTGCAAAAGTGCTTGTCTTCGAAAATCTATGGTCCTTGTTTAGGAAGCTGTACAGGGGAAAACCTTGCCCCTTTTCATTCAGAACGTCCACACGGTCTCCATGTCCGTTGTCTACGTAGCATGAATGGACCAGCATTCCGAAAGTGTCCTTTTTCTCCACTTCGACACATTCCCACCTGCAAAAAATCAAAGTTGGTTCAACAAATACATGTAAGTAGCACTGGCGTTCCGAGATAAATTTCAAAGGGGGAAGGGGGGGGGGAGGTTGTTTTGAAATGAAAAAGGCATAGATTCAAATAGTCATTAAAAAATTTCCTTTGGATGCTTTTAATATTTTCGCAGGCGCACAACTCGTAATTTTGAGAAGAGGGGCGTGGCTACCGCTACCAGCTAATTTAAACTAATAAAAGTTGTTTCAATCATTTTAATCAGAAATTTTGCTTGCATACTTTTATAATTCATGCAGGACATTTTTGAAAACTTTGGAATCTATTCGAGTAATGCAGTCTAATTATTCAAACTACTCGAAAAAGCTTACCTATGGTAAACACTCTCTCCTAACGTGGCATACCGCACAATTTCACCTTCTGGACCACCTTTACGCAATGTATAAGAACACTGTGGCATCTGGTACATTTTTTCACGGAACTGTGTCGTGATCATACTGAACGAAGAAGATTTGAGTGAACAAATTATAGGATCCAACCAGGGACGTACCTTACAGAAAGTGGTACGGTAACTTTCTTGTCAGCTTCCATGTAAAAGCACTGAATTTTCACCATTTGATCCACTTTTGTCATAAACCTGAATAACTGCTCCACATTCTTCAAACTTGTAAAGAAAACCACTTACAATGTGTGGAACATAAAGACTACGGTCATTTCCACAAATATTCCACGCGGATTTAGCTGAAAAAAAGAAGCAATTTTGGTGATGCTTCCATGAAAGAAATTTTAATCACCGATCGATATCTATGCACGTTGCACACATTGAATGGTACTGTGATTCCGATGCTCTTCGAATCTGGAAACTTTTCCGGACCCGCACGACACTCTTCCTCATGGAAATGATCCATGACAAAGACATAACCGTCAAATGGTTTTTTTGTCGATGCTCGGACTCCAATTCTGTCCGGACCACAGATGATGTCAGGAGTCCCAGGTCCTAAAAGGATTTTCATCGTCAATTTGGATTAGTCAATTTTTAATGGAGTGGTCTGACTCACGAAATTCCGTTTTGCACATGTCCCAAGTGAGCGAGTCTGCCAAGGATTTGTCAAGCTGATCGAATGATTCGACAGTGAAAACTCGTACCGGATTTCCTGTGATCTGTAATTTTTCATTACAATGGTGCATTTTCGAACTATGTCGTAACATACAGTTCCGCTTTGTCAAAAGAAAAACACGCCCTCCGCCAGAGTTCGCCGAACTTCGCGTTGCATCGCCAATTCAAAAAGCACCATTCAACTCAGCTTGACGAGATGCATCTTTTGATATATTGGAGTTTTTGTTTGGCCACGATAGTTGGTCATTTACGGATCTTTTCAGATTTTTGCTCACGATAGGTTACTCAGAGTGTTTAATCATTGCACGCTGCACAACGATCAAACTAGCAGAAATTAAATGATGTTCTTGATCCAGAATTCGTCCACTTTGAAGCAAGATATGGCAATGATGCAAAGTTCGGAGAACTCTGGCAGGGGTGATTTTCATCATAAGTGCGGTATCGTAAGTTTTTTCGCACTTTTTTCATCTTCCTTTAGAAAAGCTCATAACATCGTTCAAAGGACAGAAAGGTTATTAGCTTTTTATTGGTACCTTTATGGGAATTTCAGTACACAAATATAAAAATAACTCTGTAAGCTCAACCTCCAATTTTTCTTCACCTTTTGAAAATCCTCTTTTCTTCATCTTTTCAAATCTTTATGTATCTTTGCGAGCCTCAGCACAATTAAATACAAAAGCATTTGGAAGTTCGAGCTTTGCATTTATGCAAGTTGGCCATCTGCCGATAACTATCCAAAGAATCTTTTCAGAAATTGTATTTTTTTGGTAGACATGTATGTACCAAAGGCCACAACCCTTTTACAACTTTGAAATGGTAAAAGAATTTGAGAATGTTTAAAAAAATTTTCCATTCAGTGTTTACAAATTACAACTCAACACCAAATTTTTATTCGATTCAAGAATTGACAAGAGAGGCATTAGAAAGTAAGAATATCAATATCATTATCAATGAAAAAAAACTTTAACAAGCTATTGCTGTCTTCTGCTGAAATCGATGATTTCAAAGTTTCTTCTCAAAACCCTTCCCAAAATTTTTTCTGGAAGGAAGTTGCACAAACATGTTTTAGAAATTCTGTGAAACATTCTGAAATTACTGGAAATGAGCAGGCTCTAGGTTCGCAGTTCGTCAATTAACGTGTAAGGTGTGCATTACGCATATTAAGTTAGCATTCTGAAGCAAAATTTCTACCATTTTATAATCTACTATTTATAATTGTTTTAGCTGTCCCTGAAACAAATTCATTTCTGGCAATACACAACTCTTTCATTGATTCACTGAAGTGTTGTTTGGGATAAAACAGGAAATGATGTCAGCAAACTTTATCTAATCCAGAATTACAGCTTTATTTGTTCTGCATGTGTTTTACACGATGTGTGTCTGATTGAGCTTGCTGTTGAGATAAAATTCGCAACATGCACAGAAATCCGTGCTTAGCCAGCGACTTTACTTGCGAACGTCAACAAGCCCGGTTAGCTCAGTCGGTAGAGCACCAGACTCTTAATCTGGCTGTCGCGGGTTCGAGCCCCGCATCGGGCTTCACTTTTCCGTTTGTTGCAACGTGTTTCTTGATGCAACGAAACGGAATTTGAGCCATTTGCGTTTAGCACTAGACTCGACTTGTTTGCTATTTTCCAAATATCGAAACGATAAAATGTCAAAACAAAGTACCTGATGTAATTGATGGACATTTACGAGATTCGTAACTCCGATCGCATATACTGTGATATGTGCATCTCGTAAGAGCTGTGCTTGTTCAGCGACTTCATCCTATAAAAACAAAATAATACAGTTTTATTTTGAAAATCTCAAAAAATCAATTGCACAGTTTTTCGCATCTCTACAGAAGCTTGGGTTTCCATTGTGAGAAATCTCATAAATTGGAAACTCTTAAACTCTCTTACGTATCTAATTTACCAAATTTTTATGGGCAGATTGTTCCACATAAGAAAGCGACAACAACTAGGACAAAGCGGTTTTCGCTTTTCCGTAATCGATTCACCTATGCGGATAAATGGGGTCAATCGAAAAACACGGGTTTTTGCATAATTTCTGGGAATTGAGTGGGGTACGATCTTAACTCTATAACTTTTTGAGCAAAAAATTGTAGTACAGATCAGAGTATTGGGAAAAAAACTAGGCATTGGGGGGGGGGGAGAGAAAGGGGCTCGCCGATATTGCAACAAAAACAAAATCTCGATTGATCCCAAAGCGAAATTCCCCAGCCAACCAAATCCGTGATCTAACCTGACTTTGCCCATCCGTGACCACGACAGCAACTCGTGGAATGTCACCACCACGGGCGCCCTCGAATCCGCGCTCCAAGGCTAATTTCAGCGCTAAACCGGTGTTGGTCGCACCAGACTGGAAATTTATCCGCTGGATTGCCCATTCGAGCTGGAAACATCGCATTTGTCATTTGGCGACAAAGCGCTGTAGCGGCGAAGAGGTTACCTGAGTAGGGTGAGTGTACTGGTTAAGGGTAAACTCTAGCCGTGGAGTTTCGGCATACTGTATGACGGCCATTCGACTACCTTCAGTGGAAATGTTGAGCCGTTGTGCGAGATGCATAGCGAAGGCAATCTGTAATTGCAGAAATCTTCAATTTCGCCCATTTTAGTGCGACAAGAGCCTGAAACTTTAGCCCTACCTGATTACGAAAAGTATCATCACCAATGGAACCGGAACCATCAAGAACAAGAAGGAGATCAACAGATTTATTACTTACACACTCTAAATGAATTTTTACTTAATTTTCAGGCTCATCGTGCAAATACGGTCACTTACCATGTATCAATTCTGAGTCAACTAATCCATTATCTATGGGGTTAGATGTAGTGGGAAGAAATAAGGAAAACAGCGTCAGCAATCCCTAAACGGTGTCAAAAAATTCCAAAAAAGATCTTTTTATGTCTAAAGTTAGTCAAACAATACTCACGATACGGCAATGTCGGCTGACCATTGCATTTCTCAAACTTTGCATAGGTAAGCGAAGCGCTCAGCTAGCTCATAACGTTCTCATCACCGTTCTTTCAGCTCCAGATAGTGAATGTGAGTAAAGAAATTTCAGCAATACCTGAAATTTTCTGCACTTAATTAAATGGTTATGAGGAAATATCTCGCCATGAGTTACACATCACGGAAGTCGCGTAAGAAAAGTGCGACGCTAGACTGAAAACTATAACAAATTTTAGAGTGAAGAAAAGGCAATATATTGCATCAACAAATTATGGAAGCTAATGTTCCAAACAGGAAAGTCATTGCGTACAGATATGACTCAGACTCTTTTATTGCAAACTGATAGTTCGTAGAGTGCATGTCATACCAAACAGACCTCACAAAGCTCCTTTCACAGTTTTAACTGTGTTTTCCAGAACACTTGTTAAGCATCGATGAGAAAGATCTCTCATCGATGCTTAATAAGTGCGACAAATTAGACTAAGGGGTTAATTTTACGGAGCTTGAAAGTGATCGAGGCTGATGCACTTTCCTACAGCTTAAAATCCGTTTGCGTGAGAAATTTTCCATCAAATTCAGAGTTTTGAACCTTTGCTTGAGTTCTTAGTTGTCTGCGAAAAACTTTGACTGAACGGTTATTAAGTAATGAGCCATATTATAGAATATTAAGTGTAGTAGGAATACAATGAGTAACCAGATATTGACAATGTATTCTCTTAAGACGTGGACTGGTGTTGAGAAATACTACTATCTCGAAGAACATATTTTCAAAATTAGCATTTTTCAAATTCACGCATCAAAATCTAGCAAACCTTGGAGAGGAAGTGAAATGGGGAAAGAAGAAGAAATTTTTTGAAGGTTATTTTAAGGAAAAATGACAAAAATCACCACCACAATCTTAAAGCAGAATTATTTCTCACATCACGCTATCGCTTCATGATCCCTGCCTTTAGGGATCTAAAAATAACAAACTTCGATTTTTATTCCTTGTTAAAGGAATGAAATCTGGAAAAACATCCTGAAACTTCAATCAAGCTCTCATTGTTATCTATCCGCACATTTGCGGCTACTAGTAATGCATTGGAGAGTTGCTTTTCTCTGACGTAATGATCAAAAAGAACATTCTGGAACCAGAAATTGTTCATAGCTTTCTGATAACTTTTCTCTTGGGGTTACGATTTCAGGAATTCTAGTTACACTGAAATTGATAGCAACACACTGATTCGGAGCGATATCTATACCCATTTAGGGCACGTATCATTGACGATGTTCAATGTATCAAGAACCAAAACTGGTTAGAGAGTATGTGGGGAATAATTGAGATTAGCAAAGTTTTGGGAAGCTGCGAGATGAGGAGCTTGCATTTGGGAAAAGTGTAAAAAAAAAGATAAAATTCAGTGAGAAAAGTTCTTATAAAGAGTTCAAAATTCCGTTATTTCGATGAGGTCATAAATGAATATAGAGGAGCAGGCTTTACACTATTCAATAATCAAGCAAAGAAGGGTAAAGGGATCAAAGGATTTGCAAAAAGCTAAGTATAAGAAAGTAGGAAAAGCTTCAGAAATGGAGATCACCAAATAGAATTTATTATAACCATCATAGATCGTAAAAAAGCTCTTGCGCTAACGCAAATGATGCAACGAATTGTTTATCCAAAGCGAAATCTCCAGTGGCCGAAAATAATTTACGAGCAGAAAAAGGATGTCGTAATTCCAATCTGGTAATGAACAGAGTCATAACTCTAACAGGGTCGAGAAGACGAGAAAAAATGTGTGCGTTGTGCCGAGAATCAGCGAGCCAGAGGGAACCAGTTCAGCTGATTGCTGGACGAGTTGGCGAGAAAGTTGTCTAATCCCCCACACAGTGGTAAAAGGGAAAAACATGAGCGATGCTGATTAATGCATCAAGCGATGGCGGTTCTTCTCTCCCCCCGAACTATGCAAAGCGATCACCGACTTCGGATGACCCCGATAACAGGACATTGATAGGGATGGGACATGCTTGGTGATGGTGGGGGTGGAAGTGACGTATGTGGGGAAATCAGCTTGATCAGATCAGATGCATCCTCTTATGTCATTAATGACGGATGAGAAGCTTGAGTGGTGCTGAAAACTTCAGGGGAGAGGGGGGGGATTCTTTAGGATGGGGGGAGGGGCGGTCTAAAGGAAAGAGGAAGCTCACTTGGCGAGATATTACCATCTTGATAGTATTGGCCTCTTGGTGATGATGCTAGTGATGGTGATGATGGCGATGATGGTGGCGGTGATGGTGGAGCTAAGGGTGATAGTGTGATGGTGGTAATGGTGGTGGTAGTGGTTATGGTGATGACGGTGATAATGGTGGTGATTGTGGTGATGATGGATGGCGATGATTGTGGTGACAGTGGTGATGGTGGTGATGGTGGAGATGGTTTGATGGTTTGATGGTGCTGATGATGATGATGGTGATAATGGTAGTAATGGTGGTGATGATGGTATGGTGATGATTGTGGTGATAGCGGTGATGGTGGTGATGGTGGAGATGGTGCTGGTGATGATGATGGTTAAGTGAAGATAGTGGTTATGGTGGTGATGGTGTGTGGTGATGATGGTAGTGATGGTGTTGGATGTGACGTAAATGTGGTAATCAGCTCAATCGCTGCATCCTCTTATGTCATTGATGACTGATTAGAAGCTTGAGTTATAATGAAAAGTTTTGGCGAGGAAAGAAGGGTGGGGGGGGGGGGGAAGGCAGCGCAGAGACAACCAATCTTTCGTACATTTTGCTGTGAGCGCAAGGGATCAACCCAAGCAACTTTTGGGCTCAGCGCAAAATTGGAATTTTTGAAAAGATTTCATTAAACTTTGAGCCCAAAGTAAAGCCGTATGTAATTTGATATTTTCATTGCACAATCCGGGTGGTATTTTACGCAGATGTGCTAGCTACTCAATTTTCCAATCTTTCTTTTTGGTTTCTGTTTTTTTATTATCGGGTGTGAATAATCGCTAACTATTTGCAAAGTTTTCACCGGCCTCTATCAGTAAGTAGTCGTGAAATGCCGGGTTCGATGTGCAATCTCACACACAAGTTGCAACGACCTCAACATGTACAAAATATTTCATCTACTTTGGTAAATGAGACAATCTTCTTGAGCACAATTTTCAAATATTTTGTCTTTGGTGTGGAAAACAAACGCATTAAATATTCTCCAAATAATTCTAAATTTTGCGTAGGTTTTTTTTCTAATTTTTGAGCTTCATTTTTAGAGCAATTAATTGAGATTTTTGTCATTTACATTGCAATGCCTCACGGAAACCAACGACAATGACTGCTTGATAACCTAACACATAATCAGCGAGATCATTCATAGTCAGCTAAAAGTGAAAGTTAGCCGTATAAGGCGAGAAAATATGGAAGCGAGATCAGTGAGAGTGATTTGCAACGCTATGATGAATAGGGATACCGATACGTATCGTTAAGTGGAATTGTTCGCCCCCGGTTGGCGTGAACAAAGATACGATCGCGAGATACCGATTTCAGTTTCGAATAAAAATTGCGCAACTTTTCGGAGCGACTTCTTTTCTAAGATTTGAGACCAGGAATACGTAAAACATTTTAGGTTTCAGCAACTTGAATTGCGAAATAATTGAATATCATTAGAACATTCAAGAGGTACGACCCATCGGTGGATCGTACGTGCTCTGCCATTTTGGACAATACGACCCACGGGTGGGTCGTAAGTTTGACAAAGCGAGAAAGGCTGTCCGGAACGGCAGTAATCAAATCGGCCTTGTCATGAATGTGTTAATGGAAAAACACACTTTTGCCTTACATTGATATCCAGAGATCGAAGGTTTATACTCTTTGATGGGGTAAGAAAAGTATCTAATGGTGACTGCAAATGCGCAGTCATTTTTGAAAAGTATCAAGTTGAATTAAGCCAAGAAAATTGTTTACAATTTTCGCATACCTAGTGGAGCTTTCAAGCACTAAAGAATAAAACGGAGAAAGTTCTGGAAGGGCAAGTCAAAAACCTTCAGTTTGAAGTGAAAATGAGATTAATTTCAAAACATGATATGATAAAAGATTGTAGATCAGGGTACAATCACGTTAAGTAATGAAAAAATGCATTCTTTAAATAATACTTCATAACTTAGG
The DNA here is from genome assembly GCA_958299035.1 of Cylicocyclus nassatus. Taxonomy (NCBI): domain Eukaryota; kingdom Metazoa; phylum Nematoda; class Chromadorea; order Rhabditida; family Strongylidae; genus Cylicocyclus; species Cylicocyclus nassatus. Next base: position 75,088,534 of record CATQJL010000223.1, read on the forward strand.
AAAAATACTTTTAGCTCTTGCTTAGCAAGCCGCGCCACTCTTAGCCCCATACCTTCGATAGTCAAGAGACAGAGCCTAGAAAGTGATAGTTGTTTGAGTTCTTGCCCCCTATAAAAAGTGAAGGTTGTTTTAGAAAAAATGGATGGAAATTTAGAGATCTGAATTGAACCAGGAAACTTGAAAAATTCATATAAAACAGAGGTTAACACATCACAAAATCTAAAACCTTATCTTGTGGTTTCCTAGGCACATTTTTGTCTTCAGAATTGCCGGTTAAATTGGGTGGCAACAGGAACAAAGTTCTTTTCTAATTGAAAAAAAGCGTTAGCTGTGGCGGTAGTTGGAAAACCGAAAGAAGGCGAACTTGTCAACAACTGAGCTGAACATGTTAAACATGTCTGAAAAGTTATGCTGCACATCGACGCCAATCTGATTTTTGGCGCGTCCTTTGAATTTTCACCCCCGCATGGTCGTTTCGTATCCTGCGACGTTGTCTGGATTCTTCCGCTCATCATTCTGAGCAAGTAAAGTCCAAGCTGGAGAAAATTCGTTGCAAAAGCATTGCAAAAGAACAAGGTAAAGAAAAACGCACTTTTTGGTAATTTTTACAAAAAAAACCCAGCATAAGCAAAAAAGTAAGCTCGGCGACGTTGTCTACATCATAGACAGAAACAAGACCTATCGAATACACAAAAAACCGAGTGAAAAGAGTTGTAGTGAAGAAAAAACAAGAGGTTTTCGAAAACTCGGTTTTTCCTATATTTCTCGTTTAAATCATAAAAAGGAGTCTTGCGACGTTGTCAGCGTGAAACTAGAGATCAAGAGCTTTAATATGATTGTCGGAATTGGGCTCTCAACAACGAAGAAAAGGGTACCAGAGCCAAATGCCCCGCGCCCCGCTTTTGGGGTAGCGAGGTAGCGCGCAAGTCGCGGAGACGCAGACGAGCAGCGGAGACAGACCAGAGCCGGCGGGGCATTTGGCTCTGGTCATTGATCTCCGCGGGATCATAACGAAACTCTGTAACATTATATATCGTTGTGATCCTCATGAGACGTCCAGGAGCACTGACAACGTCGCGGGTCTTGAAAATCACTCCATAACGAGATAGACCAGCATTTAAGTAGCGACTTTCTGCGCAATATTTGAGCGCAGTTTCTCGTTTCTATTGAACTCCAGCGGCTTTCATGAACTTCCAACGCTCAATCGAAGTCAGAGAAAGATTAATTGAGAAATTTTGTTCCAGTTCCTCATTGAATTTTTAATAAAAGTCTTTTTGGCAAAAAAGGGCCATAAAAACGTAATCCTTCGGTTTTTTGAGCTTCTTTTGGATGTCACTACTATATTTACCTCGTTCACATCTCTCCCTCTATGGATATGTCATTAGTTATACCATGATATCCGGGGCTTCGCCCCGGATAACTTCCCTCTAGGTGAAGGTTGTGTTCTATCATGACGCTCAAAGTGAAGGTCACCAGAGTACGTGGCTCTATGTATCGAAGGTATGCTTAGCCCTAAGCTTTGCTTTCCTGAGGCGTTGGCACGGCGCTAGCACGAGTTGGCACGCGTGCAGATCTGGATGCAGCCAGCTACTTTATCAATGTGCATTACTTTTTTATGTCTCCTTACATGGTCGGTCCAAGTATTACATATATGCGAAGCGAGACGAAGTCAGCACTATAAAGATTTGATAAAAATAGTTCAAAGTATTTACTCATTACCGCTTATTTCCAGTTAGTGTTATTATTGAACGCTGACATTCCTTCAGTTCGCAGTAAAATTGCTGCTTCTATTTGAGCGATGGGTCGTGCTGCTATGCTCGTTTCTTTGACCACGAAAAAAAAACGAGGTTTAGAAGCTGGTGAAATTTTTCTCGGTAAGTCTTGAAGTGTTGCTTCATTGAACACTCATGTCAAAAACTCTCCATGTGCATCGTTTTTCCAACCTTTACTAAAAACATAGTAAAGAAACGAGCATAGCAGTACGAAACATCGCTAAGCAACAAAAAACTCTTCAGTTCTGAATCAATCATCATAAAAACAAAAAAATCACAATGAAACGACAATAAAAGAAAACTGCATTAGCTTGAAATGCATTTGACGGTGTCGCGCTCTGCCGCAGCTGACGTGCTCTAGTTCAAATTCGAATTCGTCCACTAGGTGTCTAGTGGGGGGAAGACGACTATATATAGATGCAGCGAGCGGTTTGGGATACTTTTCTCACCCTAAAAACGCAAAAAAAAATCACCTTGTCTTCGGAAATAAAAGGAAATCTTCCGTGAATATTCACCTATCTAGTGTTGTCCCATAAGCCTTTTGCGAGGTTGAATAATGTTTCAAATAAAAGACCGAATTGCTACTACTGTTGTTTGAGTACCATAAATCATATGTAATGGTAAATTTGATGGAGTACGGTGGAGCCCAGACTCTAAAAGCCCCCATGTTTTAACTATCTTACATGAGAAAAATCGAAAATCTGTGAAAGTACTACCCCTGTTTCATAGGGTAACAATAAGACAATTTGCACAGTATGCACTCCGCTCTCGAAATCCCGTCTTTAAACATCGGTGTAGATAAGCAAATAAGCAGCGGTTCGCGCAGATTTACGGCAATAGTCTAATCATTATTTGAAATCTGAGGAGAGATCTGCTCTTTGATCAGTGCGGTTTAGATCCGCCAATTCACTTCCTGAACGGCCTGTGAGATTTCGACGAACGTTCACGAATTCTGCTAAAAGAAAAATTACTACGGTTTCTGAGGCCTCAAGGCATCTTTCATATATAGTTCTAACTCCCACACAACTTATTTACCCCTTTGACAAAAGAGACATCAGATTTGAAAATGCAAGCAAGATTTGATTCTTTGGAGTAATAATGCAGAAAGAAACTTCGATTAAGCAGAAGCTCAAACTTGAACGCGATACCTCACAATTAGATAGTATATTCACAGAAACAATTCAAGCACTTTCTCATCAATCCACTTTTTTGAAAGTTAAAACCCCTCCCCCTTTTACTTTTACTTTACTCTTACTTTTACAGTCATTTTATCAGGTGAAATGCGCCCAGCACGGGCAAGAGTGTTTATTTAGTTCGCGTTCCCCCCCCCCCCCCTATTATCGAACTCGTAGCGTCCAATTAGAGAATTGTGAGCGGCGCGTTGTTCGAGCGTGTTCGAATGCAAATTTATTCATGAAGCATAATAAAAGGCCCGCTAACGCCATGGCACATTTATCACCGTACATGTACTGAGCTCGACTGACATCGCACTGATTTCGAGCCACAAGTGTCAGATTGACGTCTTCCAAGAGTTTATTGGATGATCTCTGGCATCAGCATAATAACAACATCAATTTGTATGATATAAGGTATTTTTGAGGTGGTGCATCGTTTACGATGTATTTAATAAATAAATAAATAAATAAATAAATAAATAAATAAGCTCGCTTATACTGACAGCTTACTCCGTATATGGAGCTACCAGCGCAAAGTTGAAAATATTTTTGATATATTGTATTTTTGCTATATTACTTGTTGCGTTCCTTCTTAGACCATTGCTATTTCACGCAAATTGCACCTAATCAGCAGTTTTTGGTTGTCTGTTTACAATTAGCCTTGAACATCTTTAACTGCGACATTTCTTTTACTTTTGAAAATTATGCAAGTTGAGCCATTTTGCTACCGGAGTTGCTTTTTATATATTACAAAACATGCGGTACGATGGTGAACACCAGTCTTATTGTTAGTAAAATCTTGCGCATTACAGACAATGTTTGTTGTCCTGCAATGAAATTTCGAGGCTCATCTTCATGTGAGGTATGATGAAGATGACATGGAACTGCCAAATTTCGCAATGGATATTTTCCAAGCTACTCATGTGAAAAAATCAGGTCTTACAGATCGCGGACTTGCCTTACCAGGCTAAGTTCAAAGTATAAGGTCTTTATACAAAAAAAAGTTTTGCTCTAAAATTAGAATTCGGCTAGCTTGATAAGCCGATTATCATAGGGCTGCCGTCGACTATGAATTACGGTACAAGGATAATTCTTCATTTTGATTACTGTGAGATTACGGCAAAAACCTACAGTTTGATGCCATCATCGCAAATCAGCTGCCAGTCTATGAAATTTCGAAGGATTGATAATTTGTGTGCTGAAACACACCCACTTTTTGTGACACATGACTTCGCACATGTTTGTAGTGCATCTAAGATAGTGAATTAGATTTTTTTATAAATGGAAAAAGGGCTGTCATGGTATAATTGGAGAACTTCTAAATCAAGGATCACGACGAAGCGCAAAGCTTATAAGTAGAGTCAGCAACGCTAATTGAACTGGTACCAAATTTCCCAACTCTTTATTGCTCCTATTGAGTTTTAACTTTCGATCGTCCATAATCTCCTTGAATGTTCTTACTATGATACTGCGTTAATGAAGAAATATGGGTGATCCGTCTACTGAAGCGAATGTAAGTTGAAGCCAGCCCTACAGAATGCTACCCAGAGATAAAAGCCGATGACAGGGAAGGCTATTAGCGATCGAATATTTGCTACTTGGCACTTTAAAGTACACTTAATTAGTTGTAGTTCTTCACTCAAGTACCAGCTCAAATGAACTATTCTAACAATGTTAATTCATACCAATGCAACCCACGCGCAAGTGAAGGGTTATACCATGTTATGCTAAATATATAGCAGAGCTACTGATCTATAGAAGTCGCTCGCAAATAGTCTACAAAAGCATCATTCCTCTTAACACATTTTGATCATCGCTGTAAAATCAAGAGCATCAAATTAATTTGAAATTTTATAGGCTTTTGAGGGAGCAAAAACACGCTTTTCGAGAGAAAACGATTCGTAAAAATCTTCAATCACATGAGAAACCGCAACCATTTCTAATCTAAGGAGATATCATATTCAGAAACCGTCCGCGAGCTTGGATTTGCCATTATAGGAATTTACAAGATTAAATACTTTAACTGATTTATCCCAGAAGCATCTCAGCAAAAAACCAGAACAAAAAGCACTGCTGATGAACAAGAGAACACCAATAAACACATAGATGCATGTATGAATATCTAAAAAGGATGGAACACAGATAAGCTAATGGCACATTGTATCGTATAGAACAAGAAGAACATCTGTATAATAGTTATAGATAATTCACTGGAAAGAAAATGAGATTCTCAACCCCAGTACATACATTACATTCATATTAAACCAAAAGAAACTGCCTTCTCACAATCATATTGAGAAGCAGGATCGAAATAAACAAATTTTAAAAGTTAACATCTCACTCCACAGGACAATAATCATTCTCTTTTAAAATTACTTGAACAAACGCCCGCGACTGGATTTCACAAAATAAAAATGGCAAAAAAAATTATCTTAATTATGAAGTTTCTGTCGGTGCACCGGGAGTGGTCAGCTCAAGAGCTGTAGCGATTGTAATTGGCTTCACGTCGTCACATGGCTCCTCAGTTGGAGTTTTCAACATTTCATTTGGCATTGGAAATGGGATCGTTGGCATCCGTTGTGGCAGCATTGAACTGAAAATGTACATCAATGTATTAATGTATAAATGTATACAAATGTATAAATGCTCGCATTACACTCAATAACCTTCACTAAAGAGCAAATGTAGAAGGTTTGTGAGCCTGAAGTTAACAATATCAGAGAGCGGTAACTAGTACATGTTGATCTATGAGCTAGTGAGCGAATTGCACTATCGCAGACTTCGAAATCGTAGCAGCAATAAGAAATTGTTCATGTCTGCAAAAGGGAGCGTAGGGCACAAATCCCGAGAGTTTTTGTTGCAGACTGGCAAATAAACAAAAAAACCCGCAAAGATTGAAGCTGTCGGAAATTGTCGTCACCATCTGTTGAATGCGATGTAGCAGTGGGTCAGATTGACAGCAACTTTGCTGGAGACAAAATTTAGTCTCGTAGGGTGAGAATAGGTCAATGGACTTGATAATTCCAGTAGCCATCTGGTGTTTATTTTCTAAGGTTCTTTATTCTAAATAAAACTCAAAAAAATTCTGACTTATAAAGCTAGTCTCACTAACAGAAGTCTAGCTAGCAGTCCGCTTTGTCTGGCATCTCAGAAAGTATTATAAAGCAAATTACTGAGTTTATGCTTCCCACAAAAATAGACAGCAGTTCCGCAATTTACAATCGTTGACGAGAAGTCAGTAGACTTATGAACTGGTTTTTGAACGTGAATTATTTTTGTTCACACGCAATTACAACCTACATAGAAAAAGTGAACAAAGACTAACTAATATTTATATACATAGTACTTTTACTTATATCAAAGTTTTTTTGCATCATTCCGAAAAAATCGTATATTTACGCTACAAACGATTGGCATGACTCTAAATTTACTCAAAAGAAAAGTTTATCACCCTCAAAAACATCGAGAAAACGACACATAAGACAATTCGAAAATTCAAGTTTTTATAAAGACATTGGTTAGGTTAAGGTCCATCTTGACAAGAGTAAGTTGTAAAATTTGTATCATACATTAATCTAATTTTTTGCAAGGTGGCTTTCATTTGGGTGCGATCTACTTTCTGTAATTTAAAATTTTCAAAATTCTAATAAACCCGGCCTTCACCCGATCGCCAAAAGTTTCGAAAGTTTTTCAGACCTTGCAACTTTTTTTAATAAAAAATAGTGACAATTTGGATTTCCATTCACATTCACTTCCCAAAGCACACTTTCAACTAGAGATAAATTCAAATGTGGATCATCAAACCCTGATGCCCATCTGTTACAAATTCCCGTACATGACCCGAGCTAAGCGCGGCACGCGTCAAAGCCCCGACATGTTGCGTATTGTTGTTATCGCTATGCTAGTAGCGATTGTCGGTAAGTTGTTGTAAATCTGTCACAGCCCGTTGATGATTTAACACTGGCGGTGATATTTCTAATAAAAATTCGGAACGTGAGAGAGGTATGGGAACAATGAGTATTTTTTGAAGAATAGATATTCTTACCCGGGTGGGTACGCAAACGCAGACTTTGCCCACATATCGTAACCGAATGGGTGCATAAGGTAGGCAAGTTGTGGTGGAATCAATGGCCAAGCAATTCCACCGACTTTTTGACGTTTATCCTTCATTCGTCGATTTTGAAACCATACCTGAAAAAAGTAGTGGAATTATTTGAATTGTGCTGGAGATAAGTCTGCTACCATGTCGCAGGCATTCTTCTCACGACCCAAATTTCGTACTAGTAAAGCACTTAGCGACATTTCTATTCGGACATATATGTCTCTGATGGCTTTTCAAGGCACCAAGCGCCTTGCTATCAATCATCTCTCCGGCTCGAGCATAACACATCTCTTCATATAGCTTTATGCAGTCAAATCCCCCGTCTCCCCCGGGGGACGTATGAATTACGCCTTAAGAGTTTTCCCCCCGACACCCCATCTCACACGCCCATATACACACATCTAGAGAGCCATCAAGCACATCGCCCGAGACTACGGTAGCTTATTATAGATAATGGGGTACGGTAAGTCAATAACAAGGCGTGGAGGGGGGGGGGGGACAATTTTGCGCGAAGGAAAGCAAATGCGACTTTAGGGAATAAGAAGAGGGCAGTGGTGGGTAGAAAATGTATTGCCGAATGTACATACAACCCTCTTCTGGAAGTGCAACTGATGGGGGGGGGGGAGGAAGAGGAGGGAGGGGGGCATTTTTTGGAGTACAAAATCTTGAAGTCTATTCCTTACCTTGATAGTTCCTTCTGGAAGGTTTAGCTCCGCAGCCAATTCACCTCTCGTTTTTCGTGACACATAATTCTCCTTTGCAAATTCGCGCTCCAATCGACCAATCTGCTCCCGTGAAAATGCTGTTCTGTAGCGTCGAATTTGGCTATCATCCCGGGGATCTGAAAGACTATCATTTTCAACTCATTATAGGAGATTTTGGTTACTGTGACATCATGTGAGATCATTTATTACTTCTTATTAAAGGACGCGGATTACGGTAGCCGCGTCTGCTAAAAAATGTTTCCATTTAGAGCGCATCAGCCTTATTGGCTGTCGAATGTTTTTGCATTCGAGCTCATTCTCGCTTGAGCTCGTTCGCGATCATAGAGCCGAGCATTCTCCCTGGCGCAAAAACATTTAATCGAGAAAATGGGTTCAATTAACACTGGCGCGTTACGTGAGTATCGGTTATACGCCGCATTTACGAGGTATACGGTCGCGATGTCGAGTCGCGAGAGAGAGTCTGTGTGTCTCAATTACTTCTTATTACCAGTTTGTGAGTAATTAACGCAGAAATTATCCATGACAGCGTGTGCACAGCACACGGAACGCGCTATGAAATGCGCCAATTAAATTGCACACAGCATTATTGAACGATTAGTGGCTAGACGTGGAAAAACACGAGCATTTAGGGGTACGGTAGATGTTCATAAATTTTATGGAAATATCATCTATTCTATGACTAGCAGACGCAAGACCGCATTGCGGACATTGTTTTAACAAGTTTGAGTTTGTTCTTCCATGTTTCCAAGGAGTGAGTAAACCTGGACGAGATAATTAACAAGTATAAACCTGCTAAGTACAGATTAGCTTGATCAGACAATGTGTGCAAAGCGGTCTCGCATCTCCTAGTCATAGAATGAATCATTAAGAACAAGAGACAGTTTGTGGACCAAGAATGCTACCGACTCAATAAATAGCCAATACCCATGAAGCTTCCAAACTCTATTTTGTAGAAACATTATATCGTTTGAAAAGTGTAGAGACGAACTATCGTCTTCTCAAAGCTGTGAACTCTTGCCACAATTTCAAGGAACATTCCTTGTAAAGATCAACACAAAAACAATTTTTTGAATGAAGTACCCAACTCTTGATTTTCGAAGAATTACACAACCGAAAAGTGTGGAGAACGCTCAAAGAAGTTAAGCAGCTAATTACTTATTTGAAACAACAAAACACTCCTTCGCACGCATTTCACTTAGATCTCACAGCCCTCATGAAGACCAACGCTGAAACAAAACTTCCTAAAAAGATTGAAAGCCTTTTGAAAAAACGGAGATATCATGTTTGGCCCCGTATTTAGTAGAATGATGATATGTGCAATTGCACAGATTCTCGCAATTCGCAACCTCTTCTGGGACTCCACACGCTCCATACGCTGTGTCATCTTGTTTAACAAGCTAAATCTTGTTCATCCTTTGATTTTGAGCAGTAAAACACGGGGAAACTTGTTGAACTCGTAAGTGCAAAGCGTTTCCAGTTATTATGTCTGACTAGTCTCAGATTCTTTACAAGACTTTCGGCTTTGCAGTTCCAAATTCATTTTTCATGATTGCTCTCATCTGGTGCATTAGTTTTACACATTTTAGGATTGACGAAGAATATTAAGCAATTTTCAAATTATTTATGAAAAAGAACAGAGAGTTGGTAGCGGCTAAGCAGCTTTCTAAAACTTAGCACAAAAGAAACCATTCATTCTGGATAGATTAGAACGTATTGAATTATGTAACTGTGGATTGGTAACATGCAAGCGATAGTTTTTGCAACTTATTTTCATTATCACAGTTTATGGAAAAGGTGAAAAAGTTAGAAGAATCAAGAATTGTGTCACGAGTCAGTTGATTTCTAGAAAGATCGAGAAGAAAATTTAGAAAATTAGATTTAAACAAAAGTACAGTAAAGGTTCTAATGTGACCTTATACAGAGAATGGGTTATTTCTCAAAAGTGTAAGTGATAAACTCCACAAAGTTTTCCGGATGTTTATGGGTTAGGAATTCGACCCATTCTCAAAGAATGGTGTGAGGCCTCAAACGATAGAACCATTATTATTTCATCAATGAAGTAGTTAATAGCTTGGAATGAGGCAAATCTAGAGTTTGAATTTGTCTCCGCAAAAGCTTTTTGAAATCGTCTCAGGACCCCTAGTTCACTACTATGCAAGCCATTGTCTTTCTTTTTGTGGATAGCGTTCCACTCCCAATGTTTTCCTTTCGCTAAGTTTTGTGCCATCGTACTGTAATAAAACAGCACTGAGCGGCACTAAACACCGCGGTGAGGCTTTGTCAGGTACAGCATCTGTTTTCACCCTGGGTTTGTAGGGGGAACTAACGCGTGCCATATTATGGCTACGGTAATCAGTAGCCCTTTATTGCTATAATGATATAAATGTGAGTGTTATTGTTCAGGAAAAAAAGTCTGACAGGAAAGATCAAATTTTGCTCGCACAAAAAAGTGTGTCATAGCTACCGTATCATCAGCGAGCAATTATTGCGCGCCGCTCTTCATGCGCATCTCGCGGGGCCTCTGTCATATAATCGTCCGACTAACTAGAGAACAAGTTTTTTTTGCGCGTTCCACATTGCATCAACGATGGGCGGTGGAAGCGGCGGCGCGGCTCGCGCGGTGCGACATTTTTACGATCGCGCGGTTTCGCATTTACAACACATTCCGAGTAAAAAGACTTACCGCGCGCTCAATGGTCACGACAATCGCATCGCTGCGCGATTCAACCTGTGCGCGGTCGATTACCGTAATCCCAGCGCAACACAAACTTCGACACGCCGTTTACAACATAATCGCGCGATCAGATGTGCTGCGTTTTGTGAGATCAGTTTTATGAGGGGAAAATCGCCGCGCGACACGATGGGAAATGTGGCTCAGTATCGAGTTTTTCTGTACATAATACAGAACCGTATAATTCGTGTGATAAGGAGAGAGAGTTGGTTTTTGAGCTTAGTGTCTGCGGTCAGTTTAGATGGAATTACCGATCCGCGCAGGAGTTTTGGTTTAATAAGGCTAAATTGATCGCTAACGTAATCTCGACGGCTTTCGAACGCTTCCCGCTGATGCCAAGAAGTATATAAGTGCGTTAAATGGTTGGTCATAAGAAGCATGGAACAATAAATCACGAAAAGACTTTGAACAAATATTTGGAATAATGCAAAGTAAGAAAATTGCAAGCTAGATTTGGGATTTTTTTCCTTCACCATGTTTTTCTTTTCAAAATGAATTTAAAAGTGAAATATCTTCGACCCGTTTAAAACGAAGTCACAGTTTGTAAATTTAAACAATTCGTTGGAATCTTTTTTCGAAAAATAGATCCGGGTGGGGGAACGAACTCAGCCAGTTTGAGCCCGCCTTCGCTGGCAACTGGTCCTTTTGCAATATTGTTGGATGTCGTTGCAGTACCAGCAGTCCGCGGAGGCGGTTCAAGTGGCGGAGTTCGTTCCCCTACTCAGTAGATCCCAATGCCTTCGAACCTTTTTTTTTCAAAACCGTCGAAGAAAAAATAATAAAAAATCTTCATATTCTCGAGTATCACTCAAAATTTTTTGAAAAGTTTTTTGGAAGTGAAAATCACGCGCAGGAACAAATTTGTATTTCTTCAGACTAGCATATGTAGACAGTAGTTGACAAATAATGTGATTTACCGTGAAATTATTTGAAATTTTACAAGTGAAAAAATCTTTATTTCTCTACTGACGATTTTATGGTTTCCGTCTTAGCTTTGTATGAATGTTGCAATCTACAGCGCAATCACCTTTTTGAACATTTTTTGTTTTTAAAACTATCCATAATCCGAAACATTGCAATATTTCCCACGCATCATATCCTCACTAGGATAGATCTCTATAAGAAACCTCATCTTTATACAACAGCAAATCTCAGTCGTATCAAAAGGTAACAGATGAGGTAGCAGGCGCGCAATGCGCGTTTTTGTCAGGAGCTGGAGACAATTAAGTGCATGTAAATCTGTGTTGATTAGCTCATTAATCAACGTATGTCGTTTGGTGATGGGCGAGAACGCAGGGCCCCGTCCATAATGTATGCGAAACGAAGCACAGTAATTAGCTCTCTGACACTGCACTCTATACACGATCGTTTGTCAGTACGACAAGCGTCTTGAGAAGAGGGAGAAAGGGAGTTCGAGTTTGAGGAGGAGAGGCACGACAAAGGAAGTGATGGAAGCGTTGGAGACATTTGCAAGCATTTGTAGCATTGTGAATAGAGATTGAATGGTTTAGGTGGTTTTGTATTGTTTTGATGGGTATTGATTGATGTGATTGTAAGAAGGCGCTGATTTGAGTTATAGTATGGAGAAATGTACTGCAGTTTCACGGTATTTTCTAGAGCGAAGAAAAAGAGTAGATGCCAGAAATAAGAAGAATAAGAGAATGAAATAATTGTAGTTGTATGCACTTCAACCGAATTGAACTTTCATTCTAGGATAATTGAGTTCACAAAAAGTCAACTTCACTGTGACTAAAGCTTGGCTAACGGTTCTGAAATAACTGGAGTTCCTTCATATTTGGCTGTGGATAGCCAAACTCTTAAGTCAAACTGAGGTTGATCAAAGGAATTAATTGTCAGTTATTAAATCAACATTTACAAAAAACGAAAAGGCTCTACAATGTTTCATGTTCCTCCTTCTAGACTGTTCATGGAGCTTATAACGCATTTTTTTTTGCTTTACCTCCTATCTCGTCATTTTTTTCGTTAATTTTATTAGCCCAAAGGCTGTTATTCACAAGATTTGCGGAAACATAATTCTTGGTCTTCGGTAAATAGGATAGCACAGGTTCCAGCATTTCTGCAAAAGGTGTTTACCTAACATAGGACTTGAGATCAAAATTTAGAGCTTCAATATGTTAAAGACTCGCTGTGCTGGCAGGAATATGAACTAAGGAATCGCTTTCACATTTTGTTTCAGATTGTCCAAAAAGGCGTGCTCATCTCAAAAATGTGCAAATTTTCTGAAGAAGGGAGATATCCTGAGATAAACGGCTCTTTGGCATGATGTTGCCTATTTCATTGTGATATTAACCAGCCGTCAATGATCAGTTACATACTTATGACGAGCAGAAGGAAATTATGCAAATCCGTTGATCTGTTGCCTTGGCGCCAGCGACAGAAACAGTCTCTTGCCCTAATCTTGATTAGCTCAAGTGCTTGTGTTGAGAAGCCTATCATTATGCGGATGTTATGCCTCTGCTTATAGTTCTTGCAAGAAGAAGTACCGGTTTTGGTGGATCGCCTTCAGCAAGAAGTCAAATAAAGAATAAGCTTACCAGGGTTAGCGTAAGGATGATGTCGAGAGCTGCTGGGTGGAAGTCGAAGTTCACGTTGTGGACAATCTTCGTCCGAGCTGGCTAGAGGGGTTTGTGATGTGGAGGAGGATGAAACCTAGAAAAAAGGAGATTCGAATTCGGGGGTCCTTTGACAAAAAGTGGCAAAATCCAAACAAAAAAGGGAATTTGAAACATTTTTTCGCCTTGCAAAAGAGTAAGAAATTCTTTGTTGCCTCAAGTGAACTGTGAGAAGACTTAAGGGCAAAGAAAAGTGAAAAAGTTTAGGATTGCTGGAGTTATCATATGTGAGGCTTTATCTGCAGATAGAATTCTATGCAAGCACAAAATTTTTTTTTGGCAAAGACGGCTTTGTAACATAGATTTGATTGTAAGAAAAAAATCCAAAGTGCCATGATAAAAACAAGTAAAAATGTAAGGATGCACACAGATGAAGAGTTTCGTCAAAATCATGGCGAAATTTTGGAATTCAATTGCTTCATTTTCCGGAAAAATCTTAAAAAATGAAAAATTCTAGCCAGTTACCTTATCACCGATAAGCGAATCAATGGCAAATGATTGCATTGTGAGTGCTGCTGTGTATAACCGGACGGATGTGTCTCTGGTACGGATTGACAGAGTGAAGAGGGTTGAAGGCCGTGAAAGAAGGCGCACCCACTTAGTTGTCGGTGACGAGCCGCTGCGCGGCGATACGGTAGCGCGTCACGCCTCTTCTCGCTTAGACCAATCAGCACCGGACTCATTGCAGATAATTGACGCGCAAGAGTGTGACACGCGCGGAGGGAGCAGGCGACGAGAGTAGCGGGGAACAAGCGGTTTTTTTTCTCCAAGGGTTAACGACTTTGCGTTTTCTTAAAGTTATGATCAGAGACAATTTTCGAATGATTTCCTGTTTATGGAATTAGCTCTGTGCGGAATGTGCTGTGACCTGATGTTTATTGAAACTGTGCTGAAATTTTCTTTCTCAAGAAGTAAGGGAATTATTAAATTCACAAATTAGAGCTACACTGCACAAAGGCTAGCACTTTTCTAAATTGAAATAGTATAAAAATCAATATGTATATATCAGGAAGTTCGTCAAGAAGAATTATTTTCTCCAGAACCATTTCACCTTATCACAGAAGAATATATGAATTTCATATCTTGCTGTGTGAAGCTGAGATTATTAGCCATTTCATCGAAAAAGGTGACGATGAGAAGCTGAAATCCCGGTTGTTTGATAGATGATTTAGGAAAACAAATAGCTTGTTCCGTAGAAAAACTCATTTAATTGTCATCGTATCCAATCACCGATACACTTATTTCTGAAAATTTACCTTTAAGCATGGTAGAGTAGAAATTTCCAAACAGGGGGAGGAGAAAAGATTGAATCGTTGCTGTCTGGCTAAAGTTTTTAAATATGCGAAATCATCGTCAAATTTTCGCTGAGACTTTTCTGTACGATCATCATTCCCATCAGGAAAGAAAAAAGAAATGATTATGCGGTGCTTTTTTGCAATGACTTTGCAAGAAACATCAACTTAAAAATTCAAAATCTTATTGCTTTTCATTGAATTTATTTTTTTTTAGTCAGAGGATGCACTTTATGGTCGATAACGGTGTTCACGCTCTCCGGAAAATGTCCAGACTGCTAAGGATGAACTCAGCGAAAGTCAAGCTGTTTCAAATTTGCGTGACCATAGCATTCCCGTAAGACTCGGATCAAAAAATACGACAAAATGCTTAAAAAAATAAGACCTGGAAATCAAATGAAGGCTATTCCGTTTTCCCTGTTACCACTTCCATTTCTGACATAAAACCGAAGTATCAGCATGGCCGATGTCAGAAACATGAGCAATTATCTCCCAAAGTGTGTGGTGTACGTCCTTGCTCGCAGCGCTTCATTATCACACGGATTCGTCGCCGTTTACGACCGATGCATGTCTTTATTCGCAACAACCGCAGGTGCGGCACTTCCGTCGCAATTTACGATCACCAACTACAAACATTTGCCTCTCACCGTCCCCGACCCTTATCTGCTGTCTGTGTGTGGCCGAGAAGATGAGACGCCGCTTATCGATATCCACGAGTTATGTGCGCGTGTTTGGGTGTTGCGTTGTGAGCATCCGGTGGAAAGGGGGAGGAGAGTGGCTGAAAAAATTGGAAGAAAATGTGGTTCAGTGGAAAACTTGAAAATTTGTATGAACACATATGGAGAAAAAGCTTTTTCCCAATTTGTGTTATATGAAGAACTCTCCTCCCATCAAAAATTCAAAAAACTTGTAATGATGTGAGAAAGACTATGACCTAAGGAGTTCTGGAATCGCTCTAAGCTCTCTCAAAACCTTCGTTAAGGGCCTCATCTTTTTTATTATTGCTGTGTAGCAATCCAATATTTTTTACACTCGCAGCCAACTACGAGAATCTTTGCGGAAGAAGACATAGAAGGTATTTTTGATTGCAAAAATTATATTGTCTGTTCGGTCTTAAACATTATGTGAATCAAAACCAAAAAGACTTTGTACTCCTAAGTCAACGATCCGATGCTATTTTGAAAATCACTTTTTTTGCTTTTAATAATGTCTGCGATATCCAAAAATAATTTAATTAAAAGCTGCGATGATGGTGCTTTCTTAATTTCCTGTCAACGTGGTTGTATCTCTGTGTATGAAGAAGCTGAAATTAAAAAGCTGTGTAAACGAGATGGTTGTCTAAAATAGCACAAATGGCAGAAGTGAAGTTGGAAATAATGCAAGAATCTTCACAACTGGCCTTCTTTAGTCTCACTCAAACTTACAAAACTGCACTTCTATGGACTGGCACAAATGCTCAACTGATTCTTATTTTTGTCTGCTCCAGTTTGAAAAAGTTGTTATTTCAGGACTCAGAAGTTTAACTTCTTTTGTTTCCAAAAACAAAAAGAAAAAAATGAAATCTAAGCAAAAATAGCAATTAATTTCTCGGGTCTAATTTAGTAAAGATTCTTGTGCAGTAAAGTCTTGCAAAAGGAGACATTGTCAGGAAAAATTAGGACCAATGAAGAATGCACTTTGTCAGCCAGAACGACTATAAAATTGCCCGGAAGACAAATCTTTTCTACTTGAAAATTAAACTTTCTTCTCTTTGACCTTGACTTTGATATAAAATGGATATACCTCGAGATCCTAGATGAAACATGTTTTTGGATTTTCATTTTTCTTCTTCGTTTTTCCAGCCTCGAAACCTCTCGGCACTCTCAAATGAGCACGATGATCTATTTCCACACTCCCAGTTTAGCGAGTAAACGAGCACCAGTTCAGTGACTAATCACCCAAAACTTCATTGTCTTCACTTTAGCACTCGTAAACCCAGATACGTAATGAAATAAGCATGTTCGCGTTTTTGCGCGAGGAAATCATTTCATGAATGCCCTTGAAGCTGATTGGGAATGTCAGCCGCCTCTAGGGACCAATAATTCTTGAGATCGTGAGGGGAGAAAGGGGTGACATACATAAGAAATTCGAGTTGTTCAGAAGGGAAAGAATTTGTGTTTCGAATTTATTGTTTCGTTCCATATGAATGAAAAAAAATGGAGTTGGTAGGATTTGGAAATGGCAATAGAATTTTTTGAATCAGATAACGTAAAGTCGAAGACTCCTTTAAAATTTAGGTATTTCTTCCCATTTTTCGACCCATTATCAAGAAGATTTCTTTTTTCATACAAGGAAATAGTTTTGACTTTCTCTTTCTCTTAAATAATGCACCGCATCATTCGAGCATCTTCTAATTTACATGTCATCCATACATATTGCCAATGCTTGAAGATGCGCCTGATGCTTTGCGTTCGTCTCGATGGCTCGTTTGTCAGGATTTAGCGCAAATTATGCATTTAGCCTGACCGCAGTAGACATATAGCCTCAAATCAGCGCCAGCAAATCTCGTTTCCAATCAAAATACGCCTATTTATTCTAATAGCGCTATGTAGACTACTGTAATGCTTCTTTATTTCCGTGGAAAAAAATGAGCTTGGAAAGTTTGTAGGGAGGGAAATTTTACTTATGCCATACTTCTAATTTACTTATACTCTACGATATTTTAGAAATTCGAGAACTCCTCCGGCTCTAAGGAATTCGCTTGTTTTAAAACAGACAAGAGCAGAAACCTTGCATTTTCTAGGAGTGTTTGAAGAAAAAATCCTTAGACACATGACAAGTATACAAATGTAATAAAAAGTTATTATTCTTTTATTGCTGAAACCACTAATTCTGTGGCCGTGTTCATCATTGCTACCTTGAGGTAAAATGAGCCCTGAGGTAGGAATTATCACTCAAAACCCGTATTCATCAATGTATCTTGAGCAGTGGCGTACCCAGGATTTCGGCTCGGGGGGGGGGGGGGCGGCAAAAAAACTTTTTAAATGAAGGCGCGTGGGGTTAGCCACGCATTCCGAAAAGAATTTAAGGGGCCCGAAAAATTTTTTTATAAGGCTATTTTGCATTTTTAAAAGATTTCAAAAATTATTTTAATGGTTTACAAAAATAAACAAGTCGCTTGCACATTTTTATAACTCATGTAAGCAACTTTCAAAAATTTCGCGACCCGTTCTCGGGGGGGGGGGGCCCTCGCCTCTCCCTCCTCCCGCCTCTCCCCCCCCCCCCCCGCCTCCCCTCCCCCTTCGGTACGCCACTGATCTTGAGGTAAATGATCAAGGTCAAATCAACTTTAAAAATGATTATATGTGGAATGGATGATACCTTGAGGTGAATTCTACCTCAAGGTATCCTTATCAGCGATAAATCCGTATTCATCAAACTCGATACCTTCACCTCAAGGTACATTCACAATAGAAACTTTTACACTAGCAAAAGGCAAGGTCAGGGCCGGTAGTAATCTACCCTACCTGGTGGCATCATAGATGCCGGCAAGTTGGCACACATCGCGGAAAGATGCCAATTCCGCCGGCAGCTCGCGGAGTGATTGTAGGTTGATAATCTTACGTAACCTTAGCACGCAATCATTTCGCACATTGAATTTTGACGACGCAGACAGCCGCAAAATTGCTACCTCGCCCACGGTCGAACCTATGTGCGTTAACTTGAACTGCCATCACGTTAACCATTCGACCATTCGATCAGCAATTGTCCTTTGCACCAGCAATAGGAGGAACGCGCTGGTAAATGGCTGTCTGTAAGAGGGATCGATACGTTGCGTGAGAGACTTTGACCTGAAAGAACAGCTGATTGATATGAGCGAGAGAGGGGCGAAATCAGTGCAAACGAGATTTATAAGGGATTGCCAAAAAAGATGATGTTCTTTATGATTCTAAGGCATTACTGGATTTTTTCTCTATGAGAAAATCGTCGTTTTAAAAAGAAAAACTCATATAATGAGAAAAATGATAGTTTTTTTGATGAAAA
This sequence comes from Cylicocyclus nassatus, assembly GCA_958299035.1. Taxonomy (NCBI): domain Eukaryota; kingdom Metazoa; phylum Nematoda; class Chromadorea; order Rhabditida; family Strongylidae; genus Cylicocyclus; species Cylicocyclus nassatus. Next base: position 75,106,987 of record CATQJL010000223.1, read on the forward strand.
GTAGAATTTTTGATTTTTTCGCCTGACGTGAATTGTGTGATATCGCCGCAATTCGCAAACTCGCAGACGCCGTCGGCAAAGGTGCCACCACCTCGACGTGGTAGGGGCACGTCGAGATGCCGGCAGCTCCCTCACTCAAAAGAGCACGCTATTTCCCGTGCTCTCTGACCTGCCGGCAGATGCCATCTCGCGGATTCCGCCAACTTGCCGGCAGGTTGCCGGCAACTGACCTCGCGAAGTTGCCGGCAGCTCCTCCTGGAATTCCAGATATTTTACTAAAGGAGGAGTTCTGGAGCCGCAGATTTTTATGAACTTTTCTACAGAGTCGAGGCGGCAACTTTATCGAGAAAATTTTTTGAAAAAAGGCCTGGGACGGCCCAAATTTCGGTTCTTAGTTTCTGGCCACCTCGCGGAAAGGTGCCAGCAACCTGCCGACGAGACCTGCCGCCAGGTCGGGGCGATTACTACCGGCCCAGGAGTGATATCTTTTTAAATCTACAAGGTTTTAGAGGATGTATTCTCACACGAACAGTGAAGTGACAAAACTGAACCCATTGCAGCAATTTTGTTCAATTTCATTGAGATTAACTCGAGTTATAGAAATGTAAAGAAATTAGTACTACACTTCTCTTTCATCCTGTTAATATGTTGTGAGTGTTTCAAAACTCCTGTGAAAAATGTTTTAAACCAGAGAAAGTTAAACACACCCTTTATTTGCTCCAACAGCATTTCGAGCATAGCATACTGAAATTACAAGCTGAAAATTGCATAACCCAAAAACAATCGCTTTGCAAGCTCTAATCCAAAAAAGCCAGTGTTGACGTTTGTAAAACGCAATTCTTCAGCCTTGTTTAGTTAGTCGACTCAAATTTCACTGAAAGGCATCAGGTAGGCATCGCAGCAGAGAATTTTGTAAATCGCACTTATTGTTAGAAGCAGATATTTTCGCGGATAGAGTCTTAAGACCTAGAATTGTTGAACATGTGGACCCTATCCTGTCCAATTCACCAACTGTAGCCTTTCACACTTTGAAGACATAATTATCCTTGCTTGAATATTATACGGATATTAACAAAGCAATTCACCGCAAGTGCGCCATGCTCTTCTCTGAAAAAAAGTTAGTGTTTATCATGCTGGCACAGGTAATTTTAACCTTGAGAGACAAATTTTGATGAATACGAAATTATACCTTGAGGTAAATTCTACCTTGAGGTAGCTTCTCAAGGTAACTTATATTGCAGTAGGGTTCATTTTAATCTCACCATTGCAGCAGAAGCAGCTAAAAACTACGTGCCAAAAACTCACACATCCTTCAAATTTCAGACTCTGAGAGCGCACAAGCGGCGAATTTCCAGTAATTGAAGACTTTGGGGCAGCCGTAATGCCACCTACCCGCACTCTTTGATGTAATAATATTTACACTAAGCGAGCAGAGATCCTTGATTTGTCAAAGACCGTTAGTTTGCTGTAAAAGGCTCTCGGCTAGCTAGCTCACAGAAAGTGTGGCAACCGCTCGCAGTAGTAGTTAAGGGCCACGGCTCGTCCGCTCCCACTGTCTATAAGGCCCGTATGCACGTCCCCGCGGGGAGAAGATGGGATCTGAGAGGGGAAGCGCCATATCTCACTGCTCTGGATATCTTTCTTCTTTCTTCTCTATCGTGCTTATAAGGGTTCTCATACCCTTATACCTGTGCATAATAGATGTCAGGTTACTGCTATACAAGATTAAATATTTACTATTTCTTCCGATCCCTGGGGATCCCCAGGGGATCATCTCACATTTTCAAAGTTATTTATCTTCCTGAAAAATCAATGAAGACGCTGCAAAATTGTACTGAAGATATACTACGATACTGCTGAGCACGTTTTCGACAGAAGAATTGGAATCTGAAGATTTTCTTAGCAGTGCTGTAGGGTATCCTCAGTACAATTTTAGAGCATTTTCATCAAGTTTTCAGGAAGATAAATAACTTTGAAAATGTGACGTGATCCCCTGGGGATCCCCAGGGGATCAGACGAAATAGTGGATATCTAATCTCGTATGGCAGTAACCTGGCATCCGTCATGCGCAAGTATCAGTGCATGAGAACCTTCAAAAGCAAGACAGAGAAGCAAGACAGAGAAAGAAGAAGAAAGATACATAGACTAGCGAGAGATGACGCTTCCCCTCTCAGATCTTCTCCCCTCCCCGCGGGGATGTACGTGCATACGGGCCTAAGACGGCACTTTGGCAAAAAAGCAAAAATAGGCACCGAACTACGCATACCACCGCTAAGGGACATTGCAGTCCCTTAGCGGTGGAAGACTCTATGTCGCCGAATTTGGAAGCGCCCGCGACAGACATTGGCTCAATCGCATGTTCGCTCAGTCGCGGTCTGTGCTGCATGCGCGCTGCATGCGCGCGCCGGAGAGATCGCAGAAAATGAGAAGAGAACGGACAAATCGTGACAGATCACTGCAGCAAACGCAGACCTGACGTTGGGTAATGGCAGTGCGGGTGGGCATCATGTCAATTCCGACCTGATCCGGAGTGCAGACTGTAGTATTAGGTTTTTACATAAGTCTTGTTACACTTAAATTCTAGTGGCGATAAATTATGCACCTCATATTCTTTACAGGACCTCGGGATACCTTTCGATAGAGCAAAGCAAGCTTTATAGGAATGTGTGCAAATGTTCGCACCAGCTCCGATCCACCGTAAGTTTGCATCCAAATTCTGAGTTGTAAGAAGGCTCAAAAATTGCGAAAAATTCATATCCTTGTTCAGAAAAATCCTACGAACCTCCAACTTGCTCATAAAAATTGTCCACTATATCAAACACTATTATGTAGCGTTGCTGTATTTTTTCCTCATCTGACAATCGAAAAAACGAAAATTTTCTTGTTTTTACAAAAACGGGCTACGTTGTTTCTATTCGCGTAGCTGTATACTACAAGCCCTTGGAAGTATGACCGTAAATTTTCAGCTCTCGAAAAGCCCCATTTTTCGAAAAAATACCAAATTTAGCTTCTCTCACTCGGGTGTTCAATATTAAAGTAGGTTTTAAAAACTAAGATTTTTCGAGAGAGCTGAAAATTTACGGTCATACTTCTAAGGGCTTATAGTGTACAGTTACATGAAAAGAAACAGCATAGCTTCGTTTCTGTAAAAAACAAAAAATTCTCCTTTTCTCGATCTCTAGATGAGGAAAAAATACAGCAACGGTACATAATAGTGTTTAATTAGTGGGCAATTTTCATGAACAAGTTGGAGATTTGTAGGATTTTTCTGAACTAGGATATGAATTTTTCGCAATCTTTGTGCCTTCACTGCGACTCAGACTTTGGATGCGAAGTTACAGTGGGTCGAAGTTGGCGTGAACTTTTGCATGCTATCATGTAAAGCTTCCTTTGCTCTATCGAATGGTATCCTGGAGCCCTGTAAAGAATATGACGTGCATAACTTATCGCTAGATGAGTGTAACAAGACTTAACAACCTAATATTTACGATCTGCGATTTGAGAAATTTCCACAAGGACCGCTCTGGGATAAATTACAAAACGAGATTGATATGTTTAAGAGTGTCAGGCTGTGATTACCTGGTAATTCTCTTTGCCTTTCTCATCCGCTCCTCTAGCGGCGCAACATACGCAAAGCCAGTATTGCGTGCGAAAAGGTCCTAAAATGTATATACCCACAAAATGAAAGTAGATAAGAGAGACAATCTTTACACACCGCTGAGAGTTATGGCATGCCGTAAATGAGCGCCACCGCACATCGTGTAAGATGAGGTAGAATTAATCTTGAGGTTCTTTGATGAATACGAACAGCCTTAGGCCCCGGACAGACTTTACGCGATTTGATCGTCGCGACTGAATCACGACGATCAAATCGCGTAAAGTCTGCCCGGGGCCTTAAAGGCAGTGGCTCGGCAAAACTCAACAACTCAAAATTTTTACGCGGTAGACTCCTTATTGCCCAAGTACGAAAACAGTGCAATTCTAGTTGCACAGCATGCCTTCCTTGCCGGGAAAATTGCTCTCAAACTTACACGCGCAGGCCATTCTTACACGCATCTGGACGAGTTGGCAATTTCCTTCCCAGCATTGGAGGCTGCCCGCCGCAATGCTATAACCATTGGGTCCTGCAACGATTCGGCGTCATCAGCCTTGCAGCACTCGTCCAATTCCAAAAAGAAGGGCGTTGAAAAACGCTCGTTTTCAGCATTTTCAAGCTCTCAAAAGTCGATTCTCGGAATCAGCGTATTGAATAACCCCAGGTAAGCGAAAATTTGACTATATTGAGATTTGCCGAGCCACTGCCTTTGAAATAGAGTGTATCTTGAGGTATAATCTACCTCAAGGTTCATTTTACCTCAGGTAACAATGATGGATACGGCCTCTGATGTTGATCTCAGAAGCTATTCTTTACAACTAAGAAATTTTTTGAAACAAAACCCCTACTAATTTATTTATTTATTTATTTATCAAATACATCGTAAAAGATGCACCACCTCAAAATTGAAATACAAACAGACGATTGAATATGGAACGGGTGAGAGAAAAAGGCAAGAGTGACCTCAAATTTGCTCTCACTTTCGAGTCGTATCCAACTGACAAATCTAGTAGAGCTCTTATATGATTTCGGGAAAATGGTAAAGCTCATGGGCTGCCGATAAAGGCCAACGTTGTTGAAAATGTGACTTTTGGGACTGGATGTGTTCGATGATGATGTAGGTAACTAATGTAGAGGCGATGGCGTTGAGAATTAGGATTTAAAAAAGTATGAGTAGATTTCTTATACATTATCAGGAGTTTCGAACATATGCACAGCGACCAGCAAAAGTAGTATATATTAATTATATATTATATATAATATATAATTAATATATACTACTCATTACCGATTATATATTATATATTATTATTAATATATATACTATCAAAGTTTGTAAGTGGATAGAGGACTATATGTCGCCGAAATGGGGTGTTCTCCCCCGCGGTCATTTGCAACAAGTATGCACTCTTTCACATGCGTGGAGGTTGGAGGTGGACATGCCAAAACTATTGTAATCAAAAAATATGCGAGGATGGTCAGAGGTCTTAGTCTGAAAACTACTAGATTAACTAACCAACACATCATTTTTTTGCTTTACACCAAAATAATTTGCTTCCAGTGGCCGTATTCACCAACGAACCCAGTGGTTCAGGAACCTATTGGGTACTGATGAGATCGGTATTCACAAAGTTAGGGGGTTTGGAACCCAGTGGAGTTAAGACCCAGTGGGTTCCGAAACCCACGAAAAGACACCTAACCGGTATTCACGAACGTACCTAGTGAGTTCGCGAACCCAATAAGCGAGCATACCGGCATTCACGAAACAAGTTACCCAGTTCTTGTGGGTTCCGGAATCCACTGCGCGCTGGGTTAGCGAACAACGGTGCAAGTTCCTCAGTGGGTTACATGCAAACCCAGTCCTTTGTAGAATATTATGGAGACATTGGCAGGGGATATTATTGCAGCAAACTTGTAGTTAGAAACACTTTCGATATTCTTCATAACTGAAAGGGATTTTGTTGGATAAATTTTGGTTGAACTTGGTGCCGGTCACAATTTGGCAGTCTCTGGAAAGTCGCAAACAAGCTTTTTGCGTCAAATTGTAAAGAGCCTAAACATTTGCCGATGTTTGCTCATTCTATAATATCTTAGAATTTTTCTGATACTGCTGCGACTGCAGAGGTAGCCTCATATGGCTCCGGACAGATTTCACGCGATTTGATCGTCGCAATTTAGTCGCCGAGATTTCCATTCATTTTCATTTCACATTCAAAGATTTCGGGGTGAAAATGTAACACAACCGAAATGCAAGTCGATCGGCTGAAATGATGTTGTAACAGTTGCCTCGTCGCGATTTAGTCGCGACGATAAATCCCGTGAAGTTTGTCCGGGGCCTATAGAAAGCAGAGCGTCTGCCTGCATTCGTGTTTATGTATTTGGCCGTCTATTGTCTGTGTTTGTCTATGTCTGTTTATTCCTCAAATTAATAAAAAAAGTTCTTCTCCCCACTCTCTTTAGCACCGTCCACCCAAAATTTCGAATTCAATGGTTTTGTCGCCTTCAGGCTTTCTGATAGCCCTGATTCCGAATATGGAGTCGAAAATTCGCGAAACCCCCAAAAATCCCTGTTTCGAGAACCCTTTGCAACAAGCGCAGGCGAGATAACGCATGCAAGTGGGCGGGACGACCGGGGTCGCCCCGCCTACTTTGCTACTTCTGGAGCGGATTTCTCGCTCCAGAGGCAGTCTTTTGCGGCGAAGCTTGGAGGTTTGTCTAGTATGATGGCCCACACGATATGCCATCATAATCTCGCCGACCTCCATTTTGAGTGGACGGTGCCTTTAACTCAGCAGACAAACGCTTTAAATAAAAATAGAAAAAAGCGTTTTAATCAAAATCGTTTGTTTTTTAATCTGATGAGTAAAACCAATGGGAAGGAAACAAGTAGTAGTCATGGTAATCACATATTAGTTCAAATCATAGAGATTAGAACTTTAGCGATAATCTCCTTGCACTTCCAGTCTGAAGAAAACGTACTTTCCCTACCATTCGGGCGTCCTCGCACAAGAAATACAAATGGACAAAGACTTAAGCGCTTCCTGCGAATATGCACCCTGTCACTGCTGATGAAAATTTCGTTTGAAAGCAGGAATTCGAAAAAGAGGCATAGGTATACTTGTTGTGTATAGCAAATACATCCACGAAAAAAAACTTAGCTACTCCTTGCACCATCAATTATTCAAACTATGCCGATTCGTGAATGCCAGCTATGCCGTGCAGTCTCCGAAAAATGTGGCTGATATCTTCCCTATCATAACTTATAATAACGGGCTAAGGGTTGTTTACGTTTGTCTGTCTGTCTGTCTGTCTGAATCTCTGTCTGTCACGAAATTCGTGGAGCGAGTTCCAACGAAGGTTTTGAGCTGATTTTTTGCACAGCGCCTGCTACCAACATGAGAGTCTACTATACAAAAGCACGAGCGGATCCATTGCGTGGATCCCTCAAAAAATGCGCGTCAACCGAATCCATTTGGCTTTTGGCCATTAAAATTGAGTCTGTTGCGCAACTTTTTGCAAATTCAAGGATATTTCTGAGATGTTAATGTGCAAGTCATGGTCTTTAGCCTAAAAAATTGAACTAAAGTTTATTACTTTGCGAAAACGGAGCCAAAAAGAATTGGTTGCGTAAATGTTCAATATGCCAAGATTTTACCCGATGGTTTGAGAAGATTTTTCCACAGATATGTAGCCCATGGTGATTATGGCATCTTAACGCGAATATCAAGCCATGAAAAGTCCAAAAACCGACTCAAATTTGCATTTGTTCTTTCGAGAAAAGTTTCGTTCATGCGAAATTACCGATCTCATATGGAAAAGCTTTTGGAATGAATAGTTGTTTACAAATCATTCGTGATAGTCTGCATACCGCGGTGAGTTCCAATATCATTATTGTGCGAGAATGAGTAAGGCATACACATAGTAGGGCCAGTGCGAGCCTCTGCGAAGCAGAGGTGAAGCACTGGTGTGGTATAAAACAACTCTGAATAACAAAGATAAGTAGAAAAAAAAGAGTAGAGTCCTCTTTCTGCATCCATTTCCGCAAATATCATTGTCGACAGTCATGCCAAGGTCCGAAAGATTATTGGAATAACACACAGAGTAAGGGAAGGGCAAGTTTTGTCGCACAAAAGACATTGATTCATGTCATCCACCCGAACACAATAGTTCTCGAAAGCGTGTCAAGCGTGCTGGCGCTTCTAGTTTAGCGCAGTGTGTATGTGTCGAGAGAAGAATGTAGTACACAGGCTGGAGAGACACATTGGTGACGTCATGGGATGGTGATCCCACCGGGGCACTTGTGAGTACCGATCTTACCCAGTTGGTTCGCAAACCCACGGACCCCATAGGTTTGCGAACCCAATGGGTTCTGGAACCCACTGGGTTCGGTGATAACACAGCCACAACAGATGTTGATTCTATAGAACAGGAGTTGGCAAACGTTGGTTTCGTGCATTTTGCAAAAGAGAACGACAAAAAGCGAAAGACCGAAGCTTCCAATTGCTCCTGGCAATTTTAAAAGCTCAATCAAACCACCGGTAGTGGTCTTAGCCATAAAGCAGACTAGACCGACCATCGGCGAAGATCTCAGCAAGACAAAATAAGACGTTATTGACGATTGTTGATGCAAACGAATAAATAGCGTGATGAATACCAGTACAAGTGAGATTCATTTTGCGAAGTACTTTCACCATCAGTATACATTAAGTGGGTGCAACTTTCACTTACCACTTTCGACACCATCTTGCTTTTAGCGGCTGAGTACTTTAGAAATAAATGTGGTGCCCCTCGTTAGAGCTTTGCTTCGGCTGATCCTGATGTTGGAATATCCTATTGTCCTTTAAGGCAGCGTCCAGCCAAAATTTCGCCTCTCATGTTTGTCTTTACGTGGCCCTGGTTATAATTATGGAGAACAAAATGTGCAAACTTCCAAAAAAATCCGATTTCCGGGAGTTTATCCGACAGTTCAGACGGGTTTCACTTCCTATGTGGGTGGAGCGTGATAGGATTCGGGCGTGGCTTGATAGCACTTCCACGTTTCCAGGTCCGTTGTTTCTATCTAAAAACAACATGGGAGACTGAATTAGCGCAGCTACTTTTCTTCTGATGCTCACATTTAGGATAGATACTAATTGGCGGGAGCTAGGTTTTGCCTGAACGCCTTCAAAGCTTGTCATCTGAAGTTGTTATGCGAGATGGTCGGCTTTTGTCGAAGGCGGGTAGGGGACTATATGTCCCATAAGCTCCACCCCAAGGTACAGCTGGTATGTATTTGTACCGTCTGTAATGTAAGGAGCTGCGGTCTGTAGCAGATGTCCGAGTGGGACCAGCCCCTTCCGATGTCATATAGTCCCCTACGAGACGGCTGCTATAGAAAGAAGTTTGTGAGCGTTCTCCCAAGTCGAAACAAACACTCCTATTTTTTCGCCGTGGTCAGTCAAAAACAGAGAAACAAGGCATGTAAGACCTATTTTGTACTTAAGTATGCTTGATTTGCGATTAATACAAAGACTTTTTACGTATCAAAGCTGTATTTTTGTGAATGGAATTGCAATGGCCCATACACAGGGTGTCCGTAAAGTATGTATACACTGTTTGGTCGTTTTTATCTTTTTTTCCAACAAGTCTTTTGCCTTACTTCAAGTACCATTTTGTAGAGCTGGCTTCAACTTAGATTTACAGTATGGAGCGAAGCACACGCTCTTCCTTACTGTAGGATTGCGTTAGAAACTTGAAACATATGGTATCAATGTGAAAAGAGCTGCCGTCTCAAAATTTTTCAAAAAAATGTAAAAACCCGTGTAATAAGATTTTTATGGACGCTGAGTTCAATACTCAACTATTCACATGATTGCAAAGCATTCTAAACGGTGTAACCGCACTTTTTAGGAACAGAAAAAATGGCCGCTACCTCTTACCTGACATAGCTCTTCAATGAAGCACATATTAAGCTGGATTTTACATTTGGAATTAGCAACTCTAATTAGCCTAGTGTAAAAGCTTTCAGGCTGTTTTGTTTCCTTTCTGAGGCAAAATATGGCCTTTCATGGCTCAAAACCCTCTTTAAAGTTTCTACCGTAATCCTACAGTATGAAGAGAGATAGGTGATTCGTTCTATACTGCAAATCTAAGTTGAAGCCAGCCTTACAAAATGGTACCTGAAGCAAGGCAAAAGACTTGTTGGGAAGAAAGATATTTAACGATCAAACAGTGTATACATACTTTACGGGCACCCTGTATATACGCAATTCCATTATGAATACAGAGAGGCTTGCGCTAGGTGCTTGGTAGAAAGAATGTTATGGACATAGATGACGTAAAGCGACCATTTTTTATTCCTCATTCCATACCGTATTATGGGATGGTAATTTGCTGTCAGCTGCAACTAATATGCACTTGAATGTCTTGGATTTTTTCCGCTTTTACCACAAGAAATGATGTTTGAATCTTTATTTGTGTTTTACTCGCGAACACCTCATCAGAAGCTGAAAGTAGTCAAAGCAGCTTTATCAAACGTTTTATATCACTAAACGCCTTGACCAATAAGGGCGACTAATCTATTGTTGATAAAGTCAAACGTATATTCAACCGAACAAGTGCTCCAATGAGCAGTTGTGCAAGTATTAGCTTGAACATTACTCACACCCGACAGTAATAATGAGTTGTACATTTGTTTTAGCATGCAAGAGTAGCGATGAGCCTGAAAATTACAAAGTTTTAGGAAGGACCCAAAGTCACTACTAACTGATAATGTGCTCCTATGCCATAACAGGCGGTCATAAAACACTTTCTTTGATACTTAGCTTTTCGGCAAACGCGGTTCTCAGAGAGGTAAATGTGTTCAACACTTCTGATAAAACACTTTAACCCACCACACATTCCTTCAATTTCGTACCGCTGGAAATTTCTTTTGCGGCTTAATTAAGATTCCAAGTTAACGTCGACGTATATATTTCGAAGGAAGTAGCTTGAAATCTAATAAGGTCGGAAGGCCCATGGCTATGCCAGTAAGCTGTCCTAGGCCATTATACTCAAAATACGTCAAAAACCTATTCAGGCATTTTGATGAAGAAATAGTGGCTCCTGCTGTTTGGGATAAGGTAAAAAAGGATAATATACGACGCCTCTGATCCTTTTTGAGCTGGGATATGTTCTTCAGTTGCGAGCAAGTGCAATTATTTTATAATCGACTTCATTATCCTTCCTTCTATGTTTCGAAAGTGGTCCAAAGAAGTTCCTTCTTCTTTTACCAACCAGATGTATTTCAGCGTACACAAAGGTGGAATGGTCTGGTTAATGGTCTCTCCTATGTAGGTGGCATGCTATTTCTAAAACTCCAAGTAATTCACCACTCTGCACTTAAAGGCACCGTCCACCTTAGATTGGAGTTTTGAGCCTTTGGCAGCATATGATGGTGGGGCCCCCTATCAAGCCAATGCCCGGGTCGCGGCGCAAAATTTCGCTTCAGAAGCGAGAAAATCGCTCCGGAATAACGAAGATGCACGAGTACCCCCATCGATGCCCACCTATTTGTGCGCGCTTATCCAATCACCGTTCTGGAAAGCCAGCATGTGGCTTCTCCGGAATGGGAATTCTTAGGTTTTTCACGTTCTTGGCTTCATATTCGGAATCAAGGACATGAGAAGGCCCTGAAACGACATAAACCTGGAAGTCGAAAATCTGGGTGGACGGTGCCTTTAAGATGGCCTTCGGGCTTCCGTTTGGGCTCATGGATTATTGTGCATACTACAAACTCTATCACATAGTACTACATATTAGTTGATTTTTAAAGTAGTTTCTCGGAAAGTTCAATGAAGAGCATCTTTTCCAAGGGGTGCTTGCATTAAACATTGTTCTATCGCATTGGTAAAATGACTGTACTAACAAATTCTTCGTCATAAACGTTATCTAAATCCTCCTTGACCCCCGCCTTAGAAAAGTTGCTTGGTGATTGCTTGATGAGCCTTCCCTCGCATTTGGAAAGCTTCATTTTCTGCTGGTGGGGTTGAGAAGTTGTTATTGGCACTTCCATAGGAGATCCATCGCCAGCTGGTAGGATGATTTATATTGAATGCCTCGTCCACCAACTTGATCCCAGTCCTCATCCTTCATCTCACAACCAGAAGGCCTGCTTTTTGGTCTCAAAAATTGTCGTTATGAGACTTCTATTAAGCCTCCTGCGATGGAGCTCCTGTGGAAGCTCTCACACAAATTCATCATCAGAAAATGAACGGAAGCTTACTAAAGGCGCAGGGAGGCTGGCTCATCAAAAATAGCACAATGGCAATTTTTGCGAGGAAAAAGATCTTCTGAGATGGAGGTCGGGGAGAACTTTCAAACGATGTGGACGAGGAATTTGGCGATACATTCACTTTAACAGTGCATATCTCTCCACTTTCACACGTGAAACTTACTCTATTTCTTTCCTCCAGCGACTATAAAGCAATATTGGCAACAAATATGTAAGGGTGAAGGTTGCAACCTTGAAGGCACTTCCGGGCAAAAGTCATATTTGAGTCTTTCGCTTACCTGGTGTTCGCCATCATCCGAAAATCCACCGTGGAAAGCGCGAAAACGGCAAAAAGTTGCTCTGGCGCAAGAATTAATTAGCAGTGTGGAGGCTTTCACTCTGTAAAGTCACTCTCCCAACTACCGGAGCGCTCTTCTCGCCCCAATATCGCCACCCATCAAGCGCGAATCCGTGACCTGAAGCCCGAGCCGAGAAGATCGCTCAAAAAGTTGGGAAGCTGACTTTACAAAGTGAAAGATCCTACCCACTTGCTGATTCTCATCCTGCGTCAAAGTCTCTTTTCGCTGTTTTCGCTTTCCAGTGCGGTATGATTCAGCATAGCGAACTCTTATGTAAGCAAAAAAAACTAAAATTGAATCCTTGCCCGCGCTGCTCCCAAGAGAACTGGCACAGCAGTCTAACATGCGCAGGAACTCACGCAAGCAAAAGGTTTTTGAACTTGCTTCAGTTTGTTTCTCGTGAAAGGTTTGCATATAAGGTGCAGCCAGTGACCATAACTGAATAGGACGAGCTCCAACAGTAGTGCATCTGCAGCTTTAGATTACGAGTTCTCATACGAAATTTTCAGCAAAATTCGTCGGGTAATGATAACTCCATTTTTTGGACTTTTACTCATTGCAAAAACAGCAGCTCTATCATGGTCAACCGACATATATGGTAAAAGCATTTGATTGTTTAAATTGGTGAATATTGACTAGATCATTGCAGATAAAAATACATGCGGTTTACCCATGGAAGGATACGAAGCCTACCCTTTTACAGAGGAAGCTACAAGACAAGAAGTAAGATAAGACAAGTTGCCACGATTTGCTTCCAGTTTTATTCTTGATACCGTAAAGCATATTTAAGTCTTAACCGATAGAAAAAATGTTTTGAATGCACGACTATCATTATGCATTGTCAGAAAAAAAACAAGTTGTCTACAAAAAAGTTCAGTAGACTCATTCGCTTATAAGCATCGTGCAATTTTAAGTCGCTCTTTGCAAATGCAACATGACTGAATTGCTTGCAAGGCAGATGACAAGCAATGCTTGCGAATTAGCATTTCAGAAGTTTTGTTACTTACTTAGATACTTAGATGGCCCGTCTTCACATGGCGTGCGGGCCCCAGCACAAAAATCCAAGATTATCAACAATTTGACCAAGACCCATCGGCGAGCTTAGAGCGTAGTTTTTACTTAATTAGAAACATATTGTTAGATGGCTCGCCTTTACGTTGCGTGCGGGTCTCAGGCACAAAAGTTTCCATCAATCCCTGTCTCTCACTTCAGACATCCACGATCTTCTTGGTTGTCGTCGGTGGCTACGTCCACGAATTTCAGGCGCAAAATTCACATCGAGCTGATATCTCAGCTGGTCCATTCGTCCCACGAACACGTCTGCCCATCTCGTTGGAGGTCTTTCCGAGGACGTTTTGCTTCGCGAGGGATCCACTTCGATGTTCTTAGTGTTTATCTGTCGTCTGTTCTTCTCATAATCTGACAGGTCCTCGATGCTTCGCTTTCGCAATGTAATCCGCTGGGTCACAAAGACGGGACATTCTTCTCAATATACATACTGCGAAGTCCGACTAGATGTTGCTTGTGTTGGGTCATCTTCAGAAGACTAGGCTCTAGCGCTTTGTGGGTGGTCCGTAGAGCTTTCGACGTTGCTACTATAAGCCCAAGTTTCAGCTGCGTAACAGAGCGCCGGGAGAACGGTTGAGTCGAACAGGTGGACACGCAGTTCCGGGCCCGTCAGTTGGTCGGCGGCTTCCTTCAGAGGCCCGAAAACGGCCCAGGCTGCTCTTCTTCTCGTGTTTAGTTATTCCCTCACGTCGTTCTCCATGTTCATCGAACGTGCGAGATACACGTAACAAGGCGTCTCCGATAAGGGTGCCTTCCAATTCCATTTCTGCATCTTCGCAAAGGGCGTTCCTCATAAACTGAGTCTTCTTCCAATTTATTCGCAGTCCGATCTTCTTCCCTACTTCGTTCAGTTCCTTCAGCATCGTCTCTGCTTCGGTGATACTGCTCGAGAAGAGAACGATGTCGTCCGCAAAACGAAGATTGGACAGGAATCTCCCATCAACTCGTATGCCTCTCTCGTCCCAGTCCAGTGACTTCGTCACCCACTGCAAGGCCGCGGTGAACAGCTTCGGCGAGATTGTGTCGCCTTGTCGGACCCCCTTCCCGATTGGTATGGTCAGGGGGCGATGGAACAGCTGTATAGTTGTTGTACAGTCCTTGTAGCAGTTGGCTAGTGTCCTCACGTAGCTGGGTCCACTCCTTGATCGACTAGCGCTGACGGGATCGCGTTGGTTTCGACGCTGTCAAAGGCTTTCCTGTAGTCGACGAAGGTTAGGACGAGAGGCAGTCCGTACTCCCGGCGGAATTCTATGACCCTCGAAACCGTCTGGATGTGCTATGCAGCTGAATCCTTTGCGAAATCCAGCTTGTTTTTGGGATTGGGCTTCATCCAGTGTCCTAGATATGCGAGCGAGGATGAATAATCTTCGTGAAAAGCTTGTATAGCACACTCAGCAGGCATATTAGACGGTAGTTACGAAGATCCTTTCGTTCGCCCCTCTTGAAATAAAAGGACGGTTCTTGACGTTCTCCGCGGTCGGGAATCCTATTCTTCGGAAGGTAAGATGTCTAGTGCGATGCGAGAATCTCGTGTAGACGTTGTCCTCCGGCTCGCAGAAATTTGACGAAAAGATGGTCTGGTCCTGGACGCCTTCATGGTCTGGATCGTCGCGCGCACTTCGACAGGTAGAATTCGTGGTGGTACTTCTCCAGTGGGAATTAGGGACGTCGGCAAGGGTGTTGACGAGCGAAGGAGGTTGATATAAAAGTTTTTCGTGATAGATTCAGTCTTGTATGGGGAAGAAGTCGAAGTCCCGTCTGCGTTCAATAGTGCAGCCAGCGGTACGTGATATTCACAAAAGCCTCTTCGGCACTTCTTGAGACTTCGGCTTCCTTCGGCTGCTTCCAATATATTGGCTTGTGTGTACTTCCTGAGATCCTCCTGCAAAGCTGTTATGCAACTGGCGTTGGCTATCAGTCGCTCGAGATGGGTTGCATTCGGATATCCTGTCTCAGAAATCTTCTTCTTTCGAGCAATTCCTTGGTGGTCTTCGAAATTCGTTGCAAGTTCTTCTCAGAAGACTGAGGCGCACTCTTTGCAGGCTTGCAATCCTTTTGGAAGCCGGTCGTAGTCGTACGTTGGGTCCTCCTCGATGGGCCAGTCACAACGTGATATGAGCTCTTCCAGCCTGTTACCGTCATAAAAAATTTCCTTCCTTCTTGAGACACTGTAACAGACTTTCTCTTCTAGCTTTCGACTGAGTCGTATCTTCGTTCGAAGGAGACGGTAATCGGAGCCACTGCAGAAGGACGGAACTACTGAGACGTTGAGCAAGCTCCACCTTCGGTTGGTGAGAATGTGGTCGATTTCCGCATGAGTCGTTCCGTCGAACGGTTCTCAAATCCACCGGCGATGTTCTTTCCTCATGAAAATGGAACTCCCATGGAAAAGTCGTGCGGCGGGGAGAAGCCCCACGAGACGGTTGCCGTTTTCGTTCCGGAGCCCATATCCAAACTTCCCGATCCTATATTCCTCTTCTAATGTCATACCGATTTTCGCGTTGAAGCTGCCCAAAACGAACTTGCAGGAGGACTTCTCGTTGCTTCACGTCTTAGTAGAAGGCATTTAGTTCTGAATCGTCAGCTGCAGATGTTGGCGAATAGCAGTTGATGATGCTGTTGGTCTTCTGACGTGGAGGTCGTAGTCGGTAGGGATAGCTAGTCGAGGTGGCAGGATCTCATGCGAATCGACAAAATGAACGATTGATGGGTGGACGACAAAGCCGACGCCTCCCACGTTTCGTGGTGGAACCTTTTCACCACGAATAATGATCGTCTCATCAATCATCTGTCGCACGTCCTTCTTCCTGGGCTTCGTTTCCTGCAAAACGATGATGTGGTACTCAATGTGCTTCGCAGCGTCGAGAAGAGCGCGGATGTCGGCGTTTGTGGAGACTGTCCTGGCGTTGTAGGTGCAGAGCATGAGGCAGTTATTATGGCGTGTCGTTCGGGCAGACCTGTCGTTTTTGTCCAATCCGAAAGGCGCCCTGTGTACCCTGACATCGTTCTTGCTGCCACCCGCGCCGTAGGCGGATCTGATGTGAAGAATTTATTCCTTTTCTTTTTGCTGATCGAGTAATAAAAATTTTTCCCCTACAAGAGCAGACTTATTAGGCCAACTCTTGATTTCCACGGAGTGATCGCTGACCCGGGTGTGGAGCAGAGGGGGGGGGACCACCTTGCGACCGGAAAAAGTCAGACGGCAATGGATCTGGCCTGGCACCAGGTTTTGTTACCATTACAATAATTTTAGAAAAGTTTTGAAGAACATTTAATGAGACACACGTTATACGATACCGACATCACAATGCTTTTGTGTAAACAGCCGAGGAATGTGACTCATCTCACTGATATAATTTCTTAAAATAAATCACATTGAGAACAATCCCACTACTTTAAATCAAACTGAGTAGATCTCGTCATACAGGACATCCACATATTGATTGTGCTAGTCGGAGCGGTTGTTGACAGCATCCGTATAACTTTCTGTAAAAGGCGTCTTTGTATTCTACTAAGATAGCGCAGAAAAAATTGCTGCATCACAATCGCACTGCGAGCATGACCATGCCTATATCAAAACACATTTCAGAATTTTAATGTTTTTTCAGAGAATATCAAGCGTCCGTGCTATGCGAGGCGAAGTACCATGGTCCGTCTTCCTTGATCTGAGCTATTGGAATAGTGAGTTTACTGAACTATATCATAAAATTCGCTACATGTTGATGAATGGCGGAAAACCTGTAAGTTTAGTTGAGGAGTGCTTTCTTCATGTTAGTTCATTCAATTCTAAGTAAACAACTGGAGGAGAGTTACTCCAGGAAAAGGCTGAAGTAGATGCTGCATCTCAATACTGCACATTTCCGAAGCTCTGAAACACAAAATGATTTTTCTACTGCGATAGGTAGTGTCTTGTAGACATTGAGGATGAGAGTGATAACGCAATTATAGACGGTCAGGACATCGCAAAATACTTCCTTGACCATAACGCCAATGCCACATACAAAGCGCATACGAAAAAACTTCCTAAGTACACCACAATTAGCTCTAATTTTTACAGCCAATTCGAAGGAGTCATTTGCGAACTAAAAATGCACCGGCACTTTTCTAAGAAATGTATTTTCCCACATTCCTAAGAAATGTATTTTCCCACATGAGATGCGCTATATGCAAATTGCAATCTACTTTTATTCATTTATTTACATTTCTAGCCATCATTTGTCTTGCAAAGGTTTGAACGCTTTAACGATAAAGCGGGCTTTCACTCTCATCTGTTATAAAGTTACTGAGCTACAAACAGCAGCATCCAAATTTGGAATTTTGTTGCATTCACTTTTCTGGCTGGAATCCGAGTGTCTATGGATGGCGCTATTTCGAAAATTTGGCTACTGTATGCCATAGGAATTGTCTACATCATGCTTACTTAACTGTGCTTTTTGAAGTTACCCAGACTGAGATTTCGGCTTTTCAACAACGGTAGACGTTGCGGTCATTTTATAATCCATAAATTTTTTTGTTGAAGAAGTCATTCGATAAAATTTTGCATAATTATGTAAGCGTAATGCTAGCGCATCCTATCAGCAGTTTTCGCAAAAACATCCAGCTGTTCACTGCTCAAAAGCAAGAAGATTTAAGGTCTGCCCCAATCGGGATCAGGCCAAACTGCCGGCTGAATTCGCGCTCTCGCTATGGGCAGCTGCATACGCGCGCTGTCGCAGAGAGCGAAGAAATTGAGGAGGAGCAGACTAGCCAGCCGTAGACGTGACGCAATACCATCGCAACACGGGCTCCCGCCATGCCAGTTTTGGCCTGGTTAGATTGGGGCAGACTGTATTATTCGGGAGTTTGAGGCACACTGAAAAAGTATTGAAAAACTGAGAAATTTTAAAATTTCAATTTGTTTCTTTCTCGCAAACTTTTTGTCCGAATTCTTCTTATTGCATTTTGTACTACTGGCTTGCGGTTACAAGATAGGTCACCATCTACCATTCATACTAACAAAAAGGAAGTTATGAACTGTCAAAGACAAGGTTCTAACAGAAGAACCTTTTTTGTTTTTTCAATCCATATTTTTCTGCCCGTTCCTGATACGAGTATAAATAGTAAAGTAATAGTAAATGATAGTAAATAATAGTAAGTAATAGTAATAGTAAACGAGCGCTGTATTGCAGAAGGCTTGCTGCTTCTGATGATCGCTACCGCATTCGGAAATGTGAATCTTTCAAAAAGTTATGGCACGTCAAAGTGAGAATTCGCAAATCGGCCATTTCTTTTGCGCCGACCTAATATTAGGTCGTAACGAAAGTTCTTGCGCACGATTTTCAAAAATTCATAACTTTTTAAATTCTCAACGAATTGTATGATCAAAATTTTACTTAAGAGAAAAACTCATGCTCTTGCATCTGTACCTGAATTGTTCGTTAATGTATATAAATGAAGGAGATAGAAGCTTAAAACCAAAATCACTCAAAATTTGGATTTTTCGTGTAGGGTCATAAAAATCGGAGACTTGCAACAAAATTGGATCAGTCAGTATTATATGTTCTTTCACTAGCTTTTTCTAATGGTGCAAAGTTTGCGCCGATTGAGCGTCTCCATGAAATGAAATGTTATAATTTTCGAGCAATCAATACAAAAGTTCGATTTTGATTTATTTTGGCATTTTTCAGGGAAATCATAACTTTTCATGAAGACGCTCAGTCGGCGCAAACTTTGCACTGTTGGAAAGAGCTGGTGAAAGAGCTTATAATACTGACTGCTCCGATTTTTGTTGCAAGACTCCGATTGACCCTACATGAAAAATCCAAATTTTGAGTGATTTTGGTTTTGAGCTTCTATCTCCTTCATTTGTATCAACGAACAATTCAGGAACAGTTGCAAAGAGCATGAGTTTCTTTCTTAAGCAAAATTTTCATCGTACAAATTCATTAAGAATTCAACGAGTTATGAGTTTTTGAAAACCGTGCGCAAGAACTTCCGGAACGACCTAACACATAGCTAACAAGGAAAGCGTGTTGTCAGAGTGGTCTTTTCAGATGTGAACCACACTGCTTTGAAGATACAAAACGATTCCAAAATTTGGCTTTCAATTTTGCCGAGCGCCTCTGGACGCCGAATGACGGTTTTTTGGGAAAACGAATGCAGTGTTTAGGTAAAATCGATTGTTACAATCTTTCCAGCGATTAGATTAAGCAATGTTAAGTACTAGCATATTATACAAAATGTATCCATTGCGTAAACGGCTCTGATCTTGTGCAAATTTAGGCGATTTTGTTCCAATTCTGCGCTCAATTTTTGACCTAAAAATGCCCATAACTCGGCGTCCAGAGGTGTTTGGCAGATTTGGAAAGCAGATTTGGAGTCCCGCTCAATGCTCTTCAAAACAGTGGGTCTCATCTGGAAAGGCCACTTCGACCGAACGCTTCCCTTGTAAGTAGTGAAAACATGTCAAGTCTTGCTTTCGCAAATAACGCTTACGGCAGAATCGCTCTGAGATTTCGCATGAAATATATCTTAGACTGCATTCATACTGATCCCGAAGTCCGGAAACACTTGCAGCACAGCGCTCAGTTCAAGCACTGTGCTGAAACTGTTTTCGGACTTCGGGATCAGTATGAACGCAGCCTTATACGGAGGCTTGGCGATTATGGTATCATGCCTTATGATAATCCGCATAAAGGCAGAGTAAACCTTTGATTAAACTGGCTTGGCTTCGGCAAGGCGGGACTTTGTGACGTAACTAAGGCCGCTCGCGTCCGCGACGCACCTGCGTCTCTCTCACGCGGGTGCTCTCTGATCACTAGCTAGCCTTAATTAGGTCACGGAGCCCCGCCTCAGCGAAGCCAAGCCAGTTGAATTGAATTTAATGGTAGACAGGCGCGAAAACTTGAAGTGCAATGCTGACGCCTTGACCAGACTTTTGTCCAAGTGTGTTGCACTAAATTGTTTTCGAAACGAAAAAGCCTTGGGACGGCGATTGGGACTCCTTACGTCTGGGATACCCAGGAATCGATAAAGTGTCCGTATCGCACACAGTAAGACGTACGATCTTACAACGACTTTGCGTTGTGATTTTGGTGACAGGTTTCTAAATTCAAAGTCGGGAATGGAATAGCCCGTTATCGACATTTTCGTGCTCTTCAAATTGCGTTTTCGGAATCAGCGGAAAGGATAAGCCTAGTTAAGCAAAATATTCCTCAAAAATTTACTTAAATGCTGCCTTTATCTTTTTGCCGTGTAAAGTTTGTCAGCTAGAAAATACTTTAAGGAGTGATTTAAATTGCTTTAAAGCATGCGAGAATAGCACAACAAGGAATTTTCATTTTTATTTGGGATTATTTAGCGCTTATTGGGCTGACAAATGATGCACCTTTATGTAATTTACATGAGACATTTCAGAATGATCTTTCGAGCCTCTGCGAAGCAGAATTGGCACACAGGCTTTTTATGATACACATATATCAAATCCATTTTCAAATATATGCTTTTTATAAAAAAAATCTTTGAAATCACAAAAACAATGGTAGATCTTTGATGATTTGTTCATTTTCTGGTATTTTAGCAAAAATTTGGAAGTTATCGAAGTTATTAATATCGAACAAGCTGCCTGTTGTATGCTATATCATTATCAAAGGACAGGGGATCAAGCTGATATGGCTGCTCTATCCAAATTCGGTGATTGAGGAGAAAAATCGCATCTTGGTAACTCTGCGCTCACAAGGGAATGGTCAAAACTCGAAGTGGCCAATCCCAGCAAGCTGCATACGTTGAACACTCCATGGGGGGCTGGGTACATATCCGCGTTTGCTATCTGCTTCTCGGTCTCCTACACGAAGTTATGACCCTCGATCCGCCATGGGGCCGCCGTACATCATAAGTACTGCTCGCCCAGTTAGCGTCAAAGGTGGACTCATAGCGCAGTGGTAAGTCTGCAGACTCTTAGGTCGAGCTGCCTTTCTTTGCAATTTCAATTCCTTCTTCTTGCCACTCTTTTGCAACCCATTCCCAATATCTATAGTGCTGGCGCGAAGTCCCTAACGCGGTTAAAAAGATAATTCACCATCTGAAGTTTTCAAAAACTCTATTTTTTCTTTAATTTGAGAGTACGAGCCAATTCGGTTAAAAGAGCGCACTAAAGCCTTTTGGCCGAATCAATCTGTCGCGTCAAAGCAATTTCTGTTTATCAGTTTCAGCTCCACCTTTCTTGCTGCTTGCTTCTGTTCGTCCTTGCATTCCTATTCATCAAGATTTTTCTTGCTTTCGCCAAAAATATTCTCAAGAGAGTTAGTACGATAAAAATGAAGCTTTCATCTTTTGATGTTGAATTATCTTTTTAACCGGGACTTTGCGCTAGCAATATAGATAATGGGAATGGGTTGCAAAAGAGTAGCAAACAGAAGGATTAGAATTTGCAAATAAAAAGGCAGCTCGATCTATGAGTCTGCACACTTACCAGTGCGCTATGAGTCCACCTTTCACGCTAACTGGGCGAGCAGCACTTATGATGCGCGGGGCCCCACGGCGGGATCGAGGGCCATAACTTCGTGTAGGAGACCGGGAAGCAGATAATTGAGTCGGTTATATGATATTAGGTTGTCCGGAAATTAATGCCCGTTTCAAATTTCAACCGCGCTAAGTCATATACTTCTCACCTCTAAATGGGTTGCAAAATACCATTCGATAGAGCAAAGCAACTCTACAAGATGGCCGTCTTGCTTTTGCAACAGCTTTCATCTATCTCGAGTTTCGAGCCAAAAACTAAAAAGACTCACCAGTCCGAAAAATCGAAAAAAATCGTAACTCAGTTCATAAAAATCCTACAAAAATTCTAATTTGCTCGCGTAAACACTATCCACATAAGACATCAATATATGCCGTTGCCGTATTTTTTTCTGTGTTAGAAACCAAGGAAATGGAAATTTTCGTGCATTTGCCAAAGTGATGCTGTGCCGTCCCCACATAGGTAGTTGTATACCGCAAGTCTGTAGAAGTACAGACTTAAATGTCCAGCTCTCTACAAGCTTTAGTTCTCGAGAAATACCGAATATAGCTTTCCTTAGTTAAGTGGTCCAAGCTAAAATTCAAATTTCTCGAGAACTAAAGCTTGTAGAGAGCTGAAAATTTAAGTCTGTACTTCCACAGGCTTGTGGTATACAATTACCTATATGGGGACGGCACAGCATTACTTTGGCAAATGCACGAAAAATTCCGTTTTCTTGGTTTCTAACAGAGAAAAAAATACAGCAACGGCCTATATTGATGTCTTATGTGGATAGTGTTTACGCGAGCAAATTAGAATTTTTGTGGAATTTTTATGAAATGAGTTACGATTTTTTTCGATTTTCGGGCTGCTGAGTCTTTTTAGTTTTTGGCTCGAAACTCGAGATGGATGGGAGCTGTTGCAAAAGCGAGACGGCCATCTTGTAGAGCTTGCTTTGCTCTATCGAATGGTACTTTGTTATCTATTTAGAAGTGAAGAGTGTATGACTTATTGCGGTTAAAATTCAAAACGGGCATTAATTTCCGTACAACCTAATATATTAGGTTGGTCCGAAAGTTTTTGCGCATCATTTTCAAAAAATCATAACGTACTTGACACTCGATGGATTTCATTGAAATTATATGTGTTCGAAAGAGAAATTCATGCTTTTTACAGCTGTTTTTTCGACATGAATTACTTTGAGAAACTTCGAGAGTTACAAGCAATTGAGAAAATCAGTCAAAATTGGCATTTTCCGAGCTGAGTCACGAAAAATTGTGGAAGTATTTTAAAGATAAAGAAAATTGTGCTCATTACAATGGTATCTTTTTCATAAGCTAAAATGGAAAAGTTCGAGAGTTAGAAGCAAATAAAGAGAATTTCTTCAGTTTCGCAATTTTTGAGCATGCTCGAAAAAGCCTAAAAACGTCGCAAAAAAGGCGAAAAAGTCATGAACATGGGTTTTGTGACCTTTTCTTTGTAGATGAGCGGGAATCATGCCAGTCGAGAGCAATCTTGTTTTTCATGATTTTTTCAGATTTTCGGGCCTGCGTTTTTCACGAAAAACAAAATTGCTCTTGATTGGCACGATTTCCGCTCAGCTAGAAAGAGAAGGTCACAAAACCCATGCTCATGACTTTTCCTTCTTTTCTGTGACGTTTTTAGGCTGTTTTAAGCATGCTCAAAAATTGCAAACTAAAGAAATTCTCTTTATTTGCTCTTAATTCTCGATCTTTTTCGTTTTAACTCATAAGAAAGGTAACATTGTAGTGAGCATAATTTTCTCTATCAAATAAAAATACTTCCAGAATTTTTCGTGACCCAGCTCGAAAAATGCCAAGCTTGACTAATTTCCTTCAATTGCCTCTAGCTTTAGGACTTTCTAACGCCGCTTCACAGCAAAGGTGCTGTTGTAAAGAGAAAGATTTCCTCTTTCAAACAAAAATAAATAAGAAAATCCACAGAGTGGCAAGGAAGTTATGATTTTCGGAAAATGATGCGCAAGAAATTTCGGACCAACCTAATATATGCAAGGTTTTATTTGAAAAAACTGGAAAGATTTTTGCACTGAAATGTAGCCCAAGGTGACTATTATCCTTATGACGATTGTCAAACTAGAACAAATTCAATAATCCGTTCAAATTCGCATTTGTTTCCTTGCAACGAAGTTTTTTTCTCAAAATTACCAATCGTACATGGAGGTCTCCATGAATGAAGTGTTGACAGTTGTTTACGATTCGTTTCTGATGCTCAGCATCGTATAGTGAGTTTCAAAGCCGTTCCCATGCGAACATGAGAAAGACATACGGATAGGGAGCCAGTGCAAACCTCCGCGAAGCGGAGGTGATGCACTGGTAATCGGAATAATCCTATATCCCAAATAGGATTCGATATATCATTAGATAGAGCAAACCTAGCTCTACAAAAGAGTGTTTAGAGATTTGCAGCAGCTTTGACCTAAGCAAAAACTGAAGCCAAAAACGATAAAGATCCGAGCGCCCCAAAAAACCAAGAAAAAATTGGAAGTCCGTTCAGAAAAATCCTTCAAAATTCCTAACATGCTCATGCATTGTCATTTCGTATAAGACAGTCTATGCAGTTGCTGCACTTTCTCTTAGTTAGAAACTGAGAAAACGAAGTTTTTCATGTTTTTTTTCCAAAACAATGCTGAGATGTTCTAGCACTGACAGTTGTATACTATAGGACCTTAAAAGCGTAAGTGTGAATTTTGAGCTCTTCACAGAAGCTGGTTTACGAAAAATATAGAATTTTTAGCAACTAGGCAAGATAAGTTTGGATAAGGAGAGCTGGATTCATCATTTCCTGTGAACTAGCAGTTCTATAAGGCTTAAAATGTAAAGTTTCACTGCTATCGGCATGTACTATACAACTATTAGTGCTAGAACATCTCAGCACTAATTTGGCAAAAATATGAAAAACCGTTTTCTCATCGTCTAGTTGAGAAAAAACTACAGCACCTGGATAAATGTCTTACGTGGAATGTTTACGCGCAAGCAAGAAAGAGTTTTTGTAGGAGCTTTTGAATTAAGTTACGATTTTGTATTGATTGGTCTTGAAGTTTTCGGACGCATGTTTTTTTTAGTTTTCGGCTCAAAACTTTGCGTGGATCAAAACTGGTGCAGATATCTGAGCACTCTCTTGTAGAGCTAGGTTTGCGCTATTTAATGATATATCGAATTCTATTTGGGACATAGGATTATTCCGGAATATTGCGGTCTGTACCTATTTTGGTGTAGGAATTATGCATCGGCATATTTGAAATTGCACCTAATTTGCTAGATTGCTATCATTCTGGAAGTTCCTACCGAATTTGCATAAAATAAAGCTAGATTCTTTATCTCACATTGTAATTAAGTCTTTGTTGAAGCAGGTATCACAAAATGAGTTTGGCGACATACATTTGTGCGAAAGAGATAGAGGGTGTCCCAAAAGTAAGTGCACACTTTAATCGTCAATGTCTCTCTTCCCAATGGATCTTTTTTTGCCATGTAAGTAGCATTTTGTAGAGGAGGCTTCAACTTAGATTTACAGTATCGGTGGAATCACCGATCGCTCTTCGTTACTGTAGGATTACGGTAAGGACTTTCAGCATGCGGAACCATTGTGAAAGATGCCATCTGACGAAATTTTTTGCAAAGAATCTGAAATATCGCCTACCAGGGTTTTCGCGCACGTTGATTCCACCACACAATTTTTTACAAGTGTTCTCAGTTTTTTTGACGGTTTAATTACATTTCTGACAAATGCTGGAAACTGCGTTATTACGTGCCGGAAATAGCTTAGGAAAAAAGCATCACAGTAAAATGGGAATTTCAATTTCGAAATCAGCGACTCCCATTGCCGTAGTATAAGAATTTTTTGGCTTGTTTGGTTTTGTTCCGAGGCAGAATATGGCCTCCAATGGCCTAAAATCCTTGTCAAAGTTTGTACCGTAATCCTACAGTAATAAAGGATGACCGGTGATTCGCGCGATACCATAGATCTAAGTTAAACCTCGCACTATAGAATGGTACTTGAATGGAAGAAAAAGACACAATGGGAAGAGAGATATTGACAATTGAAAAGTGTGTACTTACTTTTGGGACACCCTGTATATTAGAACAAACAGTGTGGACATTTTTTGGGACCCTTTGCGTTTCTAGATTCTTGCACGGATACAACGTTATTTGAAGGAGCAAAAATTATCTTCTGCAGACAATATTTTATGGGGCGATAGTTTTTGTTGGCATGATTTTATTTGGCTGAACAAAAAACTAACATGATTTCCCAATTTTTATGCAATACGCCATATGAAAAAACTGTTTCTGCCAAATTATTTCTTAGCCACTCTTGATATGTTAAGACTTTTGCGAAGGAACGCTTATCACAAGGAGACATGTGTTAACGGCTGCTCATTGCTTTGCACGGAAAGAAAACATGGATGAATGCAAGTGAGCAAAGTCGCTACTTCATTTTTTTAACCCAGCACATGTTTTGTTTTATAAGTCAGATAACGCTTTTTACAGAAAGGAAGATATGGCTTATCCACACGATGCCTTAGATTTTGCACAAGCGTATGTCGGAGGACGCTGTCGACACTTTGACAGAGACGCTTGCGATGATGAGGAGCTTGGCGAAAAAATTAGCATATCGAGGTATCCTTTAGGAAAGTAGTTGAGATATAGCGATGGCAAATCTAAATCCGAATTGCTTTTGATAACGCTAGCAACTTTCAGACAACTTCTCGAAATATGATTTTTCAGAGTTTACTTCGATGAGTTCTTCTTATATAATTGCCATGGTAAACAAAATTTGGCTCTGATAGAATTAGAAGAAGATGTACCTGCGAAATATCACCACATCTGCCTTCCTTTCCTCTACGATGCGGAAAAGTTGGTCGAAAGTCCTCATCTGAGAATGACCTCTTACGGGTATATTTCGGATCGTAAGTTCTGCTTTAATTTGCTGAAGCAAGCACAATACTAATAATCTTTTTTCGTTACTGTAATCATAAGTATCTTACCAGTTGTAAGTATAGCGATTTCATCTCAAGACTTTATAGTTTGGAAAGCTTTTTGTCTTATTCACATTTATGCAAGCTACTAGCTCTTAAAAGACTGCGAGCTATAAAGAGTCGTAGCAAAAAAAGGGGGAGGCGTGGTCTAACTTGTTAACTTGAAACGTTGTTACATTCTAGGTTTTCGGTTGTGCTCTACCTGAACACATCACTAACAATGCCATATCAATTTTCTCAATTCTCCTTTGCGCGTCACTGTTTGAGATACTAAGTGGGATCCCGGCTCTGCTTATTCTCTGTGGATACAGTGTGATAGTACCCACCGCTGTATTCCATTTCTTTCCTCGTCTCACTGACATAGCATAGCCACGATATTATTTGGAAACTTTTTTGATCGTTAAAACTTCTGCATCAACCTGCATTCGTGCGCCATTTCTGCAGGGGAAAGAAAGTGCTTGATTATAAATTGCGTAAGGCTGCACTCCACTCCTGAGGCCGTATTCATCATTGATACCTTGAGGTAAATCCTATTTTCAAGTAGTTTTATCACTCATTACCAGTGATAAAATTATATGATAATCTATATACAGTGTGTCCCAAAAATGTATCCACTGTATGATTGTTAATAACTCTCTTATTATGAGGTCTTTCGAGAAGCGGTAAGCTCCATTTTGTAGAGCTGGCTTCATCTTAGATTTAGTTTGGAACGAGTCACCGCCGCTCTTTATTACTGTAGAATTACGGTAGAAACTTGAAATGTGGTGTCAGTGTAGAAAAAGCTGTCGTTTCAAAAATTTTCGAAAAGATTTTTAGGGACGTTGAGTTCAATATTCAACTATTCTCAAGATTAAGAAGCTTTGTAAACGGTGTAACCGCACTTTTTAGGGACATTGAAAAAATGGCCGCTACTGCTTACCTCGCATAACTCTTCAGTGAAGCATCATAATAAGTTGGGAACTTTACAGTTAGAATCAGCAACTCTAATTGGCCTAGTTTAAAAGTTTTCAGGCTATTTTGATGTCTTTCTGAGGCAAAATATGGCCTTTCATGGCTCAAAACCCTCTTTCAAGTTTCTACCGTAATCTTACAGTACGGAGAAAGATGGACAACTCGCTTTATACTGCAAATCTAAGTTGAAGCCAGCTCTACAAAATGGAGCTTACCGCTTCCCAAAAGACCTCATAATGAGAGAGTTATTAACAATCAAACAGTGGATACATTTTTTGGGACACCCTGTATATATAAAACTCAAAAATTGTCAGTTTGGAGGGTATGTGCGTTATAGAAACGCACGCTGCTCAACCGATTCAGCTGAAACTTTGCACACATATGTTTTCAACTCTTGCGCAAATGATAGGCTACTTTTTGCGGCGAATCGTTGGATCCTTCGATCGATTTATTGATTTTACGTTTTTCTAAGGAATCTAAGGCTTATCATGTTCAATCAAGCATTTTCCCATGGTCATGTAAAGGAGGGCGGTGAAGCTCATTCTCACCTCAGGATGACGAGGATGCGGTTTCGAAGCGGATGTCCCAGGGTAAGTCATCCATAACATATAAGGGGAGGGGGCTTGCAGTGCAGGTGAACGGAACAAAGCCCGGGCTGGACAGTGAGTGATAAAACTACTTAAAAGTAGGATTTACCTCAAAATATCAATGATAAATACGGCCGGCCTCTGCTATCGTGTAGCTGCACTACTCTTGCAATCTGCAAAAAGGCAGCGGGATGGCAACAGAGTCACCACATGCACAGTGTTGCGCTCTGCGAGCTCTGGTGGGCTCTGCACCCCTTTCGGGGGGTGCTGCCGTGCCTTACAGTTTCTAACCCAAAGGACTTCCGCTATTGTGGGTGGGCGCATAGAACCTATAATGGCGCGTCACGCCTACTCAGAAAACAGTATATAGGGCTTATTAAATTGCGTGTCGTTTGCACCAGCATCTCCAACTTCGCGCTGGACTCTGCGTCTTTTCCGCGAGCTGCTCTCTAAGCACTTTCCCAGGGCGAGCGTGGGAAAGGCGGAGCCTCTTTCGATTGGAAGTGATTACGGAACATGTGCCGCAGAAGAGACGCAGAGTCCAGCGCGAAGAGGAGGTGCTGGTGCAAACGACACTCAATTTGATAAGCCCTATATATATTAGGTTGGTCCGAAAGTTCTGTCCCAACATTTTCAAAAAATCGTAACTTCTTCCTAACACAATGTTTTGCAAGATTAAAACCACATTGAAAACAGCAATTCGTGCACTTTCTAAAACTACCTTGGCTGCTGTTCATTAAGCTCTGAATGCAGAGAAAAAATTGGAAAAAGGAGATCACTTCAATTTCGGAATTTCTAAGCAAGCCCGTTGAAAAATCCAAAACTGTCATAAAATCCAAAACAGGCAGTATCCTAGGTTTTTTGATCCCCTCTTTCCAGCTGAGCAAGATTCGCGCTGATCGAGCCCTTTTGAGAGAAGTTATGATTTTCAAGAAAAAATGCCAAAAAATCAGTTTCTTAAGAAAATTGATTTTTTGACATTTTTTTCAAAAAATCATAACTTTTCGGAAAACAGCTAGATCAGCGCGAACTTTGCTTACCCAGAAAGAGGGGGTGAAATAGTCTAAGATGCTGGATGTTTTCGATTTTATGGCACAGTTCTAGGTTTTTTAACGGGCTTGCTTAAAAATTCCGAACTGGAAGTGATTTCGTTTTCCCAATTTTGTCTCTGCTTTCAGAGCTTAGTAGAGAGCAGCCAAGGTAGTTTTAGAAAGTGCATGAGTTGCTGTTTTCAATGTGGTTCTACTCTTGCAAAAAAATTGTGATAGGAAGAAGTTACGATTTTTTGAAAATGGTGGGACAGAACTTTCGGACCAACCTAATATAATATACATGCAAATTCAATAAACAGACAAACAGAAAAAACACACAGATAAGAGAAACATACCACCAGAAAAGTTAAGCTCAACTCCGGGCTACTAAGAGGACTCCCACTCGCTCACTCTTTCTCGCCCAACACACTCTCACACATTCCCGACTTCCAAGAGAGCTGACCTAGAGGTCGGTCGGCCGCGCTTGCCATCAATGCAGTAGCGACGGCGCGGCTGAAACCAATCCCGCAGATGTTGACCAACAACTTCAAACCCAGCTCCATCACATTTCCTGCACGTTTGTGCAGTCCCGGGTGTTCATCCCACAATATTTCCATCCTAGCGCGTCCAACAACCACTCCACCACCGGACCATACACTCGCTCAAGGCGCGCGGACGCAGGCACTACGCCGACTTTACAAGAGCTCCACCGATCAAAAAAAAGAGCGACACGAGCAAGGGTAAGATCAAAAAGATACCACAAGGGCGCGCCTGCGCTATTTATATCCGAAGCTGGGAGCGTGCTTGCGTATGGTCCGGCAGCGAACAGGGTAGCACACGGTAAAGCGCCGCGATCGTGCTCACGACCGAACTGCGCGGCAATGCTCTGGGCCAAACGGTTAAGCGGGAGGTTGATCGTGAGCGACACACAGTGATTTACTATTCAATAATCATTCTTTCGTTCTCAACGATTCACTACAGAATAGAAACCGTGATATATTCATAAGGCATCTTTGGTAGTGGAATTATACTTACTTTAAAATCTTTTCACTGGACGATGGTCCATCACTTCTTCTTGCCAAAATGTGCCGGAGAGATAACGAGTTCGGCTGGTTTCGCCGGCCTCTCTTCTGACTTCGGTGTAACGATCACCCGGTGGACCAGCCACGGTTCCTTCCATCAGATTCTTCCTTTCTTCTATATTCGCCTCCAAATGATCCGAGCCTAATAGTCGACCGGTCACGAGAGGATTGAAGACAGAAGTGTTGCATTCACAGTGGTACTAAAGTCAAAGTAGCCTTCCTTTTGGGGCAAAAAGCGAATGAGGCACCGCAAAACATGTGAGATAAATTATTCAAATATGCTGCCATATTATGTTACTTTGTGAATGACATGCCTCAACAAGTTCCGACAGTGCAAAATTCAGATGTATTGGTAAAAGGGACAAATGACTTGTTTACATCACACAAAAGAGCATATGACATCAAGGTTGAAAAACATGGTTACAATATCTCTATGAACATTATTAATAAAAACTTAACCTTGGAGATTTCATAATATTTTGATGTAAATCGAGAAAAACTGTCTCCGTTTGGGAAAATTTCGCGGATTTCTTACTTGCTCAAGTATATACTCTTCACATCGAAATTCATACATACATTTGCTTTGTTGCATTTTTCAAACTCGAGAAACACAATTTAGTCAGTAAAGTCCAAAAATGCACTAAATGAGACTTTCGTTTTTTTTGAGTTAAATGATAAAGTTAACATTTGTAAAAGGCTAAAAGTCCAAATTGATACATCCAAAAATTCATGCTTAAACTACTTTTGTAAAGACAGCCCAGCACAACTTTGGCAAAAACCAAACTTGTTGCTTATTCGACTTTCAGCGGTTGGAAGGTAAGCAAGTACGGATAAGCAAGCAGGACGTCCGTATGATTTTTTTAAACGCAGACACCATTTTTCTTGATTATTGAAGTCCGTATCCCTTTATTTTGGTTTCAAACGTAACGTGGAACAACTCTGTGTTTTGTTTGGATAATGTCTTGTAGAGTTTGTTTTGCCTTATTGAATGATGTCAAAATCTACTATATGTAAAATCCAAAAGATCATGACTTGTCCATTCTGTCGGGGTGAAAACGTTAAAACAATTAGCTACAACCTTTTATTGGGTGGGTCCAAAAACTTGTGCCGTTTTTGAACTCATCCTCAAATCAATCAAAATAACGATAGACAAACACTCTAAGCATTGTTATAAGCAAAATTTATTTCTCCTTGCAGCAGTGGTATTTTTGTTCCCGTATTTCTTCGATGCTCTTTTGAAAAATTGCCATTTTTTGAAACTTTTGATTGCTTTCGAAAAGTTTTGATAAACAGTTGAATAGAGTAAGCATAATGCTACAAAATTTGATTTTTTTGGCATTAGTAGCTGCTTTCCAGTACTTGTATTAAACCAGTTTTCCAAAATTTTTATGTTTGCGAAGGTAAAATATACAGACGCTTTAAACACTATATAAACTTCGCAAATGGAGATTTCCAAAAATCGATTATGATTTGACATACCGCCTCGAAATATTGATTTTTGAGATTTCCGGGTCAGGGCTCGGCACGAGGTGGCTAGTTGAAAATGCAAAAAACGAATTCCCCCTTGACTTCGCCACAAAAGTACATCCCCCTTGACACGCTAACGAACAAGTCAAAAATGAAAACAAAAAGAATGAAGTAGTATACCAGACCGACAATAAATCTTATATATAAAGCTGAATGTCTGTTTGTCTGTATGTCTGTCTGTCTGTCTGTCTGTCTGTATGTATGTCTGTGTGTACGTATGTTCCGAATAGAAAATTCCATTTCTGAACCGATCCGGACCAAACTTGGCACACATACACTACGGGCCCCGGCGGGTGTCATAGGCTACTTTTCGTCATCGATCGATATCGATTTTATCGATTTTTATCGATTTTTTTGCTGAGTTCACCTACGGGGCTGGGAGTTGGCACAGGGGGGTAATCGAGCATGGGGATTCCGAAAACAATATTGGTTTTCAGGATTATCGATTACTTTTATCGATTTTATCGATTTTTTTGCAAAGTTTGAGCTACGGGGCTGGGAGTTGGCACAGGGGGGTAATCGAGCATGGGGATTCCGAATACAATATTGGTTTTCAGGATTATCGATTACTTTTATCGATTTTATCGATTTTTTTGCAAAGTTTGAGCTACGGGGCTGGGAGTTCGCGCAGGGGGGTAATCGAGCATGGGGATTCCGAATACAATATTGGTTTTCGGGATTATCGATTACTTTTATCGATTTTATCGATTTTTTTGCAAAGTTTGAGCTAGGGGGCTGGGAGTTGGCACAGGGGGGTAATCGAGCATGCTGATCATCCCCAAGGGGGTGATCAGCATGCTCGATTACACCCCTGTGCCAAATTCCAGCCCCCTAGCTCAAATTTTGCAAAATCGATAAAATCGATAGAAGTAATGGATAATTCCAAAAACTAATATTGTATTCGTAATCTGCATGCTCGATTACCCCCCTTTGCAAACTCCCAGCCCCGCAGGTCAAACTTTACAAAAAAATTGATAAAATCGATAAAAGTAATGGACGATCCTGAAAACTAATATTGTGTTCGTAATCAGCATGCTCGATTACCCCCCTGTGCAAAATCCCAGCCTCGCATGTCAAAATTTACAAAAAATCGATAAAATCAATAAAAGTAACCGATAATTCTGAAAACTAATATTGTATTCGGAATCCCCATGCTCACTTCCCCCCTGTGCCAACTCCTAGCCCTGTAGGTGAACTCTGCGAAAAAATCGATAAAAATCGGTAAGATCGACATCGATCGATAACGAAAAGTGGACTGTGACACGCGCCGGGGCCCGAAGTGTATGTGTGCCAAGTTTGGTCCGGATACGGCGGAGCCGGGTAAGCCAGCTAGTAGGCAATAAAAACTAGTGATTGTTTGCATTCTCCGGGTTGGCGGCATGCTGTGTCCGCCGCGCACCACCGCGAGCTTGGAGCGCCTTTGCCGCTGCCACCCAGATATTTGGAGGGCTATAACTAGACGGGGAGGAGAGGGTTCGGGAAGGTACAAAAGTGTAGATTATTAGATGAGATGTAGGTTACTTTTATGTAAAAAATTTGGAAAAATTATGTGAAGAATAGGAATTATATGACTTTGTTTGCGCTAAGCCACCTCAGGTGGCTATCCAGGTGGCTCAAAAGCCACCTAATCCCGAAAAAAGTTTGCCATGCCCTCAGTTACATATTTTTTCATAATTTAACATACATAATCCCAACTCTCCATTGCCCATCTACACATCTATTTTGGTGCCATTTCATCTTCACTTCGCTGTAAACAATCCCTTTGTTTATTTGTTGGCGGCATGCCGGCAGCGTGCCGGCAGCAGATCGAAAGACAGCGTTATGCTCTTCCGCAAAAACGATATCCCCTTTGCTTTTCCCCCAAAAACGATATCCAGCTTGCTTTGCAAGCCACCTGTGCCGAGCCCTGTTTCGGGTGCAGCCTGGGACGCATCAGAAAAACTAAAGTTATGGCAGTTTCTACCTCAAGGCCTTTACCGATCCAGAAAGAAAAACATCTTTCAAAAGAGGAAAGAAAGCCGCATCGAATGACACCTTAAGTGTTTGCCGTCTGATGATCTTCGAGTTTTGGGATAAACATACCTCGAATTTGGTAGCATCAAAGAAAATTTGAAAAAATAGTTTTGGATCGGTGCACACCTTGCTTTAGAGATCTTCTTGACGTTTTCAGAAGGTTTTCTTTTAGTCCAAGATTATCAAGGCAAAGACATAAGCTTCTACCTTTCAAATGACTCTGTAGAGTTGTGCCGCCGAAAATTGTTTAGGAGTAGGAGCACATCGAACAACGGTTGCAACGGAATGCGGCAACGCGAACGACGCGCGCAACGTTGCAACTTTCCTTTGCTTCAATATCAAAGATAAAAATCGTAGTTTCAATACATATGTGTATCGTCTACAACATAGATACTTTTGGATACTATCAGAAACTTGTTCCTATCTTTTAGAAAAGCACAGAAGTCCTTCTCAAGTGGCAAAATTTCAACATTTCGAATTAATTCACAAGGGAAGTACACTTAGTCGAAGTGGCGATTCGGAAAGAGATCTAAACCAGTGAATAGAGCTTAAAAAGCTGATTTCAGATACACCTTCTATATCTGCGATGCGTTGTTCTGAAAAAAGTTATGAGCTTTTCTAAAGTCAAATTTTCGTGCATTTTGAGTCCTAAAATCAAGATAATCACTACACGAAAGTGTGCAAGCTTAAGCCAACCACCTAGGAAGCATTTATGTCTAATTCGAGTTCATCCGAACATTTTCGAGTGTTTTCCGACCATGTTGTTTATCTACAGGCCGTCATTTCCCTCCTAGATCACACTTCCATTATATATATAGAAAACATAACCCCTCAATCTGAAAGAAAGCGCTGCAGATATTGAAGATATATTTACATCGTTTTACGTTCTATCTATTGGTAGTTTCCAAAAAGTTTCCGACGCGACGCTTTTTTCTAGATGGAGGTTATGGGACTTTTTTGTATACATAATCAAAGTGTGATCTAGGAAGGAAATGACGACCCGTGAATAAACAACATGACCGGAAAGCACTCAAAAACGTTCGGATGAGCTCGAATTAGAATTACAATGCTTACTAGGTGGTTTGCTCAAGCTTGTACACTTTTGTGTAACGATTACATGATTTTGGGACTCAAAATGCACGAAAATTTGACTTTAGAAAAGCTCATAACTTTTTTCGGAACAACGCATCGCAGATATAGAAGGAGTATCTGAGATCAGTTTTTTAAACTCTATCCACTGGTATAGATCTCCTTCCGAATCGCCACTTCGACTAAGTGAACTTCCCTCGTCAGAACTTTGGGTATGGAGTTCATAGGATATATCATTACAGACGTAGCACACAGTCTTCAAATAAGGTCCCTTTGTTGTCTAACGGCTTAAAAATACCATTTTCGCCGAGCGCGATTTCGCGGTCTGAAACGTGTTAAGTTAGGTTGGAGTTTCATACTGCAGTCGCTGCAGCAATGGCAGTCAATCGCTCGACATCATTTGCCCGCGCCAATTTGATTGCACTCGCTGCACCGATTGCAGTATGAAACAACCCTTAGGTGAAAACGGGTAGAAGATTCTGACGATTTTCAAGCGGACAACTAAATTGGAACAAAAACATTGCTGCTAGACAGAGGAAGAAATTTTGCATAGAACAGTTTTTAGAGTGATTGTCTATCTTTATTCTGGATAGGCCTAAAAAGGCCCAAACTATCGCACCCACCTAACAAATTTGATTTTTGAGCCAACTTCTTGTGAGCAATAATTCCTCTTTGCAGCGGGCGATGATCCTGACGCAGATCTTGAAGTCCAGCCGTACTTACAAAAGCTAGACTTAGGTATGTAATTTTAATTTTCCTTAGCAAGGACTAGCTAATGCGGTTTGACAAGGATGTTTTACAATTATTGTAAAATGTAGATTGAGCTGGAGAAGATACATATCAGATGCTAGAGTTTTATGTTCTAAAACGGCTATGAACCCATGATTGTGAGCATTGAATCAAAAAAAGCGACCAGTTACTACAAGTACAATGACCAAGTTCTCCAACATTTGTACTATGCGGATTTTTTTTATTATGAGATTTGATCCGATATTACTTCACAAAAATCAAATACATATCATCTATGATACAATCAAATTCAGGAGAAAGTATGTCACAGGAGGAATGCAAAAGAATGAGTAAGCAGAAGCCGGAGGGCACTTTCTGCACGTACGGGATGAATAGCGTAAATTATTGTAAGGTAACTATGTTAGTCCTTGATGAGCGTTCATCTCAGATTTACAACCGTGAAATAAAATCAAATGCATTTGAAACATTTTGATAAACTGTAAGAACTTTTTTAGACTGTAAGTGGAGGAGGTGTCACAACTATGATAGATGGCAAAGCATATCTAATGGGTGTAGTATCTTTTGGAAAATGGTGTAAAGAAATGAAGCATAAGGAAGGACCCAAAGTACAAGTCAGTACTCATTTGTTACTCGTCCTAAAATTTTTTCAACTGTCTTTGAAACTCTAACACCATATTGTAGCCGCGGCAAACGTAGTACTTACCCATTTCATCCGCTTCAAATTAGCTGCATTTCTGGTCATCTTAGCGCTTCTAAGGTACCCTCACAACAAATTCACGGTGGTTTTCTCAAGAATTTAATCTACGTCATTGATGTCAAAATTGTTTTTTGGGAAAGTCTCGCCAACTGTCTCATTTTGCTCAGCAACACAGAAAGTTTATCAAACTATTTGTCATAAACTGTCGTCGTGTGGGATATGTGTTGTTCAATTCTTGACAAAAAGCATATCTACTGCAAAAAGTTTCAAAGGC
This sequence comes from Cylicocyclus nassatus, assembly GCA_958299035.1. Taxonomy (NCBI): domain Eukaryota; kingdom Metazoa; phylum Nematoda; class Chromadorea; order Rhabditida; family Strongylidae; genus Cylicocyclus; species Cylicocyclus nassatus. The sequence continues at coordinate 75,143,730 of CATQJL010000223.1, forward strand.
TGGTTTTTTGTTCTATCACAAGAAAAGGTTGTAAGAAGTGCCATACCCTACAGAGAAGTCACGATAAGCCATTACAAATCTGATGTGACGGAATATGTGCGGTAATGCTCGGCGTTACCGCGTAAGATCACGAGTAGTTGCTTGGAGCTAATGTGCGAAAACTCTGACACTAACCTAATCTTACTCTACATTTACGCTTTTTTGATAGAAACAGAAATCTATGCATATACTTTTTGGTCATATGCGCGAGAATCTGGCCCGTAGTAAACTACCGTCAGGGCATCTCCCCTGAGGCGGACCGGAGTTGATATCTTGGCGCCTCAGTCCAGCATCCGGCGAGCTATTGATCTGGATGCAGATCGCTTCCTGGACATTGTGATCAAGTGCCTTCTCGAGAAAACAGCTACTTGATTCGATTTGGTTAAATGGGTAAGCCATTGGAATTACACGCGCGCGGCCGTGGTTCGACTCGCCTAGCGGCACAACTTTTGCTGCATCGCCGGGCAATCTTTGATACAATCTTTGCGGCCACTATCCAATCGATGATGACCGCTATCAAGGATTTCGCCTAGCAAACGCAAAGATAAAACAAAAAACATTTCGTTACGAAAATTTTGCGACAGAACGAAATGGTTGCAACGTGAATTCAATGAAATGAACAAATGAGTCCTCGTTTTGGACAGTTTCAAAAAAAACCAGTAAAGTTTACAAAAAAAGAGAAGAATTTGTTTTTTTCTGTCTTCCTCGCCAAAATCAGCTGTTCATCGATCCTCTCCTTTTCGGGCGCGGTCGTGCAATTTTGCGCCGATTTTGTCCGCAGTGTTAGGCAAATTGCTGTGTATCGTAAGTTACTCAGGAGCAACTTACGAAGATTTTCTCTGCGTTTCCTCTTTAGCACACTATTTCTGGACATCATCGCTCATATCATCTCCCATGACCCGGCAGGGAGATCATCTCCCTGCCGAACTTCACCTGAGGCTCACCTCTCAGGTGACGTTGCATCCCTATAGCATGGGGAAATGGGCGGTCGTCATTTTACTGACAGAACTTCACATGAAGGTCTCAGGGGAGATAATCTCCCATGACCGAGCTTTACTACGGGCCTCTCTGCGACGAGGGAAAGGCTGAAGGATAATGCCGCAACGACATTTTTGGCTACGGCTTCTCCATGACAAAGACGCCGCTAGCTAGCAGCGGGAACAAAAGCTTATGACTGTAAGTTACCAACGAAGATTAAGGGCCGCATGCGTTGACTTCTCTGCTGGAAACCTAAAGCTACAGTGTTTTAGATCTCACACAGTGTCTAATCCGCATGTGTTTCTATATCATAAACATTTAAGCGAGAAATTGCACAAGCCCCATTTTCTAATTTTTTGTACAGGCTTTTAACAATCCCATGCGGCCGATGATCTTTGCTTCAAAGTCATTTCTCTTTTTCTCAAATTATTGGAAACACTCCAAAGTTGAACCGTCCATTTAACCCAAGGTGCTGACAAGGGAGGTGTTTTCGGTCGAAGTGGCATTTTCACATCAAATTGATACGACTATAAAGAGCATTGAACGCTAATTCCAAATCTGTCTTCGTTATCTGCCGAGCGAATCTAGACGTCTAGTTATCAGCTTTTTTTGAGTTGAGAAATTAAATGCATAATTAGGACAACATTCGTTAGAAATGCTCAAATAGTCCAATGTTGAGTATCAAAGCACTTTATTTGAACGACTTCTATCCAAAGCACTCATACTTAACACTGCTCTATTTGCGCGCTGAGAAGACCGTAAAATTCTATTTTACTCAGATTATGCATTCATTTTTCGCACAAAGAAAATATTCATAACTCAACGTCTAGAGGCGCTCGGCAGATAACGAAGACAGATTGAAATCAGCGTTTAATGCTCTTCATAGTCGTATCATTTTCATGTAAAAAGGCCACTTCAGCCGAAAACACCTCCTTGTGAGTAGTTTCGTGATAAGAAAACAAATGCGATAAAGCACAGCTGCACAGCAAACAAGCACAACTTTGGAATGTTTTTAGTGTCTGAGCCGTCAGGAATCGTAGCAAAAGCTAGAAAATGCGGCTTGTACAGCTTCTTGCTCCTTCAATATGCTCATAATGAAGGATGGTGCGAATATTTAGAGATAGGTAGAAAAATTACTATTGAAAAATAGACGTTCGGCCGCGTGGGATCATTAGGGGATCGTACATGAAATCCACATATCCAAAGCTTCAGGATATGGGACTTTATTTTTGAACTGCGCTGATCTCCCAAGTGGAAATGTTAGTGCATGCGGCCCTTTGAAACGACCCTACTCCTCTTAACCACTTACCTGAAAAAAAAATCCATTCTCATCCTTGCCTCCACCACCTCATTGTCGAGCTCTGGAGAGAATAAACATGTAGCAAGATTTTTCATTCAATCTTGCAAAACCTGTACAAGTAACTTTTTACGATTGTATAGAACTAAAAGGTAAACTACACTATAATTCACGTCATTGCTCTCATAGGTGTAAATTTCTTAGGAGCATAAAGTAGGAAAGCAGCGTTTGCGAATAAAATATTACTAATGTGGCGAGAACAAATTTCAAGCATGCTACTCATACAAAAATCAAGCGGTTTGCGAAATTCGACGGCAAGTTCTATGGATTAGGCACAAGGCTAGGAAAGCTCAGGCAGGTTAATTTCTTGAGAGCCCAGCCCCTTTTTGAAAACCCGACCTCATTAACCTTACTAGCTGGGAAACCTGGCTCCGCTCGGCCCTGCAAATAGTATGTTCATAAACAACCTCGCTGGTCGCAATTTTTGGGAGAACTTCTAAATTTACTATTTAGGAAAGGTATGAATATCCCTAGCATGGTGACAAAGGTACTCTGTTATGAGTACAAAAAGGCTAGCTTTTTTCTCTTTGAAACCAAGTTGGTCATGTTCGAAACTGAGCTCTACCGATCATTCGATAGAGCTAATACATGTAATTTGACATGCTGGTTATGAAAATCACATCCACCTCACATAGATGGTAGGGCCTTTTGGGTAGAGAACTATATGTCGCGAAAAGGGGCGATCCGCGATTTGCAACAAATACGCACTCTTGCACGTGCATGAAAGTTCGTCTTTGCAAGAAGTTCGCGCAGGAACCTCCCACATTCGGCGACATTAGTCCTCCACCCGGGCCTCTTTGGTAGCTTACGGAAGGAGTCGGATAAACATGAAGGTTCTGAAATTGGCTAAAACTTCGGCATCTATTACCATCCCCAGGTCGGGCGCACTTGAATTCACGCTTCCCCTGTATGTCGTTCATCATACTGAGGTATCAGGGTCAAGGTATCAAGGCAGTGGAGCCTTCGAAAAAGACAAAACCACTAAGACAGTTTCAAAACAGGATACGGCATTCCATTACGGCTTCTCTCATTTCCAAGCGCGATCGTACGTGCATACGGGCCCAAAAAGTAGAGGCTGTGTAGTTCATTTTGAACGACTCAATGTAAAATAGAATAAATAACTTTGGACCAGTTTTCTTAGGCCTCGGATTTCACGCGATTTGATCGTCATGATTCAATCGCTACAAAACAGGTGTTACGAGTTCATTGCATGCCACTCTCCTTGTATTTTGGTTGTGTTAGTTAGTCAGGATCACTCGTGTTGGAAAACTGTCACAACCGAAATGCAAGAAGATTGGCGCAATGATATTATTACAATTGTCTTGTCGCGATCAATCGCGACGCCCAAATCGCGTGAACTCTGCCAGGGACCTTAGAGAGAGATAAAGGCATTCAGGACTTTTTTGTAACCACCAAACGAGTTTTCCTGCATTTGAAAATATTACTTTTTCTAAATAAATGTATGCTATTTGTACAAGAAAAAGAGTTTACTGGTTCCTATAAATTCAACCAAGTTAAAGCTGTTAAGATGACTTGCCATTGTCGTATAGTCAAAGTGATGATGTTATTTTTCATTTATAAGTTATATACCGGTCATTTCGATTTCAGATCCATACCGACATTATGTATCAGTCGAAGCTTATTGATAAGTTTGTGCGTGACTGGCACAATATTCTATGTCGTGATTGAATAAACCTTTATTACAATCTTACAAGCACCTTGATTCCTGTATGACTGCTTGAAAGACAATGATGATTCCCCCCAGTTTGCAAAGTCTTCCATTTGAAATATTAGCTTGAGCAAATTTTGCGTTTGTTCTAGCTTTGACGACAGAGGCGTCATAAGTTTTTAGCACAAGGACTGCGCGTTTTCAGTGACACAACGGAGTTTAGCAGAGCCGAACATCACACAAACTTTGGAATTTCTATTTAGCCTAGTCGAACATCATAAAAATTTTGAAATTTCTTCGTCAAACACTCTTGGAGTGCTCAAGCTCAAAATTGCAGAGGGTAGAGTAGTTACTCTGCGATAATTTTTTCCCTTCTCTTTCTCTGCAATAATCTTTTAGTTTTATTAATTGGACATCGTGAGCTCGCGTTCATACAAAGTGCAATATTTTATTCAGCACGTTCTTCACGCGTATAATCGAGACGGTCTTATTACTAATAGTGCATAAATTTTTGCACCAAATTCATTTGTCTTTGTAAAGCGAGGGTCTGTAATAACTCCTTTTCCTCTGAGTTGAAGTTCCTTAAACAAACTTGCTGTGATTTTGACCTGTTTATACTTCACTTTCTTTCTTAACTCTTCTTCTTTTCTATATCTACCTTGTAGAATAGAAAATCTTCTGAGAATGTTGTTGTTTGAAAAAAAAATTACACGCAGTGTTTGACATTCTTTTGACAAAGTTTAACGCGAAAGATCAATTACGGCGAGGTCACTGAAAATACTCAAAGATTCCAGAATGAGACCTATATAGCAGTAGAACTCTTTATGTCGCGCAAAATATACTAAAGTCTAGGAAATTGGCTCTTTTGCCATTGAAAAATGCCAAGCTTGGGCTTGGCAGTCACGCATGTCGTGGCAATGACGATGGGTCACAGTCTGAAAGCTCGCGTTGACCAAAAGAGATCCTATTTCAAAATTCGAATGTCACGTTATATTTACTGTTATTAAGGTAATGAATGCTCTGTTTTATGTCTTTACGTTCCATTTTTATTAGAGTTATACTAAGCTTTGGTACTTTAGGAACGCCATGTTCACAAAAGCATGCTGTAAAATGCCATGCATGATTTATGCCTTCAAATAAAATTCGTGTCAAACAATTCTACTAAAGTGCAAAGAAGTTGTGATAAGTCGAAAAGTAAGAACGAGCCTTCCGGACCAACCCAATAATCCACCGAAAAAATCGAAAAACACATTATTCAGAAAAATTGAAAATTTTCTTGAAGTGAAGGTTGATACTGAAAAAAAAACGCTCTGCGAAGAAGTGCTGTTGTAACGGAGAAATCGCAAACAAGCTACACCCGATTTACATCCACATCGGGACAGCCGGGTTTAATTTCATTGAATTTTGCAAAGTTTGAGCCATCGGGCTGGGACTTGGCACAGGGGCGCATGTTGCTAATCATGAAAACATAGTGGGGGCGGAGTACTGGCCAAACGTGGGACCAAGAGCCCGGAACAGAGAGATCTTTTACGGAACTAGAGCATGAAGACACTATAGTGTATTGACTGGGCTGGGTAGAGCAGGGTAAGCCGCCTGGTATTACTAAAAGTCACACGTAGTATCGTAAACTGTCACTGTACTTCTTATTCCGTCGCCATTTAGGTATTCTCGAAAAAAAAATGGCAAAGAATCGACATTTTTGTCAGTCATGCGTAAAATCTCAAATATTTTTGACATCTGAAATTTAAATAGCAAACTAACAAACTTGATGAAAGTTTTATTAAGAAAAAGAGGTGACAACTAAGTAAGAATGAAAGCTGCAATGACATGTTAAACAAAGGAGTTAAACTCATAGAGTGAGAATCTAGGAGCTTACAAGGAAAGGGATGCTTGGTTGAAGTGGCTTTTTAAGGTATGATGTATACCATATCCTGGAGAGCACAAAACGCTGATTCAAAATCTGCTTTTACTATCTGCAGGGCTTTTCTGGACGAGGAGCTATAAGGATCAGAGCAAAAAATTGCGTGCTTTACGCAGATAAATCGCTCGTAATATCCTCTATACACCTCGAAAGCAATAATGATTGTGTCTATTCCGTGCAATGGATACGCTTAGTTCAAGTATATCCTTATTCCGCTGCTTTATTTGAATTAGAATCCGCACCTACGAACCACACTTCCAGGCAGATTTGCAATTAGCGCTTCGTGCCCTCTAAGACAATCCTCTCTCTCACACCAATGGGTCTGCACTTTTGTGACTCTTTACGCTCGCGTGCTACCAAACCACTTCGACTACTGAAAAGATGGAAGCGCTCGACATTTAGTCGCACGGTCGAATGCAACAATTACCTTGCGTAGTAAGAACGCAAAGTTACGACTTGAGAGTTATTCTGGGGTCAAGCGCATTTGCTAAATTAGGTAACTATAAGAGGACCTCATGGATACGTAGTGAAGTTGCTGTACATGAAAAATTGTGAAAAAGTTAAACAAGTTACAAAAACATATTGGGCGCACGTCATCGACAGAATATGCTTTGAACAGAGCTTAGTGGAAATCCTGCTGACGTCAACGCTGCTGAATAAGTTGAATCAGTGGCGGACGCGTTTGTGGATGCCGCTCGCGGGTTAGCCTTCCCACTGGATGGGCAAAAGTACAAGGTAGGATTGTTGGAACCCAGAAGTGGATAACCCGCGGAATATTGTCGAAAACACCTGGATATTCAGCCAACGGGAAAAGTAACGCTACATCCTGGTTCGACCACTAAAACAAAATGTGGTCTGTAGTTGCCTACGCTGCAGAGCAAATGCAATCGACTGTTACAGAGCAATTCTCAGTTTCGCGACAACAGTGCTTTTGTTATCTTATTGCAAAGTCTACAATATTTGGAAGTTTTGGGCTGTTTGAAAATTTTGGACTGACTTCTTCGCTGGCGTCGTAATGGTCGCGCAGAAAGAATGAAGCTTAGAAGAACTTTTAGTTCGTCGCCCTTTCGTTCCCTCCCCTATTCATTTTTTTTGTATGTTCGGAGTATTCCGGGGTCCTAGGCGAGCAAATGAAGTTGGCTACACAATAAGTAAAAAGGTTGAAGAACAAAAAACGGACCCCTCCTTGCACATATGCTTTTGGGAAGTAAATTTTCTTCATTACAAAGCATTGTCATACCATGCATGTTGAGTGAAATCTTTTCTCCTGTGCATTTCATATTTCATGAAAACTAAAAGCCAAACACAATCATTTCAAAATTGCCGAACATATTATGTTTGTTTTTAGCAAAATATGAGGCACTTGGTTTTCTATACGAGAGTCATATATAAATTTTTTCGATAAGTTTCTATGTTGTCCGTTTTTCTTTTCAAGGCAAAAAATGCAAAAAATTTGAACACGTAAATCAAGAGTTCTAAGATCTCCTTCTGTTTTTTTAAGAGCAGCTCCTTTCCTCTGCCTTAAATAATCATTTGAGTAGCCAATAAAAGATTAACTTGCTAGGTCACTCTGGATTTTCATTTTACAAGAAAAAAACAAGAAAAAATTTAGGATACATTCAACAAAGACTAGCTTCTTTTATGTATATATAAGCTACTAGCGGCAGGGCCCGGCACGAGATGTGCAAATGACAGGCTGGAAATCGTTTTGAATGAAAAAAGGAAAGGGGTTATCGTTTTTGCAGGGTCCTTAAACTACCATTTTTCCGGGGGCGGAGCCCCGGGAAAAATGGTGTTTTGTGTTCTCTGCTTATCTTAACATGTTAATACCTCACCAGGTGCATGCAGTCCGGTTCGCACGCGTCAAACCGCTCCGCCGCTGACTGCCGCAAGCGCGACGTCGCTTGACCGATGCCTTTGAAAAAACATACATGACTAATTCTCAGTGCATGCGTATTTATATGATACCAAATCTCGTAAGCGAACGAACAGAGGCTGATGGAAACAAAGCATGAAAAAATATGAAAAATTTATGTGAATGGAAGGTGTACTAAGCATTTTTTCCCAAAATTTCCCATAAATGGTGAATGGTTGTGGATTCAAATGGTTCTTTTGCGAAGCATAGGCAACGATATGGCATGAAACTTGATAGTCACATAGACATGGCCCTGCAAAATTATGTGACTGAAGGTTGAAGCAAGCTTTTTTTCTGAAAATTTCCCGCTACTAAAAAATGGAAAAATAGCTCGTTTGCAACTCATAGATGACGAAATCGCGCGAGATTTGGTGTGTACACGCGCAGCAGGACTAAGGAACAAAGTATGAAAATTGTTGAAAAACTTATGTGAATGAAGAGCGTGCCCAAATTTTTTCCAAATTATGTGGGCAACTGCCCACTTAATGCCCACCTGAGGTAGGCAAAACTTTCATTTCATATAAGTTTTTCAAAATTCTCACATAAACATTTGTAAACCTAAAGTTTACCAGATGGTAGGTTTTGGTTTCAAAGCTCCTCCTCTTGTCTTTGTTAGAGCCCAAAATCGCATCAGCAGCCCAGCTTGCTAACAAGGGAATGGTCAGAAGTCGAAGTCGCCAATCTAAACAAGCTGCATACCATTCGATGCAGCATAGAACGCTGATTACAAATCTGTCTTCCGTATCTGCAGAGCGCCATTGTAGGCGAAGTTATAAGCCGTCAAAAGTCATTATTTTGCTAAGAAATTGTGCGTGTGAGGGGCAAACTTGGCCGTACAAAGCCATTCTCGGCTCAGTGTTGGACCAAAACATGCAACTAAGTTCCTTTATATGGTTCGTACCTAAAGGTGAGCTAAAAGAGCAATGATGTGCCTAATTTCGCAGTTTTTGTGTATGAATTTTCTGCAGTAAAGCTGCTCATAACTTCGCCTACAAAGGCGCTTTGCAGATACGGAAGACAGATTTGTAATCAGCATTCTATGCTGCATCGAATGGTATGCAGCTTGATTGGATTGGCCACTTCGACTTCTGACCATTCCCTTGTAAGGAGGAAAGCGCGCTCCAGTCAATCGATACGCGCGAACGGCATCTCTCAGTAATATAACTGCGTTACTTTGATATTTCTTCATTCCTTCATCATTCTTCTTAATTGTTCTTCTTCCTGTTTTTTATCTTGATAAAGATGAGGAATTATTAGAAGAACGCTGAGCGTTTTTCGACGAAGTGTAGCCAGTGCTCTCGTTGCACAAGCACGAAGCATCGTTTTTGGGCTCAAGGGGTATTCGTAAAAATTTTGAAATTAAAGGGGAATTCGTTTTGGAAAACCCCATTTGCCCACCCCGTGCCGGGCCCTGACTAGCGGGCGTCCCGGTCCAGCCGGGTGTGGGCTCAAATTGGACCGGCAAAACACAGTGCTACTAATATTTTCAACTTAATAATGTTTGGCCCGCGCAGTTCAATTACTTACCCTTTCTTTTTGGCTGCCTTACTTCAAGCTCGTGCTGTCCCCATTCTTCGTCCCAGTCCTTGCTTCGATCCCGCTTCCGAAGTGAAAAGTCTCCCTGCAACCACCTGGATTTGTGAGACCACATCCTCCTCACAGTAAAGTGTAAGTAATCTAGCGTTTCTATAACGCACTAACAACCCAGACCTTGAATTTATTCATACATGGATTAGCGTATATCTATGCAAAAAAGATTTAACTTCTGAATGAAAATTGCCGATTGCTACGAGAGAGCTTTTTTGACCATTGTTGTAGGAAGTCGCCAAAAACGAAAAATCTCAAAAAAGCTATATTGCTGCTTTCAAATTTTGCTTTGGCTTTCTGCTCATACTGTGTAGAAAAGATAATACTCGGCAAATTGACTTCTGAAGATAGAGGATGAGATTAAACAAAGCATTTTAGAGAACAAAGATTTTGTAAATAGTTTTGTCGACAACATCATTGCACGATGCTTTCTGCATTACTCGGATTTGTACTAGTCGTGAAAGCAGCAACATTATCCTGGAAAGACTCGTATGGTAAGGTCAGCTACAGACTGTGCATCCACAATTATAAAGTGCAAAGTTACAGATAAGAAGACCTGTGGTTTACCTATGGACGGCGCTGAAGTGTCTTCCTTCGGCAGTCAATCAGCAAGTACAAAGGTACATTGAAATTCTGTATTTTTGATTGCAAATGTGGTTCAATTGTATGTCACGAGTCTTTCAAATGGCGGTAAATTTGGGGGAAACAAACGTAAAAAATTTGTCGACATAAATATTTTCTCGCAACCTGAATTATTTTAGATTCATTGAAGTCAGTCGGGTGTGGTCTACACTACGAAACCCTCAAATGAAACGTCGCTTCTGCTTTGCAGAAGCTCGTACTATTCAGTTCAAAAGTTTTACTCCTGCTCGCACATAAATTCTTCATGGAATTTACTAGTTAATGATAACCATAAGTGTAAACAAGTGATCATGAAAGCTCATTTTGTAAGTGCAGTCACTCTTAACAACGAAAATTTCAGCGAAAGGAAAACTATTAGGGTGATCCAAAAGTAATGGGGCAGCTAGAGAATAAATGCAGTTTTCTCAAATAGAAAAGCTAATTGGAAGTCCAAGTTTTGGCAGATGTTAGTACATAACAAACCCTTCTGATCGAGGTCTGCAGTTGGGCACTGTCACATGGCGTTAATTCTATAAGCGCTTAAAATTAAAGCTCACCATTCAAGTAATTTTGAACTTTTAGCAGCAGCGCCGCAGTAAAACAAGTGAGCCTACGAAAGATATGTGCGCAGCAATGGGTAAGGGGACTGTCACCAAATCCACGATGGCTCGGTGGTTCCAAGGCTTTAGAACAGAATATATAGCATTGAGTATCAAAAGACAGATTACTTATTCTTTCATCAAGGTAATCAAATAAGCCCAAACTTAGCAGTTGCATTCTGATAGTGCTTTTTACGCTCTATCCATACATATGCAAATCACTTCGATTTTTCTCATTTTCAAAAGATTGTGGTCCAAAACGAATTTTAGTCTGAAAATCTGCGCCAAACACCGCGCTTTTTCGAATAAAGTGCCTTTTTTGTATAAAATAATGCGCAATTTTTGGATATTCAAGTAATCATTAGAAAGAGCTTGAAAAGCTCTTTTGAATGGTATGCCACATGTCGAGGGACTATCAGGTGCAGCAGCCCAAACTCGGATGGCGTTCAAAAAAGTCTGTTTGACTTTTTTGAAGCGCCACTCGAAGAAATGTCGGTGAGGTGCTGCAAGGTGCTGTTAAGATAACCTGCGAAGGTCACTTTATACAAAGGCGTTAAAAATGCTGGGCATTCATAGCTAATCAGAAAGAAATCTTGAAGAATGTTAAAAAAACATCAGGGTGCCCCATTACTTTTGGATCACCCTAATACAAATTTCGACAGTCCTATTAGGTTATGACTTGCATATTTTGTGAGAGGCAATAATGGAGGCTATCACACTTCTGGGTAAAATTCTACTCCATCTTCATTGAAAATGAAAAGAGAGTGATTTATGTAGCTAATCAGTGTCGTTTTCTCTGAAAAAGCTTTTCGATTACTTTTCAGTAGGAGAACATGCTTTCAAATTGTCAAGTTGAGTAAATATACGATCTCGCAAAGAGGTAGTTCGAACCCAGTATCGAGGTCAAAAGCCAAGTTGGTCCCTAAAGCGAGCAAGTTTCAAACAAATTGCACGCTTTAGGGGCCGACATGGCTTTTGACCTCAGAGCTAAGTTCGAACTATTCTCTTTGCGAGATTGTTAGTTTATTCAACTTGACAATTTGAAAACATGTTTTCCTACTAAAAAGTAATCAAGAAGCTTTTTTTCTAATGAAAATGACGCTGATTAATTACATAAATCACTTTATTTTCACTTTCAACTTCTGTGATAAATACTGGTATCACGTTTATTCAAAGGCGTAGATTGATTTTATGGTTGTGACCAAGACCTACGCAGCTAGGAGCGGGTCATGCTGGATATTGTTTTTGAGCGGAAGAGCAAAGGGTATATTGTTTTTGCAGATTAGCAACTGTTTCATAATCTTTTTTCTAGGTTATTTTATAAGCCTCAAAGAATTTGGCGTCACAATCTGCTCTGATCGTAAAGCACGCCTTTGAGCAAATTTGAAGCGCGAATCACCCAATTCGTTGGGCTTGATGCCCAATATGCCTACCTTGATTTTTTCTTTCCTTATTTTGGTTGCCGTTCTATCAATCTGTTCGTCTCATATGAGAGGGGGGGGGGGGGAGTTGAAGTAGAGTTTGTGGGAGGGGAAGGTAAAGATTTCTTTGTTTTTCTTGCTATCGGTTTTTTTGCCCTAATACTAGCTTGGATCACAGTTCAAACAAACAAAAAAAAATTAAAGCTAAGGAGAGTTCTGAAGGCTCCAAGAATGTCGAACGGCACTTCTCAAAATTTTTGCAAATTTATTGGGGGACTTCTTTTCAAAATTCCTCGGTTTCAGCTTATACCGAGCCCTGAGAAGGAGGCAGCAATGAAAACGCCGAGTATTAAGCGCAAAAAAGGGGTTGAATCGCCAAAGGCAGTGTCCCGGCAGATCCGCTTCCTGAGTGATATAGGTGTGGTTTGATTCCTAGTTACCCCCTAACTTCCAAGCCAGACCGGATGGTTGATGTTCCCTCCGCGCCGAGAAATTAACCCGCTAAATGGCGCGCGGTCGGACGGCTTTGCTTGTCTGTTCGGCGCGGAACCCCACGACCGCTTCCGCATTGTGCCTGGTATCCAAAGCAAAAATTACCGGCTACAGGGCTTCATACCGGGGCTTCCCAACTTCCTATTGAAAATCTTGTCCGAGCTGCGTTTTTCGAATTGGGTTAACGCCCCCAAAATCGACCTTTTCACCCTGTTCAAAGCTCAAATTCGGATTCTACGTGTCCAAAAGGCCTAAAACATGCAGAAAGCTGGAAATACAGAAAATTTCTCGGGGCACTGTCTTCAAGGGAGATGAAGTTCAAAGAATTATGAAGGCACGTTACGTTTTCGTTTCACAAAACCGCAACCCAAATGGTAATGGTCGCCATAAGGGCGATAATCGCCAGTCACAAGTTATGCAAAATTGTGGGCTGGGACTTTGACTCCGACTCGCTCTATGAAATTCGCGAAATACAGACATACACACAGACAGATAAGAAGACATTTGTGATCAAAAAAATGCCAAGAAATTGTGGCCACTAAGTAGCATATTTTTAAATATCAAAAACTTGTGCAGACACTAAGTTAGCCCCATTTGTTTGCTGAGAAGGAAGAGGTCATGAAACCCATGGTACCAACTGTTATGAATTGCATTGCAACGGCTTTGGATTTGACATTGCTCAAAACTTTGAAGCCCAAATAATGTAATACTTTCACTTTTTACCTCTGTAATCTGTACTCAATGATAACCGCCAGGTTGCCATCGAAATATACATTAATATATCTTGCCAATAAAATCAAGTTTGTGTAAAACATCTGGATAAGAGATATGCGATTCGAGGGTAAGAAATTTTGGATTGAAGTCCTTGAATATTGATATAACACAAAACTTTAGATAATTTGTAAAAAAATGTTTTGCTCTTACTTAGAAAATGTTTGCTCTTACTCTGTAACAAGCTCAATCTGAAGTGAGATTTCAAAAAGTTTGTAAGAAATTGTTGAAGCGAAATGGGTTTGGATAACTCAAGCACAGATAATTTTTTTGCAGACAATAAGAAGCGGCTCGGTTGCAAGAGGGGAATTACCATGGTCTGTCTTTCTTGATCTGACTAAATGGGGCAGTAAGTTTACCACTCCTATATAAATATTGGAATAGAGAAACGATAAAGTACAATGTTAGGAGAATTGATAATCTTGTGATCTTATCTTATAGCTTTCTTGTTCTCCCCCCTCCCATTCCCACCTAAAAAATGCGAATCCTTCGACTTCATATGTTGAGCAATCCGATTTTGCTTGACGCTAATCAAAGCTTTTCATGTTGCAAATAGTCTGCTGGAAGAATATTTTTGTGATGAAGCTCGCCTTTTGTAATTCTTCAGGGTTACAAACTTACCAAACTCTATGATATAGCTGAGAACTTCTGCAAAGAACATGCTACGTTTGCTTTCTTCCCTTGAAAAGGCCTCGGCGCGCAAAACTCAAAACTTTTTTTATTTTATTTAAAAATGCTGGTTCTGTGCTTACATGACTGGTCGTTTGCCAATTGCTCAATGCAACAGAATGTGCTCTTTCTTGATAAGAGAACCAAAATGTCGTTGCTTCGAAGTGAACGGACGCACATAAATTGGAAAAAAAATCATTAAACCACGCGTTGAGAAAGAAGGTAAGAGTTCGAGAGGAAAATAGGTATGGTAGGTGTCTTGAAGCGACAAGTTGGCAAATTAGTGTTGGCAAGCAAAGTTGCTTGATATACAACCATGTCGAAATGTGTACGCATGCTAGTCCCATTGAGAAATTGACTCGTTTCAGTTTATAAAAATAGCGTCTCTATCGTTGACGCATGATTACTCATGTGTAAGATAGTGAAGAAGCTAAAAACAAGTATTTACATAGGATTTACTCACTGGCTTTCTCCACGTCCAGTAACCGTGTGTTTGAACTGTGATGTAGAGAGTAATGTCTGGTATGCTAACATGTAAACTTATCTTTCCTCCGCTTACTTCAATCATCCCCTACTCTCATTTCGCTTGCTTCCATATTAGATTGTCAAACGTATCCACGACTTCGCAAAGTGGTTGTATAGGCCAATTTTGATAACCAGGATCCTAAAGAATGCGCTCAACGGATTCACTTGTGCTTTTGCATATTGGACTTTCACGCTTTTAGCATGTGCCGTGCAAAATTTGGGCTCAAAAAATTGGCGGAACTCGCTTTACGAGTTTTGTAACGGCAGAGAGACACACAGACAAAAAACGTGAACATTCTTAGCCCGTCATTAGAAGTCATGATAAATCACTCTAATTGCGGCTTACGACGGATTCTCAGACTTCTATCATGAATCTCCGATAATCAAATCTAATTATTTTTGGAAGCTTTTTATGAAAAACTACAAGATAATTTAGTTGTCTGCAAACAAGGTCTAAAGTTCTGCTAATGACTACCTTGTTAATCTACATGGATTTACAGCAAAAAGTCGTCATATACTTCGTTTACTGATTTGTCTAGATGTTCACTCTCAAACTTGCTGGAGAAGAACGTGGGAGGAGGCGACATACAGCTGATCATGACTAATACGTCTTCTAGGAGGTATAGGGCATATCAACCACCATTGTTCGCGGGCACTCAGGGAATGAGGCAGCGCGTATGCACCGCGGGCAGAGGAGTTGTACTAGAGCGCAAAACTCACCACGTGTAGGCTCATAATGTTAATTCATCCCATGTATATTTTCTATTCTCATGTTGTGTATTAGGTTCTGTGCTTGTCTCGGCTATGAAACACTACAGATGATGGCGCCGTTTACGCTTTTTTTTGCTCATGCATGGGATTGACTGTTATCCATTTTGAAAATAGGGGACTTGAGCACGCTTTGTGCAAGTATGATTAAGGAAATGTTTTTGTCACACCCTATTTGATTGGTATACCACTACACACCAAAGAAGAAAGATGTACGAGCTTGTTAAACGAAGTGTGCAACGTACTCAGTTTCCTAATCTCAGAATTCGCGACATAATTAGATTGCCGAAGACAACGCGGTCACACACCGTCATATCATCTATTCCGTTACCGACATGCAGATCAGAAGTGTCAAGATGTTGATATAGACATAGCGCATGAAACATGGAAAATAAGCTATCTCAACATGCAATCAAATATAGAATGAAGTTCAATAGATACGCAAGGGAAAGCATCTATACAAATCAACAAGTGACTTTCAAAGAAAGCGATGCTTGATCCTAGCCATAGATCTCACAGCAGACGCTCTCGCGCTCAGGCGCTAATTTCGCTGCCTGCGTCGCGCTTGCAGCTTCATCCCATGGGAACTCACGATCGATGGCAACTGTATGCCCTATATAAGCCCTCCTAGAAGGATTGTCCTTGCGATTCGTTGATTTTCATTGCAAAGGCGACTCAAACGGAAAACTGTCCTCTTTTCAGTCGAAAGGGGACATTGCCGTCTCATCGATATGTGTTCTAGGAATCATTGCAAATTTATCCTTATTGCCGCTTATGAAACGGCAACCGAGGATGTGACGTCCCAGTATTTGATTTTAAAACGTGTCCGGTTGCATAAGCCATTGGCAATGTCCAAATTACGGGGCAGCTTAACAACAACGCCTTTTTCACTAAGCGATGCAGGGTCACGCCAAAAGGCTAAAGAGTATTGAGGTATTCTGATGGATATATCTCTTCGAAAGTTTCTTTTGGAACTACTTCCCCGTCTGCACTTTTACACACTCGCTCATTCTGTGCACTAACATGTACTCGCTCTATTGTTTCATCATTAAGTTTCTTGACACACGCTCTTTCAGAGCAAGTATCGCTTTCTTGTAGAGGCCTTCTTCTTGTGCATCAAATGCTTAACGAAGGTCTCCGTGACAATGTTCTTTGAGCAATCATTTTGCAGATGCTCTTGTTGGCTTGACCTTCCTACATCAAGGAGGTATCTATGCCAGTAACCTGCAGTTTTGATTTCATGTTGGCAAACGACACACTCTAAAAAGCGACCATACACCCATCGAGCAGCGCAAGAATCAACAATCTCTTCTTTAGCCATGCTCTACTACAGGAAGGATTTGTCGAAAATTACCGCACACGACGAGCGACTTCTCCCCGGCCTATCGTTCTGCATTATATCACGCATGAGGACTTCCACAGTTTCAGTTGCACTGATATCATCGATATCTCATCCCAGATGATTATGTCTGTGTTCATGAGCTGACGTGCTTCCTTTGTTATCATATTCAGTTTGAACGCTGAGTTCACAATGCTTCCTCCAGGAAGCAAGTTTGCGATACCTTTCCACGCTAGACAAAAGATTTGATGTCGCTGCCCAAGTGGTAGATTGTAAATTATCATGTACAGGTATGTCTATCCCGTCCCACTGGATCCATCGATAAAGATGCAGAGATGGTTATTCGGAGGTCATATCATCGCAAATATCATCATCCGTTTTTCTTTGAACCGCGTTTCATGTTCCGTATATGCGCGAACCTTCAGATTGATAGAAGTCGTAGTTTACAGGCGTCGGGGCCATAAGCGGCCGTTCATTAGCAGGAGGCATAATGATTTGCTGCACCTTGTCCAACACCATTCTGTCTGCTATGTCGTAATAAGCAATCGCGTTGACTTGCCCGTCTTTCAACCTTCATGCATATAGAGACAAACGTTGCTAACGCTCGTTCCAAAATTTCTGAGCATTTGTTATCCCACAGTAACATAATAAGCAAGCAAAGAAACTGCGTGAGGCGGGCAGGATTAGAGGACTACACGTCGCCAAAATGAAGAGCAACTTTCCCGGTCGCCTACAACAAATGCGCACCCTTTCACTTGCATGGAGGTAACCTGCAAGAAGCCCGCCCAAGCCCTTCTATATTCGGCGAAATATAGTCCTCCATGGGTGCGATAAGGTGAGAATGACCCCTCCATGAAGGAGGCCACAGCGGTCGCAGCCCCTGTTTCCCAGGAGAGGGGGGGGGAAGCATGGTGTTCTCTCATCATTTTTCCTAGTCAAAGTTTATAATTTTCATTCCCTTGCCATTACGGGCTTTGAAATGTGAACCGATGTGCTGCTGGATTAGCACATAATCATGATTCTGACCCATCTTTGTTTTTTTTACACTTTTCCTTTCTCTTTTTTACATCACCCTGCCTGTTTTTGAAATTACCATAGAAGATGTGCATGCAAGGGCAGTTGTTTCGGAAAGAGTTACACAATTTTTAAGCCTTTGCGAATTGTTTAAGAGAAAAAAGTTGTAATTTCTGTAGATGAACAGCAACGTCAGCAATGAATATGTTTTCGAAACCATCTTATTCTCCACTTTCAGAGAATATACAGATTGCCTGGAGTTTGCTGAAAAATATTCCTAATGATGAGTGCGGGTAGTGGTTTCTGGATATTTACGAGTTTTTAGGATTAAAATATCCGTAACTTCTGTAGACAAACAACTTGTACAAGGAAATAGTCACTATTAAAACCGTCTGTCCTCCGCTCAGGGCCCGGCGGGGGTGGCGCTTTCACAAGCTGGATATCGTTTTTGGCCCGAAAAAGCAAAAAGGAAGTCGTATTTTGGGGTCCGGGGCGGAGCTCAGAAGCCCAAAATACGACTTCTCTTTGTTTACCGATAAACAGTGCACATATCATTCTTTATTCATCATTCCTTGTTGATGCTACTGTCCTATGAACTTAGATTCCAGCAATGTGAAGATTCTGTGCTCCGATCGCTAGCCTGCCCGCAGGCGGGAATTCAAATCGCAATTCTTGTAAGAGGAAAATAACAAAATAGGCTCGTTTTCAATGCACAAGTAACGATATGGCACCAAATTTGCTGTGTAGTTGGAGGACCATGAGCACAAAAAAGTATGGAGAATTATGAGAAACTTATTTGAATTTAAAAAATGGTGTTTTTCGAAATTAGGTGGCTCCCGCGCCACCTGGGAGCCACCTGGGGTGGCTCCCTGCTTCCCTTCACATAATTCCCGGATTTCTTTACATAAATGTGGACTAGGTCGAGAGTATTACTATATGTTCAGATCCGCTTCCAAAACCACCAAGGCACCGCTTCGATACAGCCACAAATAGGGTTCACAGTTATGATCGGCTCGGAAAGCGCGCTCCAATCGCAATCGGTTATTGTAAATTGTAAAGTTTTGCAGCTGACTAATAAATGAGTAGTATCTTAGATACATAAACGTCAAAGTTTGTGGAAATCTTGACCCTATGTTTTTTTATAGATTCCTTTGCGGATGAACCCATTGAGCTGAAGCCTTGATGACCCTGGCTGGACCAGGAAAGCCAGGTAGCACTACTATAATAAGCGCTGAGGCCGCCCATCTTATTATTTGTGTATATCTGTTTATCAGGGACTTACTGGGGTCAAAAATAGGGTCAAAGGGGAAGTCGTAAGAAATTTTGGCTTTAAAGGAGATATCGTTTTCAAAATTCTGAAATGCCACCTCCTGCCGGGCCCTGCCTCCGCTTTCAGAAAATATATACTTTGCATGGGGTCGTTCAAAAAAGTGCCTGGTAAAGGGTGGGTGAGGCTCTTATAATGGAAGTTCTAAGTAGACGTTCTTTTACAATGGTAAAAAAGCCTCCATCTGAGAACTCCCATTATAAAATTCCACCCACCCTTCAACAGGCACTTTTTCAATGGACCCCAGCCAAAGTATATATTTTCTGAAAGCGGAGGACGAGAAGATTCTAGTGGTGACCATCAACGTAAAAGATATTTATCTACAAAAGTTATGAATTTTATTATGTTAAAAACTCGAAAATCTTCAGAATTCACTAAACACACCCTTCACCCAGGCACTTTCTCGGACAAATTTCAAAAATACTTTGTATTTTATAAAAGCGGAGGACGAGGCAGTTCCGGCGGGCGGTGAGTATTTTCTTGCAACAGCTCATCTACAAAATTTATGAATTTTTTTATGTTGAAAACTTGCCTGAAACCAGAGGGGAATGTTGTACCACGGTTCTTTCCTCGCTGACGTTGCTATGCAGCTACAGAAGCTACTATTTTTTTCCCAATGAAAATTCGTAAATGCCTAGGCCTAGGAATCTTCTTCCTCCTATTCGATACACAAACAATTTCCGTACAAATGTCTCCTTTGCTTAACCTTACCTCAGCGTTGATTTTTTTCTTGGTTTTTTGTGAAGGAAAAACGGGACCTTGGTCCCGTTCAGGGGGAAGGGGGGGGGGGGGAGGGGGAGCGAATTCTCACACTATCGCACTCATGTAGTCCTCCACTCGGTGGGTTATGTTTGAAAATGAACCGCCTACGAGGCTTTCTTTGTGTTAGTTGTCATCATCTAACAAATCATATGCTTTTGCTGCATCCAGAAATTTGGGATAAATTTGTCTAACTGTCCACAGTTCAACAAATGTTATTGTTTTAATATTTGATAACAGAGGACACAGACAGTATCTTTTCAAATCTGGCGATACTGTACACTTTACTCCGATTTCGACGCCTCTGGCTACCGTTTTACCGGTCGCCACCCTTATTAAGGAATGAAGGTGAAGTGCCCAAGCAGCTAGTAATGGTAAAGCTCTGCAGGGTCAACATTTGCTAGGAGACCCTACATCTGTCGTTTTGAACAACCGATTCAGTTCAAAGTATACCGTAAGAGTAGTGAAACGATTCTGCGCGCTCTCAATATACTGTTGCCTTTCATCCGCCATCAAACGAGCCGTCTGAGATTCTGGTAAATGCACAGCTAGTCGGCACACAATGTGTGATCTGTCCTGCACGCAGAAACCGAGTAATCTACGCGACGTCTGAGGTAAGCATACATATCGCGCATTCAATGCTGAATCTCGTCTACGTCTGCTCTATTCTCACTTCCACTGGTAAGTCGTGCGCGGTCGGGTCCCTTGTAAATGTACAACTACTCAATCGCCGGGGGCAGGCGGTCATGCGATATATGGGCAAGCGAGCACCGGAAAAATAGTTCGCTAATTTCTTGCGGTCCTCTTGCAGAAATTTGGAAGAATGTTGGCCAATTTTTAGACAATGCTCGCAGAAGTATGGCGGTTCTCTATAGATTAGTTGCGGCGCAGTGGCCGCATTTTGCGGACTTTCTGCGAAAATATGCAAAATTATTGGGGGCCTCAAGGTCTTTTGTGGAGGACCGCACAGCCCGTGGGTATCTTCCACTAAGAGGAAGTACCCCCAAACTCGGGTAATTAAACCACCGACCTCTGCCACATAGAGTCTCACCTTGCTCGGCGTACACCCGAAACTGCTCAAAAAGAGTCCAAGCGCCTGCTGAAAATTTGGCCAGCGCTTGCTAAAAGAGATCAATTGACGAGCGCTTGCAGAAAACTCTGTATTGCTGCCCGCTGGCAGAGCATGCGACAGCAAAGAAAGTACCGATCTCTGAAGGTTTGAGCACGCCCCAAAATTTTGCCGACCGTTCGGACCGCCTGCTCCGGCGATTATTTGAGTAGCTGCCAAGATAGTTTCTTTCACATAACCGTAGCGGCCACCGCTTAAGTACAAGAATGTTAGCTCGTCAAAGTCGATAAACAGCTGATTTTTCTCTATCCATCCATATTTATAAGAGTGATCTTTCGCTACCAAAACCGCGCCGCTACCGAGGAGCAAATGCCTATGCCCGCTACGGTCGTGTGATCAGGCCATACCGCATACTTCAAGATTTGTGTGACCGTCAAATTTTTTAACGAGATACAAATTCGTCGGGACCGCCCATGCATTGTTGTAGGCTGTACTGTTAATTGTACAAGTGTGTTTTTGTTTCGCTTCTGTACATCGGGTACTTATCTACATCCATCGATGTATTCTCAATGAATGGTTGAGAAATTGCTCAAAACACTTTCTGTCACGCATACACGGCGAATTTGCATCGTTCACTACACATTTTTTATACATTATATAATCGGTGACAGCCGTATAAGCTTCTGGTCCTTGCACAGGATTTCGTATTTAGGCACATATCACACTCCTCATTGGTCGTCTGACCTTGAATGCACTTTCCATAATGGAGCATATGGCAATGCACAAACCTCTTTTTTGAAGCTCAACTACTATACTTAAGCGTCAACCTCGCCAAGAACGATTCTTCAAAATAATCGTCACTTTCCTTTGTTTGTGCCATGAAAGACCTCGCGGTCCGTCAGGTATCGCATTTTTGCAGTCATAAGATTCTCTTGTATTTCGGACCACAGCGGATTGCACGTGATTGTTAGGAATTGAGTCAGCTTGCCGAATTGAGCGACAATCGCTATAGCATCCTTGTATGACTGTTGCACAGTCCCCAGACTCCCATGTGAGAAGATGCAAATATAATGCGACTGCAGGAAGAACTTGGTGCATATGCTCGGATAATCGCCGGGGGTAGGCGGTCCGCAAACTCGCGCTTTTCTGCAGGCGGTCAGCAGAATTTTGGGGCGTGGTCAAACCTTCAGCGAGCGGCACTTCCTTTACAGTCGCATATTTTGCCAGCGGGCAGCAAAACAGCATTTTTTGCAACCGCTCGGCAAATAATTTATTTCAGTGAGCGCTGGCCTAACTTTCAGCAAGCGCTCGGACTTTTTTACGCAGTTTCGGGCGTACGCCGAGAAAGGGTAAAACTTTATGTGGCAGAGGACCCGAGTTTGAGGTACCTTCTTTCAGCGGAAGGTACCCTGGGCAAGGCGATCCTTCACAAAAACACTTCACGGAAAGCCCGCGAAAATGCGCCACTGGCTCGCAACTTATCCATAAAAAACTGCGATGGTTCTCCGGGCGTTTGTTTAAAAAAATGGCCAAAATTATTCCAAATTTCTCAAGCGGACCGCAGGAAATCAGCGAACTATTTTTCCGGTGCCCGCTTGCTTAGAATTCGCATGCCGCCTGCCCCGGCGATAATCTGAATGGAAGTTTCGCATTGGCAGATGTTGAACAAGTTAGCCACGCATCTATATACAAGGAAAAGAAGAAAATAACTAGTCAGACCTTGCATGAGATGCTTGAAAAATCGCTTCATGTGCATCAATGACGGAAAGAGATAAAACTAAGAGGTCCAAATTGCAACACAACACTGCGCTATGGCCTGACAATTTGAAAACAACGGTAATGCTACTTGGACTGGAGAGGATTAGCGCTTCATTGCAACTAAAAAACCATCACCATCTAACAATTTCTTATATTGCATAAAGAGTCGTAAAAAAATATTGCATTCAAATTTGTAGCATCCCATTGTTCTCGAGAAGAAATAGAGACAATGTAAACTTTTAGCAGGCGATGCTGAAATACAGACTCATACATACGAATTCGAGAAAGTTAAGGCAGTCAAAGCTGCGCTACAAAACATCTTATGGTCTTAGAACTTCCTGTTTACAAAAGTATCAAAAGTTTCTTATCAGAGGAAATTCTGACCATTCAGTGGCGTTAGTAAGTGTTAAAGTTGCCGTAGCCGTCTGCAAATGCATTGGATTTCGTATAGATCATGGCAAAGACGCAGATCAAAGTCAGTTTTGAAGAATTCCTTCACGTACGAAAAACTTGTAAGGAAATGACAACACGGCGGCAACATTTAGATATGTTTACTACGCGGTGAAGAATATTACAAGAACAATGGTACATATTTGCCACTATCTGTGCTCTTTTTGAACAAGTTTAGTCTGAATTATGAGCAACGCCTTGCAGTCCGTGCATGAATAGGGCAATTATGATAAGGCATATACAGGGTGCCTCAACAAAATGTGAACACTGTTTGATCGTTAACAACTCTCTCGCATTCATGCCTTTCGCCGACCGAGCTACTATTCCGTAAAGCGATAATAACTCGAATTTGCAGTAGAAAACAAATCACCAGTCACTCTTTATTACTGTATGATTACGGTATGAACTTTCAGCACTGTTTAATAGGCCTTATGATGGAAAATGTTCCAAAAAATCCGGACATTACAGGGTGCGGCAAAAGTCTGAGAGCCTAACTTTGCAGTATTGCAATTACAAAGGTACTGGTAGTTTTGATTTCAATTTTATAGCACATGATGCTGCGGTGATCCTCTACGAAATACACTTTATATGACTGGAAATGGCTGCCATATGTTTTTGTAAGAATGGAAATTACCAAACTAGTGCTTTTGCAAAGCGAAAAAACCAGAATTTTTATTTACTATTTTTGCTGTAGCTAGAGATGCTGTTGATATTTTACAAAACTTCGATGCACACAACATAGAAGAGGCTTTGCGCTATTGTATCCTAGTTTTGCTTTTGCCAGGAGCTGTTCTTGCATAAACGGAAAATAAAAGTTTGCGAATGTTACTTACGTGCCAGTGGAAATCCGTCTTCAGAACAAATTTGAAAGCTATAGAATGCTCAACAGGCACTGGGACCAAGGCTGTATTTTTTGCATACATCTTCTAAATTAGAATCTATCGAAATTCGGCCATGGGAACACTTTTTTATACTTTTCAAACGATAATTTTAAGTTTTTATTATTTATTTTTTATTATTTATTTTTATTATTTTTAAGCAGTTGTAGCCAAAATTCCGGTATGCGACGTACACATGTTTCTAATTGAAAATCCAATATTTTTTTCCTAAGCAATGCAAAAAATTCCTTTAGAAGCATGTTGTAGATAAAAGCTTGTTTTATCGTTTTACACATTTGCCAAGGTAAATGAAGCAGTTATTGTGAAGGCGTGGGGTGAATTCCATTACGACTACCTGCGTGCCATGACAGGTGGACTTGCCAAGATTTTGTAGGGCTGCGTGGAAGCCAAAAGAGGCAGTTTTGCAATTCAAGAACTGGGCTGTATCTGCAATGGTTCGAATTATGTGTGCGCCAAATTTTTCGTTTCTAGGTACTTCCCTTCTCGTTTTGTACGAAAAAGTACTAAGCTCCCAGACTTTTGCCGCACCCTGTAGTGTAGTAAGATTTTCAGGCGTGCTGATTTCACTACACAACTTTTACCAGTTTTTCGAGCTTCTTCAATCATATAATCTCACTTCACGAACATTGGAAAAACGGTTGTTCCCTAGCCCTGAACTAACTTAATCAACTCAAAAAAGCATTACAGTGGTCTGCAACTTTCATATTCAGAATCAGCGACTTTCAACCTAGTACAAGAGTATCTGGTTTGTTTGCTTTTCCAACTGAGGCAGAAATCGCTTTCAAATTTTCAAACTTTTTCTCGAATTTTATACCTTAACCCTACAGTAATGAAGATAGTGACTGATAATTCGTTCCCTACTGCAAATTCAAGTTAATCTCGCTTTACGGAATAGTAGCTCGGTCGGCGAAAGACATGAAAGCAAGAAAGTTATCAACGATCAAACGGTGTTCACATTTTGTTGAGACACCCTGTATGTACTTCTGAAAGTGCAGGGGCACGCAATCTTGGACATATTTTGATTGTAAGTCAAGGCAATAATTTTGATTCCTTATAAATCATGTCAATATCATAAAGAATTTGCATCATTATGATTACCCCACAGTCTTATTTCTGTTAAGACTTTTGCGAGGGAACACTTATTTCAAGAAGACATGTGCTGACAGCTGCTCATTGTTTCAATCGAGAAGAAAACAGTTACAACTGCAGGTCAGTAAAAATTTGAAATTTTTTTGCTAGGAAGTAGCGACAAAATTTTCAAAGGAGTCGATAGAACGATGCTTTTGCAGTATGCCGATAAGCGCACCTTCAGTTGACGTCTTAGATTTTGCTAAAGCTTATGTTGGAGGACGCTGCAAACACTTTGACAGAGACTACTGCGGAGAAGACGAACTTGGCGAAAAAATTGGCATAGCTAGGTATTTCATCTTCGATTTAGATTTTACAAGGGAACGATTACAACTTAAGGTTGTAAACTGGGTTAAACCGCATATTATTAGATGCGTCTTGATGAGCTGATTCCTTATCTGCCCTCCGTATCTGCGATGCCGTTTTCTTCAAAAATTATAAGCGTTCAAATGTCCAAATTTGGCAAACATTCAGAGCCACATCCTCAAAAACTAACTGTTCAAGAGCCCTTATCTGTGACTCCGTAGATGCGAGCATCCCTTGAAATCATTACACTCTATATCTTGCTAGTCATGCACTTTCAAATTAAATATTCAAAGCACAACATGCATTAGAGTTTTCGTGATTTCACACATTTGAATGCGGCTAAATGAGTGAGTCACTAGTTTCTTTACGCATGAGCTTTAAAATTCAATTTGAAAGATAACTCGCAAGACATTGAGTATACTAATTTGAGGCAATACTCACAATTACCTGAGACACAGACAAGTGTTTTCTAAAGACTAGCTCTTACTCAGATAATCGCTGGGGGCAGGCGGCCATGCGATTTATGGACGGGCGGGCACCGGGAAAATAGTTCGCTGATTTCTTGCGGTCCGCCTGCAGATATTTGGAATAATTTTGGCCATTTCTTGAACAAACGCTCGGAGAACTATCGTTTTTTTATAGATTAGCTGCGGCGCAGTGGCCCCATTCTCGCGGACTTTCCGCGAGAATATGCAAAATTTTCGAGGGCCGCACGGTCCTTTGTGGAGGACCGCGCAGCCCTCAGGTACCTCCGCTAAGAGAAAGTACCTCAAATTTGAGTAATCAAAGCAACGGTGACACCTCTGCCACACAGAGTCTCATTTTTTCTCGGCGTACGCCCAAGACTGCGTAAAAAGAGTCCGAGCCCCTGCTGAAAGTCCGGCCAGCGTTTGCTGAAAGAGATTATTATTATTATTTGACGATTATTTGACGAGCGCCTACGGAAAATTCTGTATCGCTGTCCGCTGGTATAACATTAGACAGCAAAGGAAGTACCGCTCGCTGAAGGTTTGGCCACACCCCAAAATTCTGCTGACCGCTTGCAGAAAAGCGCGAGTTTGCGGACCGCCTGCCCATGGCGATTATCTGAGTAGGGATGGCGCCGAATATTTACAAATTTAGATTTGAAACGCTTATAACTTCTTCCAAAGAACGGCATCGCAAATTATGGAAGTTAGGTTTAAGATCAGCATCAAAACGCATCTAGTAATATGCGGTTCAATCCAGTTCGATTAGGCATCCTAAGTTAGGATCGTTCCCTGTTTAGATGTAATAAGATGAACTCAGGAGACCATACATATTTCCTCTTTTTTTACAAAATCTTATCTCCCAAAAAAAAAATTCATTTGAATGTTCATAAGTTTTGTGTCTATAGAGAGAATGTCATTGGGCATTTTTTTCTGTTCGCAAGAATGTCATTTCAGGGTATACTTCGACGAATTCTTTACAAGCGAATGTCATGGTGAAAACGACCTCGCTCTGATAGAACTACAAAAGGATGTGCCTGCAAAATACCATCATATTTGCCTTCCGTTCCTACACAAGGATAAAAAGGCGTTTAAAGATCCTAATTTGAGGATGGCCTCCTATGGATATTCAGATCGTTAGTTTTTATTGTGCTTTAGAATAACTTGCTCGTCAATATGTAGGGGCCTGCAGGATCGTGAGAGTCGGACGTGCGTACGGCCATTGCGCCGCGCACGTCTGATGTCACTGAGGCAGGTGCCAGACTTTTCCGCTTCAACCGGTTCGTTCGGTTCATAGGTCAAATCACTATACTGTCCAACAGAAGAGGTTGTAAACCGAATAAACTTGTTGAACAGGATAAGTCTGGCACCTACCTAATTCGTCCGACTCTCGCGATCCTGCCCCTATACTTTCGCTAGCTGGTTTTCCCGGTCTAGTCCGAGTCATGTCAGCTAATTCCTTGAGCAGTCTTCCCCCCTCCTCCCTTCCCACCTGACCATTATGCTGCGCTGCAAGGGATTTCTGTATCAAAGCAACTCACCCGCTGTAAGCTCGTCTTAAATCACCGTATCCTCCCTATCGCGAAGATCGAACGAACTTTACTGCTATCGTTTATATGGAATCATGGAACTGACTTGTTAGCCGGTGTTGAAAACTCATTCTTATGCCAAAAATCAATAAATCAGTAGAATGGTCCAGCGAATCACCTCAAAAATTAGCAAAATCACCTCAAAGCACCTCCGTGGTTGAATACATATGTGTGCAAAGTTCCAGCTCAATCAGTTCATTGGCAGACGTTTCTATGACGAACGAACAACCAAACGAACACACAAAGTTTGATTTATCGTTGAGTCATTCGTAACTCAAAGGAAGTATCCGGGCAAAAACTCGATTTTTAGAAAATCCACTTACCGGGGGTTATCCGCAACGCTAAATCCGAAAATCCACATTAGAGGGCGCGAAAGCGGCGAGAACATGCGTCATTCAAAGCCTTGCAATTTGAAGTCTGACGGTCCTCGCCAAGGCTGAGACGCAGAAACGCTGCAGGACCCCACGATTTTGACTGTTGCGACATGCGTACTCTGCCGCTTGGAAAGCCTCCACACCGCGGCGGTTGCCGCTTTTACAACCGTTAGCCGCTTTCGCGAAGATTGCCGCTATTGCAACCGAAGCGCAGTGGGTCATGCTAATGTCTCCCTGGCGCGCATGCGGGACGAAAACTCATTGATCAATCTAGTTTTTGTGTTTTTTGTGCTTATGTATTTTCCCTGATTATTCTGAGGCTGATCTTGATGTATGAGTCTTTCGATAATGGTTGTTCAAAGGCTTGAAACGTCGCCGGTACATATGGCTAAGTATCGCCTGCGATTAGCTGGAGTTTACAGAGTATACTACTCTTTCTTTTTTTCTAGTTTTGTTACGCTCAAGTTTAACGCTTTCTGTGAATGACGCGGTTGGAAGCTGGACGGGATGTTAGAGAGCATTTGTGCAAATCTATGATAGTGCATGGACGTAAGCATAAAGAGGAAACTGCTTCACCCACAGCAAATATGAAACTTGAGCGTAAACACCTTACCCATTTGTGATGTTCTTGCTACTTCATTCTTCATTTTTGTGTTTAGCTCAAGTTTCATATTTGTTGTGGGTGATGCGGAATATGGATTTGCACAAATGCTCTTCAAAATCGCAACAGCTTTTCAAGTCGCATCACCCACAAAAGACCGCTGAATCATGAAAGACCGCTGCTGAAAGACCGCATCACCCACCAAGACCGCTCAAGTTTCATATTTGCTGTGGGTGAAGCAGTTTCTTTATGCTTACGTCCATGCACCATCATAGATTTGCACAAATGCTCTTCAACATCCCGTCCAGCTTCCAACCGTCACAGAAATATTCTACTTTTGGGTAATGCGACCTGAAGAGCTGTTGCGATTTTGAAGAGCATTTGTGCAAATCTATATTCCGCATCACCCACAACAAATATGAAACATGAGCTAAATTCAGCAATTCAGCTAATTTCAATACCCCACCCAAGGCCTAAATTTCCCCACTTCCCGATCGTTTTTCTTACTTTAGGTCGAACATTAGAACCTCGCATTTGCGCGATGTTTGAGGGGGGGGGGACACTTTTGTCGGCACTGAAATCAAACCCCCCCCCCCCACCTTGTCCGGGCACTGCCTTTAATATGCGTGCTTCACACCATATGCGCTATCTGACGAACTCCAAGATTAGAACCTGCTCGTTTCCAATAACTTCACCTTATTTGTCCGTCTGTTTTTGTTTATATTGGATATGTCAATTAATAGAATACGAATTTGAGGTTCGTTAGGCTAGAAAGGTTTTGCTGAAAAATTAGTAGTAAGAGTACCGTCGCTTGCCGCGCAAAGGATGCAACTTCACATATTACGTTACAAATGACTCGAGGATATATATAAATATTCATTCGCTGAATCAAATTTGAGGAAAGGTATCAATATACTGAATTCCAGCACTAAACCAGACAGGCTGAAAATTGATCTTTTGTCGTTTAACCCGCTCTTGAGCTCATTTTCTACGACTTCAGGTATAATTTGTTTGTGATAACTTTGACGTAAGTTGATGTATTAGTATTTCTTAAGCCGCACTGATTGGTATGTGGAACTTTATTGACCTAACTTTTCGAACAACTCAAAGCAATCCGCGGCAGCAAGTAGGCTCAAATCTCCGCTGAGATCGAAAACGTATGTGTGCGAAGTTTCGCCAAACCAAATCGGAGGCTGGCGTTTTCAAGAGACGAACGAAGTTTTTAAAACCTTACAGTTTAAGTTTTATTTATTAAGATCTGTGGATAGAGGACTATATGCCGCTGAAAGGAGGTGCAATAGACCCGCACCCGTGCATATTGCAGTCATTACAGATTTGTACTCGCTGTCGCGCAAATGGAACATATCGGCGACATATAGTCTCCTAGAAGCAAGCCGAAATTCAGATTTGTGTGATCTTTTAAGATCACACTTTGTTTCAAAGCTAACTCTCTTCCAATAGACTCAATAAAAATGATCAAAGTTGTACTGAGGATCTATGATAGCATTGCTAGGTATATTTATAGTAACTAAGTAGGATCATGTGTTATCGAAATTTTTAATGAACCACTGTTTGCGAACGTTTTATGTGAAAACTTCAGAATTTAGAGAAAGTACGAAAAGAATGTACAGATATACGGAGCCGAGATATGACGTGCCCTCACAAGTCTCCTTTCCTCCTGAACGGGGACGTACTTGCGAACATATGCTGGAGCGTCGTAATTCTTTATGAGGGGCCGCGGAAGAACACCTTTGCGGCTTTTTCATCATTGAGGAACCCGCTCCCGCTGTAGACGAATCTTATACATACGGGCCTTATACAGTGCTGGCCATAGCTATAAAGCCACCCTAAGAATCACTAATTTGCCCTTTCTTGTTCGAAATTGTCTGAAAAACCACTATTCTCTGTGCATACCAACGTCACATATCATTGACCAGAACAGCTCACAATTTCATTGACTTTGATTGGAGAAAAATAGAAAAATTAAAAAAAGGCTCCGAAGGCTGGTCACAGCTATCAACCCCTTCTCACTTTGATCAGTACTACGTTCTTTGAATCTAAAATTTTTTGTACATAAACAACATCAAAATACGAAACATTTATTGCATCGGAATCTATCGCCTTTCAAAGGAAAGTCATAATGGGTTTTTTGCTTCAAAATGCATAAAAAGTCACTTTGTTCAAAAAGCTGTTTTTCCACCGAATTTTCAAGCACTCGTGAAGGACGCATGAGTCAGCACTGCGCAGTCAGATGAGCGAGCCTTGAGCTTACCTGGGTGTAAGCGCGCTTCTGACGTGAGACGCAAGTCCCAATTTCTGACACCCAAAAACTTCTGGTCTTTATTGGTATTTATTTTGTTTGCATGGCGACGTACTTATCCAAGAACTGTCAGAATCTTTGCAAAGACGTAATCTTTGCAGCATTGGAGTCAAACCTTTGTTTGCAATACTTTCAAACTTCTCCAGTCAAAATCAGTGAAATTGTGCGTTGTTCTGGTCAATGAACATGACGTTGGTTTATATAGAAGATATCAGGTTGTTCGGAAATTGATGTCCGTTTTGAATTTCAACCGCAGTAAGTCATACACTTCTCATTTCTGAATAGTTTGCAAGGTACCATTCGATAAAGCAAAGCAAGTTAGTTCTACTACAGGATGGCGGTCTTGTTTTTTGCAACAACCTTGAGTTTCGAGCCAAAACTAAAATGATATCAGCACGAAAAAATAGTAACTCTGTTTAAAAAAACCCTACAGAAATCTGTTTTGCTCACGTAGACACTATCAAATAAGACATTTATATAAGCTGTTGCCGTCGTTTTTCACCTTTTAGAAATGAAGAAAACGGAAATTTTCGTGCATTTGTCGAAGTAAAACTGTGCCGTCCACACATGAATGATTGTACAGGGCTTTACAACCTGAGTGTCCCACCCGCCCCGCTAGGACGCCACGCTTAGGTCCGCGCAGCGTTCGTGGCGCTGGCTGCGCGTCGACTGAAGCTTGGCGAAATCCGGGCGATATGCAGCAAACGCCGCGCGCGGCCTGAGCGAGGCGGCCGCGTTGGAGGAGCCGCGCAAGCGAAACTTGCGACTCTCAGGTTGAAAAGCCCTGTATCTTATATATAAAGCTGAATGTCTGTTTGTATGTATGTATGTATGTCTGTATGTCTGTGTGTACGTATGTTCCGAATAGAAAATTCCATTTCTGAAACGATCCGGACCAAACTTGGCACACATACACTTCGGGCCCCGGCGCGTGTCATAGGCTACTTTTCGTCATCGATCGATATCGATTTTATCGATTTTTATCGATTTTTTTGCAGAGTTCACCTACGGGGCTGGGAGTTGGCACAGGGGGGTAAGTGAGCATGGGGATTCCGAATACAATATTAGTTTTCAGGATTATCGATTACTTTTATCGATTTTATCGATTTTTTTGCAAAGTTTGAGCTACGGGGCTGGGAGTTCGCACAGGGGGTAAGTGAGCATGGGGATTCCGAATACAATGTTGGTTTTCAGGATTATCGATTACTTTTATCGATTTTATCGATTTTTTTGCAAAGTTTGAGCTACGGGGCTGGGAGTTCGCACAGGGGGGTAATCGAGCATGGGGATTCCGAATACAATATTGATTTTCGGGATTATCGATTACTTTTATCGATTTTATCGATTTTTTGCAATGTTTGAGCTAGGGGGCTGGGAGTTGGTACAGGGGGGTAATCGAGCATGCTGATCATCCCCAAGGGGGGTAATATTGTATTCGGAATCCCCATGCTCACTTCCCCCCTGTGCCAACTCCTAGCCCTGTAGGTGAACTCTGCAAAAAAAATCGATAAAAATCGGTAAAATCGACATCGATCGATAACGAAAAGTGGACTGTGACACCCGCCGGGGCCGAAGTGTATGTGTGCCAAGTTTGGTCCGGATACGGCGGAGCCGGGTAAGCCAGCTAGTACTATAATAAAACTGTAGTAGTACAAACGTGAATTTTCAGCTCTATACAAGCTTTAATTTTCGAGAAATATCGAGTATG
Organism: Cylicocyclus nassatus; assembly: GCA_958299035.1. NCBI lineage: Eukaryota > Metazoa > Nematoda > Chromadorea > Rhabditida > Strongylidae > Cylicocyclus > Cylicocyclus nassatus. The sequence goes on from CATQJL010000223.1 coordinate 75,176,170, forward strand.
GCTTTTCTTAGCCAGGTGGTCCAAGCCAAACTTCTAATTTCTCGAGTATTAAAGCTTGTATAAAACTGAAAATCTACGTTTGTACTTCTACAGATTGTAGTTTACAACTATTCGCGTGGGGACTGCACAGCACCATTTTGGAGAATGCGCGAAAATTTGTGTTTTTTTGATTTTTAGAGGGTGAAAAAAGACGGCAACGGCGTACATAGACGTCTTATGTGGATGGTGTCTACGTGAACAAGTTAGAAACTTTGTAGTAACTTTGTTTTTATGAACTCAGTTACTATTTTTCTCAATTTTTCGTGCATATGAATCATTTTAGCTTCTGGCTCGAAACGGTTAATGAGAGCTGCTGCAAAAAAAACTGCTATCCTGTAGAGCTTGCTTTACTCGAATAGTACCTTGCAACCTATTCAGAAATGAGAAGTTTATGACTTTTCAAATCGGACTTTAATTTCCGGACAACCTAATAGTATTTTTTCTAGACAATTTCGAACAAGAGCGGGCAGATACTGATATTTTAGGATGGCTTTATGGCTATTCTCAGCACTGAAGGAGAAAAAAAGCCGCTTTGGACACCCGAGCTGCTCGCTGCCCTATAAATTAGTTGACCGAATAAGAAGAGTTTGTAAGCAAGTCATAGATGCCAGAGAAATGCGTTGTATTGCACTTTGTCTCATCTATTAGGTTGTTAGATAAGTCTTGTTACACTTAACTTCTAACGGCGATAAGTCATACACCTCATAGTCTTTGCAGGACTCCAAGGTACCATTCGATAGAGCAAAGCAAGCTCTACAAGATGGTCTGCAAAAGTTTGCACCAGCTCCGACCCACCATAAGTTTGCACCCAAAATCTGAGTCGTACTGAAATTCAAAAAATCGCGAAAAATTCATATCTTTGTTCAAACAAATCCTACGGATCTCCAACTTGCTCACATTAATTGCCCACTATATCAAGTACTCAAATGTACCGTTGCTGTATTTTTTCCTCATTTAGAAATTGAGAAAAGGAAATTTTTTTAGTTTTTACAAAAATAAAGCCATGCTGTTTCTACTCATGTAGCTGTATACTGCAAGCCCTTAGAAGTATGACCGTAAATTTTCAGCTTCCCAGAAGCCCTAGTTTTCGAAAATTACCTAATTTTGCATTGAACACCCGAGTGAGAAAAGCTAAATTCGGTATTTTTCGAAAAACTAGATCTTCCGGAAAGCTGAAAATTTACAGTTATACTTTTAAGGGCTTGTAGTATACACCTACATGAGTAGAAACAGCATAGCTTCATTTTTGTAAAAACTAAAAAAATTTCCTTTTCTCAATTTCTAAATGAGGAAAAAATACAGCAACGCTACATTTGAGTACTTGATATAGTGGGCAATTAATGTGAGCAAGTTGGAGATCCGTAGGATTTGTTTGAACAAATATATGAATTTTTCGCGATTTTTTGAATTTCAGTACGACTCAGATTTTGGGTGCAAACTTACGGTGGGTCGGAGCTGGTGCGAACTTTTGCAGACCATCTTGTAGAGCTTGCTTTGCTCTATCGAATGGTACTTTGGAGTCCCGCAAAGACTGTGAGGTGTATGACTTATCGCCGTTAGGAGTTAAGTGTAACAAGACTTATGTAACAACCTAATATTTACCTGTTATTAGAGCATTTCGAAGGGCTCTTATGTTAGGAACTTCTTATGTGTAAGCACAAGAACTTCAAAAAAATGCTGAAAGGGGGAAGAACAGCTGGATAGTACTTGTGGCGTTTACATATCTTTATCCTTTGCTTTCTCGAAGCACATCAGAGAAGGAATTTAAACGACGTTATATGTTTGAAAATTGTACTTTTTAGACGCATAATATAGTGTTTTATCGTAAATGCTGTTACGGTTCTGTTCTTATGCTCGGCTGCTGGTTAATGCGTTCGAGCGGTAGGACAGTCAGTGCGGCAGTATGAAACAGGTCAGGCACTACACTTCAGTAAATCGAAACCCCCCACAAGGTTTTGCTGATTCTTTCTGAAATGCAGATAGTTTGCCGAAACGCTATTATGCAGCAAGTTTTTAGATAATTTTACATCAACAAAGAAAGATAGCGAACTTGTTTTTGCCGTACATTAGCTGTTGCTGGCCCTTTATTATGGTGAACGCTAAACATTGTTTATACTTCGATTCACCTGTTAAAAAATGTATATTTTTTGAAAGGCTGCAAAAATTTCCAGAAAAGCAAGGTAAGTGTAAACTAGAAACAGTGCCGGAGGCCCTTGTGAAGTGCACACTAAATCTAAATAATTCGCTCTACATTTTCGTGCTTGTTTATGAAGAGGAAGGTTATTGCTTGTGTTGTACTACTTCAAAGAGAAGCATTTCTGCTTAGGTACCTTGCACTACTCGAAACTTTTTCAACAACCTTGGAAACGACATCCCCATCAATTAAGCATGCATTGATATCCCCGCCGTGAGGGATGGCGGCGTGGCGTTATGAAGCAAAGCTACGCCGCATTCGCCTGCGGTAGATCCTAAGGGCCCTTTGCGTTGTGTCGCTCTTAATTGCACCCGCAGAGGAGCTAGCGCTACCGAGCGGATTGAGTCATTCTCGAAATTTTTCTTTTATAGAGAGACCAAAATGCGGATGTTAAACGAATTTTGAAGATGAAAAAAATAGATTCTGAGGAAGAAGTGTTTGAAAGTACCACCCAAGAGATAGTAAAAGCTTGGAAAGTCAGTAACAAAAATTTTCTGTCCCTTTTCTCTACTAATCCTCGTGTTACACTTAAAATCAATCTTCTATTCTCATCCGAGATTCAGCCTTTGCATTCGTAAAATCCTCCAGTTTCAATTTTAAGTACCTTTATTGCATTCATGCAGTTTGGACATCTTCTCAAGGCGTAGCAATAGGGAATGGCTCAGTTCGCTGTCAGGAGCGGCGTGCTTCTGCGGCTGCAATTAAAGGCGACGCAATGCAACTGGCCCTCAGGATATACCGCAGGGGAATGCGGCGCTGCTTTGCTCCATAACGCCTGCCTCTCGTTAGGGATCATAGCTTGAAAGAAAACTCCATATTCCTAAGCTCCAGACGTCTGAATTTCCGCTCTTTATCCATTCGTAGGTATTCCTACCATCCTTCACCATAAGACAGAGCCAAATTTTCCAGCTTTTTTTGATCATTACAATCCCCGGCGGCCAACCGTCTTTTCTTTAGAGTCATTTTTTTCTTAAGTTAGCGAAAACATTCCAAGGTTGTACTGATCATCCATCCCAACACTATTAAGCATGTTTCTGATGGAAATTTTCTAATACAAATGATGTCTCGAAGTCATGAAAATTGCAATAAACACAAGTCAAAAGTTGGGGTTTATCGAAAACGTCAATGTCATTGACGCGGCGTCATTCGACTGCTAATTACGAAGATAAATCATTCCGCTCAATATCTATCTGTTATCTGCTAGATTATTATTGGACAGCATGCTTCTCCTTTACAGCAAATGAGTACGGTGTTTGTTCAATAAGGTTCAACCATTCTATAAGGCAAAGCCCGGCAAGTTCTGTAATTACAAAAGCGCAAGATTCTTAATCGTCTTTAGCTTATATTTCTTCTTTAGTGGCTTAAAGTCAATATATGGTGACAATCATCTACGATTAGTCTCGTAAGTGACCTGTTGCAAGAAGAATTTTGAAAAACTTTTCAACAGTCTTTGAATGATGGTTTTTTGTTCCTGTTGTAAATTTGGAAGCTTGTGCTCATGCGCATTCAATCCTGAAAACTCTTTACCTCTAAACAAAATGCTGTAAATTATCCTATGTTTGTTAAAGTACTAGCCATTTTTGCGGCCAATTGACTCTTTTCAGCAAATAACGATGACGTGGAAATGAATAACAAACTGGTTGCATATATACAAAAGATAGATTTGGGTAAGTTTTTCACTCATCAGGGGTCTATCTTCATTTGGAGGCAGTTGAGGTGGAGTTCACTCCATATTCTCACATGTTTAGGAAAGAAGATTTCGGAAAAGCAATGCAAAAGCTTGAGTCAGCACAAACCAGAAGGCACATTCTGCACTTACGGAGTGAATGGTTTGAACTATTGCCGCGTAAGAATATTTGTTTAATGGGCATCTTTTACAGATGTTCATTAAATCTTTTGCATCAATCTTCGACTTATAAAAAAATTTCTAGACTGATAGTGGAGGTGGTGTTACAACTACAATAAACGGTAAAACATTTCTAATGGGTGTGATCTCTTTTGGAGAATGGTGCAAGAATATGAAGAAAAGAAAAGGACCTAAAGTGCAAGTGCGTTTTTACTTACCGTATTATACCTTATACAAGCGTCCAGGCAAAATGTGAGAGTTTCAGACTTTTACGTGAAAGCTGTTTGGGGTCCTAATTTCAACAGTTTTATGAGGCACCGGCAATCATCCACATGCCCAGAGGACGACTTGCACTAGCCTGCACGCATTCGTTCAAAAACGCATCTCCCTTGTGATGTGTTCCTGCGCAAAAGCGTGCAAGCCTATGCAAGTTTCGCTGAACAGTTCAATAGCCGTTACGATTTGCCTGGACACTGCCTTCAAGGTGCTCTAATTAACAAGTTGGCATCCATCGAGTTTCCACGAGCAAATACAAGACTCTTCAAAAACTGTAGCCATTGTTGATTAGTTACAGAGTCATACAGAGATTATGGGACACTAGAAATGGATGCACTAAGATTTGAAATCTGCTACGCTCTTCTAAACGATGTGATCATCAAAATCTTTGAACCTCTGCTTGCGGCCATTAACAAAAAAGAATTCTAAGGCTATCGGAAACACTTGTGATTCAGTGGATGAGAGGAGAGTCAATGACATACATTAGACCTTACGGTTCCAGACGCAAGGTATAAAATTGGGTGTTGGTAGACATGGCATAACTCTTTGAGGAAATTCTAAAACGAGCTCGGAAGGCTCCTTTAAACAGAATTCAAATGTCCAGGAGTTAACAGCAGCACAAATTGATTTATAAAAAGGTCTGTTTCACTTCCTCGTCCAGGTGTGGGTTATCTGCGGCAGTTCAGACAATCGTGGTGAAATCATGCAAGAGTCCTCTCACAAAATGAAAATTGTCAGAGGGCGCGAATCACCGACCTACCGATCTTCAGTGGCGGGAAGAAAAGCCCGCGCTGGCGCCTTCGGCAGGGTATAAATACCGGGAGTCAGGGGGAGTCTCAGACTGCGCGGAGGAAGCGCTAGCGGGAACTAACTCCGTCGAAGAGAGGCGGATCTCCCCCTCAGATAGAAAGTAACTAGTAAGCCTGCCGAAGTGGTCAAGGGGGTAAAGCCCGTCGTTTCGTTGTTAAGCCTTGTTTAAGTTACGCATTATTGTTTCTTGTTGTTCGTTGCCGTTCTTCTAAGATAAACTATTAGTCGTTCAATCCGTGTTGTCTATCGATCCGGTTGAAACCGTCATACCACTAGACCACCCCCGGTTACATGGGGCCGAGCAGACCTGGATCGATTGAAATACACACGGGGCGACTGATATTGACTGTCTCAGAGGCAAGACAGCAGAGAACGCGTAGAACAGGTTAAGAAGGCGAAACCAAAAGACCAAAAAGGTGGGAAATCTATACGTCATCAAGCAGGTGACCGTAACAGGCCAAGAAGGCCAGACCTAAGATCAACTGGAAAAAAGTCTCTATCGTATCATACAGAGCAGGCAGTTAAGTTATAAGAGAGAAGTGATTATTGATCAAATCATCCACGCTTAATAGAGGCGTGAGTATATTTGACTGACTCTCTTCGATCAGCTGAGACGCGCGATTTCGCCTGCGGCGTTGATTAGCAATGAATGTAAAGGCAAGGCGAAGCATTTCGCTGCCGAATACATTCATGTTCATGGATTTGGATCAGAAGCAAAGATGTGCAGATGATACTCATGACAGAAAGCACGCTTGATGATGGAGAGATAAGCCTCATCGGAAAAGAAGTGGGAATGCTACCTAGGATGGTAAGCAAGGTCCTTAGCTGATGTAGGATACCGGTTGATGGATTGCCACTTGAAGAACAGTTGGAGGCCAAGGTAGCGACAGTGTTGGGTAGGCTGGAGAACCTAACCGCCTAGTTGAACCAGATATTCGGTCTCATAGCAACGGCAAGTGCAATGAGGGAAGGCAGTCTGTTGAGAGGGTCGGATGACGGACCACTCGACAATCATCTGCTCAGCTATTTTCAGAGCATGACTTTTGCTGATCCTGGAGTCTTCAGGGGCTACGAGGATGAAGACTTTGACGGGTTCATTCGAAAGTTTAAAAGGAAGTATGCTACAATCGGCCAGGATGAACAGTTGCTGATAGAGGTCCTGGGTGATGAACACTTGGAAGGAAGGGCAAAGTCCTTATTTTTGAGCATACCCGTGGGGGTAAGACAGCAAGGCTTTGACAGAGTAGTGAGGGAGATGGTTTCACTACTGGCCTGTGACTCCACAGCAGTTAGGTTAAAGGCGCTGACAGCCTTAAAGGCAGTGTCCGGGCAAAAACTCGATTTTGAGATTTTGTGCTTACCCGGTCCTATTCGCTATGCTGAATCCGAAAAATCACATTAGAAAGCGCGGAAACGGCGAAAAAGAACTTTAACGCAGGAGGGAAACCAGAAGTGGGCGGGGTCTTCCCCACTGCGGATTCACGCTCCAAACTTCCGGAGCGATCTCGGTCCCGATTACAATCATGCGTTTGCACCTGGCCTGTGGAGATTTCAGAGGTAACTTCGAAAAAATCTGAAAAATTGTGTAACAAGGTTTTCAGGCGTGCTGATTTTACTACATAACTTTCCACCAGTCTTTCTTGATGGCGTATTCACATTTCTAACAAATTTTGGAAAATCATTTGTTACCCTAAATTCGATAAAACTCATGAAAGAAGCAGTGTACTGACGTGCAATTTTCATATTTAGAATTAGCAACTTCGATTGACCCAGTTCATAAGTTTCTGGCTTGTTTGGCTTTTTTCTGAGGCAAAAAACTGCTTCCAATGGCTCAAAATCCTTTCCGAAATTCCTACCGTAATCCTACAGTAATGAAGAGCTGCTTATAAACCGCTCCATACCGCAAAACTAAGTTGAACCTCGCTCTAAAGAATGGTACCTCAAGCTTGGCAAAAGACATGAAAGCAAGAGAGTTATTAACAATTAAACAGTGTGCACATCTTTTTGGGACACCCTGTATAGCCAAGTGACAAGATTGCACCACTTTGTAGAAATTCTTGTTGTTGAAACTTTCATAATCGAACAATAATCTGTTAAGAACACAAAACACTGCATACTCTCTACAAACTAGAAGAGAACTTAGGACCTACCGGGTAAAAATATCACACCTCCAGTTAAACATTCTGCTTCAAAAGGTTTTATAAACTCCCAATGCTATGAGCTCTCTCCCAAAGAACAATGTTCAGTAAGTGACTGGTACCTAGGACAATTGGCTGTTATTTGGCACTCTGTACAAAATAACCCTAACTCCTCTACCTTAACTACACTGTTGTTAAGAACATCATTTTTTATCCTCGCATGTGTTTCGTTTATGCAGGGTTTGCTCTTTTTGTCAGATGTCTCCATGTCGTCCTATTTGAAGCAAGTTCTTCGTCACTAACAAGTTCTCGCAGATCGGCCTTCATTCTGTCCATCCACCTCATCTTGAGTTTTACCTCTGGGTTGCCTGGTGTTTCCACAGCCAGGGCTTACTTCGTGATATGACTTTCACCACTTCTGCGCACATGCCCATACATTGTAACTTCTTTTCCTGCATTTTCTGGTCAATTGGAGCTACTTTCATTTGCTCTCTTATGGTATCATTGCAGATGTGATCCTTCAGTGTGACTCTTAAGGTCCATCTTAGCATCCTTGTTTCCATGGCACTAAGCTTGCGCTCCTCGTTCCGCGTACAAGGCCAGCATTCACTGCCATACAGTGCTGCTGGACGAGTAACGGTCCGATACAGTTGGGAATTGAGATGCGTCGGCATTCTTTTGTCGCGCAGAACTCCTGTCAAGATTCTCCATTTCATCCATGCTGTATTCATCCTGCTGGCGAGCTCCTCTTATAAGCTTTCCTCCGCTAAAATGTAACTGACTAGGTACTTGTATAACGTTGTCTTCTTTAGCTCTTAACCATCAATGCTTATGGTACCAGGAGTTTGTTTCCCCACTTCCATATCCGTCTTCCTGGTGTTGAGCTTCAAACCATGCAGCTCTAACCTGTTTTTCCAGTTTTGTATCTCGTCTTGTAGCTTCTTTCTAATATCTGCTATCAAGACCACATCATCTGCAAAGAGAGGTGACCAAAGAGGATCGCGTTTGAGCGGTTCCATCACGGCGTTCATAACAGTGATGAAGAGCAAGGGAGAGAGAACTAAACCTTGGTGTACTCTAACCTGATTTGGAATTCTTTCGATTGCCCTGCAGCTGTTTGCACGTTGGCTTGAAGCGTTGTGGTAGATCAACTTCATTCACTGAACGTATTTTTTGGCATCCTGTGTTTCCGTAAGGCCTACCATATGACTTCATGGGATACCTTATCGAAGACTTTCCGCGAATTCAGAAAGGCTGCATGCAATTTCTTCCTTTTCTCTATAATACCACATCACTATGGGTTGTTTCATACTGCCGCACTGACTGCAGCAGACCGCAGCAGACTGCAGCAGACTGCAGCTGACCGCATTGACCGCAACGGCCGCACGATCGCTGCATTTTTTCGTAAAAGAGAAAATAGTTGCGAATTACTCAAAACACCGTGATTTAAGCCTAGAAAGTTCATAGGTTTTAACTTACTCTTCTCAATCAAATTTTCATAACACGTTTCCTGCATAATCGCGCGCGGCGAAAAAGAGTGCAAAAGCCATTAGCCAAAAAAGGGACCTTATTTCTTAAACTGTGTGCTACATCTGCAATCAGCATGTCGAATAAGCTCCATACCCAAAGTTCTGAGCGGATTCGAAGTGTTTGAATTTTGTCGCTTGTGAAGGACTCCTATGCTTTCCTGAAAGATGGGAACAAGAATTCAGTTTCTATTAGTATCCAAAAGTATCTATGTTGTAGACGGTACACATCGGTATCGAAACCACAGTCTTTCTCTTTAATATCGAAGCAAAGGAAAGTTGCGACGTCGCACGCGTCGTTCGCATTGTCGCATTTCGTTGCAACTGTTGTTCGATTTGTGCTCAAATCTCCTCAACGAATATCGGCGGCACAACTCTACAGAGCCGTTTGAAAAGTAAAAGCTTAGACCTTTGACTTGATAACCTTGGACTTTAAGAAAACCTTTTGTAAACCCCAAAAAGATCCTCCAAGGCAGCGTGCTGCACCATGTGTAGCATCGGCCCGAAACGTGTTAATATTTGTTCAGATTCTTTTGTCATTGCATATACCTATTTTGCTCCCGCTCGTATTGTCTGTTGGGGCATATATTGTTAAGAGACTGTTTAAGCTACAACCATTTATACTCCACCTTCACGAAAGGATGTAGCGATCTGTGTGGCCTCGCGGTCAATGCGGTCAGCTGCAGTCTGCTGCGGTCAGTGCGGCAGTCTAAAACACCTATCCGAGAGGAATGTATTGCGTCGGTTGTACCTACTCCTTTCACGGATTCGCACTGATTCGGTGACAACTCTACGATATCTCAAAGACGCGTTTAGATTATTCGCTAGAAATTTTTTGGAATGTGGCTCATTTCGGATTGGTCAGTAGGATGCAAAGTCTGTTATGCCTCCTTTGTTCTTCCATATCAAAATCGTTGTGCTGATGTACCAGTCGTGAGGCATACTTTTGCTTTTTATGATTTGATTGAGGAGACTCGAACCAAGTGGCTCCAGATTGTCCAAATATCTTACAGAACTCGTTTGGTTTTCGCCTGGGCCAATCGCTTTGCCATTTTTTGTTTCCTATGGCTAACCATGCTTCCTCTTCCGTGATTGCCGGTACTGGTTCTTCTATGGAGCTGGCTTCTGGGATGGAGTCAATGATGCGGTCTGTGGTGGCCAATTCTTTGAAGTAGGTTCTCCATCTCTAGGTGATCTCCTCGGTTTTCTTAGCATCCTACCAAGTTTGTCTTTGCATAAAAGAAGTGGCTGTCCAATTTATCTCACTTCTCCCTCGCGAAACTTCAGATAATCGTAGAGCTCTTTCAAACACACCTGTCTTGCATTCTTTACGGAAACCTTCGCAGCGTGTTTGGCTTGTTGGTATGTCTGGCATCGTCTTCCGACTTCGTCTTGTGCCATCGCTTGTACGCATTCCTCTTCTCCCTTATGGCCTTTGGCACTTCGTCGTTCCACCACCATGTTTCTCCATATCCTCCTTTTTTCCTGGCTTTGTATTTCCCAGAATTATGTGTGCCACCTCATGGACTCGATCTTTCAGGCTCTCCCAGGATCGCTCTGGGTTTTCCTGCAAGCTTAGTATAGTTGTTAGCAGTGCTTGTTTCACCGTGTTGATGGGTTTCAATCTCCACCATTTAATGCGTGTACTGTTCTCTGTAGTTCTTCTGATGTGGCTATCCGTTGATATTTTGATGTCGAGAAGCAGTGGTTTGTGTTAAGTATGCAGTTCTCACCGTAACTTTGCAGTCCTTTACGTTTTTGAGGTCATGCGGCCAAATTGCCTAGAAGTCTATATGTGTTCTTCAGTTGCCACTCGCATATGTTACGAGGCGATCATCCTTCTTGATGTAGTAAGTGCTCGCCAAGACTAGATTATGAGCTGAGGCGAAGTCAGAATGCGCGTACCTTCTTCATTGCATGTTCCGTATCCGTGGCCTCTGTGACATTTCCCGACTTCTCCTCGCCTTTTCCCCACATGTCCGTTGAGGTCTGCTCCAAGGAATGTCTCTCACACTGAAATTGAACTAATGTGGTCATCCAGCTCTTGCCAGAACGTGTCTTTTTCATCATCCTTGCTTCCGACTTGTGGCGCATAGGCAGTGATTATTATTCGTAGGATCTGTTTCCCAGTCTTTATCATGATGCTAATCAGACGATCGCTTATGCGCTCAACGTCAACTATATTGTTCCTTAGAGTCTCCAAGATAGCTATCCCAACCCCTCTGGTGCAGGTAGCACCGTCATAGAGGAGCTTATATCCAGCTCCGACGTCGCGTGACTTTGCCCCGCTCCACTTCGTTTTGTATGCAGGTTACATCAACTCGCCGTCTTTTCAGAAGATTTGCTAACTCTTGAAAACGAGGGGTAAGTGTACCCATATTGATGGTAGCTAGACGGAGAATCTGCGATGCCTTGGATCGTTGCCTCTGATGAACTAGCCGCTTAAGCCGTTCCCGTTCACCTTGCTGAGACGGTTTCCCTCGCCTACTATTCGCATTCATCGGGCTCGAATGCGCGTCGCCTTCGGGGGACACCATAGCCTTTACTCGGGATACTCTATAAGACATGCCTGCATTTATGATGGGAGGGGTGTCTCTCAGCCTGCTTGTCGCATGCCTTTCTTTGGAAGGGCAACCTGACGCTGGAATTGTGAGTAGAGTTTTTGCCGCAGAAATTAGGCTCAGGGTCCGTGACCATCAGCACGGCAATGTTACGTAAAGCACTAACCACCGGACTAACTTTGCTCTAAGAACATCACTAGATGCGCATTTAGATGTTTCGCACAATAAATGTGGTCAAAGACCGGAAAGGAAAGGGCAAAAAAAAAGCAATGGGATATTCATGTGTTTGCAAAATGCAAAGTTTACGCCAGCAAGTGGCTTTGATGTGCGCCGCTCGCGCTGCTGACGTGTTTCTCTCTTTTGCAGGTTCTCAAGCAGGCACGAGCCCAATCACCTGTTTCGCTTCATATATCGCGGGCACCAGTGCCGCCGCCTGTACGGGCTGTGACCCGTACATCTACCCCATCCCACACAGGAAATTGATAATTATCGCCCCTGGCCAGCTTCCCATACTCAGACAGTCGAAGAGATAAGTCCGGCGGGCAAATGGCGCGAGTCTGCCACTCGCGCTCAGGAGCGCTACGGAGCTCTACCGTTTCATTTTAGTGCTGCGGGGCTCTCCCAAAACTGGCGCACTTCCGGAACAGAGATTTGCCCGTCCCGGAGAGGGGTCCCATTCGCCTGCTTGTGACGTCACCGCGACGTCACGATGAACGAATGGGACCCCTCTCCGGGATGCGCACTCTGCTCCGGAGGTGCTCCAGATTTGGTTAAGCCCCGAAGCACCGAAATGGGTGAAATGGGAGGGATCCGGAGCGCTCCAGAGCGCGAAGTGCCAGACTCGCGCCATTTGCCCGCCGGAGGTATTACTTCGACTGTCTGAGTAGGTATCGCGCCGCCCACGTACGGCGCTCGTCAGACTGCCTTTCAGACTCCCCTACTTTTGAGTGCGCTTCGCTTCCTTCTTTCTTCTTCTTCTCTTCGTTCATTATTCATATAATCTCCATTTCGAGCAAAAACGACAAGCAGAGTTGTGTACCTTCCAGTTGTGAAGGAAAAAGTTGTTTCAGCCGCAAAATCTCATCGCAGCTGGTTTCCAATAATTCCCTTTGCTGCCAATTGACTGGCGTTTTTCCCTTCTCTAATTTTCTATCGGCAATCTACGCTTTTAGAGGGCGGGGGAAGAGATTTACACAACTTTAGTTTTAAAACCTTATCTCCAGACTATCGCAAGTATGGTTCAATGTCTGGGAGAGATTTATACAACTTTTGTTTTGAAACCCTATCTTCAGACTCGCAAGTATGGTTCAATGCCTTTCTTCAAAAAAAAAAAACGCTCAATTTTCCAGTAGTTTTGAAATACATGCATCATGTAACTAACTAATAGTTTTGTAGTGAGGTTTTTCAATTCAAGGTTTGGTTTTCAAACAATCAGAATTTTTCTGTCAAAATTGACTCAGAGATGAACCCTCAGCTGCATACTGTTACTTTTCAACTATTAGGTCGTTGCAAAAGTTTTGTCGTTTCATTTTCAAAAATTTGTAACTTCGCGAAATTTCGACGCATTTGCTTGCTTGTAATTTTATTAGAAAGAATAAGTCTTTCGCTTTCAAATGCTGTTCTGTGGAGCTTCTGTTTTGTACTGGGTGCGGAGATAAAAATGGAAAACTAAGACCATATAAGCTTTGACCATTTCAAGTTAGGTCACCAAAAATCTGGAATGCTGCAGAAAAATCTGAAATCCTCAGTACATATGTTTTTTGGCCTACCCTTTGCATCTGTGAAGAGTTTGCGCTGTTTGGACGTCCCTGTGAGAAGTTATGATTTTCGCGAAAATTGACAAATTAATTGATTTTGGCGTTTTCCATAGTAAACTCGATATTCATAACTTCTCACAGAGACCTCCAAACAGCGCAAACTCTTCACAGATGCAAAGGGTAGGCCAAAAAACATATGTACTGAGGATTTCAGATTTTTCTGCAGCATTCCAGATTTTTGGTGACCTAACTTAAAATGGTCAAAGCTTATATGGTCTTAGTTTTCCATTTTTATCTCCGCACCCAGTACGAAACAGAAACTCCACAGAACAGCATTTGAAAGCGAAAGACTTATTCTTTCTAATAAAATTACAAGCAAGCAAATGCGTCGAAATTTCGCGAAGTTACAAATTTTTGAAAATGAAACGACAAAACTTTTGCAACGACCTAATATTTTTCTGAAAAGAAACATGATTTTTGCAAACATTTCATCAAGTGTTCAACATATTTACGACAGTACGACCTGCCGGTGGGTCGCACGTGTTCTGCCATTTCGGACAATGCGACCCACCGGTCGGTGTTAAGATTGCTAAAGCCCTAGCTTTGCCTGTTTACCATGGAATTCTACGGGCTTCTGGCACATGATTGAGAACACCTTGGCAAAGTTCCAGTCAGAGTGGTCCGAGCTCGGTATACTGAAATATAATGTTACGATAGGTAACTGTAGATAGATACAAGTCACGGACTTCCTCATTTTTCGCAACATGATGCTGTTTCTGATGGATCAAATGTACATGCATGAGTAATACTGCGGGCAAGAGACTGGCGTTAACCCACCAAAAATAATAAATTATATTGATTTTATCGATTTTTTGCATTATTTATCTCACTCAGAAAGCTCGAGTCTTATATATATGGATTTTGTAGCATACTAATTACGATGACAATAGTCTCAATTTCCAATACCACCTTCTTACATCAGTTTCTTAATATCTACGAAAATTCTACCGTACTGCTACCGTAGCCCCGCTGTGGGACAGTAGTAAACAAAGTGGACATAACAATTGTGATCTGCGCGTGAAATAACCCCAACACAATTTTTCATGAAAAATCATGTTGGGTTCGTACAGAATGACTACCCTAACTTTATTGTATAATGCTAAGAACAAAAATAAATCATTCCTTGATAATCAGCGCCTTAGTTGACTTTTCTGGGAATAATCTTGGAGAAATGTTTAGAACTTCTTTCAGAAAGGCTACCATTTCGGACAATACGACCCACGGGTGGGTCGTAAATTTGACAAGGCGAAAATGGCTCGGTCCGGAACGGGAGTAATTGAAAAATACGCCTTTGTGCATATTTGTTGTGCTGCATTTTCCTAGCTGATATCAAAACTAAACACAAAGAAAACTACAATACTAAACAAACGCAAAAGAATTTTTACACCAACGTTTAGCGCTGATGTTGTGTATTTGCGCCGGCCAAAAGTGCTGACTGATGAAAAACATCAAACTATACCTTCCTACAAACACAATATGATTGCCGCAGCGAACTTGAACAATCATGGCAAAGGCTACTGCAGATGACGCAGAAGCTTTTTAATTGAGCGGGCGCGAACGCGGCGAGCGCGTACCTTTACCGCTGAAAACTTTGCGTCTCATGCGCTCTGCGGTTAATAAAGCCGCGTTCTCGCCCATTAATATAGCGTTCGTCAGCAGCCTATGCTTCAAATTGCTTCAGAGTACTAACTCAAATGTATTCTTGAACATTTTTGCTGTTGAAGACTTTGGGGACATGTCATCATATTCAAAAACAACAAGATTATTATAGCTCCGTTCGTTTTATGCCTCTACATAAAATGTTGTATGCCTGGATTTGTACAAAGTATCTTGCGTGTCAATCCCAGTCTTCTTGGAACTATGCGGTCTTTACAAGATGTGCTACATTGCTAACATTCCAACTCTTGTTTCATTCTCTTCGCTCTAAAAACATTAACAAAAACATCAATGTGA
The DNA here is from genome assembly GCA_958299035.1 of Cylicocyclus nassatus. Classification (NCBI taxonomy): domain Eukaryota; kingdom Metazoa; phylum Nematoda; class Chromadorea; order Rhabditida; family Strongylidae; genus Cylicocyclus; species Cylicocyclus nassatus. The sequence continues at coordinate 75,191,330 of CATQJL010000223.1, forward strand.
GTGTTTTGAATAACAGCCGTTGCAGAGATGCAATTTTACAGCCGCAGTGCGATTCAGATGTGGTTTTCCAGTGAAAGCTCTGCTAGTTTGGAAAACCCTTTAGATTCTCCGAAAAGAACGAACCACCATCCATTTTTTGCTACAGGGTCACGGCAGCGTTTTTAGAGATTTTCTCGATGCATACTTGTATTTTTCAAGCGCTATGAAATTGTCGTTGATTACGAATATAAAAGGTGCTGAAACAACATAAAAGCTAATCACAAAATGCCAAGTAAATATAGTTGACAGCTGTTTCTCTCATAGTTTTAGGAAATGTGATCATGTGAAGTGTCTCAGACAACTGAAATATCAGATCGCTCGAAAAGCTGTATTAGGCCTAAGGCATACCTCACGCGATTTCAATCGCTGCGCGATCTGGTACTGCAACGACTCCTCATGACTGGTCGTAAACGCACTTTGCTTGGTCCGGACTTGCTGCATTTATTACAACTTAGGGAATCTACGCGAGCAATCTGCCCATGCAACTAAGAGCCGCGCATGCTTAATCTGTAGACATCTGGCAACTTGCCAAGTCGCGAGGATGTGGCGATTTCGCGAAATCGCGAGAGGTATGCCTTAGGCCTTAGGTTTCGAACCTATCCCCAAAATTTGGTACAATAAAGATAGGAACGCACTTCAAATTGTACTCGATGCAAAATCTTATTCTCATTGTAATATCCATGTGTCGAAGCAACAGTCATTAGGTTGGTGCTAAAGTAATGCGCATTTTGCCAGTTCTCACTTTAATGCACTATAGTATTCTAAAAATTCTGCGATAGAAATCACCAAAGGCAGCAAATTTTTCACAGTAGAGGGCACAAACACTACACTCATATCACAAACGATCAAAATATTAGGTTGTAATGGATCTTACCGGGCACTTTTGGAAATCTCACTTTCATACGCATTCTTTCGGCGCCCGGTCGGACTTTGACAACGAATTTTTTATATTGTTCAGTAAAGGAAAGCTGAAAGTTTTCAATCTTTTCCAAATTTCTAATTTTTATCGATGCCAAGACGTGTTTGACCTTCACATCAAGAAAAAAAAATCATTTCAACCAAAAAAATTTCACAATTTTCTTCCTACCCCCATTTTTTTTGTGCATGGATGATCTGACTGAGAAGCCTGTTAACTTCTGACTCGCAAACGCACTCGAGTTTTGTGATTTGCGCTCAGAAATTACAAGCTGTGGAACTTGCCTCTCACCGCAACTCTTTTTGCAGCTGACATCGCTTCTGTGGGGATCGCCAGCTTGCATGATGGGTCCAAAACATGTGTAAGGCATTACCCCAACAACAATAATCAAAGATTTGGTCCACCCTGTGCAGAACGACAAGACTCCAAGCTCATTTACTCGAAAAATGGTGCATTTTTAGCGCAAAAAATGATCGGTTTTCTAAACTTTGTAGAAAAACTTTTTTTTTGCATGTGGTCGCTCAAAGGTTCAAATAATGCTCCATAACAGCTCCAGCAGACTTCTATATAATTACAGCATTTGAGCCCTCTAGCTTGCATCGTGCCTGAGATAATCCTGCACAAATAGGCCACTTTTTGCGACAACCTTTTCCTTTTCTGCGCATGTTGGTGGACCACAGTGAGGTGCTGGAAAACCAGCAATACAAATATATGTTGTGGACAAAATTGTCTTTGCAATGAAGTTTGTAGCTTCAAAAAAATTAATCTGCTTGAAGTTACAGCGATTTGAAAAAAAATTTCGCAAGTGCCCGGGAGCTTTCTTTACGACTTAACAATCTTTTATATAAAGCTGAATGTCTGTTTGTCTGTCTGTCTGTCTGTCTGTATGTCTGTCTGTCTGTATGTCTGTCTGTCTGTACGTATGTTCCGAATAAAAAATTCCATTTCTGAACCGATCGGGACCAAACTTGGCACACATACACTTCGGGCCCCGGCGGGTGTCATAGGCTACTTTTCGTCATCGATCGATATCGATTTTATCGATTTTTTGCAAAATTTTAGCTACGGGGCTGGGAGTTGGCACAGGGGGGTAATCGAGCATGCTGATCACCCCCGTGGGGGTGATCAGCATGCTCATACGGCGGAGCCGGGTAAGCCAGCTAGTATTAACTAAAAAGCAAAAAAATTTTTCTGTAGCCTTGTTTTTAACTGATCGCAACTCACTTCAAAATACGTTGATATATACGATAAGTAGCCTATCTTTAGCCGCAAACAAGGACGAGCAAAGCTTTGGCTATTGCTCTATAATTGTGAACCTTACAAGTTTTAATAAATGAAGCTAGAAACCCGTTTTAACCTCGGATAGGGCATGAAAAGAACTTCTTGATATTTTGCTATTTATTCAAAAAAACTTTAATGAAAAACTTTGTCCTGAAACAAAGACTAGAAAAAGCGCATTATTTTTGCACCAACTCAGTACAATAGATTCTTGCAGTTTCCAATTTATTTGTAATTGTCTAGTTTTAAGCAATATCGGATTTTCACTTAGGAGTAATAGTGAGCTGAGGACCAGCAAACAGAGCTCCTTCGCGATGCAATAGCCTTTTCCGTTCAGTTGACGTCCGGTACTCCTAGAAATCGTTTTCTGGGTAGACCTTCCGTTATGATCTATCCAATTGTGTCAGTTTTTCAAGTACCTTCGATTGCCGTTTTTCTTAATTCCACAATTGCGCACATAATAGCGAGAAATTCAAATCTTTTTATTTGAAGGAATAGTCGCTTGGATACAATTCAAAAAGATTTTGTCTGCCACTATTCTGCGATATTTTATCACGAAATTTGGGACCAACCCAACATTTTATGCAGTGTTATAATGATATCGAGTTGGCACAAAGTTCTTCCACACTTTGAACAAAATTCGTTGTCTTTTGGCTATAAACTTCAAAAATTTAATATCTTTAATGGCAGCGTCCAAGCAAATCTGGGCTCATGAGGTTTTCGCCTGGTTGACAACGGGGTCCTGACTGGCGCACTGCCCAAGCGGCAAAACCTAAAGATGACTTCGCTCATCTTAGCATTACATTTGCTCTGGAATCATTCTCAAATCACTCGCTAATTTGCGGCCGAGCGTGGTGTATTTGGGGACGTATTTCTCAGTCGCGCCCACTTTGCCTAAGTGCCTGTAAAGTGTGGACTCGAATATGATATCTCATTTTTGAGAATAATAGAAGATCAATGTTTTGCGATAAATGCTTAGTCGCCACTTTCTATTAATCTAACCACCAAGAACAGGTTGTCAAAATTGATGTCACGAATTAAAGCTTAGTGCCAGAAAATTGCCAATAGACTAGCCTGCTTTTAAATTCTGAAAACTCCTAACAAGGTAAGCTTGTTTGGTGGAAGTGGCCTTTTTGAATGGGATGTATAACGCATTGAAGAGTATGAAAGATGATCTCAAACCTGCCTTCCTCATCTGCAGAACGTTTATGAACGAGAAGTTATGAGCGCTTGTTGAAGTAAAAGTTGAATGTGCATTTTTTGATAAAAATGAGTTGCTAAAACTTACTAGCCCTCAAATAGTGCTCAACTGAAAAGCTAGAAGAAGTATTACGGCTATTTTTGTCCTACTTGCTAATTCAATTTTTTTACTTTAGTAGGCGCTCACTCTTCGTTCATAAACGTTCTGCAGGTAAGGAAGGCAGATTTGGAATCAGCATCTTATGCTTTTCAGTTTCACCCTTCAAGTACATTCCATCTATCAGGTCCTTCGAAAAGTATGCACTAATGAATTTTAAACGAGCACAACTTTTTCCAGATCCAACCTTTTTCCGCTAAATAAATTTTGTGTTTAGCAAATTTCTCGCAACACTTTTCTAGCGCTCTATGTTTTTTCCGCTCTCGCGAAATAATCTTAGAGGAATCAAAAAAGGTAAAAAGTGCTCTTGACAAACTAAGTTGTAAAAGGCCCTGTCACTTTTTGATAGGCGCCGAAGAAATAGAAAAATTGGTGATTGGTAGAGGAAGGTCCAATAAGTTTGAAAAATTAATAGGAACCTCTGTGCGCAGTTAATCCCTTTTGTGGAACCACTTTCATAAAAAAGTTTGGCAGCATCATGGACGAGGATGGTAGGATCTCATCAGTTATAAGTGCAACTCTGCTCAATTCAAAATTCCGACAAACGGTCTTCAGAGCGATATCACACTATTCTGCTCTTACAGTACAATCGCATCTTAGCAAGTTTATAGCGTACAAGACCAGCAGGATTACATTAATTTGAGTACATCAACCTTATGGAATGACTAATTGTTCTGGCCATGCTTTCAATGTTTACTCCTACGATTTACCATAATGTCGCTTCTTGTAGCCGCAGTTGGCCAATATGTGCTGTAGTTATAACTCAGGTAAAGAAAGGATGCTCCATCAAATTAAGAGTAACGAAAGCAGAGCCAACGCTCCCTCAATCTGCGAGCACGACAATTTGTAAGATATATATACAGAGTGTCCCAAAAAAAATGTATCGAACGTTTAATCTTTAATAACTTTCCTCTATGGAAAGCTTTCGTGAATCTTTGAGTGTCATACGGTAGAGCTGGGTTCAACTTAGATTTGCAGTATAAAGTGAATTACCGAATCCTCTTAGTTACTGTAGGATTACGGTGGGAATTTTCGACTAATTTCAAGCTTCTAACGGGCGAGATTTGCTAGAGTTGCTTCTAAAAGATTCAAAAAAAAACCGAAGGACTTTAAACTGAGGTTTTCGGGGATGCTGAATCTAAATACAAGGTTTCTCTTTACCATACTTCTCAAATTCCTACGGTATGCGCACTGTAACGCTAAATTTTTGGCTTTTTTCCAAAATTTACCAAATACGTTGTCCTCGTCAATAAATCAGTCAAATTTTGGAAAAAAAGCAAAAAATTTAACTAAGAGCATTCAGTGATTCGCTTTATATTGTAAATCTAAGTTGAACCCAGCTCTACCGTATGACATTCAAAGATCCGCGAAAGCTTTCCATATAGGGAAGTTACCAAAGATCAAACGTTCGATACATTTTTTTGGGACACCCTGTATATATTTATCGCTGACATTTTTCGGTATTGCAGCTTTAGCGAAGGTGGCTTTCAATGGGTATATAATGTATATATGACACTTCAACGCCTGCTAATAATTTTATGCAGCAATTTTTGTTTGTTTCAAAGAACCTTCTGGGAGCTCGCTTATAGGGCGGGAACGCCTTCCACAAAATTGCAAACATAGCTTTCACTTCTCTAGGTCTGAACTTTTTGAAGCATACTTGCACTAACATCAGAAAGAGTAGCCTTGGCAAATGCATTGCGCGCAGTGATGGCTTCCAACTGCCTTACATTCAAGTTTGAGCTCAGAAAATGCAATTCGAGGATCGCGTTTTTCATAAGTCGAAACTGAAGTCGCACGAACTTTCCTAAAATGCGTTTTCTCCAAGTTTGGTGGAATCCTCAGGAACAAGACTTCCCCTACAGATGAATATATAGCACTCCTGTCACCCTTTGGCACTCTGTTAAAATTTCACATCAACAAGGGCAAAAAGCGGAAAAAATCTTTTTATTGACTTAATAGAAAAGCTACTTCAACTAAACATGCTCCCTCATGAGAAAGTTAGTTTATGCATCACTGTAGCAGTTTAGTCTCGCATGTAAATTGGAAAGAAGCCTTTTGTAAAAAAGTTACTTTACAGGAAAAATTCTCATTTTTGCACGAACATCGTTTGGCCCGCGATAGAAGTCACAATGTTTTTAGGGTATGCTTTAAGTCAACTAACTTGTCTCGTATGTTTCTCGAACAAACTGCAGGGAAAAGAGGATTTTGTAAAAATGACATCCATAAATTTTTTCCTTGACTTACAAGGGAATGATCAGAAATCGAAGTGGCTAAAACCAAACTGCATAACTTCGTTGCTGCAAAAACGCTGACTCTGAATATATCTTGTCTCTGTTTCAATCATCTGCAGAGCGCTTTTGTGGGTGAAATTATAAGCCGTTAAAGGCCATTATTTTGCTAAAAATTGTGCGTGTAAAGGGCAAACTTCGCCATACAAAGCCAATTTCGGCTCAGTGTCGGACCAAAACATGAAACTGGATCTTCAAATGACCCGTACCTAAAGGTGGTCTAAAAGAGCAATAACGTGCATAATTTAATGATTTTTGTGCACAATTTTTTTTGCAGTAAAGTAGCAAATAACTTTGCCTACAAAGGCGCTCTGCACATATGGAAGACAGTTTGTAATCAGCATTCCATGCTGCATCGAATGGTATGCAGCTTGTTTGAATTGGCCACTTCGACTTCTGACCATTTTGTTACTTTACTGTCAGGTGAGATATTAGTTCAAACGAGAAAGCATTGCGGAATTTTGCTTTATACAACAACTAAACCTAGCACATCAAGGTGATAGATGAACGGTGGTGCTTTATCACTTTTCAGCAAAGTAGCATAAATATCTCGTGCAGTGTTAATTTTGTAAGGAGATAAAAAAATAAAAGCTATAAATCTATAAATCCACGAGTGAAGCACTTATTCACCTATACCGCAAGCTAATTCACATGCACCCTCAATTACTGTGAACTGATAGGGATCAAGATACCCAAAAAACAATTACTAACAGAATTGATGTTTTGCCTATGAAAGTGTGTTTCGCGAAAAGTGAGTATCAATGGGTTGTTACACTTCAACAACTGAAGAATCATATACTTATACCGTTAATTTAGATTCACACCGACATCATGTACCACTCAAAACTCGTTGACGTCTTCGTGCGTGACGGGAATAGAATTTTATGTCGTGATTGAAGAAACCTTTACATGTAACATGGATTTTTGAACTACGTTTGTGTCAAAGGTTAATGGTTGTAAAAAAAAAGGTTCTTGTAAACTCGCATCTTGGCCTAGTATTTACGTGGTCGTTCAAACTTCGTTGGCACATATAATAAAGTTGTTAACATAAAAACTGAACTACTCAATGATATATTCAATTCTACAGCGCTAGCGAGGCGCTTTCCGGCAAATCTCATTCTCAAATGGTGGAATTTGTAGGATTAAAAAGTCGTCGCCATACTGCTTGTATTGTACCTAGCCACTCGTGATGTTTTCCTACTTCATGCTAGAAATGGTCATCGACATTGTCACATATTAACCAGTTCAACCCATGTACGGTGCTCCACTACACAAACGGAAGGCTCCCATGCTTGCTTTTTCACTCTTCCTGTGAGCGAAAAAAATTTTGTTGTGAAATAACTTTTTATATCATAAGTGAAGACGGACGGGTGCGTAGTGGTATGAGGCGCCGCTATGACGAGTTTAGACCCAGGTTCGATCACGCCCCTGGGCCAACCAATCCCTCTATCCTCCTGGGCTGGTGAATTGGTACCAGAGTAATCATGGAGGCTCGGTAATAGAGTGAACTGTAATAGGCTCGCACTCATTTAGCAGCCTATTTGACTATGAAATAGAATGCGTTGGGCGCATGCCCGCAGAAAGTATTGCAGACGCCGAATGCTTTATCCTTTATTAGCATCATATCAGTGGAGATATCTTAGAAACAGAAATATCGTTATCACGTCACTTTGCAATTCAATAAATGTTCATTTTTTTTCAAAGTTATAAAAGCAAAAAATATGTACAACTAAAAGTTGTTGCTTCTGCTCTGACAAGGATGGATTACTAACAGGGGAAGGTTTGCAAGTGACCGTGGCCTTTCGAGACGCGGGTCGGTAGTAAACCTGTCGAAACGCGCAGCTCAAACTCAGAGTTAACTCAGAGTTAACTTTGAGCTAACACGCACCTTCCAGGGACCATTAACATCTGCATAAAAAACCAGATTGGGGAAAGGGTGATATGGCAGGATACCCCGCAAGACGTACTTTATGCCAAGTATGGAAACGTAGCGTAACTCGTCCGACGCGAGACGCTACGCGAGTTAACGCGCAGTTCAGGTGCGCGTTAACTCCGAGTTTGGTTAGAGAAAGAGAAGTAGTGTGCAAACGCAGAGGTGCAGCTGAAAAGTCCTCCGGGGTACATTTTGCTGCGGTTTCATCAAGCATGATGGGTGTATCATGATGCACCGTTGAACACAAAAATTTGAAATTTTGTAAAATTTTGGTCCCGGAGTTTTCGAAGGTGCTGACCACGAACCCGACGCTCATTTTTCGCCATTCGCCCACATAACGAAGTTAAGGTAGAGATACGGTAGTTGGGCGAAAATCACGAAATTGCCTGAAACTCGATACGGTGGGGTTTTTTGGCGCGCTGATCACAAATCCGATGCTCTTTTTTCGCTACGGGCTACAATTCGGGATTACGGTAGCTATACGGTAATTAGGCCAAAATTACTAAATCGAGTGAAAATCTTGGCACGCTGATCACGAATCCGATGCTCATTTTTCGACATTCGTCCACATAACAAGGTTGCGGTAGGAATGCGGTTGGGCGAAAGTCACAAAATTTGCTGAAACTTGGTACAGTGGGGTTAGTTGGCACGCTGATTACGACTATGATATTCATTTTTCACCATTCGCACATATAGCGAGATTTTCATTAAGGATACGGCAGTTGGACAAGATTCAAGCATTAACTGAAACTTGGTCTGGTGGGGCTATTCGCTGCGCTAATTCGGATATGGTAATCATTTTTCACCGCGGAGAGATGGAGCAGAGTTACTGTAGGAATTTGGTGAAAGCCAAAGTCCCGTAACAGATTTGAAATTGGTTGGCTCAGTGGCGGTACGCGGTGTGTTGATTACGATCACATTGCGCGTTTTTCACTACAGTTATGTATAGCGGAAATTTTTAATGTTAGATTACCCAAAATCACAGGATTTCATGAAAATTGGCTTTGTGAGCTAATTCCGCACGTTGATCACGATAGCCACTTGAAAATAACCTTCCAAAAAGGGGTTTCGATGGATTTATGGTAGATGGATAAAAAATCTCACTTAGAGCTTTTTTCGGGGGAACTCTAGCTAAATACTTAGTTACCAGTGGCGGTCGCAGGATTTTCGTCCGGGGAGGGGAGGGGGGGGCGGAGACAAAAATTTTTTAAGTGAAGGTGCGTGGCTAATTTTTTGGGGGCGGGTTAGTCACGCACTCCGACAATTTTTCGGGTGCTTCTTAACATTTTTGCTGTCCTGTATCCCTAAGTTTTAGGAAAAGGGGGCGTGTCAGCAGCTACGCCCCCAAAAAATTTTTTTACAAGGCTAATTTGAATTTTTAAGGTATTTCAAAAGATAATTTTATTATTTACAAGAACAAACAAATCATTTGCACATTTCAACCCAGTAAGTAAATTTCAAAAATTTCGCGATCCATCCCAGAACAGGGGAAGCCTCTCCTTCGGTCCGCCACTGTTACATACTTACTACTCAGACAGCGAATAGGACCCCTCCGCCGGAGAAATGGCAGGGTCGCGGCGTTTTCCCAGCGGTGGGTCTGCCACTCGTCCGCCGGAGCCCTCCCATTTCTGCTCCGGATACCTCCCATTTTCTGCTCCGGAGACCTCCCATATTCTGCTACGGATACCTCCCATTTTCTGCTCCGGATACCTCCCATTTTCTGCTTCGGAGACCTCCCATTTTCTGCTCCGGAGCCCTGCCATTTTCTGCTCCGCAAGTCTGCCGCGGCATACTGTAATTAGCTCTAATTAAGCTCCAAACCCCAATTATGTCTCTAAACCCCACCCAAATTAGCCGAATACGACCCCCCCCCCCCCCCGGGTAAGAGTTCAGCGCGACCCTCAACCCCGTTCTTTACCCCCTCCCTCTCACCCCTAGCGTTTGTGGGTAGAAGATAGAAGAATGAAGAAACAAGACATTTATTTCAGATTAACTGCAAACAATCTCCTGCAAATTGCAAAACAAAACTTAGCAGCTACAAAACCGACAACAAAGCAGTAAAGCAGTAAAGCGATAAGGTACGTCTGGTTCTGACTACGAGCATTTTCAAGACGGCAAGAAACCTCTGAAAATCGGATGAAGATCAAAGAATACCAAACACATGAGCACACAAAAAATCCCCTACCGCTGAATATTGTGATAGTGGGATGAGGGTACGAGTTGGCAAGGTTCTGACAAACAGCCTGCTGATTAATAGGGAAACAATGACTGTGCGAATTTGTAACTACTGGCGATTTCAACTGCACAGCTGGAGAAGACGCCATGTTTCCTTCGGTAGACGCCTTTTAAAAAAGGAAGACTCACTTGTAAAAAAATTGTCTCTTGAGAATCTCAATCATATGGACTGCAGCATCTGTGACAACCGCGATATAAATTCGCACGGAAAATCTCGGCGAGAGAGAACACGACTGTATTATAGATCCCAACTGGTCATCGACTTGGAACAGTAGTCAAAACCAGGCGTAGAGGGATTGCGCAGCTGCTGTGACTGCACAAACTTCTCTAAAAATGTCTGGCTGAGGTTGTCCTTCAGAAAGGATGGAAATCAAGTGGTGCGCACTTGCATATGCTGAAACTGAGAATTCTAAAAAGTACTCAAAGTTGAAGTTCAGTAATCGTAATGAACCAATCACGATCAAAATTGGGATTTCTATGTTTTCGAGGTCCTCCATTTCTTAACAAAGTCTGTTTTGCGTAAAAGGCCAGGCAGGACACAATTACGAACCAACTTTAAACATCACAATTTAGCGGTTTGAACTGGAGACGCCTGTTCTCAAACTTACATCAGTGGGATAAAACTAGAGACTTGCCTGTATTTGAATACGGTGCATGTACTCGATTACATGTTTTTCCTCTTTCGCGTTGCAAGGTCATGACCTCATAAAGGTTTCCTTCGAGCAGAATGCCGCAGGCACATTAAGGTTTTAACCTACATCTTGGCTACAAGCTATATACCTGTTGGCGCGACCTTGTCAGTCACATATCCATACATGATTAGTGATGTCGTATAAAATGTCTATGTGTACTGGCATGAACTCGTTATCTAACCATTCACTTTGAACATATTACTGAACTTGAACTTAGATTTTGAAAAGTTGTTTGAAAAAAGTGCTTTTTGTGCTTTGTTTTGCGAACAATCATAGCTATGCAGAAGAACAACCTCGAACACATAGAAATCCCAACTTTGATCGTGATTGGTTCATTACGATTACTGAACTTCAACTTTGAGTACTTTTTTGAATTCTCAATTTCAGCATATGCAAGTGCGCACCACTTAATTTCTCCTTTATGAAGGATAACCTCAGCGAGCATTTTTAGCGAAGTTTGTGCAGTCACAGCAGCTGCGCAATCCCTCTACGCCTGGTTTTGACTACTGTTCCAAGTCGATGACCAGTTGGGATCTATAATACAGTGAGAACACGAGCACGAGAGCTCGAAAGCATTTCGCAGCAACAGCACTTGGCTGACTATAGCACTAAGACATTAACCAGTCTAGCAGGTGGCTCGATTGCGTGATATTCCGTACTACTTCAGATACTCTTGAATAAGACGATTCAGTTGAAAAACACTTTCACCATCGAAGAGATGTAAGCAATTTCAAACAAGAAAGAGCATATTATGAAAGATAAACAAGAGAAAAAGGACCATAAAAGTGATTTCCAACATAAACATACCGTAGTATTCGCACTTGACACAAGTTTTTCTAACCAGCCATATAAATAACCATCTTCACCAATAGATTTCTGAGCTTCAAATATTCTACCACAGCTGACTAGACGTGTCATAGCTAAGGCCGCCTTTTGCTCCACGTATGAACCAACCTTAATGAAAAAGATTAAATAAATAGCGATGCATAGAACAGCAACATGAAAACATACATCATTTTCCCTATTCTTTTTATCTGCTGCTATCGTTCTGCTGCGCCAGCCGATGAATAGATAAAATAGGCTTTGCTTCTTTTCATCCGGAATGAGACTGCCACGATTTTCTGGACTAACACTATCAATGATCACAGCAATAACTTTGGAATAGTGTAGCCGCATCATCGTCACCACTGCTATGTCACGATCCTGGTATAATCTTGCTTGTTATCAAGGACTACATTTCAACATGAAAACTGCATACCAGATCGCTTTCGAGGTTTCCTCTCATCGAGTCGATGAAATCGAGTATGAGTGGACTCAGACTGCCCAAACTATCTATCATTGCGGAATCCAATAATCCACGGAATACAGCCACCTGATAAGGTATCAATATTGAGGGGTACGAAGAAGTTTAGATATACCTTCCAAATACCGCTAAATCCACTGCACCTAAAAAAGCAAGCTTTCTGACTGAAATGGGAAGAAAACTTCATTTGGACTTTACTCGAATTATATACCTTCGAAAATTGTTGTTGTTTCGAAAATCCAGAATTAATCACAAAAACTACTCCATCAGTAGTCAGCGATGTCTCAGCAAGTCGAAAAGAGCCAAACACTGAAAGGGATTGAGTGCATCCGCACGAAAATTTGAAACAAACCTGAAAACGAGGAACTTACAACAACATAAACGCTAACGCGACGAAGAGCAAGCGGAAAAGAAAAAAAACGGTAAGAAACGCGGAGAAACAACAAAATCGAAAAAAACGACTAAAATATGAAGAAAGAGGGTAAACAGAGGACTCATCACCGTGGAGTTAGACGTTTGCTTGAGACGCGCCAAATCGATACGCAGCCTGCTCCGGAGCCCTCCCATTTGTGCTCCGGGGCCCTCTTATTTCTGCTTCGGAGCCCTCCCATTTTCTGCTCCGGATACCTCCCATTTTCTGCTCCGGATACCTCCCATTTTCTGCTCCGGAGACCTCCCATTTGTGCTCCGGACCCCTCCCATTTTCTGCGGCTCGGCTCTTCCAAATCTGGGCCAAATCTGGCAGAGCCGCGCCGGAGAAATAACGTACCTTTGCAGCAGGGCCGGAGAAGCGTCCCATTTGCCTGCCAGTGATGTCACCGCGACGGACCGCCCATTTGCCCCGCTCTCATTGGTCAACTGGGTCCGGCGCGACTCTGGCAGATTCGGACTGTCCGGCGGAGGGGTCCGGTCGATTGTCTGAGTATTTCTTTTCTACTGTAAGACTATGCGATGGGGTTACAGTAGATGTGGTGGAATAAACTTACCGAGTGCTTAAAAATTCGCCACTGAGTTTATTTGGCAGTGCAATAATAACATGCTGTCCGTTTTCAATGAGGATCATTACTGTGGGCATATACGGAAGAACGGCGAAAATCTTAGATTGAGTTGAACTTTCTTAGCAAAAAAGCAGTGATACCAAAGAGTGTTTTTTAAATTATTTCTTTTTATTGTGTCAACAGAAACCTTGAGAAAAAATTTTCGAAATTTGCTACATTATTCAGAGGTCTTTTAGAATTCTAACGGTCAATTTACGAATGACCTGTAGACTTTGTTTACTACTTGAAGTCTATTTTCCTAAAATAATGGTCTATTTCAAGATTGCAAATTATATTAGGTCGTTCCGAAAGTAATGTCGCTTTTTTCAAACGTATGCCACATCTCGTGGAACAAAGATGTGTAAGAGACTCAGCATAGCATTTGATGCAGCATTTCATTCTCTTTCTAAAGGTTATGAAGTTGTTGCAATACAATCAATGAGCTTCCAGAAAAGAGTCAAAATCTGCGACCTATGCTTTTTGAGAGAGTTAAGTTTCACAATTTTTTTAAAAATTTATAACAAACCTCAGAAGAAGTCCAAGTAATAGATGGATGAAGCAAACCCTAGAGAAAACAGCACAACTTTTTTCTACTTTCCAGAGCTCGTCATACTTTTAATTTTGGCAGGCTCGTCTCAGACACAAATGCAACAAACACCAAGAAATCGTCGGATTTTGAAACTTACAAAAATGGATTATGGTTTGGCAACAATTTTACAAACCAAACGAGCATTCACCGCTTCGGTTTAGCAACTTTCGAAAATTTCGGGTAAGTTGAATTATGATGATTTTATCTCGGAAAACTTGATAAATCGGAAACAGAAAACGACAGCTAGAAAGAGGAGAAAAACCTGCATCGAATGACACTCGAGTTGCTTGCCAATTGTTGTTCTGTGAGGTTTGACTTAAGTAAATATGGAATTTGATGGCATTGAGAAATTGATTGTAGAAACTCTGAGAAGCAAGCTAAGGAAAAGAAAAAATTACTCTGTGTTCTGCAATGCTTGCTCTATCTACCTGCCACTTGTACTCTTTCGGAGATTAGGTACAAAAATTTAGAAAAATAGCCGAACTTGACCATAGCAAAAAGAATGAGTCGCAGATTTTGGTAATTTTTCGAGAGCTCATTAAACATTATGCAGTGAAATTGAAACCATTAGGAAGAGGTTGAAATGTTGCATCGAATGCTCCTAAGATCCCTTGAAATGTTGATTCCACGAATAGTGGCGTTCATTCGAAAAAAGCGACATTACTTTCGGAACGACCTAATAGATCTAGGTCATTCGAAAAATTTCGTTTACTAACAGACTTTCGAATTTTATCAAGTACTAGATGGCAGGTCCTGCCCGGAAGCGAATCTTATGCCCGTTGGATTAAAATGCCCGGTGGAAAAACATTAAAATCCAAAAGTGTCAGATTCATCTTCCTTATCCTTGTCCGAAGAAGCGCTTCCGCGACATATTCCGCTGACTCGAAGAACCGGATCCTCCTCGCCGCAAAATGTAAATGATCTTTACCGCCCCGCCTACCCAACTATGATCCAGGAATGATTGATAAGTTTTTTCCCTTACATGTGAGTAAACAAATCGATAGAAGGACCCAGTGAATCGTCGCAAAAAATAGCCTATCTTCTGCGCCTGGTCTCATTTATAAGCAGCAAATTTCAGCCTCATCGGTTTACAAACAAAGGAGTCTATAAGCCACATACTTACATACGAACAAATTTACAGAGACAGAGTTTTATATATGTATAGATAATAGCATACCAAAATATGGTGAGAGGGAAGGGCACCGATTGTTGGGTTACTGTCTATGTCCTGCTACTTCTTTGAGAATCTTTAGGATATATTATATCATGGCTAGACACCAGTGGCGGATTAGGGGGGCAGGAAAGGAGGCGGGGATGAAACTTACCTACATGAGTTATAAAAATGTGCAAATAACTTGCATATTTTTGCAAATAAATAAAACAAGTTTCAGAATTTTTTGAAAATTCAAATAAGCCTTGTAAAATTAGACCCGCAGAAATTTTGAGATGCACCCCAAAAAAATTTTCAGTCTTATGTGAAAAAAATTCCCCCCCCTCCCCCTCACCCCGGGTCGCAATCCTGAGACCGCCGCTGCTAGGCACCTCACAAGCAAGCCTAACGCCTCTCCACGTGTCTTGACATGTGAGATCTTGATTACTGGGATTCATTAAGCAGTTGCGGCAAATTTGCAACTGTGACTCTTTAGCTTAGCGGCCCAATAGTAGGCACTTCGCGCCGAGTAACGGAAGTTCGAGTACCGACTTAGTCGCAGCCTTTTGCGATGAGGCGTGTGGCGGCTCCTCAACAACTAAAGCGGATCCTCAAGTAGCAGAACGAAACTCCAACTTTCAGAAACGAAATTCGCAGTTAACTCGGAGTTTCAAGACGAAACTCTGAGTTAACGCGCAGCTCTAAACTCGAAGTTTCGACCGGGTTACTACCGGCCGAGTTCTTTACCAACACGGTTCTTCGATACGCTAGACCGATAATTTTCGGTATCTGCTGTGCGCTTCTGTGTAAGAGGTTATGAGTGTATTTTCTCCTCTCTCGCCTTCCCTTCTTATTTCGCACATTTTCTTCTCCATTTCATTAGCTTTTCTGAAGTTAAGTATCTCCTGTAACGATAGAAAATTTGCCATCCAGCCTGTACACGCTGTAATATCTCTTTGCGATGATTATAAGGGAGGCTAATAGTCTGTCTAGGACGAACTTACACATATCAGGTTGTCCCATGAGTTTCGTCCGTTTCAACATTCAATCGTCATAAGTCGTGAACTTCCAGATTCGAGATAGATCTTGCGATATTTTTTGATAGAGCAAAGCAAACTCTACAAGATAGCGCTATTACGTTTGCACCAGTTAAAAACCATCTCGAGTTTGGAGTCAAAAACCAAAAAGATCCAACCGCAGGAAAAATAAAGATAAAATCGTAACTCCTTCCAAAAAAAACCAAGAAGATTCCTAACTTGCTCACAAAAACGCTACCGAGATCAAACATTTTTCTATATTGTTGCTGTATTTTTTCCTTAGATAAAACTCAAAAAAAAAACGAAAATTTTCATGTTTTTGCCAAAGTAATGCTATGCTGTCCCTACATTGGTAGTTGTGTATTACAAAGCAGTACTAGTACAGACATGCATTTTCAGCCTCCTACCGGCCTTAGTTCTCGAGAAATATCTGTTTTAGTACGGGACACCCGACTAAGCGAAGCCAAATTCAATCTCAGGCAGGCGAAGGGATACCTCCGGCGGGGAAATGGCGCAAGTCTGCCACTTCGCGCTCTAAAGCGCTCCGGAGCCGCCCTGCCATTCCACGCATTTTTGTGCTCCGGGGCTCTCCCAAAACTGGCGCACCTCCGGAGCAGAGATTGGCGCGTCCCGGAGGGGGTCCCATTTGTTCACAGTGACGTCATCGTGACATGACGGTGACGAAGCAAACGAATGGGACCCCTCTCCGGGACGCGCAAATCTCTGCTCCGGAGGTGCGCCAGTTTTGGGAGAGCCCCGGAGCACAAAAATGCGTGGAATGGCAGGGTGGCTCCGGAGCGCTTTAGAGCGCGAAGTGGCAGACTTGCGCCATTTCTCCGCCGGAGGTATCCCTTCAACTGTCTGAGATGTTTCTCGAGAACTAAGGCCTACAGGGCGCTGATTATTCATGTCTGTACTCGTACTGGTCCGTAGTAAACAATTATCTATGTGAGGACAGCACAGCATCACTTTGGCAAAATGAAAAATTTCGTTTTCCTGAGTTCCATCTAAGGAAAAAATACAGCAACAGTGTAGAAAAATGTCTGATGTGGATAGCGTATCTGTGAGTAAGTTAGGAATTTTCTAGGATTTTTTTGGAAGGAGCTACGATTTTTTCTTTATTTTTCGTGCGGCTGCTTTTTTGTTTTTGGCTTCAAACTCGAAACGGTTTCGAAATGGTGCAAACGTAATAGCGTCATCTTGTAGAGTTTGCTTTGCTCTATCAAACGTTATCGGGAGGCGTGCAAGTGGTACTCTGGCAGCCGACTGCTGCCGCAGCCAGCCGCCAGAGCTGCCGGCAAAGCCGCTGCAGATGGTACAATAATTACGCTCGTCGTCTACAACTCTTGCCGAGAGGTTTTCTCGCACCTCGTCGCTCTGAGGTGCCAAACAAGCCTCAGGAAAGCTGATATCCTCGATACTGTATCATTTTGAACAGCAAAAAATTTCATGTTTTTTGACAAACATGCAATAAACAAAGGTAAACAGGGGAGGGCTTTTTGAAGGAAAATGATCACAAATTCAAAACGCTTCAAAAACTCAAAGGTAGCACAAGCTGAAATGTTGAGAAATCTCTGATTCTAAAGACTTTTTTCTCTCTTCTACGTCGAAAAATGGACGAGAACAGTTACAGGAAAATGTTGTGGATATAACGGTATGTAAACACTGTCAAAATGATCATTTATCACATAGTGGTGTTAAGCGAGCTAAATAAGGCAAAGTAAGTCAATCAAATTGAGTAGGTCAATGATAAAAGATGAAAATATGCAACATCTGCTGATATAAAGGCGACATCACCAAGAAGTATGTACTATTTTGATCTACACAGTTCACTTCTCCAGGTATTTTGAGAAAATAAAAAACTAATAATGAAAAAAATTCGAAATTCAGAACTCATTGCAAATAATAAAAGATCAAAATTGAAAGAACCACCTCTGATAACTCTTTAACAAAACCACATTTCTAGAAGTGTTCAAGGAAAAGTAAATTTGATTTCTAAGAACTCTTTATTGGAAAATCAAGGATCCTCAAAGTTTATTGTACTTTGATTTCAAAACAGAAAAAACTGTTTGATTTCCTAGGGATCCTCAAAATTTATTGTACTTTGATTTCAAAACAGAAAAAACTGTTTGATTTCCTATTTCTTACCGTTATATCCATGACATCCTGTAACTGTTTTCGTCTATTCTTCGACATAAAAGCGAGAAAAAACCTCTAGAAATTTTGAGAATTCTAATTTTTTCAGTCTTTGCTTCCTTTGAGTTTTTGAAGAGGTTTGATTTTGTGATCGTTTTGTCTAGAAAAACCTTCCTCTGTTTACCTTTGTTTATTGCATGTTTGTCAAAAAACATGAAATTTTTTGCTGTTCAAAATGCTACAAGTATCGAGGATATCAGCTTTCCTGAGGCTTGTTTGGCACCTCAGAGCGACGAGGTGCGAGAAAACCTCTCGGCAAGATTTGTAGACGACAAGCGTAATTATTGTACCATCTGCAGCGGCTTTGCCGGCAGCTCTGGCGGCTGGCTGCGGCACTAGTCGGCTGCCTGGGTACCACTTGCTACGCACCCAACGTTATCTCGAAATCTATCTCGAATCTAGAAGTTCACGACTTATTACGATTGAAAGTCAAAACGGACGGAACTTATGGGGCAACCAGATTTTACATTTATTTTCAAATGTATTTATATCATACAAATACAACACCGATAATTATTTACATCTCAGAAAATTTTGGATGTTATTAATTGCTCTCAATATTACATACAAAAATACATAGTTATGCATGTAGTTATTCATCAGTGATCAATTTACATTTATATTTATCAAACAAGACTGGCAATTAAACAAATGATCTTAAACGACAATTTCTTTGCGGCTCTCACTGTCTCATTCGCTATGCGTTTGAAGCAACTTCTTTATTGCAAGGTCCTCATCCAAGTACAAGTGCCGGACACGGAGAATGTATGCACGGGCACGTGAAGAGATTGGACTCCTCCACGCTCAGGGTACCCTTCGGGTCCCTGAGCTCGTATTCCCAAATTTCGTGAATTCAGGAGACCATGTGCATATGCACCTCTCATGTGCATTCCATCGGGACCAGGATTGACGGGCCAAGACGTACTCATTTTCCTCAACCATTCATTGCTAAGTTCGAAATAAACTAAAACCACTTCGATAGTGATTAAGAATCATTATTCAATTACAAGTTTGACACGTTTGTGAAGATTCACCTGTGAACAAAAATCACGATGGAGCTCTCCTGCATCGAGACAAGTGGGGCCAAAAAGAAAGAATTTCAACGTAGAAGCCATAGTGGACGAAGACAAAGAAAGAGTTCAAAAAAAATGTAGTTTTGATGGAACGGCCTCAGATAAGCCATAAGTCTGAAGATAAATGAAACTTATCGTTTTTACTAAGCATTTGGGATTAACCTAGTTGAAACAAAAAATTACCAAAAATCAATGTTTGAAACTAGACGTTTAAATTATAAATTCTTCAATCATTCTTATATAGAAAGATGAGTTATTTCAACTATCGTCATCCTTCCTTACTAAAAAAATACGGGGATGGTATAGAAACAACAAACACTCTGTTTCAGAAAAGGACGAAAACGGAGTTCTCAAGCTATAATATTGTAATTATAAACATTATTGTCTATCATTATTATGATTTCACCTGTTCATAGTTCCCCCATGATTGACTGTGAAAAGATGCGCAAACACTTTGATTCTTAAAGAACTGATCCTTAGGCCGTCTCTGTGGGAGTGAGTATTTAGATCGTTTATTACCGCCTTTAATTCATCTTCAAATTTTGAAATTTGAAAAATGTCGTTAGCAAGATTGAGGTTCAAGAGCTATTACCATCTATTACCAACTGTTTCGACTGGGACTGACAAAAATTTCACTTTAAGCAGCGTGTCCGCATTGGTGAAGGCTTTTCAAGCGCATAGCACTGGCATTTTGCCACACAAAGACTGAGCTAACGAAAAGATGCAAAATATGCTCTTAGCACGATATGATATACTGTAGCTGCGAAACGGCGCGAACCGTTGCGTGCCGGACCCCGCCGATCCAATCACTGCCTAAACTGGGTCGAAAAATGCTGTATGTACCATGGATGTTCCACTTGTTTTTTCGACCATGCTCAAGTGTAGCATTGAACAACTTAGTTGGAAGCGGATCTCGTTGTCGCACTCTTCTGCATTATCAGAATCGAAGTTTCACCAATCTATACTATTGATAGTGGACATGTTATACTTAGCGTAGGAACGCTATAAGTTGCCAATAAATTCCTTGTTTTCCAATTTCAACAAAATCGAAAGCTTCGAAATTCACAAATACCATAGAGAGTGCCAAATTGTACTCACTTGTGCGTTGAATTAGTTCATGTGTAACTTAAATATGATCGACCATTAAATAGCTTTTCGAAAGCCTGCTGGTTTACATGGTTGCCCTTGCTTGAGAATTCCTCCTAATTTTCGATTGGTAACTTGGAAAGCAACTTTCAGGGACCGGAAACAAAGAAAATGAGAAATACTTGCGTAGTTTAGTTGAATTCATGCGGACCTCCTTTTTTGTATAGTAGGATAGCTACCGAATTGTCATATTCGCTAACACCGTGCTAGAGTAGAAACAATAATCTGTCGTACGATCAAGTAAAATTAGATAATCTTTTCCTTATTTGATTTTTGTTGCGTTGCAGTCGTGCCTAGGTAAGTTGCCGGTTCCCATCAAATCCGCCTATATCAATATCTCATTTTTGCAAAAATGTAGAACAGGTCTCTTGCGAATAGTGTGGAGTCTGGTATATCAACAGCTAGAGCGTCTATGCTTTCAAAATCTGATACAACTATCTAACCTCTGACATTTATCTATCTTCTTCTTTTTATCTCTTATTTGTAAAAACCTGTGTTTTTTTATCATACCCCTCTCTTAACTTCTTCTTTAGGCTACGTGATGACTGTACAGCCTCTCTTAAGCGTTTGCAATAAAGAAAGCGTGTATCATTTTTTATCGACTGTCCAACGTTTTGCAACATTTGACATGGGTAATGCGGTCGACCGGGGTAGTCATCGCTTTCGTTGTTTCCTGACGCCTCTCCATCATAGTTTTTTCCGTAAATGCAAATAGTCTTGACATTACGGCTGACTTTGCTGCTTTGATAATATATTCGCATAATTCATATCCACCTGGAGAGGCGGCAACGACTAGCATGTGGTAGATTTTTTTTATTTTTAGATTTTTTACTCCTGTAAAGTTCCCAGTTCACGAACTCTAATTTTTTCGATATTTCTTTCTTATAGAACTCAAGCTTAGCCGTTAAATCTTTTTTTCAAAGGTAGTGATCGGTTTCATTCTTTGAGGATGCAGTCCTTACGCTTGCAAAAAAGGACGTGATCAAAGCAACTCAGCACTTTGACTTGCAACTTTTGCGAGTTTTGAAGAAAGTGGACGTCACACAAGATAAATTTCCTTACAAAACTTGCAATCATTCAACCAGGAACGTTCCTATCCGTGTAACAACCAAAGCATCCAAATAAAGTCACAGCGTCGCTTGATCTTATACCGAGTTTTGCGCTTAGTCTCCTAGCACAGCTATACGCATCTCTATTGACTCCCTTTCCTTATACTTCATGCTTTACTTCTTCATCTTAACTCCATAGCCTTTATTACTGTGGAATAGCATTTCTAAAAGCTGTTCCTGCTTCGCTCCAATGTTCTCTTCGTAGTCTTCATCCTTGTCTTTAGAACTATGTACATAGAGAGGAATTTCGTAATGCTCTCGCCCATTTTTTCATTAACAGTCGTTTTTTTAAACTTTCTCGCGTGAAAGCTACTATATGAGATACGGCTATTTACAAGAAAACCTGTGCTGAAAGGTCTCTGAGCTACTCCAGGTCTAGCTTAGTAAAATCGATAATCAGAAATGGCATATCATACATCCGATTCCTTCTCAACGTAGTTCAATAACAGCCACAATATCGTGTGTTATTTTCTTCAGCGCTTTTTGCAACTTTATCAGTCGGGTTTCGTTGATTGACGTCTCATTCGCTCCTGTGACTGCACTTATCGTGACGAAATTTTTGTGATTTAGATGTTCCGCAGCTGGATTAAAGGGTTTGATGTTCGATGGAATTGTGGAGAGAAGATGGATTGACTGACCAGTCGAGAACGTGCAGAGATAAACTCTGAAATTTCTATTAGGTTGTCCGGAAATTAATGTCAGTTTTGAATTGCAACCGCAATAAGTCATATATTTTTCACTCCTGGATAGGCTTCAAGATACCTTTCGATAGAGCAAAGCAAGCTCTACAAGATGGCAGTCTTGCTTTAGAACAGATCTAATCCACCTCGAGTTTCGAGCCAAAAACTAAAAAGATCCAACTGCCTGAAAAATCGAGAAAAATCATAACTCAGTTCAAAAGAATCCTACAAAAATTCTAACTTGCTCACGTAAACCCTGTCCACATGAGACACATATGTACGCCATTGCCGTATTTTTTCCTCTGTTAGAAATCAAGAAAACGGAAATTTCCCTGCTTTTACCAAAGTGATGCTGTGTCGTACCCACATAAGTAGATGTGTACTACATATCTGTAGAAGTGCAAACGTAATTTTTCAGCGCTCCACAAGCTTTAGTTCTCGAGAAATATCGAATATAGCTTTCATTAGTCAGGTGGCCAAGCTAAAATTCAAATTTCTCGAGAACTAAAGCTTGTGGAGCGCTGAAAAATTACGTTTGCACTTCTACAGATATGTAGTACACATCTACTTATGTGGGGACGACACAGCATCACTTTGGCAAAAGCATGGAAATTTCCGTTTTCTTGATTTCTAACAGAGGAAGAAATACGGCAATGGCGTACATATGTGTCTTATGGGGACAGGGTTTACGTGAGCAAGTTAGAATTTTTGTAGGATTCTTTTGAACTGAGTTATGATTTTTCTCGAATTTTCAGGCAGTTGGATCTTTTTAGTTTTTGGCTCGAAACTTGAGGTGGATTAGATCTGTTGCTAAAGCAAGACTGCCATCTTGTAGAGCTTGCTTTGCTCTATCGAAAGGTGTCTTGAAGCCTATTCAGGAATGAAAAATGTATGAGTTATTGCGGTTGAAATTCAAAACGGACATTAATTTCCGGACAACCTAATATATCATACGCACCTTTGATTTTTGCAAGATATATAGGTACCATATCAAATGACTTGAACTTCTACACTTGTCGTAAGATGAGACGGATCACAAGCGTGAGCTTGTTAGCCACACAGTTAAGCTTGTTTAGACAATGTGCAAACGTGTTAAAGTATTCTATGTTATCTTTATCTCATTGTCAGAATGAAACAAATAAACCGTCATTTTAACTCTGGAATGAATTGTGCTTGGCAACCTTAGCAATGACATTGAGAAACGATTCATTTCTATGTATATAAAACTCAATGTGTGTGAGTTTTGAATAGTTAAATACAAATTTTCTATGTGAACTAATTGGGCTGTAACTTTGTAAACTTAGATTTCCAGCTCCGGAGAAGGTCAAAACCAACTTTTGCGGCAAAGAGCCTTTAGAGCTTTCATCGGAGACTTTTATCGATTCATTGGTTTGTTTACTTACATCTCAGAAAATGAAAGCATGCCAGTCATAATCGATCATTTACCAAGCCAAGTAGAAAAGGGTGGTAAAAATCATGCAGGTTTTGCAGCGACAAGCATGCGGTTGCTAATGAATCGGTTTGGAAGCCAATCTATTTTTATAAAAGTGCTCCGTCGGCTGTAATCAGCAGAGGAAGTAAGGAAACAGTGAGTGGTCAGAGAGTGTACCGTTTGACGGTAAATCATACATGGCAACATTTTTCCCGGGTGGAACCCGGGATGCCAGCGAGGACTGTAGAAAGACAAAAAAGAAACAACTGTTACATTTTGAATGCGCACAGTTTTCAAAAAACCACTTTCAGTACCGTGCATATAATTACGAACTGCTTGAGATGGTTTATGCATGGTATACAATTTGTTCCTTCAACAGCAGATCTAAATTGGCTTGCGCGTCTTTGTTACCTCATTTTTGCGTCACAATCGCAAACCGCTCAAGCATATAATGCAGGAACCCTTTTGTTACTATTTGTGTGAATCATTGCTAACGGTTATCTTTTTTAACTCAACTAAAAAGAAATGAAATTTGAGGATAACTCAAGATTTAAAGCCCTCACAAAGTTGGACAAGCCGCAGTACGCAAGACTACTGGGCCCGTAGTAATACCCCGTCATGAGAGTCGCGACGTTCAAAACATCTCACTTACCCAGCGCGTGCCTTTTCGGCCGCGTTTCGTCGCGCGCCTATCTCTTATCACAGCCGCGCGGCGAAATCGCAGAACGTCGCGACTGCAGGACCTAATCGGACCCAATCGACCTAATCGGCAGCGGATGAAGTACCGCACAATTAGGGTGTTGTTCAGTGCTTCCACAACATCTCTCACCGCATTGAAGACCGTCTTTTGATTGATGCCGATGGTATTAGCCAGAACCTCCTAATGGGCGCCCGTAGCTAGGTAACGGAAGGCGATCACCACCTGCAAGCATACGAATTAGAAATGCGGAATTTCTAAAACTATACTTAACTTCTGCAAATTTATATGAATAGGGCCAAAAACCGTTTGCAACTCTTTACAAAAAAAGTTGCACCAAACCAGGGTCAAGCGTGGGGTGCGGCACGCCACACCTGGGGGGTCGTATTGAGGAGTCAAAAGGGGAGGGGGTCGTAGTTGGGTAATCTGATAATAGTGATAACATGATATTCGTATCCTATCCATAATTAGCATGTTAAATAACCCCTGTAGACAAAGTGTGAGCGATTTCTAAAGGTTCAAAATACTGGGCTACCTAAGTGAAATGGTCAAATTCCAACATGGTTAACTTTGTTTCAAAGGTGAATTAGTTATCCGTTTTTGCACAAGACAAAGCACTACTCCTTCTTTGTCCATTTCAGGAATCCTGCTTTAGAAGACCTCCAAACTGTGATTAGAAGCCAACCAAAATCTCGTTTTTCCCATTTTTCGCTTTTGATCGCTGTGCTTTCACCAAATATTATTTGGAGCTAAGAATACGAATCAGGCTCAAAATAGTCCTATGGAATCTACAAGGTTTAGGCTCGATTCATATAAATAGTGTCCGCTAAAGATGTTTTTTTGCTATAGTTAATGGCCTGCGGCACCCCCCCCCCCCTCAAAACCTGCGGCAGCCGCAGGTTTTGAGGGGGGGGGGGGGGGTGCCGCAGGCCATTAACTATATCAAAAAAACAATTTTAGCGGACAGTATTTATATGAATCGATAGCCTAGATCTCCTAGTTTTCAAAGGAGTAATTTTAGCCTAATTCGTTTTCTTTGCTCTGAGTAATAGTTGGTGAAACACAACCATTTAAAGCGAAAAATGGGGAAAATGAGATTTTGGTTGGCTTCTAATTCCACAGTTTGGAGGTCTTCTGAAGCGGGATTCCTGAGGTGGACAAAGAAGGAGTAGTGCTTTGTCTTGAGTGCAAAAACGGATAGCTAATTCACCTTTGAAACAATGTTAAACATGTTGAAAAATGACCATTTCACTTAGGTAGTCTAGTATGTTGAATCTTCAGAATCCGCTCACACTTTATCTACAGGGGTTATTCGACATGCTAATTATGGATATGTTGCCCATTATGTTTGACAGGGCCTTCAAGTAATGCTATCTTAAGTGTATAGTTTAGGAGGGGGGGGGGGGGGGAGGGGTCTTATTAAGACAGCAATCAGGGGGGGGGGGGGAGGGTCGTAACCAGCGATCGTGTGCCACACCCCTTGCTTGACCCTGCACCAAACAGGAATCGATCACTCATTGACGCTGACACCACTCCCGCACTGGCACTGCCCTACCAGAGACACAGCGATGCTGTGTGTTTAACGCGTACACTTGTATTGTTGGGCATTCAACATCAGCAATACACGAATATATATTCAATAATCGAAGTATTGACAAATTAAGTAACAGCGATGTAGCTTTATCTTATTCTCCAAATCAACTGACCAATTTGGGGTTTGCCGGCCTCTCACGAATGGTGCAATGACACGGCAAAACTTCTTAATATGATTTTTCTTTATTCGAAATTTCAGCGCCAAATCCGCTGATTTTGGTGTAAAGTCGCAGTGGATGAAGCCGATTATAGCGGATGTTGGCGATCTTCCTCCTGCTTCCTTCCACAAATACTCATGACTCTGCAAAATGAGATTGATATTCCAATGGGGCGATTCCATAGTACAACAACAAACACGAAAAGAAACAACATAATGCGCGCAATGAGGAGGCACCCTTGTATAGGAGTTCATTGACTGCTGTATATCTTGAACATCTACTTAGCTTTGCGTTTTTGTCTCGAAAGGGCCAGCTCCACATTCAGTGCTTGTAACGCAGTGACAATGCGCGCCGTGAACGATCAACGGAGAGTTCGATCGCGCGTGAGCTCGTAAGTTTTGCGGCGACCAAAATGGTCGCGAGCAACACGTCCTTCAGTCGGACACGTCGTGTCCTTTGTTTCTTTACATTACAACATATTTCGGGTGTTTACTATGGACCCTGGAGACAATTGTGAACACTAAGGAGTCGAAACCTCAAAACTCGCCGAGACTTCGCATGGTGAGGTCATCTGACCTATCAAACATAAATATCATAATCATTTTGAATCAACACGATTTTTTTGATTAAGGTAAAACCATAAATTGTAAAACCTATAATAATTATAAAAAAGCTCTTACCGTTCAATTTTAGTATTGTTTTCGTGATCAGCATGTCAAAAACCCCAATATGCTACGTTTTATCCAAAATCGTAAAATTTTAAAATCTTTCTCCTTGTACCCATGTATTTACCGTAACACTGACTGGAAAGTCAGAATTTGGCAAGGGAGCAGCTGCTTTGCAGCTTACGTCATAATTTACATATGGCAAAATTTAATGCGCTATGTTAAAAAAGAAGAAACTTATGGAAGTAGCTGCAAAACTTAGTTCCCAACTTAATACTATTTTGATGAACATGTGGGTGCTCAACCTAGTGCTTCTGGCAGTGGGGACAGGGAAGACTTGGTAAGTTTAAAAAAGAATGAGTGAGAGGGGGAAAAGGTCCGTTATAGTACTCACGAAGCAGGATATGCCAGCTAGTGGTAAATGAAACCACCTAACATCAGTGAGCTTCAATTTTCAGCTCATAATTGTACAGAATCTCGTTACTTTGATCAACAGTCATACAATCTCAGAGTCAGTAACATGTGACAGAGATAATGCATGTGTCAACATGTAAAGCATATAGCTTGATTGGGATGCTTCAATGGTTTTTGGAAAATTGGCTATTGGCTGCCACTGTGTTAAGCTGAAGGGGATGCATGCAGTGGTTTGTGGTAGATCGAACGCATGCTTTGCGTTGTTGAGTCAGATCCTCAGTACATTTGCAGTTTCCATTACACTCATAATGTGTTATACGAAAACTACCGAAATTGTAAAGAAAAAATATTGACTTGATCAAAAAAAGTGTCAAATCGTGAGATAGGTAACAGAGTCATAACATGTGTGCATATACTTGGAAAACTTACTTATAGGACCTCGCAATTATGAATAATGTATTTTTCTCAGCGTTTTTACTCTTACACACTTTAAACATTTGAATTACACTCAATTCGATGAGCAAGTTTATTGTGGCCACACTTACTCTGTATAGTACCTCAGCGCTACGGTATACTCTATTTCAAAAAAGCTACGGTGTACTCTATTTCAAAAAAGTGTTATGGATTAATGCTTTGTGGCCGAGTACCAAATGCTGTGCTTGAATCTCCCTGACATAAAAAGTTGTAGACTGTATATGCTTTCGCGAAACCTAAACAAATGCAGCTTGCAAGGGAATGGTCAGAAATTGAAGTGGTCAATCCAGACAATCGGCACACCATTAGATGCAGCATAAAACGCTGATTCTGAATCTGTATTCCGTATCTGCTTACCGCCTTTGTGGGCGAAGTTATAAGCCGTGAAAGGCCGTTATTTTGCTAAAAGATCGTGCATGCAAAACGCAGCTTTGGCAATACAAAGCCATGTTCAGCTCAATGCTGTGCCAAAACATGAAGCTAGGTTACTTTATGATCTTAGAGTTCAAAGGTGAGCTGGAAGTGCAACAATATGCTCAATTTCGTAACTTTCATGCACGATTTTTTCGCCATAAAACTACTCATAATATTTCGTCCACAAAGACCATAAGCAGATTGGAATACAGATTCAAAATCAGCGTTGAATGCTGCATCGAACAATTGGCAGCTTGCTTGGATTGGCCACTTCGATTTCTGACCAATTCCTTGTTAGTCGAGCAGGTCTTGTTAACTATAGATATCAAGACTCAAAAATAACATTCCTCGCAGGCAGTCAGTAGGAAGCACCAACTCTAGCATGATAACTGTGACGGCTCATAAAACAACCTTATGCATTTATCAATGGCTCGTAAACAAAGCAAAAGCATAAAATCTTGGCATAATATTTTCAGTCATGCATTTCATTCCACGATTTTCTCACAACTACTTTATATGAGACAGAGCTTATAATGGACAACAATGTGTTTTTTTACCATTTCACCGTAGTTATTTCCATCCAAATTGAAGACGGCATCCAACTAAATTTTCGTCTTGCTTGTCTTCGTCATTTTGAGGTCTTTCTTTGGCCCTTATTACGTATTTGAAGTACAATTTGCAAAAACTCAAAAAATCCCAATTTAGAGCCTCGTCCTGAAGGCACAGATGACTTTCAGTACCTAGATGAGCGGAGCTTGAAAGGGCATCTGTTGCTTGTTATCACAATCGAGGTTTCAGGTCTATTTTTTACATTCATGTGCCACATAAAAGAAATGCATCAACGCAGATGCTTACTCTGTTTACTCTTAGACCTTCTTGTAGCCCAGATATAGGCGATCCCGTGTTTATAGCGGGTGTGCCCTGCGGACATTTGAACACGTTGAAAAAGTTGTTGAACTTCCATTCTAAAGCATTACTTTTTTTTACTCTCTAGCTGCCAAAAACTGCCACACGCATACGTTGGCAAACATCGGCAAAGCTCCGCCCGCTTTGAAGTGGGGAAAGTAGGATATCAATAGGAAAGCATTTCTACCTAAACACTGCTTACCATCATTTTTTACCTTTAAGACTTAAAGTCAGTGTGCGAGTAAGATCGAGTGTCGTGGAATAGTAATGTATTGAGGAAAATAAAAAGAGTACAAAGTTTCGTTTCTCAGTATGAACAATTTTCTGCTCAAGGGAGAGACATTGGCTTATGGCTGTATCGTGCTGTAGTAAACAACTGTGTTTGGATGAATGAGACTGGACGAAGTGATGAACAAGGTAGCCCGTGCTAGGAATGCTGAACAATGTTGCTGCGATCTGATTGGAGATTTCTCAAGATCAATATTTGAAGTTCTAGCCTATCTTATATAAAATAATTTTATAATATTTCTGTTCTTTAAATCAAAGCTCTTGAGCTAACGCAGGGCTGTTTGAAAAAGGCTTCCTTGAGCACGTTACATGTGAAAGAAAATTGTCTAAACATTAGATTAGTTGTGTTTCAGTGCAGTTATGCAAATGAGTAGTTCTTCTTCTTAGTAAACATAAAACAAATTGTAATTTCTAGAAATTGTCTAAAACATTAGATTCGTTGTGTTTCAGTGCAGTTATGCAAATGAGTAGTTCTTCTTCTTAGTAAACATAAAACAAATTGTAATTTCTATAATACTGCTGCTTGCTGAAATATTAGGTCGCCTAAAGCAATTTCACTTTTTTCAAACGGGCGCCACATTTAATGGAACGAAGGTTTCTGAGAGATCTAAAAGCATTCAATGCAGCATATCATTCTCTAACAAATATGAAATTGTTGCAAAGCAATCAATGAGCTTTCAGAATATAACCAAAAGCGACCATGCTTTTTGAGATAGTCAAGTTTCACAGTCTTTTGAAACTTTCATATCAATCCTCAGAAGGAGATCAAGTAACGTTTGATAAAGCAAACCTTATAGAATACAGTACAACTTGCTTCTTTATTTCGTAGCTCGCCGTAATTTTTCAAAGGATTTTTTAACGAAACTATCGGATTTAGGCAGGCCCATATCGGCACATCGCATCAAACATCATACTTTTTCAGAATTTGAGACTACCAAGATGGTACTATGGCTTAGCACTAATTTTACAAAGCAAGCAAGAGTTTATGGGCTCGAAATATCAAATTTCGAGTTCTTCGGGTGCAGCCTGAGGCTCGCTAAAAAATGAGTTATGATGATTTCGTCCCCGGAAACTAAACGAATCGAAAACAAAAACACTTGTTAGAAAGAGGAGAAAATGCTACATCGAATAGTGCCTGAGCTGGTCTTTTTTTGATGTTCTACGAGGATTTAGCTGTCTAAGTATGGAAATCGGTAGCATCAGTTAGAATTCTGTTAAAAATGTATGACAAGCTATGGAAAGGAGAAAAAAAGTAGTTTTGCATTCTGTATGGTTTGCTCTACAATTGTATGACAAGCTACGGAAAGGAGAAAAAAGTAGTTTTGCATTCTGTATGGTTTGTTCTATAATGTATGACAAGCTATGGAAAGGAGGAAAAAGTAGTTTTGCATTCTGTATGGTTTGCTCTATAAAGAGGTTACTTGTACTTTTTCGGAGGGTTGATGTAAAAGTTTAGAAAAATTGTGAAAATTGACCATCTCAAAAAGCATAGGCCGCGAATTTTGGTTATTCTCCGAAAGCTCATTAAGGGCGCCGCAACAATTTCATAATCATTAGAAAGAAAATGAAATGCTGCATCGAATGCCTCCAGGATCTCTTAGAAATCTTTGTTTCATTGCATGCTGCGCCCGTTTGAAAAAAAGCGAATTTACTTTTGGAATGACCTAATAAATAGCGCAAAGGGTATATCCGCCAGAAACTTTTAAGTTTGGAGAATGTGGCTCTTCCTTTCTTTGATGCCAAAACATCCTTGCTGAGACTGATTGGCAAAGATTCATCACAAGCTATGAATTAGAATTTTGAGGCTTCAAAGTTTCAGTGCGAAGTCACAGTTTAAGAGTGCCTACTTGACTTGAGCATCTCATCGTTAGTAATTCTTTAGAGAGGAGTACACTATCAAGGAAAAAATTGTGAATATATCCGTTTAGGCTAGAACTAACAAATACCTAAAGCTCGCTTGGTATTATACTTTTCAACATCATTTTCATTCCAGCAAAAAACATATTGTTTCAAAAAATAAGGCATTTTCATGCTTAACATATTGACATCCGCAGGAGTACAGTGTGCTCATTTGCAGCTACCATTTATTTTGGCATATACCTGAGTTAGTGTCATAACGGTACTTGTCAAAGGGTTGGCTACAAATGATGTTTAATATACAAACATTTTTATCAATCACTCTTTTTTATCAACTTCAAACGTACGATACCAACGATTGTTCCCCTCAAAAGTTAACAGGTTAGGCCTCGAATATATCTCGCGTGATTTCTCCAAAGCGGCGATACACGATCTCGCAACTTGCCAGATGTCCTCCAATTTACAGCGTGTGAAATTCAAGCGCGTAGGCGCGTAACATCTTATGCGTACAATGCGTTTAACGAGGTCATCACCGCGTAGCGCAATCATACATCTGCGCGCGAGCATACCGTAGGTGCAGCGTGCAGGGACCGTGCTGCGCACAACCTCGCGGGCATTGTTTTTATCATTGTAACTCGTGATTTTCTGTTCTTGTAACAGCGCACTGCCATTTTTCTTGCTTCTATGCTCGTATGCGATCTGTCTTGATACTGGATATGATTTTTTTCGCAGCAAAGGAGGGAGGTATCAGTTTTTCGAGCGTTTTTTCTCATGTCATCTTTCATTTCATCCAAGCCTTCTTCTGATGGCTGATTCAGATATCATGATTCATTATGTCGAGTCTGTTTCAGCGGACATAATTGTATATCGTCTAGGTTTAAGTTAACAGCGCGTTGGCGCTGTTCACTCAAATTATTCTCTCAACCTATAGATATACGATTACACCTCACAAATTCACTTTTGGCTGTAAAGAGGAAGAACATCAGCCTTTCTCACAATTCTTAAATGGAATGATTTAGACTACATTTTCTTTCCTCGAACCTCCATTTTGTCTTTCAATTTGCGCAGTGATACTTTGAGAGATCAGAAAGAGCAGTAAAATTAGAGTTTTCGACAGGAAAAGCTTAGAAATTTGGGAGCAGGACAGCGAAAAAGCTGAGAAAGAAGGCGGAAGAGTTGCTAAAACAAGGACTACGCCGCTTTGCATGGCATGGTCCCTGCGCGCTACAGCCCACGGTAGCGCTCGCGCGCAGGCGTGTGACTGCATTACGCAACGCTGACCCCCTTCGAACGCATTGTACATGCAAATCTCGTTTGCAGGTATGTGTCGACGGTAGACAAACAATCGTAGCAATTAGAATTTGCGCGACGACGACTAGACAATCCCTTACAGAGTGAATGCAGTGAAATCGGAAAACGGAGAACCGCAAAGCGTGGATAGAACAGATACGCATTTTCGTTTGTTAACAAAATAGCAAGAGTCATCAATAGAATCTGTGGATGATTTTTTTTTATTCAAAGACAGTAAGACTGTCAAGGTGTACAAACTCCAATCAAATCGTTTGGCAATGCCACTTATTACAGCTGCGTTAATGAATGACACTTTGGTAACTTATCATTTATAAATCTGTTTGGTGCTTATTGGCATGGTAGACCTGCACGCCGGAGAGCCAAACACACCCGAAAAATCCAAGTGTCTCGTAATCATCTTGCGGCACATGCGCTGCTCTCAAGTTGAGACTTTTACAGTCGGAATCAGGCCGAAATGTTGGCGTAGATTTACCAGTACTAAGGGGCTGCGCTGCACATATACACTGTTGGGTGGAGCGAAAAGAAAGAGAAAGCGGACAAAAAGCATTAGACATGACATAAAATCGTGGCTATGCAAATGCGCATCACTCTTATTTGGCCTGATTCAGGTTGGACAGATCGCACAAATTCGTCTATCCATTTAGTTGATTACCAGCAACAGAGAATGTATGCGGCTGGAGAACATATTCTTATGATCAATGCAGATTTATTCCCGTCCTTCAGCATAACATTTAGCTGAATGAAAACTAGAATTCTTATTGTATTCAAACGAGCACTTACATGCAAATTTGCGCTTTCGATGCATCAAAGAACGTCAGTACGAACCCTTTATACTGATGGTCAAACAGTTGATTTAATTCATTTTCCTTGCTCTTTTTGAATAACCTTCTTATCAACCTATTGTCTACTATTTTGTCTGCCATCTCCGCGGTTATGTACTAACATCTGCGCATTTAGATTTAAGAAGGTGAGATCATAAACATTCTTGATTTTTGGAGCAATACTATTTTGTTACCAAATTACCTATCAATAATCATTAATTAGCAGTGATAATGAAAGATTTGAAAGCCACGTAAAAAGTTTGAAAGCAAGATTTTTAGAAAAGGTCAAGCCTTAGATAGTGATTTCAAGCACAAGTGTTCCATTTCAAATTTTTTGATGCATTCTCTTCCATCGCCAACAATACTCTGCGGTGCTCGGTGTGCCTATTCATTGTACTTACTGATGGCCTGTCATAGGCAAAAGTCTAAAAAGATTTGAAAATCTGACCGTATACATATTTAAATGAGCATGTATCTGAAGATGAATCTCGCCAAGCTGAGTCGAGCGGTGCCCTTAGAATCAGAACTCGTCCACTCTGAACCAAGATATGGCGATGCGACGCGGACTTTGGCGCAATCCGATGGAGTTCTTCGATTTTTTGACTAGTTATAAGCGCCAATACAGATGGCTTGATAAGTTTGTAGAAGGTCAAACTGTAGCAATCCGCACATTTTTAGCCTGCCATTAATGGCTCAATTCATCAAATTGGATTGCAACATCTGCAAAAAACAACGACTATATGTCTGTAGCAATTCCAGTCATATTTCTCCCCTCTCAGGCTTTCCAACCGCGGTAAAAGAACGCCAGAATGTGCACTTTGATCAATACCTCCTCATAGTCACAAGCATGCAAATTGCTGGAAAGGGAGATCACGAACAAAAAAATCTTTATATTTCAAAACTTGAACATTTGGATTTTATGCTGCATCTCCGTCTGCAAATACTTCTTCTGACTCCACCATGAACACACTATACAGGACGTATCGCATAAGCAGTCATTGTAGCTTTCTCATCGACCCATGATTCCCAGCGGCTAACCAACTTTTCTTCATCATCATCATTCTTTTTCCTTACTTGCCAACGAACCTCAAACTGAACCTGGAGAATTCAAAAACAACTTTGGTTGATTTTTGATAAATTTTGATGAGAAAAAAAATTCCCGATCTCCAAATTTTGAAAATAATTCGTTTGATAAACCACGTAAATTACTTTGATTTTACAAATACAATAGGCACCTTATCCTCCCAAAATTTAGGTAGCCTAAACACGGCGAAGCCTTAGTACAAGAAGTCTTTACCGTGTTGCACCTTGCAGAACATCACAAAAAAAGCGACCAATTCAAAGCAATGCATCTGAGCTGCTGCCCACATTCGTCAAAGTAAATGTGCCCTTGTAAACCTAACACTATCTCAGACACTCGTGATCAGGTCCCGCAAGAGTCTTGTCAAGCAGTCAATATTCTTTTGGCCCCTCTCCAAGTTTCTTCAGTCCGCACCACCCTACTATGCACCCCACAGGATACTCAACTTTTGTACATTTTTGTGTTTTGCAGACCTGCGTTTTGTTGGCTTCGGGTTCCTGACAGATTGCTCCTCCTCCACTTCCTCCTCCCCACCCCTCCCCTATTTTTTACCCTTAGGTCTTTTACTTGAAAACTTTGCAGCACCAAACTTTTCTCGTATTCTCACACTTCTTAGATGCGATTCAGTCTCCTTTGAGTGCCCCCAAGCCTCTGTTCTTACGCGTATAAAGTCTGATTACAGTCTTATTTTGCCTACAGTTCTTCAGATTCAGGCAACTTGACTTGCCTTCTGCAGCTTCATGGTTCTACGTTACGTCTGCGATTTGTTAGATGATTGGCTGAAATCTGTTGTTTTTTGATCTCTTCCGCAATGCTATGAGCGAGAAAAGCACAAACTCTGCGAAGGGCATGTTTTCAAGCCAACACTTCGGATTGATTACACTTGAGGCAGACTGTAATTGACAAAGTTTCTCATTTCTACATTTCTACATTTTCTACATTCAGCATTTTGAGAAAATCTTCAAACGCTCTTGAACATTTACATATGCTGAAGTTTCTCTGATCTAAGTGGTCTTTTACACTCGCAAAATTTACACCCAGCCATGCGCTTATATCCTTTGACCGTTTCCAGCCAGAGCCCCTCCCAACATTGAACTGTTGCCTTGAATTAGACTACTCTTATTTCTTCACTGAAGTAAATCAGCAAGAGTTGCATACCTTCAATATCCAAGTTTCCTAATGTGAAATTTTCATATTCAAACACTGGCTCTTTCTCTTCACTAAATCTTTTTGAAAGCGTGCATAAATTCTCATCGAGTTTCAAAAATTATTATAAGGGCTCGTAGGAGCTTTATAAGGTGTCCAAAGCTTTGAATGAGTCCAAAATAATCCACAATCTGATCACTCTCTAACTCTCAGCAGACTACTGATCATCTATGAGGAGACCAGCTGCACACTCAAGCAAGTCTCCGTTGCTTACAGGCCAGGTATCTCAATAAACTACAATTACGATCGCAGTAACTTCGCTTCACATTACTCTTGAAATTCGGAAAAGTTTGTGGAAAAAACCCAAACGCTCCAAAATATAGTTCTTTTTGTCAGGTTCTTTCGTTAGAACCTACGCGCCTTTTGTTTCCAAATCTTGACGAGTTTCGAGCAAATCGCATAATCACGCTGTTAGCATTCTGAAAAGGCATCCATATCAGATAGTAAATATTTGAAGGTGCAGGCAGTGCTGAGATGTCAACTGGATTATATCAAAGATTTCCAAAAATTATTGAACTTTATAAACACCCTTCCTCAAAAGAAAAGTCAGACCTTTTAAGAAGTCGCTCGTGGTGTTTCATAGCGCGATGTCATGATAAACACATCGCCTATTTCCCACGTTATATGGGGCGGAGCTTTGCCGACGTTCGCCAACGTGCGCGTGGCAGCTCTTGATACCAAGAGAATATAAAGCTAATGCTTTGAAATGGAGGTTTCACAAGTTTCCAACTTGTTAAAATGTCTGCAGAGCTCACTATACGCATGAGAATCGCTTATAACCATAAAAGCCAGCAAAACATTTACTAATGACGTCATATTTTGCACGCTGCATGGGGTAGAGTCGTCGGTGTAAAAAGTATGAAAATAGGCGAGAGTGCAAAATTTCAAAGAGACCCTCACAAACAACCATTGTCGTTTGTTGATCCCCCCCCCCCCCGCCGCCCCCCTGCGCCTAGAGTACCAGTCCTGAAGCGCTATTTCGCTGCGCTTTGGCTGGCTGTGCGCATGGGGTAAGATGTGTTCAAAAGTCAGAACTTTCAAAGTTCTGTCCTTAAAACTTTCCAAAAATATAGCATAAATCCCTTTCAAGCACGCATAATCTCATGTAGAAAGCACTAATAGTAGTAAGTTAGTCTCCAGTCTTTATCTTCCAAAGACTGGAGACTAACTTCTATCTTACATTCCTTAGGTGACTCTCAAATAGCTACAGACCACATGCTGCATTATCATCACAATCCTCGCTAGAAGTTTTTTTTGGAAGTCCACCAGTTGCTTGCCCGCAGTCCAGCCCGTTTCCATCGTGCCAGTACCTTCCTCTCTGCCCCCTTTCCTTAGCCTTCTCCCGCTCCCTACCTCTCCTCCCCCTTTAACCTCTACATTTCATCTACTTTGTACAAAACACCGTGATCTTTGTTACGTTTATGTTGTGTTATGTGTGCGGTTTTTCACCCTCAAGAGTTTTGAGCAGATCCTGCCTCCCCCCCCCCCTTCCCCTTCCCCCCGCAACCCTTTTCTCCATTACTTTCCTTCTCCGACGAAGAACAAAGGAGAAATAGATTAGAAATGAACTTATTGAATGTTTTCAAGCGTTTTTTCGCAAAAAACCTACTTTATTTTCATTTTCTTCGAGTTCCCCACATACGTCTCTATTTTCGATTCAGTCCTACCTTTTTGGTTTTCTTTTACTAGAGCCTTTAATCGCAAGCGTTACCATAGAATTGATTCATCGAAGATATTTCTATATTACTTATCAAATTTCAACTCTTTACAAGTATCACACAGAATTTGCTGGTTATAATGCAGGCTTCTTCAATCTGCCAACAGCCAAAGTCATCCCGCGGTCTGCCTGTGGTGAAGTTCCCAAGTCTTCGAGGAAAATCGGACATGTCATTGTTGACAAATCTAACCCGTTTTATCCTCAAAATCCAGAAAGCACAATCTCAGGCGCCCCTTTTCCTCTCCTCAAATTCTTCTTGAGAATGCTTACGATTTAGCTTCCAATCATAAAATTCTCTCTGCTAAAACTCTGTTTTCAACGTCTTCCCTCCTTTGAAGCCTTTTTAGCCTGTCCCACTCTTTTTATTGTTACAATTCGGCACAATATCCCACTATTCTGGGCTCACAGTATGAAATGTTGAACAGTTAATAGAAATATGTCTGTCTGTGTATGACAAGGTGCAAAGATTAGCACTTCCAAGGTCTTAGACCTCAAAATGGTTTTTTTGATCTTTCAGATATTGTGCTGCTGACATCTTTCTATGACAGCAGAGGTCAAAATTAGGACAAATTTCCAATTTAGCTCTCAACTCATTAATCGGAAAACTTACGTTACCTTTCTGTTACTCAATATGATATGTTGATATATGCCTGTATATATATATATATATATATATATATATATATATATATATATACAGGGTGTCCCAAAATAATGTGCACACTGTTTGATTTTGAATAACTCTTTTATTATGAGGTCTTTTGAGAAGCGGTAAGCGCCATTTTGTAGAGCTGGCTTCAACTTAGATTTGCAGTATAGAGCGAATCACCGACCGCTCTTCATTACTGTAGGATTACGGTAGAAACTTCAAAGAGGGTTTTGGGCCATGAAAGACCATATTTTGCCTTAAAAAGGAATCAAAACAGCCTAAAAACTTTTACACTAGGCCAAATAGAGCTGCTGATTCTAACTGTAAATTGCCAACTTATTATGATGCTTCATTGAAGAGTTATGCCGGGTAAGAGGTAGCGGCCATTTTCTCAATGCTCCTAAAAAGTGCGGTCAGACCGTTTAGAAAGCTTCGCAATCTTGAGAATAGTTGAGTATTGAATTCAGCGTCTCTAAAAACCCTATTACACAAGTTTTCACATGTTTTTAAAAATTTTGAAACGGCAGCTTTTTTCACCGTGACACCATATATTCCAAGTTTCTACCGTAATCCTACAGTAATGAAGAGCGGTCGGTGATTCGCTCTATACTGCAAATCTAAGTTGAAGCCAGCTCTACAAAATGGCGCTTACCGCTTCTCGAAAGACCTCATAATAAAAGAGTTATCTAAAATCAAACAGTGTGCACATTATTTTGGGACACCCTGTATATATATATATGTGCCTGTATATATCTCTGCCCGCAATTCGGAAGATTCGGCTGATAGTCAGCAACTCCGCTGCCTCGTGAACTTTTCGTTATATTTTACTTTTTATTTAATGCAGAAATGTGAAAATTTGCAGACAATTTGCCATCTTGCACGGATCAAATTTATAAGCTGCGCAGAAAGAAGAGGACATATCTTCGGCTTTGCCAGTTCATTTTGACTCAACATTCTAAGCAAGGTATACTAAGCAAACTGCAAAAAATTAATAAATCGATAGAGGCAATTGATAGGTCCTAAACAAAATGACTTATTGAAATACGCCCACCCCATACACTATGTCTGCCAAAATTGGCTTGGTTCGTCGACTTATTCTATCTTTGTTGTGAAAACATAAAAAATTGCCTAAGCAAAACTGCAACAAATCAATAAATCGATGAGAGCAATCCGTGTGTATCGAAGGAAAGGAATCTAAACCAAATTAAAACTATTTAACATACTTTGCCCTATGCATTATGTGTGCCAAATTTGGTTTAGATTCCTTTACTCATTCTGTCCTTTACGGGCGAACATAAAAAAAAATTCTTAAGCAAAAATTATGCAAAATCAATAAATCGATAGAGGCAACCGTGTGTCTTGAACAAAATGGCTTTTTAACACACGCCCACCCTATACATTATGTATGCTGAATTTGGTCTAAATTTTATTACTCTTTCTATCCTTTTTAGGCGAAGATACAAGAAGTGGCTAAGCCAAATATTATATAAGAATAGATACTTTTGGGAAATCATGGCGATCTGTCCAAAACGCACTTATTCTTCAGTTATCAAGGCAAGGTACAGTCAAATGGAAACCATCATCGTTTTTTTAAGGCGAAAAGGAAAACTTAGTTTACCTACATTTTTTTGTTTGTATAATGCAGAGAGTAACGTATGCGTGGGACCATTGTTTTTTCCTATATAAAGACCGATTTTCGATTTTAGGACCAGAACTTTGACAACATTTGAAACTTTTTGACTTTTAGAGAACCAAACTTGGTGCGAGGGCCCAGATGCCATTTCGGGAGATTGCTTCGCTCTATTAATAAGTAGTACTTAAAGATCAGTATATATTTTTGAATAATAAGAGGAATTTCCAAATTTTTTGGACACACCTCCTAAGCAAGCGAGTAGGGAGAACGCGGAGGCAGTTTGGTACCACGAAAAGCGTGCCCGATTAGAGCGCCAAAACAAACGTACTCATCAATGAGCGTGTTAGGCCACGGTGGGTACGAATAAGCCGGTGAGCGAGGGGCGCTCGTGGGTGCAAAACCTTGTACCCGTCTCTGTCTGCTGTACTTTGAGCTGCGTCGATTAATTACGCAATGGGACACCTGACATTTTGCCAGGATGGCTGGCCTGCTGAATGCTTGTAATTTGCAATTGGGACTGTTCATAAAGACGAACAAACGCTTTGAAATGTATTTAATGTAGAATTTCTTCTCTTTCCAGCTGCTGCATTACCAGTGTGATTTGTTGAGAGAGTGCTTATTGTTGGATTATCACTGGATTTTATAACCCTTCGTTTTTAACAGCCCAACTTTTGCTGATTTCCAAAATTTTTATTTGAAAATTTTGGAGAAGTTTCAATAGCCAGCTAGGGCAAACTTTTGCCTAGCTGAAGCAATTTTCCCTTTTTTCAGCTACTGTTTTGGAGTCTTGCTAATTAACTTTCCAAAAGTCTTGAGTTTTCGAAAAACCTCAACTCACATAATCAGATGTTGTCTCTGATGTATATGCTTGTAATGCAAGCATTGTAATTAAAGCGTTTCATTCCAAAATTTTATTTCAAAGTTTTAAAATGTCTTGATGAAATCATATTCCCGTAATTTGGAAACATAGCGCGTCCTCCTTACAATCAGAAGGGCTTGAAAAATTATTATTGTCTAAGGATTGTTTCATGCAACAGTCGATTGGCCACCGCTGCAGCAGTCCATTGGCTGCAGCGATTGCAGTATGAAACAACTCTCAGCTCATCAATAAACTAGGCAAATCCCTATCGACTGCCTGCGAAATCACACTTATGAAGCATGTCAA
Source organism: Cylicocyclus nassatus (assembly GCA_958299035.1). Lineage (NCBI taxonomy): Eukaryota > Metazoa > Nematoda > Chromadorea > Rhabditida > Strongylidae > Cylicocyclus > Cylicocyclus nassatus. The sequence continues at coordinate 75,231,872 of CATQJL010000223.1, forward strand.
AATGTGGAAAATGTTCGATGCCGAAAGAGCATAACATTCTTTAAGCAGGTAGGCATCGCAGCAGAGCAATTTTTTCCAGTTCATGTAATTGTGCTTAGAAGCAGATAGCTTCCCGGATAGAGTCTTGAGACCTAGAATTGCTGAATGTGTGGACTCTATCCTTCCAATTCATCAACTGTAGCGCTTTACACTTTAAAGACATAAGTATCCTGGCGTAAGTACCATGCAGATATAAAAAAAAGCAATTCACCGCAAGTACATCATGTCATTCTCTGAGAAAACGTCAGTGTTTATCAAGTTGGTACAGGTAGTTTTAACCTTAAAGGCAGTGTCTCACCAAAATTTAGTTGCCGAGATTTTTGCATTTTGCAAGCCTGTCGGACCCTGTCTAGCACTGTATGGTCTCAAAATCGCATGAAGTTCCCAAAAACCCGGTTTCCTGGAGACCCCGCAGAAGCGACGTGGACGAGTTGTACCTTCCAACTTCAGGCTCAGCCACAGTGGCAGCAACAGAGGGGAGGTGGATGCCAAGTGGAGGGACATGTTCAAACGCGTAAGGGTGGAGACCGAAGGAGTCGTACGCGCGTACCAGCTCGCTCTCCGCGTACCACTTTGAGCGAATTTTTCTCAGCGTGGAGGGGGTCAAATTGAGTGGGAGTTGTTGCAGTGGCCTATTTAGAGGTCCCTATAATAGAATATGTGAAGATCCGCGCAACCTCAACTTCAGTGAGACACTGCCTTTAAGAGACGAATTTTGACGAATACGAAATTATACCTTGAGGTAAATTCCACCTTGAGGTAGCTACGTAACTTATATTGCAGTAGGGTTCATTTTAATCTCACGATTGCAGCCGAAGCAGTTAGGAAAGTATGTGCCATAAACTCATACATTCTTCAAATCTCAGACCCTTAGAACGCACGAGCGGCGGATTTTCAGTAAATGCAGAACTTTGGGGCAGTCGTAATGCCACCTACCCGCGCCCTTTCATACAATAACACTAGGATACACTAAGCGAGCAGAGATCCTCAATTCAATTCGACCGGAGACATTAAGTTAACTGCAATTGCCTTTTACTTGGCTAGCTAACCCATAGGCCCCGGGCAGACTTCACGCGATTTGATCGTCGCGACTGAATCGCGACGAGACAACTGTTACAACATCATTCCATGCCGATCTACTTGCATTCGGTTGTGATACTTTTCCAGCCCGAAATTTTTGAATGTGAAATGAAAATGAATGGAAATCTTGGCGATTATATCGCGACGATTATGTCGCGCGAAGTCTGTCCGGGGCCATAGAAAGTGTGGAAGTCGCCCGCAGTAGTGATTAGGGGTCGTCGACTCCCAGTGTCTGAAACGGCACATTGGTCCCATGACGGCAATCGAAAGTTTTGAATTTGTTCAATTTAGTATTTGATTGTTTACTGAAGTAAGACCCAAAATCAAATTATAGAGTCCTAACGTATGCAAGGACATGTTGGGACATGACACTTCCAGTCTTGACATGTGGAAGTTGACTTTACGTATAGTTCGTCTCAATGGTATAGGCAGACGTTAGTTTAATCGCGTGTTCGCAACAGTTGCGGTATGTGCTACGTGCGCGCTGCACCCGCGCGCCGGGGAGATGGCAGAAAATGAGAAGAGAAGGACAAATCGTGACGGAACTGCAGCAAACCGCAGACCTGACGTTAGATATTGGCAGTGCGAACGGGCATTTTGTCAGTCTCGGCCTGATCCACAGTGCAGACTGTAGTATTTACGATTGCGATTTATAGAATTTCCGTAAAAAACCGCCTTGGGATAAATTACAAAAAACGAGATTGATATGTCTTTTAAGAGTGAGCTGTGATTACCTAGTGGTTCTCTTCGACTTTCTCTTCCGCTCCTTCAGCGGCGCAACATACGCAAAGCGAGCATTGCGTGCGAACGGCCTTAAAATGTTTATACCAACAGAACGAAAGTGGAAAAGGGAGATTAACTATAAGGAAGTTTGCACACCGCGAGAGTTATGGCATGCCCTGAATGAGCGTCACTGTACATCATGCAAGCTGAGATAGAATCAACCTTGAGGTGCTTTGATAAATACGAAACAGCCTTAAGATTGTACCTTGAGGTATAAACTACCTCAAGGTTCACTTTACCCTTAGGTAGCAATGATGATTACGGCCACTGAATGAACTTTGCGGATTTGTCAAAAATTTGGTGTAAATCTAAGATGAGTGCTTTTGTTGCCAGAAAATTGTATCAAACTACTTTCGAAACTCAATTGAACATCGTCTTTACCCCTTTTGTCTGAAAATCGCCAAGGTACAAAATTGTAATCAAACCTCAATGGCGAAAATGGGAGAACAATCGACGCTATATATCTGCACCTTAACCTTTAACCTGGGCTAGTAACTAAGTTAAGGAGAGCCGGAGAAATCGCACCTCTTTACCATTCCCGCTCCCCCACTTGTTAGCAATCCGTAGGATCATCTGAGCACTACGAATTTTCCGCTCCCACTTGCTAGCGTTCTCTAGAGTCATCTGGGCGCTACGATCTGCCCACATTAGCTAGCGATCCGTAAGGTCCTCAGGCCATATTATCTGCCCTACCTACCTGCTAGCGGCTGTAAGGAACCTGGGCACTACAAATTATCTGCCCCCAGTTGCTAGCGATTCGTAAGGTCATCTGTGCTCTACAAATTATCTGCCTCTGCCCTCGCTTGTTAGCGACCTGTAGAGTCACCTGGGCTCTACTGTCATTTGCCTCTGCTCCACTTGCTTTTGCTCCGTAAGTTCACTTGGGCTTTACGAATTATCTGCGTCCCCCTCCCCCTCTTGCTAGCCATCTGTAGGGTCACCTAAGCACTATAAATCATCTGCCCTTTCTTGCTAGCCCTATCCGTAAGCCCCGAAAAAAGCTAATTTGAATTTTTAAAATTTTTTAATGATTATTTTGATTATTTACGAGTAAAAACGAGTCCTCTGCACATTTTTGTAACATAATTAAGTAATTTTTAAAGATTTCTGCGACCCATTCTCGTGGGGGGGGGGTGCCCCTCGCCTCCCCCCCCCACCCTCTTGACATACACACACGCCAGGGTGTACTGGTAAGGTCGCTATTTGCAGAAAAAGCATGGTAACTGAAGAAATTCTTTTATAATCTCGCATGGTTGTCGGAGAGGTTTCAAAATAGCAGGGTTTTCTGAATGATTTGTGAAGTTTATCGCTTCCTGAGCAGTTTTTGAAATGCTTTCTACAAAAATAATTTCGGAAAAGGAGCAGGAAATTTATGTAGAGGTATTGGTAGTCACTAGTAGACGTAATATTGTATATAACTCGGTCTACTTGCTAGCGACCCGTAGTGTCGCTAGTTTTTAAATTGTAGGAAACGACTTGGTAAAAAGTCTTTAAACTTGTCATATCGTTTGTTTGATCGCGCTAAAGGATGTAGAAATCCAATGCATACTTTTCGGTGGACAATAGTTTACAATGCTTCAGCTTTCCATATTACCAAATCATTATTTTTTGCAGTAAAACATAATTAGCTATGACCATCTTTCTTTGTCTACTTATCAACATCCATTTAATGATGGGATACTGGAGCAATGCGGGAAGTCTGTACGGTAGGTTTGTTACACTGATCTTTTGCTGTCAGTTCGTTGCATACGAACATTTAAGATGCTCGAACCTGCGGCAAAAAGCAAATGCACTATGCATATGGACATATAGGAGGAAACTCATACAGACACAGGTAATAACTTCTGGCCTTCTAGAAATGCGCGTGCCCGACTTTGGAGTGATCCTAACTACTTGATAGAATGTATTAGATTGTAAAAAAAGTTTTGCCTAATAGAGGTTGAGCTAAATTTCATCTATTTATGTTGAATTGTAACAAAGTCTTGAGATATTCTAACTTCTTACGGCAACGGGTCATGCATTTCACATTTTCAACAAAGATCCAGGGCACCATTCGATAGTGCAAAGCAAGCCCTACAAGATGGTCTGCAAAAGTTCGCCCCAACTTTGACCCCTGTAGGTTTGCATCCAGAATTTGAGTTGTACTGTAGGCTCGAAAATTGAAAAGAGCTCATATCTTCGTTTTAAACCGAATCTCCAACTCGCTCGTAGAAATTACACACTGCAGCAAACACTCTTATGTACCGTTCCTGAATTTTTTTTCGTTTAGAAGTCGAAAAAACGAAAATTTAAGTTTTCACGAAACCGAAGCTAAGCTGTTTCTACAAGTAATTATATACTATTAGGTTGTTGCAAAAATAATGTCCGTTTTTCTAGGCCTATTTTTCCGAACAACTTTTTTCCTTCATAAATTCCTTTTCGATATGGATTTAGCATATCATTGGAAAGCTTTCTTCATGAACTTTCTAACAGTTGTGAAATTGAGCTTCCATCTCATCTGTGAGAATTTCATCAGCATCTCTCACAGCTGCACTTAAAATCGAAAATTCGTTGCTTTAATTCGCTTGGCCACAATTCAGGCGCAAATGAACGGGTTCCTTTGGAAACATAGATACTGTATTGTTTGAAACATTGTTTACCTATAGCATGTTTGAGCAGATTTTTCAAAAACATCTGAACCGTAAAATCGACGCCCCGAAAAAGATACTCGCGGCTGACATTTTATGGGTCCAAAGTTTCTCACAAGTAGGGCAATCGCCTAAGCTTCGCTCATTTCTGAACGCCTGAGGTCAGGACATCTTTCCCATAATTTTTGCAAAAAAGCTTAACTATTCAGTGTATGAAAAATTTCAAATTTTCATAGTTTGGGATTTTCTGGCTTGCAACAAATAGACTCGAAAAAGTGAACAATTTTGAACTTCTATCTTTTTTTTCGCAGGACTCCTTCGTTGGAGTCTTTTCTAAGCAGAAGTATACTACTGGCTTGCGTCTACAAAATAAGCTGATTAGCAGTCAAAGGAACAAAACTTGAAGGAAGCTGTAATCTTTCAAAAACGAGGTTTTTAGAAGAAAAACTTTCGGTTTTTTGACGCTTTTTTTAAATGATTTTCTTTCCGTTTGCGGTATCAGTAAATTCAGGTGCGCATCAGATTAAGAAAGGTTTACTGCTTCATACTGTTTTGATTGCATTCAAAAAATGAAGACTGGACAAAGTTATAGCCGTAAAAATTTGCAAAACGGACCTTGTTTTTGCAACGACCTAATACAATCCCTTAAAGGTATAACCGTAAATTTCCAGCTTTCCACAAGCCCTAGTTTTCGAGAAATATTATCTTAGCATGAAACGCCCGAGTGGGGAAAGCTAAATTTGGTAATTTCCGAAAACGAGGAAGCTATGGAAAGCTAAAAATCTACGGTCATACTTCTAAGAAATTGTATTATACAATCACATGAGTGAGAACAACTTATCTTTGTTCTTGTGAAAGCCAAGAGATTTTCGTTTTTCGATTTCTAAATGAGGAAAAAAAGTACAGAAAGGGTACAGATGAGTGTCTGATGTAGTGTGCAGTTTTTACGAGTACGTTAGATTCGTAGGACTTTTCGAATGAAGATACGAATTTTTCGCAATTTTCTGAGCCTTTAGTACAAATCACATCTGCATGCAAACTCAAAGTGGGTCAAAGTTGAGGCGAACTCTGCAGACCATCTTACAGGGCTTTCTTTGCTCTATCGAATGGTGCTTTAAACTCCTACTGAAAATGTGAACTGCATGACTTATCGCCGTAAGATGTTAGAGTGTCTTAAAACTTATTTTACAACCTAATATCTTCATTATGAGTGGCTGTCATTCAACTTTGGTCGTGTACTGGTAATCTTGAACTACTGATTACGTATATCATAAATGCTTTCTTCAAAAAAGAGGCCGGCTGCATTTTGAAAGAGGTGGAGAGTTCGACTATTTGAACTCCAAATAAATATATGTGTCTTATTCCAAAAGCGCGAGCTAAGTTAGGAAGCTTCCTCTTAAGAACAATCCCAAATCAGCCCCTTGCATTCTCGGTAATTTTGCGAAGAGTATATGACATGATCCCATAAGCACGAGTTATATTGAATTTCACGTTGCAGACGCAGTGCTAACTTATATGGTCAAAACATCAACACGAGCACCAACAAGGACTACGAGGAAGAGTACAAATTAGAAGAGGGGCAACCTGAAGAAGATGACTTCAACGATCCGATGCAAGAAAAGGTAGAATGCATATGCATATAAAACAGTCATAAGTTATTTTTCGAAAATTTACGATCGGTTGGAACAAAGTGCATGGCATTTTTCGTTTACATTGATGTAGGGAGAAAGTAAGACTGCAATCAATTTATATTTAAGCATTGCTTCGATTCATTTAATTCGCCATTTGTATATTAACGACCTAACTTTAACTTTTTGATTTTCTCGCACTTTGGTGGTGTGGGCGAAAGGCACATTCCGACTTACTATAACGTAGCAGTTCCTTCCAACATCCAGAGCATCTTTCTTGTATATATCAAAATTAACTAGTTAGCGTTTTATTGCGAATACCGGGAAAAGGAAGTTCCATGAACGGAATCTAGTAGCCAAGTTGAGATTGCTTTTTTAGTAGTGATCTGTTTGGTGCAAAGACTAGGTTTATAATGCCTAAACTAGACCAAAACTTTAACTTGGGGATTCGCAAGTTTAATTTCTCTAGAATTTAGCTAACAAATTTTTGAGGTCTTTTTTAGTAGACATTCTATGCAATGTTGACAACGGATTTTTTGAACATTTTTGAGAGACGGGAATCGTTTTTCTTACAAAACAAATTGCCAGATGCAAAATTGCATATGTGCTTTTGTGTACTGAACAGCTTTCAACTCTTCGCATGTTTTTCTGAGATTTGTAAAAAAAATTCCTAAGTTCTATCATTTGAATAGAATGTCACATTATGAACCCAAATATGGATTCATTTAAAAGGCTTTCGAAGCAGTAGCGTATTCATACACATTATTTGTTCATCGAGCTTCCCGTCATTCTTAAACGGATTCTACGTAATTTGTTTAAAGCTTAATGAAATTATTAGGGATCAAAATAAACTTACAGAAAAGATTTATTCAAAGTGGTTTTTCCAAAGAAGAACTCCACGCTTTTCTTGAGCATCAAACACTGATTCCAATCTGTATTCGGTATCTGAGCGTAGGGTGCCTTAAAACCGCACCGGTAGCAGTCTCTAGCAGCCCGTAGCAGCCCACAGCAGCCGCCAGCAGCCCGTAGCCGCTTTTGTCATAGAAGCGCAAAATCATCAAATTCTTACTGCTTTAAGTGCAACCGCTCACGCTCTCCATCTTCCACACTTTTTTCGTCCTGGTTGCTCTAGATTGTCATCTTATTGGTGCTCAGCTTCCCCCCGCAATCGAACCATATTTCGCTAAAGTTTCTTCGCGGTGTGATTCCTTCTGACTTTGAATGTCTCCACTTTCCGCAGGTGTGCTATATTTTTTTATTTTTTAGGTATAGTACTACTTCACACATATCTTTGGCTATCGGTGCTTATCTTGTATAACTCTGTAATGTGTGAGAGTCTGCACATTAGCGGCAATAGGAAAAAAAGCATAGAAGATGGAGAGTGTGGGCGGATGCACTTCAAGCAGTAAGAATTTGCTCGTTTTGCGCTTCTATGGCAAAAGCGGCAGCGGCGGCTACGGGCTGCTGGCGGCGGCTGCCAGCGCCGTGTGAAGGGCACCCTTACTGAACGCCGCTTTGTGAGCATTTTTTGTGGTCAAGGACTAGGCGTACAACTGGAAAATCTCTATAATAGCTCAAATGGTTTAGTGCTGGATGCTAGATCATTTTATGCAGAACTAGCTGGCTTTTCCGGTCCAGCCCGGGCCACTGGTCACCTGCACTGCGACCCCCCCTCCTCCTATAAGTTATGGATGACTTATCCTGGGACATCCGATTTGAAACCGCATCCTCGTGATCCTGAGGTGAAAATGAGCTTCATCGCCTTCCTTTACATGACTATGGGAAAGTGCGTGATTAAACATGCCAACAGCCTTCAATTTTTTAGAATAACTTAAACAAATTCATAAATCTATAGAAGGACTTAACGAATCGCCGCAAAAAGTAGTCTATCATTCGCGGTCGAAAACATTTGTGTGCAAAATTTCAGTTGCATAGGTTGAGCGGCGCGCTTTACTATAACGCACATCTCCAGACTGACAATTTTGAGTTATATATATATTTCTCTTCTAATAACGCTGATTCGAATCTGTGTCTGGTATCTGCCAAACGCTTGGACGCTGCGTTACGAGTGAATTTCTGAGGCCAAAAAAGCACGCAGATTCTAATAATTTACCGCTTCGTTCCCTCTAATGTTCAAGTACAGCTATGTCGGATATCCCTGTCTGATAAAGCAAGCTGCGCTTTTTCACCCCATCCGTAAAATCTCCAAGATTTTTCAAACACAACTTATTTACACAACTTCGTATTAAGGAAGTCACGCTTTTTCGAATGAATCTACCTACAGGCTCGCAGAGTGACTGTCCGCCGAGAAGCTTGCAAATCGGTGCAAAGTTACTGGTGAGGTGTAGCTGGGGTTCTGTGCACGAGCTGTCAAGAGCCATCAAGAAACGCACCAGCAGACGTCCGATGCATAGAGGGTGGCAAAAAGCATCCATTTTACCCAAACGACTTTGTTTGGATGTCCTAAATAGTTTCCATGTGAAGAAATTTGACTTCAAAAAGTGATTAAAAGTTTTTTTTTGAAAAATTCTAAATGAAATTCAATTATGTTTTTAAAGGGTAACCACTACCTGATCATTGTCCTCGATAAACTGCATAAGATAGTATGCTTACCTGTCCGAAAAAAATGTTGTCCGCGAGATTGTGACGCGGCCATTTTCGTATTTTTGTGTAAAAAGATTTTTACATTTTCTAGAATATATGGTTTCCAGAAAGCGCAAGTTGTGGGTTGTAGCTCTCTAAAAGGGGTGCGGGAACTTACCTACCCGAGCTTGCCGCAGCGTACCTTAGGTATCATGAGCAGTCAGATACGCAATTTGCATAATGTACAGAGCCTAGTTTGTGTATTTTAAGCCCGCCCCATGCATCGATCTTTTCGTAATGCATCCATCAGTCATGAAACCGGGAATTCAATAGAATCACAAAACTGATGTTCAGCAACTACCTGCTCAATCGATTAAAATGCGGATTTAGGGGTTATCTTGGGGCGCACCTTTCAAATACGCTATAGGTTTTGCGCTGTCTTTTCTTGCAGAGCCGAAATTAGCGCTGAATTTCAAGGAGCATCTGGAATCAGCGAGTTCGCTATGCCTAATTATATCCCGCAGACACACAACCACGAGGTGCGAGAATATCTCGGGTAATTCCGTTCCCCCTTTAAAAGCGTCTGTCATCTTTGTTTTTCATCCAAAAATGAGCGATGCAAAGAGTATGGCGACTCTTGTCTGCATTTTTTTGACGGTCACTCTATATTAGGGCGAACGGTAAAATATAGTACACTTAGAGAATTTTTCAAGAAAGAGAAGTGGTTAAGTTTTCCGATTTTGACAGATATTAATTAAACTTCGTGCTCGAGTGTCGATAAACCTTGGCATTGTGATTAAAATTGCAAACACAGTTTTTTGAAGCTGTTAACCATGGTTGGTAGCAAGACTTTATTGTACGAAAGCCAACGTTTCGGCGGTCCGTTCGCCTTCTTCAAGGCTTCCCGAAAGATCGAGACTCTGAGAACTGCCCGCCCAAACACCGTATTTGGCAATGGGTTCAGTTTGACTATGTGATGGAGTGGCAGAGTAGATGTTGAAAGCCTGACCTCAGTCTTGCCAGATCAAGATGTAGAAACGACCAGTAGTGCGCTGCAGCTGCGCTATGAATGAGTATGATAGTTAGTGTCAACAATGACCTTTATATGGTCATAGAAGATCTCGTATCAGAATCGACATAGCGTTTGATAAGAGAACAGTTCACTGTTTATGGCAATGCCTTCATCATTGCGATTCATTTTTGGTGATTTGGACGCTATTCAAAGGTCTCCAATGTTTTGCGGGCTATTAACTCGGACTCGTGCGACAACATCGTTACAGTGACTCAAAAGTACTGGTTCTCATGACATAACCTTCGATGTGCACCCAAAGGTGCGGACATTTTGGATTTTCTAGAAAATGCTCTTTAATTCTTGTGCACCCTATGTACTGGTCACCGCATTTTTGACAGGTATGAGATACACCACTCCCATTTCCATGCAGTCGCCTGCTTTTCCAGACGGGCAGATGACACAATCAGCGGTCGTGCAGATTCTGTCATATGCTCGGCTGCGGCTAAGTTGTTTTTTTGAGATTAGAAGGTGGTATATTTACTCTAACGGAATCATTGAGGCCCGCTTGTATTAAGGATTTTCTGATAGCTCTGCTGAAATCATCAGTCACGAATGGAACACAGAACGGTATCATGACTTATAATAACGGGCTAAGGGTGTTTATGTGACTTTGTCTGTGTGTGTGTCTGTTACGAAATTCGTGGAGCGTGTTCCAGCTAATGTCTTGAGCCCAAATTTTGCATGGCGCATGCTACCTTCATGAAAGTCCAACATGCAAAAGCACGAGTAGATTCATTAAGTGGATCCCTCAGAAATTGCGCGTCAAACGGGTCCACCTGGCTTCTGTACCGCAAAATTCGGTCCGTATCACCACTTTTTGCAGTCGTGGATGAGTTTGGTAAGCAAATGTGCAAGCGATGAAGTTTAGCCAGAAAAGTGGTCGAAAGTTTACTACATAACGAAAGCGGCGCCAAAACGAATTGGTTGTGTAAATGGTCAATTTGCCAAGGTTCTAGCTAAGTGTTTGAGAAGATTTTCGCACAGAGATGTAGCTCAAGGTTATCATTACCTTTATGGCGACTAACAAGTCATGACAAATCCAAAAACCTATCCAAATTTGCGTTTGTCTTTCTGCAAAAAGTTTCATCCACGCGAAATCACCGATCTCACGTGAAAAGACTTTCTAAATGAGGTTGTTTACATTTTATTCGTGGTAGTCGGCATAGCGCGGTGAGTTCCAGTGCCACGATTTTACGAGAATGAGTAAGGCACATAGATAGTAGAGCCAGTGCGAACCTCTGCGAAGCAGAGGTGACGCACGGGTTTTCGTTATCTGGTTCATTTCGATCGGTCTGCATTCTTGCCTGCAGGTATGCCTTGGTACACCATTTGTGGGACAACCGTTAGAAAATGCAATCTGTTTAGGGCCCGGCACGAGCTTGTCAAAAGGGGTTTTCGAAAACGAATTGCCCTTTGACTCAAAATTTGTTTACGATTTCCCCTTTGACCCCAAAATTGGTCCCAGTGATTCTGCAGTGAACACTTTACCCAAAAAAGAACATTTATTGAAGAAAAAATCAACAAAACAGAGAAAAAAGAGATCAGATGAGAGATCTTGAGTGATATCAATGATTTGCATCGCCAGCTAGGAAGGGTGGAGGGCAGGGTGAGGGGAGGGGGGGGGGGAGAGATTCGTATCATCCAAAAATGTTTCCGTTCACGAGGCGAGTACGGCTGCTTTAGGTGCTTTTTTCTTCTCATCGTTAGCCTTTACGCGGTTCAAGAAGTCTTGTCTGCAGGTGGAGGGCTTGACATGTTCCACTCGGATGTTGATGCACTTGGGGATGATTCGTCCTCTGTAAAAACAACACTTCAACAAAATTAAACGTTTTGGAAATCGTATGGACTACAACATCTCCATTTTTAGTAGTGTAAGGGAATCAAGCAATGCGTAGTCTATAAATTTAGCTTTCAGCATTCGTGGCTGTCTGGAGAGATTTAGTCTCTTCTATCATCACATAATCTTGACTGACTTGTATTGACAATCTTGAAATCAAAATCGGTATGATCGATGCACCTTGTGACCTTTTTCAAAAAAAAAAACAAGGTGCAGTGAAGCCTCAGCAGTAGACAGCGTAGAGAAATCTCACAGAGACAGACGAAAGAAAGCCAAACATGACGAAAGTAAATAAATGAGGAATGTGGAATACTATTTGATTGATAAGTTGGATAGGCAAAAGCAGACAGTGGAAAGCAACGCCTGCCGCCAGCAGTGCCTTCTACGGTAGGATAGGACTTCAAATTTATGAAGCTAAAGTGGACGAACGGATAGAGCCGTCACTGCCTTTGCGAACTACTCTTTTGGCACATGCTATTGCATGTTGTATGAGGACCATTAGTCGGCGAAAATGGGGCCGAGCTGCGGCAATTTTTCTACGCGTAAAATGAAGGCTGAGATTACCACAAAAATCAAAATTTGAAGAGGGCGAGATCAAAATTTTATAGGATTGCAGAAAGCTCTCAAGTTTATTAGCACGATAGGATAATGAAAATCGCGCATCAAATTCTGATGAAAAAATGAAAAAAATTGTGAGGTAAACTGGTGCAGCTTCATAATTGGATACCCATCAAACGATGAAAGGCGACAATTTCAGCTAAATGATTTGAAGTAATTTATTAGGTTGGAAACTAAGTTTTGCAACTGGTCTCATAACTTCCCTCTCACTCAACATGGCGCACTCAAATTTTGCCACTGCGTTGGTTATTACGTAAGTTACAAGCGCAGCTGCTGTCCTACCAAATTCTGACGTCGCAGTGAGGGTTACGGTAGGTGCATGGTATGAAGGGGGAAAATTCAAAGTTTGACGGATTTGACTGAAACTTGGAATAGGGATGATATCCGACATGCTGATTACGAAAACAATAGTGAAATTGCGTGATAAGAGCTTTTTGTAGGATTACTGTAGGTGTACGATATGGGTCTCACCCTAAACAAGGAGAAAGGCGTTGATTCAACAAATGTATGTGATATTCGCGTTTGGCAGGTCAAATAACCTTACTTTGTAAAGTCTCCGCGGAATTTGAGCTTCGGACTCTTTAGTCATTGACGGTCGTCCCCAGCAGCTCTAGCGTCCATCGACTCGTTCGAATTTATGAGGACGCCAAATCTCGACATGCCCCTAAATTTTGTTTCCTTCTTAATAGGCCAAAGGGGTCAACCTCCAGCAATAATTTGTAGACGAATCCAGATTACTTCACATGGTCTAGGCTGCCAAAGGCTTAATTTTGGCTTGAAACCCCAAAAATTCTCAAATTTCACTAGTTTTCGAAAAACGCCTGAAACTTTCCTATTACGTGTTCAAAATTTAGACAATTTGCGCTCATTTGTAGCTCACATTGCCTCCTACATAATGCCAAAGTTTGAGTGCGCCATACCCAAAGAGAGTGAAGTTATGAAACCAGTTGCAAAACTTAGTTTCCAGCCTATTAGTATACATATTCAAAATGTCGCTTTCAAAGCCAACAACATACTCCAAAATAACAAAGAATTTGGCTTTAAGTATGACTGTTCCATAATCGTGCCTCTGCCAAAAGCCAGTTTAACGCCTCGGACAGAGTTCACACGATTTGGTCGCCGCGATTCGAGACACTAGACTAGACAAGTGTTACGAATTCATTGCAGGCCGATCTTCTTATGTTTCGGTTGTCATAGTTAGTCAGATTAGTCGTGTTGAAAAACTATCACAACCGAATACAAGAAGATCGGCATGCAATGAATTCGTAACACTTGTTTTGTAGCGATTGAATCGCGACGATCGAAGCGCTTGACTTTGTCCGAGGCCTAACGCACAAAAATGAATGTTTTCGCATATTCGCGGATCGTCAACGCTACAGGGCGAAGCCGCATTAGAAACAGCCCAGAAATATAATTAAAAGATGAAGAATGAAACAAAAACAAACACAGCAAGAATGGGTAAGAAATGAGCTAAAGTGTCCAAAATCCAAAAGAAGAAGAAAAACGAGTACTGACCGTACACGCTTGTTGACAATGACTCCGGCGCTCTTCCTGATGTTAAAAACGGTTCCAGTCGGTTCGGCGGCAACGCTCAAAGGCTGGGTTCATACTGATGTTTAAGTTCCGAAACAGTTCCAACACAGCACCCAAAATGTGCGCGGTGCTGGAACTATTCCGGAACTTACGGATCAGTATCAGTATGAACCTAGCCAAAGCTGCCCGAATGTTTTGATAGGGCAGCTAAGCTCAACAATGCTAAAGAGAAAAACGGCAAATCATTCCTACATGGCAAAAACGAAAAAGTGCGAATACCTGGAATGATTTGGCTAAATTCCCTGATCCACGCGAGAGAATGGTTGTTTTGAGACTTTCACTGGTTTTTGACCACATCATCTTCATAATCAAAGGTTCCATGGATGTCCAAAGCCAACATCTAGATATGAAGAGCTTAGTACACCACCTTCAGACTAAAAAAATGGATCATCTCCGTCCACAGCTTTCGTTGATACATTCCCATGTAAGGTTGTAGGCCGAAAATTGAAATAAAAGAACAAGGATGGTGACATTTCTATGAGTTCTGAAGGGGAAATACTCCTTGGACATTTCTCGATACAGATCCAACCAGCCTGAGTGAGCTAAATTCGCGTACTAGATTTTACTAAAGAAGCAAAAACGGTACTTTCTATCCTTCTTTTCGCATATGGTGAGATCAAAATCTGCCAAAAATAGTGAACGGTAAGATTTTTAAAGGGTTGACCTTGACAGAGCCAAACTGACATTGTTTGCTTGCTCGTCGGAAGTAGCTGAACCATTTTTCTGAACACAAGATTTCAGTGAGACATTTGCAACGACTTGTACATACCAAGTATGGAGAGCTAAGTGATTGCAGTAAGGACGGCTTGTAAACGATCGCAGTGTGACGCGATTTGGCAATACTCCAAGTGTTTATAACTCATCCTAGGCGCATTCTGGATAAACAGAACATAAGGCATTTATCGATCTGCGAACGTCTCCTCTTTACATTTAGAATGGGCTCAAAATTTGTTATGGATAGTAAGAATTTGCCAAATGGTGTCCCAGCTGAAATCGCGTAATGTGTGGCCAACGCCTTATGCCAACGAGATGCTGCTCTCAACGAAGTGCTACCCACATGGGAGTGGTCAATTTACTGACCAAACAAGAAATATAGAAATACTTTTTAAAAAAATACATGAAAATCTTGAAATAAGGAAGAAAATCTCAAAACGAAAAACACTGTTGTTTACCTAACGTTCTGCAAAAGCCAGCACATTGTCGAATCCCGCATTTTCAGCTACACTGCTCGTTATTTTTCCGGTCCAAAACTTCTGAAGGCATAGCGGACTGGCGATCTGCCACCAAAGGCGAAGTACCCTTCGCATCATTACCTAAATTCATAAGTGAAAAGAAGTAACATCAAAACGTAAGACAAGTAGCTTGGGCGCCGATTACAAACGAGTGCGGAAGAAAGTAGTCCTAACTAGCATATGATCAATGTTTGCAACTTCAAATCCACTTTCAACAGCACTGCTCGTTCCTAGTGAATGAAGCATTGAAAGCTGCGAAACGAAGTGAAATGGAGAAGAAGAGAAAGTTGGAAACGACACGCGAACAAGGAAAAAGTAAACAGCAGCTAGCTTAGCGCAAATTAGATATGAAAAAAAGCCGAAGCAAGCCAAAGTCTCCTCAATACTAATTGAGAAACGACGACCACCAAGTAAAAAAAAACGAACGATGCCGAACAGATTGTAGTAAATATATCTTATAAGCAGCTTATAAGCAAACTCAAAAGTAAATGTCAAAGCAAAGCAAGGAAGAACATTGCGAAGAACTGCACCTAAATTCAAAGGCAAAACAGTTTAAAACTAGAATAAATGAAGAAAGGAACAAGAGAGAAGAAAACAGCAAGAGAATGCTACAGCAATGCGATTATAGGACTCAGCGACGCCATTATCGATTGGAGCGCGCTTTTTTCCTTAGGAAACGGGGCTGCTGAGGCTATTTTTGCCTCTAGCAATGGGGAGAGGAGGAGGTTTGGGACCAAATTTTCAGTATATACTAATGTTTAGGCGTAGAGTAGATTTATGTAAAAATTTTGGAAAAATTATGTGAATTGAGAGTTTTGCCAAGCTCAGCTTGTCATTAGCTTGTCAAATGACAAGCTAATTTGGAAATAAGTTGGGGAAACTCTTCATTCACATAAGTTTTTCATAATTTTTCATACTTTGTTACTTAGTCCTACTGCGCATATACACACCGAATCCCGCGCGATTTCGTCGCCTCTGCGTTGCAAACGAGCCATTTTTCCATTTCTTTGGTAGCGGGAAATTTTCAGAAAAAACTTTGCCACAACCTTCAGTCACATAATTTTTCAATGAAACTCCTAAGTTAGCTCCTACAGGCTTGTGTCCACGTGCATACCAAGTTTCATACCATATCGTCATCTGCGCGTTGCAAACGAGCCATTTGAATTTACAACTTCATTTACCAATTTTGCAAAATCTTTGGAAAAAATGCTTATTACTCGTCCCGTTCACATAAGTTTTTCATAATTTTTCATACTTTGTTTCCACTAGCCTCGCTCCGTTCGCCTACAAAATCTAGTGTCATACCGTGACGCGTACATTGAGAACTAGTCATGTATGCCGTTACAAATAGCTCGTTTGAGCGACGTCGCGCGTGCGGCAATTAGCGACGGCGCGGTTTGACGCGCGCGAACTCCAGTCTTCGCATGTTGAGGCGCATAACATGTTAAAATAAGCAGAGAACGTGCACTACCAATTTTTTTCCGGGGCTCCGCCCCGGACCCCGCAAGAACGATTTTCCCTTTGCTTTTTTGCCGAAAACGATTTCCAGCTTGTCATTTGACAAGCTCGTGCCGGGCCCTGAATCTGTTTGGCAAGGTTGATCGATGCGTTGCGCTGTTCAATACTGGACGAAACCGATTTTGCTGTCTTGAACATGTTTCCTGTCACGGACCGTTTCAAGCTCCAAGGATGCGCAGAGCGGTAGTGAATCAGTATATATCCTTACTAGCGGGTTTGCGAAACCACTTAGTTATGTATGGTCCGTGAGATAAAGACACTTGGACGTTTAAGAATGCTAGCCAATTTTCATCGTGTTTCTCCCGCGTGAATCTTATATTAGGGGAGACTGGCTATTCAGAATGTCGAAGCATATGTTTATTTCATTTTGAGGTAGACATATGATGTAGCAGTCAATGTATCGATAAAAGAGTAAGGGATCACAATCAAGTACGGGTTTCTCGATTGACATGAAGACGATTGCGACGACGGGAGCCAATCTTTGCCCCATCGCTAGGCCACATACCTGCTTGTAACACCTTCCTGACCATCGAAATACGCTGCAATTCAGGCATTCCTTCAAAAGTGTTATTATTTGTCTAACGCTGAACCCATACATGTTGAGAGCAGATTGATGTTCCGAGAGTAGTTCATACACGGCTTCCATAGCATCTTCATTGGAGGGAGACATTTGTGTACAACGAAGTGACATAAAATGTCTCTATCGCACATTCTCCATCGAGCTGCGCTGTACTGAGTTGCTCCAAAAACATTTTAGTATTCAAAAGATGGGCAGGCACATACTTTAATAGTTGTGTCAGATTAAGTTTAATAGCCATGAGATTCTATCATTTGGGCCTCCGCAGCTGCTTATTATGGGTCTTACTTTGTAGTCTAATGAATTTTCAGAGAGCAATTCTGAAGCAGAGTTTGTGTGTCTTTTTAGCACGTAAAGGACTGGACATTTGGGCAAGTCGATCTTAAGATGCGAGATCAGTGCTTTGGGTAAGCCGATAGTATTCGCTATATTTACCCACACTTTGTTCAAACGACGGCTTTGTTTCACAAACTCTTGTTTAGAAGAAGTGCAATACAAAGTGTTATTATCCAAATGGTGTTCAGTTATGGCCATATCTAAGTTACGCGTCAACACCACGAATTCCCCTTCCTTATCGCTGGTTGACCTTATCTCCTTATTACTGCATAGATTTGAAGTTCACGTAAACCGCGACGTTGAATGGGAGTGCGATTACTAGTGATATGCTTTTTTGAAAACTGTGTTAGAGTATTGAAAATTGATGTGGCCAGCACGCGAAATTTTGTGTCTACGATTGGATGGGGTTCCTGAGGCCTGAAGCTCAGTGATGGAAGGGGAATATGAGGTACACGAGCGCCAGTACTTGCGCTGGACGAGCTTCATCGTTTTGCCTTGCTCTCTGACGTAGACGTTCATGTAGCAGCTTCAGGTTACCAACAACTTTTCGCGTCACTTACCCATGGTGTGATGAACTGGGTGGTAGCCAAACTTGGACCCATACTGAGAACAGATAGCGCGCCTTCAGAAAGAGAGACATTGCCAATAAGTGATACTCGGGGCATTGTGGGCGCAGTTGTCATTAATGCAGTGTTGATAGCTGGTGTGTTGACTTTTCTCGACGGAACTAGCAGTGGCTAGTGGCTGGAGTACACGTTATTTGTTTGGATTTCACATCCATCACATACATGTGAAAAGGCGATAATGTGTTCCTACTCCCTTCACCCCAGGGCCGGAACCCAGCTGACCCCCCTTCACCCACGGCCGATGAGGAAGTGAAAGTGAGACTAAGACATTAACATTTTAAGCAAAATTATAAAACTATCCACATTATTGAAATTAAATTTAGTAATATTTTAATTCCTAATATCATTAATATGATCATCAAAAACCTATTTGCAGGCTCACTAAGAAGTACATCGGAGATTTGCCGCCTATTTTTCACTTCTAGAGAACGATGAAAAAGCCTAGAGAAAAGTTTACGTGTGAAGCCTTTGTGTAAAGTTATAACTCACGTATTTGCTGAAATAATAAGTGAAATAATAAATGAACTTTGACGATCGGTGCGCAGTTAAATTGCATTTTTTTAGGAGGTATAAATTTTCTAAGCAGATGGCGGAATCCGGGTAAAGTCATTGAATGATTCCTTAAAGAGTCATTGTTCCAACTTTTAGTATCATTTCTAAACTCCGA
Organism: Cylicocyclus nassatus; assembly: GCA_958299035.1. Classification (NCBI taxonomy): domain Eukaryota; kingdom Metazoa; phylum Nematoda; class Chromadorea; order Rhabditida; family Strongylidae; genus Cylicocyclus; species Cylicocyclus nassatus. The sequence goes on from CATQJL010000223.1 coordinate 75,250,688, forward strand.
AAGAGATCGTAACATTTTCTAGAAAAACAGGTGCAACAGAGGCACCTATTACATCGAAGAGTTGGTGTAATCAGGGTTAGACTTACTGTCAAAATGTTATAGCTACGAGGGTCGTGGAGTTCTACAATCCGCCTACTTGGACGATGATAGGGATGAGGAAAGCAGCCAGAGATGCATTTTTCCACCTTGGAGCACTATACAAGAGGAGAAGGACAATCGTATATGATCACTGCATGATTATTCTGAAAAAAATTTTGTTTTCCATCGAAGAAGATTGAGAAATATAAAAGATCTTAGAAGGAGAACTCAGTCATAATTAGCCTATTCTAGTTTAGAAGTCTTCCATCCGCTTTCAGAAAACATACAGCTTGCCAGGAAAAAGAGGGTTTTTCCTGCTAAATAGAAATTGTTTTAGTCATTTTTCCAAAATTGTAGAATTTTTCTATAAAAAATTGTAGATTTTTGATGTGAGAAGATAAGAGAGTTTCTAGCCATACATTGAATTACTCTTGTTGAAAGCTTCCAGAAAATATATAGCTTACCAAAGAAGAAAGGGTTTTCCTGTATTGTGAAGGCGGTCGCAATTGTTTTTCTAAAATTAAGGAAATTTTTTTTATAAAAAATCATAACTTTACTATACGAAAAGCTAGAAGAGCGCTTTGCACTTTATTGGAATTCCCTCGTCGTCCGCTTTCAGGAAATATACAGTTTGCCAGGAAAAAAGAGGATTTTCCTATCGGGTGAAATGGGTCGCCGTCTATTTTCATGTTCCTTTAGCTCCTTAAAACGACGCTTTTTGAGTACAGAAAGGAAGATTTCCATTACACCATGTCCCTCCCCTTTCACCAGGTACTTTTAGCATCCCTCTCCCTACAAACTATATATTTTCTGAAAGCGGACGACGAGAGGAATTCAACAAACACCTAATCACTCTCCCAGCTTCTCATGTAAATTTGTTATGATTTTTTAGAGTTAAAAATTGGCTTAATTCCGGAAAATAGACGGCGACCCCTTTTACCCGATAGGAAAATCCTCTTTTTCTCTGGCAAACTGTATATTTCCTGAAAGCGGACGACGAGGGGATTCCAATAGAGTGCAAAGCACTCTTCTCGTTTTTTGTATAGTAAAGTTATGATTTTTTATAAAAATAATTTCCTTAATTTTAGAAAAACAATTGCGACCACCTTCACAATACAGGAAAATCCTTTCTTCCTTGGTAAGCTATATATTTTCTAAAAGCTTTCAACAAGAGTAATTCAATGTATGGCTAGAGAATCTCTTATCTTCTCATATCAAAAATCTACCATTTTTTATAGAAAAATTCTACAATTTTGGAAAAATTACTAAAACTATTTCTATTTAGCAGGAAAAACCCTCTTTTTCCTGGCAAGCTGTATGTTTTCTGAAAGCGGATGGAAAGTAGACTTCTAAACTAGGATAGGCTAATTATGACTGAGTTCTCCTTCTAAGATCTTTTATATTTCTCAATCTTCTTCGATGGAAAACAAAATTTTTTTCAGAATAATCATGCAGTGATCATATACGATAGTCCTTCTCCTCTTGTATAGTGCTCCAAGGTGGAAAAATGCATCTCTGGCTGCTTCATCCCTATCATCGTCCAAGTAGGCGGATTGTAGAACTCCACGATCCTCGTAGCTATAACATTTTGACAGTAAGTCTAACCCTGATTCCACCAACTCTTCGATGTAATAGGTGCCTCTGTTGCACCTGCTTCTTTAGAAAATGTTACGATCTCTTTCGGAGTTTAGAAATAATATCAAAATTTGGAACAATGACTCTTTAAGGAATCCTTCAATGACTTTACACGGATTCCGCCATCTGCTTAGAAAATTTATACCTCTTAAAAAAATGCAATTTAACTGCGCACCGATCATCAGAGTTCATTTATTATTTCACTTATTATTTCAGCAAATACGTGAGTAATAACTTCATTGGCGTATATACACAAAGTCTTCACACGTAAATTTTTCTCCAGCTTTTTCGTCGTTTTCTAGAAGTGGACAATAGGCGGCAAATTTCCGACGTACTTCTCAGTGAGCCTGCAAGTAAGTTTTGACAATCATAATAATAATATTTAGAATCAGCATGTCACTAAATTTAATTTTAATGATGCCGATAGTTTTATAATTTTGCTTAAAATGTTGATTTCTTAGTCTCACTTATTCTTGTTTTTCTTCTTCGAATTTCAGCGGATAAAACCCAATATTCGACTTTAACCCGGTTTGGCTACAATTTCATTTGATGCATGTGAATGAAAAGAACATGAGAAGCAATGATGACGAACACTGCCCCCCCCCCCCCCCCCCGGTCGACGCATCTCCACAGCCGCGGCCGCTTCCCCCCCCCCCCCAGCGGCCCTCATACCCCCTTCACCCTGGAGAGGCGGGACCCCCTATGACCCCCTTCACCCCTGGAAAGGCCATGTTCCCCCTTTGCACACGTATGATCCATCAACTTGCTAAATTTCTCCCGTAGCCCCTCAACTTGGCATTAAAGCGAACAGAATCACAAATATTTCTCGATACTCACGATCTCTTCCAAAACGCGTTCGGCACCAAGCGTTTGCAACACTGTTTTTTATAAATACATTTTTTCAAAGTAAAGAACAAATGATCTTGTTTCAACTTGAGTGCCGCTTTCAGAATACGTCGCTCTATATCTTGCAGTTGTCGGCTTTCTCGCGACAGTCCACACGTTTCGTGAAGATGTTGTTCATGAAAAAATTTGGGATCAGACGAAAACGTAGGCATCGGCGTAGGAAGAAAACCGTTTATCTCTCGTTGATTATTTTCTGTCGCATCGAGAGAACTTCCTTGACAATTCGAGAGTTTGCTGGTACGTTCCTCACAAGATTCGTGCTCGATTGTCGATAAACCTTGGCATTGTGATTCAAATTGCAAATACTTTTTAAAAGCTGTTAACCAAGGTTGGTAGCAAAACTTTATTGTACGAAAAGCCAACGTTTCGGCGGTTCATCCGCCATAGCCAGTCCCCTAACATAAGATTCACGCGGGATAAACCCGATGAAAATTGGCTAGCATTCTTAAACGTCCAAGTGTCTTTATCTCACGTATCAAACACAACTAAGTAGTTTTGCAAACCCGCTAGTAAGAACATATTGATTCACTACCGCTCTGCGCATCCTTGGAGCTTGAAACGGTCCGTGATAGGAAACATGTTCAAGATAGCAAAATCGGTTTCGTCCAGTGTTGAACAGCGCAACGCATCGATTAACCTTGCCAAACAGATTGGATGTTTTAAGGCCCCGGACAGACTTCACGCGATTTGATCGTAGCGACTTCGCCGACATTTCCATTCATTTTCATTTCACATTTAAAAATTTCGTGCTGGAAAAGTATCACAATCGAAATGCAAGTTGATCGGCATGGAATGATGTTGTAACAGTTTTCTAGTCGCGATTCAGTCACGATTCATTCCATGCCGATCAACTTGCATTATCGGCTATCCCACAAATGGTATAAAAAGGCATACCTGCATGCAAGAATGCAGACCGATCGAAATGAACCAGATAACGAAAATGCCGCTCTGTGTTCCATTCGTGACTGATAATTTCAGCAGAGTTATCAGAAAATCCTTAAGACAAGCGGGCCTCAATGATTCTGTCAGAGTAAATATACCACCTCTAATCTCAAAAAACAACTTAGCCGCAGTCGAGCATATGACAGAATCTGCACGACGGCTGATTGTGTCATCTGCCCATCTAGAAAAGCAGGCGACTGCATGGAAATGGGAGTGGTGTATCTCATAACCTGTCAAAAATGCGGTGACCAGTACATAGGAGAGACTGGCAGACCCTTGTGCACAAGAATTAAAGAGCATTTTGACGGCCTTAGAAAATCTAAAATGTCCACACCTTTGGGTGCACATCGAAGGTTATGTCATGAGAACCAGTACTTTTAAGTCACTGTAACGATCTTGTCGCACGAGTCCGAGTTAACAGCCCGCAAAACGTTGAAGACCTTTGAATAGCGTCCAAATCACCAAAAATGAATCGCAAAGATGAAGGCATTGCCATAAACAGTGAACTGTTCTCTTATCAAACGCTACGTCGATTCTGAAACGAGATCTTTTATGACCATATAAAGGGCATTGTTGGCACTAACTATCATGCTCACTCATAGCGCGGCTGCAGCGCGCTACTGGTCGTTCGGTTTCTACATCTTGATCTGGCAAGGCTGAGGTCAGGCTTTCAACATCTACTCTGCCACTCCATCACATAGTCAAACTAAATCCATTGCCAAATACGGTGTTTGGGCGGGCACTTCTCAAAGTCTCGATCTTTCAGGAAACCCTGAAGAAGGCGACGGACCGCCGAAACGTTGGGTTTTCGTACAATAAAGTCTTGCTACCAACCTTGGTTAACAGCTTTGAAAAACTATATTTGCAATTTAAAATAAACTGTTCTTCTTCAGATACATCTATATAATTTTATCAACGTGCTTATTAATCTTTATGTTAGCTGGAGTGAAAAGTTAGTCCCTTCGACAAATTATAAACTTGAGCAGTGTCTGCGCAAGAAAACATGTGAGACCATCCAAAGTACCATTACTGCAATGGTTGAAGGTACAGTCTCCAAGTCCATGATGGTTTTCTGGCCTCAACGGTGAATGCCAGGAAGTATGCTCATTAGCATCTTCTGGAACGAAGATGCCTCTTACTTAGTTTTTGGCAAGTAACGCACTTTTTCTGATCGTAGTTTGGTAGAGCTAGTTGCGCTCTATCCATCCATATGCAATTTTTCACAATTTTCAATTGTCTTTGGAGGATATATTAGGTCGTTCCATAAGCTCGTAGCATTCTCATTTTCGTCGTCGTTTTCTGGTGAAGCAGTTGGTTTACGGCAAATTGTCTGGTATTGATCGAAACAGGCAAGTTTTTTCTACAAAACCTGCTTATTGTTATTGAGGCAGTCCTGATGATCTTTGCTTCATAATTTCTCAAAGCAAACTTTTTGAGTGGCAGAAAATGGCCATTTCGGCACTTGTGCTTTTCGCATTTCGTACATATCCCACAAATAATTCTCTGTATATATAGTCGGAGTAGCAACTTGCATGCAACGCTGATGTGCTGACACAATGATGTCCAGCCAATATGCTAAGAACTGTTTGAACGAAGTCTCAAAAGTTGCTGTCTTCGACTGCTGCAGCTGAGTTTTACGCGTCGTTTCGTAAGAGAATGTTCTCGTTCTGCTGTCAAGCCTTGAGCGATGGACAGCTTTGTCTAGGTGGTGCAAAAGTCTGAATGCAGCCGGTTCCCATCGATTTTACGCTTTCCCGAGAAATTTTGGCTCAGAAAACTTCCTCATTCCGGCCAAACACAAAACATTTACACATACCTTAAAAGTGCGCTCTATCATTCTTTGTAATGTCTCCCTTGACAAGGATTCTTGTTCTACGTGCATCATAGTCCGGTAAACAGTATTCTTCCTCATTCATAACAATTTCGAATAAAAGTTTCCTCTCGTAATTTTCGTACATAGCGCCGAAAATGGTATGCCAAAAGCGCCATTTTTTGCTACACAAAAAACTCTACTTTGAGCAGTCACAAAACAAAGGTCATCAGCTTTACTTTGAAAATAAAACGCAGTTCTTGTAGGAAAAGTAGAATTGGCGCTTCCGAAGGGTACACACACTTTGCGGTAAACCTACCGCTTCACCAGAAAATGACGACAAGAATGAAAAAGCTACGAACTTATGGAACGACCTAATTGTTTGAACATGATTTTTGGTTTTTCAATGCTCCAAAAAAATCGCTGATTTTCAAGTGTTTTGCTTTTTTTTACCTAGAAATAAAAGGGATCCTATATGTCAAATATATTGTTTGAAAGAGCAACAGGAGCTGCTTCGAACATGTCTCACTTGTTCTTTAACTTTACGATGGAACGGCGCAAAAATGAGTGGTTCATAAAATGTTGTTCAAGTTCTTTATTGCACCATGCGCAGGGTTGTGGGAGAGGAACGTTAACGCGTTACTAGAACAACAAGCGAAGGCCGTTCATGAAAGAAAGCCACAGTTTAGTAGCTGCACACACTGCTGATCGAAACAAAAAATATCAAAATGTACTAAAAATCAGCCTGTCTCATTTTTTGGCTCTCACTCTAACAGTTAACAGTTCAAAAACTGTTGATTTGGTGCATAGTTGACTGCACGGAATTTAGCGGGCTGGATGCCCACGAACTTGCCTCTTGGGACTAACATTGGCGTCCGCGCATAAGTCATCTTAGGGGGCGACTGCGTACAGTTTGACTTTGATTTGGTACGAGCCGCGACCCGTTGCTCTTCATCATGTTTGCTCAAGTGCTGTGAATCGGGGAAGTTTTTACTTGGTTGAAATTTTTGAGTTTTGAAATAAATACTTTCAGTAAGTAATTTCCAAGTCCTCTTTCTTGAACCTCGGCATTGTTAGTATAATGTGTGTTAGTAGGTGAGTAAGCCGACCGAGGTTAGTAGATTTTATTAGTGGCGGCCTAACGTTTCGAACAAGTCGTCTTCTTCAGAGGCCTAAAGTGGTAGGAGATTTACGATTATGTGTCTAACCCACCAAAATCCTCCACCAGCCCTGACCAGCCTCGATTTTGCCCCAGAATATCACAAGAAAAAGTCCCAAACGTGAAAGACGAACTGACCTCCTCCACCGTCGTCGCGCGGTGTTAGGGCGGCCGTCCTTCGATGCCATTAGTATAATAATGGAATACATTGTATACCATATTTGGACTAATCACTAATGGCCTTCAACTCGCATAACGTCACAAAAGGCATAAAGTCATTCGTAATCGACATACACTCATTCCGGCTGTTCATACTTGGGTTTCTCGCATATCCAGAATGCCTCGAGAGCTTTTCTTACAGCAGTGTTGTACTCGTATGCGAGTATAGTACATCTGACTTTGAAGTCATTACCATCGTGACATTCAACCCTATGTTTACCAAGAGGAGTGGTAAGACTTCCCTTCTTCTTGCTGGCAAGATGTTCTTTTACCCTTACACCCAACGGTCTCCCAGTCTCTCCGATATAGGTGGCGCTGCATTCAATGCATTTGATCTCATAAATTACACCAGCTTTACCGCAGTCGCCAACTTTACCGGATGGACAAACTACGCAGCCTTGGACTCTGCAATAGTTGTCATATAGTCTATTACGTACTAGCCGCTTCCTGATGTTGTCACTTGGAATGATAATAATGACATCGTCCTTCAAATTCGCGCGGTTAATGCAACGTCGCACTGCGGCACTAGTCGCGTCGGAAACGAAAGGAAGACAAAGAGCAACTTTTGTTGGTGCTGTTTGCTATTGATTCGAATGATTGGCTTAGCACGTCCTTTGTGGAGCGTGTAGCCATTCACCCTAGCGATTTCCAGCGCCCTTCTTTGTGATTCCTTCCGTTCTTCTTCACCTGTGCACACGTTCGCTGCTGTATGGAGCATGTTACGGATAGCTGCTCTTTTAGCAGCGGTTGGATGTGCTGAACGAGCATTTATCAAGATGTTCTTGGAACTTTCTTTACGATACCTTTTTACATTCGCGGCGCCGTTGAACAGTTTGATCTGTACGCTGAGATAAGGAAGCCAACCATCTTTCGGTTGTTGTCGCGTAAACTTTGTGTGCTGTGACTGTTGATTGAGCAATCGAAAACACTCATCCATTCCGGATTGTGTTGATGTTATGATGCAACAGTCGTTGTAACCATACCTTCGATAGTCAAGAGACAAGGGCTAGAAAGTGATAGTTGTTTGAGTTCCTGCCCCCTAAAAAAAGTGAAGGTTGTTTCAGAAAAATAGACGAAAATTTAGAGATACAAATTAAATTAGAAAACTTAGAAAATTCATATAAAGCAGAGGTTAGCACATCACCAAATCTGAAACCTTAACTTGGTGCCTTCCTACGCAGAGTTTCGTCTCCAGGATTGCCGGTAAAAGTGGGTGGCAACAACAACAAAGTTCTTTTCCAGTCAAAAAAAGCGCTGTTTAGCTGTGGCGTTAGTTGGGAGACCGAAAGAAGAATTGTCAACAACTGAATTGAACATGTTAAACATGTCCGTAAAGTTGTGTTGCACATCGACGCCAATCTGATTTTTGATGCGTCCTTTAAATTTTCACCCCCGCATAGTCGTTTCGTACGCTGCGACGTTGTCTAGATTCTTCCGCTCATCATTCTGAGCAAGTATCGTCCAAGCTGGAAAAATCCGCCGCAAAAGCACAGAAAGAGAACAAGGTAAAGAAAAACGCACTTTTTTTTTGTATTTTTCACAAAAAAACCGGTATAAGCAAAGAAGTAAGCTCGGCGACGTTGTCTACATCATAGACAGAAACAAGATCTATCGAATGCACAAAAAACCGAGTGAAAAAGTTAAACTGAAGAAAAAACAGGAGGTTTTCGAAAACGCCGTTTTTCGAGGATTTCTCGTTTAAATCCTAAAAAGAAGTTCCGCGACGTTGTCAGCGTGAAAATAGAGATCAAGAGCTTTAATATGATATATAGATTATCGAAATTGGGCTCCGAACAACGAAGAAAAGGGTACCAGAGCCAAATGCCCCGCGCCCCGCATTTGAGGTAGCGAGGTAGCGCGCAGCGCTCGGAGACGCAGACGAGCAGCGGAGACGGACCAGAGCCGACGGGGCATTTGGCTCTGGTCGTGGATCTTCGCAGGGTCTCAATGAAACCCTGCAAAATTATATATCGTTGTGATCCTCATGAGACGGCCAGGAGCACTGACAACGTCGCGGGTCTTGAAAATCACTCCATAACGAGATAGACCAGCATTCATATGGCGACTCTTTGCGCAAGATTTGAGCGCAGTTTTTCGTTTTTATTGAACTCTAGCGGCTTTAATGAACTTCCAACATTCAACCGCAGTTCAGAGAAAGGTTAATTGAGAAATTTTGCCCTAGTTTTTGATTGAATTTCCAAATAAAAACCTTCTTCTCAACAAAAAAGGCCATAAAAACGCAATCCTTCGGTTTTTTTTGAGCTTCTTTTGAATGACACTGCTATATTTGCTTCATTTAAATTCATTCCTATACGGTTATGACACTAGTTATGTCATAATTTCCGGGGCTTCGCCCCGGATGACTTCTGTACTTCTCCCCAGGTGCAGGTTGCGTTCTATCATGACGCTCAAAGTGAAGGTTACCAGAGTACATGGCTCTATGTATCGAAGGTATGGTTGTAACGGCAGTACATAAGAGGAAGACGTGACAACACTGGTTCTTCTATTCTGCTCATAAAGCAGATCGCGAGCACTGGTGCAAGTCTCTGTCCCATTGCCAAACCTCTCAACTGAGCATAGTATGTTCCTGACCACCTGAAGATGTTACAAGACAGACATTCTCTGATCAGGAGCATTACCGATTGTTTACTCAGTCCGAAGGTCTGGATCTTTTCACCGAAGTTGTTCAACATTTCTGAAACTGCCTGTAGAGCATCGTCATTTTGAACATTGGTGTACAACGATACCACGTCAAAAGACTCTGCTACGCAATCAGGTGACAAACTCGTATCGCGTAAGCGTTCCAGGAAATAATTCGTATTGGTTAAATGGGACGGAACTTTGTCCAGTAGCTGATTAACGATTTTATTCAAGAACCAGGATATTCGGTCAGTTGGTCCTCCCACACAACTTATGATCGGTCTGATTTTCAACTGTTCGGCGGTTAAAAAGCGCGCGTCATCAGTAGCGGCTAGCTTATGGGTCTTCACTAGACTATAAAAGACTGGACATTGTGGTGTTTCCAATCTAAGTCTGCTGAGAAAGCTCTCGGGAAGACCTGCTGTTCTTCCTACATCCAACCAAACATGATTTAGTCGCTTGTATTGTGCTTGAAACTCTTTTTCAGTAACGCGGCGATAAGTTTCGTATCGCTTAGGTGGAGCTTTGAGATTTGATAAATGATAAATGAATATGATAAATGCTCGTTCAGCACATCCAACCGCTGCTAAAAGAGCAGCTATCCGTAACATGCTCCATACAGCAGCGAACGTGTGCACAGGTGAAGAAGAACGGAAGGAATCACAAAGAAGGGCGCTGGAAATCGCTAGGGTGAATGGCTACACGCTCCACAAAGGACGTGCTAAGCCAATCATTCGAATCAATAGCAAACAGCATTAACAAAAAGTTGCTCTTTGTCTTCCTTTCGTTTCCGACGCGACTAGTGCCGCAGTGCGACGTTGCATTAACCGCGCGAATTTGAAGGACGATGTCATTTTAATTGACATTCCAAGTGACAACATCAGGAAGCGGCTAGTACGTAATAGACTATATGACAACTACTGCAGAGTCCAAGGCTGCGTAGTTTGTCCATCCGGTAAAGTTGGCGACTGCGGTAAAGCTGGTGTAATTTATGAGATCAAATGCATTGAATGCAGCGCCACCTATATCGGAGAGACTGGGAGACCGTTGGGTGTAAGGGTAAAAGAACATCTTGCCAGCAAGAAGAAGGGAAGTCTTACCACTCCTCTTGGTAAACATAGGGTTAAATGTCACGATGGTAATGACTTCAAAGTCAGATGTACAGGGTACGGCAAAAGTCTGGGAGCCTAACTTTGCAGTACTGCAATTACAAAGATACTGATGTTTTTGATTTCAATTATATGCTACATGATGCTGCGGTCATCCTCTACAGAATACACTCTATTTGGCTGGAAGTGGCTGCCATATGTTTTTGTAAGAATGGAAATTACCAAACTAATACTTTTGCAAAGCGAAAAAACCAGAATTTTTGGTATCTACAATTTTTGCTGTGACTAGAGATGCTGTTAATATTTTACAAAACTTCGCTACATACAACATAGAAGAGGCTTTGTGCTATTGTATCCTAGTTTTGCTTTTGTCAGGAGGTGTTCTTGCATGAACGGAAAATAGAAGTTTGCGAATGTTACCTTCGTGCCAATGGAAATCCGCCTTCAGAACAAATTTAAAAAGCTATAGAATGCTCAACAGGCACTGGAACTAAGGCTGTATTTATTGCATACATCTTTTAAATTAGAATCTATTAAAATTTGGCCATGGGAACACTTTTTATACTTTTTAAACTACATTTTTAAGTTTTTATTCGCGCTATTGTAGCCAAAATTCCGGTATGAGACGTACACGTGCTTCTAATTAAAAATCCAATATTTTTATTCCTAAGCAATGCAAAAAATTCTTTTGGAAGTATTTTGTAGACAAAAGTTTGCTCTATCACGCTGCCCATTTACCAAGTTAAAAGAAGCAGTTATTGAGAAGGCGTGAAGCGAATTCCTTACGACTACCTGCGTGCCATGACAGGTGGATTTGCCAAGATTTTGTAGGGCTGCGTGGAAGCCAAAAGGGGCAATTTTGCAATTCAAGAATTGGGCTGTATCTGCAATGGTTCGAATTATGTGTAAGCCAAATTTTCCGTTTCTAGGTACTTCCCTTCTCGTTTTGTACGAAAAAGTACTAGGCTCCCAGACTTTTGCCGCACCCTGTACTATACTCGCATACGAGTACGACACTGCTGTAAGAAAAGCTCTCGAGGCATTCTGGATTTATGCGAGAAACCCAAGTACGAACAGCCGGAATGAGTGTATGTTGATTACGAATGATTTTATGCCTTTTGTGACGTTATGCGAGTTGAAGGCCACTAGTGATTAGTCCAAATATGGTATACAAGTATTCCATTATTATACTAGTGGCATCGAAGGACGGCCGCCCTAACATCCGCGCGCCGACGGTGGAGGAGGTCAGTTCGTCTTTCACGTTTGGGATTTTTTCTTGTGATATTCTGGGGCAAATCGAGGCTGGTCAGGGCTGGTGGAGGATTTTGGTGGGTTAGACACATAATCGTAAATCTCCTACCACTTTAGGCCTCTGAAGAAGACGACTTGTTCGAAACGTTAGGCCGCCACTAATAAAATCTACTAACCTCGGTCGGCTTACTCACCTACTAACACACATTATACTAAATACTTTCATTTATTAGTCTCCTTAACTGTCCTTTTCTGTGTTTTCATCGAACTTCGCATTTATATCTGCACTGTTTCTTGCACTTCGAAATACGGTGAATGAGTTTTACCGTAAATATAATGACGAATATAATGGTATAAATTTCATCTCAAAAGGCCACGGACACTAAGTATTGTTTCCTTGTAAGCTGAGAGTGTAACTCTTGCAGACGATACGTGAGACGATGATAACGGTGAAAAACTGTAGGTAACTATTTAGTTCGTCTTAGATTTCAGGTAATGGGTGGTGAACGAGCAAGAAGAGGTGAACTTCCATGGGCGGTACTGCTTTCCTTCGGATATCCCAATGGTATGTTTGTGAAATTGAACTTAGCTCAAGGGACGCGTTCTTCTTGAATTTAGACGGGTCAAGGTATCATTTGATAAAAACCTCTACAGAATGATAGTTTTGCTTTCTCAGCAACAGTTCAACTCCATCTCAATTTCAAAGCCAAAAACTAAATATCAAGTTGGCACATAAGTTTTGCAACTTTTTCCATAACTTTCTTTTTACCAAATGTAGGCCTTCGCAAATTGTTTGATTTATGACAACGTAGTAAAAAAATTTTAAGCATTTTACGAAAACCCTTGAAAATCGAGGTTTTACGGTTTTTTTTGGCAAACATGAAGCCGTACAAAACCTGAATCAAACATATCATAAAAGAATCATAGGCAGCATGTGGCTAGAAGTTAACACATTAGAGTTAGTAAAAAAAAGAATTCATAGACAAATTAACAAGGGAAGCGTGTTTAGTCGAAATGGCCTATCCAGATGAGACCCGTACTGCTTTGAAGAGTATTGCACGATGATTCCAAATCTGTCTTTCAACTTTGCCAAGCGCCTCTGGACGCCGAGTTATGGGCGTTTTTCAGGTCAAAAAATTGAACGCAAAACTGGAACAAAATTGCCCCAATTTGCTCAAAGGGTCCAGTGTCAAGTATCAGAGCTGTTTATGCAATGGATTTGTTTTGTTTAATATGCTATCACTTAACATTGCATTATCTGAGCGCGGTAAAGATTGTAACAATCAATTTTACCTAAATTCTGGATTCATTTTTTATTCCGAAGAACGGTCATAACTCGGCGTCCAGGGGCGTTCGTTTGGCAGATTTGGAAGGCAGATTTGAAATCATCGTTTGAAGCTCTTCAAAGCAGTATTGGTCTCATCTGGAAAGGCCATTTTGACTACACACGCTTCCCTCGTAAGATGTGGCACTTTTGAGAAGTAGAGCAAGTCAAATGCTTCACGTTTTGAAGGCACTTTGTCAAAAACTAAGCTGCGAAACCTCAGAATTCGTCAAAACTTTGCACAATAGGGTAATGTAAATACGAATATCATGTTCATTTGTGCTAAGATAACATTCATTTTTTTGGCTTTTCGAAATAGGCTTTTCCATGCGAAACGGGTCTCATTTTTGTAACAGCGTGTCGAATAACCCCTTGGGCCAAATTTCGGCGAAATCTGACGCATAACGTAACCCATAGTAAACCTTGCATAAAATAAGATGGCAAAATTTGGCAAAAATTACGCATTTGCAGTTACATCATGATCCTTATATTTCCAGAAAATGAATGCGCTACGTTCAAAAAGACAAAAGTTTTAGAAAAAGCTGCATTACTTATGTGCCAATCTAATAGATCCAACCGCCAAGAAGACAGAGAATAGATCGTAACTTCCAAAAAAATTCTAGAGGATTCCTAACTTGCTCACAGTACACTATCCATATCAAATATTCAGATATACTCTTGCTGTATGTTTTTGAAAAGAGATTAAATCGAATTCTTATGTTTTTGCTAGAATGGTGCTGTTTTCCCACATCACAAGTTGTATAATACAGACGAGTTAACTACAAGTTTGAATTTTCAGCTCTCTACAAGCATAAGTTTTCCAAAAAACTTTTTTTAGTATGGAGCAAGTGACGCTAACTACGATGTTTCGATTAAAGCTCCAAAGCGCTGAAAATTCATTAGCAAGTAGAAATTTATAGAGACTTTTTTGGACAAAGTTACAATTTCTTCGCTATCTTTCAAGGAATTGGCTCTTTTCAGCTTTTGGTCTCAAAATTGAGATGGTTTTGAACTGGTGCGACAACAAAAATGCCATCCTGCAGGGCCTTGATTTGCTCTATGAAATGCTGCCTCAAAAGCTCTCTAGTATTAAGAGTTCATGACTTGACGCGATTGAAATTTAAAATGGACGGAACTTATGAGAACGTGATAATTTCAGAATTTCATGTTCTGTTAAAAAATATGGTATATATGCCAGTTTCAGTAGGTCCCAAGATTGTTATCTGTTTATTAGTACAATCAAGCCAGTAAACAGGTCAGTGTTTCGAGAAAGTCGCCATTGTTTCTGGAAAGTAAGTCACTGAATTGGACGTTCCGAGGGTAAGTATATCCTTGGTGATATACTATAAGCGGCTGTCAGCCACCCTGATACTTAGTGTCAAGCCACTATATACTAAATTTATGATAAAATAAGGTTTCTTTTTAAAGTCAGACTCAGATCCGCACATTGATAAGAATGGGGCGAGTTCACTACTGATAGCCATCTTTTCCTCCGTTCGCTCAGTTTAGGACACTTGAACGTAACCCAGCAAGCCTCTATGGTTTTCCTTGCTGCAGTGTCGGTTTCTCGAAAGAAGAGCAAACGAGTTTGATTTGAAACTCGATATTTTGATGGAAACTTTAGCGTTATCGGAAACTTTAGCGTTACCCTTATAACGCAGATTGTGTGAGTGTGTTTTTCGGCAGAAGGTAAGCGTTTGCTTGTGCAGATTGGATAGCCTGCTTGTTTGATGCGGATTCCAAAGCGTCACTAGACAACACTTTTTCGGCGTTCGTAGCGTATCTCTAATGATTTAATATTCATTCGAATTGGGTGTACGGAAAAGAAATATGAAAGTATATTTTTATTACTTGATTTTCTATAGTAGCAGCGTGTTCTTTGCAAAGTAGATCTACATTGGAAAACAGTAAACAATCTGCTTAAGCGTTTTCCTTATGAAGTTGAAATCAGCTGAATGAGTATTGTGTAGTCAAGACATAGATCCATCTCCGCTTGTGTTGGACAAATTATAAAGATATTGTCGATATTTGTAGTAAAACTAAGTTTGAGCTGAGAAGTTGAGAAGGTTAAGAAGGTTCTATCTTCAAAATAAATGCTATTGCTGAAAGAGGTGCCAAAAGCTGTCTTATTGCGAGTCCCCTATTTCGCTTATAATGTCCTGACCATTTGGAAACATTTCAAACACTCTCTCAATAATGTCATGAATAGCTGTGTGTTGAAGTTATAGAAGTTGATACTGTTACCCTAGTCAGACAATAATTCGAAAAGCTTGTAAGGCATCAAAGTTCGAGGAATTTGTATATAGGGAAGTGGCATCAAAAGATACTATGGCGTCATTTCCGCTGATTCGAGCATTCTTCAAAACTCAAGCAGAGCCATATTGTAGTAACTGTATTGAAATTAGATTATATACCATGTTATTCTGTGTGTGGGGCCATGTTGTCCTTATGTGGATTTGATGACCCAGGGTTGAACAAGAGGTCAGACGCAAGTCTTTCAAACATGCCAGGGGTGGAGTATTCGGCTTTGACGCAGGCCTCCTTGTTAGCCACATCGAAGGATCGGACCAACGTAGATCAGACACTCTTGGGCTTTCCTTTAATCTGGGCTAGATTTTGGGTAACGCTGCCGTTAAAGGCACCTCCAACCTATGTTGAGTGTTTTAAGCTTTTGGTAGCACATGATAGTAGCCCCCTATCAACCCAATGCCTAAGTCGCGAAGCAAAGTGTCAATTTGGAAGCAAGAAAATTGCTTCGAAAAAATGTAAATGCACGAAGACCCCCTCCCCCCCCCCCCCCCACCGCCCCCCTCATCCATGACCGTCCACCCGGCGCGCCCACATCGCCGTTCCGGAAAGCCGGCCTGCGGATTCTTCGAAACGGGATTGTTGAGGTTTTCGCGCATTCTCAAATTCATATTTGGAATCATGGACATGAGAACGCCCCGGAACGATCAAAACATGGAAGTCAAGAAGCTTGTTTTTAAGGGGGTCAGGCACAAGGCTAACAAACTTATGCAGCTTGACCTTCGATAGTCTAGAGACAGGGCGTCAAAAGTGAAGGTTTTTTGAACATCTGATGCCATAAATAGTAAAGGCTGTTTAAAGATGATCAGAGAAGAGAAAATGACATAAACAGATATAAAAAGCAAAATAAACTACTGAAAACCGGATAAAAACGCTGCAATGGGGCTTGAAATCTTTTTTCGCTTCAGGACCAGCAATTCGCAACACTTGGTTTTGGTTTCTGATGCGTCCTTTCAATTTTTACCCACTCATTGAGGTTCCTGTTTTCTGGGACGTTGTCTGGATCGCTGCGCTTATTGTTCTGAGCAACAATCGCCCAAGCTGGAAAAAAATCGATGCGAAAGCACTGAAACAGAACAAGGTAAAGAAAAACGCACTTTTTACGTTTTTTCGCAAAAAATTCCACAATGATCGAAGAGATAAAGGCTGGGCGGTTGTCTGCATTATGAACAGAAGCAAGATCTATAGAATGCACGAAAAAACTGCGTGATAATAGTTAATTAGGAGAAAAACAAGAGATTTTCGAAAACAGGATTTTTGCCTGATTTCTCGTTCAAATCAAAAAATGTGGTTTTAAGAAGTTGTCAACACAAAAGTGGAGATCAAGTTCTTTGATATGATGTATAGCGTGCTGAAATTGGGTTTAGGGTAACGAGGTAGCGCGCAGCGCGCGGAGATGCAGACGAGCAGCGGAGGCAGACCAGAGCCGACGGGGCATTTGGCTCTGGTCGTAGATCTCCGCGGGCTCTCAACGAAACCCCGCAACATTATATATCATTCTGATCGCCATGACACGGCGAGGAAAACTGACAACGTCACAAGCTTTCAAAATCACTCATTAACGAGATAGACAGCGTTTTCGTGCGCGACTCTCTGTGCAAGATTTAAGCGCAGTTTCTCGTTCTTATTTGACTCCAATAGCTTTCCTAAACTTCTAATACTCAATTTTGTTCAAATGAGAGGTTGACTAAGAAATTTTATTCTGAATTCTGGCGAAAATCTTACAGAAACCTTTTTCAAAGGTAAAAAAGGCTATAAGAACGCAAATTCTCTGTTTCACTGAGATAAGCTAAAGGTATCATTCCCTATATTTGCTTCATTAACATACGTCCCGATATAGTCAACAAGATAATAACATCCAGGGCGAAGCCCGGATGACTTCTGTTTTTTTCCCAGTGAAGGTCGTGTCCCCTCATACTCCTTAAAGTGAAGGTTACCAGAGTACGTGGCTCTATGTATCGAGGGTATGAGCTTGACCTTTTAAGAGGTTGTTTCCGATCCATCAACTTTATCATCAAAGAAGCTTTGTAACCCTAGTTTGATTGTTTGATTCTCTAGCACCGACCTCGAAGACTCTACAGTAGACGTTTAAGCTTACCTCGACTTTTTTCGAATTGTGGTGTTTGGTAGAGTTGAAGTACTCAAGGTGAAGAACGCGGTTTGAAATTTTGGCAGCACTTCACTTTTGAAAGCGATATAAAGTCTAATCTCTACTTTAGACTGGTGAGGAGTTTCACTTCGTTACAAATACAAGAAAGCTGACTACTTTAACCTTCGTGAACAAAATGTTTCACGTTAGAAAATCCATGTTCTGAGACGTTGGGAAGCAGTAGAAAATGTGAAGGTGATATTCTGCAGAGTTCGTAGAGGTTACTTAACATGGCAATTGCGGAAATTTTACCCCGATTCACATACAAGCTTCTTTAGTGAACAGTATGTAGATGAAGAACTGAAACTAGTACATACTTTGTTGTTAGTGCAGCTAAACAATATCCTGTTCACGAAGTCATTCCTTCTTTGGAGATGTGATATCCATCAATTCAACACTGCTTTTTTCTACTCAATCGTAGTATTTCCCATTTTAAACAGATGATTACGACAACCTCCTGGTCGGGCACGCCTGATCTGGAGCTCAACCTGTAGATGAAGAATTGAAAGCAAAGGAAACATCATCACAAGAGCTAGCATATAATGGTGTGCCTTAAGTGTCAGAGTTTGGACAAAGGCAACTTCCGCCGAAACGTCGACCTGTTAACTGGCATGATTGTACAAATAAAAGGATAACAAAGGATAACAATCATGGAAACGCTTGCTGAAAATTAGCATCCAAAATATAAAATGCCAAGATTATGATGGTATTTATTTTGTGGTGAGACCCTTCCCAAATTCTGCAAAAAGCTCCAATGTATGTCAGTCTTTAAAAATCGAACCCACTCTTATATTTAATCAATCTGTTAGGAGGCTGACATTTAGAAGCTAGTCACAATTTTTTTCTGTTTTTTTTTTTGTAAAATTCAGCTATTTGTAAACATTAAAGACCTTCTGCCGTTACTGGGCTGTGCAAAGCAGTTAGTCCATACGTGGATTTTTTCGACATTGATGTAAACCTTTGTAATTCAAATTGTGTCTAGCTACCTGCGCTCTTTATAAAAGCTAAGACAGCACTGATTACTAATGACGAAGATTTGCACTGTTAAACTGCCCAAAGAGTCACGGCAAACATCACAAAAACTGCATGGAACAGAGAGAAAATGCGAATGCAATGTTGAAAAGGTAATAAAATTTGAGTGAAGGATTAAATTGTTTAGCGATCAGCTAGTTTTGGTGATCGAAGAACCGACAAAACTTTTGCAACAACCTTCAATAAAGCAAAAGCTTGTCGGGTGGTTCGTAGCCTGATTAAGTTGACACTTTGTAAAAAAAACATTTCAAAATCTGCGGGGTTTTGGTTGTTTTTCGTGTGTGCACAACAAGCTACTCCATCATTTTTACTGAGTTCTGGCACCAATATATTAGATCGATTGTCGACAAAAGTTTTGTTAACTTTTGGAATAACTGCAAATTCCGTATGGTAAAGATAAGCACTGCAAAATGTATCAGATGCAAAAATTCTTCCTCTTTTAGCTATGATAATAGTGTGACTGGTGATGAGAGTGTTGAGATAATCGTTGATTACAATCCTTCGTTCTCATTAAGTCCAACTTTTGCTACACTTTAGTTTTTTTTTGAGACTTTTGGCACATTGATAAACAGCAGGTGGAGCAAGCTTCTCGCCTGCTAGAGCATTTGCTCTTTTTGCCATCATATATATATAGGGTGTCCGTAAAGTATGTATACACTGTTTAATCGTTAATATCTTTCTTTCCTGCCAGAGTATACACTCTGGCAGGGCCTTCCAAGCTGTGAAGGAGTTCGACGTTTCCGGTTTCGGCCGGATGCCTAGCTAAGTGCCGGCCAGGCCAGATCCACGCCGTCTGGTTTTCAGGTCGCTGGGCAGTTCTCCCCGCTCCAAGCTCGGGGTCAGCGATCGCCCCGTGGAAATCAAGAGTTGGCCTAGTAAGTCTGCTCTTGTAGGGGAAAAATATCATTACTGTACCAGTTAGAAGAATAGAAAGAAACCTTGCACTCCAATCCCGCCTACGGCGCCGGGTGGTAGCAAGACTGATGTCAGGGTCCTCAGGGCGCCTTTTGGATTGGACAAAAACGACACGTCTGCCCGGACGACACGCCACGGAGACTGCCTCATGCTCTGCACCTACAACGCCAGGACAGTCTCCACAAACGCCGACCTCCATGCTCTTCTCGACGCTGCAGAGCACATCAAGTACCACATCATCGCTCTGCAGGAAACGAAGTCCAGGAAGAAGGACGTGCGACAGATGAATGATGGGACGCTCATCATTCGTGGTGAGAAGGTTCCATCACGAAACGTGGGAGGCGTTGGCTTTGTCGTTCACCCATCTATCGTCCATCTTGTCGATTCGCACGAGATCCTATCACCCCGACTAGCCATCCTACGACTACGCCCTCCACATCAGAAGACCATCAGCATCATCAACTGCTACTCTTCAACATCAGCAGCTGACGACTCAGAACTAGATGCTTACTACAAAGACGTGGAACAGGTCGTCCGCAACGAGAGGTCCTTCTACAAGTTCTGGGCGACTTCAACGCAAAGATCGGAATGCTACTAGAAGAGGAATATAGGATCGGAAAGTTTGGATATGGTATCCGGAACGAAAACGGCAACCGTCTCGCTGGGCTTCTCTCCGCCGCACGACTCTTCTATGGAAATTCCATCTTCATGAAGAAAGAACATCGCCGGTGGATTTGAGAACCGTTCAACGGAACGACTCATGCGGAAATCGACCACATTCTCACCAACCGAAGGTGGAGCTTGCTCAACGTCTCAGTAGTTCCGTCCTTCTGCAGTGGCTCCGATTACCGTCTTCTTCGAACGAAGATACGACTCAGTCGAAAGCTGGAAAAGAAAGTCTGTTACAGTCCCTCAAGAAGGAAGGAAATTTTTTATGACGGTAACAGGCTGGAAGAGCTCATATCACGTCGTGACTGGCCCATCGAGGAGGACCCAACGTACGACTACGACCGGCTTCTAAAAGGATTGCGAGCCTGTGGAGAGTGCGCCTCAGTGACTTCTGAGAAGAACTTGGAACGTATTTCGAAGACCACCAAGGAATTGCTCGAAAGAAGAAGATTTCTGAAACAAGATCCGAATGCAACCCAACTCGAGCGACTGATAGCCAACGCCAGTTGCAGCACAGCTATGCAGGAGGATCTCAGGAAGTACAGGCAAGCTAGTATATTGGAAGCAGCCGAAGGAAGACGAAGTCTTAAGAAATGCCGAAGGGACCTCTGTGAATATCACGTACCGCTGGCTGCACTATTGAACGAAGACGGGACTCCGACTTCTTCCCGATACAAGATGGAATCTATCGCGAAGAACTTCTATACCAACCTCTTCCGCTCATCAACACCCGTGCAAATGCTGCTGTTACCACTGGAGAAGTACCACCACGAATTCTACCTGCTGAAGTGCGTATCGCGATACAGACCATGAAGACGTCCACGGCTCCAGGACCAGATCATCTTTCCGTCGAACTTCTGCGAGCCGAAGGACACCGTCTACACGAGATTCTAGCGTCGCACCTGACATCTTACCTTTAGAAGGAGAGGATTCCCGACCAGTGGAGAACGTCAAGAACCGTCCTTCTTTTTAAGAAGGGTGAACGGGAAGATCTTCGAAATTACCGTCCAATATGCCCGCTGAGTTTACTGTACAAGCTTTTCACGAAGATTATCCTCGCTCGCATGTCAAGGACACTGGATGAAGCCCAACCCCAAGAACAAGCTGGATTTCGCAAAGGATTCAGCTGCATGGACCACATCCAGACCGTTTCGAGGGTCATAGAGGTCTGCCGGGAGTACCGAATGCCTCTCGTCCTAACCTTCGTCGACTACGAGAAAACCTTCGACAGCGTTGAAACCAACGCCATCCTGTCAGCGCTAGTCGATCAAGGAGTGGACCCAGCTTACGTGAGGACGTTAGCCGACTGTTACAAGAACTGTACAACGACGATGCAGCTATTCCATCGCCCCCTGACCATCCCAATTGGGAAGGGGGTTCGACAAGGCGACACAATTTCGCCGAAGCTGTTCACCGCGGCCTTGCAGTGGGTGATGAAGTTACTAGACTGGGAAGAGAGAGGCATAAGAGTTGATGGGAGATTCCTATCCAACCTTCGTTTTGCGGATGACATCGTCCTTTTCTCGAGCAGTATCACTGAAGCAGAGGCGATGCTGAAGGAACTAAACGAAGTAGGGAAGAAGATCTGACTGCGAATAAATTGGAAGAAGACTCAGTTCATAAGAACGCCCTTTGCGAAGATGCAGAAATGGTGGAAGGCACCCCTATCATGGAGACGTCTTCTTACGTGTATCTCGGACGTTCGATAAACATGGAGAACGACTAAAGGGAAGAACTTAACAGGAGAAGAAGAGCAGCCTGGGCCGCCTTCGGGCCTCTGAAGGAAGCCACAGACCAACTGACGAACCCGGAGCTTCGTGCCCACCTGTTCGACTCAACTGTTCTCCCAGCGCTCTGCTACGAAGGTGAGACTTGGGCCGACACCGTAGCCACGTCGAAAGCTTCAAGGACCACCCACAGAGCGCTCGAGCGCAGTCTTCTGAAGATGACCCGACACAAGCAACATCTAGTCGGACTTCGCAGCACGGATATGAGAAGAATGTCCCGTCTTCGTGACCCAGCGGAATACGTTGCGAAAGCGAAACACCGATGGGCCGGTCACATAATGAGAAGAACGGACGATAGATGGACACTAAGAACATCTGAGTGGATTCCTCGCGAAGCCAAACGTCCTCGAGGAAGACCACCGAGAGATGGGCAGACATGTTCGTGGAACGGATGGACCAGCTGAGAAATCAGCTGGATACGATTCTCGCCCCTGGAACTCGTGGACGCAGCCACCGACGACGACCAAGAAGATCGTGGATGTCCGAAGCGAGGGACAGGGATCAATGGCAACTTCTGTACTGGGGCCCGCACGTCACGTGAGGACGGGCCATCTAAGTATCTAAGTAAGTAGTATCTTTCTTTCCAACAAATCTTTTGCCTTGCTTCAGGTACCATTTTGTAGAGCTGGCTTCAACTTAGATTTACATATGGGGCGAATCACCGATCGCTCTTCATTACTGTAGGATTACGGTAGAAACTTGTAACATATGATGTCAATGTGGGAAAAAGCTGCCGTTTCAAAATTTTTCAAAAAAATGTGATAACTTGTGTAATAGAACTTTTATGGACACTGAGTTCAATACTCAACTATTCACAAGATTGTGAAGCTTTCTAAACGGTGTAACCGCACTTTTGAGGAACATTGAAAAAATGGCCGCTACCTTTTACCTGACATAACTCTTCAATGAAGCATCATAATAAGTTGGGAACTTTACATTTAAATTCAGCAACTCTAACTAGCCTAGTGTAAATGTTTTCAGGCTGTTCTGTTTCCTTCCTGAGGCAAAATATGGCCTCTCATTGCTCAAAACCCTCTTTGAAGTTTCCACCGTAATCCTACAGTAATGAAGAGAGATGGGTGACTCTTTCTATACTGTAAATCTAAGTTGAAGCCAGCTCTACAAAATGATACCTGAAGCAATGCAAATGACTTGTTGGGAAGGAAGATATTAATGACCAAACAGTGTATACATACTTTACGGACACCCTGTATATATAGAATTGAATGCCTGTCTGTATGTATATCTGTAGGTATGTTCCGAATAAAAAATTTCATTTCTCAACCGATTCGGACCAAACTTGGCATGCACACACTTCGGGGCGGGGCGGGTGTCATAGGCCACCTTTCGTCACCGATCGATATCGATTTTATCAATTTTTATCGATTTTTTGCAAAGTTTAACCTACGAGGCTGGGAGTTGGCACAGGGAGGTAATCGAGCAGGCTGATTTCTAAAACAGCGGGAATAGGGAAATGGCATGTAGCGTGGTCACAGGGAAAGGCTGTACAAAGATACAGATGAGAGTTTACCATAGTGTTCGACAGGGCCGTGTGGAGCTGGGCAAGCCAGCTAGTTTTTTTTAATAATTGAGCCTTGGGAAAATCGCATTGTTTGCATCAAACACTGCAAAATCTCAAGGATGTGAGATTTCAACACTGATAATATTACTGACCTCAAGTAAACGAGCGTATTTCGCTTTGAAATATAGAGATTCAAAACCTTAAGGTACTTTAGTGCATCTTTGAAAATAGGAAATACAGTAGTCTTTCCCATAAATTTAGTGTCTTTCCAAGACAGAGAAAGGTTAGAGAAATTCTAGAAGACACAAACGGAGCTACAAAACGTTGCTCAGGTTGACAAAAGGATTGTTCTATCTGCTGACAATCAAGATTTTCCCCAAATGTCTCAGCTAAATATTTCGAAATTTAGCAAAAATTAGACATGGTGATAACGAAGGATTGTAGATTTAGCAGTTATCTCAGCAACCTACCTCTCAAGAAATTACAGTGCGGCAGCTGAAAAAGAAATACTGCGATAGGTTACAGCTTGAAAAGTCTGCTCTTTACTGGACGGAATTAGCGGGTTATTTCGATTATCTGACAAAACTTTTAAACTTACCTTACAAATGCATTTTTAGCAAAGGCTATCAGGGACTCTCACTGTTCAGCGATTCTAGTAGTGAAGCCTCTTACAATCGTCGGCCGCCTCAACGTGGCATGAGGGGTAAGGCTGGTGTCGAACTTCGATGCACAGCCGAGCGTATACCCTGGCAAGGCCTCCCAAGCTATGAAGGAGTTCGACGTTTCCGGTTTCGCCTAACTAAGAGCCTACCAGACCAGATCCTCCTCCGCCTGGTTTCCCGGTCGCTAGGCGGCTCCCTTCGCTCCACACCCGGGCCAGCGATCGCTCCTTGGAAAACAAGAGTAGACTTAATAAGTCTGCTCTTGTAAGGAAAAACTTCATTTACACCGTCAGCAAGAAGAAGTGTAATAAACTGTTTACCAAATCCCGCCTAGGCGCCGGGTGGTAGCAAGACCGATGTCAGGGTCCTCGGGGCCTTTTTTTGGATTGGACAAAAACGACACGTCTGCCCGGACGACACGCCACGGAGACTGCCTCATGCTCTGCACCTACAACGCCAGGACAGTCTCCACAAACGCCGATTTCCACGCTCTTCTCGACGCTGCAGAACACAGCAAATACCTCGCCCAGGGTCCGGCACAGATTGTATGGAAACGAGCTCGATTTCGTTTTTGGGGCGAGAAAGCAGAGGGGGTTTCGTTTTCGTGGCCGAAAAGACGCAAAAAATTGCGACGTTTTTTTAGTCGGCGTTTCGTTTTTTAAGGTTTTTTCACAGATATGGTTTGAGGTCAAACGGGACTTCGTAATTTTGGCGAACGTCAAGGGGGACTTCGTTTTCAGAAAGCCGAGAAACGGACTCATGCCGGGCCCTGACCTCGCCGCTCTGCAGAAAGGGAGCAGGAAGAAGTGCGTGCGAAAGATAAGTGAGGGGCCCTCATCATTCTTTATGAAAGCTCCTGGTTGATTTGTTCAGCAGAGTCCAATATTGCTACAAATATTTATTCCGCAGTGTAGAAACTGACGTTTCAAAATCATTTTCTTTGAAGTCGAAAAGTTGAAGACACGTAAGGTAGGTGCCAGAGTAGACGAATATTTTGTTCAGGTTGGGGTCCCGCACAGAATGGACGTCACTCATCATGCTGGCCTCAATCCAAGTGACGTCACTTCTGCGCGAGACCCCAACTTGAACAAAATATGCGCTTACTCTGTCACCTACCTAAGTGAAGTATCAAATATCTTGTCGACCACAGAAAAAGCCCAATCCCCTACGAAAACAACAGTATCAACCAAAACGCAAGATTAAGCCAGGACTCACCCAACAGATAATAGATTTGGTAAGTGCAGACCACTTATGCTAAAATCTGTACTGCATTCCTTTTATACTTATCTACTAGCGACCCGGTCCTGACCTGACCTCATTGTTCAAAAGTCACAAAGGCTCTGATATGGTGATAGCTTGTTGTCTTTGGCTACATTCGAGAGAGGGCTTCTTGTTAATTTTGAATTTTGGGCAGCTTTAAGTGCCTTGCGCGCTGAGATCTCGGGTTCACACGCGGGGATTCGAACCTGTACGTTTCCCCCCGCGTCGTCATGGCTAAGCCTGCGATGGCTTAACGGAGTAGCTACATTGTCCTTGCAAAGACCATCTAGGTATTCCTTGATGCGCTTGCATAGGGGACAGCCCCCCCTCGCCGATATACGTATTTCCACATGCTGTACGCGTGATACATAGACAATACCTGACACTTGCAAGTCTCCCTTTTTGTCAAACGGACGAATACACAATTAGGAGTTGCACAGAAACAATTTCACTCGCGAATTCTTACAAGGTTTGCCGGAGGAATGTCGATGATTTTTACACTGTCGTTGAGGAGGTTCGCCTGATGGAGCATCCTGCGAACAGCCCTACTAAACTCTTCTGAGATTATGATGGACAAAATGGGATTTTCAGTTTCTGATTTAAGCGGACGATGGACCCGTATCTGTGGGAGCGATGAGTTTCTATGCTGTACACATTGGATCTTGCTACGGACGGATAAGGCTTGCATGCTAATACTGGGGCTTCCACCTTGGATATGAAATAATCGCTAAGTCGGCGCTAGTCTTTGTCCCATAGTTAGACTTTTTGTACAAACTTCGTAGTTCGTATGGTGTTTTCTCCTTCAGAGTGTGCAAACTCATCACATCCATGTAGTTTTATTAGGTTGGAAACTAAGTTTTGCAGCTCATTCAATAACTTTCCTCTCACTTGATGTGGCGCATTCAAATTTTTGCTGGCTATGACGTAAGCTACATGCACAGCTGCTGTTCTACAAATTTCGACGCCGCACTGAGGGTTACGTTAGTTATATGGTATAAAGAGAAAAATTATAAAATGCGATAGATTTGGCCGAAATTTGGCATAGGGGGTTATCCGACATTCTGGTCCCAAAAACGATACTGAAGTTGTTGATAAGGGTTTTTTGTAAGATTATGCAGGTGTACGATATAGATCTCATACTAAACAAGGAAAAAAGCTCTTTTAACAAATGATTTTGATATTCGTGCTCAGCAGGTTAAAAAACCAATATTTGAAGGCTCGGGAATTTTTGTAATTTTGACTCCTTAGTCATTGACGGTTACCCCAGCAGCTTTGCGTACAGCGACTCGTTTGCATTTGTGAGGGCGCTAAATCATAACTTGTTCCTAAATTTCATTTCTTTCTTGGTAAGCCAAATGAGTCAACCTCTACAAACAATTCGTACAAGCTCCGAATTGTTGCGCATGGTCTAGACCGCTAACAGCTTCATTTTGGCTTATAACCCCAAAAATTTCCAAAAACCAATTGTTTCGAAAAATGCGTGGAAATTTTCTAATTCGTTTTTAAGACTCAAACAGTTCTGGGGAACTTCAGCTAACATTACGCTCAACAAACTGCCAAAGTTTGAGTGCCCCATATCCAAGAAGAACTAACAAGGGAAGCGTGTGTAGCCGAAGTGGCCTTTCCAGATGATACCCCTACTGTTATGAAGAGCATTAATCGGTGATTTCAAACCTGCCTTCCAAATCTGCCAAGTTCTTCTGGAACGCCGAGTTATGGGCGTTATTCAGGTCAAAAAACTGAACGCAAAACTGGAACGAAATTGCCCATATTTGCTTAAATGGCCCAGTGTCAAGTATCAGAGCCCTTTGTGCAATGAATAAATTTTATCTAATATCCTAACACTTAACTTTGCATTATCTGAGCGCTGTAAAGATTGCAATAATCAATTTTACTTTAATTACATTCACTACATTCATTTTTCGTTCCAAAAAACGGTCATAACTCGGCGTCCAGAGCCGCTTGACAAATTTGAAAGTCAGATTTGAAATTAGCGTGCAATACTCTTCATAGCAGCATGCATCTTATCTGAAAAGGCCACTTCGACTAAACGGTTTCCTTCTAAGCTATGAAAGCAGTTGCAAAACTTAGTTTTCAGCCTAATATAATAATACCATCGTTTGATTCCCAAATTTGAGGTGCGCTCGTGTCCAACCGCTCAAGACCTGCTGCATTTCAATTCATTTTATTGCTCATATTGTGGTCCAACTCACTATAAACTTGCGTTGACCGAATTGTGAAGGTACCCATTAATGCAAAGAAAAGAACTTCGCTTTGCTTGCGATATTACTATGCTTGAACAATAGGGATTTACTCGCACGCTTGCACAGCTCTTCTATTAGGGTGAACGGTAAAAAATGGGACAGCTTGATTTTTATTACATTTTGAAATTTTTTGTTCTCACCAACAACTAGCAGGCTGCAACTCAAACGTCGCTTACATAACCGACCTTCGCCTATTATTCTGGTTACGCGTTACCGCTCCTCTCTCATATCCGTACGCGTGGCGTCCTGAAGAACTCCGACAGGGTTTTTGGAACAATTCTCAATCTTGCGCTGCTATACCGTAAAGTCGTAAAGCAATTGACATACCATTCGAAAGAGCTTTTCATGCACTTTCAAACGATATGTTAAATGCCTAAAATTTCTTTTCAATTTTAGCAAAAAAGCGAAAAAACCTGAAAAATAGCTAATTTTGGCGCAATAAAAAACAAAAAAATTATGTTTTGCCCTATATTTTCCGAAAATAGATAAAATCTGAGACAAGCTGCACATGGATGGATAGAGCGTAAAAAGCTCTATCAGATGACACATAGAAAACATGCGTTCACTTGGAAGGAATTGAATAAGGCGTATCTTCGTTCTCGAAGCTGCTAATGGCCATATCTCCTGACTTTGGAAGTTGAGGCCACTAAGCCGTCGTGGGTTTGGTGATCGTCCCACCACCCACTTCAGCAGTGGTACTTTGGGTGGTCTCACATGTTTCACCGCGCAGATACTGCTCAAAGTTCATAATTTGTCGAAGTGATTAACTCTGCATTTCAGCAAGTGTAAAAATTATTAATTATGTAAATGACCTTATATAGATATAATCTGAAAGAGAATAACATATTCTAACATCTATCAAAATTGGAATGTCTAATCACTTCTCTTTCTTGAGAAACCACCAGTTATTTCGTAAGTGTCCCATTTTTTACCGTTCACCCTAATATTAGCATTTACACCATAAACAACAATAAAGGCCTACAAGTACTCGTGACAAAAGGATTTATGTGAACTGAACTGGCTATAAAAGCCGGCTCAGCTCTCTTAGAGGATAAAACAAGGAGGTGTAGGAGCTCAACGCGAACGAAGCAAGGAGATTGCGATGGATATAGTACATGCGAGAAATATACAGATTTCCTAAAAATTTCAGTAACCAAGTTAACGAAAGCCTTCGACAAGATGCCACCGACGAAGCAGAGGATCGAAGACAAGTACGTAAAGAACGTACAGGGAACGATAATGAAGTGCATGCGCACGGGTCCCAATTGAAAGTGGCAGACTGACATCACAGGAAGCACGCACAAACTGGGACTGACGCTGTAAGCTCTCGAGCCGTCAGCAAACATCCAGTTATACCCATACCTACATTCACGGAAAAAATGGAAATTGGGCAACTTTTGGGCTTTGTTGAAGCTAATGTACATGTACACGACCACGAGCTAAGGGACCAAATTTAACCATCTGCTTTCTTCTTTGAATGGAGAGGCAAAGCAAGTAATAACTCGGTTCTTCGTTTCGGCGAATAACTACGAAAATGCCATTTAGCGCTTCGCCAAACGATACGGAGATAAAATACAGGGTGTACGTAAAGTATGTATACACTGTTTGATAGTTGATATCTCTTTTCCCAAAAAGTCTTTTGCCTTGCTTCAGGTATCATTTTGTAGAGCTGGCTTTAACTTAGATTTACAGTATAGAAAGAGTCACCCATCTCTCTTCATTACTGTAGGATTACGGTGGAAACTTCAAAGAGGGTTTTGAGCCATGAAAGGCCATATTTTGCCTCAGAAAGGAAACAAAACGGTCTGAAAGACTTTTACACTAGGCTAATTAGAGTTGCTGATTCTAATTGTAAAGTTCCAACTTATTATGATGCTTCATATGCCAGGTAAGAGGTAGCTGCCATTTTTTCAATGTTCTTAAAAAGTGCGGTTACACCGTTTAGATCGCAATCTTGTGAATAGTTGAGTATTGAACTCAGCGTCCATAAAAATCCTATCACATTTTCACATTTTTTTAAAAATTTTACGGCAGCTTTTTCCACAACCATGTGTTCCAAGTTTCTACCGTAATCCTACAGTAATGAAGAGAGATGGGTGATTCGTTCTATACTGCAAATCTAAGTTGAAGCCAGCTCTACAAAATGGTACCTGAAGCAAGGCAAAAGACTTTTTGGGAAAAGAGATATCAATGAAACAGCAGTGGCGTACCGAGGCCCCCCCCCGAGAATGGGTCGCGAAATTTTTGAAAGTTACTTATATGGGTTATAAAAATTTGCAAGTGACTTGTTTATACTTGTAAATAATTAAAATAATTTTTAAAAATTTTCAAAAATTTACATTAGTCTTGTAAAAAAAATTTTTTCGGGGGCGTGGCTGACGGGGTTGGGGATCCTCGAAAATTTTGAGAAGCACCCTTAAAATTCTTTCGGAGTGCGTGGCTAACGCCACGCACCTTCATTCGAAAAAATTTTTTGTCGCCTCCCCCCGAGCGGAAATCCTGGATACGCCACTGTCAAATAGTGTATACCTACTTTACGGACACCCTATATATAGTACGACAGCTAAACAGAAATCTGAAGAGCTATTCAGCAAAAGGATCAAGCACATTGGAGAAGACAGTTGTGGGATAAGCTAGCAGCAACAGTCAATCAGTTGGAAGAACACGAGAACACCTGAACAACGCACTAAGAATCGACACTTTAATGGAGAACTTTTATGTGCGCATACGAACAAAAGCAATGAACAAACATTGAAGAGTGAAAAGGGAAATAACCAAGAATGGACACTGAACCAATGGTTGCATGACGAAGTCATCTCACAAGAGAGGAACAGCTAAACGACAGACTTTCGGCGAAATCGCGGCAGATCAGAACTGCGCCACCGACAAACGCAAGAAGAGGCAAATTGTGCGAATGCTGTGGGCGAGGGACAAACGTGGAAAACCTGCCCGCAAATTTTCACAGCAACGCAATCGCATAGGTGGTTCAGTGGTAGAATGCTCGCCTGCGACGCGGGCGGCCCGGGTTCGATTCCCGGCCGATGCACCATGTCGCGGATTGGGCCCAGCTCCCAACGTCAGTGGTAACGTGCTCTCCTGCATCGGCGAGGGGAGCTGAGGACGCCATCCGTGATACAAAGCAACGACACATGTGGAAGGGTAGCTAGCTTGCGCCATGCTCTTATGGCCTGCCAAACACGGATACGCTCTACATCTTAGAGGCCCTAGGCTACCAACCTAACCCCCCAATCTCAACTGCCAGCTTCTCAAGCCTCCCACACACTATTGGCACTGGAAGACTTGCCAATAGACTTGACCTGGAAGACTTTCTTGCTGAGTCCAATATCTAAATTTGGATCAAACAATTACACACTAGCATCATGCTTTAGCGGGACTGCCAAAAGTGCAACAGAAACATCATTCCACAATATACTCAGGAAAAAGACCTAGAGAAGTGACGCGAAGCAGACCACTGCACTGACAGCAGGAGAAGCCATACACAGCGAAAATACCCAGAAATCAGCTGGGTACACCTGGAAGACCTCGCATTTCTTTAGCACAGCTTGTGAAACGGAGGAAGTTGGACAAGAAGCTCGACGCAACACTGGAAACAACGGACAATTTCGAAGAAAGAAATCCGTCGGAGTATTGTGCTTAGAGAAAAGGTTCTTACTATTAACTTGTCAAATTTCTCTTTGGATAATGATTACAAGGAAGACTGTAGTACCTATAGGCAAACCTCCCGTGGATGGATGAATGAGCTGAAGAGGCAAGCCGGTTTGAACAATGCAGTCTTCAGCTAGGAGACTAGTCCGAGAGGTTTCCTCCAACTTCATCGCGCTGTGGTGCGATATCTGCCTTAGGGGCAAGGTTATTATCAGTATTTATATTATTTTGAACAGCAAAAATTCTATAATAAACTGATAAAAAGCGAATGAACAAATTTGCACAGAGTAGAGTTTAAAGGAAAACGGTCATGAAACTTAGCTCCTTGAAAAAACCAAAAGTCGAAATAATTCTAGATGCAAAAAAGTGTTTAGTTATCAAAATCTGTTAAAATTAATATTTCAAGACTTGAATGTTAAGCGAGCTGAATAAGCCAAGGTAGGTCAAATAAGTGGGCCGAAGTAGATCAAAAATTGACTAGGACACTAATAAAAAGTGGAAGTATATCTCATTCGCTGATAGAAAGGAGAACAGTGTAATTTGTAGAGAAAGTTCCTCGGCAGTTTTGAAAATTTCATTTTCAGAATTTTTTGCAAAATTTCATTTTCAGAAACTCTACTCTGTGCAAATTTGTTCTGCTTTTTATCAGTGAACTAGCTGGCTTACCCGGCTCCGCCGTATCCGGACCAAACTTGGCACACATACACTTCGGGCCCCGGCGGGTGTCACAGTCCAATTTTCGTTATCGATCGATGTCGATTTTATCGATTTTTTGCAAAATTTGAGCTAGGGGGGGGGGGTGATCAGCATGCTCGATTACACCCCCTGCCAAATTCCAGCCCACTAGCTCAAATTTTGCAAAAAAATCGATAAAATCGATAAAAGTAATGCACGATTTTAAAAACTAATATTGTATTCGGAATCCCCATGCTCACTTACCCCCCTGTGCCAACTCCAAGCCCCGTAGCTCAAATTTTGCAAAAAATCGATAAAATCGATATCGATCGATGACGAAAAGTAGCCTATGACACCCGCCGGGGCCCGTAGTGTATGTGTGCCAAGTTTGGTCCGGATCGGTTCAGAAATGGAATTTTCTATTCGGAACATACGTACACACCAGTGGCGTACCGAGTTAATAATTTTTAAAAATTTTGAAAAATTCGAAATAGCTGTGTAAAAAAATTTTTTTCGGGGGCGTGGCTGACGCCACCTTTTTCCAGATTTTAGGGGTCTGGGATCCTAAAAAATTTTGGGAAGCACCCCCAAAATTTTTTCGGAGTGCGTGGCTAACGCCACGCACCTTCTTTAGAAAAAAATTTTTGTCGCGCCCCCCCCCCCCCCCCGAGCCGAAATCCTGGGTACGCCACTGGTACACACATACAGACAGACATACAGACAGACATACAGACATACAGACAGACAAACAGACATTCAGCTTTATATATAAGATTATAAAATTTTTGTTGTTCAAAATGATAAAAATACTGATAATAGCGCTGCCCCTGAAGCAGATATCGCACAACAGCGCGACGAGGTTTACTGTTCGAAAGAAGCTTATTGTCGAAGTATTCTGACACTTGCCGCTGATTCATTCAAGGTCTAGAAGGCTGTTACAATCAGATTTATACCAGTCCCTAGTTCATTTTCGGATTCCAAAACAGCTCATAACTTTTCTCTGAAGACGCTCAGCAGATATGAAAAGCAAATTTACTACCGGCGTTATAACCTCTCGTTAACGATATGCAGTTGCAGTGGCCGGCCACTTCGACTTCGTGTCCCTCCCTTGTTAGAACGATAAGGCTTCGAATACCACTGATTGATGACAGGACCATTGATTGAAACCAGCAAACCAAAACCATGCGCAAGTAGACTTTATCATAAACACAAATAACAACAATAAACACAGATAGAGTGAATAACAAAATTATGTTACTAAATGACAAATTACAAGTAGGAATGGTATGACTGAAAGAAGGCAAAAATATTAGGTCGTGTAATGAGTTTTGTCCCTTCTTTTGTTTTAGTTTTTTCTTGACAACATTGGCTATATTTGAGACAAAATGTATACGCTTTCTAAAGCCTCTAAGTCTGCTTTGCAGGCTCATATGCATCACTCCCCAATATAGCAGAAAATTAAAGAGGATTTTTATCTTTGAAACAAAAAATCCAAAGAGCCGAAAAAACAATTTTCGACATCTTTTTTTCTCCAAATTCTTCTGAATTTTTATTGATAAAACTTACTGAACAAGCTTGACAACAACCAAAACATATTCTATCATTGTTTGCGCATGTTCCCTCCTTCTACCGGCTATTTAATGACATTTTTTGAAAAGTCGACAAGGAAAGACTTTGTCACGGAGATGTTCGCCGTCTCGCGTATCCAAGCTGTGCGGCTCCCAAAATTCAAATTTTATTTAACCTACGAATTCGATAACTTCGAAGCCACAAACCATCCCCCTGTCTCTTCTGGATGATCCGCCTACCGTCTTCCCTGAGGGTGCTTCAGATGATGCGCAACACCAAAGTTGAAAAAGCGTTAGAAAGAAGATTTTTCTAAAGTCTACAGAGATGATATTTGGAAAGTTTCAGCACTCCTGAAGCGCAATAGAAACTAGAGCATTCTTTGCTTACGTGTAGCAAATTCTTCGAGCTATTCGTAGCCATTCTGACTAATTAGGAAGGCGACGTAACGTAGTTGTCGAAAATGGACAATTCCCTGTTTGACTTCCAATTTTGAAGTAGTAAAACTTTTGCAAGTCATCATGTAGAAAACCGAAATGAAAGTTTCAGTAAAGAAGGCTTAGGCTTTCAAATGCATATAAACAATTTACAGAACATCGCGCAAAATACTGAGAAAAAATCGAAAGAAAAATGGGACAGAACTTCTTACTCAATCCAATATATGAGTGAGATACTAAAGCAACTGGGCAAAGTCGTACATGTGAATAACTCTTACTGCGCACTGTCGGCTACTTACATGCATGAGAGCGCATCATCAAGACACAGCTGCGCGCGACATCCTACTGATAAATAGAAAACATGAGCAATCCACTCCTGATGCTAACTCTGCAATCATCTTATAGCAAAAACAATGAGAGCTTCTGAACTCATCGATACTGTCAACTGGCAAGGTATTACTAAATTACATGGATGTTACAATACCAGGCGACTCGATGCTTTCGATATGCCAATTTAGCCAGTGCATAGAATAATCGACAGAGGACTCTTATGATCGAGAGCACACATGCACTGGAAGCAGGCACAAAAGTATTATCGACTGTTACCATCAATGCTGTGCCCCTAGCAACCTTCCTCACAATAGAAATGTCTGCGCCAAATGCGTGAGGTCCGCTACATTGATCTCGGAAAACAGTTTGGTTTATCTTTCTAGACTCCTCGTCGCCATGTTCAAGTTGCGAGTATAGTGTAAAATGCCTGAGATCTCCAATGCAGCCTGCGCTTTTCCGCATTGCACCGTGCAGTCCCTGTGAACTGTGCTTTATCAGCGATAAACTAATGTTACTTCCCGTTCCCTCCTCACTGCATGGATGATAAAAGGATGTTCTCGCATTGAACTTCGCCTTTTGTTGCAGCTAACGAGGCTAAGCACTTGAGCAGTGCTCTTGCGCCTTTCGCACAACTGTAGAATCCTTTGCTGTGCATGTTCGCATTGGAGCACTAGCGTCGGATCTCGAAGACAGGGTGCGAACATTGCCTCTCAATCGGAGAATAAATTCAATTGTTGGCATCTGTGGTAAATGTAAACCCCGGCCACGTTCCCATATGTACCTCCGCGCTGCGCACGCAGCGCATGTCTTCAGTTCGCTTTTCTCCCGCCTTTAGTGGTTTTTATGCGTTTTTCTATCTTTACTGACTTTGTTTTTTTTGTAATCTCTTTATTTTAGGGTTAGGCGACCTACGACAGCTGATGTCTAAAAGCTTTTAGAAGCCTTAGAGGTTCTGAGGAGCATCTATCTCAAAAAGTTCTTTTTTTTCTCGGTAGTGAAGATTAAGTGCATTTTAGGGAGAGCTATCTGCAAAGGTTTCTATCACGTACCTAGCCTTTCTCTCCGAATGAGTTTGTTTTGTATGAGTGCTTTTATTTCCTTTTCAATGCGGCATTGAAACTTCTTCTTGTACAATTACGCTCTCGAGCCTACACTTCTCAGGTTTATGAAGACTACCGAAGGAAAACGTTTTATAAATGCTCCTCTCTCTGTAACTTCTATGATTTTCACCCACTATTAGTAATATCATACAATTATTCTTGAGATTGACTAGAAACTAAGTGTTAGTGAAAGTTGTGATAGTTCTCTTTTGCTTAGACTTTCCTCGAACTGAGATTAGATTGTTTCCACTTCTTGGTTCTCTCCTATCTTCGCGGAAAATGTTTTTTTAGTTTACAAGTGAGATGAGAAGCGTAAACAGAGCGCGCGATGCGTATGCGCCGCGAAGGCACCTATGGGGAGCTGGCCGGGGCCCCCACTCTATATACGATCTTTGATCCTTTTGTCAATGATGAAATCGAAGTTAGCTCGTATAACCGGCAATCGGTGTTGTGGGGTGCTGACTATGGAAGTGAGATTTACCTCCTTGCAAGCACACATCATCTTAAATTCGGCAGCTGTACACTTGCGGTCTTCGTACACATCACAAGTAAAATTCCGCGTTCCATGTTTTACAAGCCAGTGGCGGCTCCTGATGCGCTTCCTTAATGGCACATCTCTTTCCATTTGCGAGGAATATCGAATTCAAGGCCGGCGTAGGTGATGTGCTCAGCGATGAGAGGGTGATAGAAAGGGTAATGTGCTTTTTTGATTCGAAATGACCTGGAAGTCGTGGCTGTGCTGCGCTGAATTCTGTTTGTCCAGTTAGCCTCAAGTACACCGACTGTTCCCAACGTGAACAGCCGAAGGTTTCGTACCCGTTCATCCTTTCGAACAAGGTATATCCTGTAAAATAGGCATCCCGAGCTTGGATAAAAACAATCGCTACTGGCCCTCCATAGCTTTCAACACATCCAGTGACGCCCGGTTAATCGTTCACTCGATGAAGTTTTTTTACCCTTGTTGGTTCCCCGCGCATCTGTCTCCTGGATCTGGCATAAGGACAGCGTTCGCTATTCAGTGTCCTCCGCGCATTTGTCACCTGTACTTAATCCAGCATAAGGACAGCGTTTGTTATCCAGTAGTGTATATCTAGTGCTTTTGAAACGCAAGAGAGTTTCTTTTTCGCATCACAGTTTGAGATTCTTCAAGCCAACTGGATTTCCAAACGGCTGGTAAGGTTACTTGTAAGTCTCATACAAGTTCCTTGTTTGAATGGATTCTTTCTCATCTCTCTGTAATGTCGACGATGCAGTATTGTTTAAGAATGATTACGTCGACACTTCGACATTTTGGCATCCGGCTGCTAGTCCACCAATGCAAAAGATCTTATTATTGGAAGAACAACATTTTCCACTCACGCTCTTCTTCTTCGTCGGTCGTTACCTGTTGCGATTATCAGTAATCGGCATAGTAACCTCGTCATCAGCCATCCGCCCGTCCTTGCCAGCTCTCGGTGTTTCTAACAGAAATGGCAAACAAGTAAGTGACATATGGTCACCGCCAAGCATACCAGCAACCACGTGGCCAATATAGCCGTGCAGTCTATCTGATCGCAAAACGGTGCTAACCTGCATGTGGTTTCCATTATATGAACTCTTTTCCGCAGCATTTGACAGTTATTTGTGCAGGATAATCTGTAGAGGAGAACCTAGCATCCTGTTGGCGCGGCGAATTGAATTCCATACAGGAGTCTGCGCAAATTTTGTAGAATTGTTTGCTTACACTAGAAACATTTCTTCTTGAATGCACTGGGTTGGTAGCTCCATTTGTTGCTAGATCCTGTTGTGCTCGTCACACAGAACAAAAG
Source organism: Cylicocyclus nassatus (assembly GCA_958299035.1). Lineage (NCBI taxonomy): Eukaryota > Metazoa > Nematoda > Chromadorea > Rhabditida > Strongylidae > Cylicocyclus > Cylicocyclus nassatus. Next base: position 75,287,910 of record CATQJL010000223.1, read on the forward strand.
TAGAGCTACCGTGAGCAGTAATGCATAAGACGTCCGTAGATAGTTTAACGTGCAACAACGCAGGATTTCTTGTTAAGGCCTCTTGTCAGCAGCGTTGGAGGTTTTGCGGATGAGATTTCGTCGTTTCTCAAAATTATTTTTCTCAGATTTGTTCCCGCACATCTCTCCAATATAATAATGCTTTTGGATTGTCTGCGCAGCACCAGTGTAAGGCAAGGGTGCATTGGAGTCTCTTGATGTAAGGGAAACGCTCTATACCAACGTCTCCAACGACGCCGCAATGCAAGCGACAATCGGACTTCTTCTAGAACACCAGCCCTCACTTAATTTCTACGGTCTAAGCATCAAAGGCGTCTTGTCGTTGGTTAAAGAATGCCTCAACTGTCCATCTTTCCTTGGTGTGGTGACTGTTACAGGCGAATTAGAAAACTGGTTATGGGATAAGACTATCGCCTACTTTAGCGATTGTTTTCATATTTGAGGTGGAAGCCTCAGTATTAGCATGCAAGCCTCTCCTTCACTGTCGGTACGTGGACGACTGCTGTATCGCCTTCCCACTCAGACCGAACTTAGTACTTGCTTCGATATTTTGAATGCTCATGACGTCAACATCAAGATTACGAGGGAAAACCTAAAAATGGATGGCTGCCGTTCCTTAAGTACAACTATTTTTGTCGGAGAGACGTTTCAAGACCAGATGGTACCGAACCGAGCAGCAAGAATATCTAAGTACACCATTCTTCAGCACATCTGGCACAAATAAAAGTATCAAACATAGGGAACATATTCAGAACGGCTTCGGGAGTTTTTTTGTGGTAGAGAGGAGAAGATGCATTGGTAAAGTTCACAAGATCCGTAGCAAGATCCAAACAGCACAGAAACTCATCGCTTCTACAGATACGGACGTCCGCCCAGATCAGAAACCGAAGATCAAATCCCATTTTGTCCACCATACTTCTCAGAAGAGTTCAGCAGGGCTGTTCGCGGAATGCTCCATCAGGCAAGCCTCCTCAACAATACTGTAAGGATCGTCGACATTCCTCCGGCAACCTGATACAAAACCGCAAGTATGATCGTCTCTGTGCAACTTCTAGTTGTGTATTTGCCCGTTTGGCAAAGAAGACTTGTATGCGTCAAGTGTTATCTACGTATCACGCGTACAACCTGTGGAGATACGTACAGGGCTTATCAAACGCAGTGTTGCTTTCATCAGCATCTTCACTCCCGCGCTAGACTCTGCGCCTCTTAAGCGAACTTGCTCTTTAGTCACTCCCAATCGATCGAGGCTCCGCCTTTCCCATGCTCGCCCTAGGAAAGTGATCAGAGAGCATGTGCACGGAAGAGATGCGGAATCCAGCGCGGAAGTATATGCTGACGCAGCGACACTGCGTTTAAAACTTGATCATAAGAAATTTGAACAGGTTCTGGCGCCATATGCTTTCAGAAAATCCTATATCAAACAGGAAAGGATATGGAATCTTTACAATCTATCCCTAGTTCTACCAATGTTTCTACGGCGCAAGTCTACATCTGCAAAGGGACCGATAGTTCATAAATTTTTGAGTTTACCATTTCAGTCATTGATAGACATGTACGCTAGTTTCGTAACAGTAAAGCCATGCTTTAGGCTTTGGAAAAAACTCTGAGTAGGCATTTTTCATCACGAATGCTTTGCGAGCTCTTCTCTGCCAGCGAACGATCATACATATATTCTTGAACAACCGAATTTGCACATCTATTCTGATTTCATAATCATAATTGTAATCTACTCCAAATTTTTCACAAGAATATTCAAAATTTGGTCACACCTACATGATGATTCAACAAGAACAAGAAAAGCTTAGTGCATCGCGAGTACGTGTGCTAATACAGAGGCTTAGGTGACACACGGAAAGCAATCCATACTTATACACTTAGAAGATGTTACGTAAGTTTTCGAGGGTTAATAGTGTGGAATGCTTAATGACCATCTCTCTTTTATGCAAGGAAAAAGCGCTTATAGAAAAAGAAGAAACATTTCTCGCGTTCGCTCATCGCTGGTGCGGAACTAGCGACGGCGACATCGCAGAGTTTAAAGGCACCGTCCACTCAAAATGGAGGTTGGCGAGATTATGATGGCATACTAGTGTGGGTCCTCGTACTAGACAAACCTCCAAGCTTCGCCGCAAAAGACTGCTTCTGAAGCGAGAAATCCGCTCCGGAAGTAACAAAGTGGGCGGGGCGCCCCCGCCGGTCCACCCAACTCGAATTCAATGTTTTTGTCGCCTTCAGGCCTTTTGAAAGCCCTGATTCCGAATATGGAGTCGAAAATTCGCGAAACCCCCAAAAATCCCTGTTTCGAGAACCCTCTGCAACAAGTGCAGGCGAGATAAAGCATGCAAGTGGGCGGGGCGACCGGGGGCGCCCCGCCCACTTTTGTTACTTCCGGAGGAGATTTCTCGCTTCAGAAGCAGTCTTTTGCGGCAAAACTTGGGGGTTTGTCTAGTATGGAGGCCCACACTAGTATGCCATCATAATCTCGCCAACCTCCATTTTGAGTGGACGGTGCCTTTAAGCGATGCCGCGACATTATCCCTGCTGAAGGTATGCCCTTCCAAAAATGGCCTGCGAGTCGTCGCAGTGTCAATCTAACACAGACTCGGCAAGACCACATTAAAGGCACCGTCTACCCAGATTTTCGACTTCCATTCCAGGGCCTTCTCAGGTCCCTGATTCCGAGTATGAAGTCGAGAATGCGTAAAAACCCCGAAATCCCCCGTTCCGAAGTAGCCACAGGACGGCTTTCCGGGACGGTGATTGGATGGGCGCGCACAAATGGGTGGGCATGGATGGGGGAGAACGGGCATGGATGGGGGCCCTCGTGCATTTTCCCTATTCCGAAGCGATCCCGCTTTCAAAGCGGCGTTTTGTGTCGCGACTTGGGGATTGGATTGATAGGGGGCCCTACTATTATATGCTGCCAAAAGCTCAACACCCTCAACTCAGGGTAGACGGGTCTTCAAACGCGCGTGCGCTGCGGAGTCTGAATATATGTCCGAGTTGAAAGTCGCGATGCGATTAGCATCGTGGAAGGTACGTTTTTGGCCTTTGACGGTAACAGGCTGGAAGAGCTCATATCAAGTTGACTGGCCCATCGGGGAGGACCCAGCATGCGACTACGACCAACTTCTGAAAGAATTGCGAGCTTGCTGAGAATGCGCCTCAACGACTTTCGAGAATCTTGAAACGCATTTTGAAGACCACCAAGAAACTACTCAAAAGAAGAAAATCACTGAGGCAAAATCCGAGTGCGGCCCAGTCAAAGGAAGATAAAGTCTAAGCTACTGATAACCAGCGCCGTTTGCAGAGCAGCTTTGCAGGAGGATCTCAGTAAGTACAGGAAAGCCAAGATAGTGAAAGCGGCCAAAGGAGGATGAAGTCTCAGAAGGGAGCGATACTTAGTGTCCGTGGCTGGCCTTTTGAGATGAGATGTAAACCATTATACTCAAATCAAAACGCTGATCCCGCATCTGAATCCGTTTTTGCTGATCGTTTCTCTGAAAGGAGTCATGGAGGATTTTCAAGCCAAGTTTGGCTTCTCGAGGGAAATACGATCGGAGTGCCCAGATACCTAGGGTAAGCTGTGGTATAGTGGTTAGAGCCATAGTCTCATAAGTCGATGGAGGTGTAGTTTCGAATTCTTTGTGTTTTTAATTTTTGCATTGCCTCGATTAATCTTTTTTTGAAAGTTAGGCATCCTCGAGGTAAATGCATGCCTTTATCCAAAAAATAAACCATGTAGACATGTTTATATGAGTGCTTCCTATATTTAATTTGAAAGGTGCTCACAAAACATAAAGGAGATGATCGCAGTGAGCTCACCGGTTAAAGAATAAGTCGTTGCAGTTGGCTTTCTCGCAGTCACCCAGCAATCCACGCGAAAAGCAGTATTGTGCAGGGGTTGAGAAACCAGGATGCTCATCAAGATAGCCTGCGGCATACCACGGGTTTTGTTCGAATAATTTTACTCGAATTATGATTAATAGATACATTTTAGGTAAACAGTAGTTATTTGAATTTTCCATATTTTCTGAAGAGAAAGGGCATGCATTTACCTCGAGGACCTAACTTTAAAAAGAAGAGGGAATTGAGGCAATGCAAAACTAAAAAACACAAAAGGATTCGAACCTATACCTGCATCAACTTACGAGGCTATCGCTCTAACCGCTACACCACAGCCTACCCGAGGTGTCTGGCACTCCGATCGTAATTCCTCTGAAAAGCCAATCTCTTGGCTCAAAAATCCTCCATGACTCCTTTCAAAGAAAAATAAGCAGAAATGAAAGTCGGCTTCGGAATCAGCGTTTCGAAACAAGTTTAATGGTACACATCTCACCTCAGAAGGCCACGGACACTAAGTATCGTTCCCTTGTTAGGAAGTGCCGAAGGAAACTCTGTGATTATCACGTGCCGCTGGCTGCATTATTAAACCAAGACCGCCGATCTTTCAGTCTTAAGATGGATTTTATCGCGAAGAAGTTCTATCCTTTTCCGATCATTAACAGTACCGATGCCCGTTGCTACCATTGAGAGACCAGCACGAGTTCTACCTGCTGAAGTGCGCACAGCGATTTGGGTCATAAAGACGTCCATGGAGTCGGACTAGACCATCTTTCCGTCGTTTCTGCGAGTCGGAGCACATTTTTACACGAGTTTTTCGCAATGCACCTGACATCTTACCTTCAAAAGGAAAGGACTCTCGACCAGTGGAAAATGTCAAAAAATGTCTTTCTCTTCGGGAAGGGTGAAAGGGAGGACCTTCGGAACTATCAATATGCCTGCTGATGTACCGTATAAGCTTTTCACGAACATTATCCTCGCTCGCATATCTAGGACACTGAATGAAGCCCAACCCCAAGAACAAGCTGGAATTTGCAAGGGTTTCAGCTGTATGGACCACATCCAGACGGTTTCGAGGGTCATAGAAGTCTGCCGGGAGCACCGACCGCTTCTGTCCTAATCTTCTCGACTACAGGAAAGCCTTTGACAGCGTCAAAACAAATCCATCCTGTCAGCGCTGGTCGACCAAGGCGTGGACCGAACTTACGTGAGGACACTAGCCGACTGCTACAAGGACTGCACAACGACGATGCGGTTTCATTCCCCTGATCATCCCTATAAAGACGGTCCGAAAAGGCAACACAATCTCGCCAAAGCTGTTCACTGCAGCCTTGCAGTGGGTAATGAAGGCACCGGATTGGGGCGAAAGGCATGCGAGTTAATGGGAGGTTCCTGTCGAATTTTTTTTTGTGGACGGCATCGTTTTCTTTGCAGTATCACTGAGCAGACAATGTTGAAGGAACTAAACGAAGTATGGAAGAAAGTCGGATTGCGAATGAGTTGGAAGAAGATAGTCTACGAAGGACGCCTTTGCCAAGATGCAAAAATTGTTGGAAGGCCCCCTAATATGGAGACGTCTTCTTAATGTATCCGGATGTTCGACGAACATAGAGAACGACTTGAAGGAAGAACTTAACAGGGAAAAAGGGCAGCCTGGGTTGCCTTCGGCCTCTGAAAAAAGCCACCGACTAACTGACGGACTCGGAGCTTCGTGCCATTTGTTCGTCTCAAACGTTCTCCCAACGCTCTGTTACGCAGATGAAACTTGGACTGACATCGTAGCAACGTCGAGAGCTTTAAGGAAGGCTTTCGATGTTGATTTTTGCTGTAGCTAAGCCAAGATGGTATGATCTTATTATTGATGGCTTTAAGGACCAGCCACAGCTAAAACGCAGTCTTTTGAAAATGTCCTGACGCAAACAACATTTGTCGGACTTCGCAGTACGTATATTGAGAAGAATGTCCCGCCTTTGTGACACAGCAAAGTACGTTGCGAAAACGAAGCATTGGTGGGCCGGTCACATTACGAGAAGTGCAGACGACAGATAGATACTAGAACATCGGAGTGGATTCCTCGTGAAGAAAAACGTTCCCAAGGCAAACCACCGACGGGATTGGCAGACGTGTTCATAAGACGAATGGACCAGCTGAGGGATCAGCTGGATATGATTTTTGCGCCTGGAATTCCTAGACGAGAAGATCGTGGATGTGTGAAGCGAACGAGAGAAATAAATGGAAATTTTTGTGCTGGAGCTCGTACGTCATAAAGCCGGGCCATCTAAGTAGCTAACAAGGAAACGATAATTAGGTGTTCGTGGCTTTTTGAGATGGAATGTACACAATTACGCTTGCCTTATAACTTAATTACGAACCTGACTTTCGTTTTTGCTATTCGTTTTTCTGAACGAAGTCATGTAGATTTTTGGATATCCTAAAAGGTGCCTATAAGAATGAAAATGAACGAAAAATGAGTGAATGTTGAATAAAATTATGGAATTTTGGAAAAGTGATCAAAACATAGATCAGTAGAAAGTGATCAAAACACAGATCAGTAGAAAACATAGATCAATGGATACAATTTACCATAAATAGTAATCATTCTTCAATTTCCCACCTTTTTGTGAAGAGCTAGGACATGCATTTACCTGCAAAGATGCCTAACTTTCAAAAAGAAGTTTAAATGAGGCAATTTAGAACTGAAAAACTCAAAGGATTAGAACCTGCACCTACATCAACTTGCCAGGCTGTCGCACCAACCATATACCACAGCGTACCGGTATTGGTGTGCCTATCATATCTCCTCGGGCAACTAAATTCGACGCGAAAATCCTTAATAACTTCCTCTAAAAGAAGATTAGCAGAAACGGAAGTTACATTCAAAATCAGCGTTACAAGGCGAGTGACGGTACACATTTTATTTCTATAGGCCACAGACACTAAGTATCATTCCCTTGTAAGTAAGCAAGCTTAAAGCTCAGTTTTTATTTGCTTTTATCGTTTGACTTTTTCTATACCACAACAGTTTTTATCGGAACTTTTCATTAAGTCGTTTTGGCGGTGAAAACGCCGTCCTCAGAGGCCTGAAAGCGATTCAATCATTTTCATGAAACGCTTTATGCGATCAAATGCTTCGACCAACTCGTACGTTTGATTCGTCTGGTGATCGAAGTCTAGCGTCCAAGCCGAATTAACTTACTTAAAGTTCCACACAAGAGCACGACAAAAGCTCTTTCGGTCGCCTACAGGGTATGGTGACAATGAAGAGTCCAGCTGAGTTGGACATGTTTATGTAGCTGTAGGTTATCTAGAAACCTCAAAATGAAAGGAAGGGCTTAAGATCATTTGTGAACGTCAACTGTTCATTCTTGCTATTCATTTTCGGATTTCGAGCAAGAATGTATGCGGCTTCCAACGCTTTCCGAGCTGAGATGTTATCCTCGACTGCCAGTATGTTACAACTTATTTCAAAATCTTCGCCTTTATGGTCCTCCTTCCCATGTAGCTTCGTTAAAACGCATAAGCTCTCGACCGATCCACGAAATGTGTCAGCTGCAAATTGTAAAATTCGACCAGTCATCAGTTGCGTTGGAGGGCCGACAGACAGGATTGCATGGTCTCTGAAAGATTGTCAACCAACTCTTAAGTACGATCCCCGCTCATCTGCCGGATACCAATCGCATTCTTGAACAATTACGCAATACGAATTTCGATCAGCATTGTGTAATAGAGTCTTTTTTGGTGTGGAGTCATTATACACAAATGTGTCTAATGATGACGCTTTACAGGCACTTTCTGAGCTCCTCGATTCACATATCAAAAATATGGAAACCTACGGACTCAGTAAAGTACGCATCATTACTCTCATCAAGGAATGCCTTGGATGTAATAGCTTCAGATGGGCGGGCAAGTATTACCAACAACTAAGAGGACTGGCGATGGGGTAAAAACTAGCTCCGGTCCTTGCTATCTGCTTTATGAGCAAGATAGAAGAGCCCGTATTGACGCGACGCCCCCTTTTGTACTGCCGCTACATAGACGATTGTTTCATTGTCACATCGATTCAGTCCGAAATGGATGAGTGCTTCAAGATCCTCAATGAACAATCGCAGTACATTTGCTTGACCAGAGAAGAACCACACGATGGCTGGCTACCCTTTCTCAACACACAAGTGATGTTGGCTAAAAGCGCTGTACACATTAAATGGTATCGGAAAGAGAGCAGCAAGAACATCATTCTGCACGCGACCTCTACTCATCTAACTGCCGTGAAACGTGCGGTTATCCGCAAAATGTTCAGAACAGCAAGCAGCGTATGCAGCGGCGAAAGTGAAAGACTTGAGTCTCTAGAAATGGCACGCGTCATCGTTTCCAACAACGGATACCCACTGCAGCCCAAAACCTCCAGGCGAACACGCATGAACGCAAGCAACCGGTCGAACACGCAATCCTTAGTGCTTGCCGTTCATATCCGACAGAGTGACCAATGCAGTTAGGCGATTATTGCGCAAGCACAGTTGGAGGATGATGTTGTCTTAATGAGTATACCACAAGACAGCATCAGAAAACAACTGGTTCGAAATTGATTGTACGATAATGCTTGCAAGTCGCAAAACTGCGTTGTGTGCACAAATGGAAGGTCAGGGGATCGCTCACGAAGTGTGTAGTTTGTCAGTTGGAATGTCAAACATGCCGGGCCATTTACATCGGTGAGACCGGTCGACCACTTTCATTGCGTGTAAATGAACATTTGGCCAGCAAACGAAGACAGAGCTGTTCTGTGAGGTTTGGTGAGCAATGAAAAAAAACCGACAAAACTTTCGGTACAACCTAATACTATTACCATGCCAAGGCTTAAAGAAAGGAGGACTTATGTAGTATCTGTTTTTATTTTTTTTTACTTTGACACATACCGGCTAATGGACATAGCAAATTGAAATATGCGCACAGTCATTATTAGAGCTTCGAAGCGCAATACCGAGATGTAAATTTATGCTCTTTGTTTACTTTTTGTCATTTCGTGCTGTGCCCTATGATTTGATCTGTTGCCATCGACGTCGTGCTGTTACGGTGTCACTAAAGTGAGTTTAGAAAGTGCTTGCGTATTTGACTGTTTATGATAATATATTTCATCTAACAAGGGAACCGTGTCGAGTCAAAGTTGCCTTTCCAAATGAGATCCATACTGCTTTAAAGAGTATTAAGCGGTGATTCCAAATCTGCTTTCCAAATCTGCCAAGCGCCTCTGGACGCCGAGTTATGACCGTTTCTCGGAACGAAAAATGAATGCAGAATTTAGGTAAAATTGATTGTTACAATCTTTCCAGCGCTCAGATAAAGCAATGTTAAGTGTTAGCATATAAAATAAATGTATCCATTGCATAAACAGCTCTGACACTCGACACTGGACCATTAGAGCAAATTTGGGCGATTTTGCTTCAGTTTTGCGTTCAATTTTTTGACCCGAAAAACGAGCATAACTCGGCGTCCAGAGGCGCTTGGCAGATTTGGAAAGCAGATTTGAAATCATCGATTAATGCTCTTCAAGCAGTATGGGTCTCATCCGGAAAGGCCACTTCGACTCGACACGGTTCCCTTGTAAGTATTTGTAAATGTAATATTTTGAAAGAGCGAAACCATCTCAAGTAAAAATACTTTCTTTCCTAAGTTTGATTAAAAAAAGGTTTCGTTACTGTTTTGAGCGGTTGGTGAATGAGCGGAAATTGAAGAGTGGAGTTAGTTGAAAGGAGTGAATAGATCGAAGGGTGAAAAGGAAAAAATATCGTTGTCTTTACGCCGAATATCCGCTACAATTTGTTTGCCTCGCCAAACCGGAGCGTTGACATAGCGAGAAGGGCGGCGGGGGAGGGAAGAGTTGCCAGCTTATTACATTTGACAGTCGGCTGCGTGTGTGCAAGAAGATTCAAAGCGAGCAGGAGGACTAAGGCCCTTATGCACGTACATCCCCGCGGGGGAGAGGGGGGGGGAGGGGATTCTGAGAGGGGAAACGTCATATCTCGCTAGTTTTTATATCTTTTCAAGTTTTTCTCTGTCTTCCTTGTGAAGGTTCTCATACACTGATACCTGCGCATAACGGATTCCAGGTTACTGTCATACAAGATTAGATATTCAATATTCCGTCTGGGGATCCTCAGGGGATCACCTCACATTTTTAAAGTCCTTTATCTTCCTGAAAACTCAATGAAAATGCTCTAAAATTGTTCTGTGGAGATACTACAGCAGTGCTAAATATGCTTGTGATAGAAATGGGTATCCTCAAGATATCAAAAATTTCGATGAACCGCTGCTCGCGAGCCAGGGATTATCGAAAAAATCAAAATTTTTAGATTCCATTTTGTCGAGATCATGCTCAGCAGTATCATAGTATATCTGAAGTACATTTTGCCGGCGTTTTCATTGAGTTTTCGAAGTATAAATGACTTTGAAAATTTGAGGTGATCCCCTGGGAATCCCCAGGGGATCAGACGAAATAGTGAATATCTAGTCTGGTATGGCAGTGACCTGGCATTCGTTATGCGCAGGTGTCAGTGTAGGAGAAACTTCATAAACAATATAAAGAAAGAAGGAGAAAGATATGTAGACTAGCGAGATATGACACTTTCCCTCTCAAATACCCTCCCCTACCCACGGGGATGTACGTGCATACGAGCCTTAGACAAACAGTGGAACTACTGCTAGCTTCTCCGAATTAGAGGTGCTGCAGTGATAAATTATAACAAGATTTCTCAAACGTCGATCACTCTGACCCCTTCCAATAAATCGTGGTCGCCACGTGGGTTGAAAATATTTGTCTGCAAATCCACCGCGTCAAAATGTAAATGTCTCATTTTGTCGTCACAAAAATTTATTATTTATTAGGTTGATGCAAAAATATTGGCCGATTTGCAAATTCTCACTTAATAATGCTATACCTAGTTCAAAATCCACATTTCCGAATGCGCAAAGACCATCAGAAGCAGCAAACCTTTTGGAGTACAACGCACATTGTGCAGTGATATCGCAAACGAGCAGCAAAATACGAAAACAAAAAAGGTTTGTTTCTAAAACCTTGTATTCGATTCATAACTTCTCTCAATATTAGTACTTAAATTATAAGTGGCCTATCTTGTAGCCGCAAGCCAGTAGTATAACACTATGAAATGGGTTTGGAGAAACAGTATTTGTAAAAAGGAAAAAAAATTAAAATTCAATATTGTCAGTTTTTACTTCCTTTTTTCAGTATGCTTGAAAATCACAGTTGTGGAATTTTCGGATTTTCTGGAATTTTCTGCGTACTGAACAACTGGATGTTTCTGCAAAACTGCTACTAGGACACACTGGCATTACGCTCACAGAATTGAGCAAAGCTTTGGCAAATGGTTTCTTTAGTAAAAGTTTGTTAGTCATAAAACAACCGCATTAACCTACCCATGTTAAAAAGCCGATATCCAGTCTAGATAACTTCAAAACTTACAGTTGAGTATGCATGATGTAGACAATTTCTATGCCACACCTTAGCTGAATTTTCGAAAAGCGCTAATCATGCGCATTTGGATTCTGGCCAGAAGAAGTGAATGCAACATAATTCCGAAGTTAGATACGGTTATTTAAAGCCCAGTAGCCTTAAGACTGATGAGGATGGAAGCGCGCTTTAACCAGCATTAGATGGAGCATATACACAGCTTCTCATTAGTATACTATATCTTTCCATAGAAAAAGTTTTGATGGAAAAAAGTTGGTTTGAAAAAAGGATGGAAAATCGGCCATTATTTTTGCATCAACCTAGTACAAAACGCTTATTTCTTAGAGTCATTTTCAATGATACCAAAATGCAAAGTTCCTATGTTTTTCAGGGTTGAGCGGGATCATTTTTTCTGACAAGGAAAGATACACGGTCGCAGTGAAGATTGAGCAGGTGGTGTATGCCGCGTATGCCGTCCTCAGACGGTGATCTCTAAACCGCACTCCACACCTGCTATGACGTCATTCTGGAAGAGTTATAAAGGTTTGATGCTGCGGACGCATTCAAGTACAAGACTTAACTTATCAATACCGTGATCGACTGGTGCAGTGAATAGTGGCTTGGACTGCTTTTGGGATGGCGTGGGTTCGATTCTCCTCGGATGCTGCCGGTTTTGCATTTTTGCAAAAACCTTTATAGCTCTTCCAGAATGACGTCATAGCAGCTATGAAGTGCAATTTAGAGATCACCTTCTAGGGACGGTACGCGGTATGCACCGCTTAGCCAATCGTTACTGCTACCCTTCCCTTGTGAGATGATTTTGATCATGCTGTGCAGGCAGAGTAACGGAACCTATATTTTAGGCAAAATGCTGAATAGTTTTGGCGCAGCATCTAACATACGAAAGCATAATAAAGATATCTATATCTTCAATTACACGCTTGCATGTAAAACCGCAGAAAACTTCATTTTAGGGTTATGCGGTGGGACCCTCATCTCGAGAAGACATGTAATTACTGCAGCACACTGTTTTTGGCCAAGAGACGCGGAATGCAGGTAGATCTCATTTGAGTGTGTCGCTGCCGCTGTCATAACTTTGTGTAGCACTTCCAAAATGTATACTTTGGATTATGTCAGAAGAAATTTACAAGTATTTATAAACGGCACATGTGTGATGGCTGGTGTAGAAGGTTGCACCATATCGGATGTTAGCAGTATGTATAAAGTTGCACGGTATGTTTCGAGGCATTGCAGTGAAACATCATACGTGGGTTTGCTTTTTGTTATAATTGAACAAACTAAATTTCATTGCGAATATTTTAAGCGCATACTACAAAGGATTTTTCGAGCGCGGTTGCAAATACACACATGACATTGCAATTCTTGAATTAACTAAGGATGTGCCGGCTACAGTAAATCATATTTGTCTTCCTTTCCTGCATCAAGTGTTGGAACTTCAGGACCCTTACGTGCGGCTGAGAGCGTTTGGATGGGGATTGGACCGTAAGCTTTTCAATCTTAGCATTAAACCAGACAAAAATTCGGCTGTAGCAACCTTCAGCAACCATTACGGGGCATTAATACTGTAGGCATTCAGCCAAATGCTAGGTCGTTTCATAAGTTCGTGCAGTTTTTATAAATCAACAAAATGACAAGATTTCACCAAAATCCAATCAAGAATGTATGTTCAATTATTGCGCACAACCTTCTACGACCATGCCATCAAATTTTTAGTTCCGTTCCTCCAAAACTTAACGGGTCTTTTCAAAAAAACGTCTAACTAGCGCCTGAGATCGTCTTCAAAATCAAAACAGACGTTCATAGGGCTGGTCATAAACTGGAACAGATGACAATGTGCTAGAGTAAAAGTTTGCTGGATCTGTTCAATAAACCTTTTGTGCAGTTATGGTTTAGTTTAAATGTGCAGTCGGTTCGCATACGGTATGGACGACCGTCTTGTTCTTGTTTATCAAAATTCAGTGGGGAACCTTCTGCCTTTCCTGCAAAAAGTCTTGCTTATGTGACACCCTGCAAACTCTTTGTTTTAAAACAATCCAATCCCTTTTTTCATACTGACGAAAAAAGTCCTTCTTCCAAAATCGACAAGAAAATCTGAGCAAATTGTCGGAAATGCTTCTTTTTGGCTTTTGAGAATTCCTTCGTTGAGAGCTGAGGAATCGAAGCAGATCAGCTCTTTATAGAAAATAATCAGTCTGTTTTAAAGAGCATGATGAGCTCTTCTCGATGACATACGCATGCCGCAAATTGCCCAAATTAACCGCTCTTCAAAGAAGTAAGAACGAGAATGAAAACTTTACGAGTTCATGTAACGTCCTAATATTTGTCTTGAGTATGTTCCTTACCATACTCAAATATGACATGAAATATGTAAGACTCAAACGGTCTAAGTACACTATGAATGCTGCAAACTTCTACAGGTACACTGAATATGCAAGCGATAGACATGAAAAAAATCTGATTATAAGCCTGAATGTGAAAGCATCGTATAACTGCCGCACTAAATACATCTTACTTACTTAGATACTTAGATGGCCCGTCCTTCCTCACGTGACGTGCGGGCCCCAGTACAGAATTTGCCATTTTTTCCTGTCCCTCGCTTCAGACATCCACGATCTTCTTGGCCGTCGTCGGTGGCTGCGTCCATGAGCTCCAGGGGCGAAAGTCGTATCCAGCTGATTTCTCAGCTGGTCCATCCGTTCCACGAACACATCTGCCCATCTCGTCGTGGTCTTCCTCGAGGACGTTTGGCTTCGCGAGGAATCCACTCAGATGTTCTTAGTGTCCATCTATCGTCCGTTCTTCTCATTATGTGACCGGCCCATCGGTGTTTCGCTTTCGCAACGTATTCCGCTGGGTCACGAAGACGGGACATTCTTCTCATATCCGTGCTGCGAAGTCCGACTAGATGTTGCTTGTGTCGGGTCATCTTCAGAAGACTGCGCTCGATCGCTCTGTGGGTGGTCCTCAAAGCTTTCGACGTGGCTACGGTGTCGGCCCAAGTCTCAGCTGCGTAGCAGAGCGCTGGGAGAACGGTTGAGTCGAACAGGTGGACACGAAGCTGCGGGTTTGTCAGTTGGTCGGTGGCTTCTTTCAGAGGCCCGAAGGCGGCCCAGGCTGCTCTTCTTTTCCTGTTAAGTTCTTCCCTCAAGTCGTTCTCCATGTTTATCGAACGTCCGAGATACACGTAAGAAGACGTCTCCATAATAGGGGTGCCTTCCAATTCCATTTCTGCATCTTCGCAAAGGGCGTTCTTCGTGAACTGAGTCTTCTTCCGATTTATTCGCAGTCCGATCTTCTTCCCTACTTCGTTTAGTTCCTTCAGCATCGCCTCTGCTTCAGTGATACTGCTCGAGAAAAGGACGATGTCATCCGCAAAACGAAGGTTGAATAGGAATTCTCTATCAACTCGTATGCCTCTCTCTTCCCAGTCTAGTGACTTCATCACCCACTGCAAGGCCGCAGTGAACAGCTTCGGCAAAATAGTGTCGCCTTGTCGAACCCCCTTCCCAATTGGAATGGTTAGGGGGCGATGGAATAGTTGCATCGTTGTTGTACAGTCCTTGTAGCAGTCGGCTAGTGTCCTCACCTAAGCTGGTTCCACTCCTTGATCGACTAGCGCAGACAGGATGGCGTTGGTTTCGACGCTGTCAAAGGCTTTCTCGTAGTCGACGAAGGTTAGGACGAGAGGCAATCGGTACTCCCGGCAGACTTCTATGACTTTCGAAACCGTCTGGATGTGGTCCATGCAGCTGAATCCTTTGCGAAATCCAGCTTGTTCTTGGGGTTGGGCTTCATCCAGTGTCCTAGATATGCGTGCGAAGATAATCTTCGTGAAGAGCTTTTACAGCACACTCAGCAGGCATATTGGACGGTAAATTTGAAGATCTTCCCGTTCACCCTTCTTAAAAAGAAGGACGGTTCTTGACGTTCTCCACTGGTCGGGAATCCTCTCCTTCCGAAGGTAAATTGTCAGGTGCGACGCGAGAATCTCGTGTAGACGTTGTCCTCCGGCTCGCAGAAATTCGACGGAAAGATGGTCTGGTCCTGGAGCCGTGGATGTCTTCATGGTCTGAATCGCCGTGCGCACTTCAGCAGATAGAATTCGTGGTGGTACTTCTCCAGTGGGAACAACGGGCATCGGCACTGGTGTTGATGAGCGGAAGAGGTTGGTATAGAAGTTCTTCGCGATAGATTCCATTTTGTATCGGGAAGAAGTCGGAGTCCCGTCTTCGTTCAATAGCGCAGCCAGCCGCACGTGATATTCACGAGGTCCCTTCGGCATTTCTTAAGACTTCGTCTTCCTTCGGCTGCTTCCAGTATCTTGGCTTGCCTGTACTTCCTGAGATCCTCCTGCATAGCTGTTCTGCAACTGGTGTTGGCTATCAGTCGCTCGAGATGGGTTGCATTCGGATCCTTCCTCAAAAATCTTCTTCTTTCGAGCATTTCTTTGGTGGTCTTCGAAATGCGTCCCAAGTTCTTCTCAGAAGTCACTGAGGCACATTCTCCGCAGGCTCGCAATCCTTCCAGAAGCCGGTCGTAGTCGTACGTCGGGTCCTCCTCGATGGACCAGTCACATCTTGACATGAGCTCCTCCAGCCTGTTCCCGTCATAAACGACTTCCTTCCTTCTCGCGGCACTGTGACAGACTTTCTTTTTCGGCCTTCGGCTGAGTCGTATCTTCGCTCGAAGGAGGCGGTGATCGGAGCCATTGCAGAAGGATGGAACTACAGAGACATCGAGTAAGCTCCACCTTCGGTTGGTGAGAATGTGGTCGATTTCAGCGTGAGTCGTTCCGTTGGGCGATTCCCATGTCCACCGGCGATGTTCTTTCTTCATGAAGATGGAATTTCCATGGAAGAGTCGTGCGGCGGAGAGAAGCCCAGCGAGACGGTTGCCGTTTTCGTTCCGGAGCCCATATCCAAACTTCCCGACCCTATATTCCTTTTCTAGTGGCATCCCGATTTTCGCATTGAAGTCGCCCACAACATACTTGTAGAAGGACTTTTCGTTGCGGACGACCTCCTCCACGTCTTCGTAGAAAGCATCTAGTTCTGAGTCGTCAGCTGCTGATGTTGGAGAGTAGCAGTTGATGATGCTGATGGTCTTCTGACGTGGAAGGCGTAGTCGTAGGATGGCTAGTCGGGGTAATAGGATCTCGTGCGAATCGACAAGATGGACGATAAATGGGTGGACGACAAAGCCAACGCCTCCCACGTTTCGTAATGGAACCTTCTCACCACGAATGATGAGCGTCCCATCATTCATCTGTCGCACGTCCTTCTTCCTGGACTTCGTTTCCTGCACAGCGATGATGTGGTACTTGATGTGCTCTGCAGCGTCGAGAAGAGCGTGGAAATCGGCGTTTGTGGAGACTGTCCTGGCGTTGTAGGTGCAGAGCATGAGGCAGTCTCCGTGGCGTGTCGTCCGGGCAAACGTGTCGTTTTTGTCCAATCCAAAAGGCGCCCTGAGGACCCTGACATCAGTTTTGCTACCACCCGACGCCGTAGGCGGGATCCGATGTGCAGGGTTTCTTTCTATTCTTCTAACTGGTAGAGTAATGAAATTTTTCCTTTACAAGAGCAGACTTACTAGGCCAACTCTTGTTTTCCACGGGGCGATAGCTGACCCCGGGCTTGGAGCGGGGAAAACCGCCTGGCGACCTGAAAACCAGACGGCGGTGGATCTGGCCTGGCCAGCTCTTAGCTATGCATCCGGCCGAAACCGGAAACGTCGAACTCCTTCACAGCATGGGAGGCCCTGCCAGAGTATACACTCGGCTGTGCATCGCAGTTCGACACCCAGTGCCACCCCCACGCCACGATGAGGCGGCCGACCATTGTGGGGGACTTATTCAAAACATCCTAACAAAGCTTTTCGAATAGAACGGATGCTCTTTGCCATCCTCTGTGCATCGGACGTGTGGTGGTGAGTTTCTTTGCTGAAAATGGCTGCGCGCACATGACTTCCATCTGCACCTCACACTGACTTGCAACGCTTTGCAGGCTTGTAGCTCGGCCGACAGTCACTCTACGAGCCTGCAGGTAGGCTCATTCGAAAGAGCGCGACTTCCTCAACATGATGGTATGCAAAGGGGTTCAGTTTGGGAATTGCTGGAGATTCTACGGATGGGTTGGTAAAGCGCAGCCATAAAGATTTTTGAAGTGGAGGCTCGTATCAACACTAGAACAGTCTTAGAGAGCTTCGATATGGGTCTATTACAAGAAAATTGACAGTTTTGAACTTTGAGGATGGAAATGGAGGAGGAGCTTTGCTCAACTTTAGCTGATGAATTCTTGGCCTACCACTGAAGCTGCGCTTGTTACCCCATCCGCATAATTTCCGGGACTGTCAAAACTCAACTGATTTGCAACCGTCATGTCGAGGAAGTCACGCTCTTTCGAATAAACTTAAAGGCAGTGTCCGGGCAAAAACTCGATTTTGAGACTTTGTGCTTACCCGGGCTTATTTGCTATGCTGAATCCGAAAATCCACATTAGAAAGCGCGAAAACGACGAAAAAGGGTTCTATCACTGAAGGGAAATCAGCAAGTGGGCGGGGTCTTCCCCACTGTGAATTCACGCTTTTAGCTTCCAGAGCAATTTCCTCGAATCCGTTAGCCGTTCTGACATCACCACCGATCAAGTGCAAATGAATGACTTGAAACCGGAAGCGAAAAGATCGCCCCCGAAGCTTGGAGCGAGAATTCACAGTGGGGAAGACCCCGCCCACTTGCTGATTTCCCTCCAATGTTAGAGCCCTTTTTCGTCGTTTTCGCGCTTTCCAATGTGGATTTTCGGATTCAGCATACCGAATAGGCCCGGGCAAGCACAAAATCTCAAAATCGAGTTCTTGCCCGGACACTGCCTTTAAGTACAGGCGCTCGTAGAATGACTGCTGGCCGAGCTACAAGCTTGCAAAGTGGTGCAAGTTAGTGGTGAGAGGCAGGTGGGGTCATGTGCACGCAGTGTCAAAGGCCGTTTTCAGAAAGGAACTCATCCGACACATCCGATGCATAGAGGACTGCAATGAGCATCCATTTTATCCGAATAGCTTCTTGAATAGGTTTCCATATAAAGAAATTTGGCTTAAAGAAGGAGATTAGGTTATTTTTTAATAAAAAAAGGCAAAATAAAATTCAAGTTTGGGTTTTTCTAAAAGTAACCACTGCACGGTTATTGTCTTCAATGAGCTCTACAATATATTAGGTTGCTCATAAGTTCTGTCCGATTGTTTTTTGCCTTATGTTTAAAGCAGCTGTTCTAAGAGAATTTCATCCCTAATGCAGTATTGTTAGTATCATTAATAAGTGTTTTCCTTGCTCTTTCTAATGCATATCAGATTTCAATAAATTTCTTATGTACGGAGATTTTAGGCCGAAAATCTGCAAGTGACCAAGGTACGTTTTCACCGTAGCAATATTTTCCTACGAGGAAATCTCCACAGTGCGCCCTTCAAGTCAAATCCTTTTATTGTTTGCGGAATAAGGGTTCAAAAGGCTGCTATATGCAAAAGTTCAATTCCATGAAGAAAACGTCTTGCTAATAAAATTTATCGTCGAACATTAATTTTTTCGTATAAATGTTTTACAAGCAATAACTTTCTGCGAAGAGAAGTAATCGACAAGCTCAAAGTTGGAGGTGCTAGGCCAAAGCCAGGGCCCATCCACCAGTTCCTTTTTGGCGTTCACCTCAGTTGTAAAATTTTCATAATACGTTAATAGGCATGCACACATGTGCTGAAGCAAAGTCAAAAAGTGGCTTCTTTTTTGCTTGGTCAAAAAAATCTTTCGGCAGCGCAGACCTTGGGCTCTTCTATGTAGCATAATAATCTACGCAAATTTCTCTATCAATCCATTGTTCGAAAAAATGTTTATCAATTCTCATAAGGGAGCGTTGCCATGTCAAAAAATACAAGTTTGAAGAAAAACGCTGTGAAAGTTTTGCATTCTTGCTTCTTCCTTAACAAGGATTTGCGCAGGTCTTGATATACGTTTCATAGCCAAGGAACTGCTCAACACATGGAAAGTAAGACCTTGGAAAAAAAAGTTGACTTTGAAAGAAGTTACGACGTTTTGAACACAAAAAAATCGGACAAAACCTATGGCGCAACCTATTAGATGCTTACCTGTCCAGAAAACTTCTGTTTTTGCCCCAAGAAAAGACCTAAAGGAAATTTTTCGCGTTCAAAGAATTATTGTCCGCGACATTGTGACGCGGCCATTCTCGGACTTATTTTAGAAAAAATTTTAAAAATCTTCATAATACATGTTTTCCGGAAAGTGCAATGTGTGGGTTGTAGCTCTTGATGTGCTTTATCACCACATGCAATCCAACCATTTTTTCATCTTTGTTTTCTATCTGAAATGTGCGCTGATAGGAGGACGACTTGTCCGCAACTTTTTGGCGGTCACTGTATGCAAGATGCCTCTGTCTTCTGATGAAACTAATCCGCCATTTTACGCAAAGCTGAACTTCGTGATTGAAACCGCTTTTCGTGGTCTGTGTATCTCCATGTAACAGCCTCGATTATGTTAGCAATGATGGATAGTTGCTGCTGCAGGATGAGCCGAGTTGGCATGAACCGAAATGTCTTACGAGATGTTCTTATGAAACCATTTGTCATTGGGCACATTATGACAAAAGCTGATGTGTGATAGGTATGCGTAATAAAGTGACTGTATTGGGATGATGCTGCTAAAAACGCAGAACAGCCATCAAATTTTTGTCTAAGTTGTTGTTACCACACAACAGTCGTCGATATAACTACTTCACAAGTCTTGGCCATGATCTCCCTCATGAGACAATCTGAATCGGATGTGTACAGATCCCTGCACAGCTGATAACGGGCCAAGCTAAAAAACGTACGTGGCCAGTGGAAAAGCAAGGAAAACGTACGCTTGGTGGAAAAGCAAAGGGATATCGTTTTTGCGGGATCTGAGACGGAAGAGAGCCGCAAGCATGCCGCTGGCGTGCCACCGGCAGCGGCATGCTTTTTTCACAAACAAAGGAGAGTTACTTACAACCAAAAGAGGTATAACACCAAATATGGTGTTCGCACGCGTGTGGGGAGAGGCTTGGGTTATGACTCAAAAACTTATGAAAACTTATGTGAATAAAAGGCATGCTCAACTTTTTCCCGAATTGGCTGAAAACGTTCCAGCTGGGTTCCAACTGAGCTAAAATCGATCCTTTGTTCGTATAACCACACATCTTCACATCTGGTGTGTCTTCACCGTAAAAATTAAAGAGCCAAAAACGGTTTCATATTTTTTTTCTCTGATTTGTTCAATGATCCTCAGATTTCGTTGGCGTTGTTAACCCCGGTTGCAAAGCGCGCCTCAAAGCAAACCAAGTTTAATGTTGGTTATTTGTTTGATATTTCTCTTTCTCCTTCTATGCTCATTCTTGTCATAAGCTTTTGTCATTATTCTCGGTTGGGCAGGTTAGCGGCGGATAAAGTAGGGAGGGTAGAGGAAGAAGTGCAAAGTGAGTAAGGGCCGCATAATCATCCCTGCCAGAGAAAGGATCGCAGTCTACAAAAGCTTAGTGGGGTTGGACCATACTGCGCGACGCTCCTATGATGAAATATACCCAACGTACGCTGCGTACTTCACGTACGTCCGTATGTCGCGCACTCTGGCTCATCCCATATCCTGGCTCCGAACTTCTGAATTTTACGCTGTCTACCCATCCGTAAGTAGTTCTAACATCCTTTACTATGAACATATCGAACAAGAGCGAGAAACTGTACAAGCCGCATTTTCTAGCATTTTAGATGATCCCCTATTGATCCCTGGCGGCCGACCATCTTTTCTTCAAAGTCATTTTTCTTTCTTCAAAGTTAGCCAAAAATTTCAAAGATGTACTGTTCATCTAGCCCAACATTGCTGAGCGTTTTGCTGTCAAGAACAAATGATGTACCGGAGTCATGAAATTTGCCATGAATCACAAGTCGAAAAGTGGGATTAATCGAAAGAACCGACATTCCAAAAACTCATTTGTTCCTATTAAACATGCTTAGCACAGTGGGGTTAGATAATCAGTACAACTTTAAAAGGTTTTCGTTGACTTTGAATGAAGAAAAATAACTTTGAACAAAACGTTCGTCCGCGGGGGATCATCAGTGGATCATACAAAACGCCGGAAATGCGGCTTGTACAGCTCCTGCTCCAGTTCAATTTATAGCAAAAGATGGTGGGAGCACTTACGGATAGAAGACAGCGTGAAATCCAGATATCTAAAGCTTCAGGATATGAAGCTTTCTTCTGAAGCATCATGACACTTATCAAGAAGTGTTTACATTGCAATATGCGAACGTGGTCGGGACGGTACTGCGCAAGTACGAGGTACAGCGATGGGTCAACGATTAGCACCCGTTTTAGCGATTTGCTTCGTGAGCAAAACAGAACACCCTGTGCTACTCAGAGACCCACTTATGTACTGTCGTTATATAGGCGACTGTTGCATTGTGACAACGACACAGTCCGAACAGACCCGGCACAGATCGTCTGAAAGAGACTGGACTTCGTTTCTAAACAAAAAGCAAAGGAGATATCGCATTTGACGAGTTGGGGTTCGAGCAACAAGAATAAGGCTATAGTCAAACACAAACTTTTCGGACAGGTTATCATACGATTAACATGCTCTATCGTGTATGGCGAAAAGTGCGCGCATTTTGAAAGCAAGGCTAAAATGAAAAAGATTGCCTATTTACAGCGCACACAGAATCCTATGACACCAAAATTGAGCTATATACATGAAAAACAATTTGCAAAAAGAATTTTGTGAAAAATTATAAAACTTATGTGAAGTAATACCTTTTCCAGAATTTGCCCGTTTCCAGACGGTCACCATACGATCTAGATCGTATGGAAATACATTTCTGTCACTTCACATATCAGGTCGTTCCGAATGTAATGTCGTTTTTTTTAAACGTACGCCACATCTCGAGGAACAAAGATGTGTAGAAGATTCTGAAAGCATTCGATGCAGCATTTTATTCTTTTTTTAATGGCCATTTAAACACTGCACAAAATTCAATAACCTCTCGAAAAATTGTCAAAATCAGCAACCCATGCTTTCTAAAAAGACCAAATTTTTACAATTGTTTAAAATTTTTATAGCAAACCTCGGAAGGAGTCCAAATAATGGATGGATACGGCAAACCCTACAGGAAACTGCGCAATTTTTTTCTACTTCGCACAGCTCGCCACAATTTTTGTACAGATTTTTTGATGGAACCACCGAATTTTTGCAGGCTCGTCTTAGACACAAATGCATCAAACACCAATAAATCTTCGATTTTTGAAACTTACAGCGATGAATTATGGTTTGAAAATAATTTTATTAGGTTGTCCTGAAAGTTTTGTCCGTTTTTTCAACTTGTCATAAAAACACATAGAACGAAGATAGGGAAACGCTCTAAACACTATCCGACGCATCTTTTCCTCCTCTTTCTAACTGTCATGCTTCCATGCCGATTAATCTTTTGTTCACTGAGATAAACCCATGGTTTTTATTAGGGTGATCGGTAAAAAAATGGGGCAGCTTGATTTTTATTACATTTTGAGGTTTTTCGTTCTCACCAACAACAAGCTGGTTTCAACTGAAACGTCGCTTACATAACCGACCTTCGCCTATTATTCTGGCAACGCGTTACCGCTCCTCTCTCATAACCGTACGCGTGGCGCCATGAAGAACTCAGACAGGGTTTTTAGAGCATCGCTCATTCTTGAGCTGCTATACCGTAAAGTCGTGAAGCAAATGACACACTATTCGAAAGAGCTCTTCATGCTCTTCTAAACGATATATTTAATGCCTAAAATTTCTTTTCAATTTCAGGAAAAATTGCGAAAAAACCTGGAAAATAGCTATTTTTGGCGCAACAAAAAACCAAAAAATTATGTTTTGCCCTATATTTTCCGAAGATAGATAAAGTCTGAAGTAATTTGCATATGGATGGATAGAGCGTAAAAAGCTCTATCAGATGGTGCCTAACATGTGTTCACCTGCAAAGAATTGAATAACGCGTATCTTTGTTCACGAAGCTGTCAATGGTTATATCTCCTGACTTTGAAAGTTGAGGCCATCAAGCCGTCGTGGGTTTGGTGGCTGTCCCACCACCCACTCCAGTAGTGGTACTTTCGGTGGTCTCACACGTTTCACTGCGCAGATACTGCCCAAAGCTTATAACTTGTCAAAGTGACTAACTTTGCATTTCAGCCACTATAAAAATTATTACAGACGTAAATGACCTTATAAGGAATATTCTAAAAGAGAATAATTTATTCTAACATCTATCAAAATTGGGAAGTTCAACCACTTTTTTTTGAGAAATCTACAGTTATTCTCTAGGTGCCCCATTTTTTACAGATCACCCTAATACTATGTCCAAGTTTGGCAATTTTTCACAATCTTTATTTTTGACTTTCGAAAAAGCTTTGGCAACAGTTAGATAGAGCAAACAAAGGGCAATATAATGCAATTGCGACTTCTATAGCCAGCCTTGAGAATTTTCCAGAATTATTTTTCTGATGCTATCAAATTCCATTTTTGGTGATGCTAAAAGCCAGAGATCATGAAACGGCGCACAACTAAGGTGTTATTCGATGCAGCTTTTCCTCCTCTTTCCAGTGAGTGTATTTTCTCTCTAATTTGCGGGGTCCTTGGCGATAAAATTTTCATAATTCTTGAATTTGACCCCACCCCAGCGTGTACACGTAAAATGCAAAATCTTATATTTCGAAGCGGTAAACGCTCATTTGCTTCGTAAAGATAGTGAATAGTCGTAATCGACTTTTGAAAGCTTCAAAATCCGATATTTGTTAGTATTCGAGGCGTTTCTGTATTTTAGAACTTCGCAAAAGTGAAGACTTTTGAGAAAATCATCTTAAAAAATACTGAAAAGCCGGCTGGACAAGCCAAAAAATTGCCTTGCATTGCCCTTTGTTTACTCTATCTGAGGGCTAACAAAGGTCTTCCAAAAGTTGAAAATGAAGTTTGTGAAAAATTGCCAAACTTGGACATAGTAAAAACCATGGGTTCGAAATTTCGGCGTTTATCTCAGTGAGCAAATAAGTAATCGGCATGTGATTATGATAGTTGGAAAGAGGGGGAAAAGCTGCGTCGAATAGTTCCCGAAGCGTTTACCTACCTTCACTCCTCGTGTTTTTATGACAGGTTGAAGAAACGGACAAAACTTTCGGGACAACCTAATACAAACGAAATGAGCATTTACCTCTTCAAATTAATAACTTTCCAAGTTTCCGAAATTTCAAAGTACAGTCTGAGGCGCCCTGAAAAACCTGAATTATGACGATTTTACCCCGGAAATCTTGATGAATCAGAAAGAAAAAACAACTGGTAGAAAGAGGAAAAAAAGCTGCTTCGAATGACACCCGACTTGCTTGCCGGTTGTTGTTCTATGAGGTTTGAATTGATCAAATATGGAATTGGATAGTATTGAAAAATTGATTCCAGAAACTCTAAGAAGCAAGCTAAAAAAAGAAGAAATTACTTTGCGTCCTATAGGATAGGGTTTGCTCTATCTATAAATCGCTTGTGCTTCTTCGGAGAATAGGTACGAAAACTTGGAAAGATAGCCGAACTTGACCATGGTAAAAAGCAAGAATCGCAGATTTTGGTACTTTTTCGAGAGCTCATTGGATATTATGCAGTTAAATTACAACCATTAGAAAGAGGGTGAAATGCTGCATCAAAAGCTTCCAAGATGTTTTGAAAACCATGATTTCATGTTGTGTGGCGTTCATTTGAAAAAAGCGACATTACTTTTCGGAACGACTTAATATTTTCCATTTTTCTGTCATGGACGGATTTCCCGGTCAAAAATCTATCTTTAAGCATTGAAACATTTCCATATCATTGCCTTTCTTTTGTTTTTTGCCTTAATTTCTACATAAAACGCCTTGCTAAATAACGCGCTCTAACGCCCGCAGTTGACTTTTGTAAGTGGCTCGGTGTGCACCAAATGGTATTACAAAGAAAATATTAAGAATGTAATTTTGAACGCCAAATCTGCCCGTCGCGTAGCAGTTAAACGTGCTATAATTCGGAACATGCTAAAACGGCAGCGAACAGCAGTAGTGGTAAACGTGCGAAAAATCTCTACATAAAAATCTAAATAAAGGCCGATAACGGTATCGTATGTAATTCAATCCAAACGAGGAAAAGCGACAAAGTCAAAAGCTAAGGTTACCTAAAAGTATTATACAGTGCACCCTATGCCTACCACTCGTTTCTGAAAAGTCTCTCTGGCAACTAAGCGTTGCCTAATACGAGCAAATATCGAGGATGACGTCATCCTGATATCCCTCGACAAATATCAAAACACAATTGGTCCTAGTAGAGTATAGTTAAATCTTGTAACTCGCAGGTTTGCGTGACCGGTGCCTAAGGAAAGATTGACAAAAGTGGTGATAATCACAAAATTTAATGAGATGCTCCGCCAGTAACATTAGTGGGACCGGCCGATTACCGAGCATACGTATAAATGAACACCTGACCAGTGAAAGGAAACAGAGCATGAGCCCACTAGAGAAGCATAAAAAGATAGAGCACCGGTGTTGACTATGATATAAAGTGTTCAATGTTAAACCAGTCTCCAGACTTTTTCGAATTTTATTATCAAACGACCTTTCACTGTGACACTGCGTGCTGAAAGTTTATACCGTAATCCTGTTTCTACAGTAGCAAAAAGAGATTGGAGTTTCGCATCATACTGTGAAAATCTAATGAACTGTAGTAGTTGTAGTTCATACTGTAAAAAACTAATGTACTGTAGTATTGTAGTTCATACTGTAAAAATCTAGGGTACTGTAGTAGTTTCTTGGGACCCCCTGTATTGACTGAAGTGAGCTACAGAGCTTCGCATCGTACTGTAAAAATCTAGTGTACTGTAATAGTTGTAGTTCGTACTGTAAAAATTTAGTGTACTGTTAGTAGTTGTAGTTCATACCGTGAAAATCTAGTGTACTGTAGTAGTTTCTTGGGACCCCTTTGTATTGGCTAAAGTGAACTACTCTGCATTCTTAAATTTTTCTCTTTGTTATTTCACACCATTTTTAGTTTGTAATTCATTGTCGGTATGAGACTAGAAGACTGTATTCCTTCGTCAAATGATGTTTTTTCTCCCATCTTTTCGAGACAACCATACAGCACAGTGAAATTCTTACAAAATTTTCCTACGTACTCAGTTTACACAGAACAATTTTGAGTTTCGAGCAATCCATTACTTGCACTATCTCCCAATTTTGTAGATAGATTTTATTGTCCTTAAATGTGCTTTTGTTATGATCTATTGGCATTCTTCAGGTGATCCAATATTTTGATGCATGTTACGCGAAAGCGTGGAGATGCGGGGAGGGAGGGTGAAGCTGGAGGAGGATCAGGGGAAAGGGGTCGTACGGGATCAGGAGAGAGAGAGGGGGAATGGGCCCTGGATCACATCAACAGGCTTAGCCCGTCTCGCATTTCTCAAAAATGCCTTTAAGTAGTTGAGAGCTAGCGACTGGTGGCGAAAAAGGCTTTTGACAGGAAATAGAAAGCTAAGAAAATTTTGTCGGCAGGTAATACTTGAGTATACTTGTCGCAAACTCATCGGCCTTCATGATCAAGCACAGCCCTATACCTTTTGGTAAGTACCAGCATGTATTGAAAAGGGAAGGGGGCATTGAGCGCAATAGCAGCGGTTAAATGACCGAATGGCTCCCGCCGCGCTCCTCTGGTCCGACAAGCCATATATGTCCAGTTTGTGTGCTCGGCTTTCCGAAGAGCCCAGTCCACAGGTTCGCCTAGCCGAGTTTTTGTCTAGCAATAAGAATAAAGTATCAAGATTAACGTTGCAGCTATAAAATTCCCCGAATCTATTCCTCCATACTTGCAGAAATTATATCTAGGTATGGACATTTGTTTGTTTTCACTGATCAGATGTGCTTAATAAAGGTTCAAAAATGAGTCAGAAGAAATGCAAACAAGTTCTTGAAGACTTCAATTCTGAATCGGACGACACATTTTGCACTGCAGAAGGTCAGGAAAGAAACGTTTGTCATGTAAGTTACATTTTTTTATCAGTAAGCTAGTGCTATGACACGAACTTGTCTCACCTCCTTCCTTTCATTCTTAAAAAATGACAGAATTGCTAAACTAACATTGTGCTCATAAGAAAAGACACCTTACTCAAAATGGCCTTTCAAAAAGAGACTTACGAAGGTAAACTCAGCATAGAAGGCAGATCCCAATTATGTTGGCCCTAACTGCGGTGCATCGATT
Source organism: Cylicocyclus nassatus (assembly GCA_958299035.1). Taxonomy (NCBI): domain Eukaryota; kingdom Metazoa; phylum Nematoda; class Chromadorea; order Rhabditida; family Strongylidae; genus Cylicocyclus; species Cylicocyclus nassatus. The sequence continues at coordinate 75,315,555 of CATQJL010000223.1, forward strand.
AAAACAAGTCGCGAGCTTCTTTTTATGCATGTTGGCATATTACCCAACTTGGAAAGCCTGTTTGTCAATACGTTGCTCAGAACAAGTGCTGGGACATCAAAATGACATCAGATCGCGTTTTTTGTGTAAATAGGTATTCAAAGCAAGCACCCAAATTATGATGTCGTTATGTCACTATGTCGACGCGCATGCAAATTTTGTATACGAAAACTAAAACGAGTGGCTTCCAAGTCCCGATTTCATGAAAACTAGGCATGCGCCGTATGTTCAATTTTCTACTACCCGTAATGTTTAAGAATGTCTTTATTTTATTCTAATCACGGCCTTACGTTTCGACTTCTTTCGTTTTTCTCAAAAATCGGAAGAACACCGCTGTTCGAAGAGTTAGACGAAAATTGAACATACATCAATAACGTGTAGAAACACTCCGCAGCTAGAATCAACATACTTGAAAATAACTTCTAAGATTGTTTTAAATATGTGTGCCACTTTTTAAAACCATAAGCTAGAAGCCTTTTCTTGTTAGTTAAACTTTGATCTTAGGCTTTAGCTTGCCTTGAATGCCCCATTTCCTCCTTGCCAATCATTAAGTAAGTTTATAGGTGTAACACCATTGATTTAAAAATTTTGCCTGGTCGCAACAAATCTTTCATTTTTGCAAGTAAAAATGTTTATACACCGGTTCAAAAAACTCAGTTGCAATGTTTTATTGTGAAAACCATTTTGCAAAAACTTTTTTTAAGTTGAGAATTGGGAGTGTTTTGGATGATGACGGTGAGTTGATGTACTCACAGGACAGAAAATCACGAATATCAGGTTGTTGCATAAGTGCGTAGCGTTTTCATAAATTCACAAAGTGAGCAATTTATAAAAATTTGGTAGATAATTTACGTTCTTTTGTTGCGCACGCAACCTTTGCCTACTTGCTATCAGATTTTCAACTCCGTTTCACAAAAATTCAGCGGGTCCAGCGGCAAAAAAAGTTGACTAACCAACGCTTGGAATCGTATTCAGAATCGAAACAGATTTTTTAGATCGTTTGCAAGAAAGCGGGACAAATGCTCATCCGTTGGGGTGAGTCTGAGGAGTAAGTGGATGTTGGGGTACCTAAATTTTGCAGGACAGTTTTGACAACTTTTGTACAGAGCCAATTTTTATGCAGAAAAATTCTTAACATCTGCTTTTTCAATTTAGGGTTCGTTCAGACGGTGCGGTTGGATTGCATATAATTTGGTCGACCTTTTCTTGTCCACCAATTTCTACTAAAGAATATCTTGCCGTCACCGAAAAATCTTGCTTAGCAGGCACCCGCTAACCCTTGTGTTTTAAAGCAATGCACTTTCTTTGTATATCACATGCAGAATTCATTTTCCGTGATCGGCAGAAAAATCTAAACAAAAACTCTTTTTGTGTAAGAATAAATAAGCAGGTGTCAAAATTGTTTTTTGCCATTTGAGAATTTTACCTTGGAAAACTGAGAAATTAGAGCAGAGCTAGGCACAGATCGTCTGGAAGCAGGCTGGAGACTCTTTTGGAGCGAAAGCAAAATAGAATCGTTTTGAACGAGTCGGGGCCGCACCAAGAGTAAGCGCCATTTATCCAAACACAAGCTTTTTGGAGGTTATGACAGATTGACTGCTCTATCGTGTATGGCCAAAAGTGTGCGCGATTTGAAAGCAAAAGATAAACAAATTGCTTGTTTACAGCGCACAAAGCTTCATATGACACCAAAGTTGAGTTGTATACATAGAAAATTACTTGCAAAAAAATTATGCAAAAAGATTTGGAAACTCATGTGAAGTATTACCTTTTCCAAAATAAATCCGTCTGCAGACAATCACCAGACGATCTGAGATCGTCTGGGGCATATGTTTCTGTAACTACACATGAGTTCTGGATATTTCTATTATGGACGGATTCCCCGGTCAAATATCTATCCCTAAGCATAAAGACATTTTCATATCGCCTTTCCTTTGTTTTTTGCCTTGATTTCTTCATAAATCGCTTTGTTAAATATCGCGCTCCAATGCCAAACTCTTGTGCATGCATAGTATTCAGCTCCAATTCCGATTTTCACTCTTATCTAACGTTTTTTCTTTTAGACTAGTAAATTTTTCTTGTTTTAATCTGAGTAGGTAGGTCAAAGGGGGTTTGTAAAACTTCTAAAAGTCAGGGGGGATTTCGTTTTCAAAAACCATAAAAACCAACTCGTGCCGGGCCCTTATTAGAGTAATCAGCCGTCTTTTGAAATCAGTGAATTTATTACAAACTTCTCGAGCAGCGATGACAAGAATGAAAACGCAGCCGCGGGTTATATCCAGGGTTGAGCGTGGGGTCAGGCGCGCCCGACCTGGGGGGTCGTACTGGGGTAAGGCAGAGGGGGGGGGGGGGGTCGTGATTAGGAATCGAATTCGTTCGATTGAGGAGATACTACGATTGAGGTGAAGAAGAAAAGCACTGGTGGAGAGCAAAGTTTAGTGGATATCGCGACCTCACCAGTACTGAAGGAATGAACGGTCTTAAACAGCATACTGATTGATTCCACAATCGAAATTTCGGCCAAAACTCAAATCTTCATCTTCTACCTTGACGTATTTTAAATTCATCAAGGAAGCTTGCTGTGTGAAATGGGTATCATTTCCGAGCACGTCAAATTACCTCTATGAGCCCTACAAACCATTATTACTGCATTATCTAGTGTTTCTCAACGACTAAAAAGCGTGATTTTCAAACATGATTAACTTGTTTTCAAAAGTGAGAAAAGTCAATTTTTTTGTACTCGTATAACAAAGTATTGTTCCCTACTAGTCTAGGCTAAAAATCGCGCTTTGTATCGCTTGCAAATAGTGGAGTAAGAAATAATGCCAAAATTCCGACCGGCGCGTTTTTCGCCATGACTGCTTCAACTCCACGGATTACCACAAGGCCGAAACAAGTCGAATCAAGTCCAAACACATACTGTGGAATCTTCGAGGGTTGTGCTAGCGATTCACATAAAACTTGAATAAAAAAGCTTCTTCAATGATAAAGTTAATCGGGTCAGGCGCAACCCCACAAAAGGTCAGGCCGCCTGAGCTTTTGAGGGGTTGCGCCTGACCCGATTGACTTGTTTTCAAAATCTAAAAATCGCTCCTTTTTTGCTATGAGTATTGAACTCAAAGCCTTTTCTTGCAATACTGCAAATTTGGAGCCAAACAATACACCCCTGTAGGAATTATAGCTCTAAAAGTAGGGCTATCCAAAATCCAAAACTTGCCGTCAAGTTGCGTGTGCTGTGCAATCGCAGAAAGTCGACCTACAGACCTCCAAAAAACAAGAACCTCCCAAAAACGGCTGATTTCTTCGAATTATCACAGCCTGAGGTCCCGGAGGTGAAGCAGAGGGGTCGTTTAGGGGCTTTCACTGGGAAGGGGTCGTTTTGGAAAGACTTGTGCCTGACCTCTTGCTCAACCCTGGTTATATCAAAAGGTCCTATCTAAGCTACTGTCCAATCTGCAGTACATATGGTGCACTCGAGGCTCAAATAATCATCTCCGATCGGACTTTGCTACGACTGGGGGAGGCTTGTACCGGCTTGCATGCTGTTGCAGGAGGAGGGGGGGGGGGGGGGGAGAGACGAATACCTTCGTTAGGCGCCGCCTTCATGAACTGCTGGTTTTAGCACAGTACGCCCTAGCATGCACGAAAGACTAGTAGTCCGTGGAGGCAGCGCCTTATTTACTCTTTTACCCCAGGGGAGGGGAGTGGGGGGGGGGGGGTAGGGGGAGGGGGAGAGGGAGGGAGAGGGTACCAAACTGATGAGCGCCCGCGTAAAAGCATGGAGGTCAATGTAAATCGATCGCCAAATACGCAAGCGGGCACAGATACTTGGACACTGCCTTCAAAGCAAGGTTATCACCGTATAGCGCAGTTGATAAAATAAAAATTTTTTATCGAGAAAACAGCAAGTTTCACAAGATAGTCTAAAGTAAACTGCAGTTCAAACTCAAGTTTGAAAACTTTGATTAATTGAGGTGCATTAGATAAACGTATACAGAATGTCCCAAACGCTAAACAAAATTTCAACTGATTACTCTCCTGCACATAGCTTTCACTAAAGGTAGCGTATTTTACGCTTTAATTTGATAAATTAAACAAATGAAAATCGCGCTTTTGTAAGATAACAACAGAAATATCCAGAATGGCACTAAGCCAGAAAGACGATAACTCTCTTAAAAAGAACTGGAAGTTCCGTTACTCGGTTTGATCAATATCGCTAATTTTCACGTGTAGGGTCTCAATCCATATGTCTCTAATTCAAAAGCTGAAATGTCGTAACATCATAACAGCGGTTTTTGTTACCTTAAAAAATTCAAATGAATGACATGAGCTTCACTATAAACACTTGCAAAATTACTTACTATCATCAGCAAGTATAAAGACCCCACCGGAAGATTTTACACTTTTGAAAGCTCTCTTAAAAACAAATATCAGGTTTCAGTGATGACAACCTGTGGAAACTAACTCAGAAAAGTGAAGGGCTTGGGTGATTCATTCCACACTTTGTGAAGCCATGCGGAAGATAAACTTTGCAGTATGCTATTCAAGCTCTGCGAGAGTTGATAATAAAACAAAGAGTGAACAGCAAATCTATACGCTTTGTTTCTCTACGAGGCTAAAATCCAAGAGGTACTACCAAAATACAAAAAACTCCCGGCTCCGCTTATTCCTCTCAATAATAGTTTCGTAATTAGCTCACTTACCTCCATCCCCATCTTCCCACCTGTGCCAACTCCCCGCCTCGTAGATGAAACTTCGCAAAAGTCGACAAAATTGATATTGATTAATGATGAAAAGTAACCTTCGACTCCCGCTCAGTCAAAGTGTATATGTGCCAAATTTGGCCCAAATCGGTTTCTGGATTAAAGTTTTCTATTCGAAGCATACGTACACACATACAGACACACAGAAGCACACACAGAGTCACACACAGACAGGCAGACATTCATCCTTGTTTTAGATTAAACCAGAAGTTCTGTCGCTTCAATGAAAAATTCGTAACTGCTTTCTGTGTGAACGTGTTTGCCTATAAAAGATTTTATTAGAAAGAAAATTTTATGCTTTAACTGAATTTTTCTGCTCTTCGACAACAAGAGCTCCAGAGATAAAGATTAGAAAAGGAGGGCCACTCAAACTCTTACTTCGAAAACAAGTCGTCAAAAATCTAAATCGTTGCACAAAAATTTAAAAGCTTGTTTCTTGTGAGTTTCATGAGCTGCTCTTTCTAATAATGCCAAGTTTGTGCTGATCGACCTTTTCTAGGAAAAGTTGTGATTTTCGTTAAAAATGCAAAAAAGGCAAAAATGACGTCTCTGCATTTTTCACTTTTCATTTTTCTACGAAAATCATGACTTTTCGTAGAAAAACCCGATTAGCGCAGCCTGGACATTACTAGAAGAGCAACTCATGAAACTCTATAGACATTAATCGATAAACTTTTCTATCTGCAAGTATTTTTTGTGAATAAACGCGCTCACATAGGGAGCAGCTACGAAGTTTTCAGTCAAAATAACAGATCGTTTGAATCAACCTAGTATATAAGACTGGATATTTTGCAAAAATTATCTTAGCTTTGCATGTTGGAAAATTGCTGCCAATGCTTGTTTATAAATGTGCTGCCAACGGTTTGTGGTCCAAGATACTTGTGTCAGGGAAGCTAAGGTTCACTTTATTTGAAACTTGCTAGTTCTGATTTCCTTTTCAGCCACAGAAGAATAGGACATTTAAAAATTCGTGGGCGCGCTACTAGCACTCCCGGCAACCGCATTTTCTTGGTTTTCATCTCCACTTGCATGTTTTTCGCTTATATGACATATTAGGGTTAGGCTAGACTGCGCTGGAAAAGCGGCGTACGCCGCGTACGCTCCTATGATGAGATATACCGAGCGTACGCACGTACGCCGCGTACGCCGCTTTCCCAGCGAAGTCTGGCTCAACACTTAGGGTGAACGGTAAAGAACGGGACACCTTCAGAAAGACTGTAGATTTCTCAAAAAAGGACTGAACAATTCAATTTGATAGATGTTAGAACATTATGCTCTCTTTCAGACATCGCCTATAAAAGATCGTCAACATGCGTGGTAGTTTTCATACTTGCTGAGATTCAAAGCACTTCGAATAATTATAAACTTCGAGCTGTATCTGCGCAGTAAAACATGTGAGACGCTCAAAATCCATTGCTGCAATGGCTGAAGGTACAGTTACCAAAGTCACGATGGCCTGCCGGGCGCAAGGTCAAAGTCAGTAGATATGGTCATTAACATTCTCTGAAACAAAGATGCGTGTTATTTACTTCTTCGCAAGTAAACGCACGTTATCTGGCTGCCACCTGATAGAGCTCTTTAGCTCTACACATTCACAAGCAGTTCATCTCAAATTTTATACAGTGCTGGCCATAGCTATAAAGCCACCCTAAAAATCACTGTGATTTGCTCTCTCGTCCTTAAAATTGTCTAAAAAGCCAACAATTCTGTGTGCAAACTAACGTCATATCATTGACCAGAACGGCTCTCAATTTCATTGATTTTGGCCTGAGAAAAATTGAAAAATTTGAAAAAAAGAGTTCCTAAAGCTGGTCACAGCTATAAAGCCACCTCTCATTTCCAATCAGTACTACGTTTTTTGAGGCTGGAATTTTTTGTTCATATACAATATCAAAATACCAAACATTCACCAAACTTGAAAGCAGTTGCCTTTTTATAAAGAAGATTCATCCTGCATTTTTTGCTTCAAAATGTGTAAAAAGTTATAATGTTTGGAAAAACTGCCTTTTCACCGAACTCTCAAGTATTTCTTGACTCGAATGAAGGTCCTAGGCTTTGCCGAGTCTTTGCAGTGAGTATGGTGAAAAGCGCAGGAGTCAACATGGCGTAATCGCTGGTATTGATGAACGAGCTCCAACCTCACCTCCAGGTAGACGAGTTTTCGAACCGCAGAAATTGAGTTCTAATGCCCGAAAAGCTCTGTTACGTGCTCAGCACGCCTGTACAACGATAGACTCGTGCACATAGCTTGAACGTCATCGCAACTCTTAGGATTTTGGTTCCGCCTTAAACGCCTTTTTTCCAAAAATGAGTGGTGCACTTTGCCTAATCGTGACACACTCTGGCCTCTCGATCGAGCGGAAAATCGTTCAAAACTTCAGAATTCTAGTATTCCTGATAGTTTTGTAAGGTTTGACTTGAAGAGGACTTCAAAGAAGTAGAATTTGAAGTCATGTGAGGTACACTGCCCACAACCGAATTATAGACAAAGCGTTCTATCGCCATGCTGCAAATACGTCTTTGCAAAAAGCCTGATAGCTTCTGCATGAGTACGTCACAATGCAAACAAGGTGTCAACTTCCAACCGAAAATTCTCGCGCCTCAGAAATCGAGATTTGCGTTTCAGAAGTGCGTTTACACCTAAATAAGATTGAGCTTCGTTTATCACCAGCAAATATGCCATGCTGACTATTTCCAAACATTATAATTTTTTATACATTTGAAGCAAAAAATGCGGGATAAATGTACTTTTTGAAAAAACGATTGCTTGCAAGTGTAAAAAAATGTCTCATATTTTGATGCTGTATATGTACAAAAAACTTCAGATTCAAAAAACGTAGTACTGATTGGAAATGAGAGGTGGCTTCATAGCTGTGACCAGCCTTGGGAACCCGTTTTTTCAAATTTTTCATTTTTTCTCCAGCCAAAATCAATGAAATTGGGAGCCGTTTTGGTCAATGATATGACGTTAGTTTGCACACAGAATAGTGGTTTTCCAGACTATTTCGAACAAGAAAGAGCAAAATACAGTGATTTTTGAGGTGGCTTTATAGCTATGGCCAGCACTGCATTCCTCGGAAGATATAGATTGAAACATGATTTTTTGATTTTTTTTACCTCAAAAAATCGCTATTTTTCAAGTGCTTTGCTTCTTTGTCCAGAAACGAAGAGGAATCCTGTATGTTCAATAGAGTGTTTGAGAAAGCGTGAGGAGCTCTTTTGAATGATATGTCAATGCTTTATGACTTTGCGGTATAGCGGCGTAAGAATAAGAAATGTTCAAAAAACCTTATTTGCGTTCTTCACGGTTCGCCACGCGCGCAGTTGTGGGAGAGGACCATTAACGCGTTATCAGAATAATAGGAGCAGGTCGCTTATGCAAGCGAGTTTGAGTTGCAGCCTGCTTGTTGTTGATCGAAGCAAAAAATTTTAGAATGTCATAAAAATCAAGCTACTATTATAAGTATTATCAAGTATTTAGACATTGACTGACTGAGCTATGAGCAGGGTCGAGCAAGAGGTGTGGCACACAACCGCCGGAACCCCCCACCCTCTCCCCCCCCCCCCTAAGTTCTGCCAATACTCCCCCCCCCATTTTCGTTTACCTGCCATAGGCATGACATGCTCTAGCTTGATAATTTTAATAATAACATATCTGTGATAATCATGTCAGAGAATCCCTGTGGGCCAAGTTTTAGCGAACTCTGGGGTTTCCCAATATTGGGCACTCAAGTGATGGCTATTTTCAAAACATGAATAATTAACTATATTTCAAAAGCGAATAAGCTACCTCTTCTACTCAATACAAAGCACTACTCCCTATCAGCCTAAACTTTGAATTGTCTTCAAATAACCATCAAACTATGAAATTGGAAGCCAGTCAAAATCTCATTTGTCCCATTTTTCGCTTGCTGTGGTTGTGCTTCCAGCAACTATTGCTCAAACGAAAAAAACGAATTCAGCTCTCTAATTACTTTACAAAAACTACGGAGTTTTTGCTATCGAATTGTACCTATTTTGTTTCCTAGAATTCGTTAATGGAATGTGACGCAACCCAAAAAAAGCTGTGGCCGCCACAGCTTTTCAGGGGTTGTGCACCCCATTAACTTACCTTTGAAGCATTCAAATATCTGCGTTTTTCATATGATTATTTTGCTCAACCTTCTTTTTTGAGCAGTAGAAAAATCATTTGAAATCGTATCTTATAGGGAAAGATAGTTTTTTCCCTTACCTATGCAGATAGAAAATGCTGCGAAAGATTGGGCTACGGTAACATGCTTAGTCTGAGCTACTATGTAAATCTCGAAAGAAGGCGACAAGGATAATAATTGAAGACTAAGCCTCATAATTTGAATAAACCTGATTCGAACTTGACTGGTCCTCTCTAATCTGAGATATTGAAAGCAAAAAATGGAACAATGAGATTTTGGCTTGCTCGTAATTCCATAGTTTAGATGTTATTCGAAGTGGGATTTCTAGGGCAAAGAAATCTTTTTTGTTTCAAGTGCAGAAAGAAGTAGTTAACTGACCTTTGAAACGAGAATAACATATTTAAAGTTGGCTATTCACTTGGGTGGGCCAATATTTGGAAATCTCAGAATCCACCGAAACTTGGCCCACAGGAATCTTTGACATTCTAGTTACGAAAATGATGCTCTTATGCTTATAATGCTCTTTTATTACACTTTGTGTACGTACACGATGGAAGGCCAAAGCATCATTGTGCTAGTACTTTACACAGTGCCTATCTGACATTGTAGACATTTATATCATGTCATCGGTAACATCAGCTCACCTCGGTAACGACCCCCCCCTCCACCCATTCCCCGCCCTCTTCCCGACCTCTCAATACGACCTCCCAGGTGTGGCATGCCACATCCCACCCTTGACTCTGGTTGAGAGTTGAGATGAACCTTTTTTTGTAGTGTTTTCTGCTGCTGAGGGCGTAAAGACCGCAGTCAATTCGTCGTCACGATTTTATGACTGCCCTACTTAGTACCTACTTAGTTACTTAGTAGTTTATATACGATTTGGAGAGCATACGCGTGATCAAGCTGAAGGTAAGAAAACATTCCTCTTTTTCCCAACGAATAATCCTTGCGTAACTCTCTTTGCTTAAGCTTTTTTCCAATAAGAGAGAATAGACTGGAAATCTTACATTACTGGTAAAACTTCTGACACTAATAATTTCCATGTTTCATAGTCATTAAACCTGGGCATGTTCGTAAGCGTCGAATACTGTTGTGCCGAACAGGTTGCTAGGTGGTCCTTTTATTGTCATTACTCTTCGGATTTACGTTTCGACGCTTTCGCTTTCATCAGAGGCCTGGAATGGTTCAAAGCTTCATCCGTAACTCTAGCCCAGCAAACGTCTCCACCAGCCCTTGCCAGTTCTTGGCTCTTCCTCCAATCTAATGCTACAAAAATTTTGATGACAAAAGACATACAGTCGATTCATTTCATATGATCATGTGTGTCACTGCACACACTGTCCACCTCTGACGTCCTCATCCTGGATTTTAGAAACTGACAGCCTTTGTGTCAAACGTTTCCGGTGTTTTCTTCATGCTTTTCCTCCTTCATAGGTACCAATCCTCACAAAGTGATGTAAGCGATAAAAATCGGTCGGTCTTTGCGCTTTTGCGATCGCAATTCCAGGATGGGGACGCCAAAGGTGGACAGCGTGTGCAGTGACACACATGATCATATGAAATGAATCGACTGTACCAGGAACCACCGCTTCGTTAGATGTCCGTACCGGGGCCGGTAATAATCTACCCTACCTGGTGGCATCATAGATGCCGGCAAGTTGGCACACATCGCGGAAAGATGCCAACTCCGCCGGCAGCTCGCGGATGATTGTAGGTTTTAACAATTTTCTATAATCTTAGTACGCAGTTATTTCGTTCATCAAATTCTGATAACGTAGACAGCCGCAAAACTGCTACCTCGCGCGCGATCGAACCTATGTGCGTTAACTTGAAGTGCCACCACGTTAACAATTCGACCATTTGGTCAGCAATTGCCGTCTGCACCAGCAATAGGAGGAACGCATCGGTAAGTGGCCGCCTGTAAGAGGGATCGATACATTGCGCGAGAGACTTTGACCTGAAAGAACAGCTGATTGATATGAGCGAGAGAGGGGCTAAATCGGTGCAAATAAGATTTAGAAGGGATTGCAAAAAAAGATGGTGTTCCTTACGGTTCTAAGGCATTACCAGATTTTTTCTCTGTAAGAAAATCGTCGTTTCAAAAAAGAGAAACTCATATATTGAGAAAAATGAAGGTTTTTGGATGGAAAGTGGAATTTTTTGATTTTTTCGCCTGACGTAAATTGTGTGATATCGCCGCAATTCGCAATCTCACAGACGCCGTCGGGAAAGGTGCCACCACCTCGACGTGGTAGGGGCACGTCGAGATGCCGGCAGCTCCCTCTCTCAAAAGAGCATGCTATTTCCCGTGCTCTCTGACCTGCCGGCAGCTGCCATCTCGCGGATTCCGCCAACTTGCCGGCAGGTTGCCGGCAACTGACCTCGCGAAGTTGCCGGCAGCTCCTCCTGGAATTCCAGATATTTTACTAAAGGAGGAGTTCTGGAGCCGCAGTTTTTTATGAAGTTTTCTACAGAGTCGAGGCGGCAACTTTATCGAGAAAATTTTTTGAAAAAAGGCCTGGGACGGCCTAAATTTCGGTTCTTAGTTTCTGGCCACCTCGCGGAAAGATGCCAGCAACCTGCCGACGAGACCTGCCGCCAGGTCGGGGGGATTACTACCGGCCCGGATGTAGATGTTCGCGATGGACGACTGAGCTATACTGAGGGATGTCACATAAACAGTTATAGCTCACATAATGATAAAAACGGAAGGAAATCAGCAGTTATGGATAAGCACTCGTTTTGGTCCAGAACGATTCCAAGGCGGCTTTCCTAGCCGAGATCTCTTTTTCAAGTGTTAAAATTGTAACTCTGTATCAAAGTCACCTCCACCATGCGATTAGTGCCTATGTCTGCCAAGCGGCGAGGCCAAGTTCTTGCGCCTTTTATCTGACAAATGCTCTTTGATGTGAATGCCGAGTGTTCTTCCTGTTTACTTAATATAGCGTGCATTACATTTCAGATATTCAAACTGATACACCACTCCCACCTTCGCACAGTCACCCATTCTGCCTTGCGGGCATATCACGCATTGCTCCGTATGCAGTATTGATCGTAGAGCCTGTTACGCACGAGCTGTTTTTGGATATTATCGGTGGGAACGTTCACTAACATAATATCATCCAGCTGCAACGATGCACTTCTGTATAGCCCTTATCAGAAATGAATGTCAAGCAAAGTGGAAACTTGTCATTAGTCCGATTGTTGTTGCCATTCCTTCGATGGTACGCACAACAGTATTCGACACTTCTAGCACTCTTTGCACCAGCTCAAAAATTGCAAAGTTCATCAAGTGTTGCTCTCACATGTTTATTTTGCTCATCACAAACAATTTAAATGCCCGTGAAATGATGTATACTTCTCCTATAAACACATTGATCATGTTCTCAAAGTGAAAGAAATACATTTTTGATGCTGATTATTGAGGAAGTCGACATGATACCCGTTCACATTCGTTGATTTGTTCAATCTTAAAGGAAGCGTCTACCCATTTTCGTATCTCACGTTTTTTCATCCTGGGGCCTTTCGGTGGCCTTGAATATAGTTAAGAAGTTCAAGTTGCCCAAAACATCAACAAAAAAAATCCCGACTTCTGGAGACTGTTCGGAGGGAGAAGACGAGTTTTGGATTTTCGCTACCCCCAACTTGCCAGCGGATGAGCTGCAACTGCATGGGTGCAGTTGCACTCCATTGATCGAACTTTTGCAGCAATTTTGCATCACCTGCGTAAGCATTCGAATGGAAGGTTTTATGACATCAGAGACGCTTTGATACCTACCACAGGTTGCATGTCTTTTTCAAAGGTCACATCAAAAGACTGGACTAAAGCAGATTGGATACTCCTGGATCCCGTACAACTATATGCTAGCCTTGGTGGGATGGATTTTGGGTGGGCGTTGCCTTTAAAGGCAGTGGCTCGGCAAATCTCAAATCTTGGAAATGCCGAAAACGAGCGTTTTTCAATGCCCTTCCCTTTGGGATCGGACGAGTGCTGCAAGGCTGATGACGCCGAATCGTTGAGGAACCCAATGGTTATAGCATTGCGACGGGCAGCCTCCAATGGTGAGAAGGAAATTGCCAACTCGTCCAGATGCATGTAAGAATGGCCGCGCGCGTAAGTTTGAGAGCAATTTTTCGGCAAGGAAGGCATGCTGTGCAACCGGGATTGCACTTTTTTTCATACTTGGGCAATAAGGAGACTACCGTGTTAAAATTTTGAGTTGTTAAGTTTTGCCAAGCCACTGCTTTCGCTCTGAAATTTACGTGTTCTTATCAGCACCCGTAAAGGCGAAAGGTCTGCGATTCTTTCGTATTTTGAACTAAGAAAAGGCTAGAGGTCTAGTGCAACGCACCAGTAGTTTTTTTGTAAGGTCAAAGTTAATAGTATGCACACGTGGAAGCATTTAAGGTCTACGTACTGCAAAATCACTGAATAAGATCCTTTGTGAGTTGCAAATTTTGTCCACTACTACAATAATCGCTTTGCTTGCTTACAGCTTCATTCATGCTCAACTTCTCTGGTGGCAATGTCCCAAATAAATTTGACGTGCCATCGTTTTGGATACTATATTCTCACGTGTACAAGCCGCACCCTGACTGCTTTAAAACCAAACGCGCGAAAGGAAGCCGCGTGCTATAAAGCGCGTTAACGAGGAGATAGTAATAAAAGCGATGGCTCTAGGGAACCCATGCACAACAAAAGTTGAGGGTGAGGTGAGTGTGGCTTGCACACATGAAAATAAAAGTACCGTTTATAACATACTTTTCAAATGTGTTACAACGCTGCAATTTAGGGTGACAGTGGCGGAGGTGTATACGCAACTATCAATGGAAGAGATTATTTGATTGGAATTGTTTCGTTTGGGTCTGACTGCGAAGAATTGCTAAACAGAACCGCGACGGCAGCAGCCCAGGCGAGCGATGATATTAATTGCACAAGTGTTAAGGTGCACGGGAACACTAGAGGGAACAATGTGCCAAACGTGATTATAGACAGAAAAAATGTACTCAAAGAAAGTAACATCTCAATGCAGTTTGACGATAAGTTGAATGAAAACTATTAGGTGGTTTCAAAAATAATTTCGCTTTTTTCAAACGGGCGCCATATATGATGGAACAAAGGTTTTTGAGAGATCTTGGGAGCATTTGATGCAGAATTTCATTCGCTTTCTAATGGTTATGAAATTGTTGCAAAACAATCAATGAGCTTTCAGAAAATAACTAAAACTTGCGACCTTTAAGATGGTCAAGTTTCACATTTTTTTAAAACTTTCATATCAATCCTCAGAAGAAGTTCAAGTAACGATTTGATGGAGTAAACCTCATAGAATACAGTACAACTTTTTTCTTTATTTCGTACTCGCCGTAATTTTTTAAAAGATTTTTTAACAGAACCATCGGATTTTGGCAGGCCCACCTCAGCCACAATTACAGCAAAAATCATAATTTTTCGGAATTTGAGACTACCAAGACTGTACTATGAGTTAGCACTAACTTTACAAAGCAAGTGAGGGTTTACGGGTTCGAAATATCAAATTTCGCGATTTTCAGGTACAGCATGAGGCTCCTTTAAAAAATGAATTGTGATGATTTCATCCCCGAAAACTAAACGAATCGGAAACAAAAACCGCCTGCTAGAAAGAGGAGAAGATGCTTCGTCGAATAATGGCCAAGCTGCTCTTCTTTTGATGTTCTACGAGGATTTAGCTGCCCAAGTATGGAAATCGGTAGCATCAGTTAAAATTCTGTCAAAAATGTATGGCAAGATATGAAAAGGGTAAAAAGCAGTTCTGTATTCTATAAGGTTTACTCTATCGAATCGTTACTTGAACTTCTTCTGAGGATTAATATGAAAGTTTTAAAAAGTCGTAAAAATTGACCATCTCAAAAAGCATGGGTCGCAGACTTTGGTTATTTTCTGAAAGCTCATTGATTGTTTTGCAACAATTTCATAACCATTAGAAAGAGAATAAAATTCTGCATCGAATGTTTTTAGGATCTCTCAAAAACCTTTGTTCCATCAAATGTGGTGCCCGTTTGAAAAAAGCAAAATTACTTTTGAAACGATTTAATATATCTATCTCAAACCCTTTTGACAGAAAAATTTAGTTCCTCTCGAACAAAATTTCCCTTGACATCGCCTACATGAGAATGTATTTGAAAGAAAAATTCTGCGCAACTGTGGTGTTGTGAGCAGAGGTGCGATAGTCGGAGCCGATTCTCCGCCTACCTTCACTCTTGAGCTGGTACAGGGTAACCACCTTCGCTTTTAGGTTTGAAAAAAATTTTTGCTGAAGCATAAAAGAAGGAAAATAAGCAAAAGGGACGCAAAAGAAAGTATTGAGAGCATATATCTACGTAGTAGGTCGATTTAGGCAATAATCGCCGAGAACCAGAATTTCGAATGATAAAATAACGATAAATTATGCGAAATTTCCACTTTAATAAATCTTGCGGTTGAAGATGTCAGCATCTGCGACTTGAAAGGTTTTAAAGAGTAAATGGTGCTCTATCAGAATTGAAAGAATCGAGTCGACTTGAGAGATAGTCGTTGAAAACCAGAATTCTAAAAATTTACGCCATTTTTGCGTGTTTTTTGACAGTTGACAATTAAACTCATCTAAATCTTGAAAGTGAAAGTGTATGATGTTGCGACTTCATAGGTTTTATGGAGTAAGTGTTGTCCCACCAACAGTGAAGGAATCAGTTTAATTTGAGGAGTGGCCGCCGAGAACGAGAATTTTGAAAAATTACGCGATTTTAGGTTGTTTGATGACAGCTGACATTTAAACTCTTATAAATCCGGACTTTGAAAATGTGTGATGTTGCCACTTCACAGGTTTTGTAGGATGCGGTTTCCCCTATCAGAACATGTCTTAGCTGTACCGATCCATTAAAACATAGCCGAGATCCAGGCTCTTAAAAAAGCAGGTAAAAAACCGTTTTTCAGCTCATAACTTCTTCAGAACAGCATGAATGACGTTGCGACTTCATAGGTTAGATTCTCCTCTTCAAAAGCTTTCAAATGATATTTAATCTCACGGCATGTGCCCGGGGTAAAGTTCTGGTTTTCAACGACTATCTCTCAAGTCGACTCGATTCTTTCAATTCTGATAGAGCACCAGATACTCTTTGAAACCTTTGAAGTCGCAAATGCTGACATCTTCAACCGCAAGATTTATAAAAGTGGAAATTTCGCATAATTTATCGTTATTTTATCATTCGAAATTCTGGTTCTCGGCGATTACTCCCTGAATTGACCTAATTCCTTCGCAGTACATAACAAAATTTACTTAACAAAATATGTAAAGTCTCGCTGAGTTTCACTTCAAAACACACCATTTACTAAACACGTTTATTGTGAATATATGTGCCGCCGTATACATAAAAATATGCTTTCAATAATCTTTTTTGCGTTTGTTTTGCTTATTTTCCGCGCACTGGCGGCAACGACCTGGAAGGATAAGTTTAGTCGACGTTAACCCCCCCCCCCCCGGTCGACGTTTTTGGGAGGTGAGTGTCCGGCACTACCACCTTCATTTTTGGCCGGTTAATGGTAGCTGGGACCACCTTCAATTTTAGTGGGCCCGGCTCTCCCCATCGCACCTCTGGTTGTGAGATTTACATCAGGTAGTTTCATGAGTTTTTGAAATTAGTTCTTATTTGTTTTCGTCATTTCTCCAAGAATAGGTTGATTCAAGGTGTAAGGACTTGTGAAAGAACCTTTTTAAAAAAGGTTTTTACATTTTCAAAGGAAATCTAATGCCCTTTGTTCTGCGAGTGACTCAATGCAAAGTCTTTTTGCGGCGCAAAACTTGGCAACTTTAGCAAAAGCATTTGTTCCGTATCCCGCAAGAATTTTTTGCCAGATTAGGCGGAATAGCTAGCTGAATACTGGCAAAGTGGCAGCACGCCAATATGTGGACATAGGAACGGTCCCAACGTTGTCCGGTCAATCCAAACAAGCTGTGAATCATCGCACTCGCTCTGAAGCACTGATCTCAAATTTTTGTTTGTAATCTGAGACCATATGGAAGGGATTATGAGCATTTCTTGTGACACAACGCAAAACGTTTTAAAACAATCGTTCAAGTTTACAGTGGGTGTGCCTCTTCGCTGTAATCAAAACACTTACAAGCATTGTAGCATCTGCCCTTCGCCAGAGTAGCAGCAACACCTTTAAGGCAATGTCCAAGCAAAAAGTTAATTTTGAGATTTTGTGCTTACCCGGGCTTATTCGCCATGCTGAATCCGATTAACCACAATGGAGAGCGCGAAAACGCCAAAAAAGGCCCCATGCAGGAGGGAAATTACAGGTGGGCGGGGCCGTTTAAACCGTGGCGTCACTCTCCCAGGCTTTAGGAGCGATCTTCTCGATTGAGATTTTATGTCATGCATTTCGCAGTGGCTGATGATGATGTTAGGGCGACTAGCGGAATCGAGGAGATCGCTCCTGAAGCTAGGAGAGTGATGCCACTATGTGAACAGCCCCGCCCACTTGCAATTTTCCTCATCCGTAATAGTCTTTTCTCGCCGTTTTCGCAATCCCCAGTGTTCATTTTCGGATTCAGCGTAGCGAATAAGCCCGGGTAAGCTAAAAATCTCGAAATTGACTTTTTGCTTGGACACTGCCTTTGAAGGCAGCGTACACCCAAAAGTTACGTTACAAAGTCCTCTAGACGTGTATATACAGGGCACAGAAGAAGATCAACTGCGTTGCGTTGTTCCGGTCTCCCAATGTTGCTTCTGAGCGGAGAAAACCCGCTTGCTTCTTCTTTCACTCCGCCCCTTTTCTTTCACGCCGCCTCCTTCGGACGAATCTACGACAGCATAAGCTGCAGTTGCCGTTGCAGTTGCAGTTGCAAATGCTGCAACTGTGCAGTTGCTTTTTGCGGTCCGCCTTCTTCAGACGACGAATCCACGACAGCATACGCTGCACTGGCTGCCATGCAGTTGTAGCCACTCCTTGTTGGCATGCCGACGGGGTCGTGCAATTCGAAACTCGTCCTCCCTTTGAGGAGAGGGTCCCCGGGACTCGGGATTTTTTTGGGACTTTTGGAGGATTCTAATGTGATAACTGTAATCACAGGCACGGAAAGGCCCCAGAATGGCAAAAACATCAAAGGCAAAATTTTGTGTGTACGCTGCCCTCAAAGATCGACGCCATCTGGAGAGACATGTTGAACCGCGTAAAGGGGAAACCGGGAGCGTCGGCCGTGCCGCCCGAATCGCGCTTTGCGGGCCATTTTGAGTGCAAATTCTTCGGCGTAGAAGCCCCGAATCGAGTGGGACTTGGGGCGTTCGCCTATCTGGGGGGGGGGGACCCATAACAGAACATAAAGAATAAATATAATGTAAAGACAAGCTGCCCTATTTTGGTAAGACGCCTTTGAGCGAATCATATTCATTAAGGCTTGCATAAGCTCTTGCATAGGCCTTATGACTTCATCTCGCTTAGCAGATAACGAACAAATCATTACAATGGGCATGCGAGTGCCGTAATGTACAGCTTGTTTGGATTGGCTGGACCAACTCTGACCATTTTTCCATAAAAAGACTCAATAAGTGCTGTTTGCGACTTGTGCTGTTTCGCAACAGCATATTGCAATCCTGCTATCAACTTGTTCAAATACAAGCACTGGCCAGTACTTACGCTTTCCCAGAACTCAAACGCAAAAAAATTTCCAAAATTGCTGAATGCACTATATCTTCACATATAATAACAGTGCACTTTATGCTTTTTGTTATCTTTATAGACCTACTTCTATAAGCACTATGGCCCCTCAAACACTTGTTTCTCATACTTCACAATGGTTCCAGGTAAATTCCTACTAGGCAGTGGCGTACCGAGGGCCCCCCCCCGAGATTGGGTCGCGAAATTTTTGAAAGTTATCATAAGGGTTATAAAATTGTGCAAATGACATGTTTATACTTGTAGATAATTAAAATAATTTTTAAAAATCTTCAAAAATTCAAATTAGCCTTGTAAAAAATTTTTTTTCGGGGCGTGGTTGACGCCACGCCCCCTTTTTCCATATTTTCGGGGTTGAGGACCCGCAAAAATTTTGAGAAGCACCCTTAAAATTTTTTCGGAGTGCGTGGCTAACGCCACGCACCTTCATTTGAAAAAAATTTGTCCCCCCCCCCTCGAGCAGAAATCCTGGGTATGCCACTGCCACTAGGGAATATATAATAGAGGAAGATGCAGGCTAAACTGCATAATTCTGCCTCTCAAAAAAAACTCAAAGTTGCAAAACGAAGGGCATCAGATTGGTCAAAAAAATGAAAAGCAAGTCTTGTAGTGCAGTTTTGTTTCTTTCGAGTGGTACATGTTCTTGTCGTCAATTCATTTCATCAGAAAACGACGACAGAAAACAACTCAAACCTCAAACCTGAAAATGCTTTGCTAAGTTATATATATTATATAGCAACGAATTACTCTACATACTGCACTGACTAGTTTTCATTATTCAGTGATTGTCTCTACAAACTCTTTTGGAGATTCATAATAGGTCAGTCATAATTGAATTTGCTCAAATTGATAGTGCTCTCAAATTTCGTCATTGCTTGCAGATGAGTGCAGGAAAGTAAGTCGTTTTTCACCTTGTGCTGCAAGTGGCACATCCATTTCAATCATTTTAAATCGACCTAAAGCTTGCCTTCCGTTGTTGAAAGAGAACTGCGTTTCGAAAGGAGGAAGATCAAGCTTAAAAAAGTAACCTGCTAGGAAATAGATTTCAAATAAGCTACACGAAGTCAAAGCAAGCATACTCCGTATTTTCTAGATAACCACTTTCCACGTACGCTCCCTTATCGTACAAGATCTTTTCTGTAATGCTAAACAGAAAGAGTAAAAATCTTAATACACAAAAACACTGAAAACATTCCTATTCCTCATATACTTGCACTTTTAGATGAACACTGACATCGTGTACCACAAGGACCTCATCATGTCATGGATTCAGCCTTACAGAACTCAATTCTATTGAGCAAAAGTCATGCTTTGTTAAAAGACTGACTCCTTTGCACGCTTTCCTGTCATTTACAACGCCATAAAAATCGGAATTCCATGGTTCAACTTGGTCACATTACTATAAGTGATAAGCCTTACAAATCATAACAGCTATGCTTTCTGTCTTTAAGTCTGAATCTGTTGTGCTTGTTATTTTGCTTTTGCCAGTACTCTTTTTAAAAAGTACTAGCTGGCTTACCCGGCTCCGCCGTATGTTCCGAATAGAAAATTCCATTTCTTAACCGATCGGGACCAAAATTGGCACACATACACAATCGAGCATGCTGATCACCCCCACGGGGGTGATCAGCATGCTCGATTACCCTCCTGTGCCAACTCCCAGCCCCGTAGCTCAAATTTTGCAAAAAATCGATAAAATCAATATCGATCGATGACGAAAAGTAGCCTACGAAACCCGCCGGGGCCCGAAGTGTGTGTGTGTTAAGTTTGGTCCCGATCGGTTCAGAAATGGAATTTTCTATTCGGAACATACGTACATACAGATACACATACAGACATACAGACATACATACAAACAGACATTCAGCTTTATATATAAGATATTCGAGTGATGTAGCGATCAAGCAAAAACAAAGATTAATCAATGACTATGTTCGTGTGCGAGGGTGGAAAAAATTACTTTGCGATTCGTTGCGAAAATGCCAGTTATATCGCGTTTTTGACACAGACTGTGACCATGTAAGTATGTTCATTACATCGTACAGCTGGACAAAATTATAGGCCCACTCTAAAAAGTGCCATAGCTCACTCTGTTGTCAATAAAATGTTCCAAAATTTGGTACAGTCGTGTGTTTACCAGCCTACTATCAGTCATCAAAATGGGTCTCGTTTTCATTTTGTCCAAGAAAAAATTGAAAATTTTGAAAAAAAGCAGGCTTGAAGGCTGGACAAAATTATAGGTCCACCTGGAGTTTTTACTGATTAAAGCACTTCTTAAAGGCAGCGGCTCGGCAGAATGTCAAATTTGGGATATTCATCGTTCTCGGTTCTCCTGGATGAGCTGGGTCTAAGACTGTAGTTTGCAGCTTAAAAAGATATCAATATTGAGGGCGGACCGCGTAAGCCTGTCCTCGAGCGCGACTGGCTCGTGAGTGGAGATACCGTACCTATAGTACCCACGAGCCAATCGCGTTCTAAGACAGGCTTACGCGGACCGCCTTCAAATAGCGCTTTTCACGCCTGAAAAAGCGGGTTATTGGTATCTTTTTAAGCTGCAAACTACAGTCTTAGACTCAGCTCATCCAGGAGAACCGAAAACAATGAATATTCCAAATTTGACATTCTGCCGGGCCACTGCCTTTAACTCCCGAATTTCTGTAGGTAGGTGAACATCCAAAAACGTTAAACAGCTGCTTTAGTCAAGCTGTATCATACTTCCAAAAAGAACTGATTATCTGCTTTTTTGCATTGAAAATGCTTTCACATGTATTTCGCTCCACAAACCTGTGTTGAGTAAAAAATTTTGCATTTGTTCAGCTGGATCGGAAGGGACGGGGTTTTATCTACCCTCTGGATGCTTTTTGACGTGAACATTGGGGAAAAAATCCGACTTTTTGCTGCTGAAGCAAATCCGACATTGACAATACCGCAATCCTGAGCACAAATTTCTGCCTTCAAACTTCTTTTACAATGTTCTCAGAAGCATTAAGTAGAGTAAAGGCATTGTTTCTACAAAGTGGACTCCGTATTCCATGGTTACAACTTTCTAGAGATCCTAGCATTCGAGTATAATTACTGAAATCACCCTGCAGAAACTGATTACGACAAGCACCAAAGCTATTTGCGGCTCCGACCAAAATTTCAGAAGAATCATGTGCTAACATACACTACAAGCTGTATCCACTATCTAGTAAATAATTACTGTCAAAAATCTAAGTGAGGTAGCACTTGGCAAGTTATTTGGATCTGCGTAACACCATCATTACGTTGCACACACAACCCATGTTTCGAAAAAGAAGCAGGCAGCTTTGTGGACACTTGCGAGTATGGCGAACAGCTTTATTCTTGTGTAAAAAATGCTTTTACAATATCTTGAGGTCATGATGGCAAGGCATAAAGGGTTTTAGGGCAGAAACTGAGGCTTACCCTCCCGATTGAGCCGATTTCGGATTTGCTTCAGCCGCAAAAAGTCAGATTCTTTCTTGAATGCTCACGTCAAAAAGCATCCCGAAGATTGATAAAACCCCGTCCCTCTCGATCCAGCTGAGGAACTGCAGAATTTCTTACTCAACGCAGGTTTGTGGAGCGAAATACATGTGTAAGCATTTTCAAGGCAAAAAAAAACAGATAATCAGTTCTTTTTGGAGATATGACACAGCTTGACTAAAGCAGCTGTTTAACGTTTTTGGATGTGTACCTACCTAAAGAAGTTCCGGAACTAAGAAATGCTTTAATCAGTAAAAACTCCAGGTAGACTTATAATTTTGTCCAGCCTTCAAGCCGGTTTTTTCAAAATTTTCAATTTTTTCTTGAATAACCAACGAAACCCATTTTGACGACTGATAGTAGGCTGGTAAACACACGGCTGTACGAAATTTTGGAACATTGTATTGGCAACAGAGTGAGTTATGGTACTTTTTAGAGTGGAACTATAATTTTGTCCAGCACTGTACACGAAGGATGATTTTCTTTTTGCATTACTCACATTACAATCAAGTAATTGAAGTTATATTCTGCCACGTTCCCATGGGCAAAGTTCGAACACTTACAACTAAAATTGGACTCAATATATGGTGTGCGACATGACCCAGAAGACGCGTTCTTACTTTTTGTCAACGCTTTTTTTGATGACCTGAGACGAGATGTCATATGTCAAACCGAAAGTTGTTTTTCTCAGAAAAAAAAACGCAAACGAGATTTAGTATTACAGAGGCCTTACAAGAATGTTGTAAGTGCATTTCAGTAAGTGTAAAGGGATAATGTGAGACATTATGAAAGCACAAGAGATTGAGAGGCGATAAGAAATCTTTTTTGAATTTTTCATCGTTTTCAAGAGAGCAGCTATAGCGGGTCTAAAGGGATGTTAGGAGAACATTTTCTAAAACATTTTCTTTCCCCTTTTGTACACCAGTTCAAAATACCTTTTTTGTCTCTCCTTCACCTCTTCTTGATAGAGTGACATTTTGCAAAGGCTAGCGTACTTTAGAATCTGACACTTCTGGAAATGACCCTTTAAACTCATTTCCGAATAAGCTTTTTTGGTTTCATGCCATTCGTTAGCACAAATTAGCACGAACTTTACACTGGGTCATCAATCAAACTTCTACTTGTTTTGGCTTTCTGATGATACAAGGAATGAAACTTTTCGAGACAAAAATTGCGGCGGATGTTTCTGGTAGCTCTTCTATAGCTGTTTGAAGACTAAATGAAACGGAATGTATTGCAGAGACCAATAAAAATAGTGCTTTATCATAGAAGAAAGCTTGACTTTTTTAATTCTTGAAAACAAGTCTATCATGTTTAAAAGACACAATTGAGACTATAGGAATTTATGAAAACTGAAGTAGATAGTGAATCGTAAAGCTTCATAAAGCTCTATAAGTTAAAAAAACGTTTAGATCGCGAAATCGCGCGCGGTAAAAAAGAGTATACCTTCAGCTATTGGCCAACAAAGAAACTCTATTTCGTAGACTGTGTGCTACATCTGTAATCAGCTTGTCATATAAGTTCCATATACTAAGTTCTAAATGAAAGCGGAGTGTTTAAATTTTGTCGCTTAAGAAGGACTTCTGTGCTTTCCTGAAAGATAGAAACAAGAACTTAGTTTTGAATAGTATTCAAAAATATCTATGTTATAAACGGTATACATCAACTACGGTTCTTCCCTTCCATATCGAAGCAAAGAAAAGTTGCGACGTCGCGCGCGTCGTTCGCGTTGCCACACTTCGTGGAAACTGTTGTTCGATTTGTGCTCATATCCCCTAAACAGATATCGGCGACACAACTCTACCGAGACATCTGAAAAGTAGAAGCATGGGATTTTGACTTGATAACCTTGGACTAGGAAAAAACCTCCTGTACACGTCAAAAAATCCTTCAAAGCAGCGTGCTGCACCATGTGCAGCACCGAAACGTGTTAATTTGGTATGCTATACAAGAATCAGACCAATGCCATATGATGACCAATACTTATTTCGTGAACATGACGATAGAGGAGCGATTATAGTTTACAACAGTCATAATCCTTCACAGCAACCACGCTACCGTAGAATTATAATTTAGTGAGGCTAACAAGAAGTTTACCGCTTTTCTTTTTCGTCTTGCCCGATCATAATAATTTCGATGCGACTTTGACGACGCTTACGTTGTTCTGCTGCTCATCTAATTATTCTAACTTTTTTGAGCTTATTGTTAAAACCTGTGAACAAAAAACGGCCACACTCTTTATCAAGTACTTCAAGCTAATAAGCCCACATAGTCGCTGTCGCAAAATCAAGTAGTTGACTTCTGTTCTCCAGTCAAACTATTTGACTTTGGTTTGATCTGTCTACGTAAATCATGGACACATGCTAATAAAGAATTTATGGACACATAGTAATAGTAATTTCGTAGATAGATATCTTTCCGTAATCAGCATGCTCACGTCTTCCTAGTCTTGTACCAGAATCACCGCTTCTGCCTCTCAGATATTACTTTACCAGCGGCATTATTTTAATTTATGGATTACAACACGTGCGTATGGCGCGTTTGTTCGCAAGTGCAACAATCTTTTTCAGGGGCGTTATGTCTCAATTTTTCAACCAATCATATAACGGTGTTGTATTAAGTTTTCCCGAAAATAGCTTTTCTAAATAAACCAGAATGTTTTTTTGATAGACTTGGAAAACGATTCAGTAGAGCAAAGCAAGCTCTACAAAATGATTGGTTTACAAAATGACAACCAAAGATTCTCCCAAGTCGTAATTCATAAGTTTGGAATCAAAACTAAACTAAACTATCAACTATGAAAAAGAGTATCCTTCCAAAAAATTCCTACAAACCTCTAACTTCATCAAGCAGTAGACACATGGTGGAATAAATAAATTTGCTAAATTTTCTTCAGCGGCTCAAAATTGGAAAACGAAATTGAACTGAAAATGCAAGAATGTCACTTTCTGGAACTTTGGCTCTTGATTACCAAAACATATACAAAGGAATAAAAGCCGTTGCCTACTAGGACCTGCGTTATACTCGCATATGTGGGAAAAGCTGGGGACGAAACTTGCCATTTTATCTTTTTTCATTTCTATGCGCAGGAAAATTCCTAATGCATTCTTGGATACCCACTATGCACCTTCTATATGACTACTATTCTGAATCCTCGCATTTTCAAAATATCGATTTCCAATATTTTTTTCGATTTAGCTCCAAACTTTGCTAGGAACACCGCTTAGGTGACTCATGTTGGTCATGTTGTAGAGCTCGCTTTGCTATAGCGAATATTGCCCGATAGAAAACAAAGCGTTTTGATTCATTCCAAAGAGGAGTTTGCTTCTGGGACGGGCTGATACTTTAAGGGCCTCGTCTACTCAGATTCTCCACTTCCATGTTCTTGTCTTTCCGTTACCTTCTCATTTCCCTGGTTCCGAATATTGAAGTTGAGAACCGCGACCTTGACAGTCCCTGTTTCAGAGAACCCGCGGATGTTCTGTAAACGACGACTGGACGGGCGAGCACGGATGGGAGACAACGCCCATCGACCTATTGTAGGCGTACTCGGAGACTTTTCCCTGGTTT
Source organism: Cylicocyclus nassatus (assembly GCA_958299035.1). NCBI lineage: Eukaryota > Metazoa > Nematoda > Chromadorea > Rhabditida > Strongylidae > Cylicocyclus > Cylicocyclus nassatus. The sequence continues at coordinate 75,341,255 of CATQJL010000223.1, forward strand.
TAGCTCTTTCGGAGCTTTTTTTTGCTTTAGAATGCGCCTTTTTTGATCGGACTGCATTAATAGGAGCCGTGCTCTGCACTGCGTTAGTACCCCACCATCAGTGGCCTACCCAGGATTTTCGTTCGGGGAGGGGGGCAAAAACTCTTCTCTTATGAAAGTGCGTGGCGTTAGCCACGCACTCCGAAAAATTCTTTGGAATGCTTTCCAAAATTTTTGCGAGCCCCTAGCCACAAAATTAAAAAAAAAGGAAGTGTGGATGGCGCCACGCCCTCAAGGATTTTTATAAGGCCACCGAATTTTCAGAAAATTTAAAAAAATTTTCCAATGATTCACAAGTAAAAACAAGTAACTTGCACATTTTCATTACTCGTGTAAGTACCTTCTAAAAATTTCGCGACCCATTCTCGGAGAGAGGGCCTTCCTCCCAAATTTGGGCTCAGGGCGTTGGCTAAAACTTGCTGTATGAATTTCGTAACACACACACACACACACACACACACACACACACACACACACACACACACACACACACACACACACACACACACACACACACACACACACACACACACACACACACACACACACACACACACACACACACACACACACACACACACACACACACACACACACACTTATTATAGTTACCAGTGCGTCACCTTCGCTTAGCGGAGGTTCGCACTGGCTCCCTATCCGTATGTCTTTCACATATTCGCATGAGAAATGGTTTTGAAACTCATCATGCGATGCTGAGAATCACAAATGAATCGTAAACAACTGTTCATTCATGAAGCATCTCCATGTAAGATCGTAAATTGGAGAAAAAACTTTGTTGCAGGGAATCAAACGCGAATTTGAACGGATTGCTAAATTTATTTTAGTTTGATAATCGTCATAAGGATAATAGTCACCTTGGGCTACATTTCAGTGCAAAAACCTTCTCAGTTTTTTCAAATAAAACCTTGTCAAATCGAGTATCTACGCGTTCATCACTTTCTGTTTTCGCAAAAATAGCAAATTTTTTGAGCACTTTTTGGGCTAGAATTCATGGCGCGCAGAGTTACTTGTCAAGCAAATCATAACTTTGCAAAAAGTCGAATTAGCGACCCAGTTTTGCGTGCCAAAAGGCGCGTGGACCCGTTTGACGCGCATTTGAGGGACCCGCTCATCGAACCGGCTCGTCCTTGTACATGGTGGGCCTACACGCTGGAACGGTATGTTATGCAAAATTGCGGCCCGATAGCTTAGTTGCAGCTTCCTCTATGAATTTCGTGACAGACAGATTTTCACACAAACACACGCACAAAAAAACAGACGGCCTTAGCGCGTTATTATAGTAGGATGATACTGAGCTTAGCTGTTCCTGTTTGAGCGACACATGCTTTCACACAGCTACCTAGAGACCTTCTTTCGTAAGTTTGGATGACTTTTTTTCACTTTACATTTACACCCAAAATCCAGGAAGTTCAAAGCGTTAAAAAATTGTGAAGCATGAGTTTCCGCAATAGCTTCAGATTTGCAGCTCACCTTAACAATAAAGATTTCGCAAGGAATCAAGATTAGAACGACATGATAAGAAGAGGCAAGGAAGATTTGATTGACACTGGAGAAATTGGGAATATTTATTTATTTGGTAAACACGCAAGGTGCGCCAACAGAACTGCCAGCACCACAGCAAGCAGAAAGCACCTAATAGATGGAAAAAAATAATACTTTACTACACTTAATTCCCCATGTAAAATGCAACGGTTACAAAAATCAACAAGAAAAAATCCGCTAATGAAAGTCCGCTTGAGCCGCAGAAGCAGACTTCAACGGCGAGGAAGAATAGAGGTGATTGGCATTGGGGAAATGCCACCGCCCTAAGTGTAAGCTCGGGGGCGCCCGAGACTCGATTGGTTTACATTAAGTACCCACAAACCTAACAATCTAGCCTCAGATACACCTGTAGTTTGACAATATGACTTTACACGGTGTAAACTTAAGGTGTTGCGCGCTTAGTTGCGCCTACTGTTTCTTTTTGCGCTAGGTCTGCAACGATTGCTGAGGCTGTTGCGGCCAATGCATTCTGCTGTCAGCGAGTTCACTGCGGTCAGTGCGGTTGTATGGAACAACCCTATGGTATATTATAAACCATAACAACTTGTTTTTGCTACGATTTGGCTGAGTTTAACGTTTGTGTTGCTTTCTTCCTTGCCATTCCCGAATTTTTAGGGTGCTGATAACAAAAAAAATCAGCGGACTGTAAAATCTCCCCTGCTTCCAATTTAACACACCCGACACTTGTAATAAATCAGCTCACAAAAATATGGTTTATGGAAATTTTCACAAAACATCAAGCATATAATGTAGATAACTGTACACAATTTTCATCACTCAAAACTGCATCATACGCCTCAGTGAAAATCAAGGAGATGGTGTTCAGCTCAAATTAATGGTGTTCAGCTCAAATTATCTTCCTGCAGAAAATCTTGCCTCCCCAACATAATCCGTATTTCGAAAAACTTATGGGTGCAAATTTTGTGTGTACCATACTAGAATATTCTTGAAAAACCGCTTTGATCTGCTCTGAGCAGCCTCTGGGAGAAAACAAACAACAAGCCTTGCTGAAAAATAACCTACACCTAGTACTTCGAGGTGCGATGATTCAAAAATGTACTTATAAGTCAAGCATTGAGGAAGTAAACGGAAGTTTATTGGGCATGTTGCAAAAATAAACGCGTACTGTTTAACTGTCATGATGTAACTGGCGGATCCTTATTTTCGAATACACCACGTCAACACCCTGTTATCACATCCAAAATGGCAAGTCATTCTGCTAGTAATTCTCATTTCTAACCCAGGTGTCTCTTATAATTGAGCATTGATGAGCCACTTCTTCAAAGCTCTGCTAACGACCTTACTAATTTTGGAAGCATTAACTGCGAACTATTATGGTGGGTATAACTTGAACGCTTGCTCTCGTTATATGCCGATCTTTTTGTTACGTTCCCTTCCCTGCCCTTTTGCAGATCGCCATAGCTGCGGATTACCTACTGCTGAATATGTAAAGAGTAAAATGTAAGTGAATGTCATATATTAGGTGTTTCTTGTAGCAAATCTGGTTCGAGATTGGCTGAGAATTTGTTGAAGGCATGAAGGGTTTTTGCTGATAGTAGAGTTTCTATACTCTCGAAGATAGTGCGACAGTACTTTAGCTACTCCGGAGCTGTCAGTTAAATTTGATTTATGGTGAATGCACATGCAATGCAAGTGCATTTCCATAAAGTAATGCTTAAAAGTTGCTCATCCTACACTAAAGGGGTTCGATGAATCTCAAAACTATGTTGAAGCTTGCATTACAGAATGGTATTTAGGCTTTGGCCATACTTTGCCGTGTTGCCGGTGTTGAAAGTGTTGAAAGTGTTGAAAGTGTTGCCAGTGTTGAAAGTGTTGAAAGTGTTGCCGGTGTTGAAAGTGTTGAACGGAGATCATCAGTCTAGCAGTTTCATTCTTTCTCGAACGCTCTCACCGGCTGGTGAATACGTTGGAAATGGAATTGGGGGATGAGAAATAAAACTGAAATGAGATGGGGAATGTTTTCGCATGCAAAAGATCCTCAAACAAACTTTTTGGAAAGTGGGCGGCTTGTCTGGAATAGGCAATCTCCAATATTTGGGAAAGCTGAGGTCTGAGTAGTAATGTGTTTTAGTTCGAATCCTGCCGCGCTTGCGATTAGTGAGTAAAGGACCTAAGTGAGGTCTGCAGCGTTTTCCTATTCCAGACTTGGTTCAATTCAGATCTCTAAATTTCCATCTATTTTTTTTTAAACAACATTCACTTTTAATGGGCAGGAACTCAAACAACTATCACTTTCTAGGCTCTGTCTTTTAACTATCGAAGGTATGACGGTGCCGCAATAGTGAATGTACAGGGTGGCCAAAAGCATGTGCTTCACGTTTGTGTACAGTAAGAGTAAAAGAATTTTGATGCTCTATTTTGAAAAACTTTTTTCAAATAGGATACCAACTGTGTTAATGTGCGCGCTCTAATTGCATGAACAAGCCTCGGTAATGAAGTTACAAAGTAAGGTATAGCAAACAACACTATTTAAAAACCTTAAGCTCTTGAACGGAAAGAGTTATTATATTGTGAATAGAATGTAGTATTGATTAATTACCAGCGTCAGACGTATGGATGGTTCTGAAGGCCTCCAAGCATTGAAGTTTGTTCTATTGATTTACTTGCATGCTGAAACTGTATATGAGGCGTGAGCATATTGAACACGATCTTAACCAGTTCAAGAACTTTGATTTTGTGACACTCTGTGTTTAAAGGCAGCGTACACCCAAAATCTAAGTTACCGAATTTCCTAGATCTTTCTATACCGTGTATATACTGGGCCAGAAGAAGACCAACTGCGTTGGTCCGGTCTCCCAATATTGCTTTTGAGCGGAGAAAACCCCCCTCAATTTTCTTTCACTACGCCCCTTTTCTTTCGCTCCGCCTCCTCCGGACGAATCCACGACAGCGTAAGCTTCAGTTGCCGTTGCAGTTGCTGTTGCAATGCTGTTGCATCTGCAACTGCAGTTGCAACAGTGCAGTTGCTTTTTGCGGTGCGCCTCCTTCGGGCGACGAACCACGACAGCATATGCAGCAGTTGCAGTTGCAACTGCAGGTTGTCATGCTGTTGCAGCTGCTGGCATGCCGACGGGGACGAGCAGTTCGAAACTCGTCCGCCCCTGAAGAGAGAGTCCCCGGAAATCGGGGTTTTTTGGGACTTTTGGAGGATTTCAATGACATAGCTGTCATCAGCGGCACGGAAAGTCCCTAGAATGACAAAAACATCGATGGTGAAATTTTGGGTGTACGCTGCCTTTAAGTTTCCTCCGGTAAACTTTTTGCATTTAGAGTTACCATTATCTGTAAAAAGGAAAACATGTAGTAGTGCATGCGCACTCAATTTCCGCTTTCGAAGTCTGCAACCTGCTTTTATTAAGTGGGTCGAAGGTCAGTACCGTTTTTTAGACCTGTTCTAAAATCGTTCAACATGAAGGTAGACAAATAGTTCAAACACTATCCAATGCAAAACTTCTTCCTCTTTCCAGCAGCAGTGTTTTCTCTGTGACTGTTTCGAAGAGCGCTAAGATAATTGTCGAAAATTAGAACCCTTCATTAAGTCTGCTTTCGCTAATTTCCAGAATTTTCATTTTAGATTTTTGAAGGTACTCTAATAACCACCTGATAAGGCAAACCTTTTTCAAATTAACGCAATTTTTTGCATCTCTCTAGCATGCTTTTTGAAAATACTAAAATATATTTTTCCGAAGTGACCAATTTTTATACTGGGTCATTCTAACCTCGCAGAACATCAGACGTTGAACAGTTCAGGTATCAATCGGTGCATATTTTTCTCCTCTTTCTAAGCTGCCTTTTCTTCGCGAAATAGGCGACTTTTCCAGACAAAATCGCTGTACTTCTCAATCTTGCGGGTGCGCAAGGTTGTAGTCGAAAATCGAAAATTTATCCATTTTTACGCAGTAATCACTCATTTACTTCGTACTTCTAGTGATCGTAATAACCGAGTCCAAGAACTTCAGTATTGCGGGTATTTCGCCGTGTTTGGTGCAATTATGTGTCAAGCGATTGCTTAAAAATTCAGTGCTCTGGTAAAATAATCCAGCAAATTTCTAAAGAGGGAGCTGAGAAAATGCAAAAAATTGCACTAATCTTTCGCCTTATCAGGAAATTTTTATAGTCCTTCAAAATTCTAAAATGAAAATGTTGAAAATTAGCGAAACATAGACATGGTAAAAATAAAGGGTTTTAGTCTGCGGCAATTATCTCAGCGCTCGTCGAAACAGTCACAACGAAAACACAGCTGCTAGAAGAGGAAGAAATTCTGCATCGGATAGTGTTTGAACTATTCGTCTACCTTTATGTTGAACGATTTTAAAACAGATCTAAAAAACTTTTGGACTTTCGAACCCACCTAATAGAATTGAGTAATTTGCACTAGCAGAAGATTGCGTTAGTCAATGGTGCAGCTAACTAAAATGAAAATGATGTATATGTAATCAAATACGTAATCAATGGTAGAGCATTTTTAAGCGAGAACGCAACCGTACAACCCCACAAAAGAGATGTCGCTGCGCGCACCAGCACTATGAATGCTAAGGAAACTTACGATGAAGAGTATAAGCAGGAAGAAGAGCCCGATCGAAACGATATTGATGATGTCAATGATCCGATGCAACAAAAGGTAGAAGATTTTTACTTTGTAGACTTCCAAACAATCTGTTTTATTAGGTCGTGTAATAAGTTCTGTCCCATTTTTTTAAAGAATTATCTTGATAATATTGTTTATATTTGAGATAAAGTGTATATGCTTTTGAAGCTCTAAGTCTGCTCTGCAGGCTCATATGCATCATTTCCCGACATAGCAGAATACCGAAAAAGATTTATATCATTGCAACAAAAAATTCAAAGAGCCGGAAAATCAATTTTCGACACCTTTTTTCCTCCAAAATTTTCTCGTTTTTTATTGGTAAAACTTACTAAACAAGCTTGACACAATCAAAACAATTTACTGGACTTTTACACTTATTGTATCACTGTCTGTGCATGTTCCCTTTCCTTCCACCGGCCATTTGATACATTTTTTCAAAAGACGGCAAGGCAAGACTTTGTCGCGGCGATGTTCGTCGTCTCGCGCAGCCAAGCTGTGTGGCTCCCAAAGTTCGAATTTTGAGTATTTAACCTATGGATTCGATAATATTGAAGCCATAAATCATCCCTTCGGTATTTTCTGGATGATCCGTCTACCGTTTTCCTTAGGATGCCTTCAGATGATGCCCAACATCAAACGTTGAAAAGGCTTTAGAAAGAAGACTTTTCTAAGTTCTACAAAAATGATTTTTGGAAAGTTTTAGCGCTTTTGAAGCACAAAAGAAGCTTGAGCATTCTTTGCTTACGTGTAGCGAATTCTTCGAGCTTATTCCTAGGCATTCTGACTAATTAGGAGAGCGACGTAAGTAGTTGTCGAAAATAAACTTTTTCCCTGTTTGATTTTCCAATGACGCTGTGAAACTTTTTCAACTCATCTGATGTAGACAATCGAGATGAAAGTTTTACTAGAGAAAATCTAGAGTATTCAAGTGCATATAAACAATTTGCAGAACATCGCACAAAATATTGAGGAAAAATCGAAAGAAAAAATGGGACAGAACTTACAACACAACCTAATATATTAGTGGGGCCCAGAAGTTCGTTCGCCAGATTTCAAAAAACGTAACTTTCTTCCATCTCGATAGATTTTCTTAGGTATGTTTTTGTTCAAAAGCGGACTTCCTTTTTGACAGCATTTCTTTTGTAAATTACCACGAGAAAGTGCGAGAGTTCAAAGTAACTAAAGGAAATTATTGAAGGTTGCCATTTTTTGAACAGGGTCACAAAAAAATTCTGGAATGTTTTTATCTACTAGAGAAAATTATGCACTTTACTATAGTATCTTTCTCAAGAATTGAAACGAAAAATATCGAGACCTAGAAGCAAATAAAGATGATTTACTTTAGTTTTGCATTTTTAAGCATGCCCGAAAACCTTAAAAACGTCAGAGCAAAGGCCGAAGCGGTCATAAACATTGGGTTTTGTAACCTTCTCTTTCTAGCTGAGCAAAAATCGTGCTAATTGAGAGCAATTTTGATATTGTGAAATACGCAGACCCGAAATTGTGGAAATATTATGATTGATTAGTTTGATTGCAATGTATCAAAAGTTTATAAAAACAGCTAAAATTTTCGCCCTTATTTGTTTGCACTTATCTAATTCAGGTGATGGGCGGATCTAGAGCAGTTCCAGGTGAAATGCCGTGGATAGTGCTTATCAATATTACCATGTCCGGAAGTGAGTAAATCTGAGATTGTACTGTAGTTCTCTCACATAAACACCAACTTCCTTGAAGACATTTGCGGCGGTACACTAATTTCAAGGCGGCATGTGCTCACAGCTGCTCACTGTTTTTGGAAAGATCCATCTATGGATGACTGCAAGTGAGTTTTATTGATTTACTCGATCGATCATTTTCGATCGAGTGACCAGTCGTCTGCAAAGGAGTGGTGACTAGAAAAGGCATCTTGCGAGAGAAGGAGTATGGGCAGAAGCCTTGTGTCACGGCTTTGCGATGCGAGGGCTCGTAGAAGTAGGAGGCCATGAGCACTGGTTGCTGCCGCGCTATCCAGCGACGATCACGGTACTTTGTCGCGCTTTAATTGCCTCCGGACTCTTATTCGCCTTGGCGCGTTGCCAGCCAAAAGGCTATTTATAGCAGCGGCGCCGCTTTCATTTTCGATCGACAACCTTCTCTCTATTTTCCATCGTGCTCGTGCTTGGCAGTTTAGCTTCCACATTTGTTTCCGCTTTCGCAGCAGCGGTTTAGCGTAATTTATAGTGGACTGAAATTCAAGCCGAATTTGAGATCGTTTCGGACGAGCCACTGGAACTTTTGGGATTTAATACATTAACTTTTGGGATTTAATAAATTATACGATTAGTACAAGGTCTTATGAACTTTGGGAGCGAAGAGGTGTCGCATTTGTCATCCGGCGACGCGTGGGGGATCTGTATTGGTGAAGCCTCGATAGCACTACGCTATGTTCGGATGTTATATGTACGCGTACCATAGATAGCACGGAACGGGGCACCCTATCCTATGTTGGGGTTCTATTTTGACTAGTACCCTTTTGTGTTATAAAGATAAACTATTAGTGATTCATCTTCTGTTTCTCTACGCGCTAGGTTGAAGGTAGATGCGTCATATGTAATAAGCGCAAGCGCACTAGGCATTTCGGGCAACATTCAGGTGCTTAAAGGCACCGTGCATCCTAAGTTGAGGGTTATGAGCTTTTGGCAGCATTTGATAGTAGGGCCCCCTATCAATCCAATGTCCAAGTGGCGGCGCAAAATGCAGCTTCGGAAGAGAGAAAATCTCTTCGGAAAAGCGAAGAACGAGGACCCCCATCCAGGCCCGCCTATTTGTGCGCGCCCATTCAATCACCGTTCCGAAAAGCCGGCCTGTGGGTTCTCCGGAACGGGGACTGTCGGGATTTTCGCGCATTCTTGAGTTCGTAATCGGAATCAGGGACATGAGAAGGCTCTGAAACGACAACAACGCGGAAGTCGGAAATCTGGGTGGACGGTGCCTTTGAGGCCCACAAGCCTTAATAATTGATTATTGGCTACTCGACATTGCTATGCTGGGAGCACTAAGAGAAGTGGAAAGACAATACTCGCGAAAAATGCCTAGATTCGCTGTAATTATCAAAACAAATAGCGGCTCCTTATCAGTGGGGATAGCTTGCTAATCATTTGCAGTCTCATAAAGAAACGGCTTCAGACAAATTATAATTAAGTTGGAAAATAAGTTTTGCAGCTTTCCTCATAACTTTACTCTCTTTGGATGTTGCTTGCTCAAGCCTTGCCAATATATGAAAAGCAATGCCTTATACAACTGCGCAAAAGTATGTAATTTGAAAACAAAATAGAAAAATTAGAGGCATGTTTCGAAATCTGATAAATTCCGAGAATTTTCGGGGTTGTAAGCCAAAGTGAAGCCGTTGGCCATCTTAGACCATGCAATGATCCGAAGTTGTGTGTGAATTATTGTCTAAGTTTGATTTATTAAACTTGATAAAAAGGGAGTAAAATTTGAAGATAACTTGAGATTTGCCGCCTTCACTAACAACCGTCAATGACCAGTCGGAACCTCAAAACTTGACAAACACGAATATCATAGTCATTTGTCGAAACAACGCCTCTTTTTACGATAAGAATGAAACCTTGTGTCCTAAGCTCACAGTAATCTTATCAAAAAGCCTTAACCGTGCAATTTCAGTATCATTTTCGTGATCAGCATGTTGAATAACCCCCTATGCCAAGTTTCAGCCAAATCCGCAAAATTTTATAATTTTTCCCCTGTACCCTATAACTATCGAAACCCTCACTGCGACGTTAGAATTTGGCAGGGGAGCTGCCGGCTTTTGTGGCTTACTTTGTAACCCACACGATGGCAAAATTTGAGTGCGCCACGTTGAGAGAGAGAAAAATTATCGAATGTTGCAAAACCTAGTTCTCAACCTAAAATAATATTTTCCTGTGCTAGTAATCTCGACAACGAGCAATTGGAATAAATAATCAAACAAATGACTAAACCGATCGCGCTTGGGGCGAAGGAAAATCTCGAATGAGTTAAGCTCATGACTCGCTTGGAATTTATCTTATATATAAAGCTGAATGTCTGTTTGTCTGTATGTCTGTATGTATGTCTGTCTGTACGTATGTTCCGAATAGAAAATTCCATTTCTGAACCGATCCGGACCAAACTTGGCACACATACACTTCGGGCCCCGGCGGGTGTCATAGGCTACTTTTCGTATCGATCAATATCGATTTTATCGATTTATTGCAAAATTTGTGCTACGGGGCTGGGAGCTGGCACAGGGGGGTAAGTGAGCATGGGGATTCCGGGGATAAAAAGCAAGTAGGGAGAATTTCTAACGCTGTTTTGTATTTGACATTGCCAGGTGAATGAGCATAAGTAGTCGCGAAACAGTGGACGCATAAATTTTTAATGCTGGAGATAACTTGTTATTAGATCTTTTCTAATACAGCAAGGAAAGAACTAGAATTTGCTGCATAACGAAGGCGCAATACCTTTCGGCGCGATTGCGGTTATATTAGCCGCAGAGCGTATGAGGCGCAGAATTTACAACGGTGAGGCAGGTGCCAGACTTATCCTGTTCAACCGGTTCGTCCGGTTCACTCATTCGCTATTAGTCAAATTAGAGCACTGACCAATAGCAGAGGGGTGAACCTGATGAATCTGTTGAACAGGCGTCTGGCACCTACCTGAGGATACGCGCGCGCCGCGTTCGCGCCCGCTCAACTAATACTGCTTCTGCGCCTTCGTCATGCAGCAGCCTTTATGCAGATTTGTCCTAGGCCCCGGACAGACTTCACGCGATTTGATCGTCGCAACTCAATCGCCAACATTCCCATTCATTTTCATTTCACATTACAAAATTTCGGGCTGGAAAAGTATCACAACCGAAATAAAGGTTGATCGGCATGGAATGATGTTGTAACAGTTGTCTCGTCGCGATTCAGTCGCGACGATCAAATCGCGTGAAGTCTGTCCGAGGCCTTACAAAGTTTCGCAACCCCGCTAATGAGCGTAATGTCTAAAGTGCGTCATTTGGTTGTCTTCGTCCACTAACACTACATTAATGTGATGTGCAGGGTGTCCCAAAAAATGTTTTTACTTTTTGACTGTTAATAACCCTCTTATAATAAAGTCTTTCAAGAAGCTTTAAGTACCGTTTTGTAGAGCTGGCTTCGACTTGAATTTACAATATAGAGCAAAGCACTGATCGGTTTTTAGTGTATAGCTACGGTAGAAACTTCATGTACATTGTGTCACTGTAAAAAGGCTGCCGTTTAAAAAGTATTCAAAAAATATGAAAACTTGTGAAATAGTGTTTTCGTGGACGCTGAGTCCAATACTCAACTATGTACAAGATCGCGAAGCTTTCTGACCAGTTTAACCGCAGTTTTAGAAACATCGAAAGAACGGCCGCTACTGCTTACCACGCGCAACTTTTTAATGAAGAGCATCAGGATAAGTTGCGAACTTTACGTTTAAAATCAGCAGCTCTAATTAGCCCAGTGTGAAACTTTTCAGCCGTTCTGTTCCCTTTCTGAGGCAAAATATGGTCTTTCATGTCTGAGAAACCCTCTTTGAAGTTTCTACCGTAGTCGTACAGTAATGAATAAAGTTGGATTACGGTAGAAACTTCAAAGGAGGTTCTCAGACATGAAAGACCATACTTTGCCTAAGAAAGGAAACAGGACAGCTGAAAACTTTCCCACTGGGCCTTTTTCACAGTGACACAATGTACATGAAGTTTTTACCGTATTTACACAGTAATGAAGACCGATTAGTGCTTCACTCTATACTGCAAATTTAAGTCGAAGCTAGCTCTACAAAACGGTACTTAAAGCTTCTTGAAAAACTTTATTACAAGAGGGTTGAACAGTCAAAAAGTAGGCACATTTTTTTGGGACACCTTGTACATCACATTAATGTAATGTTAATGGACGAAGACAACCAAATGACGATTTAGATTTTACGCTCGTTAGCGGGGTTGCGAAATACTTTGTAAGACAAGATTTGTTCTATGCTGTAATCTAAGTTTAAGCTAGCTCTACAAAACGGCACATAAAGCTTTTTGAAAGACTTTATCACCAAAGAGTTTAACAATCAAACAGTAGGCACATTTGGGACACCCCGTATGTGCCAGTTCACGTGCTTACGTCTTACAAAATTGTAAAGTCTCGTGCTTCAGCACACTTTATTCTTTTGCAAATTATCCATACATTTCCATTGTTGTAGGTTGCGCGATATGTATTCTCCGGATGTGGTAGTAGCAAAAACAACAGTAACTGTCGGTGGAATTTGCCTGAAGAAGGATAAAAATTTCAATTGTACTGAAAAAGATGTAGGTAAAACTATGAGCGTCAAAAAGTAAGTGCTGATGTTGTATTCTTATCATAAGTTACAGTTGAACTATAATTTCAGAGCGTATTATAGTCTTTTCTTTGAAAAAAACTGTGGTGGCAACGAAGATATAGCAATTCTCGAACTCACGGAAGACATACCAAAGGAAATCAACCATATTTGTCTTCCACAATTTCATAAGACTGACGAGCTTTTCGATCTACAGTCTACAAAGTTGTATTCTTATGGATGGGGAGTTGACCGTAAGGTATCATTAATCAAAGCATATTTAGAATTATTATCTTAGTGTTTGTAGCAACGAAGAAAGGATTTACAGACGCTCCCACGCCATATCTTCAAAAAATCGATTTGGGTGAGCAATAAAAAACGCAAATTGGCCTAATTTGACTTAATTTAGGTGTAAGAATGCCTGACGCTAATTGTAAAAGATTCTATCCTCACAAGAAAACCAATACATTTTGTACTTACGAGTATGCTGACAAAAATGTCTGTAATGTAAGTATGCGCACTTACAAGGAAAGGAAGGCTGGTCGAAGTAGCTTATTAATACAAGATGTATATCGACTTGAAGTGTATGAAACTCTGACTCCGAATCTATCTTTCTCATCTGCTGCGGGTTTATGCACAACAAGTCATGAAGGTTTATGGATAAAAATTTCAATGCCGCATGACCAGTGTGAAACAATCATTGGCCTGTTTCGTTCCAATGAGGCAGCGCTGAATGAATATGCACGAATTGAGGATATTTATTGCTCAGAAAAACCCAAACATTATTAAAGCCGCAGGAATAATTTTACTAATGATTTTATCTCAGCTGCGCATTCAAGTTTTTGCTCATAAAACCCTCCTAACTACTCGCCCATATCCGCAGCAAATGAGGTAGTTTAATTTGGAATCAGCGTTTCTTACGCCATAAGGCAGTACTCATCTCATATTGAAAAGCCACTTTGATTCCTTCCTTTCCTTGTTAGTTCACTCATTCCTATTTTGATTTGTGCCAATGTGCATACTAAACAAACTGCGTGTATCTTTTGACGTCCGTTTTGCATTAAAAAAACAGGTTCAAAAATCTTTACTGCTTGTCTGAATGCGTGCAAATGATGGGAACTATAAGAAAGTTATTAAAAAATTACTAACTATGTGAAAATTAATTTTCACCACTATCAACTATTAGATGCAAACATCTTAGGTGTTATGTGTATTCACACATCAAAATACACGGCTGTTGGTGCTCATGCTGCCTATCCTGAAAAAGACATAAAATAAAAACAGTCAGTTTTTGGAACATACAACGGCGAATAATACAGAAATACAGCCTAAAAAGTGCGAGATCGCCGAATGCGTTTGCTAGACGAAATAATGAAACGTCTGGATGCAGGAGTACACAATCTATCCTTTTCCTTATCGCCTTGCCTTGGAGAGGCAAGACTAAAATTTAAAAGAAGGAAAGGTTGGGTATAGGGTCAAGCATGTTGACGCGATCCGAAACTTTTTTATTCCCCCCCCCCCTCTCTCTCTAAAAGTGCCATCCGTACGACCCCCCATCCCTATATTTTCCGTTCCCTTCCCCGGTTTCCACATTGTAGTGAGCATTAGCGTAAAGCATATCAGCTCAAAAAGGCAACAGACCTTAATTAAAATTAATATGACAGATAAGGAAAAATTTGCTTACAAAGTGGAAGATAATGCAAGTGATGCATTGCTCAAAAACCTCGCGAACGATTGTTTAGATTGTGTAAGTAGGAATATTCTACAGCAATTTGGATGTGCTGTATTATGGACACGAAAAGGTGGATAGAAAGGGTATCAATCAAGAAGGAAGACATAAAGTTTAGTCTAATCGACATTCAAACTCTAACTTGCCTAGAAGCTAAATTATAAACAAAAGTTGGAAGGAAACAAGTATGAAAATTTAGGAGTACAGTACGCAGCACCTTTTGAAGAAGGTGCCATACTTATCCCGCTTAACCGGTTCGTCCGGTTCACTCATTCGCTATTGCTCAAATCAATGCCCTAAGCAATAGCAGAGGGAGTGAACCAATGAACCTGTTAAACAGGATAAATCTAGCACCTACTTTACTCACATACAAAGGATCTTAAATTATCCCCATCAATCCAGATGAGGCAAATACCAGCGTAGTGTGCTTAGAACGCTAATCACAGATCCGCAATCTCTAGCTGCAGAAAGTACTGTAATAGTAATAGTAAGTATTGAAACTTTATTCAAGTCACTTACCATTAAAAGTTGCCACTATTTTATGTTTCTTATAGCTCCTAGACAAGATCGACATGTTGAAGGGCGCCTCAACCCTGGCTTTTACAAAACCGTTCCGTAGCTAAAAAGTACAGGTTTGAATCAGCGTTTCAAGCGCATTACGATGATATATGCGTTATCTGCATTGGTCGGGGCGATTTGGGATTTTTTTCCTTGCTAGATAGCTAGATGGTCCGGTTTCACGTGACGTGCGGGCTCCAGCACGAAACTTTCCATTCCCCCTTGTCCCTTGCTTCAGACGATCTTCTTGGTTGACGACAACGGCTGCGTCCACGAGTTCCAGGTGTGATAATCGTATCTAGCTGATTATAGCTGGTCCATCCATTACCCGAACAGATCTGCCCATTTTGTTGAAGGTCTTTGGGGACGTGCTTCGCGAGGAATCCACTCCGTTGTTCTTAATGTCCATCTGTCGTCTGTTCTTCTCACTATGTGAACGGTCCATCGGTGTTTGGCTTTCGCAACGTATTCCGCTGAGTCAGGAAAACGAGACATTCTTCTTATATCCGCAGTGCGAATTCCGACAAGATGTTGTTTTATCAGGTCATCTTCAAAAGACCGCGGTCAAGCGCTCTGTGGGTGGTCCGTAGAGTTTTTGACGTTGCTACTGTGTCAGCCCAAGTCTCAGCTGTATAACAGAGCGCCGAAGAACGGTTGAGTCTAACCAATAGGCACGAAACTTCGAGCCCGTAATTTGGTCGGTGGCTTCTTTTAGAGGCCCGAAGGCGGCTCAGGCTGCTCTTCTTTTTCTGTTATGTTATGCTCTTTTCCCAATTCGTTCTCCATGTTCGCGAACATCCGAGATACACGTAAGAAACGTCTTCATGATAAGTGTACATTCCACTTCCATTTCTGCATCTTTGCAAAGGCCTTCATGAACTGAGTCTTCTTCCAATTTATTTGCAATACTATCTTCTAACCTACTTCGTGTCACAGGTGCGATAAGGTGAGAATGACTCTTCCAGGTGAAGCGGGTTACAGTGGTCGCAGCCTCTCCACGGTGAAGGGTGTTTCACTTGGTAGAGAAATTATAAAATGTCGACGGGGGGGGGGGGAGAGCCATGGTGTTTTCTCATCATTTTTCCTAGTCAAAGTTCATAATTTATTCCTTACCATCACTGGTTATCTTTTTTCTGAATTGTGAACCGATATGCTGCTGGATTAGCACACAATTATATTTCTGACCAGCACCTTGCATTTTTTTAACATTTCCTTTTCCTTTTTCACATCACCCTGCCTGTTTTTGGAATTACCATAGAAGGTGCATGCGATAACATTTGTTTCGGAAAGGTTAGACAATTTTTAAACATTTACGAATTTTTTTTAAAGAAGAAATTTATAATTTCTGTAGATGAACAGCAACGTCAGCAAGGAAAATGTTTTTGAGACCACCTTGTCTTCCGCTTTTAGAGAATACATAGTTTGCCTGGCGTCTGTTAAAAAAGTGCCTGGTGAAGAGTGTGGGTAGTGATTTCTGGATATTTACGAGTTTTTAAGATAGAAAAATCCGTAACTTCTGAAGATGAATATCTTGTACGCCAAGATGGTCACCATTGAAACAGTCTTGTCCTCCGCTTTCAAACGATATATACTTTGGATATAGTCCATTGAAAAAAGCGCCTGGGTGAAGGGTGGGTGAGACTTTTATAGTGGGGGTGCTCAAGTAGACGTCTTTTTACAATGGTTAAGCCTATACTTGTGCACTCCCATTATAAAAGTCTCACCACCCTTCACCCGGCACTTTTTATGAAGGATCCTAGGCAAAGTAAATATTTTTTGAAAGCGGAGGACGAGACGGTTTCAGCGGTGACCATCATGGCGTACAAGATGTTCATATACGAAATTTACTAAATTTTTTTCGTTAAGAGTTCGAAAATTCGTAAAAATTAGTTGGCACACCCTTCCCGCACTTCCTTGAACGGATCTCAGATATGCTTTATGCCCTCTGAAAAAAGAGGACGAGGCGGTTCCAGTGGTGCCTATCTCGCCGTGAAATATGTTCATCTACAAAAGTTATGAATTTTTTTTGTTGAAAACTCGAAAATCTCCAAAAATCACTAGGACACCCTTCACCCAGGCACTTTTTTCAACATACTCCTCCATTCCTGTACATAAACATTTCACGTACAAATAGCTCCTTTGCTTACCTTACCTCACTGTTGTGTTTCTCGGCTTTTGGTGAAGGGGGTCACCTTAGTCCCGGCTCAGGGGTGAAGAGGGGGTGAGAAAATTCTCACACTATCGCACCTGTGCTTCGTGTATCACCTTCAGCATTGTCTCTGCCTCAGTGATTCTGCTCGAGAAGAAAACGATGTCGTCCACAAAACGAAGGTTCAATAGAAATCTCCTATTAACTCGTATGCCTTTCTTAATCCAGTGTCCAGTCATTAACCCTAGAAGGCGCAGCGAACAGTTTCGGCGAGTCTGTGTTGCCTTTTCAGAAAGCCTTCATTGCGATGGTCAGGGGATGGAACAGCAGCATCGTCGTTGTACTGTTCTTGTGAAAGTCAGTTAGCGTCCTCACGTAACCAAAGGCTTTCTCTTCTCGACGAAGGTTAGGACGACCGGCAGTCCCCCGACAGACTTCTGTCCGTGCAGCTGAATCCTATGCAAAATCCCGCTTGTTCTTACGGGGCTTCATCCAGTGTCGTAGATATGCGAGCGAGGATAATCTTTGTGAGCTTGTACAGCACACTCAGCAGGCATATTGGACGGTAGTTTCAAAGACCCTTTCGTTCAACCTTCTTTAAAAAAAGGACGGTTTTTGACGTTTTCCACTGGTCTGGAATCCCTTTTTATAAAAGTAAGATGTCAAGTGCGAAGCGATAATCGTAGAAATTGTCCTCCTGCTCGCAGAAATTTAACGAAAAAATGGTTTGGTCAAGTCGTGAATGTCTTCATAGTCTGAATCACTGCGCGCATTTCAGCAGGTGGAATTCGTTGTGGTTTTCTCCAGTGGGAACAACGGGCACCGGCAAGGGTGTTGATGAGCAGAGATTGGTGTAGAAGTTCTTCACAATAGATTCCAACTTGGATCGGGGAGAAGTCGGAGTCCCGTCTTCGTTCAGTAGTGCAGCCAGCGGACGTGGTATTCGCAGAGATCCCTTTGACATCTTAAGACTTCGTCTTTCTTCGTTTGCTCCCATTATTCAAGCTTGCCTGCACTTTCTGAATTTTTAATTGTCCTGCAAGCTGTTCTGCAATTGGCGTTGGTTATCAGTCGCTCAAAAAGACTTGCTTCGGATGCTGCCTTAAAAATCTTGTTTTTTAGAACATTATCTTGGTGGTATTCGGAATGCGTTCCTAGTTTTTCTCAGAAGTCACTGAGACGCACTATCCGTAGGCTCGCAGTCCTTTCAAAAGTTGTCTCGTACGTTGGGTCCTTCTCGGTGGGCCAGTCACAACTTGATAATAGTTTTTCCAGCCTGTTACCTTCATAAACGACTTCTTTCATTCTTGCGGCACTGTGACAGACTTTCTTTTCCGGCATTAAAGTAAATCGCAGGAAACGCTGGTCGGAGCCACTGCAGAAGGATTGAAGTACTGAGACATCGAGCAAGCTCCACTTTCGGTTGGTGAGATTGTGGTCAATCCTCGCACTGTTCGCTCAGTCGGGCTATTCCTATGTTCGCCAGCAATATTCTTTCTTCATGAAGATGAAGTTTCCATGGAAGGGTCGTGCGGCGGAGAGAAGCCCAGCGAGACGGTTGCCGTTTTCGTTTCGGAGCCCACATCCAAACTTCCCCATCCTATATTCCTTCTCTGGTGGCATCCCAATTTTCGCATTGAAGTCGCGTACAACATACTTGTAGAAGGACTTTTCGTTGCGGACGACCTCCTCTAGGTCTCCGTAGAAAACATCAAGTTCTGAGTCGTCAGCTGCTGATGTTGGAGAGTAGCAGCTGATGATGCTGATGGTCTTCCGACGTGGAGGTCGTAGTCGTAGGATGGCTAGTCAAGATGATAGGATCTCGTGCGAATCGAAAGGTGGGACGATGGATGCGTGGACGACAAAGCAATGCCTCCAACGTTTCGTAATGGAAACTTTCTCAACACGAATGATGAGGGTCCCATCACTCATCTGTCGCACGTCCTTCTTCCTGGACTTCGTTTCTCACAGAGCGATGACGTTGTATTGTTGTGTTCTGCAGCGTCAGACGAGCGTAAAGGTCGACGAGAGATTGTCCTGACTGTCATTGTAGGTGCAGAGCATAGGGTAGTCTCCATGGCGTTCTCCAGGCAGACTTGTTGTTTTTGTTTGGTCCAAAGGCGCCCTAAGAACCCTGACTTTGTTCTTGCTACCATTCGGCGCCGCAAGCGAGATCCGATGAACAGACTTTAGTTCATTTCGTCTTGCTGACTAAGTAATTGAAGTTTTCCCCTACAGAAGCAAAATTGCTAGGTACACTCTTGATTTTCACGGGGCGACGCTGACGCTGGAAGAACCGCTTAATGAAAAACGGCGGCAAGGAATATGATCCGGCAGGCTCTTAGCTAGGCATCCAGCCGAAACCGGAAACGTCGAGCTCCTTCACGGCTTGGGAGGCCCTGCCAGACTATACACTCGGCTGTAAATCGTAGTTCGAACTCGAAACTTAACTTAAACTTAAATCGTAACTTACAACTCATTCATGTTCTAACAATTGTACTAAAAATTGGAACTAAGCCTATCATGTTCAGATTATTATGGTAGTCTTGGTTCTGTCTTAGTATGTGACACCATTTTTTAGCTGGGAGAAAAAATGTTGCTTTCTTATGCGTTACTAAAAACTCATCCCATTTTGGTGCCCAAATTTTCCTGCGAGGAAAAACATTTCAACATCTTTTTGAACAAATCAGAAAAGAGCAGGAGCAAGGTAATTTGAAAATTTGTAACTGTAGTCGAGGAAGGGCTGACAGGCTGCAATGAACATCTTGTACGATAGAGTGCCCAGACAATTGAAAAAAAAACAGTGAGCTTGAGAAAATCCAGATGCGACTCTAGCAAAATTCAAATACGATACTGGAAACTCAAAACTTCGAAATTTCGTAACTTGTTGGGGACAAAACGAAACGAATCGACCTTAGAGTAGAAAGTAAGAATAAGCTGGCATAGTTTCAAAGAACCCAGATACTATCCCTTTTCCTCGTTTTTTGTTGCCGTACATAAAATAAAAGAAAATTTGGGAGCTTTGAAGTAATCAAATTCTGCACAAATGGCGTCTTTAAAGTAGAGCTGAATTGTATGGGTCCATGAAAAACATTACAAAAAGAGTTACAAAATTGTTGAGGTTGTTGGTAGAGATATGCACTTATGTCAATGTGTGTGAGTCTCAAGTGAGGTTTCGAAGTAGGACTTCTATCCAGGACACCACTCGGTACATTTGACATGTTTGTCAAGCCTGGATGCCTGTAGCATTTGAGCTTCTTAGTTGAGGCTAGCAGATTCAATTTCCGTCTGCAACACCATTTTTGTAGGGAAAAAAGCGCTTCATAGTCAAATAAATGACCTGAGTTATAGTCCTTCGAAAGCAGTCTGAGAATAGTGTTGATGACAGGAAAAAAACATAGAATAATTTTCACACACCGGTTTTGGGTGTTAGAAGTATACGTAGTGTATTCTTGCAGCCCCTCTTGCAGTAAATTTTTCGCCATTCAACTGCTTCCTCAATTACAAAGTAGATGCTTTTGAAGCATGGCTGCGGAGGGTGTTGAACCTTCGAGACTTCCGTCTTTGTATTCTTCAAAACGCTGAGATCGCTGCCGTGCTTCATTACAACGGAAATGATTCCAATTGAATTGGCTGCTGCGGCTGCCAAATCATTGCGGTTAGTGCAGATTGTCTGATCAATGCTGCAGTATGAAACAATTTTTATGTCTACACGAAACGTTGTGTGATCTGTAAAGGGGGATGGGGCGCGGAATGAAACTGTGACATTTTTGAAAATTTGAAGAGTTTTTAGGTCTTACGAGGGAAGGATATGGTGACCGTGACTTTTTGTAATGAGATGTATTCCAGAAGGTGCGTCTTGGAACGCTGATTCTAAATCTATGTTCATTGCCTGCTGTGAGACTCCCTGAACGAAGTTATGGACTTTTCTCCATATTGATTTCGCGAGACTTAGGCAGTCAAAATCGTCAGTATCCCAGCTTTTTGGATTCTTATGTATCGGTGATAGTTTTCCTGAGCTTAACGTAAAGCTTTACTTTATCTGTACGCTTTTTGGTAGTGCGTAAGCGAACATTCCAACGATATTGGTGAATCCTGCATCAAAAACAGAGCAAATTTTGGTGACAAGAAATGTTCATAACTTCTCTCGGAAGAGCGCACAGCACATAACGAAAACAGATTTGGAATCAGCGCTTCAAGATGCATTTAATGGTTTACGTTTCATTTCGAAAGGCCACGGTCACCAAGTATCCTTTCCTTGTTAGGCATTCTTGTGCCTGCAGAAAATTTTTTTCATAATTTGAAGCATTTTTCTTGGGCACAATTCTAATATTGGTTGTGAAAAAATCAGTTAAGGGCGATAGCGGCGGAGGAGTGACAGCCAAAATTGGCGGTAGATTCTACATAGTGGGAATAGTTTCTCATGGCACAACTTGTAATGATCTTAGGGAGGGAATGTTTGGTAGAGCCCAGGTCAGTTTAGGTCATGATTCTAATCTTTCTTTGATTTACTGTAGATACCAAGGTAATGACTGACATTATGTACTACACTGCTGACATCGATACTGCTATTGGCGCAAGAACCATCGATAGAAAGCAACGATGGGAAAAAATAAGGAAGGAAGTAATGTCAAAGAAAACAACGTGATGTAAAGCTGTTAATTTGGAATGAAGTTTGAGCTGAAAAAGTCTGTGTTTTTACAACAATGCTCTTTTTACTTTTTTGCGGTTTTTGCTTTCAAGGAGCACACTGACGAAAACCGCTAGCTTACTTGACTCTGATAAGTGTTAAAAAATGAGTTTTGTGAAAAAGACAAGTGTCATAAAAATGAGTTTTGTGAAAACGCTGAGCACCACTCCCTCATATCACACAGATATGTTGTTGGCAAAGTCATTAATAAGAGAACAACTGAGAAAGCCGCGCACCCTTTTTTGCTTTGAATAAATTTTTAAAGCTATCTGAATGCTCTTTACAGCGTCTCAAGTTGAAAAAATACTGTTACAAACTCGAACCTTGAAACTATGTTTGCTCCAATGTTAATAATCAAATGTTATGTGCTTTCCGCGGTACTTCTTGTGGTTTTACTTATTATGTGTCGTAATCAGCAAAAATCTCAGGTAAGAAGCGTAACATGCCATGCATTTCGCTACAATGACATCAGATCTCTTTAATAAGTCTTGTTCCGTTAGCCAGCATATAGTATATGGACATGAGTAGGTTGAAACTTTAACTTATTTGTTCGCATTTTATAATCAGTCACTTATTAACATGCCGATTTGGCTTTCAAATTCATTGCAACGATTTTGTGCATAGTCGCATTTAAATCAAGGAAAAATTGTGAAAATGGAATCAAACTTTTTTCAACTGATTTATCCTGCAGGCTTTCAAAGACGATTATTCAAGGGAAAAGGTTTTTGTCGTGTTTTCAGCAGTCTAGCGCTAAGAAACCGAGCGAAAATTCGACTGTTGCCATTTTTATATGAGGTTGTCTTGAAAGTTTCGAACATTGTCAAACATTGCCAAGCCCTGGTAAGTGCCATTTCATTCTGCACTCGGGTATGGGGACAGGAAATCGGTTGAAGAAATACGCGCCATCTGAAGAAGGAGAGCGACGTGTTATCTTGCGAGCGATACGATAAATGTCGGCTAGACGGCTCATGTAGTTGTTGCTTTTATTTCGGTTCATTCTCATCTGTTTTACGTGAATAAAGAAATAAGTCAATAAATAAATCTGTTATCTCTCAGATCAAGCAAATGGGATGAACCTCAAAGCGGGGTTTGCCACTTCTCATTTACCTCGTTTTCCTTCCTGTTTGAACTCAAATTCCATACAAGCTGTGCATGTGAGTTTGTGAGTAAGTGTATACTATGAACTCGAGCATGTGTGGGTTCCACAATTGATGGAAGTGGTAGACCTGCAAATGGTGCTTAGAACAATTTTGTAGACATTGACTGCTTTCATTCGACGGTGTGCAGCATGGCTTTCTCATTGCTTACATAGGCTCCCGCTAGAGTGCCGAAGTTATGCCAGCGCTACGCCAGCATTTCGATCGATACACGTGTATTTCGTTGGGGCGGGGCTAGCTGACGTCCTCAACGAAATACACGTGTATCGATCCTTCGGCACTCTGGCGGGAGCCATAGAAACAGAAATTTTTGCCTGCAGCGTCCGAAGATGTAGGGCGATTCGCACGACCGCAATGTTTTCCACGCAGAACCACGCGCGATACATCCTGCGGCGACTTTTGCCTAAGCAAAGCAGAGGGAGGAAAGATTTGCGGCGTGTGTGACGTGCTAAGACAAGTCAAAATGAGGGTAACGCTGGAGACCGCCCGTGCTAAAAAACGGTCTTCCAGATTCCAGAAAACTTTCTCGCAAACCTAATAATTGCTGATTTTTAAGTAATACCAAATTTCCCATATCAAAAAAGGTCAAGCCGAACATGGCCGGAAGCCACAAAAACGATGATGAAGCAGCTACTGAAACAGTCCCCCCCCTTTTCCCATTTGGAAAGTTTTGTTTCAATAAATTTTGCCGCTTTTGGCGAACAAAACTAGCGGTAGGTGTTTTCTCACAACCATGGGAAGCGCTGTTTTACAATTAATGACTCATTTACAGCTTGACTACTCACATCGTACCAATCATCAACACGTTGAAGGATTGCCCTTGAATCCAGCGGCGACTAAACCTGAAAATGAAATTAAAGGACCTAAAACGACATCTGTGCCTCTTTGTAGTCGGTCAGTCAACGTCAGGCTCAGTTCCCTTTACGCCATCTTTTCTAGAACTAGACCGTTGCAAATTTGACATTCATTGATGCATTCAAGCTTTCTGACAACTCTCCTTTTTTGGCTCTTTTACGTGTTGTTCTAAAAATTGCAAAAGTTTGTAAATTTGTTTTTCCTCTAACGCCGCGACGAGTTTGACCCTTGCAAAGTCAAGTAATTTACAAGTATTTTGAGAGCGTGGATTTTGCGCATCCTCATCAAAAAGTTTTTTCCTTTGGCAACATCTTTTTGATCCAATTACTATTTGATAGTTGGTTTCGGTAGCATCAACTTGTTTTCTCGTTTGTTACGTCTTTCGAAGTATTGTAACAAGCGTGTCCCACTAAGAGTGTTTCTGATTCATTTCCTAAAAAGTCCAAACAGTACTAGTGCATTCATCCCGAGCCGAATTCTGCCTTGTCTAAATGCTCTGCCAAAGAAGACTGCTTCGTACTAAATGCCATCTGACTATAGGGTAAGCTTGACAGCTTTCTTGATCTTTATTCGTATCGCAAAATGCATTGTAAACCGTATATGCCTCTTCTGTCGCAATCTCTTCCACGATAAGCTTAAGATCAAAGCCCTTTTTCCTACTTGCTTTGAACAGTTTTGAAGGAATGATGCTGACTAGAGTGCTTGTCTATGACAGTTTCGCAATAACTTAAACAGGCGCGATTGCGATTTTCTACGTGCCCACCAGCTCGTTCTGGCATGGTGTCATGACTTCGGAATTTAAAAGGGATTGTCCAATAACGCTGTAAAATCTCTTGCAGAATCCTTGTGTGTTATTTCTTGGCTCCATTTTTAGAAGACTCTGTAACCAGTATCCTCATTCTTAAAGGGCTCAACACAACGCAACAAAAAATGAAATGAATGAGTTTATGTCGGAGCCGAAAACAATTGAAAAAAGTAATGATAAAGCAACACAACTAAAACAACAGCCACAATATAGCTATTACGCAGTGGCGAGCCGGGGGGGGGGGGGGGGGAGGAGGCGCCGTGTTGCTTTATTATTACTTTTTCAATTGAATTCGACTTATCTGGCATAAATTCGTTCATTTCATTTGCTTCACACCAGCGCTCTTCGCATCACCGCCCCAGCTGATGAGTAATTGGGGAAGAACCTATAAGCCGCCAAAGTTTGCTTGAAAGCGAAAGACGTCTAATTTGCCGCTGTGACGGTGTAAATCTTTTTGTGGAGCAGGCACTGAGCCACTTGCACCTAAAGACAAAATTTCAGCCCTTAAAAAACCTGCTGTGCGTTTCGTTAAACCCTTCAAGAATGAGGTTGTTGGTTACCAGAGTCTTCTGAAGAAGGAATCAAGAAATAACACTCAAGGATTCTGCAAGTGATTTTACAGCGTTATTGGACAATCCATTTCAATTTCAATTGTAATTAATTAGTGGTGGAGATATGCTCAGAACTGCAGGGTGTCCCAAATGCATGTATATACTGTTTCATCGTTAATTTCGCTCTTCCCAAGGAGTCTTTTACCTAGCTCAAGTTACCAATTTGTAGAGCTGGTTTCAACTTGGATTTACAGTATGCAGCAAACCATCGCGCTCTTCGATATTGTAGGAATATGGTAGGGACTTTCGGCTTACAGCGTCATTGTGGATTAATCGTATTTCAAAAAAGTTTTCAAAAAATCTGAAAAGTGGTGTGCCAGGGATTTTGCGCGCACTGGTTTTACTACTCAACTTTTTAAAAGTTTGTAAAGCTTTTCAAAGGGTGTTATTGCAGTTTTAGAGACCATCGTAAAAACAGCTATTACGGTTTAGAGGATAAGTCATGAGAGAGGCATCGAGGTCAAATACGAAGTTCATATTTGGTTTTAGCGGACTTCAATTAGCCTAATTTAAGAGTTTCCAGGTTGTTTGGTTTGCTTTCTAAGGCGAAGTAGAGCTCTTAATGGCTCATTCTTTTAATGAAGTTCTTATCGTAATCCTACAGTAGTAAACGAAGATAATTAACTCGCTCCTTACTGTAAGTCTATGTTGAAGCCTGCTCTACAAATGGTACCTGAAGGCAGGCAAAAAACTTCTAGGAAACAGAGATATCAATGATCAAACAGTGTATACATACTTTTGGGACACCCTGTATACACCCTTCGAATACCACTTGTGAACCACAACCAAAGATATTGCCACGCGGGACTTCGTATACGCATGAGCAAGCAACCTCAAACTTGAGTAATTAAACTTCATCTTGGCAACAAAGGTAGGTGCCAGAGTAAGCGAATATTTTGTTCAAGTTGGGGTCCCGCGCAGAACTGGCGTTACTAATCATTGTGGCACAACGCCAAGTTGGCATTATGCCACAATGATTAGTGATGCCAGTTCTGCGCGGGACCCCAACTTGAACAAAATATTCGCTTACTCTGGCACCTACCAAAGTAGCAACAATAGACACGATTAAACAGATAACAAACTGAAATCTTACATATGAAGCTGAACGTCTGTTTGTCTGTTTGTCTGTACGTATGTTCCGAATAGAAGATTCAATTTCTGAACCGATCAGGGCCAAACTTGGCACACATACACTTCGGGCCCCGGCGGGTGTCATAGGCTACTTTTCGTCATCGATCGATATCGATTTTATCGATTTTTTTTGCAGAGTTCACCTACGGGGCTGGGGGTTGGCACAGGGGGGTAAGTGAGCGTGGGGATTCCGAATGTATAGGCTGTATAAACCGGCATCGGTCCCGCGCTGATGTGCCTTGCGAGGACGCACCGTCGCATGAGACCTGCTTCAATGCGCAGCAATATTCGCACGCGTCATACCGCACCGTCGCTAGTGGTCGCAGGCGCGATGCCGCGTGACCGATGGTGGTTGGTATGGCCTATAGTAGCTATTTGCGAGAATATTCAATACTTAATTTTTCTAGAACCTCGGATTAGAAAGGTGTAAGTTGGTACTTGGTTAAGCTGATTCCGATGTAATCTTCATATCTTATCCTCAATTTTGCATCAAAATATTTCTCCTGTCATCTGAGACTGGATTTCGGTAAGAAATAAGCGAGCGAGTGCCCTAATTAAAGAACAGCCTTCCTGAAATAATTCGAGTGCTAATGATTACGATCAAAGTACTGAAAGAGTACACTGATCTATATAAAATCTTTGATTTTAATTTTTGGGCGAGGTTTAAACTATTCTAAAAAATGTTTTTTCATGAAACACTCTTTTAGATCAGGTTCTAATAGAGCTAGACTAGTTTGCTGAAATTTTGCATGCACGCATTCTATATGCGGGTAAAATATCATAAATATTTTCAGAAAAAAACCGTTCTTTCAGGGGTTTTCTAAATTTATTGGGAGGAAATCATGATGGCGTCTTCGAATGAGAAAGTGAAAAGATATTCGAGTAGCACCGTTGGATTGGCCATCAAAAGTTAGCACATAAACGACGTTCTGACGTTTTGACGTTTTGACGCAACTCTCCAGGATGTCTCTGAGACGAGATACAAGCATTTTTAATTTTTCTGTAAAAATTCCGGTTTCACCGAGTGTTGATATATCCGTACGCTTTCGGCGAGTAAACCGCGGGTTCCGCCTCAACTGGGGGTGGCCGAATGGCGCAAGGGGCGGTCCAAAGTGGGGTCCAATTCGTGTGGTTAAGCACAGGCTTTTCGTACAAAAACTATCCGCCCTTTTCGAGTTGGTGTGACCAATCACAGCCGGCCACGCCCCTTTTCGAGGAGTATATAAGGCGGCCGATTTCGCCATTGTTAGTCACTCACCTCTGCTAGCCGGCGGCCACTGAACCACCGAGAGCATTGAGTTTCAAGCGAGGACCAAAGATCCAAGGACCTGAGGACCTGATAAAGGGCCAAGGATCTGAGGATCAAGCGATAAAGCCTAAAGTCTTTCTTCCTCGGGCTTTTATACTCGAGGTTGAGCCTTGTTGGCTTTTCGGTACTCGAGATGGAGCCTTTAGGCTCCTCGGTAGTCGAGATAGAGCCTGTTGGCTTCTCGGTACTCAAAGTGAAGCCTTCGGGCTTTTCTACTTGGGGTAGAGACTGTTGGCTCCTCGGTACTCGAAGTGAAGCCTTCGGGTTTTTCTACTCAGGGTAGAGCCTGTTGGCTTCTCTGTTTCGAGGAAGAAAGAGCCTTCAGGCTTTATCGCTTGGTCCTCAGATCCTTGGTCCTTTATCAGGTCCTCAGGTCCTTGGATCTTTGGTCCTCGCTTGGTACTCAAAGCTCTCGGTGGTTCAGTGGCCGCCGGTTAGCAGAGGTGAGTGACTAACAATGGCGAAGTCGGCCGCCTTATATACTCCTCGAAAAGGGGCGTGGCCGGCTGTGATTGGTCACACCAACTCGGAAAGGGCGCATAGTTTTTATATGAAAAGCCTGTGCTTAACCACACGAATTGGACCCCACTTTGGACCGCCCCTTGCGTCATTCGGCCACCCCCAGTCGAGGCGGAACCCGCGGTTTACTCGCCGAAAGCGTACGGATATATCAACACTCGGTGAAACCGGAATTTTTATAGAAAAATCAAAAATGCTTGTATCTTGTTTCAGAGACATCCTGGAGAGTTGCGCCAAATCGTCAAAACGTCAGAACGTCGTTTATGTGCTAACTTTTAATGGCCAATCCAACGGTGCTACTCAAATGTTTTTTCACTTTCTCATTCGAAGACGCCATCATGATCTCTACTTCGAGGAGGAGCTTACTGAAGGCTCTTCACAAGATGCCGCCGAAGAAGCGTGCATCTATCGGAAGAATTGATCCCAAGGCCAGAAAGGTCAGAAATCAACGAGAGGCTGAGACCTCGGAGCAGCGCCAGGAACGGCTAGAAGGCAATTGTGCCAGAATAGCCGAGGAAAGGGCAACGCAAACGCTGAAACAGCGTGAGGCAAGTCTCTCGCAATCGCCTGCGGCTTGCTGCTCTGAGGGCCTCAGAATCACAAGAAAGCCGTGATTCTCGACTCGCGGATAAACGGTTGGAAACCGCTGAAGCCAGATCCCAGGAGACGGCTGAAGAGCGCGAGCCTCTACTCTACAGCGGTCGAATGAGGACTGAGGCTTCACGAAGAGCGGAAACTGGTGCAGCGCATTCAGTACGGCTCGAACGTGATCGTGCTCGACAAGCCACGCTCGACAGACATCCAGGCGAGTAGATCTTCACCTCGCGGCACTCAACAACGATGACCAGGTCGAGTACTCGACCCATCCGAAGGTAGTAATCGGAAAGATGAATGTCGTATGTGACAAGTTTCAAGCCAAGAAGTTCAGAGCCGAACCTCCTGGCATGTGCTGTTCCAGCGGCAAAATCGACCTTCCACCTCTATGTGAGCCGCCTGAGCTGCTTTGTTCATACATGTCCGGCACCAGTTCTGGGTCTAGGCATTTTTTGCAGAACATCAGGAAGTACAATGCGTGCTTTCAGATGACGTCCTTCGGCACCACGGTCACTATGCCTGACGTTGAGGAACAGGGCTTCATGCCAACGTTTAAGGTGCAGGAGCAGGTCTCTTACTGAGTTGGATCCCTGCTTCCTTATGGCACCAATAGCCTCAAGTTCTTGCAGCTGTGCTTCGTCTGCGGCGAGCAGCTGCAAGCGGAACAACGTTGCGGCATCATCGGTGACACAAGGCCGGATGTCGTGCTAGAGCTGCAAAGCATGCTGCATCAGCCCAACGACCTGGTGAAGGACTTCAAGACCAACCTGGACCAAATGCCTACAGACGAATATAAGGTTGTTATCCGTGCTGACAGGAGGCCTCCTGGTTAGCATGAACGATGCCTCAACGCTCCGCCTGTGAACGAGATGGCGGTGGTCTTGGTTGGCGAAGACGACTGCGACGGGCGTGACATTATCATCGAAAAGAGTTGCGAAACGTTGCAGCGCACCTCTGCCATAGGTCGTACGATGCCCTGCAATACCCACTCATGTTTTGGGATGGGGTAGATGGGTATTACTTCGAACTATGGCAGAGGATCCTGGGCGTCCTGATCTGTTCATCACACTTACGTGCAACCCGGCGTGGACCGAAATTGTGGAAGAGCTCTTCCCTGGTGAAGCGCCTTCTGGCCGCCACGACATCACGGCGAGAGTCTTCAAGCAGAAGCTCACGAAGCTTATAGACGTGCTAACAAAGAGCCACGTCTACGGAGACATTCGCTGCTGGATGTAACCGTAGAATGGCAGAAACGCGGTTTTCCGCATGCCCACATCTTAGTGTGGCTGAAGGAGAAAATACGCCAGATCAGATCGACAGCATCATCTCGGCGGAGCTTCCTAGTCCAGAAGAGGACCCTCTTCTATTCGATGTTGTCCTCAAAAACATGATCCATGGGCCATGCGGACCATTAAATCCGAGGTCGCCTTGCATGAAGGACCGCACATACACCAAAAGGTACCCTCGGCAGCTGATCCGCGAAACCCAAACGACGGGGACTGATGGCTATCCTCTATACAGATGGCGAAAGCCTGATGATGGAAGACATACCGCCGTCATTCAAATAAAGGTGGACCATCAAACCGTAGACGTCGTGGTGGACAACAGCTGGGTTGTGCCATAAACTCCCTTGCTCTCAAAAATGTTTCGAGCACATATTGAGAGTGGAGTACTGTAATTCGGTGAAGTCGATTAAGTACATGTGCAAATATGTGAACAAAGGAAGTGACATGGCAACGTTCGGCCTCGAGCATGCCACGGCGCCGTTTGATGAGATCGAACGATATCAAACGGGTAGGTACATAAGCAGCAAGAGGCAGCCTGGCGTATTCTGGGTTTCAGGATACACGAACATTACCCACCTGTCACCCATCTACATGTCCTTCTAGAGAATGGACAACGCGTCTACTTCACGGCTGATAATGCGCGGCAAAGAGCTGCGCAACCACCTCAAACAACTTTGACGGCATTCTTCCTTCTGTGCCAACATGATCCGTTCGCACGGACTTTGTTGTACTCAGAGGTTCCAAGATATTATACTTGGAGCAAGTCAATAAAGAAGTGGGCCAGAAGGAGGCAAAGTGCCGAAGTTTCCGGATATGACGTTAGAGCAGCGGATGTGTTAGCGCGTGTATATACTGTACACCCTAACCAAGCTGAATGCGTCTACCTCAGATTGTTGCTTCACACAATCCGAGGACCGACGTCATTCGCAGCATTGAGGACCATTGATGGAGAGGTTTGTGAGACCTACAGAGAAGCAAGCCAAAGACATTGCTTGCTTGAAGATGATCAGCAAAGGACAGAACTTTCGCAGAAGCAGCTACGACACGTTTGCTGCTCAACTGCGAAGTCTCTTTGGCATCATCTTGACAGCCTGTCAACCGTAAAATCCTCGAGCACCTGGGAGAAGTACAAAGAGGCTTTGAGTAAAGAAATACTCAGAGGATGTCGCAGAGCAGCATCCTCTGCAGACCTCGACTACTCTCCCGAGATGTACAACCGAGCGTTGATACTGCTTGAGGATACATGCGTATCGATGACCGGTCAAACCCTCAGAGACCTCGGTTTGCCCCCATCAATATGCGGAGATGAGCAGGCACTCGAGAGCGATGCTCTCCGAGAGAGGTCCCATGATGCCGATCAGCTGACCACATTTGTAGAGTCCAACAGACCTCTTCTCACGGAGCATCAAGAGTTGGTTTACCGTACTGTTCTGGACACGATTTCCAGCGGCAAAGGTGAATTACTCTTTTTTGACGCTCTGGGTGGAACAGGAAAAACGTTTCTCATCAATCTCCTACCTGCCGAGATTCGCAGACAAGGAGGAATCGCACTAGCAGTGACATCCTCGAAAATTGCCTCAACACTGCTAGAAGGAGGCCGAAGCGCTCATTCAGCCTTCAAGCTTCCTCTGGATATTGCTTAGGTAGAGCACCCAGTGTGTGGGATAAGCAAAGGCACAGGGAAAGCCAAGGTGCTACAAGAAACCAAACTCGTAGTTTGGAACGAATGCACCATGGCGCATAGAAGTGCCTAGAAGCCCTTAACAACATACTATGGGACATACGAGGAAGCAACAGGCTAATGGGTGGAGCCGTCGTGCTACTAGCAGGCGATTTTCGTCAAACTCTGCCAGTGATGATTCCTCGATCAACTTCAGCAGATGAGGTGGACGCTTGCCTCAAAGCTTCTCATTTCTGGAGACATGTTCGATCGCTGAATCTCACGACGAACATGCGAGTCCACCTCCTTGGCGATGAGACTGCCCGAAGCTTTGCGCAACAGTGCGCTGTTGCTTCTTGGCGAAGGCAGAATTCCGGTTGAACCAAGTTCTGGCTGGATTACCTTTCCTCCAGACTTCTGCAATATGGTTCAATCGGTAGGAGAACTGATCGAAAAGGTCTTCCCAAACATTGCCACCAACTTCAGCAATGGGGACTGGATTTGCGAGCGAGCAATTCTGGCACCTAAAAATGAGCAATTGAATTCTATCAATGCTCAGATTCTAAACAGCCTACCTGGACCGGTGTCAACGTACACATCCGTTGATACGATAGTTCAACGTGAACAGGCTGTTTACTTCCATACTGAGTTCTTGTATTTACTCGAGCCGAATGGGATACCACTTCACAGATTTGATCTGAAGGTTGGTTTGCCAATCAAGCTCCTTCGTAACATCAACCCACCGAAGATGTGCAATGGTACAAGGCTTTGCATCAGAAATCTCATGCCAAACGTCACAGTAGCGAACATATTGGCGGGGAAGTTCAAAGGCGAAGTCGTTCATATTCCACGAGTTCCTTTGGTCCCCTTCCATATGCCCTTTGACTTCAGGCGAGTGCAGTTTCCGGTCAGGCCTGCACTTGCTATGACGATCAACAAAGCGCAAGGACAGTCTCTGCGAACAGTAGGAGTAAATCTGGAAACTTTCTATTGTTCGCATAATCAGCTGTACGTGGCGCGTTCGAGGGTCGGGAGTCTTGCGAACCTGTACATATATGCGCCCGAAGGGAGCACACCTAACGTAGTGTATCCCAGGGCGCTAACATAATTGCATGCGGTAACATAGTACAATACTTATTCGTTGCATGCCATTTTATTTGAAAATCCAAAAAAATTAGAAATTATAAAATCCAAAAAGTGGAAAATACAAAATCCAAAAAATGGCAACCCAAAAAAAAACGGCGGACAGCGGAGGGCAGGGCAGGTGGGTGGGACAAACAAGATGCTGAGCAGATCCAGTCGTGCATCCTTCCTTACCTGATGAGTTCTGGGGAAAGCCTAAGACCTGTTTAGCCAAACCGTCTAAGGGTAGGAACGAAACAGTACAACTAAAGAGCCGAAGTTGTATTCTTCTTTTTAAAGAATACAACTTCGGCTTTTTTTTGACCGAAGTGTATGTGGTGCCGGGCGGAGCCGCATAAGCCAATTAGTGAATAAATAAGATCTAAACTACAAAATATAATGAAATGAATAGTAAAGTAGGAAATATAATGAACTGAGTAGTAAAGTAGTCTTATTCATTTACAAAAGTAGATAAATAAGATTAATATAGACGTAAATGGTGAAAACTGTATAAGCGACTGACTCCAACTGCGCACCGCCAGCTACTTATATGCATGAAATCAAATCGTCTAGGCACAGCTGTGCACGAATTCACAGATACACCAAAGAAATGGTGGAAATCACATCTGATGCAAACATCTGCACATTCCTACACTAGAAAAACCAATAAGAGCTACTAAATTCATCTTTGCTGTACATTGCAAAAAAGTACTCAACCCCACAAACAGATGCAAATAAACCTCGCAATTTGGGACAAAGAAGAATGATAAGAATCGCGAAGCTCGTACAGTCGCGAAATTTTTGAAATACTTACGTGGGTTATAAAAATGTGCAAGTGACTGTTTATACAGTCGCGAAATTTTTGAAATACTTACGTGGGTTATAAAAATGTGCAAGTGACTGTTTATAGTCAAAATGGACTGATTTATTGATTATTGTCTATGGCGAAGACATTTATCCAACACGGCATTCATCCGTGACATAGTGTTTATCTAACAATGTTCTAAGCTTGAGCAAGCAATGATGCTTGCAACTCTGTATAGATAAAAGAGATTATTTGTCTGTGTGTGCATAGCGTAAACCGAGTGAGCTGAAACTATGCACTCATACATGTTTCCAACCCTGCAAACTGTTGTAAACTATTTTTCTAACCTGAGAGGTCCTTTCATCGACCTGTCAATTCTTAGTTTTTGCGAAGAAAATGGGTGCAAAAATAGAAGTTGATGATTGAACAATACACAAGATCTGCATCTACAGTCTAGCAGTAGCAGTCCGCTCTACTCTGTCTTCGTTCAAGCAATTTTTTCTCCTAAATTGAACGAATCCGAGTTCAAGCTAGTCTTATGTTAGGTCGTTTCGAAAGTGATTTCTCTTTTTTCAGACGTGTGAAACATCTTTCAGAACATCCTGGGAGAATTTTGGACGCATCGATACAAGCTTTTGCCTTCTATCAAGTGCTCGCTTATCATGCCAGTTTGATCTACGCTTTCACGAAATGACCGAAAATTACGACCCATGTTTTTTTAACCATGATCAAAACGAAGACAGTTACAAAGTTTCAGATGCTTGTAAATTGTCTTTTAGAGCTTTTCTGCTCTATCAAATAATGTTATTTTATTCATTTTCGCGTTTACCCTGCCGCGTGGATGCGATGCGCCATTGTCTCCCAAACGACCTAATAAATTTGAATCTTAGAGCAAGTCATTGAGCCGATGATGCAACTACTAAATTATCAGTTATTGATGAGTATGACGAACAAGACGACAACGATAGGTAACAAGTAGAACAACACGCAGTAGATGCTGCTTTTCTATTCATTGAGTCGTTCCGAAAGTAATATCGCTTTTTTCGAATGCACGTCACATTTCATCGAATCAAGATTTTCAAGAGGTCTAGCATTCGACACAACATTTCATCCTCTTTCTAAAGGTTGTCTTTTCATTGCATGATTTTCACGAGCTATCAAAAAATTACCAAACTCTGCGGCTCATGCTTTTTGCCATGGTCAAGTTCACCTATTTTTCTGAATTTTTGTACCTATTCTCCGAAGAAGGAAAGTGACAGGTAGATCGAGCAAATTCTATAGGATACAGAATAACTTTTTCTTTTCCCTAGCTTGCTTTCTATAGTTTCTTAAATCAACTTCTCAGTGTCATTAAATTCCATATTTGGTCAGCTCAAACCTCACAGAACAACAACCGGCAAGCAACTCGGGTGTCATTCAGCTTTTTCTCCTCTTTCTACCAGTTGTTTTTTGATACCGATTTTTGCCCATCAAGTTTTCTGGAATAAAATCATCATAATTCAGGTTTTTCAGGGCACCCCAAGCTGTACCCGGAATTTTTGAAAAGTTGCTAATCTGAAGCGGTTAATGCTCATTTGGTTTGTAAAATTGCTGTCAAACTAAAATCCATCTTAAAATTGCTGTCAAACTAAAATCCATCTTCAAATTTCAAGACCCGAAGATTTATTGGTGTTTGATGCATTTGTGTCTGAGACGAGCCTGCTAATATTTGGTGGTTCCGTCAAAAAATCTATACAAAAATTAAGACAAGCTCTGAGAAGTGGAAAAAAGTTGTGCTGTTTCCTGTAAGGTTTGCTCTATCCATTATTACTTGGACTTTTCCGACGATGCATGGGTTGCAGATTTCATAATTTTTCGAGAGGTTATTAGATTCTGTGCAGAGGTTATATGACCTTTAGAATAACAATGAAATGCTGCATCAAATGCTACCGGAATCTCTTACACATCTTGTTCCACGAGATGTGGCGTACGTTTGAAAAAAGCGACATTACTTTCGGAACAACCTAATATAAATTTGTGGGTATACTGCCTGCGGCCACTGCAAACTTCATCCGCTCTGAGCTAACAAAACAATCTGTATGACAATAGCGTTTTCTTTTCTCGAACAAATTTCAAGTAACCGCTTGCGCGAGGTTGATGCAGCGTTTTTGTGCTAGAGAATTGAGTGCGTGGCCACACACAGCACAATATTACATGAAAAACGAAGGTTACAATAAGCATATTGGTCGAGTCATAATTGCAGCTAACTCCAACCGTTGCTCGAATGTATCAAGTATACATACTTGAGAATCGCAATATTCGTGTGTTTTTATTCTCTCATATTGATGAAGATGTTTCATAAGTTTGCATAGTTTTTAACGTGTTGCATTCTTATCAAATGGTTAATTACGGAAGGATAATGCCTTCGCAAAACAGAATCTTTAGATAAGCATAAAGTGGAATATTAATCAGTGCCATTTTATGTTTTTTGTACTGTTTAACGGAAACCTCTTTCACGAGTATGCGGAAAACTGGTAGTAGCCATCACGCATTCGTGAGAGTTCTAAAACTTCGCTTCATTTTCGGTCGCAGAACATCTCTAAAAATCTACATATTCATCTGCATCCAAGTAACGTCTTAGGCCCATTAGGGATACCTCTCGCGATTTTGTCGAATTGCCACATCTGAGCGACTGACGATATGTCAGATGTCTCCAGATTCATTGTGCGTGGCTTTCAAGTGTATAGGTGCATAGCTTTGTAAATCCTCGCAAACACTACAAGTCTCGGCCAAGCAAAGCGTGCTTGCGCTAAATTATAAAGAGTCGCTGCAATGTCGGGTGAGGTATGCCTTAGGCCCTAAATCTGCTCGTTTACAACGCTTGCCACCTCCAAGCTCATTTTTGTTTGTACAGAGTGAGTAAATAGTCAAATTTTTTGTGAGCGTGTAGAACTTTGAAAAAGAGCCTCTGTGATTATCAAAAGGATGATGATAAGCGGATCATGTTTTGCGGCGCTTCTGCTTTGTTTTTCTACTATCTAGCTCGCTTGAGGTCTTCATCAATATACCTCATCTCCTACTCATGGGTCGCCCTTGATCTTGTTCTGATACTCAATTAAATTTGACCAAGATAAGGCACATATATTCGGTTAGCTTAGTTTGCCCATGTTCTGCCTAGCTGCTGAGCATGATTTCATAGAAACTTATGGTCGTTTTTTTTCTTGCAAAAATTGCGTGCTGATCGAGTTGCTGATGCTACGGTGTCGACGTCTAGGTGGTTTCACAAATGCAATGCTTCCTTCCAAAATCGAAAAACCTAATCTGATGCTGATTCAATATCTTAACCCATCCACAGCCGTTTTACCCTATATGGAAGTATGTTAATTACGCACGAGGCAAGCTTATAACTTGCTTAAGCATGAAGCTCAGCAACTGGAAACAGCATTTTTGAAATCAGCGTTCCGAGCTGATTTCAAAAATGCGCCTCATCTCAAAAAGCGAATCTAAGTCAGTATTTCTTCCTTATCACTAATACTTTTTTTGGAAATTCTTGGAAAAATCAGCAGCTTGTTGGCAGGGTGTAAAGTGTAAATTACTTTTTCGGCCTTTTTTGCGTATGGATGCGTAAAAAGGTAAAACATTTCATTGGCGAGTCATACAAAAATAAACCAATAAGACTTCCTCAACAGCAAAGAAGGATTACAATTTGTGCACAGAACGACAGCTAATGTCACGTAGCAAACTCAATCTGTTGTTCAGGGAAGTACAGCGCAACTTGAAAAGTTGCCATTTGAGTCGACCTGTAGCTGCGTTTAGGTTTGATTCATGGAATTGTCTTGCGCTTGACACATTTTTTTGGAGATTTTGTTTGTGCTTTTGTGAGATGTACAAAGAATGAAAGAACACAATTTGATACAGTTTGCTAAGCTTTTCTCGTTCCAAAAACAAAAAGTTGTCAACAATATATTTTTGTGTACACCCTGTGTAGATGTAGTCAATGCAAATCGCTGCAATTTATTGCATAATTCACAGCATCTATTTGTGAATCAAAAGTCAACATGCAAACTTGCTTTTCTAATTCAATGAACGGTGTCATGCATAATCGCATTCATATGCAAGTTGGAGTAGATGCATTTATAATTGATACTTTTTCTTTCATCGTCTCTTGGATCTTGCGAAAAGGAATAGGTTTTTGGTTCCTTCCTCTGAATATCAACAGATGAAAAAAAATTGATAAACTGAAGATGACAAGTTTGTGAAAATTTAACGGCTTATCACCTATACATATATAGAGCTGAGTGTTGGTAAAATGTTGAATAGTGTGTTCTATATAGAAAATTTTGTGTGTGATGTGAACCGATGGGAGCCAAACTTTGCACACATATGTTTTCGTTTCCGGAGCGAAATTCCTTTCCTGCTAATGATTTATCGCTTTGAAGAAAAATGAACTCCTATTAACTGATATCATACCGTTTCCAACTTTCGTGTAAACAATAGCGGAAGAACTCATTTTCATTCCACGACAAGAGAGGGCGGTGAAAGCGATGTGGTTTAGGAGGTATCTGTCCTGCATTATAGGAGTAAAAGAAAACCGAAACGAGTTAAGCTGATTTAGGGTTTAGCACCAAATTTGCTCTTTGTTGAGCCAGTTAAAAACAAGGTGCGGCCGAAACCGGGCATAACAACTAGTTCCTTATATTAAGGTGGTTAAAAAGTAATGAGACACCTTCATTTTTACAGAGAAAGTACCCGAAGTCACTTACTTAGATACTTAGATGGCCCGGCTTCACGTGACGTGCGAGCCCCAGCTCGAAAGTTTCCATTTCTCCCTGTCCCTCACTTCACACATCTACGATATTCTTTATGACATCTGTGGCTGCATCTACGAGTTCCGTGCAAAAATCGTATCTAGCTGATTTCTCAGCTGGTCCATCCGTTTCACGAACACGTCTGTTTATCTCGATGGACACCTTTCTCGGGGACGTTTTGCTTTACGAGGATCCATTCCGATGTTTTAGTATCCATCTGTCGTCTGTTCTTTTCGTATTGTGACCGGCCCATCGATGCTGCTTTCGCAACGTATCGCTAAGTCACAAAGACGGGACATTCTTCTTATATCCGCAGTGCGAAGTCCGACGATATGTTGTTTGTATCGGGTCATCTTCAAAAAGCTGCGCTTTAGCGCTCTGTGGGTGGTCCTTAAAGCTTTCGATGTGGCTGAAGTGTCAGCCCAAGTCTCAGTTGCGTAATAGAGCGCCAGGAGAACGGTTGACTCAAACAGGTGACACAAAGCTCCAGGTCCGTCAGTTGGGCGGTGGCTTCTTTTAAAGGCCCGAAGGCGGCCCAGGCTGTTTTTCCCTCCCTTTAAGTTCTCCCCTCGAGTCCTTCTCCATGTTCAGCGAACGTCCGAGATACACGTAAGAAGGCGTCTCCAAGGGTTGAGCCAGACTTCGCGGGGAAGCGGCGTACGCGGCGTACGCAGCGTACGCTCAATATATTTCATCATAGGAGCATACGCGGCGTACGCTGCGTACGTCGCGTACGCCGCGCAGTCTGGCCCAACCCCAAGATAGAAGTGCCCTCCTGCAAAGCTGTTCTGCAACTGGCGTTGGCTATCAGTCGCTCGAGATGAGTTGCATCCGAATTCTGCCTCAGAAATCTTCTTCTTTCGAGCAGTTCCTTGGTGGTCTTCGAAATGCGTTCCAAGTTTTTCTCAGAAGTCAATGAGACGCACTCTCCGCCGGTCGTAGTCGTACGTTGGGTCTCCTCCTCGACGGGACAGTCACAACTTAATAACAGCTTTTCCAGCCTGTCACTGTCATAAACAACTTCCTTCATTCTTGCGGCACTGTGACAGACTTTTTTTCCAGCTTTGAAGTAAATCGTACGTCGAAGGAAGCGCTGGTCGGAGCCACTGCAGAAGGATCGAAGTACTAAGACATCGAGCAAGCTCCACTTTTGGTTAGTGAAATTGTGGTCGATCTCCGCACGGTTCGTTCCGTCGGGTGATTCCCATGTCCACCAGCGATGTTCTTTCTTCATGAAAATGGAATTTCCATGGAAAAGTCGTGCGGCGAAGAGAAGCCTAACAAGACGGTTGCCGTTTTCGTTCCAAAGCCCATATCTAAATTACCCGATCCTATATTCCTCTTTATGTTGCCTACAGCGAACTTCTAGAAGGACTTTTCTTTGCGAACGATCTCCTCCACGTCTTCGTAGAAAGCATCTAGTTCTGAGTCGTCAGCTGCTGATGTTGGAGAATAGCAGTTGATGATGCTGATGGTCTTCTGATGTGGAAGGTGTAATCGTAGGATGCCTAGTCGAGGTGATAGGATCTCATGCGAATCGACAAGATGGGCGATGGATGAATGGACGACAAAGCCAAGACTTTCAACGTTTCGTGATGGGACCATTCTCAACACGAATGACGAGAATTTTATCACTCATCTGTCGCACTTCCTTTTTCGTGAACTTCGTTACCCGCAAAGCGATGATTGTAATTGTTGTGTTCTGCAGCGTCAAAAGAGCGTGAAGGTCGGCGAGAGATTGACCTGACTGTTATTGTAGGTGCAGAGCATGAGGCAGTCTTCATGGCGTGTCCGGGAAGATGTGTCGTTTTTGTCCGATCCAAAAGGTGCTTTGAGGACCCTGACAGTTCTTGCTACCACCCGGCGCTGTAGGCGGGATCCGATGTACAGGGTTTTTTCTACATCTTCTTGCTGGCTGAACTCGAAATCAAAGACTTTTCAAATGAGATGTAGATGGAAACACTCGTTTTACCCATTTTGAAACCATGATCTCAATTCTACGCACTACTTAGCAAAGCTGATCCGGACTCATCTTTTCAATTTGTGCTCGTAAAATACGTGCTTCAGGCTAAAAATTTATTTCTTCGATCTTGTTAGGACTGCCTCCTTGCTACTTGTCAAGACAACAATCATTACATTTGAGGCCAATTTGACGTGTTTTTCAAAAGTAATTCCGGCGGGGTATAAGAGCTTGTAAGGAACGCGTTCGGATCCGTAGTAATGCAAATCAATCTAAGTCCTATTGCTTACCACATTCTAAAGGGTGGGCGACCTTAGGGAACGGCCATAGGTTGGCGGGAACGGTTGTCGGTGTTGTCGGGGTTGCCGGTGTTGTCAGTGTTGTCAGGGTTGCCGAGGGTGCTGGGTTGTAGGGCCTCTGGTAGCCTCCACGTTTCGCGCTCTTTCTAAACTTCTCTGACTCCGACAACCCCGACAACGCCGACAACTCCGACAATCTATGGCCGTTTCCTCAACCATAACTATCAGTCTGCTTCGCACACGACTGCAGCCGAGCAAAGAAAAACATCGCAACGCTGCTTTTCCCACTGTAGACATACCTCATAAGCAACCATAAGAAACTAATCGTACGTTATGTTACGATCATTTCGGGTCACCGGAACACAATCTCTCAACAACCATTTATTACGGGAGCGGAGAACCACACGCACACGAACTCTAAATTAAGGTCTGTGATCACTAGTACTAGATAAACTTAGCCGAAAAAGATAAGAGTTTCTTTACGAGAGCAACATGAGGAGTACAGCAAAAGAGAACAATACCATGCTGTAAATATCATTAGGGCTCCAGATGAGCAACCCTTTACAGAACGAGGATAGAAGAGTGTTGCAGAAGTAGTCAAGATAATGGCTACATAGCATAACCTACAACAACTGTTTACTAGGCTCTTATAGCGCTCCATAAGCAGGGCGCTACATTCTTCTGCTCCTTCTTCTTCTAGATGCTAGGTTATAAACTATCATCGATCGTATAGCGTCATCGTCCTGCTAAAACTTCTGAAGGCAGCTTCTCCTCTTTTCCGCCTTAGATATGGCTGCAGCTTCTAGAAAGCACTCGGTTTTCGCTCGCTTTCGCTTGCATGATCACGGTTTCTGAGTACGATCAAAAGCGTTCCTTGCGTATTCAAAAATCTCTTTACAAGCTTTTGAAATAACTTGAAAGCGTTCATGGGTTTTTGTAAGAGCAAAACAGTTTCCAATGCTTATTGAAACAATTTGTTAGCTTTTAACAATAATTGAAAAATTTTGCTTTTACATTGTTTATTCCAAGCGAATTTAACCGGCAGAGAATGTAAATGATGAGTAACCGGCTGCGAGTGTTTCGCCTTTTAGTTAATAGAACAAGAGATTTTTCTGTTTTGGGGAAACCTAATCCTATCAAACAAAGAATGTTATTTTTATAAGTTAAAAGTCATTCATGAAACTGTTAAAAAAGGATTAAACTCACATTCATGAGTAAGCTAAACAAACTTTTGATAAATCCCGTTAACATATAAATGGATTGTCAACATTTTGGCTCGTGGCGAAAGGTTGTTGACTCTTCATCCTGTAAATTTTTCACCAAGTTTGGTACAAGGAAAAAGCAGTATTTTTCTTGAAAAATGAGCCAAAATTGCATTTAACTGGAGTTTTCGATTTTGTTAAACTATAGATTGGTGAAACAGCCTTTGTGCGATTGTTCCGACGCCATCTTTTCGAGCTTGTGTTGCTTTATCGAATAATGTGTTTGTCACAAATTTTTTCATTGTCGTCCCGCAGTAGCATAAGAATCATGGATTGATTTAGCATTAGCTCATTACACTCCATATTCTTTGCTTTGAGTGAGTATCTCCCCTGTACGAGTAATCCTCGCCTATTATTTTAGCAAACCCCTACTGTCATAACCAGCTCCAAAGCATGGTTCTAACATTCTGACAAAAATTTTCAAATTTACACCGCCTTACCAAAGCTTTCCTGTTTATGTGCCGCAAAATTCAGTACTATAGCTCTTGCTAACGTTTGCTGCTCATTATCACATTGCTTAAGCATGTCAAAATTCGACTTGATGTAATGTAATGCGCTATTATAACGCGTCAAGATCTCACCACCCTCAAGTTGGTTACAAGGTGCTGACAACATTATATTAGTAATTTGCGCTAAATCTGCATTGGTTCTCTGCGTGCTTCACTGTCTTCCAGTCACTTCAAATTCGCACAAAACATTCAAGAAAATGCACTGTTTATTTATACCTAGACAGCTTTTTTCCGAAACACGAAGACGCCTACGACAAGCTGATGTATTTAAAGCATGTGAATTCAAGGCTTCCATAACTAAGGGCTGCCTTCAAAGCTGTATTTGTGCCAGTCTCGTGCCCAACGCAGCACGCCGCCAAGAAAGCACATGTTGCTTACTTTAACATCCGCATTCCCTTTCACCTAGGCACACTGCAGGCGCTGCCAAACTTGTTTTTTTCAGTCAAAATCAGTCAAGTCTTCTTGGTTAGGACTTAATTGACCTACTCAAATGAGCTCTTTAACAAGTTGCTCTCCCTGAAACGCTGACCTATATTTAGGCTTACCATCTTTTGCAATTATGTAAAAGGAGTTACAAGCGTTTGGAAGGGCAGGTTTGACGAGTCCTATAACGGATGATTTATAACCTTACAATTGATTTTAACGTAATTTAATTTATCCTCGTAACGCATCTTTCACATAAAAAATCGTTGTAGAAACACCTAAATTTCTTGTAGGAAAGGAGAGGAGGTTTTCGCAATGGGCAAACTTATCGCTGCATGTAGTCATTGCAAGTAATCATTGCAAGTACGCGGCCTCAGAATGCTTCTTGAGGAGGTTTATTCAATGGGAATGAAAACGAACATATCTGAATACTCAGAGGATAAAAGGTGATCGTTTGGTCCCCGCAGATCACTGTAAT
Source organism: Cylicocyclus nassatus (assembly GCA_958299035.1). Lineage (NCBI taxonomy): Eukaryota > Metazoa > Nematoda > Chromadorea > Rhabditida > Strongylidae > Cylicocyclus > Cylicocyclus nassatus. The sequence continues at coordinate 75,384,497 of CATQJL010000223.1, forward strand.
AGGCCTGCACGCATTAGCAGCCTTGGACTATCTAGTAGAGTGCGTTCGGCACATGCCCGCAAAGGGTGTTGGAAATGCCGAATCCTTTGCATTCTTTGTCTTTTATTCAACTCTCCTGTCTCCTTTCAAGCAGTAGTTCAAAGAGTAAAGTGTGTTCTAGATAAATTGCCAGTGCGAAATGCGATAATATAGCTTGTCTGATTGGTTGGCCAAATTGGGACTTCCATGTTAGAGACATGCTGCAGTAGTCATGGCTTCGACACAAATTTTGACCAAGATTACAAAGTAAACTCAGAATGAAATAAGTTTTACTATTTTTAGCATTTTGTACGATCAGAATTAGAGAGATTGAAATGCAAAATTTTGGTTGAAGCTTCTGAGTATTTCCCTTCAAAGGCTTATGTCATTGAAATTCACGATAGTTTCTGCATTGAGCACCGCTATGAGGCTAAGAGTTTACTCTAACTAAATAAGTGCTGAATAAAATAATTTATTGGAAAAGCAAAAGTTCTTAGATTTCAAATTTGGCAAAACTCAAGAAATCTAACAAATATATTTCTGTTTTTCTGCAACGAAGTAATAAAAATTTTTGATCTGTCCATTCATGTTGTATTACCCAAAATGATTGCGGAAAAACGTACAGCTAGAATGATAACGAAATGTGACAGAATTTGAAATTTGCTCACATTGAACAAAAGTTTGCTTTGCTGTCAATGCAGCTCATCTCCTCTATAATTGATGTGATGAAATACTTTCGTGATAGTCAACGTTGATTTCAGGTGTGCATCAAGCTTAAAAGACCTTTTTTGTTTACTTCAAAAAGAAAGTTGCGAAGCTATGAAATAAAGCTGAACCTGGTGTGTAAGATCATAGAGGCAATTTACAAAAAAAGTTCCGGATAATTAGCCGATAGCAAGAGTTCAATGTCGCATTCATCGATAAACTAAGCGTTCTTAACGAGCTTTGTACTTAGAGATAATTTATATACTACTCACGATAGGACTATGAAAGTCCTTATTCACATTTTATTCATGTTCTACTTTACGATTGAAAAGAAAAATAAAGCGTACGGTAGGTTGAGCTTAAAGCATACCAAAAAAACCCTCACATTTAAATGCGTACCTAGATGCTCAAAACTGTGGTTTACAAGAGATAGAAAAACGTGCGCAGAGGATGATGAGAGCTCATGAAATAAGGTAACAACTTACTCGCACTAATACCCAGTTTAGATTATCTCATTACTTTGAATAACGTTGACTCTCACACAGAACAAGTGCTTAAGTTCACAGATGCTCACAAATATCAAAATTGCAGAATCCTTTTCACGACGCGGGATCCATCAGATGATGCAACTGATGATTCTTCAGAATTTGATGGTTACGGTGATGAAGATGACGACGATTTCATGCAACAAAAGGTAAGAGGCAATGACTGACTGTAATTGTGAGGCTTTTGGTTTTGCAGTAATTGCAGTGGATTGTTTTGCAGTAAGCACATACATTTACTAGCGATATGCGGCATAGCCAACCATCGCCAGCTCCCCATACATAATATTCCAACTAGAAATTCTCAAATATGCTTCATTATGTCTAACATATCTCGCTGCGAAAAGTTTTGAAAGTCTGAAGTAAATTAATCACAAATATTCGAAAGGTATGAGTTTCATATGGTAACATAATGTAGACTCCTGCTGAGACGTCAAGCTGCATTTCCTTGCGAAAAAAACGAACAGTTGGAGAGGTTTTACCGGTGTCGGTAATAACAGACAACTCATCGATTGTCTGATGACTCCTTTGAAGTTTTTGCTGACTGATTGATTGCTCGCTCCTAAAAGATGTCCTCCTTCATTTTAATTCCTCCCCAAATCGTGCAAAATGATGATAGCCAAGTATCATGCTGTGAATTAGTTTCTCTCCTTACTGTAAAAAATACTTTAAAAAGTGCAAACCGTCGTTTTTGAATTGTGTTTTGGATAATTCTCATAATTTTCATTTCAAAGTTTTGATTAAGCTCTGACCACATAAGAACGAAACGAAGTGAAAATGTTTTTCAGGTCTTGCAAAACTGATCTTTCAGAGATCTTCAAAATGATTTTTCCGAAAGTTCTTAATAGGAAAATACGCAAAACAAAAATGATCAGACTTTACAAAATCTTTGGAATCCGTTGGCTTCAAAGCAATTTCTATCAAACCTTGGCTTTTCAGAAAGAAGAAGAAAGTAATCAAGTGTTTATCTCTACAAAATGTCACCATTTAGGATTTTTTTACACTCAAAAAAAACGTAGAGTCTGAACGGCAAAAACTCTTTGGGTATTTGGTTGGCAATTTTAGCTATTTAAAAGAGGATGGATAACTGTGTCAAGTCAGGGCTCGGCAGGAGGTAGCTAGTTGAAAATGGAAAAAACGAAGTCTCCCTTGACTTTTGGGAATTTTTACGAAGTCCCCTTTGACCCTGAACCAAATTTCTTCTAAAAACCTGAAAAATTCCCGAAAATCCCCCAAAAAACGAAACGTCGATTAAAAAAAAGGTCGCCGTCGCCAATTTTCCGTGTCTCTTTGGTCACAAAAACGAAACCCCCTTTGCTTTTCGCCCCAAAAAACGATACCAGTTGGCTTACAAGCCACCTGTGCCGAGCCGTGTGTCAAGTGCAGTTTGGAGATTGATTACCTAGACTCTTCCTGCTTTGAGGATAGGTCTAATAAGAGAAGGATACCAATATGATCTGTCAAGCCAAAAAAAAATGTATGTCAGTAGACGATTCTTTGAATCGCTCTTTCCAAGTCCGCTTCTATCTCTGCAGAACGACTCTCCGAAAGAAGTCATAAGTGTTTGAATATTCAAGTTTGTGAAGTAGTGGCACAAAATCAGCGAAAATCTGCGCAAGGATTTCTGAAAGTCGGAAATCAATCTTGTTCAAGTATTTGACTGGGAGAAATACAGCCAATGGAAATCTGCATATACCATACTTGGACTTTCAAACGCGTAACTTTATACAGCGCATGGGTAAGTTCGTGTGTTGATTATGCACCGAACATTTTTTGAAAAAAAAATTCAATCGCCTTAGTCCATATAATCAATATTAAAACCAATCTTCAGAATTTTGCTGAATTTGACATTTTTTTGCTGCGTAGAACCGCGGTTGGTAAGAGGCATGTTTGAGTAAGCAATGTTGACATCAATTCTTACAGTCATTGAAAAGTGTTAACTTTGTGTACAAAATCGGCTTGCATGCAAAATCTTTCAAAAATGTGTTGAACGTATAATTACTGGTAGCGTTTTCGTCTGACTAACTTTGCAGATCAGTTCTTCAGACAGCAGTTTTTCGCTCCTAATTACTGTGTGATTAAAGTTAGAATATCCAGCACAAGACGTCATTGTGAACTGGCTGTTTCGGAAAAATTCTAGTACGCTAAAGCTTTTGTAATGGTTAACGCACTAACGATTCTAATGAATAATTTGGATATTTGTGCAGTATTTGAGACGATGAAATCAGGTTTCCTGTAATTGTTGGGAAAGCCGCTGTGACAATATGAATGTCGTGACATTCGAACAATTACGGTGTAGCAAAAAGCACGTACATGAACCTAGCAACTATTAGCCAGATGACAAAGTTTCCATCTTTTTTTCGGACACTTTTCAATGCATTGTACGTTTTTACTGCGCAATAGTCCTCCAAAAAATTTTTTTATTTTACAGTGGTGAAAAAAGCTTTTTGAGCGAGTATCAAACGTTCGATACAGTACATCCAAAGCCTATATTAGAAATTTAGCGGCAAAATGGGATGCAAGACTCATTTCAAGAGCTTTGACAAGTTTATTCAAACTTATACCCAGGGCTCGGCACGAGGTGGCTAGATGAAAATGGAAAAAACGAAGTCCCCCTTGACTTTTGGGAACTTTTACGAAGTCCCCCTGAACCAAATTTCTTCTAAAAACCTGAAAAATTCCCGAAAATCCCCCAAAAAACGAAACGTCGACTAAAAAAAAAGGTCGCCGTCGTCAATTTTCCGTATGTCTTCGCTCACAAAAACGAAACCCCCTTTGCTTTTCGTCCCAAAAACGATATCCAGCTTGCTTGTAAGCCACCTGTGCCTAGCCCTGCTTATACCTATTTAAATAGAACATAATTTGCAAGCATGAGAATCTCATTATTAGAAGAATAGACGCTTGCTTTGTTCGCAGCAACAACCATCATATATGAGCGAAGCCGAGATTCTAATACGATAATGTAGTGCTAAGCGATACCTCAGAAACCAGTGGAAGAGTTATTCCTTGAGGCATTATCTACTGCTTCTTAATTCATAATTTTCAGATAATGGGAGGTGAACGAGTTGAAAAAGGTGAAATTCCATGGGCAGTACTGCTTATTTTTCCTGGAAGTAAGTTTCTTCAATCTAAAAGAACATGTTTAACGGGATTTTCTTTTTACTGCTGTTAATCAGTATTTTTCCATGGGCGTGCTGTAGGTATTTGTGATAGGGCAAAGTCATCATTCCATAGGCGGGCAGCACAATTCCTTTCCAAGATTTTATTAGGTGTCCCATTGGTCTTTCCCAGTGGCCTACCCAGGAATTCCCTTCGGGGGGGGGGGGAGGCAAAAAAATTTTCGGATGAAGGTGCGCGGCGTTAGCCACGCATTCCGAAAACTTTTTTAGTGCTTCCCAGATTTTCGTGCGAGTCTCTGACCTCGAGATTTCAGAGATAGGGGGCGCGGCAGTAGGCACGCCTCCAAAAAAAATCCATTTCTAAAACTAATTCGAGTTTTTCAAGAGTTTGAAAAATTATTTCAATTATTCACAAGTAAAAGTAAGTCGCTTACACATTCTTATAACACATTTAAGTAACTTCCAAAAATTTCGCGACTCATTCTCGGGGGAGGGAGTAGGAGGGGGGGGGGGGAGGCTCTAGCTTTGATCATTCAAAGGAACGCGTGCTCTACAAGATAGTTTTCAAAATTTTGCACCAAGCTCGATCAGTATCAAGTTTCAAACCAAAAGAAAAAATGTCGAGTTCCCGGAAAACGAAAATAATCTATCTCAGTTTGAAACAACACTACGAATTTCCCACTCACTCACGCATATACTATCCCTATCAGATATTATATAAACACTTGTTGCGTTTTTCTGAGAGCTAGAAATTAGGAAAATATGTATAATGCGCTGATTTTTCAAACTTTGCCTGTAGCAGCTCTGTGTTCCTCGCAAATATGTGATTGTATAGATTATTCACTCAGAAAAAATACTGCCACAAATTTGCAACCTTGTAGGTGCCGTACTCCTCAAGAATACCAAATTGAAGGTTCGAATATGAAAATGCTTATGGGACAACCTAACAGTTTGTCGGAAGCTCATAGGGCACTTTTTTTTAAATATTTCTTCAAAAGATATCGATTTGTAAGCACACCGTAGTTCTTTCTCAAATCAATGGCTTGTAAGCGGTCCATGGAACAGTTTCTTCTGATAATTAATCAACGGTTTACAGGCAACCCGTAGATTATGTTTTTTCTTGGAACATCCCTAAGCAGCCCATACGCCTCTGCTGGAAGATTGGTTTGTAGGAACCTGTATAGCATACTCCAAAATATTGTTTTTAGGGTGCAAAAAGCTTTTTTTTCTCAAACATCATTTTGTAGGCAGCCTATGGAAATTTTTTTCTTAAAATATTGCTGTTGGGGCTAGCGGGTAGTTTTTTCTGAAGAAATCGGCTGGTAAGCAGCCCTCACTGTTTTTTCTTATGAGGCTTTCCCAGGTGTAGCAAACTGTGGGTGGCTCATAGGGCAGTTTTTCTCTCGGATCACCATTGTGTGCCGTGAGGAGAGGGGGATCGTAATTAGAGTTTTGTGTATGTTGCTTTATGCGCGGTCTGTAGAGCGTTTTCTTCCATAAAAGGTGGTGGCACGTAGAGCATGAAAAAAACATGGCTTTTCCAAGTGCTAAACTGCATTTTGTGGAGTAAATTTCGTCTTTCGACTGCATTTTGGGTGGCACAAAATACTGTAGGGTAGCGCGGATCTTGTCGTAGTGTTTTAGGAAAAAATATATTATTCTCATGATGATATTTATAACGTGGACAAAATTCTTAAGCAAGGGCTGATAGAAAAAGTTTTTCTTGTAAAAAGCTTAAAGAAGGGGCAGTCTTTTATTTTTCGAATAAATCTTTGTAACGATGGGGTTTTGACGATGAGAGAAAGCAATACTCAAGAAGTACAATTTTTTCCCAAATTTCGTAAGGCTGTGATAGGACTTTTAAGCAATGTTAAGTGATTTGTTAAGCTTTTCACTTTTTGCGAAACTCCCTCATGATTGAATACAGACGTATTTGTAGTCATCATAACCAAACAGCTTATAGCGTGTGTGCCCCGACTCACTTGCTAGCGACCCATATGGTTGCTAGTAACTGGATAGCTTTGAGGCAAGAACTACTTTTAACACGTTTCGGACCGCGAAATCGCGCGCGGCGAAAAAAAGTGTGCTTTCAGCCGTTAGCCCACAAAGGGACCTTAATTCGTATACTGTGTGCTACATCTGTAATCAGCATGTCAGATAAGTTTATATTCAAAGTTCTGAGTGAATTCGAAGGGCTTGAATTTTGTCGCCTGAGAAGGACTTTTGTGCTTTCTAGAAAGATAAGAACAAGAACTGTTTCTAATTGTATCCAAAAGTATCTGTGTTGTACACAGCACACATCACTACTGAAACTAGGGGTTTTTTCTTTGAAATAGGAGCAAAGAAAAGTTGCGACGTCGCACGCGTCGTTCGCGTTGCCGCACTTCGTTGCAACTGTTGTTCGAATTGTCTTCATATCTTCTAAACAAGTATCGGCGGCACAGCCTTACAGAGTCATTTGAAAAGATGGAGCTTAGGCCTTCAACTCGATAATCTTGGAGAGAAATAAAACCTCCTGCAAACACTAAAAAGATCCTTGAAAGGCGCGTGCTGCACCATTTGCAGCACCGGTCCGAAACATCTTTGCATTTCTTCTCTCTAGACTACTGCAGTCGTAAACATACCTCAGTAAAACCTTAACTTCATCAAAAAGGTTTTTGTTTTTTACAGATGTGTCGTTATCTATGAGTTAAGTCACAATCAGACTTTGTCATCAATTCCAATGGCTTTTCAATTAGTCCGTTCACAACCTGACTCAGATTTATGCGGTGGAACATTGATTTCACGAAGACATATTCTGACAGCGGCTCACTGTTTTACTAAGGAAGGAAGGGGATTTGGCAACTGCAGGTAATAGTCGAGAATTTCTCTTTATCATAGCCAAGAATCTGAAGTTCAGTGTCTCAAACATGCTGCCCATGGACTCTGTCAAGAAAATTGGTGTCTTCGTTGGGGGAACTTGTATTCGAGCTGGCACATCCAACTGTACCAGCGGAGACACAGGAGAAAGGCACAAAATTGCACGGTAATCTCACTATGACTTTGATAAATTACTTATCAGTTGTTTCAAGAGCGTACTACAAGGGATATTTTGAACGCGGTTGCAAGGGTACCCATGATATAGCAGTTCTTGAGTTGTCTGAGGATGTGTCAGCCGCTATAAACCACATATGCCTTCCTTTTATGGATCAAGTCATGGAAATTGAAGACCCTTATTTGAAACTGAAATCATTTGGATGGGGTTTAGATCGTAAGTTTGCAAGCTTTTGTTAAATTGAATGCAATATCATTGTACATAGTTGTTACAGCTCTAAACTTTCCGCAAACACTGCTTCCTATGCACTTGCAAAAATTGGACTCAGGTGACTTCTTCTGCTTCAATATTTATACGTCGTCAGACTACCTATGAAGGTTCGATGATGAGTGAAAAAAAGTGCAGCAGATTGAAAATTTTCGAGGCAAAGGACACTTTTTGCACTAACCAAAGCAAGGACAAGCATATTTGCATTGTAAGTTGCTCTGCTTCTGTGTTTTCAACGCGTATGTTTTTCAAAACTTGCTGTTTGCTCACCGTTCTCCAGTTTTTATTACACTAAACTCTTCTACTTTTCAAGAATGCGCATGTACTGTTTGTCTGCGCATGTCATGTTGGGATAAGATTCTCGAAATATCAAGTAATTTCGTTAAGTAACATAATTTTTTTCCAGATTATCGGCAAGAATATTTCCCCTTACAAATTTTTTTATTCTGCCTTCAATTTTTTCCAATGTTAAAATCAGGAAACTCGTACATCAGTCAACAAAGGAAGTGTTTTCATAATCACAACAAGTTTCCGGTTTCATTATCTATATCCAGCTAAGATAAGTCTCTAAGTTAAAAAAAACCAATATCGTGAGTTCGTACCAAACCCAAACTTTTGTTGGAAGTAATGAGCGCAATGATCTCAAAAATATAAATAACCAAATCCGTCCCTATCGATGTGTTGATTTGATGGCAAAAGTATATAATAACGATTAATGGAGATTGGGTAAACTTAAAAGGGTGTTTCACCAAAAATGAGGCAGCGTAATTTTTACAGGCTGTAAGAACACACCCATATAGGCCACCGCCGGGCTTACCACATATGAAGACCAATTGATGTAAAATGCAAAATTTCGTCGTACGAGGCGGAGATTACAGCACGAAAACTATGGAAGCGGTTTGGATCCTTTAAAGACCAAGCATGAATAACAGAAGTGAAGGTTAATCGGTAGCGACCGAGCTTTTACTTCTTGGTCGATATGTGTACAACAGCCTGCCCATATATAAGGATCATTTTCCTGAGTCCAGCTCAGGGTTGTCCGTCCATCTTGTGCGGCTACTGACTAACTCACTAACACCGCGGTGCATCACAGATTGGTTCCTACATCCATTCATATAATCATTCATTCATTCATACGCTCAAAACATTCCAAATCAAAACGTCAAAGTGTTAGTCATACATGAAACACAACGATAACAAAAAATCACCACGTTATCCCAAGCCCAGTCCAAACCACTATACAGGGTGTCTCAAAAAATGTGCCTAGTGTTTGATTGTTAATACCTCTCTTATAATGAAGTCCTGCGAGAAGCTTGAGGTATCGTTTTGTAGACCTGGCTTCAACTTGGACTTATAGATAATGCGAATCGCCCGATCACTTCTTATTACTGTAGGATTACGGTAGAAATTGCAAGCATATATTGTTACTGTGAAAAAAGCTGCCGTTTCAAAAATAAAAAATGTGAAAAATTTGTAATAGGGATTTGTATGGATGCTGAGTTCAATATTCAACTATGTATAAAGATGCGAAGCTTTCTAAATGGTGTGATTGCACTTTTTGGGAACAAGTATAAACGGCTGGTACTGCTTACCTCGAATAATTTTTTAATAAAACATTATGATAAGTTGCAAGCTTTACACTTAGAATAGCGACTCATGCGAGCCCAGTGTGAAAGTTTTAAGTTGTTTTGTTTGCTTTTTGAGGCAAAATATGGCCTTTCATGTCTCAAAACCCCCTTCAAAGTTCCTACCGATCTACGGTAATGAAGAGAGAATGGTGATTTGTTCCATACCGTAAATCTATGTTGAAGCTAGCTCTACAAAACGGTATCCAAAGCTTTTCTGAAAACCCTATCAGAAGAGAGTTATTAACAATCGAATAGTGGGCACATTTTTTTGGGAACACTTTGTATAAAGAAATAATAGAGCAATAATCAAAAAGCTTTCAGAACGTGTTGGGGTTGCACGTAATTTTGCGCTTGCATGGATTCTGTGGAGAATTGACCCATGCCTCGCGTTTGGCAGCGAGAAACGATTTTTATATATTTATAGAAACAAACCGGAAGTTTGGCTGGCGGGTATACTGGTAAGCCCCGCTTAACACGACCTGCTGACGAGGGTCCTGAGCTTCCAGGATAATTAGAAAGTTTGCAAATTAACAGCGTCACTTAGAGTTAGCAAGCTGTATGAACTAGACATAGTTGTCTGCTAGGCTGGGCCCGAAACTACAAGATCAAGTTAGCCAAGTCTAGCAGATCTTAGAAAAAAGCAAAAGTAGAATTTGTTGAACACATGCGCTAATTAAGAGTCAGAAGTGCACACGGCTGGCAAGAAAGAACATGAACGAGCATGAAGTGACTGGAAAGCGAGTTCTACCTGCAAAAAGAAAATAATCCATCCTTTTCTTGATTTCATGTCTGAATGATGTAATATTTTCGCAGGCTAAAGGTTCTTTAGGTAGTTTTTTTTTCTCGATGCAAAAACAAAAAACCCATTTTCGAACAAGGTTGAAAACTTTTGCCCACCGCTCCATTGGCAAATAAATAGAAAATCTTCTAGTCCTTCCATAACAATCACAACACTAGTCCTTGGCTTGAACACCCAGTACTTAGGAGGAGTTCTGCTTAGTTTCGCCTCTGTAAAACCTATATGAAAGTACAAGATCATGAACAACTCTTCAATATGCGAGGTTATCAAGACCAAGTGTTTTAAGCGATCTCATAATGTGGGAGCAAACGTGGATATGCTGGGTTAGGAAAACATCGGTAGAAAAAAAGTTTGTTAAAACCCTTTGAGCCCTCCAGGCCTCATCATGTAGGAGGAAACGTGGATATGCTGAGTTAGGAAAACAACGGTAAAATAGAAGTTTGTTGAAACTCTATGAACGTTCTCAAGGCTATCTTTGTGCTTTCTAAGAAAGGGTCTCCAAATAGAACATGCATATTCTGGGACAGAAATTACGAATGCTTTTTGAAGTTTCAAGAAGATCATGGAGTTATTGCATTTAATATTATGGAAAATAGGGTACAAAATTGAATATGCACGTGAGTAACGGAAAATTGTAAATTGTGCCTGAATGCTATCAAATAGAGTTCTCAATTTTTTCACGGAATTTACTTTCTAAATTCACTTCAGCATGTTCATAATGCGCTTCGCTTTGAGTTCCAGCGTAAAACACAACGCTTTTGTTCACATAAGGACATGACATAAAAAGGATTAAGAATTTGAGAAGCAAAGCCAAGCATGAAAGTGACGCACAGCTCATACCAACCAACGCACAGCAGTTATTATTGCCCTTTCCCTCGCTCCTTTGATGAAGAACTAGATCCGATGCTTTTTGTCGACATTAATTTCGCGTACTCTCAAGTGAGACTTTGAGTGTTTAACAAAGGTTCAAGCACGTGCATTAAAACACCTTGAGGCGAAAACAGTGGCAAAGAATTCTTGAAAAACCGCTCTATTCGTGCTTCTATTGAGTTGGTGCAAAAGTTTTGTCAGTCTCTTCAATCCATCTGCAAACACGCTAGAATGAAGATAAACAAACACTTCAAAATGTATCCGATGCAGAATTTCTTCTTCTTTCCAACTGCAAAACTCCCTTTGTGTTTTATTGCAACAGTGACGAAATATTTGCTGGAAATTGCAACCACTCGTTTTTACCATGCCCAAATTTCACTAATTTTCAAAATTTTCGGATGAGACTTTCGGAGGGGTTCTAATAACCTCCAAATAGTGCAAACCTTTTGCCAACTAGTGCAATTTTTTGTAACCCTACGGCTTATCTTTCAAATTTCTGCAATTTATTTTTTGAAGTGACCAAATTTTACACTCAGCCTATTTTAACCTCGCGGAACATAAAATTTTAGACGCTTCAGTCATCATTCGATACAACTTCTTCTCCTCTTTCTAACTTTTTTCTATTTTCGCCGAGACAGGCGAAATTTGTGGAAAAACTGCAATATTTCTCAACTCCAGGAGTGCGCACTGACGTAACCTATGTTTCAAAATATTCATAATTTGAAGCGAAAATCGCTCGTTTACTTTGCAATGGTCGCGGTAGTAATAAACAAGTGTTGAAGCCTCAGTATTCTGGAGGTTTTGCAGTGTTTGGTGCAATAACAGGTTAGGCGATTTTTAGAAAACACAACACTTTTAGAAAATCGTTTGACAAAAATCTAAAAGAAGCAACTAAAAAAAAGGAAACTGCATAAGATGGCAAAAGGTTTGCCCTATCTGGTGGTTATTAGAACCCCTCCGAAAGTCTCATCCAAAAATTTTGAGAATAAGTGGAAGTTCGACACAGTAAAAACGAATGGTTGCAATTTCCAGCAAATATCTTATTAGTCCCGCAACGAAACACAATATGAGTTTAGCTGCTGGAAAAAATTCTGCGTCGGATACATTTTGAAGTGTTTGTTTATCTTCATTCTAGCGTGTTTGCCGATGGATTGAAACTGACAAAATTTTTGCCAACCTAATATTAGCGGCGAAGTAACTTCTATACTTTGAGAAATTCGAAATTCATCGAATGAATGAATATTGCATAAATTCGAGAACGAAAAAATTCGAATAGACAACATTGAATGAGTTTGAAAGTAAAAAATTTCGAATAAATAAATATCGAATACATTCGAGATGCAAAAATTTTTGAATGAATGAAATCCGAATTAAATCAGAAAATCAAAATTATCGATTGAATGAATGTCATTATATTCGAACATTGGGAGTCGAATTTCGAATAAATATTTGAATGATTTATCGAATAATTAGAGCAATCTTATCTTATATATAAAGCTGAACGTCTGTTATGTCTGTATGTCTATGTGTCTATCAGTGATTTCGGGAAGAGGGCAAAAATTTTTTTCAAATGAAGTTGCATGGCGTTAGCGCTCACTCCGAAAAAATTTTGGGGTGACTCATAAAATTTTTGCCGGTCCATATCCCTTGGAATCTTAAAAAGGGAGCGTGGAGTCAGCCACGCCCAAAAAAATTTTTTACAAAGCTAATTTGAATTTTCAAGAAATTTTAAAAATTATTTGAATTATTTTTAAGAATAAACAAGTCACCTGCACATTTTTATGGTCCATGTAAGTAACTTTCAAAAATTTCGCGACCCATTCTCGGGGAGGGGGGGGGGCGCCCCATTCTCCTCGGTCCGCCGCTGGTGTCTATGTGTCTGTGCGCATGTTCCGAATGGAAAAAAAATATTTATGGACTGATCCGGATCAAACTTGGCACACATACACTTCGGGGCGGGGAGAGGGGGAGGGGGGTCATAGGCTACTTTTCGTCGTCGATCGATATCAATTTTATCGTTTGCAAAGTTTGCCCACGGGGGTGGCACAGGGGGGGGGGAGGAGGGGAAAGAGCACGCTGATTACGAAAACAGTGTTAGTTTTTAGAAGGAAGTATCGTGTCTTTTATAGATTTTGTCAATTACTGCAAATTGATCTGCGGGGCCGGGAGTCACAGGGTAAGGTGAAAGGCATGCTGATTTTGAAAACCAAAAGGTGATAAGGAGTTGATAAGTAGAAGTGGACAAGAGGGAAAGGTTTCTACAAAAATAGGGACAGTAATCTTTATCATAGTGTTTTGACAGGGCTGTGCAAAGCCGGGTATGCCGGTTAGTCATATCTAAAACTTGCTGACACATTCGGCTGAAGCCGATCGAAGGCGATCCATTCATAATCAGCGCCCTTATTTCCCCCCCCCCCCCTGGTAACAACTCCCAACCTCGTAGTTCAAAGTTCAGAGTAAATTTCTATTCATAATCAGCAGCCTCACAAATTGATAAAGTTGGTCGGTTGGCAACCAGTCTATAACTCAGCAAAACGTCATATTTTACTTCCCATTATCTACTAAACAAAACTTTATTTTAAGGTGGTATAACTGCAAAATTCCGTAACTAACCTTCTAATCCTCCGTTAAAGCTGCAATGTCCTTTAGTCAAAATACCCCGTCATTTGCGAAAAATCACCAACAAGGGAAGGATAATAACTTGGATTTGCCATTTGAGATGAGACACATATATTTGGAATCACTTTGGAACGCTGATTGCAATAATGCCATTCCTAGCTGCTCAGCATTATTCTGAAGCGAGTTATAATTTCTTTTCCGCAAAATTTGCGCGCTCCTGGACCTATTGATGCTACGGTGTCGACCTCTAGGTGGTCTTGCAATTGCATAATGCCCCCTTCCAGGATTGAAAAAATTAATGTGATGCTAGTTCAACTTCCTAGCACTTTTTTCGAGCAGGTTTTTAGCTACACGCCGTCTTACGACATTCAGAAGTTTGTTAGTCACTTACAACAGCAAGTCCATAACGTGCTTCGGAATAATGCTAAGCAGCTAGGAACAGTACATTTGGAATCAGCGTTCAAAGCTGATTCCAAATATATGTGTTACATCTCCAAAAGCGAATCTAAGTTGGTATTCTTCCCTTGTAAGATAAAGAATAGAGGCAGTTGTGCAACATAAGTTTTATAAGAAAGAGTGCTTGGGCCTTTTGACCTTTTTGTACAAAGGCATGAGCAATGCAAAGGAAGAGAAACCGGCCTATCAACACCCTTCCAGTATATGAATTTGGGGCATGAGCTTAAATTTGATAGCTGTTTTTTTTGCTGGTTTGGTGCCAATAACAGTGCTAACTATCTCATTTATCCAAAGCGCCGCTTCGCGGAGCTTTGGACTGGCTATGTGCGTGAAGTGAGACGTGACTAAAAGTTAAAATCTTTGAAGTTCCAGAGAAGTAAAGAGTGAAATTTTTGGCCATATAACGACCCAGAGGTTATCGAAGTCAATTTGTCACGTATCCTTGTTTGCATATAAGTTTCTACAAATTTCCTCAACAAAAACAGCAAATTTCTACTATCTTCTTATCTATGCGCACATTGTCCGCTCGTATGTCTAAAACTTACTCAACTTACGTTTTGCAAAATGAATATTGCTGTCTTTCCCGGGTTTTATTCCCCTAATCCTCCTTCCCCCCTACCCTCCATTCCCTTACGTCTCGATATAAACTACCTGAACTGCTCATCTTTTCTTGCATCCACACTTCTCGAATCTAATTCACTGTGATCAAGATGCTACTTAAGTTTTACAGTCTGTCCTCATCCCAATCTGGCTAAAACTGATATGACGTGCTTTGCAAAGTCATAGTTTTGACAGTAGGCGATTTGCTAGAGTTGGTCGCGTTGGGCCCTGCTTGTTCGCCCTTTTTGAATCTCTCGGGACCACTATAAACGCGCAAATGCAGCGCGAACTCTTTGCGCTGGTGCGCGGTTTCGGCCAACGTTACGCCTGATAGCGATTGACACATACTGTATTCCAAAATTTTTTTCTCCCACATCTTGCGAAGATCCTCGGGTGCCATAAAACTCTATGCCGGAGTGTCCTTCTCACGTTTGACAGAAAACTCCCAGCCATGTACACTCCCGACTGTTCCTATCTGGCCCCTGCTCCTCACATTAAGTGTCCTTCTACTGCGGAACTTCCACTTCCTCTGAACGTCCTATTTTTATTTCTTCGCAAAACTGATTTAAAGAACATTTAATTCAACATTCTTGGATATATCTAGCCACCTTTCAAATTTCCAAATCCAGAATTTCAGAAATCCAAACACTCCCTCTTTCTCTCCACAAAATTCTTAGAAGCGTGCAACCACTTCAGCTCCAAAACATTTGACTATCAAAATTCTCCTTTAATTCTACAAAGTGACCAACACTCCTGCAGTTTCTTCCAAAGCGCTCCAAAATCATTAACTTTCGGCTTATCTTAGCAGACTCCGGATGTAAATTCTATGAAGATACCTGCTAACAAAAGGTGTTTTAAATGACAGCTGAAGCAATTTTTTTGCTCGTACGATTTTGAGACTGTGATATACCTTAAACCACGCTAAATTTTGCAGCTTTACACTTCTTATAGTATAGCTTTAGTTGATGGTTAGTGAAGCCAACAGTCTATCTTATCTCTTCATAGCTGAGATGTTAGCGGGAGATTCAATTAACATAGAGCCTTTCCGAGAAACTTTGGTCACGATCGCGGTAATGTGCTTTTGAATACTCTTAAACTTTTCGGATTTTGAGAAAATTTAGAGGTAGAGTTCTTTTGTTAGTATGCACGCTTTCCTAGCCGGGAGAAGTCTTTGCATCCATGTCTAATAAAGTTTCAGAGCTATTTGCGTCACCACGCTGTTATTCTTTTGGAGGTATTGTTTCTTATATTACAGTCTTAGCTATTTGAAAAGTTTGAACAGTGCTGTCGATCGGATAGAAGCGTGCTCGCGCTTCAGTATAGAGTATGATGATGAATTTTTCAAGACAGAACAGATTTGTTGTGTTTTTTTTAGAAGATACACTTGCTTAGCATTTCACAAACAGAGTTTGGAAAACTGTAACTTTCTTGCTGAAACTGTTAAGGAATCGTCAGAAATTGGAAAAAAATTAGCGAATTTGGTGCGGTTTGTTCAAGATGGAAAACTTTCGCCTTGAAATTTGATGACCTTCCGTAATGATGGTTTTGGCGCAGCTTTCGTAGGATGAAAAACTTCTAAGCACTTGGTGAAGGACTTAGGAAAACAGCAACTTTTTTAGTGTAGGCTAACAAATCTTTTTGGAACTGGTGATTCAAACAAAGTGCGCTTACAAAAAAATCATGGATCGAGTTCCATGCTCAAGAAGCCAAAAATTGTGAAGAACTTTCAAAAAAAGGATTTCCAAGAATTTGGATGAGATCACACTCAAAAATCAATGGGACAGACTACGTTCACCAAATACGGATTTGGCGCAACTTCTTCACGATAGGAAACATAAAAACACGGTGGAACCAAACAACCATGCGGTGCTTTTTTCTTCCAATTAAAAAAAGTACTAATTATCTGGTAAAAAAAGGCTAAAAGTTGCAGCTTTTTTGCTTAAAAAATATTATGCATTTTATGAACATATACAGTACAAAGAATATCTAAAACAGGGCTCTGAAGAGAAAGACAAAATAGAATTTTCAAGATTTGATTCGATGCAATTTCCTGAACAAACGCATTTGTGGTATTGAAACAAATCCAACATTTGGAGCTTAGATGCAACTAAGGTGCCTTCTGCGAACTTGTTGTTACATCAGTAAAAATAGTGTTGGGGAGTCACAAATTCTTTTTCACAAAACAGTGTTTGAGGAAACACACGCATGTGTGCCTCCTATACCATCTCAATACTTACACGATTACATCACTTATGTTTATGAAGGAGCTTTTCGATAGCAGGGCGGTAGAAATTGAAAAAAAAAGTTCGCAAGCTTCTCAGATATTTTATCAGTAAGATTTTCATGACAATATTTCTGCCCAAAATGACGCTCACGAATTAACGCCTTCTTGCTCGCAAAATGTTTAGCTACTTTCAGGGCTAAAAATAGCGTAACAAAATCAAGTAATTTCGGATTACCTCGATGTTACTACTACCCCTGCTTCTTAGACTTTGTTTTGACTTTGGTGAGCATTGGTGAGCACTTGAAAAGAGGGAAGAAACGTGTAATGGATTTCTTTATATTGACACAAATGCAACGCTTGCAAATAGCAGACGGTTTTTATGATGTATGTTTGACTTTGGAAAAGGAGGGATTTTCGGCGTTGAAATTAAACAGTATGTGTTACAAAAAAGTCCGGTTTTTCACATAGGTATATCAAAGCTATACGTTTTTAGGCAATTATACTGATATATGATTCTTATATATAATTGCATGTTGGTTTTGCAAAGAGAGCTTTCCGACTTGTCTATTTTGTTACAAAATCGCACAAAGCGTAGGCCTTTTCAAATATCTTCAACGCTAGATTGTAGATTGCAAACCAATCGCGCTTGCTATTGTCCCGTATGTGCTAATGTTACTTATTCTCAAAAAGGTTTGATTTTCACAGTGTGTTTAAAATTCTTTCATGTGGAGATACGTTCAGCATGCTTCATTCGCTTCTTTTGCTTCATTCTCGTGGAAGAGTTTTTTTTAGAGTAAAATTTGAAAATCTTCAATGAGATACGTTTGGTAATGTATCCGAAAATGGAATGGTGCACAATAGGAAAATGTACAATGAGTTTTACGATTTTGCTTGATTTTGAAAAAAGGTTCAATTTTGAGAGTAAATTTTGTTTTTGCACGTAAAGATACGTTTATTGATAAAAACAGTGAAGATATTGTGCACCAATTAGGAAAGAATTGAGGAGATGTAATGCAGATATTAATGCTAAGTATTATCACCGGCCTGAAGATGCTACGGCGTTTGCTCATTTTCGCAAATAAAGCAAAATGTAAAGCGGTTGAAATCGGCCGCTAACAGCTTTGTAGGCGACGGAATTGGAGTTGCACTTAGCTTGACGTCGTGGTAAACATCACGAAGCAGATGGAACACTGAAGATGGCACAAAACATCATACCATTGATGACGTCATAGGTTGCACTTAGGTTGAGTCGTAACGGTAAACAGTATGGAAGCGGGCGAAAGTGCAAGAATTAACTCATAGATCTGGGCAAACATCCTTCGCCGGTTGTTGACGTCGGATGGTCCCCCCTGCGCTTTATTATAGGGTATGATAGAAAAAGCCTCAGCTAAGATCTACTCTTATTCTTTTTTACTTCGCAAGCAGTCGGAGGAATGCGACTTTCCACACACTCGAAGGTCATCACTGTTGCAAAAAAAATGCATTACCGAATTCTGCGGAAAAAACAGCAGACGAATCGAGCTTGATATTCAGCAGTTGGCCCTGCAACAAATTCGAATCTAATTACGGGGTTCATTCGAATACAATTTCGAATAAAACATTCGAATAAAACATTTAAATAATATTTATTCAAACACCGTTTTTTGATTGATCGGATTTTCGAATCTTATTCGAATCCTCGTTTTTTTGATTACTCAAGTTTTTGAATTTTATTCGATCCCGTTTTCTCAATTATTTGAGCTTCGAATATTATTCAAAAATAGAAAAATTTCAGAGATCGAATTTCGAATGCGAAAATATTTGAATGATCGAATTTCTACATTGTGATCTTAGGCCCGTATGCACGTACATCCCCGCGGGGAGGGGATCGGAGAGGAAAAGCGTCTTATCTCGCTAGTCTATACATCTTTCTTCTTCTTTCTATGTCTTACTTTTGAAGGTTCTCATACACTGATACTTGCGCATAACGCATGCCAGGTTACTGCCATACAAGGTTAGATATTCACAATTTCGTCTGATCCCCTGGGGATCTTCAGGGGATCACCTCACAATTTCAAAGTCATTTATCTTTCTGAAAACTCAATGAAAATGCTCCAAAACTGTACTGAGGATATACCGCAGCACTGCTAAACATGTTTATAATAGAAATGAGTGAAACCTCAAGATATCAAAATTTCCGATGAACCGCTGTTGCGAGCCAGGGATCTCGAAAAAATCAAAATTTTCAGATTCCATTTTTTTTCTGTCGAAAACATGCTCAGCAGTACCGTAGTATATCTTCAGTACAATTTTGCAGCGTTTTCATTGATTTTTTCAGGAAGATAAATGACTTTAAAAATGTGGGGTGATCCCCTGGGGATCCCCAGGGGTTCAGATCAAATAGTGAATATCTAATCTTGTATGGCAGTAACTTGGCATCCGTTATGCGCAGGCATCAGTGTACGAGAAACTACATAAGCAAGATAGAGAAAGAAGGAGAAAGATATGTAGACTAGCGAGATATGACGCTTCCCCTCTCAGATTGTCTTCCCTCCCCGCGGGAACGTGTACGTGCATACGGGACTAAACATGTGCATGCATAATGTAATCATATGTAGTTGCGGAAAGTTAGTATTTATTGCCATCGCAAAAAAAACCCCTTGCTTTGGACGAAGATTGACCGAAAAATAAATTATTTTTTTTCGGTAAGCCATTGGCAAATCATCTGCCTTGACACATACGAAAAATGCTGCCAGAAAATGAGACAAAACAGAATTCTTCATATGGAGCAATAGAGTTAGGAACCTATCTGCTGCAATGCTTAAGTAACAAGTAAGGGACGTGGCACTAACAAAGGCACACATACGAATGATGGAGCCAGACAAGTAAACTGCGTGGGCTACAATATCCAGAGTTATAGCATGAAATGGGAAAGTCCTTTTAGTGCTGTGTTCATCTGATAATCTTCAAAGCACCGCTTTGAAAATTATTAGATGAGTGCTTGCTTGCCTTCAGTGCTTTGTTGTTTTTCTTTACACCTAGGCTTCTTCAGGGTGACAGCGGAGGTGGTGTGACTGCAAAAATTGAAGGAAGATATTACTTAATTGGAATACATTCGTATGGAACAGATTGTGGGAAAGTGTTGGAAGCAAAGCTACCAGCAGTGCAGGTAGGCAAGCAAGCAGGTAATCATCGCATAGGAGGCCATGCCAGCAAATTGTGCCATTGCGTTAAAAGTATTTGCGTCAACTTTGTATGAGTGCTGCAAAAAACTACTCATAGTTTTGATTTCAAAATTCATGTGGTAGAATGCTGCCATCATTCCCTACAAAATAGCATTTTATGAGCCCAAGGTGATTGCCACACCTTTGTGCAAATAATGAAATTGTTGTACTAATACTTTTGGAAGGCGCAAAAACCTAATTTTCTGTAGTTATAATTCATTCCGTAATTGGAGATTCTTGAGACATTTTCAAGGGATTTTATGTCCACACTGTAGAGGGGCTTTTCGCTATCGAATCGTAGTACTTGCGTTCGCCAACACTTATTCTTCCAAAAATGGCAACAAAAAGTACGCAAATGCCACCCGCGTGTCAGTGGCCGTTTTGTTTTCAAATCAGATTTGTAAGCTACAGAAACGTGCCTGTTACCGGATTCAATGCTATAGCGCTTTCACAAAGCTTTTAGATAAATACTGAGCTTTTTCCCACTAATGAAATTGAACTCCATCCTGATTTGGAGTCAATTTGCTTTTCTTTCGCTCATTCGCACCCCTAAAATGTGCAGTTTTTGAGCATGCAGCAAACACATGACTTTGTTTAAACGCCGATAATTTTCTTATCAGATCATCCTAGATTTTGCGCTTACAGTATGTTGCAGCCGAAAACTTGCTCTATCATGTGGTTTGTTCCCTGCATCACAGGAGCATTTTTCCATGAAGAAGCAGAAGATTGTCTGAAAAAATACCCGCGTGTTGCGCGCAACTCAATCAGTAAAATATTTTGTGATTTTTCTCAAGCCACACTTAGAAATTGCAGTTCATGCTATAGCCTCCTAATGATAAAACGTTACTAAAACAAAAAAGCTCTTTACCTATCGCTGATCTCGTCTTGCACGAGTTTTTCATTGCAGAATACACGCGTAAATAATTCTGGCGCACCCTGTAGTTATATTTATGACAACGGAAAATTTCCCATCGACAAATGAATGTCAATCAGCTCGGAAGCTCTGATTTATAATAGATGAAAGAGCAATGAAATGTTAAGCCGTATTAACATATGCACATTTAGATAAATACGGATGTCAGCTACTACAAAACTTTAATCAAGTCATGGATTCAACTCTAAGGCACAGGGAATTGCTTTAATAAAGGACCTCTGCAAACGATTTACATAATTTTTATATCTCTTGCTGGAATTCATGGACAAATTTATCGAGGATCAAGGATCAGGCTTTATGAGCACTGATATAATATACAGCTCAGCATTATCTAAAAAAAACATGCCTGTGAATGATGCCCACATCATTGAGGGAGTGTAAAATAAAAAGAGTACACTTTTTATATAAAGTCGGAGCGGAACCATGTTCGTAAGCTACTTTCTTCTCAGTTTCTTGCAAACTAGCCGCGTGGGTGGGTTTGGCATAAGAGGGGGGGGGGAGGGGAATTAAGTGGGCATAATTACGAATACTGTATAGAATCAGATGCAATTAGATGCGACCATAGGTGCGATAGGGGGAGCCGGACCCTCTCTAGGTGAAGGGGGTCTCTGCTATTTCCATCCTTGTAAGGTGAAGGGGGTAAGTGAGCTCTGAAAGCAAAATGCCCCAGCAACTTACCTACCATCCGAAAGCTGAAGTCATGTAGAATCGAGGTAGACCGTCGACTTTTTTCTAGGTCTTCTGTGCCGCAAGATGTGAGGGATTTTATGTACTTCAAAAATCAACTGATTTTATATCCTCACTTTCTGCTCTCCAAATGAACGCTACGAGAAAGTCGACGGTCTACGTTTGTTAATGAAGACTTGCTCTGTAACATAGACAATCAGCAATTATTAGGTCTTCGTTTGGCAGAAATCTGCCATTGAAAAAGGACATGTTTCTAGATAAAATGCGGTGTATTTCTCGGTAGAGGGGGGCTAGAAAGAAGTCGACAGACTAGGTCGAATCCCCTTTTCCTAAGCTTTCGGATGGTGTTTAGGTTGCTAGGCAAGAAAACTTACCAGTTTTCAAAAACGGGGTGGAGGTACTAATAGCTTGCTCCACGCAACTCCTCCAATGTTGGCTTTTATAGATCACCGGAGCAAGCATTTTTTTAAAGCCAAGGCTCGAAGCGTCAACAGGCTATATAACATTCGAAAGCTGAGATTATGGAGAATCGACCTAGGGCGTCGGTTTTTTTCTATGTCTTCTTAGCAGTAAGATATGAGGGATTTATCTGTCTAATATATCTACTGATTCACTTTAGCTGACAAAAAATACATTTAAATCCATTGTATCTCATAAATAAAGTAATCTTACCATCGTAGTTATTTATCATTTAGGTAATCACTGCGCATCATTTCTGAGCTGTTTTTGCAGTCTCTAACAAGAACTTTTTGGTTTTTACGAGCATCGACAACTTGGTAGACTTACCATAGATATAGACTTACTTGTTAGTTGACTTTTTTCTTGCTTCTTTTACAAGTAAAGGCGTCAAATTGTTTATCTATCTTCAAACTATAACAAGCCTTAGAAAGCCTGAAAACTTGAAAATAAATATGCTCGAAAAATTTTCTCCAAAAAACGTGGAAGAAAGAGGCAGCGAATTAGCATCAATCATTTAGGCTCTTGAAAAAAATTAGAATGTTTTTATCTTCTTATATTCGTTTTTGGGGTGTTCATATGTCGTAGTTAAATTTTTATGCTACAGTATCTATTGTAGACGCCATTGATAGTGCGAAAAAAGCAACTACTGTAATAATTCTCGTAACTGACAGAAATTCTCATTTTCATGGACTATGTGGTTGATGTGTTTCACGACTGAGGTGAATCTCCAATAGCTTTTTGATCATGATTCACCTTCCCAAATCAACGTCAGGTGAAGTGGGTCATCCGGGTTCTGGCTAAAACGTGAGGGGGTAAGATCCATTGCTCCCGCTATCGCAACAACTCTGGATGCGACCTATGTTTGGACTTCAAAGGACTTGGACGAAGCTTTATTGGCTGATGAGCTGATAGGCAAAGCGTATACAGAACCACGAGCATTTATACAGAGTTTGACTTTATAACCTCTACATAGATAGCAGTCTTTCCATATGTTTGGGTGAGTGTGTCAACAATGCTTTGTCGCGGCTTTGATTGACTAAGACAATTATGATAAAATTCCAAACATTAGTCTTCTAGGAAATGCTAAGAATGCTATAAGAAAGTGAAAACATGTTACGATTCTGCAAGTTGCAGAAACTCCCACGACGGAAAATCATTGGTGTTTTTTCGTAAAATTTGAAGAAAATGTACATCGTTTGATTCGAAGTAGGAAAGAGAGGAGAAACATTGCAAATATCAAAAAGATAGCATACTTGAGATAATTGAAAAGGGTGGAAAATGAATGAGTATATTCGATTATAGTGTTGAGTAAGCTTTCGATCGCTGAAATGTCTGACGGTAGTTTTCTTATTTCGTTGTCAATCCACTCGTCGGCTTTGATTAAATCGCCTTTGAAAACTCCAAACTTCCTCGAATGGTAATGTTCGTCTTTGTATTTGGGCAGGTGAAAGTGCATGTAGTTGAGACTATGTCGTTGTCAAAATGGAAAACAAGACTATTGAAGTGGCCTTGCGTTGTGCATCTTGCAGTTTGGCTTTGCGTGGCGCATTCAATAGTAGCGGTTGTTTCTCCTTCATTGCTCGTGCAAATGATTTCTATCGTTGCTCCAGATGCGCAGCTGTAACATCCATGTAGGTCACCTGTCTCGACAGTGCAGGAGCTCTTCTGCATTTCTGAAGTAATTTTCAAATTTTCTGCTACTAAATGTAGCTGTAAGGCAGAACCAAGGTTGATTTTGGCGTAGATATCTTTGTTTTCTTCGTAAATGTGAAAATTTTTCGCTTTTTGCGGTAGAGGCATCACATGCATGAGTCTTTCGAGGTCCCCTTTGCTGCATACACAGGAAGCTTTGAGCAAACCTTCCGTACAGGTACAGGCCTTACTGGAAAATTGACAGTTGAAGTTTCTGGCATCTTCCATAGAGGAGCATTGGAGATGTCCTACCGTGTGTGGAATCAATTGACCTTTGCTAGTAGGTTTAACAATTGCGACTTTCCTTCCATCCGTGATGAATGTAGACGATAGAATTGGAAGTTGCGGTGTCACGGAGCCGATAAGGGTGACATGCAAATTGTTCCAGGTGGTAGTGTGTCCAGGATTGAGTTGTAATGTAGCTGATGTTACGGAATTCTCTTGGGTCAGGCTAAATTTTGCGATCGCCGAAAAGTCCCAACTAGGACAGTTGAAGATAGTGTAGATAGAAGGTGATGTTGTTTTGGCGTAGACACGATAGAAGAGACAGCTGGGATTGCATAGAAAACAGCCATTACATGTTACGCATCCACAGCTCGAAGCACAATATGTATACCCTGGGTTGTTGTTGGCTGTGAAAGAGAATTCTTCTAGCTTGTCCGTTGGTTTGGTATTATCGCATGCGTTTTCGGTGCAGCTTCCTGCTGAGTAGCATCGATGACTTGACTCCGAGACAAGTTCGTGGTCTCTAGAGAAGAATTCGATCCGTTTGTTGCATTTGTATCGTATGCTGTCAAGGGTGATGGAGATAATACCGACGTTGATATGATTTTTGTCATATAGTCCCAAGCACGTTTCTTGTTTGAGGGGTTGAAGTGTAATGAGCGTTGCTTCATTGAAAATGCAGGTTTCCTTAGTGCCTTGTATCGTACAGGTTCCTTCCTTTGCGGTGATGGGGGTGAATTGTGAACAATGCCGCGTTCCATGTGTTTGTAGCAATATCAAGACTGTACATGTCAGGAGCCTGCGGTTAGTGTTTCGTTTCCGTTTGCTGATGTACTTGCGCGGAAAAACGTTTTTCGGCTTTCCTGTACAGAGTGTACATAAGCTGTTCAGCAGTTTTCTCCAAATCCTACATGAGAATGTGAGTAGGTAGTAGGTTCCTTTCATGACACAGCAAAGAAGGGGTGCTGATATTGTGACCATGTCTATGAAAACAACGATATAACTCCATTTAGGATAACTCCAGCATTGTGAGTTGTGAATCCATTCCCAACAGGCCGTGCATTGTATGGTTTCGCATATTGGAGAGGCTTTGCACGTTATATTGATTTCAAAAATTCTTTGACCTTTGTGGAACGCTTGCACTTTTGCCGTATAGTCATATGTGACTAAGGAATTCGGAAAGAGCATACGTTGGAATGTATTTACGGTGGAAATTGTGCAGTAGTTTGCGATGCACACTTCAATTGCTTCGATTTGTTTTTCGCTGGTCACTGAAATTCCTCCTTGAGAACATTCCACTTCTAATGGAGTTTGCGTGGTTGAAGGGGTTTTTGCATGTCCGTAATAAGTTTTTGTAATTGTTCCCCATGCCTTCAATACGATCGGTGGCGTGGTGTGTAATGAGTCCTTCACGACAAGCGTTGCGAGAGGGTTGTCGTATATGCAAAATAATCGTGCCTTTTCTTCGCAGTGATGTCTCTTGCAGAATGTTGAAGTTCCTGAAAGTGCGTTTGTTGGATCTCTTCTCCATCCTTTGCGTTCCACGCATATGACATCGTCTTCATCAATATAATCTTGAATGTTGATATCGAGATGCTCAACTAATATCGTAGTGTTGTCGAATAATTGCACTTGATTGAAAGTGCCGATGCGTAGTGTTTGGTCGCATGTCGAGGATGGTTCGAAGGAGCATACGTGTGATGGTTGGTAGTGTGAGAGAGCGAAAGGGAGAGAAGCGAAGTTGGACATTTCTTTTCGGTAACTATTGGTATAGGAGCATGACGATGACCATTGCGGGCACTCACATTTTCTTCCACACAGTGATGTACTTGTTTCTGATGAATGTTGAAAATGTATTGCTCCGTGTGGGCAGTAGATGGGGAACCAGCACAGCTTTTCCTTATTTTCTATTCGTACTTTTGCGACTGCAACTCCTTTTCGTGCGCAGTGAGTTGCGTAAAGTACTGTTTTCTCCGTGTTTATTTCGTCGGGGCAGCGCGTATTGATGGTATTGGCGAAATGGATGCTGGAGAGCAAAGTTACACATAGTAATACATTCGCTGCTTGTTGTCTGGCTTTTGATCTCGTCACCATATGATGATGGGACGGAGCAGGGTTTGTTGAAGGAGGTTCCGTTTGAGGTGGTTTTGCGGATTTGATTTCCAGTTTGTATATCATATTGTTGGGCCTTGTTATTATTCGTTTAGATGGTAGTCGTATTTGCACTGATCGTTTAAAATCATCACGTGATCCAATGATTTGGCCAATTTTCCATCCTCTATCTAAATTTGCGTCTTCAACGATTACGTAATCGCCGTTGTTGGGTTGATTGTGTTCGTGTGATCTTGGTTGTTCGTGTTCCGTTTTGTATCGCTCGCGAAGAGAAGTAAGGTATTCAAAGTTCCATCGTTTCCAGAATCTAGTGAGCATTTCTGAGGTGATTCTCCATTGCGACAATAGTGTTTCTCGTGTTGTTGTGATTGGGGCCCATTCGTCTGATGTCTCTTCTGGATAGGATCCAGCTAGTTTTGCGTATGGGTGAAGGAGGTCGATTGGTCGTAGGGGAAGATAATCTTGATCATCAGTGATGTACGTTAATGGTCGAGTGTTCACGATAGCTTGTGCTTCTTTTAAAAGGGTTATGATCTCTTCAATATCTAGCAAGTTGTTTCCAATTGCATGTTTAAAGGATTTCTTGAAAATGTCTATCATTTTTTTATAGAAGCCACCCTGCCAAGGGCTCAAGCTTGGTATAAATTTCATCTGTATCCTTTTTTGAGCGCAGTAATCCAGGACATCTTCATCAATGTTAGCTTGATCGGACAGTGAGTAACATTCAGCAATCGATTTGAATGATTGAGCATTGTCGCACACTATCCAAGTTGGGCATCCATTGGCGGCGATGAAACGTCGTAATGTGTGTAGTATCGTGCGGGTTGTCATGCAAGGATGACATCGACATGAACTGCGCGTGTATTTAGGCAGGTAAACAGAAGTCCCCAATATTTTTCTATCATCTTATCATTAGTCCGATAAGAGAGCGGACCGAAAATGTCCATTCCCACATTTTCGAAAGGATAATGTGGTCTCACCACTCTTTCTTTAGGTAGCATAGGAAATGGTGGAAGTACAAAAGGTTTGGCACGGTATTTCTTGCAGTGAAAGCAATCATTGGAGATTACTTTCTTGACTGCTGAGCGCCCTTTGGGAATCCATACTTTTTGTCGTAGTTCCGTTAGAGTATGGTTAACTCCGCAATGGTTATTGATTGTATGCGTATGAAGGATGAAGAGCGGTGATTCTGTTTTTGATAGGAAGAAATGTTGGCGTAACGGTCTCCTCTGCTAAAAGAGCATTTTCAATACGTCCTTTTGATCTCCATAAGGACGTCGTCTTACACCTAAACAGGTGTAATTGTTTCATATGATCGCCCGATGGTGGATCTTGATTTTGGGCGAGACGAAGTAGAATGCTTTCCGCTCTGTTACGAAGTACTGCTCCAGACGTCCCAAAGTGTTTTGCTGCTTTTCTCGATTTCAATACAAGAAAGCGTAGAACAAAGACGACTGTTAGTAGTAGTGAATTCCAAGTGCTGAATCTGGATGTTTCGACAAATGACGGTGAACTTTTCGTCTTCTCTGCTGTTGTGAGTTGTGCAATGTTGGTTGGTAGTGACACCAAAGGGGTCTGGGTCTCTGATGTTTTGAGTTGCTGTCGTCCTGGTGAGGGAGTGGTTTCCTTTAGTAATCCTTCAGGAGATGGGAACCAGTCTGATTTATCTTGAGTGAGGATTTCTAGACCATGCCACCACAGTGCTGATTGTACCTATGACAAAAGCGGATAGTTCCAGTCGTGGTATGGTAACCGACTGACGCAGAGGGGCTAGGCGCGACTTTGACATGATGAATGATACTTTGTGTGGAGGCTTCGCGAAGATTTGAACAAGATACGCTGTTGCACAAAAAGCGTTTTTTTGAAGCGTCGGTAAATACATGAAGATCGAACTGCATGGTTGAATTGTCACAGTTTTCGAGTAGTCTGCGTTTCAGCTTCAATATAGGTGATGTCTATTGACCAGTAAGTTCTTTCCATTCATCAACCTTTTCTCCTGGTAATGGATGGTCCCATTTAAGTTCGATTTTCCAGAGAGACTGGAGGAGTAGTTTTCCGAGGAGTGTGACAGGAGTGATGAAACCTAGGGGGTCGTAGATGCCGGCTATTTCTTTCAGGATTTTTCTTTTGGTCCAGATAATTCCTTCTGCAGGTCTTTGGGGGAGAGTGATGAATATTTCATCGGTGATATAGGAATGACTTGAGCCGGAGTCGAGAAATGCTGTTGTTTGTACTCGAAGAGAAGCATTTGATGGATTGTAGAGGTTGACGGTAGCACACATGAGCGCCACTCTAGGTTTGGGCTGTTGATCTGGAGGTGATGTGGAGCTGCAAGTGATTGTTATTGGGGTCGTATTTTCACTGCTCTCTAGCACAGGAGTAGATATGGGGGCTTCTTCAACGGTGACATTTGCGCAATGTTGCCGCTCAGGATACGTTCGTGGTTTATGCAGCTTGTCATTTCGGCGATTCCTCGTGTCTGTTTGTGGTCGTTGTTGAAGTTGTTGCTGAGGCTGGGAAAAGCACATGGATGTGTGATGACGTTGTTTGCAGTATTTACAGCTTCGTTTCGACGTGCATTCCTTTGTTGAATGATATTTGGATAGGCAATTGTAACACAGGCGTTGTTCTTTTGCTCGGCGATTGCGGTGGTATGGAGTCGGGAATACGTCGCAGGAGACTGCGGAGTGGTTGACTTGCTCGCAGTAAGGACTTGGTTTCATTTGCTGTTGTGTGCGAGATCTTTTTGTGTTTTTCTGGTATTTAGAAGTGTTGAAGCTGACGTACGGGCTTTGTTCCGTGTTGGACGTTTTGCTATGAAAGTTCATCTCGTATAGGGTAATATCCTTACGTACGATGTCGGTGAGCAGATGGAGAAGTTCGGTTGGAAAAAGGTTGTGATCATTCGCTGTTTTGTCGTAGATTCTGCTTCGAACGCGGGCTGGTAATTTGTTCAGTAGTATGGCACCAAGTGCTGTTTCTTGAGAATCATCATTGTTGACGGAAAATTGTCGTATCAGCGCAAACATACGATTGTATAGTGTTAGGAGGTTTCGGCCCTCGGGATCGCAATTTGGAAGTTGGGCAAGCTCCGTGTAGAGGATATGTCTCATTGTGACCTTGTCGTCAAAGTGTGTTTTCAAAATGTCCATTGCGATTCTATAGTTCTCTGGAGTCATAGATAAGCCTTAAATGGTTTGTAAAACGCGACCGCGCAAACATGACTTGAGGAGTGAAAATTTCGTGATATCATCAAGCTGGGTTTTGTCTTCGACGAGTGTGGCAAATCTTCACGCACATTCTGGATATTCCAAAAAATTGCCGTCAAATGTGGGCAGCTCTAGCTTACTCAAAATGGACGCATCGACAAAATTCATCAAAGAAGCGTTCGTTGCGAGACTATTAGTCATGACGGGATTGACTGTGGAAGAGTTGACCATGAAAGGCTGGGACGCGGACGGTGTTTGAGTGTTGGTAAACAAAATGCTTCGTGGTGGTTGAGTACGGTCTTCATCTTGAGTAAGTGATTTCGAGGCGTAGAGTTTCGAGTTCATCATCATCAAGTTTTTGAAAGTTTGGTGTGGTATAAGGATATCGTATTCTGTGAGAGAGAGCTGCGCTGCTGAGAAAAGCCGTTGGATTTTTTTCTTAAAAAAGCCGATTTGACGCCTTATGCGGGCACTATCATTTGTCGACATCGTTGCTCAGTAGGATCAAGGCTTGTTCAACGTACTTTTTCCTCCTGAAGTGAAGAAGTGGGAGGTCCTCGGTTGCCGTGGTCGCCACTTGTTTGGACTTTCAAAGGACTTGGACGAAGCTTTATTGGATGAGCTGATAGGCAAAGCGTATACAGAACCACGAGCATTTATATAGAGTTTGACTTTATAACCTCTACATAGATAGCAGTCTTTCCATATGTTTGGGTGAGTGTGTCAACAATGCTTTGTCGCGGCTTTGATTGACTAAGACAATTATGATAAAATTCGTGCCGTGGTCGCCACTTGTTTGGACTTTCAAAGGACTTGGACGAAGCTTTATTGGCTGATGAGCTGATAGGCAAAGCGTATACAGAACCACGAGCATTTATACATAGTTTGACTTTATAACCTCTACATAGATAGCAGTCTTTCCATATGTTTGGGTGAGTGTGTCAACAATGCTTTGTCGCGGCTTTGATTGACTAAGACAATTATGATAAAATTCAAAACATTAGTCTTCTAGGAAATGCTAAGAATGCTATAAGAAATGAAAACATGTTACCTGCAAGTTGCAGAAAACCCATTTTCAAAGGGGGGGCTTCGGTACGCTATTGCTGGATACACGTAAGAAGACGTCTCTGTAATAGGGGTGCCTTCCAACAATTTCTGCATTTTGGCAAAAGGCGTTCTTCATGAACTGAGTATTCTTCCAATTTATTAGCAATTCTATCTTTTTTTCTACTTCGTTTAGTTAATTCAGCATCATCTCTGCTTCAGTGATACTGTTTGAAAAAAGAACGATATCGTTTGCAAAACGAAAGTTCGACAGGAATTTCCCATCAACTCGTACGCCTTTCGTCCTAATCCAGTGACTTCATTAACCACTGCAAGGCCGCAGCGAACAGTTTCGGTGAGTCTGTGTTGCCTTTTCAGAACACCTTTATCGGGATGGTCAGGGGATAGAACAGCTATATCTTGTCCCTCTAGAAGTCAGCTAACGTCCTCACGTAAGCTGGGTCTATCCTTAATGGACTATTTAGCGCTGCTAAATAGCATTTTCGTCTCGACGCTGTCAAAGGTTTTTTCTAGTCGACGGAGATTAGGACGAGCGGCAGTCGGTACTCCCGGCAGACATCTATGACCCTTGAAACCGTCTGGATTTGGTCCATGCATCTGAATCTTTTGCGAAATGCAGCTTGTTTTTGAGGTTGCGATTCATCCAGTGTTTTAGATATGCGAGAGAGGATAATCTTCGTGAAAAGCTTGTCCAGCACACTCAGCAGGCATATTGGACCGTGGTTTCGAAGATCATCCCGTTCACCCTTTTTAAAAAGAAGGGCGGTCCTTCACGTTTATTGGTCGGGAATCCTCTCCTTCTGAAGATAAGATGTCAGGTGCGACGTGAAATTTTCGTGTAGACGCTGTCCTCCTGCTTGCAGAAATTCAACGGAAAGATGGTCTGGCCCTGGAGCCGTGGATGTCCTTATGGTCTAAATCGACGTGCGCACTTCAGCAGGTAAAATTCGTGGGGTACTTCTTCAGTGGGAACGAAGGGCATCGGCAGGGTGTTCATGAGCGGAAGAGGTTGGTGTTGAAGTTCTTCGCAATAGATTCCATCTTATATCGGGAAAAGTCGGAGTCCTGTCTTCACTTAATAGTGCAGCGAGCGGTATGTGATATTGCAAAGGTCCCTTTGGCACTTTTTAAGACTTCGTCTTCCTTCGGCTGCTTCCAGTATCTTGGCTTGCCTGTACTTCCTAAGATCCTCCTACAAAGCAGTTCTGCAAGTGGCGTTGACTATCAGCCGCTCGAGATGGGTTGCATTCGGATGCTGCCTCAGAAATCTTCTTTTCTTTCGAACAATTCCTTGTTGGTCTTCAATAATTCCAAGTTCTTCCCAGAAGTCACTAGGCGCACTTTTCGCAGGCGTGCAATCCTTTTGGAAGCCGGTCGTAGTCCTCCTCCTCTATAAGCCAGTCACAAATTGATAATAGCTGTTCCTCCTGTTACGTCATAAACGACTTCCTTCCGTTCAGCAATTTCCATGTCTACCGGCGTTCTTTTTTTATGAAAATATTTCATGAAAAAATCGTGCGGCAGAGGAGACGGTTGCGTTTTCATTTCGGAACCCATACCCAATCCTGACCTTATATTCCTTTTTTAATGGCATCCCGATTTTCGCACTGAAGTCACCCAACAAACGTATCAGGTCCTTTCAGAGGATTGTAGCGTTTTTATGAACCAACACAATCATCGATTTACGTAACAATCAATATTATATTCCACAATCTTATGGCGCATTCCTGTTGGCTTCTCAATCATAATTTTTCGAGTGGTAGCGCGCCGAGTTTCAAGAAATTCACATATTATGCTCAAATTACTTACTGAATTTGGCATGCACCATTTTAGGATTTGCCAAAGAGCGGAGCAAATGATTATCTGATAGAGCGAGGTTTGAAGAGTACGCTTTGCAGAACAGTTTTGACGGCGCTTGCCGTATGAGGCCATATTTCGTCATGCAGAAAAACTCACTGGGTCTGTCTATCGCCTTTCTCTGCGGTGGGACCTGGTTTAGACGATGCAGTTGGATTGCTTACGGATTGGTTGACCATCGCCTACTTGTCCAGCAATTTTCAGTGCAGGATGTCCTGCCCGTCCCCAAAAAGTCTTGCTCAGAAACACCCTGCCCCCCTGCCCAATTTCTGATCTTCATATCAATATGCTTCTGAAGGGCACAATAAACAATTTCCAATGATGCACACACCCTGCCGCAAACCAACCGCTCCTCAGATATATGAGGATGAAAATGAAAACGCGGCGAACTTATGAAACGATCTAATAAAAGGACTTCTCGTTGGACGACCTCCTCCATGTCTTCGCAGAAAGCATCCAGTTTTGAGTCGTCAGCTGCTGATGTTGGCGAGTAGCAGTTAATAATGCTGTTGGTTCTGACGTGGAGGTCGTAGGATGGCTAATCAAGGTGATAGGATCTTATGCGGATCGAAAGATGGACGATGGACGAAAGATGGATGGGTGGCGAAAGCCTCCAACGTTTCGTGATGGTATCCTTCTCAAAAAAAATGGCAAGGGTCACATCACTCATCTGTCGCACGTCCTTCTTCCTAGACTTGGTTTCCTGCAGAGCGATGACGTGGTGCTTGAAGTCTGCAGCGTCGAGAAGAGCGTAGAAGTCGGCATTTGTGGAGACTGTCCTGGCGTTATAGGTGCAGAGCATGCGGCACTCTCCTCTCCATGGCGTGTCGTCCGGGCAGACGTGTCGTTTTTGTCCAATTCAAAAGGCGCCGTGAGGACCCTGACTTCGGTCTTGCTACCAACATAGCGAGATCCGATGTGCAAAGTTCCTTTCTATGCCTCTAACTGGCGGAGTAATATTAGTGGTTCCCCTACAAGACTTATTAGGCCTACTCTCGAGTTCCGCACGGTGATCGCTGACCCGATTGTGGATCGGAGAGAACCGGAAAACCAGGCGGATAAGGATCTGGTTTGGCAGGCTCTTAGCTAGGCATCCAACCGAAACCGGACACGTCGCACCACTCCTTCATCACTTCCATGCCACGATGAGGCGGCCGACCATTGTGTGGGAGAAGTTATATTACTCTGACAGAATATCTTTTGTGAATACTGTTTTTTCATTTTGGAAATTCTGTGGCATTGGTTGGTAAATGGGGAAGGTGATTCGGGGGGGGGGGGGGAGGGTCGCAATGATTGCGACCCTCCCCCCCTTCGAGAAAGGTCGCGAAATTTTTGAAAGTTATTATATGGGTTATAAAATTGTGCAAATGACTTGTCCGCATTTGTAAGTAATTAAAATAATTTTTAAAAATTTTCAAGAATTTATTTTAGCCTTATAAAAAATTTTTCGAAGCGTGGCTGACGCCACGCCCCTTTTTCTGAAATTTCGGGGTCCTGAGCCCCCGAAAATTTTAGGGAGCATACCAAAAAGTTTTTCGGAGCGTGGCTGACGCCACGCACCTTCATCGTAAAAAATTTTTTGTCCCCCCCCCCCCCCAAGCCGAAATTCTGGGTACGCCAACGCAATGAGGAGCAACAAATGGCACGTGAATTTGGACAGGGAAAGGCAGATGTTGTCTGAAAGTGAAGCCAAAGGTGTATTTATTAATCATAATGTGTTGACAGGAGCTGAGAGCCGGATACTCCAACTAGTCAGGTAATAGAAATATTGGGCTCTTTTTTACTCTCTTCTTTTTTCATATGCGAACAAATAGGCTGCTAAAATGCGCGCAAACCTTAGTGGTGTTCAGCGAGATCAACCACTTGTTCTTGATACCGCCGATTACTATGCACCAACTTGTTGCTCTTTCAAGGTAGAGGACTCATTTGGAAACCAGACAACCTTTAATAGTTGAAGTAAGCTTAATATGCAAACGTGGAATGCTGCCTTTCCGGGTTTATATAGCTGAATGCTCAAAGAATCTAAACAAAGTGTGTAAGTTTGAATCAATCAATGGTATAAGATTGTCAGTATACTCAACCAACATTTGGTTGAGTGGCAGTCATTATAAGTGCGATAGTGTGAAATTTTTGTCACCCTCCCTTCACACCTGAACAGGGACCAAGGTAACCCCCTTCACCAAAAGTCGAGAAGAAAAAATTAAGAATGATTTAAGGTTAAGCAAAGTAGAATTTGTACAGGATTTGTTTTTGTATCGGGAAGGAGGAAGAAGATTTAAAGCATTCACGAATTTCGAGGAGGAAAAAAATAGTAGCTTCTATAGCTGCACAGCAAGGTCAGCGAGAAAAGTTCCGTAGTACAACGTTTCCCTCTGGCTTCAGGGAATAAATAGTTTGCCTAGAGTCCGTTCATAGGAGCACCTAGTGAAAGGTGTGTTTGATGATTTTTGGACACTTGCGAGTTTTCAACAAAAAAACTTCATGAATTTTGTAGATGAACAACTTGCACAAGGAAATAGTCGCCGCCGGAACCATCTCGTCTCCGCTTTCAGAAAATATATGGCATGTCCAAGTTCCGTCCAAGTGCTGGGTGTGCCTAGTGATTTTTGGAGATTTTCGATTTTTCAACATAAAAAATTCATAACTTTTGTAGATGAACATCTTGTACGCCATGGTCACCATTGAAACCGTCTCGTCCTCCAATTCTAGAAAATATATACTGGTGCTGGAGTCTGTCAAAAATTTGCCTTGTGAAGGGTGGGTGAGACCCTTACAACGGAAGTTCTCAAGTAGACGTTCTTCTACATTGGTAAAAAAGCCTCCGCCTGAGAACTTCCTATATATTAGGTTGTACCAAAAGTTCGTTCGCATCAATTTCGAAAATTCATAAGTTCTGCTTTTTTAACCGATTTGCGTGTTTTCATTTTTATCTGAAAAAGCAAGTTCTCTTCATAGCGCTGTCTTAGTGCATTCCAACGAGCATACACTGCGTAGATATAAGCGGTAAAATAAAATCTCTCAAATTTTCAACTTTCTGTGTAGGGTCATAAAAAATCTGAAATCTGCAGCGAAAACCGGAGCAGTCAGTATTATAGTTTTCACGAGCTCTTCCCAATTGTGCAAAGTTTGCGCTGATCGAGCGTCTCTATGAAAAGTTATGATTTCGAGCAAGCAATACAAAATGGCGAGTTTGATTTATTTTGACATCAGAAAAATCGTAAATTTTCATAGAGATCTTCAATTGGCGAAAACTCTGCACTATTAGAAAGAACTGGTGAAAGAACCTATAATACCGACTGCTTCGATTTTTGTTGCAAGTTTCCGATTTTTTATGACCCTACACAGAAAATTCAAATTTTGACCGATTTTCTTCTATCGCTCCTATCTATGCAACAAATGACCATTAGTAAGCTGCTGAAATGTCATTGTGAAGAGCATAACTTGCTCTTTCACATAAAATGGGCAACATGCAAATCGGTAAAAAAGAAGAAGTTATAAGTTTTTGAAAATGGTGCGAACGAACTTTCGGTACAACCTAATAAAGGTTTTATCTCATCCACCCTTCACCAGGCCCTTTTTTGATAGACCCCAAACTTGCTTTATAATTTCTGAAAGCGGGAAACGAGGCAATTCCAGGTGGCCATCTAAGCGTACATGATATTCATCAACAAAAGTTATGAGTTTTTTTATGTTAAAAACTCGAAATTTCCAGAAATCATTAGGCATGCCCTTCACCCAGGCACTTTTTTCAAAGACTCCATGCAAACTATATATTTTTTGAAAGCGGAGAAAAAGGCAGTTCCAATGGTAACTATTTCTTTGTACAAATTGTTTATCTGAGAAGTTATGAATTTTTTTTATCCTTAGAACTCGTGAATATCCTAAAATCATTTCCCCCACCCTTCACCAGGCACTTTTTCCAAGGAACTCCAGGCAAGGTATATATTTTCTAAAAGCGGAAGACGAGGCGGTTCCAAGTTGACCATCTTCCATGTTCTATCTGTTCATCTGCAAAAGTTATGAATTTGTTTATGTTAGAAACTCGAAAATCTTCACAAATCACTAAGCACATCCTTCACCCAGGCACTTTCTCGGACGGATCTCAGACATTTTTTATATTTTGTGAAAGCGGAGAACAAGGCGTTCCGTCGGTCTGCTTGTACAAGTTGTTCAGCCAGGAGTTGCAGATATTTTTATCCTAAAAACTCGTAAATATTCAGAAATCACTACCCCCATCCTCCACCGGGCACCTTTTTTATCAGACTTTAGAAAAACTGTACATTCTTCGAAGGCGGAGGATAAGATAGTTTTGACCACAATTTTCTTGGACGTTGCTGTTCATCTACAAAAATTAAGAATTTTTCTTTTCGAAAGTTCGCAAATGCTTAAAAATTGTCTTACTCTTTCCGAAACAAATGTTCACGCATGCACATCTTCTACGGTAATTTTAAAAACAGGCAGAGTGATGTAAAAAAAGAGAAAAGGAAAAATGTATCGAAAAATATTAGGGTGAAAGGTGAAAAATGGGACACCTTGAGAATAATTGTAAATTTCTCAAGAGAGAAAAGCGATGAACTTTCTAATTTCGATAGATATTAGAGTATATTATTCTCTTTTGCACAGTGCCTATATAAGGTCATTCACATACCTAACAACTCTTATACTTGCTGAAATGTAAAGTTAATCACTTCGCAAATTAGGAACTTGTAGCAGTATCTGCGCAGTGAAACATGCGAAATCATCCATAGGACCACTGCTGCAATGGGTAAGCTACAGTTACCGAACCCACTGGCTTGCTGGTCGTAACGCATGAGATGTCAGTCATGAGTAAGGAGATATAGTCAGTAGCATTTGCAAACAAAGATGCGTGTTATTTACTTCTTTGCAAGTAAACGCATGTTTTCTGGCCACCATCTGATAGAGCTTCCTAAGCTCTATCCATCCATAAGCTGCTTACCTCAAATTTCTCCTATCTTCAGAAATTAAAGATTGAAACATGAGTTTTTGATTTTCATTGCGCCAAAAATTCGCAATTTTTCAAGTTTTGCTTTTTTACCTAAAAATAAAAGGAAGGAATATGTACAATAAATCTCTTGAAGGGGCGTAAAGAACTCTCGAACGGCATGTGACTCGCTTTATAACTCTACGGTATGGGAGCGCAAGACTGCGGATTCAAAAAAACCCTGTTCGAGTTCTTTGAGGAGCACATCGGTTCACATTTCGGAGAAAAGACAACCAGTGATGGCAAAGAGTTGAAAATTATAAACTTGACTGAAAAAGTAATGAGAGAACACCATGTCTTCCCCCCCCCCGCTCCCCTCGGTCGACATTTTAAAATTTCTCTACCAAGTGAAACACCCTTCACCCAGAGGGGCTGCGACCGCTCTGACCCCCTTCACCCTCGAGGGGTCATTTCACCTTATCGCACCTATGGTAAACACCTATGATGAAGATAGAGATAAAACAATTGCTTGACGTTGATTGACAAAGCTTCCTTCACAAAAATAAAAAATGCTCATTTTGTCAAAACTCAAAGAAGTTCCATTTTGAACGATTAGGTCACGCTTTTTAGTAATACTGGAGAAAGCGTAATGGAAAAAATTATCTGCGTGCAAAGGCACAAGTTTGTGTTGAATTGGGTGAAAGCATTAATGCGGGAAGCTTTTACATGTATACATTTGGAGTTTCCATTTATAATGAAGATGTTATTTGTTCGTTATTGCTTGTTCTTATTCAAAGACTTCTTTGTCCACTTAAACAACACTTTCTTTATCAATCCAATGTGTAAACTAGTATTTGTGTACTGCGCAAATTTCCTGCAATATATTTACTATAAGTTTTTTTCATGACTATAAGTGATTTTTCGTAAATATTATGTGCTGGCTCGGAAACAATTCTCCGCAACGTGTACATAAAATTGGAATCCCATTCTCTTAATTATAAAGTTCTTTGATTTTTATAGAACTCTATTTCCTATGCGTTTATTTTCATAAACTACAGGTTCAGGTGTCATTCCTTTTGCATTCCCCGCTTTTCGAAAAAAGCAAGAAAGCTGTACAGACTTCATAGTAGATGAGCAACTAAGCCATAGAGTGCTCGACAAAGCATAGTATGTATTCAAAGTTTCGCAGGCAGAATGTTCCTTAAGTAACAAACCGTTTCGTGCATCGTGAAACCTCAACAAGTAGCTATTACAGTACTTCCGCTCTGTGCAGCTAGAGTAGACTCGAAGCGTTACGGCAATTATGCCTGGATATGCGAGCTCGTTGTTTTTGCCTAGTCATTGAAATACATTCGAAGATGCTTGAAGTTAGATACTCAGAAATTAGATAAATTTGCATAGTTATTGATTACCCGCGCAAAAAAGAAGATGGTTTACTTTATACCACCCAGTTCTTTGTTCTTACGTAAGTCATTTATGTGTATAATATTAGGTCATTCCGAAAGTAATCTCGCTTTTTTCAAACGGCCGCCACATCTGATGGAACAAAGGTTTCTAGGAGGCCTTGGGTGCATTCGATGCAGAATTTCATTCTCTTTCTAATGGTTATGAGAATGTTGCAAAACAGTCAATGAGCTTTCAGAAAATAACCAAAATCTGCAACCTATGCTTTTTGAGAGATTCAAGTTTCACAATTTTTTAAAGCTTTCATATCAATTATCAGAAGAACTTCATTTGATAGTTCGATAGAGCAAACCTCATAGAATACAGTGCAACTTTTTTCTCTTTTCCATAGCTTGTCATACATTTTTAACAGAATTTTAACTGATGCTACCGATTTCCATACTTGGACAGCTAAATCCTAGTAGAACATCAAACCTTGAGCAGTTCGAGTGTCATTCGATGCAGCTTTTTCTCCTCTTTCTAATGGGTGTTTTTTGTTTCCAATTCGTTTAGTTTCCGGGGATAAAATCATCATAACTCATTTTTTAGGGAGCCCCTGGCTGTACCCGAAAAACTCGAAACTTGATATTTCGAACCCGTAAACCCTCACTTGCTTCATAAAATTAATGCTAACTCATACTACCATATTGGTAGTTTAAAATCCCGAAAAATTATGATGTTTGATGCGGGGGGGGGGGTTGAAGTGGGCCTGCCAGAATTCGATGGTTCTGCTAAGAAATCTTTCAAAAAATTACGGCGAGTTACTAGAAGGGGAAAAAACAGCTCTGTATTCCATAAGCTTTACTCTATCGAATCGTTTTTTGAACTCCTTCTGAGGATTGATATGAAAGGTTTAAAA
Source organism: Cylicocyclus nassatus (assembly GCA_958299035.1). Taxonomy (NCBI): domain Eukaryota; kingdom Metazoa; phylum Nematoda; class Chromadorea; order Rhabditida; family Strongylidae; genus Cylicocyclus; species Cylicocyclus nassatus. The sequence goes on from CATQJL010000223.1 coordinate 75,424,065, forward strand.
AATCGTGAAATTTGACCATCTCAAAAAGCATGGGTCGCAGATTTTGGTTATTTTCTGAAAGCTCATGCACTGTTTTGCAACATTTTCATAACCGTTAGAAAGAGAATGAAATGCTGCGTCGAATGCTACCAAGACCTCATAGTAACCTTTGTTCCATCAGATGTGGCGCCCGTTTAAAAAAAGCGAAATTACTTTCGGAATGACCTAATAGGTTGGACCGAAGGTTGTTGCACCATTTTTGGATAATTGTTGTCACTAGATTATGTCTTAGGTGTACTAGAAAGTTTGTGTTAAATCGTCCAAAGTTACGATAAGCAAACGCTCTAAGAAGTTATCGGTGCAAAAATATTTCCTCTTTCTAGAAGCCATGTTTTGTTCGGCCTTGATGATTGCTCAAGTAGTCGCCAGAATCTTCAAACCATGGTTTTTACGTACTCTTTTAGCTCCTCTTCACTTTGTCATTTCAGGGTACGGTGAAGCTTTGATATGAATGGGTAAGCAGAGTGATTGCAATACAGCGTTTTTTCGCGCATCTTGAACTGGCCTCCCAGCATTTTTTGAAATAATTTTTAGGCTGTTTTCATTTTAAGAAGTCGTAAAATAAACAAATGCTTCAGGCAGAAGAAATCTTCAAAATGGAATTTCAAAAAACTATCATGATTGCACCCTAAATTTACGAGGAAAATAAACACGTTACCGCCTCGAGATAATGGATTTCGACGTTTCTGGCTACAGCTCGTGACGTGTCTGAAGCCAAAAATCGGATGATTTCATCATTGAAGCCCTCATAAAATATGGACAAGGGCACAAGGATGTTGGAAAGAGGAGAACCTAATTGAATAACATAATAGTTGCTCGCCATTTGATGTTCTGTGATTTAAGATGACCAAATGCAGAATTCTATAGCTTAAGAATAAATTTAGAAAGTTGGAAAGGCCACGTAGACGCACAAAAACTCTGTTTTGCTCACCCCCTCACTGAAACTCTTCCAAAAGTCCTAACTGAAACCATTGAAAATAGCTAAGGGTAGGGTAGGTAAAACTGTGTTGGAGATCCTGATTTTTGTTCAAGGGGTCAAAGGTCTTGGAATAAAAACATTATTATTAAAAAAGGCAATTTTTTGGCCTCGATCACTTCTTGCAGCGTTTGCCTATCATTCAACTGGGATGGGCCCTGGAAATCGACACGAACTCCTTAACGATCTAGTGCTTTCTAATGCTTTGCTTACTCTCTACTAAGCTCTGAGCAAAGATGAAAATGGAGAAAAGAGATCACTTGAGTTTGATAATTTTAAGCAAGCCCCTCAGTGTCATAAACTTTCGCCTTTTCTTTTTGGTTAGAAATATTCTGTGCTGATCGAAATTTAATGTAAAAATTGATAGTCGAAAAAATGCGAAAAAATCAGGTCCCTTTTTGGTATTTTTGAAAATCATAATTTTTCAAAGAAAAGCTGGATTAGTTGAGATTTCTGGATTTTTGAGCATGCTCAACAATTGCAAAACTGAAGTGATTTTCTTTATTTGCTCCTAACTCTCGATCTTTTCCGTTTTAACTCAAGGCAAAGGTACCATTTCAATAAGCATAATTTTCTTTATCAAATAAAAATACTTCCAGAATTTTTCGTGACCCAGCTCGAAAAATGTCAATCTTGATTGATTTCCTTCAACTGCGTGCAACTCTCGAAATTTCTCAAAGGAATTCATGGCGGAGGTACAGCTGTAAAGAACATGGACATTTCTATCAAAAAAAAGCAATTTTGAGGAAATCCATCGAGTGGCAAGAAAGTTATGATTTTTTCAAAATGATGCGCAAGAACTTTCGGACCAACCTGATATATTAGCTTAACCGAAAGTTTCGTAGCACATTTTCAAAAAAATCATAACTTCTTTTCGTTACAACAATTTTGCGCATCTAAAAGTTTGTCTGAAAGCGTGCAGCATGTGGTTCCAAAATTCCCCCGGGACTTTCCAACATGATCAAGTTGTAGAGATAAAAATGAAAGAACGAGATCATCCGAAATTCGGAATTTTTAAGCAAAAATTCTAGAAATCTATTAGATACTGTGCAAGAAAATCCAAAACAGCTGTCATCCTAAGTTTTCTTGTATTTTATTACTAACTAAGTCAAGTTTGTGCTGATCGAGGTCTTTCAAAAGTTATGATTTTCTGAAAAAAAATGCCGAAAAATCAATTTCCTAAGAATTTTTAAGAAATCGATTTTTCGGTATTTAAAAAAATCATAACTTCTGAAAGAAGAGCTTGATCAGCACAAACTTGACTCAATTAGTAATAAAATATAAGAAACCTTAGGATGACAGCTGTTCTGGATTTTAACGCACAGTCTCTAGATTTTCAGAATTTTTGCTTAAAAATTCCGAATTGCGGATGATCTCGTTCTTTCATTTTTATCTCTGCAACCTGAGCATGTTGGAAAATGCCCAGGGAACTTTTGGAATCTACATGCTTTACGGACAAAATTTGAAATGCGCAAAATTGTTGTGACGGAAAGAAGTTATGAGTTTTTGAAAATGGTGCGATAGAACTTTCGGTTCAACCTAATATTAGGTCATTCCGAAAGTAATTTCGCTTTATACAGACGGACGCTACATATGATGGAACAAAGATATCTAAAAGGTCTTGGTAGCATTCGATGCAGCATTTCATCCTCTTTCTAGTGGTTATAAAACTATTGCAGCACAATTCAATGAGCTTTGAAAAACTACAAAAATCTGCGATCCATGCTTTTTGAGATGCTCAAGTTTCACAATTTTTTAAAATATTTCCATCAACCCTCTGAAGGAGTCCAACTTACATTTCGATAGAGCAAACCTTATAGGATACGGCATAACTTTTTCCTCGTTTTTATATCTTGCCGTAATTTCTTAAAAGATTTATTATCATAACCATCGAATTTTGACAGGCCTACGTCAGTCACATTCGCATCAAACACCGATATATCTTCGAAATTCAAAACTTTCAAAATGGTATTATGATTTAACACTAATTTCTTAAGGCGAATGAGGGTTTACGGAATCGAAATATCTATCTTCGATTTTTTCGGGTACAGCCCGGTACGCGTTCGAAAATGTGAACTATGATTATTTATCCCCGAAAAAACCACAAGGGGAAAACAAAAAGCATTCATTAAAAAGAGGAGAACAAGCTGCATAGAATGACACTCGAGCTGCTTATCGTTTAATGTTCTACGATATTTGAGTTGACCAAAAATGGAAATTGGTAGCATCAATCAAAATTCTTTCAAAAATTTTTGAGGATGTGAAAGAGAAAAAATGGTTTTGTATCCTGTAGGGTTTGCTCTATCGAATCGTTACTTGGACTCCTTTGGAGGATAGATATAAAAATTTAGAAAAATTGTGGAACTTGACTATCACAAAAACCATGGGTCGGCTTTTGGAGATTTTCCGAGAGTTCATTAATTGTGCTGCAATTGCTTCATAACCGTTAGAACGAGGATGAAATGCTGCATCGAATGCTACCAAGATCTCTCGGAAAACTTCGTTCCATCAGATGTGGGGCTCCTTTGAAGAAAGCGAAATTTTTCGGAATGACCTAATATATTAGGTTGGTCCGAAAATTCTGTCCCACCATTTTCAAAAAAATCATAACTTCCTCCAAACATGATGTTTTTGCATAGAAACCTTATTAGAAAGAGCAATTTATGTACTTTCTAAAACTACGTTGGCTGCTATCTACTACACTCTGAGTGCAGAGATAAAATTGGAGAAATAAAATCAAGTTTGGAATTTTTAAGAAAGCCCGTTAAAAAATCCAAATCTGCGCCATAAAATCGGAAACAACCATTGTCCTAGACTACTTTATCTCCTCTATCTGGCTAAGCAAAGTTCGCGCAGATCTAGCTGTTCTTCGAAAAATTATAATTTTTTCAAAAAAATGTCAAAAAACCATTTTCCTTAGAAGACTGATTTTTTGGCATTTTTTCTTAGAAATCATTTTAAAAAGCTCGTCAGCGCGAATTTTGATCAGCTGAAAAGATGAGATCAAGAAACCTAGGACAGTGGCTGTTTTGGATTTTATGGCACACTTTTCAATTTTTTAACGGGCTTGCTTGAAAATTCCGAAATTGAAGTGATTTCCTTTTTTCAATTTTATCTCTGCACTCAGGGTGTAGTAGATAGCAGCCAACGTAGTTTTAGAAAGTGCATGAATTGCTCTTTTTTACAAATTTTAGCCATGCAAAAACATCATGATAGGAGGAAGTTATGAATTTTTGAAAAATGGGGGACAGAAATTTCGGACCAATATATATACGTGTGCCACGAATACAAATTCTTATTTTTGGACCGATCCGGACCTCTGCACACATACACTTCGGGGCGGGACGAGTGTCGTAGGCTATTTTTCGTCATCGGTCGATATCGTTTTTACCCACGAGACTAATATCTCATAAACTCGTCTAGTCCATCTATTAGGTTGTCCTATAATTATTTACCGTTTTTACTTCGACGGTCGTTTTTTGTATCTATCCTTCATCTGATGCGGCTTGAGTAACCATTGATAGGACAAAGCAAGCTCTACAAGATGGCTTTCAAAAGTCTGCGTAGATCATGATCCACGTAAAGTTTTGAGCTGAATGGTAGTAGTCAAAAACGAACTTTTCTGACAAAAATTATTTTCTTCCCAAAGTATCTAAAAAAATCTAAATTTACTCTGACATATGCTTGACACATCGCACATTCGACTGCATACTTTACGAATTTTTTCCATGGTTAGAAATAAAGAAAAATATGAATGAGATAAGATGGCAAACTCCGCCCTTAAAAGTCCTGAGCTCTCTCACACACATGGTCATATACCTCTTATAGGGGCCTGCAGGATTTCAAAAGTCGGACGTCCGCACGTCCGACGCGATGTCACTAAGGCAGGTGCCAGACTTATCCGCTTCAACCGGTTCGTTGGGTTCATAGGTCAAATCATTACACTGTCCAACAGCAAAGGTGGTGAACTGAAGGAACCTGTTCAACAGGATAAGCCTGGCACCTACTTGAGTCGTCGGACGCACATCTGACGCGCGCGGTGCAATGGCCGTACGCACGTCGACTCTCGCGATCCTGCCCCCTACACATGCAGACGATCATGTATTTGAAAATGTTGAAGGTGCCTCAGTTCTCGAAAAATGCTGATGTTTGAGGTAAAAACGGTAGGACACCCTAATAGTTAGGCAGCCGCCGATCAAGTACAATTCGAGATTGTTCCCCATTGGTGTGAGCTTTTATGAAGAGGCTAGCAATGGTCCCTATCGAAATTTTCATTTACATTGCAAGATCGGAGTTAGAAGCCTCCATGTTTGCACAATAGATGTTAGGTCTTTTTATTTTGGTTCCCTTTTCTAAAATGCTGGTTAATGCTCATGATGAAGCATGTTTTTGTCATAATGCATTCCTACTTTGAAACGTTGCAGAGACGAAAAATGAGCAGTAATATCAAATGACAAAGGTTTCACAGTAGAAAAATCACTGCAGTTATTGAAAAATAATTCTAGAGGCCTCAAATTGTTTCTTTCGAACATTTTTCTACACAAAAAACGGAAGTTTGAAGCCTACTTCGATTACTATAACGCTGGTGGGGCTGGTATAATAAGTTCTCAGGGTCAATTATAAAAGCTTTTCTAGCAAAATCGAGCATTTCTGATGTTTGCAGACTTTTGAAATCGATGTGTAAGAACGCGCAGATAGATCGTTAATTTAGGTAATTTGACATCTTAACGGCAAAGCAAACGGCCCTTCTCAGCAATCTTTAGGTAAACGTTTAGTAGTTCCATTTCATTGGAAAGACATTTCAATTATATGACAATCTGAAACTGTAACAAAAGGATTGAGCACGGGGTACGCGTAAATTTGTGTAATTATGACTTGAGTCGAGATAACCAGTTACGTAGAGGATAAAAAAAGCAGTTACGGGTGACAGAGTAAGCGTTCCTAGGATGAAATAAAAGCTTCACATAACAGTGATGTGCAGAATAGGAGAAAATAAGGGCGCAAATGAGTGTGATTTGTGTAAGAATAAAGATGTGTAAAAGCGGTAAGCAAGCGATGCGACTTGCTTGAAGAGCACATTGCCAGCTATTCATACTATACGGCACAGAGTTTTTATTCATACGCCAAAAATACGTAAAGTGCTTGCATCTGAGCTAACATGTAAAGTCGGCTGCAGACTGCCCGAGTAGCTGTAGGCTGAAAGCAAGCGAGCGTGCCTGCAACGCGGCTGCCCAGTACTGGTGCTATGGGAACTCATGCGCGCGAATACCAATGTTGGCCCGCAAGAGACTCGCTCGCTTGCGTTCAGCCCGGTCGATTAAGTGCAGTCAATTATACACATCACTGTGATAGCAAAAACAACAACAAACAAGTGGATGCGCATACGCTGCATTTTACTTTAGTGCTCGCTGAGCTAACAATCACACATTTTTTTTGGTAGCAAAAACAAAACAACGGACAATTGGGTGAGCATATGCTGTACTCCAGCTATATTCGATGTATAATTAAGTCACAGGTTTGTTGCAGTAGATCTACCTATTTTGCAAAAAAAGAACACTAACGGGCTCATGCCCTAACTCATACAAGGAGATATAAGGCTGTCGAAGGAATTTTGCTTATTTTTCCATGGTAGAATGGAAAAATAAGCAACATCAATATTTCAGCCACCTAAATAGTAACAGAGCAGCAACATTCTCACAAAGTGCCTTATATAAAGCGAAAGCAGGAATGCACTATGCGGAAAATTTGGAAATCCATGGAAGATGCAAAACTTAACCTTGATTCTAAAGATAATTTCCTACAGGAAGTAGCGCTATGAAAGGCTATGTTTGTTCTCTGATCATTTTCCACTTCACGATAGGACAAAATGTTGTGTACGGTAAGCATGAAGAGCTTGTCGAATGGCTGCATAAGTGATAATTTAGATGCCCGAAACTGCGGCATAACACGAATAAGAAACCACGCACGAAGTCTATTTGGAACAAGATACAGGTAAAAGCTTTCTTGAGTTACCCTATTTTCAGGTGTATAAATAGCACCCTTTTTGCTCTAAACGCGAGCAGACCCAGGCGTGCCGCCGCGCATATGTCTCGCGAAGCGGTCGCCTTATCGCATACTGCTCTCACTTAACGCGCTCCATGATGACAGTCAGTCTTTTGGCGTGTTCGCCTATAGAGTGAAAAGGGTGCGGCTTATACACCTGAAAATAGGGTATAAATTTTACTCAGGAGAAAAATGCTTAATTTTACTTTACTTTCTACTTACTTTTTGTAGCTTAGAAAAGCATCATTGTTTCTGCGTTTAAAATAGGTTAAGCTTTACTTAGATTTCTGTCTCAATAAGAAAGAAAACTCTTTGACCCATGACTACAATCTTATCAATATTCAAAATCATTACTTGTTGAAAGTAAAGTAAGTAAAATTGGTTAAAATTTTTTCCTGTAAGTAAAATTTACGCAACTCTGTGAAAGAATATTTCAGTCGCTGTGCGCTGTCATACTGATAAAATAGTATTCGTCGATAAGTAGCTATTATATTTTATTAGTTATTATATTTTATTAATTGAATGTTACAAAGCACTAATGTAAAAATTCGTAGGCTTAAAAATTGAGGAGAATACACCATTTTGAGTGACTAGTGGTATTCTCACTTTCTAGGTTTGCAGGTTGATCAATGTAGTCACTAGGTCTGCGCAAAAGTTCTGTCAACACCCACTTGTTTTCAAGAAGAATACAAAATACTTTGAGTTTATCTGAAGCAGATTTAGTTTTCTTCCAAAAACTATGTTCTCAATGCGACCTTCCGAAAATTGCTGAGATTTTGCCGAAGTTACGCTTTTTGTACAATATTCGCTCTTGATTGAGACTTTTGAAGGAATTTTGATAAGGGCAGATACGGCAAGCCTTTTGCAATTGAAGAAAGTTTTCCCTTTTTCGGGTTTCTTTTCAGAATGCTGAATGATTATGTCACCGGACGCTGCAGAATCTTCATCAGTACTGGCTTTCAAAGCTGTACTTCACAAAATGGTTGAGCAATCGCTTAAGAAAATGGAGATTTAGAAATTTAGAGTACAGTGGTGCGCACAAGTAGAGTTGAGATGTGCAGCAATTTTGCAATTTTCGCATTTATTGCGGAGAAGGGATGACTGTTGGAAAAAGGAGGAAATGTTGCATAAATTGATACTTAAATCTTTACCACTCTTCCTTCTACAAAAGTGGAAAAGAGCGAAGATAAAACATAGTCACTTTGAATAATATATTTGAAATTTTCAAAACAATAGGGATTTTGAAAAATGCAATGATCAGCAAAAGATTTACGCTAATTGCTGGTTATAGAAAGTCTCTAGAAATTCTTAAAATGTATTTTGAATATGAAAGTCAAATATAAATATGAAGATTGTGAAAACAGCATTGGGAGATTAACTGTTCAAAAGAAAAAGGAATTATGTCTTGAATACAGTGATTCATTTTTTTATTGGCCCCAGCAGCCAGTCGTTCTACAAAGGAGCGGCTTTCTTTTTCCGTAAACAGCAAATCACGTTCAGAAATCGACTTATTGATGTCTCAAAAAATTTCAGTGCACAGATTTGGACTCAATTTATCCTGGGAGTTAAGACCGACAAATACCCCAAAGTTGTTAATGTGCTTAGCCACTGCGTTTGCGCAATGGCTCAGCAGATTGGCATTCTGTGGGCGAGTTTTAGTGAACTCCGAGGTTTTTAAACACTAGGTCACTCAGAAAATGGTCGTTTAAAGGGTTGTTTCATACTGCCGCACTGACTGCAGCAGTCTGCATTGACCGCAGCAGTCTGCATTGACCGCAGCAGACTGCAGCAGACTGCAGCTGACTGCACTGATTGCAGCAGACTGCAGCAGACCAGCCGACCGCGCTGACCGCAACGACCGCAGCGGCTGAAGCCTGCAGGCGGAGAGGATAAATAGTTGTGCTTCAAACAAACAACAACAATATATACGTAAAAGCAAAAGACAACAAGGTTTACAATGTTACAAAACAGGAATATGCAATGATAGGAAGAATTAGAACAAATACGTACATACCAAAGAAAACTATCGTCAAAAATTGAATGAGAAGAATTCTGATGGAACTTATGATCTTCTTATGCGCGAATCACGCTGTTTTGATAATTGCGGTTGTTTTTTCTTTCAAAAGAAGAGGCTGCGACCGGTGCAATCAGTGTGGTCATTGCGGTCAGCTGCGTTAGCTGCAGTCAGTGCAGTCAGCTGCAGTCTGCTGCAGTCTGCTGCAGTCTGCTGCAGTCAGTGCGGCAGTCTGAAACAACCCAAAGATGTTTAACTTTGTTTCGAAAATGAGTAGCTATGTTTTTAGACATTCGCTATTCATTGTAGAGCTTGCTTTGCTCTATCGAATGGTACCCTGTAGCCCTGTAGAGAATATGAGGTGCATGACTTGTCCCCGTAAGAGGTTAAAGTGTAACGGGACTTACGTAACGACCTAATATACAATTACTTATATTTCGAGAAATATCTTATTTAGCTTGAAAAACCCGAAAAGGCAATAACTGTGATAAGTGGGCATAGAAATATTTGATGTAGGGAGCATATGCGGACCAAGCTAGAGGCCCGCAGAAGATTTTTGGATGAGGATTTGATTTTTGGGTTTTTGTCATTGAATTTTGCTTTCAAACTACACATAATCAAACTTTTGGCGATAGTTCTAATGCAGTCTTGTAGAGTTTCCTTTGCACTATCGAATGATATGCTTCCTTCCCGCATTTTTGAACTGCTACTGCAACGATCGCGTAAGGAAGCTGCATCAATTTCCGGCCAATTAAATACTTTTGAAACAATGTTATCGTGTTTGACCATTTCACTAGGCTTGATAGATGCCCTAATAGGCTTGAGGCTTCTTTTTAATGGTTACGCTACACATACGTAAGAGTCAATATCGTAATGTGCTCGTATCCTGCATAATGGGTTAACCCGACGCAAGTATCGGAACCTAAGTCTTCCGGCGCCTCAGACAGCATGCAACGAGTCATCGATTTAGACGTCGATCGTTTTATATGTGAACGGGAATACGTTTTCAAGAAAGCTGTACTGTTTGTGTATTGTGGTCATTGGTACATGTTGCAATGATAACGAGGCGGCCATGTTATGCCAGTGTAACCTTTTTTTGATGCTAACCCGGGAGTCTTTGATAGCGATCACTACCAAAAAGCCCATAACAAAAATCGCCTAACTGGATAAACAAAACAAAATCTGAAATTTCATCACTTTGTTTCAACTTCCATGGTAAGTTATCCTTTCAAACAGAAGTAGAATGATATAAACAAGTAAGTTCGCATTCAATACGGTTGAACTGACCTGATTTCTTCCATTTCAAGTAATCAGCTGTTCATTGATCCTTTTTATCAGTACTTCAAAATCGTGCAATTTTGCGCGCTTTCTTCCGCAGATTTATGTCATACAAGCTGGCATCCCGTTCCACCTGGTTTGGAGCCAATCTATCCTTGACCTCTCATGCAAGAACTTATCTTACTTTTGACTTCGACTCATCCTAGGTTCGCTCCTACCGTCCTTATGATGTCTTGATGACCAGCAGATCAAAGTGAGCTTCACCGCTCATCCTTCCTGACTATGGGAAATGTACACAGACAAACAGATTTTTTGCTTTATGTACAGGGTGGGGCAAAAGTCTGGGGTAGTGCTTTTTTTTGGACAGAATCAGAAAGGAATAGCTAGAAATTAAAAGTCCGTTGCACATATTGATTGAACCTTTATAAATAAGCACAGCTCTTAAATTTTGTGTTTGCCCCTTTTGGCTTCAAAGCAGCCCTTCGAAATGTTGGCGAGTCCGCCTGCTGTGGCACGCAGGCAGTCTGGAATTCGTCCACGCTTTCAGGATAACTGCTCCTTTCATTAAGCAAATGTGCAGTATGATAGAGCAAACTTTTGGCTACACCATAGTACCTTGCGAAATTTTTCTGCAATCGAAAAAATTTCCAAATTCTAAGTGAAGGCTAGTGTGCTCGCTCACCGGAATTTTGGAAGCGATTCCGCGAACGGGAGCAAAAAATCATAGTCTAAAATGTATTGAAATTGCTCCATCAATCGAATACAAGTGGGTTCTTATGAAGAAGAGTCATTCAAAGAATGTAGCCGTGAACTCAGTACCTGCTGCGCTTCTATGGCTTTCAAAGTTATTTTTGAAGACAAATGGCCACTGGCACGCAGGTAACAAAAATTTTTATTTGTACTTTCGAAAGAATGCAATCTGGAATGGAATGAATAGAATGGAATGCAAACGCAACTATTACGATGTGATAGCGCAAAGCCTCCTCTACATTGTATGCATCAAATTGTTGTAGAATGTTCACAGTAACTTTAGCTACGAAATAAACCGTGAATATACTATTCTCAATTTTTTCGCTCTACAGTAGCATTTGTTCGATAAATTCAATTCTTGCAAAAACATATGGCAAGTATTTTAAGCTAAGTTAAATGTGATATGTAGCGAAAGATAGCGCGCTATGTGACACAAATTTGAAATTAGAATTATCAGTAGTTTCGTGATTCATAACATTGCAAAGTCGGCCCCCAGACTTTTGCCTCACCCTATATATAGGGATTACGTGTTTTGCTAGTCACTCACGAGAACCTGGTTGGGTGTTTTTCTCTGGGTTTCGTCGTTTACACACTATTCCTGTGTTCTCAAAACGAACGTTTACGAAAGTCAGGTCAAATCAGTGCGACACCTGCTTAGACGCTTATCTATGGTGAAATGTTGCATTCCTATAGCATGAGTCAAAGGCCGCACATGAGTTTACCCTGCAGGTCTCAACTGAGACTCTGAGTTCAAACCATCTGAGTTGACGGTGGTTTATTAAGGCCATCGTGTTATCGTTAACAATCTAAATCACTTCGATTACAACCCCTTTCCTCTAATTAGCAAGATGAATCCCTTTCCAGAACTAGATTTACAACTTGAGGCATTACAGTAAAAAAAATTTGTTGTAAAAAACAACTTTCTAAGCCCCAGCTCCTTTCAGGTAGAGAAGGCCACGCATTTTCTGAGAACTGATTTTACAGACGTTCTTTGAATGACAATTCAACTGCTGATGATGATGAACTCCATAAAGGGTTGAATGAGAATGACGTTCAGGACGATGACGAAAACGAGTTTATGCAGGAAAAGGTAGGGAGAAAACAGTTAGCAAAGGTATCTGCCATACTTTCGTCGTACATTAACTAAGAATTCCTCATCTATCTGGCAACGCTCTTCATAATGCCACAGCAAAGCCTTCCGAGATCTGACAAGAGAAGGGTCCTCAGTCGAAGTGGGGGTTCTCACACGTGATGCGTATCATTCTCCTGGTTTTAGGACATTAGTACAGATCCGTATCCTCAGCTGCTCAATGATCTTCTAAGAAAAGTTATGAGCAGCGTTTTAATCACGATGACCACTGCACATTATAAGTTCGGGACGCCAAGGAATGTACAGGTTTGGACGGATGGGAGGGTGAATAGGCGGAGACTATGGCGCAGGTGGTGAAGAGTTCGCGCCTTTATGGAGCCATAGTTCTTAGCAAATTGTATTTTGTGAATTCGCAGGCGATTTTCAACGAGGGTCTGCTTGCTCGAAAATCGTCTGTTACAAAATACAATTTGCAAAAACACAAGGTTAGCTCCATAAGGACCTCTTCCCCACCTCTGCCATAGTCTCCGCAGCTATGCATCCGCCCATCCGCCCACACCTGTACTTTTCCCTTGGCGCCTCAGTTATAATGTGCAGTGTCATTGTAGGGTACCGTCGCTCATAACTTTTCCCAGAAGATCATTGAGCAGCTAAGGAACACGGATCTGGTATCAGTGCTCCAAGACCAGGAGAATGATATGCATTTAGTGCGGAAAACCCACTTCGACTGAAAGTCCTTTTTATGAGATAAAGAAACCAAAGAAATGTTTGTTCACTCATCAAATATTGAGGCGCGCCAGCTTTTAAGATCCCTTTCACTCTTGGAACTTTTGATTCTATCAGCTTAACCAAGAAGTTTTGTTCGTTTTTTTAAACGATTAAATATTCTCGAAAGATTCAAATGTGCTAAACACGCATTCGTTTTCTCATCTTTCTGTTTTCAAAAATTTTATTCCAGTGTTTTGAAAAAGAGAAGGTAGGATTTAAGTATTTTGGATTACACGGTAGTGCGCTTAATTCTTCGGTCTGCTGTTTGAGACCTCAGTCAATAATCTTCCCAAAGATTTCAATCTTTGTAATGCCATGAAGCACGCCAATGTAGCAAATTTATAAAACTTTCGAATTTTTTTGCGGGTAAAGCTCGATTAGATTGCGGATCTCCCTCGTAGAGGGATCACAGCCGCTTAGTCGCGAGGCTACGTGGGGCGTCCCCAGATGGCGGATAAGGGGTAATCGCCGACCAAAAGCGATATGGCGCCTGCTCTGGTAAGCAAGCGGCACCGGAAGATAGACTTCCTGCCTCCACTAAAAGCTAATTTTCCGGGTATGTGTGTGAGGAAATAAGTTCGGAGTCGCCTTCAACAAATAAGCTTCGTCTACCCTCAGGGGGAAGGAGGAGGGAGGGGGGGGGAGTTGAGCCCACTAAACTATCCCTACGAGTAAAATAATTGTACGGCGCAGTGTAAATATGGAAAGCTCCTCTAACCTTGGAAGATCCAATGGTAAGGCAAATGGGGACAAGGTCTGAAAGGCGATCTAGGCTGCCGAAAAGGAGACGGACATTGATGACGATCTGTACTTACAACACAAGCACTGGCATCGGACCCATTTATTGAGGCAAACAAGAGAAATCAAGTACAACGTCATCAGATTGCGAAACAAGGAGACACCTTCCGCTGAACGCCACTTTTGAGAATGCAGAAGAAACAGTTTTTAAGAGCATGCGACAGTCGAAGTGTAGGTGGAGTAAGAGTCCTTGTCAACGCGAGTTCGGCCATGAACATCGATTCATTGAACAACTCACAACCCGAATCGGAGTTTGCGGGTATCAAGATGTGGATCAATTCCTACCTTACCGTCTTCATTGCGTATACCTCGACATCAAGCTACGAAAAGACGGGTTCGAGGCTTCCTATGTGGAGTTGGAGGGGTTACAGAGAAGACCAACCTTCTACTGGATTGTCGTCGATAATTTCAACGCAAAATCCGAGCCAAAAATCGCCTGCAAAAATTTACATCGGGACCTGTAGGCTACAGTAGGACGAATAAAGAGGAAAACTGTCCGAGTTTATCATGACGACAAGGACTATCCAGGGAAACTCGTTTTAAAAGCCCTTTCCGAAGCTGCACCTGGGAATCAATCGGTGGAGAGTACTATAACGATATTGACCACATCATCGTCAACAAAAAGGTACTGCCTGACGGACTTTGCTGTCGTTCTGAAGTTCTACACGGAATCAGACCATCGCCTCCCACGTGCCGAGGACTTCCCGCGGAATGGAGAGAAAGTTCAGGAAACGCTGTTTCATAAACACCATTAACTGTAATCTGTTTTCTTCAAGATCCAGCACATGGGAGAGATACCGTTATCGACAACACTGGCGAAGAATATGAACAGTTTGCTTAACTCTTCACGATTGTGCCAAGGAAACTCAGAGTCCAATAGAGAAAGCATCTTTGGTCGAAGCGGCCTTTTCAGATGAGATGTACAATACCACTCACATGACTTGCGAAATTTCCGTGAATGTTGTAAATTTCAGCGAAATTCCCGAAATTTTTGGAATTTCGCCACATTCAAGGAAACTTTGCAACTTATGTGGGTGGTATTGCATTTGGCTGATGAACTGATAAAAGGTAATTTCCTCATCTGCTGCTAGCAGATGAAGGTTGAAAACGCCATGTGAATTTTTTCATCCAACACTTCATGCTGAAGTGATCTATAAGCTTTTCTACAGTTAATGACAATGCCATACAGTTATGACAGTGGAATGTGAAAAATTTCGGCTAATTCGGCAAAGTCGGCGAAAATCGCAGAGTGCAGACTTCGCCAAGATCGCTGAGAAATTTCACATTCCGAAGTCATGACTGTTCGAATGCATATATGATACAAATCTTATGATTTTCGGTGGAAAATACCTAGGATTTTTGTAAAGATCGGTGCCAAAAACCACTATGAGCGAAGTTTCCGGTCAATACGAGAACCTCAATATTTTGATCAATCCTACGCCGAGGCAAAGAGTGACGAGCAAGAAAAAATCAATATAGCTTCCTTCTGTAGGACTACGGTGAATAGATTCCAAAGAAATGTAGATTTCTTCAAAATTTGTTAGCCATTTTCGCTTTCACTCAGAGGACTTTTGCGTTTTCTCTAGCGTTTAAACAATTGGAAAAATGCTCTATCGAATGATACCAATCAAAAACTTTTATTCGCAATGAGTATTGAGTTGTACCCTTACAAAGATTATGAGATAAAAGACACGAGATTATGAGACCACAAATGAAAAATATCGATTTTAACCGGTTTGTGTTAATTTTCAACATTTCTGAAATTTCGAACCTTCAATTTATCGATTTTACCTATTTTTACCATTTTTCACGATCTGGAGCTTTCGCAGTTATAAGAACCACAAATTTTGACCATTTTGGAGATTTCGAACGGCGCAACCCCCCAAAACTCCCCAGTTCCACTTTTTCCCAGCACCCCCCCCCACTCTACAGTATCCCTATTCTCACTCCATCGAAGCTCCGCCCAGTACACTCCATTTTTCTCCATCAATTCCCGGGTTTTCCCATCCATTTAATCAAAAACCACTCAATTTTTGTCCAATTCTCCGCTAGCTCCTCCCACTTTTGGCCTCGCCCAAATTAAGTCTCCGCCCACTTCTTGCCCACCTTCCCATATCAACCACCAGTGCCCGGGCTATTAACCCACCACTAACCACCAGCATCAATACTGGTTTATATATAGAGATCAAAGTTCAAATTAAGAAAATTAACCTCCAGATGCTGTAGGGTAGCGCCCCTTCTTCATGCTGCTGCCCAACTTTCTTCACCAATTGCTAGCGCATCAAGTTTTGTACCGAATTATTACCATGCCAGTGCCTTGATCATTCTCCTGAAATTATCATTTTATTTTGATCTATCATAAAATTCCCGGAAAAATTTCAAGTCCGGGACCGTTCTTAGATCAGCTTCGTGTGTAATCAACCTCCGATTTTTTTGTTAATGTTAAGCTCCTTCGAATATAAACACAAATACGGGTATGCGGGCGCTTCGTCCCCATTCCACAAAGATATGCACAAAAATAGACTTTTCCTACCTTATAGATCCCCGCTTACGAAAGAGCTCAAAGCCCGCTCTTATTATAGAAAGAAAGAGCTTACGAATGCATATAAATGATATAACATTTGCCCTTCAGCACCTGTCGCGGTGATATGAGGTCAGTCTCGCACCTCAACTAGCATATCTCGCACTTCCGGCTGTCAATTACAATACCACCCATCTAACTTGCAAAATTTTCGTGAATGTCGCAAAATTCGGCAATTTCGCGAAATTCCTGGAGTATCGAGAAATTTTTGGAATTTCGTGACATTCAAAGAAATTTTGCAAGTTATGTGGGTACCATATTGAAGTGCATAAAATGCTGACTCCAAGTCTGCCTTCCTTATCTGCAGAACATCTATGGAAAAGGAGTTAGGAGCGCTAATTGGAGCAAAAAAATTGAATGTGCAAGTATTACTAGTATAGTCGTAATACTTTGTCCAGCTCTTCAATGAAGCAGATAATCCTTAAAGCACTTTATTCAAAACCCTAAAATAAAAATTATATCACATTTGGTTGCATTATTTGAGAGCTAGTTTTCAGTAAGTTGTTTTATGCAAAATGCAATTTTTGACTACAAAAAACGCTCATGACTCCTCGTTCATAACGTCCTGCAGATAAGAAGGCAGGTTTGGAATCACATTTTATGCCCTTCAATTTAATAAGCATCTCATTTATAAAGGCCACTTTGACTAAGCAAGCTTGCTTTGTAAGAAGTAGGAGAAGGCGTCCAACCGCGGAGACTTCGGAGCTGATGCGCCAACATGAACGCGCACGAGCCACAGGCAGCTACCGACTGACGTCCGAGCTTGCGAAGCGATGCAGAGAAGCGATAATAGAAGACCTCGAGGAGAAAGTACCAGTGATGGTTGACGCCGCTGAGGCAGCATATGCAACGCCTGTCGAAACTTCGTCAACTTAGAAAAAGATGACCGCACTTCGTCGTCCTGACGAAACCATAACTGCTTCCCGGTCAATGTAGAAGGTCATCTACGACTGATGCTCAGATTTCTTTACGAGCCATGGCCACATTCCACCAAGCCATAAGAAGGACAAGTATTGTCTGTTCCTCCTTCCGAGATTCGTCATGCTATCGTGTAACTGAAGAAACGTACAACACCCGTTCCCGACAGGATTAAGCAAGGTTCCAAGACAATGGAAGACAAGCAGACCGTGTTAGTAAGAAAGGAGATCCCTGTGACATCGGTAATTATCGCCTTATCTGCCTGCGGTCTGTATTCTACAACCTCTTTACGCGAGTTATTTTCAATAGGATTGGAAGAGAGTTGAAGGAAGGACAACCGTGCGAGCAAGCTGGATTTCGAAGAGGATTCAGCACGACAGACCACATATACATTGGCCAGTAGTAATCCCCCAAAGTCGTCACAACTCAAAGAAGACGCGGTCATAACCGCCCAAAACAAGTCACAACTTGGGCACGACGAGCGTTGAACTCCCGCCGCAAAAATGTCAGCGATTACCCGACGCCGAACTCGCAATGATCGACGTGAACCGCGCGCGCAGCCACTGCTCTATATACGATGTTTCTATTAAAAGTCTTAACAAGAGAAAGGTGCTTAAGGTAGATAGATAGGCCGTCAAGCCAATACGTTCAAATTAGCAGGCAATCTCTGTCGTGCTAAGCAAAAGAAAGGCCTGTATATACAATTACTATCCCACTTTGTAATGTAACATTATACATGTAAGGGCTTCGATAATACAACCTCAGTGCATATAGCGCAGCGCCAGTGTTGCATGACCCAGCGAGACGTAGGGGCACAAGTCGCAAGTACAGCAATCTCTTTTGCGAAGTGATGAGAGACGACACATTTTTGCAATGTTTATATTTCGATGGATATAAGATACTAAGGGGTTTTTGATGATACTTTCACTAATTCTATCTGCACAGGAATCTGCTAATTCATTAGCCACTGCACCAAATGGTTTCCTTTCATATAAAAGGAAAGCAAATGATGCACAGCCAATAAACAACAAAAAATAGACAAAAACTTCAAAACGTTATAAACTCCAAGGATTTTTATGATTTATGTCGAAAATTAGCCAAACCTAGAAATCGATCAAAGGAAGAAAATTTGTCCTGAGAAGATTTGTGGATGTTTGTTGACAAGAATCAGCTTGCCTTATCTAGTTTCCAAAGTAAATAACGGGAGAAATAACAGTAGGAAGGAAGAGTGACGGTGCGCTTCGCGATTGCCTGCCATCAGCTGTTCATATTGATCGTGTTTGACGTACACTTCGATCCTTTGCGTGTATCTACGGACAGCGGACGGCACCACCACCCCGGACGTACTCGACCGCTAGTCATGTGTCGACACCACGACCTCTCTGCGTCTCCACTCAACGCCCACTATTTCTCGACTGTCTGCATACTGGTATGCTGGTGCTGGCTAGTCGTGCCGGCCGCGTTGCTGCGGCGTTACGCCGGGCATGTGCCTTGGTCACGTCGCCTATCCCTTATCATAGGGCGGCAGCAAAGACATTTGCCGGACATTTGCCGCGCTGAGTGATTCGTCACGACTCGATGGGAATTTACTGCAGGCCATTGTGTCAAGGCTCATCGAAGTATCACGGGAGTACAAGATGCCGCTCTGTCTCAACTTCATCGACTTGAAGAAGGCCTTTGACTCAGTTGAGACTGAAGCCGTCATCGATGCCTTGAGCAATCAAAATATCCCTACTCAGTACATCAAAATGATTCGTGAGCTGTATAACGACTTCCCAACCAGCAACACACCATCCTGCAAAAACATCATCATCGACGTGAAGAGAAAAAGTGTGCGACAAGGCGATACTATATGATGAAACTTTTCATTGTCGCTTTGTTAATAATATCGTACTAGCTGGCTTACCCGGCTCCGCCGTATCCGGACCAAACTTGGCACACATACACTTCGGGCCCCGGCGGGTGTCACAGTCCACTTTTCGTTATCGATCGATGTCGATTTTACCGATTTCTATCGATTTTTTTGCAGAGTTCACCTACAGGGCTAGGAGTTGGCACAGGGGGGGGAAGTGAGCATGGGGATTCCGAATACAATATTAGTTTTCAGAATTATCGATTACTTTTATTGATTTTATCGATTTTTTGTAAATTTTGATATGCGAGGCTGGGATTTTGCACAGGGGGGTAATCGAGCATGCTGATTACGAACACAATATTAGTTTTCAGGATCGTCCATTACTTTTATCGATTTTATCGATTTTTTTGTAAAGTTTGACCTGCGGGGCTGGGAGTTCGCACAGGGGGGTAATCGAGCATGCAGATTACGAATACAATATTAGTTTTCAAGATCGTCCATTACTTTTATCGATTTTATCGATTTTTTGAAAATTTGAGCTAGGGGGCTGGAATTTGGCACAGGGGTGTAATCGAGCATGCTGATCACCCCCCTTGGGAGTGATCAGCATGCTCGATTACCCCCCCTGTGCCAACTCCCAGCCCCCTAGCTCAAACTTTGCAAAAAATCGATAAAATTGATAAAAGTAATCGATAATCCCGAAAACCAATATTGTATTCGGAATCCCCATGCTCGATTACCCCCCTGTGCCAACTCCCAGCCCCGTAGCTCAAACTTTGCAAAAAAATCGATAAAATCGATAAAAGTAATCGATAATCCTGAAAACCAATATTGTATTCGGAATCCCCATGCTCGATTACCCCCCTGTGCCAACTCCCAGCCCCGTAGGTGAACTCAGCAAAAAAATCGATAAAAATCGATAAAATCGATATCGATCGATGACGAAAAGTAGCCTATGACACGCGCCGGGGCCCGTAGTGTATGTGTGCCAAGTTTGGTCCGGATCGGTTCAGGAATGGAATTTTCTATTCGGAACATACGTACAGACAGACAGACATACAAACAGACATTCAGCTTTATATATAAGATTGAAAACACCAAGCATTACGCAGGCGGAACGTATGTTGGCCAGAGCCCGGCACAGATCGTCTGGAAGCAGGCTGGACTTCGTTTTTGGAGCGAAAAGCAAAGGAGATATCGTTTTCGACGGGTCGCGGCCGAGCAACAAGAATAAGCGTTATTTAGCCAAACACAAGCTTTTCAGGTCATCACACGATTGACATGCCTTAGTGCATGGCGAAAAGTGCGGTGATTTGAAAGTAAGACTAAAATAAACAAATTGCTTGTTTACAGCGCACACAGAATCGTATGACACCAAAATTGAAGTGTTTACATAGAAAATTATTTGCAAAACAATTATGCAAAAAGATTTGAAAAGATATGTGAAGTATTACCTTTTACAAAATTAGTCCGTCTCCAGACGATCTGAGATTATCTGGAGCATATATTTCTGCACTTCACATAAGTTTTGAATTTTTCTATCATGGATGGATTCCCCGGTCAAAAATCTATCCCTCCAAAATCGCGCTCCAATGCCAAACTCTTTGCATGCGTAGTTCAGCTCTAATCTGGATTTTCACTTTTATCTCACGTCTTTTCTTTTAAACTAGTAAATCTCTTTCGTCTAAATCTTTTCCTAATTAGATAGGTCGAAGGGAGCTTCGTAAAACTTCCAAAAATTAGGGGAAACTTCGTTTTTTAAACCCTAGAAACCGATTCGTGGGGCCGTGATACTGGCCCAGTTTGATGAAGCGTGTGGAAAGATGGGGCTACGGCTGATCCTAACGAGGACGATGTTCATGAGGAACGGAAGAGCGCCTTATGCTCCTTTCATGCTAAACGGGAGCAAATATCATCAAATGCTCACGTTACTCCTAACTAGGTCGTGAATTAATGTGATAAACGTTCTAGCTCCGGAACGGAGCAGGAGGAAACGTGCAGCATATAAGACGAGCATATAAGACGACTGAGGGCGTATTGAAGAAGACCAAACATCCGGGTCCGCGCCTACCTCTTCAACCCGTTTTGACGTATTCGTCAGAAACATGTACAGTGAGGAAGCAGGATGAACACACGGTCAGCGTCATCGAACGTGCTGCTGAGGGAGTGATGCTAGGAATGAACCGACTCACGCAAGTAAGGCAAGAAATACGAATATTTTTTTTTAAGTCAACGATCGAAGATCAGGGACGCTGGCGCCTACGCCAAGCAGAACAAGATAAGATGGGCCGGTCAACCAACGCGTTTTGACGACAACCGGTGGAAGAGCTATAACAGATTGGATACCACTATACTGGACGTCAAACGCGAACGAGGAAGATCGCCGACGCGATGGTCAGATAATTTTACAAAGTCCTTCAGAGCGTTTCACGTGTTTCTGATGCGATATGTAAACACTAATCAACGATCGCCCGAGACATTGACGAATGGAGTCATCACTAGTATCCGCTCTGGAAAACGATGATCAGCGGGGATACAGGTGATGCAGGTTGAAAGCTTGGTTGTCATCAAATATCATTGTTCTCAAATTTGACTGCTTCAAGGAATTAGCCTTGTGCAACGGCGTTTCTATGGACTGTACGTGCTTAAATTGCAGAATTTTTTCCAAATGAATAATTATCACAAGCATCAGATACCGACTTTTGTAATTTGAAGTAAACACTATTTAGATAAAGGCTTGCTTTACATAAAGGCTATCAGTGCTTTTTGATTTATAAGAAACAACATTTTCTAAAATTAGATAATTGACGGTGGCTAAACCGCTCAAAAAGTCATGGCAGTAACATCGCAAAAACTGCATAGACTGGAAGAAGATGTAGCTTCTAGATAGAAGATACAATCTAAGTCAAACGATGCCCCAAGCTGCTCGCCAACCAGCGTTTTCTGAGTTCTGGTGATCGATCAAAAAAATGGACAACATTTTTGAGACAACCTGATATGTGAATTGCCATCCTTTACTATTATTCTCAGCCTACCCTCTTATCTGCCACTCTCAGGTTATGGGAGGTAGACGAGCTGAAAGAGGAGAACTTCCTTGGGCAGTTTTCTTACATACTCGAACAGGTGAGTTTACCTTCGTTTCCGAAAGAAGAAGACAAGTGAGAGTTTTTCTGTACTTTATTATAGTGTGTATTACAGCTTCACCGAATTGAAGGATTTTATCAAATTTCCCGCAAGAGAGTATATCTAGGTCTGCTAAAGAAATTTGTACTCAGCTTGGTTTCAAGCTGAGTATGCCCAATTTAGTGGATTTCTTGATGTGGTGCGCTTGCCGCCAGTCGCATAGTGATCGTGCACGCACGGGATTTAGCTATTTGTCGATGAGCAAATTTTACCGCAAAATTTCAGCACCGCAAGCACACTTTATTAGCGGAAAATGCTAGACTGTAAATGTCAACTTGAACTATTTTGCAAATAACAGAGAAAGCAACACACTTTGGAGTAGAAAGGCACGCGTAATGCTTTAGTGCGGAAAAATTAACGATGTTTTGAAACTAGCTAAGTTACGACATGCAAACGATCATACCGTTTGCAGTAGCAAACCTTCGCAAGATTTATTTGGTCATCAAATGCACAAGAGTGCGCCTACTACAAAACAGTAAAAAGTCTAAGTAATACAATAATTAAAAAAAAGAAAGAAACCATCAAATCTAAACAGAAATTTGGAATCACATTGGTAAAAATCTCAAGCAACATTCACTTATGTACATATGAGAGCCAGATTGTACCTAACAAGGTATGAATTTGAGATTAAAGCATCTAAAATTGACTACCTTTGCTGACCTGAAATCACTGTTTAGTGAAGGCTGTCAGAAGCTAATGCATTTGTAATCATGAGGCAGGATAGTTTTTGATTGCATACAAATGGTAGGCATCACTAAATGGGAAGTGAATATGAAATTGAAAATGAGGCATAAGTATAGGAAAACTGATTTGAAAGGGTGAGACCAAAGCGAAGCTGTGCACACTTTGATTGATCACATTGAACTTCGTCCAGACTACTGCTTTTCATATAGCACTATCTTCACAAATCTTAACTGCTTTAAAACGCCACTTTATAATTGCATAATTCAGTTTTCACGTATTATTCCCTATTATCCTGGCTATTATTGAACATGAGAGAATGAGATTGAGGCGAATGGGCCAAATCGTGTGTACCATGAAAGCTCATCCAGGTCATAATATCGACAGCAGATGAAAAGTGAAGTGCAGTAAGATAATAGCTTTGAATATAGTTTTGCTCTTTAATCAAAAATTGTGCTAATGAATGAGCAGTGCATGTAAGGTGACCAATTAGAATGCAGCGGAAATCATAGAAGTCCTAGTCATTTTGCAGAAGGCTGCGGTGAATCTATTATGGAAGAAAAATGCAGATAAACCATTTGATTCCGAACGCATGCCTTGTTGTTCATTTCCAAATATTGTAACATTCGCATATTGCTGACCAGGTCCTCAATAATAATTTCATATCTTTTACATTTGATGTTTTCAACCGAAATGAAAAAACCGTATACCTTTTGCAACTTGATCTCAAAATTATTTCTGCTGAGATGATTGAAGCTATGTGCGAACCACAACAGCTAATTGATTACGCATTATTTGACCGCCTGGAAGTACAACACTATTTAATCTTATATATAAAGATGAATGTCCGTTTGTCTGTATGTCTGTCTGTCTGTCTGTCTGTGTGTACGTATGTTCCGAATAGAAAATTCCATTTCTGAACCGATCCGGACCAAACTTGGCACACATATACTTCGGGCCCCGGCGGGTGTCATAGGCTACTTTTCGTCATCGATCGGTATCAATTTTATCGATTTTTATCGATTTTTTGCTGAGTTCACCTACGGGGTTGGGAGTTAGCACAGGGGGGTAACCGAGCATGGGGATTCCGAATACAATATTAGTTTTCAGGATCATCGATTACTTTTATCGATTTTACGTTTTTTTGCAAAGTTTGAACTACGGGGCTGGGAGTTTGCATAGGGGGGTAATCGAGCATGCTGATTACGAATACAATATTAGTTTTGAAATCTTCCATTACTTTTATCGATTTTATCGATTTTTTGCAAAGTTTGAGTTACAGGGCTGGGAGTTGGCACATGAGGGGTAAGTGGGCATGCTGATTTCGAAAACAACACAGGGAACGGGAAATGAAGTATAGAAGTGGGCACAGGGAAAGGCTGTACAGGGATAAGGATGAGACCTTTATTAAAGTGTTTTCACAGGGTCGGGCGGAGCCGGGTAAGCAAGCTAATCTTATATATAAAGCTGAATGTCTGTTTGTATGTCTGTATGTCTGTCTGTACACATGTTCCGAATAGAAAATTCCATTTCTGAACCGATCCGGACCAAACTTGGCACACATACACATCGGGCCCCGTCGAGTGTCATAGGCTACTTTTCGTCATCAATCGATATCGATTTTATCGATTTTTTTGCAGAGTTCACCTACGGGGCTGGGAGTTGGCACAGGGGGGGGGGGAATCGAGCATGGGGATTCCGAATAGAATATTAGTATTCAGGATTGTTGATTATTTTTATCGATTTTATCGTTTTTTTGCAAAGTTTGAGCTACGGGGCTGGGAGTTGGCACAGGGGGGGGGGGGGAATCGAGCATGGGGATTCCGAATAGAATATTAGTTTTCAGGATTGTTGATTATTTTTATCGATTTTATCGTTTTTTGCAAAGTTTGAGCTACGGGGCTGGGAGTTTGCACAGGGGGGTAATTGAGCATGGGTATTCCGAATACAATATTAACTTTCAGGATTATCGATTACTTTTATCGATTTTATCGTTTTTGCAAAGTTTGAACTACGGGGCTGGGAGTTTGCACAGGGGGGTAATCGAGCATGAGGATTCCGAATACAATATTAGTTTTTGAAATTGTCCATTATTTTTGTCGATTTTATCGATTTTCCTGAATTTTCGCCTATGAAATCTTCTCCACTGTTACTGCAATAATCTTGAAGAGTGCGCAGAATAGCCAAGGATTTGCAGAATTGCAATACAGTTTATAGCAGTTGCAAAGATTATTTCTGAGAAAAGTTACGATGAATCAAAGTCAAAGTTCGAAAACGGGTAGAACTTTTGAAACAACCCAATAAAACAAATTGAGCTGAATTAGTTAATATCCTTCTCTCAAATTTTTGTTTCATGCTCTATGATTTCGTAAAAATATAAGGAGCAATATGACGATTACCGACCATTGTGAGATTACGGGAGGTTTATACATGGAAATGTAACATGGGTAAAACATTTTTCTGAGAAGTGTGCAGATAGCAAGCATCAGGAATTATCAACGATGAAGCAAGAAGAGTTGAAACATTGTTTGCCTAGAGATCTCCGAATTAACAAAGTTAGTACACACACAAATGACCACTTTTCTTGGTAAATGTGCTCACCAATAAGTCATAAAAATTAAATGGTACGATGGCACCAAGATTGGAGCCTTCTCGCATTTGTCTCTGACTTCAACGTTCGTGATTTGACTAAGGGGAAAACACGACGACAGAAAAGTGCCTGGCCGCGAAAACTTTGGATTATGCTGAGGACTACTGCATACTTGATAAGATTGAATTTATGTTTGAGAAGAAAAGAATCAAAGTGAAATTAAATTTAACCACTATTATGTTGTCGGAAATCGCATAAAAGCTATTTAAACTAAAAAAACTTTTTGTGAAAGGAGGAGGAAAAATTATAAGTATTCACGAACTTTCAGGACAAGGAAAAAATTGAAACATCTGTGGATGAACACCAAAGTTAGCAAGGAAGGTGTCTCAGCACAATTTTTTATCCGCCTTTGAAAAAAGCATAATTTGCTCAGTGTTCTTTCATAAAAGTACGTGGTGAAAGGTGTGGTAAGCAGGGTCAAGCTTGTGACGCGACTGTCACAACGGGGGGTCGTAAAGAGGGTACCTAAGGGGGGGGGGGGTCGTAAGAGAAGGTATTTAGGCTAATATACCCTAAGCTTAAGGGAATCAAAAAGCAGATAATTAGTTATGTTCTTTACAGTAAACCTATAAAAAAGTGGAAATCGGAATAAAAAAAGTAAAAAATCTGTAGAAATTCTCAAAAAAAAACATTTACAAGAGCTCAAAACACTTTTGAAGGATGTATGATTTGATAAAAACGCTAAATGTACCGACTGCCCTAGAAATCTTGCTTCTGAAGCCCTCCTGAAGTCTCATATACTTGACAAAAGTAAATATCTCTACCAGCTGTGACCATCATAAATTTCTAAATCTTTTTGTAATGTTTTTCACGGGCCCATATGATTTATCTGTACTTTGAAGATGCTCCGCTACATCAGTGCAAATTTGGTGTTATTTTGTCAACTGTGGATTTTCTTATAATTTTATGTATGGTAGCGCAAAATCAGGAAAGGGGGGTCGTATCTGGGTCGCATCTAAATTTCTTCGGAGCTATTGAAGCTTGTTGGCTGCAATTCTGCTATAATATGAGGCCAACCTCCTACTTTCCCCCATAAAATTGCAGGCTGTTTTATAACTTCTCTGGTAAGTTACAAAATTTTGAGCTCAAAGATCCCAGTTTTTGCTTTTTAGGATCGCATCTAAATTTGCGAGAGTCGCATCTAAATTTTTTCGAGCTTAGTGCTCCTCAAGAGCTGAAACTTTTTCTATGGATAGTCTGGTCACTATACTACAGAACCTGTGCTTTGCTGCCTCTTAGTCTTTTCCTGGCCTTAGTTACGAATTTTCAAACTACCGTGCTCATGCACGTTTTTGACGTCGTTCTGGACGGCGCTCAAGCGGTTCTTTTCGCGGGGAAAACTGTGGATAAGGTAGGAAGTAAGCTTCTCAGTCGAAAACTTCTTCTGTGGTTCAAGAATATCATTTTTTCCGTGCAAAAATTTGTGTCGCCTATGGGAATCGAATTTGCTGGTCTAAAGTATGCCTGAAAATTCAAAAAAAAGCTTGCAGATTCTCAAACATTATTGAAGGTATGTATGTGTGCTACAGATGCTAGACGCACCCATTGGCCTAGAAATTCTGCTTCCGAACCTCACTGAAGTTCTCACGCAGGTGTTTTTTGAGATTGACATTCGTTTATGCAGGTTTACCGCGAGGAATGTGGGCGGGGGGGGGGGGGTAAGGGGGATAAATGGGGGAGGGTGGGAGGAAGGGGGAGAGAGGGGGGGGGGGGGTCGTGCAATGGGTACCTTCAAGGGGGGGGGGGTCGTAAATGAGGGTCCCGGATCGCATCAACACGCTTGACCCTGGTGGTAAGTGATTTCTGATTTTCCACGAGTTTTTAAAACAAAAAATGATAGTTTCTTAGCTAAACATCTTGTACGCCACGATGGCCATTGGAATCGTCTTGTCCTCCGCTTTCAGAAAATATATAGCTTGCCTGGGGTGTATTAGAAAAAGTGCCTGGTGGGAAGGGCGGGTAAGACTCTTATAACGGGAGTTCTCACGTGGAGGCTTTTTTACTATTGTAAAAAAAAACGTCTGCTTGGGAACTCCCACTAAAAGCTTAATATTCTGAAGCTTGAAATATCTAGATTTCACGCTGTCTACTTGTCCGTAAGTATTCCTACATCCTTCACTATGAACATGTTGAACAAGTGCGAGAAGCTGTACGAACCTCATTTTCCAGCTTTTGTATGATCCCTGATGATCCCCGGAGCTTTTCCTTAAAGTCATTTATCTTTCTCCAAAGTTAACGAAAACCTTCCAAAGCTGTACTGAACTTCTAACACAACAGTGCTAAGCATGTTGCTGATGAGAACAAATGAGTTTTTGAAAAATCGAATTCTTCGGTAAACTCCAAATTTCGACCTGCGAATCATCGAAAATTTCATGATTTCAAAAGATCATTTGTTCTTATCAGCAACATGCTTAGCACTGTTGGGTTAGATAATCTGCACAACTTTGGAAGTTTTTCGTTAACTTTGGAGAAAGAAAAATGACTATGAAGAAAAGCGCCGGGGATCATCAGGGATCTT
Organism: Cylicocyclus nassatus; assembly: GCA_958299035.1. Lineage (NCBI taxonomy): Eukaryota > Metazoa > Nematoda > Chromadorea > Rhabditida > Strongylidae > Cylicocyclus > Cylicocyclus nassatus. The sequence continues at coordinate 75,452,206 of CATQJL010000223.1, forward strand.
ACAAAAGCTGGAAAATGCGGTTTGTACAGCTTCTCGCTCCTGTTCAACATGTCCATAGTGAAGGATAGTAGGAATACTTACGGATAGGTACACAACGTAAAATCCAGGTATCTGGAGTTTCGAAATATGAAGCTTTCTTTTAAGCTGCGATCCCCTCCCCGCGGCAATGTTAGTGCATGCGGCCTTAAGAGTCTCACCCCTCTTCAGGCACTTCTTTCACCCCAAGCAAGCTACATATTTTCTGAAAGCAGAGGACGAGGCGGTTCCAATGGTGATTATTCATTGGTACAAGATGTTCATCAACAAAAATTATGAACTTTTTATGTCAGTATCTTAAAAATTCCCAGGGATCACCGCCTCGTCCTCCACTTCCAGAAATCGCTAGAGCACACCCTTCACCAGGCACTTCTTTGAACGGATCTCAGACATGCTATAAATCATTTGAAAACAAAGGACGAGGCGGTTTCGATGGTCGCTATTTTCTTGTACCAGCTATTCATCCACAAAATTTATGAATCTTTTTCATGTTAAAGGGTTTGTAAGTGTTCGGAACTCACTAGGCACATCTTTCACTGAGCACTACTATACAGGGTGTCCCAAAATAATGTGCACACTGTTTGATTTTGAATAACTCTTTTATTATGAGGTCTTTCGAGAAGCGGTAAGCGCCATTTTGTAGAGCTGGCTTCAACTTAGATTTGCACTATTGAACGAGTCACTCATCCCTCTTCATTACTGTAGGATTACGGTAGAAACTTCAAAGAGGGTTTTGGGCCATGAAAGGTCATATTTTGCCTCAGAAACGAATCAATGCAGCCTAAAAACTTTTACACTAGGCTAATTAGAGTTGCTGATTTTAACTGTAAAGTTTCCATCGTATTATGATGCTTCACTGAAGAGTTATGCGAGGTAAGCAGTAGCAGCCATTTTCTCAATGTTCTTAAAAAGTGCGGTTACACCGTTTAGAAGACTTCGCAATCTTGAGATTAGTTGAGTATGGAACTCAGGGTCCCTAAAAACCCTATTACACAAGTTTTCACATCTTTTCGAAAATTTTTGAAACGGCAGCTTTTTCCACAGTGACACCATATGTTCCAAGTTTCTACCGTAATCCTACAGTAATGAAGAGCGGTCGGTGATTCGCTCTATACTGTAAATCTAAGTTGGAGCCAGCTCTACAAAATGGAACTTACCGCTTCCCGAAAGACCTCATAACAAGAGAGTTATTCAAAATCAAACAGTGTGCACATTAATTTGGGACACCCTGTACAAACTCTAGGCAAACTGTTTATTCCCTTAAAACAGAGGGGAACATTGTCCCACGGAACTTTTATCGATATCGTTGCTGTGCAGCTACAGAAGCTACTATTTTTTCCTCCTCGAAATTCGTGAATGCCTATAAATCTTCTTCCTCTTTTCCGATAAACAAAAAAATTCCCGTACAAATATCTCCTTTGCTTAATCTTACCTCACTATTGATTTTTTCCTCGACTTTTGGTGAAGGGGGTCATCTTGGTCCCGGTTCAGGGGTGAAGAGGGGGTGAGCAAATTCTTACGCTATCGCACCTAGGCTAGAGCCAGAGGCGAGGAATTTGGCAAATTACTTGATGGGGAAAACATGGTAGTCTTGTTACTTGATGGTAGTCAGAGACAAAAATTTTTTTGCATACTTAGTCTCTCTTCGAATTCTTCAACAAGGATCAGCTTTGCTCTTCATTCCTTATGAACATGCTTCATATCTTAACAATCACGCACCATGAGTTTGAGCGGCCTGAAAATTTGGCCAAACTGCCAGGGTATGCTGCGCACGCTAGACCTCCTGTCAAGAGTGTCAAGAAAACGCATGTGTGCTTTTTTTGTTTGCTAGGCGTAGCAGTCTGACCATACCGTAAGGTACAAGTTTACTAAAAAAATAAGTTGTAAGTGAAAAAATTGATGATTTCTCTTATACCAACTTAGCAATCTCCACCAATCTATAAGCTCCTGCAAGACGAAGGCGGTTGGTTCGAGGCGCGACGTGGCTGTGACGCGGCTGTGACGCTGCTGTGACGCAGCCATGTCGCAGCCGCGTTGCACATCGAACCGACCACCTTCGTCTTGCAGGAGCTTATACCTTTCCTTTGCATGCCATTTTGGATATCCACTGCGGGAAATGAAAAAGTTTAGATTGTTAAAAACAATCTTCATGTAGCGTTGCGTGTTTGTTTGAGACAGGTTTTCAAATACTTTCTAAATGCTACTTCTCAAATGCAAAGCAATATGCAATAAAAAGATTATCTTATATATAAAGCTGAATGTCTGTTTGTCTATATGTATGTCTGTCTGTCTGTATGTCTGTACGTATGTTCCGAATAGAAAATTCCATTTCTGAACCAATCCGGACCAAACTTGGCACACATATACTTCGGGCCCCGGCGGGTGTCATAAGCTACTTTTCGTCATCGATCGATATCGATTTTATCGATTTTTATCGATTTTTTTGCAGAGTTCACCTACGGGGCTGGGAGTTGGCACAGGGGGGTAAGTGGGCATGGGGATTCCGAATACAATATTAGTTTTTGAAATCTTCCATTACTTTTATCGATTTCATCGATTTTTTGTGAAGTTTAACCTGCGGGGCTGGGAGTTTGCATAGGGGGGGGGGGTAATCGAGCATGCTGATTACGAATACAATATTAGTTTCTGAAATCTTCCATTACTTTTATCGATTTTATCGATTTTTTGCAAAGTTTGAGCTACAGGGCTGGGAGTTGGCACATGAGGGGTAAGTGGGCATGCTGATTTCGAAAACAACACAGGGAACGGGAAATGAAGTGTAGAAGTGGGCACAGGGAAAGGCTGTACAGGGATAAAGATGAGACCTTTATTAAAGTGTTTTCACAGGGTCGGGCGGAGCCGGGTAAGCAAGCTAATCTTATATATAAAGCTGAATGTGTTTGTATGTCTGTATGTCTGTCTGTACATATGTTCCGAATAGAAAATTCCATTTCTGAACCGATCCGGACCAAACTTGGCACACATACACATCGGGCCCCGTCGAGTGTCATAGGCTACTTTTCGTCATCAATCGATATCGATTTTATCGATTTTTATCGATTTTTTTGCAGAGTTCACCTACGGGGCTGGGAGTTGGCACAGGGGGGGAATCGAGCATGGGGATTCCGAATAGAATATTAGTTTTCAGGATTGTTGATTATTTTTATCGATTTTATCGTTTTTTTGCAAAGTTTGAGCTACGGGGCTGGGAGTTTGCACAAAAAGGTAATCGAGCATGGGGATTCCGAATACAATATTAGTTTTCAGGATTATTGATTACTTTTATCAATTTTATCGATTTTTTTGCAAAGTTTGAGCTACGGGGCTGGGAGTTGGCACAAGGGGGTAATCGAGCATGCTGTTTACTAAAACAGTGGGAATAGTGATTTGGCATGTAGGCCTGGGCACAGTGAAAGGTCCGTACAGGAGTAGGGATAGTGTTCTTTGACATAGTGTTGACAGGGCCGGGCGGAGCCGGGTAAGCAAGCTAGTCTAAATATATAGTGAAGTAATCTACACCTTGTTCTTATCTGACAAATCTCGAAAATCCTATCGATTTTTTTAAAATAGTCGCGTGCCATTTCCAAGACTTTATCGTTTTGAAAATGTATTATATTCTTAGCGCTTTTCCGTACTGTGACAAGTTGAACTGCGTCAGTACACGAACTATTGTGAAAACAAAGACGACTCTTGAAAAAGTAGAATTATTGTACAACAGTGAATAGCAGCGATTACTAAAGACAACACTAACTCACGGAACTGCAAACATTTGATGCAAATAATATTTTGCTCGCAAATCAGCATCGCACACCGACAAACGGTCCTAGATTAAGTATACAAATACACATGTACGAATCACATTTGTGGGAAGATTGATAACAATCAGACTAAAAGTCTTTATTCTCAAACAGACATAAAACCGCAGCTTTTGAACTATGTCGTTCCACAAGTTCTTAACGTCTTCATTTTTGTCATCGTTTTCTGGTGAAGCAGTTGGTTTGCGGCAAAGCATCTGAGATTATTCGAAAAAGTCAAATTTGCTCTACAAAACCTGCCTTTTATTTTCGAAGCAATCTTAATGATCTTTGGTTTATAACTCATCAAAGTAAAGTTTTTTAGGTTGCAGAAAATAGCGATTTCGACATCTGTGATTTTCGCATTTTGTCTATCTCACAAGTATCTCTACGCATGTATAGTCGGAGTAGCTAGCAAGCAAGTTTGATGTGCTGACACAGTGGTGTCCAATCAATATGCTAAGAGCTGTTTGCACGAGGTCTCAATAGTTGCAGTCTTGACTGCTGCTCCTTGAGTTTTACGCGTTGTATTGCAACAGAATTTCCCGTCCTGTTCACTTAGACAAAGCTGTTCATCGTCTTTGAACGATGAACAGCTTTGCCTAAGTGGCGCGAAAGTTTGAAAGCAAGCACTGGCCAGCGATTTCAATGCTTTTCTAATGAATTCTGGCTTAGCGCTTAACTCCCCCATTCGCGTCAAACGCAAAACATCTACAATACAGTAATGGGGGCATGGGTACCATCTCCATGATCACATCTTTAAATTCTGACAACTGTAATCTAGAGCAGTCACATACAAACTCAGTCAACATATAATTGTTAATCAATTCGAAAGTTTAGACCTAATCTTCATGGTAGACTTTGATTGCGGTTGTATGAGTAACTCGTGTTCTTTTTGTTCTATTTGTAAGGGACGCTAGAGCGGTATTGAATAAATAAACAAATAAATACGGTGAAAGTGCACTCCCTTCTCTATAGTGTCTCCTTCAACAAAAAGTCTACTTCTATTTGCATCATAGTCCGGTAAGCAGTCTTTTCTCATCACTCATGACAATTTCACATGAAAAACTCCCTCTAATGATTTTTGTATACGGGGCCAAAGATGCAGATGTCCAAAAAGCCATTCTTTCTTACAAAAAACTTCGCTTTGAGCAGTTACAACGCGAAGGTCATCAGGTTTACTTCAAAAATAAAACGCAGATTTCGTAAAGCAAAATCGGCTCTTTCAAATAATAGGGCAACTCTGTCGAAAACCGACCGCTTCACCATTTAAGGACGATGAAAATAAAAGCGCTACGAACTTATGGAACGACCTAATAAATAGAAGAGGGACTTTGTCATTTCGTAGATGCATGCGGGGGAACGCTGGTTTCGAGAAGACATGTCATTACCGCAGCTCATTGTTTTTGGAAGTCGAAAGAGAAGGGAATGGGGTATTGCAGGTAAAGAATGTTTAATAAGGATGACATTCTTCATTTTCGCTTCAGTACCTCAAACATGTACCGTCTGAAAGATGCGATACATGACACAGAGGTTTTTATTGGTGGAACTTGCTCTTCAGCAGGCAGATTTGGCTGCACTAAGTCAGATATCGGCCGAAAGTACAAAGTTGCGCGGTAGGTCTCATTCGAAATCGCTGCGGTTAAGTGCCTTTGCAGTTATAATGCCACCTCAATTAAATGCATATTAAGCGCATTTTACTGGAGTTACTTCATGTTTGGCTGCGGAGGAACTCATGATATAGCTATTCTTGAGTTGACAGAAGATGTTCCGAAGACGATTAATCATATCTGCCTTCCTTTTATGCACCATGTGGAAGAGCTTGAAGATCCCTACCTAAAGCTATGGTCATTCGGATGGGGAGTAGACCGTAAGATTCTTTCTCCTATAATAAGTCATAATCAATACCGTTATTACAGCTCTGAACCATGCCGGGAAGTGCTCGCCGTACCTGCAGATAGCGGATTTAGGTGCGATATTGAATTCCTTAGTAAACCGGACAGAAATACATTGAAGGTGTGAAATTGCCGAAAGAAACGTGCGACAGAATGAAACGTTTTAAAGCAGAGGATACGTTTTGCACCATTTCCAGTAAACAACCTGTTTGCCAAGTAAGCATTTCCCACCACGCCCAAAGTTTCATGCCTCTAATCTATGGAGCTGAATCTATACTCGATCATTATTACAGTTATTGGACGGGATATAGGCCCTTCTGCACCGGTCCGTCCTAGCGGTAATCAATCTCCTCTAGAGCGGCGCCGATTATCTCGGTTTTTTTTATAATCTAACAGGGTTTTTAATCTTGCAAGAGAAGAATACTTGGTGACCCCGGCCATTCATAATAGTTTGTAAACCAAAAAATGCTCCTTTTAATGCTGGTTCGAAAACTGTTTTCCATATCTGCGAAACGAGAACCTGAATGGAGTTATAATTGTTTTTTCAAATACGAATTGCCCTAATGCGGAGGGTGAAAATCATTGATAAATTCTTTTTCTCTTCAAATGCTGAATATGATTTAGGTATAAATACAACGTTACGTTTCTCAAGACTCTCCTCAATAGCTTCAAAATGTAAAATAGATCAAATTGGATGATTTGAACTACCTAAAAGTACGCAAACTTTCTACGAAAAAAATTCATAACTGCCTTCAAATGATAGTTCTGCAGATTTTGAGCATGGATTTAGAATCAGCATTTCGAGGTTACTTATGGTATACATCGCATTCCACATGGCCAAGGTCACCAAATATTCTTTCCTTGGTAGACTATCTTAAAGCAAATGCACATTTTCGACCAGTAATAGAGAGGGTTTTACTTGTGACAAGACTTTGTGGAGGTGGAGTTTTTTGCTCTCAGTTTCGTAATTTCCTCCCCCACTTTAAGTTTTTCAAACAATCGTAAAATCTGTATGTTTAACCTAAAAACCTACTCAAGTTACCCAAATACATCATTCTTTGTGCTTGATCTAAATCTCAAGCTCTTTTTTATTCTTTCTCTGGGAGTGTTTTTACGTAATTGTCCACTTTGGAAAGCCTGCGTCTCTAACTACAGCCTCGCTCTCTTGAGGCAGCGCTGACCACTACAGGAAACGGTCAGAAGTCGAAGTGGCCAACTCAGGCAAGCTGCCCACCATTCGATGCAGCATTCAACGCTGACATCGAATCTGTATTTCGTAACTGCTTACCGCCTTTGTGGACGAAGTTATGAACAGTTTTATTGAGAAATGATCTTACATATTGCAAAATTGAGCACAGTTGTACTTTCAACTATCTTTAGGCTTTGAAAATGTAAAGTAAGCTAGCTGCATGTTTTGGCCTTGCATCTAGTCAAACGTGGCTCCGCATTGTCAACCTTGCGCTTTGCATGCACGATTTTTGAAAAAACAGTCTTTGAAGGCTCGTGATTTCGTTCACATAGGCGCAACCAGATGTGGAATTTAGATATGAAGTCAAATCAGTGTTTTATGCAGCATTGCATGGTATAAAGTTTGTTTGGATTGGCCACTTCCATTTCTAACCATTCCCTTGCTAGAGGGGAGCAGTAATCGGGCCGCTAAGACCAGCGGTGCAGAAGTTACGTTCCCAACAGGACCTTTTTTGAGGGTTCCTTTATACTACGCAGCAGGACGCGACGTGCTGCAGCGCACGCCGCAGAACGCAGCAGCCTGCCGCAGCACGCGGCAGCACGCAACAGCACGCCGCGTCCTGCGGCGTGCGCGGTTGCAGTCGCAGTGAAAACATAAGTTCGCTCGCTGTGAAGGAACCTCTCGGACAACACGAACGTGCAGCAAATAAGATGTACATCCATAACCGGCGAAGCTGTGCTGCCGTGAGCGTATATTTTCACTGCGACTTCAGCGGCGCACCCCGCAGGACGCGGCGTGCCTCCACGTGCTGCCGCGTGCTGCGGCGTAGTATGAATGAACCCTAAGGAACAACGCTTGCATCAGAAACTGCTTACTTAGTTCAATTTCTTTGACTGATTCTAAACTTTTTTTGATAAAAGCCATATTTTTAAAGACAAACTAATCTGATTGCGCGCAACCGCGTGCATGAGTGAAGCAAATTTCATAGCTAATAACCTTCGGTGATCTTGATCTTGTATATGCAAAGAGTAGTTTCATTTTCTATACAAATTCAGAAGAAAAGCGCCGCTTAATATTGCCGCATATTTGTGAAAGCGAGCTAGAGTGTTGGCGTTGGTAAATGTTAGCATGAACCGGATTTGGTAAAGCAGACGCGTAACGTTGACCAACTAAACTGTAGCCTTTGTAAAATGGTTTGCTGCAAATGGCAATCTTGAGAGCTGCATTTCATAAGTGTATCAGATGGGTTCAGCTATCTAAGTACGTCCTTCGGATTGTCGTTATGACTGCACAGATTGAATGTTTTCCGGTGGTACTGTGACTTCGACCATGGAAAATAGATAGCGATTTTGAAATGGTTGACATTTGATTTTTGCAAAGAATGGATAAAAACCATTGCATCGCTGCTTCTTAAGCGTCATTCGTGCCATCCGCTCACTCACACTACCTACTTGTTTACTTGGTTACATTATACAGTGCTGGCCAAAACTATAATTCCACCCTGAAAACTGCCGTAACTCATCTGCTTTTCAATGAATTGATCTGAAATTTGGTACAGTTGTGTGTTTAAAGGGCTACCATCAGTAACCAGAACGGATCCCGTTTTTGCTTGATTAATCAGGAAAAAATCAAAATTCCGAAAAAAGCAGGTTGGAAGATTGGCCAAAACTATAATTCCACCTAAGGTTTGTGTCCACTAAAATAATTCTCGGCTTCCAAAGTATTTTGTGCATATACATAATCAAAAGTCAAAACAGTCGCTTTAGTTCAGCTGTGTCATATTTTCATAAGGAACGCTATCTATCTTTATCTGCTTTTTTTGCCTGAAAATACTTTCATGCGTATTTCGTTCCCGTAATGTGTCTTTATGGGTAAATTCGCAGTTTTTTCGGCTGGTTTGGAAGCGATGGGGCTGTATCTATTTTATAGATGCTTAGCGAAGTGAGAACTGGAAAAAAATCGGAGTTTTCGTATTTAAAGCGCACCCGACACAGACCTTACAGCAAGCCTGCGCTCAAATTTTTGCCTCCAAAATTGGTTTATGTTATTTTTGTAAGCTCAAAATGATGTAAGGCAAACAAAAGAAGTTTGTACACTATGCGACTGTTGACCAAATCACACGACTTGCGATTGTTGACCAAATCACATTTTCCTTCGTCTTTAAAGCATAAATCTTCGCGGTTCAATGATATTCAGGCAATCCCAAAATATTAGGTTGATTCAAATCAATGCACGTTTTTCGAAATTCATATTCAAAGCGTCGTAATTCGTTTCCCACGTCATCTTTCAAAGAGCAATAAGAACTGTTGCAGAGAGCAAATCCTTGACTTTACAACATATATTTTTGTTCATAGATAAATGTGACGAGAAAGTTTGTACAATCCGAAAAATGCCAAGAATTTTTTTTAGAAACCTCTGTTTTGAGAAAGCATAACTTACTCTCAAAGGTAGGAGGAAAGCGCAAACTTTGCTCATTGCGCAGCCAATGGTCAAGAGAGAAGTGGCAAAAAACCTGGATTTTACAGTATTTTTCTACGACGAGATACTGCTATAAGTTCAAAAGTGATCATTTTTTCTAGCTTTTTCAGAAGAACGAAAAATTGTCTTTTTTAAGAATTTTTAAATTTTTTGCCACTGAAAAGCTGTAAAATTTCACCGTTTTCTATCACTCAATGTGCTATGTCTATTCTTTGTGCACAAAGCAAAATCGCTATCATTGGTTCTTGTTTCAAAGCTCTTTACGAATTTGAAAGGCCACAGTGACCGGCCAAGTTTGTGGTTGAATCTCTCATCTCAGAACTTTTGCAAAATTCTGCTTTATAGAGATTTCTATAGAAGAAATCTTCGCCATCGTTAGGCATATTTTTTGAAATCAACATCTTTTGTCCTCATGAAATTAGAGCAAGAAGAATGAAAGGAAAAAATTTCGAGTTTCTGTCTCTCATATTCCGAAGCGTGGAATTCGGTATCATACAGAGTGTCACGAAAAAGAAGGGTTACACAAGAAACTAGAAGAAACGCTCTTTCAGATAGCATTGAAATTTTTGGAAAAGTTTCAGTATCCTTGAAAAACCAGCGCTTGGAAAAAGAGGTAACAAAAACGTGCATTATTCATGAATCAACCTAATACTTACCAAGTGGTACCTTTCCTGATTTTTTGCCACTATTTAGCTTCTAGATAGTGAAAACACCTTGCATTGTATGATGCCTTGTGACTCACGTGAGCATTACGATCGAGCCAAGAACCAGTTCAAGGCTTTTTGCAAATCAGTTTTTGCAGGATGAATTCCTCAATTAGCCTGCATGCTAAGACCCGCGGAAATCTGCAACTACTGCATTCGGACTCTCACACGCACAAACAGTGTTATTACTCTACTTCACGCTCATAAGAACATTGCAGAAGGAGTTTGAGGGCATAAAATTGAGCGCAGGCCTGCGGTTAGCTTTATGTCGGTTGCGCTTTGGATGTGAAAACTCCGATTTTCTTCTAGTTTTTACTTCGCTAAGCATTTATAGGATAAATGCAGCCCTATCGCTTCCAAACCAGTCGAAAAACCGCGAAATTACTCATAAAAACACATTTTTGGGAACAATTACGCATGAGAGTATTTTTAAGCGAAAAAAGCAGAAAAACGTTTCTTATAAACTTATGACACAGCTTGACTGAAGCGACTGTTTTGACTTTTAATTATGTGTATGCACAAAATACTTTGGAAGGTGTGAATTACTTTAGTGGACAGAAACCATAGGTGGAATTATAGTCTTGGCCACCCTTCAAACCTGCTTTTTTTCGAAATTTTTGATTTTTTAAGATGCCTTTTATTTTAAAAAAAAGCATTTGTGCAACCTTTATGGTGCACTCGAACGGAGCTTTTTCCTTAACTTTTTCGGCTTCTTCGATACCAGTTCGATACATCTTACATGATTTCTCCAACACCGAATGCACCTCTGACTGAACAAATGCGATTTCTAGAGTAATGATTTGGATAAAAAAGAACTTTGCCTAAGCAAAAGCCTCGAGTGGACTCGGCCACGGCAGGCAAACACCAAGTATTTTGGTACATACCCTTTGATTCAACCAGACTAACGGCTGGAAGGCGACCGCTCGCGGTTGCGATGCAGTCTGCATCTCTCTCGCAAAAGTGTTTTTTAATCATTCTTAGCCTTACTCCTTTCAGCCGCCAATCCAATTCAATCAAAGAGTAGCTTTTGTGCGTTAGCGTTAATCAAGATGCTATGATATTCATTGATGCTGACATTTCGGCGTCCTCGGCTTTTACGCAGCCTGTAAGATTAGAAGCCACTTATAACGTGTCTTTTCACATGCAGCATCTAACCTCAAAGATCCACCCAAGAGCTCAAAAAATCAAAGCGAATAAAGGGACTGATACTACACTCAAGATTCAGACAAGATCGAATCTCAGAGTTGATGAAACAAGTACCGAATTTTTGTCACACTTAAGGTTTAGACGTGTTGTCATGAAGGTTTCGTGCGTGAGGCTTACCAGACTTTGTCACAACGAGCGCCTACCCTGGAAAGTATACGAAACAATTTTACTGGACATTCAGCCTCATCTCTACATTTGAAAGCAAACCATCTAACGAATTTTTGAGAGAAACTACCCTGGCTTCAATCATGGCTTTATCATCTTTTAAAAGAAATTTTTTGCTGCAACAAACCAACTCTCACTATCATATGGTGCGGCAATAAAAAATTTAAAGACGTACTCTGCCAGAATGTAAGAGGAAGAAATTTGTTTTCAAACAAATGCTGTTTTCTGCCTACATCCACCGCGATCTTCTATAGCTCATCCTGGTCCCTCTCAGCTAACTATGCGTTCACATCATAAGTTTCATTATCTGCATTTCTAACTTAGGGTGACAGCGGTGGAGGCCTCACTACGAGAATTCGTGGAAGAAGTTACTTGATGGGAGTAGTTTCTTATGGACCAGACTGCAATAGCATTTCTGCTGGAAAGATAGACCGTCAATCCTTGTTACAGGCAAGATAAACTTTCTTCGCATACGGCATGGTTCATGATGAAACGCGTTGTCGTTTTAAAGAGCTGAACGATAACTCGATGAAATCCGAGGTAACTTTTTGTTGAAATCATTTTCTTCCTACATGTTTTTAGGTTCACACTAATATCATGTACCACAAGAAGATTATTGAAGCATGGATTCGGACTTCATCTCGTGAAAATAATGCAGTTCTCCTGCACAAAGATGCTTGGCTAAATCTTCTGACTTCACCGTACTATTACTATCGTCCGTCCCAGCCAATAACAGGCCGAAGACGGAATGGAGCTAACTACTTTAAACAAATCTATTGAATCTATTTGATAAATTTATCTGTTTTTCTCCGGCGGCGTAGAAATAAACTATCCTGCAGATTACAGCTGAAACTTTTGAGAAAATCAAAGCAAGAGCTTCTTGAAAACACAAAGCTAATTGATTGTACTCTTGTGCGATGCATAAGTGTACAAAATTGAACTATAAGGAACCCTCTGCATTCTTGAGAGGTCGAACTTATAACTCGCTTGAAAGTGTATTGAACCAGTCAAGTCGACCAGTTGATTTGGTTTTTAATCACATGAGGTGCAAAAAATTTTCAGTTTAGTCCTAGAACGGCATGCATTAACACATCCCCGCTGGGGAGGGGATCGCAGCTTGAAAGAAAGCTTCATATTCTGAAGCTCCAGATATCTGGATTTCACGCCGTCTACTCATCAGTAAGTATTCCCATCATCCTCCATTATCAACATATTAGACAGAAGCGAGAAGCTATACGCATTTTCAGCTTTTTGTAGATCTCCTAATGATCCCCGGAGGAAACGACCGTCTACTCTCTGAAGTGGTTTTCTTTTAACAAAGTTAATGAAAACATTCCAGAGTTGTGATGCTTATCTAATTCAGCAGCTAAGCATGTTGCTGATAAGAACAAATGAAGTAATGGAATTGGAATCATGAAATTTTCGATGAACCACAGCTCGAAAGTTGGGGTTTATCGGAAATATGGATATTTCAAAAGCTCATTTTTTCTTATCAGCAAAGTGGTTAACACTGTTTGTTTAGATAATCAGCGCAACTTTGGGATGTTTTCATTAAAGGCAGCGTCCAGGCAAGTCTGGACACATGGGGATCTCACGTGAATAATAATTTTGGGGTCATAACTAAGCCGCTACTCAACCGGAGCTCAAGTAGTGTTCTAACGGCTGGGTATTCCCCTCGAAACTGGACCCCGCGATCATATTTCGCATGGATTCATGGCGCAAAGCCTGTATCCTGGCGCGAAACTGCCATGAATCCATGCGAATACGATCGCGGAGTCTAGTTTCGAGGGGAATATCTCAGCCGTTAGAGCACTAAACTGCCATGAATCCATGCGAATACGATCGCGGAGTCTATTTTCGAGGGGAATATCTCAGCCGTTAGAGCACTACCTGCGCTGCCACTTGGGCAGCGCCTTAATTAGGGCCGCAAAGGTACTTTCCACGTAAAATCTCCATAGGTCCGGAACTTCCTGGACGCTGCCCTGAACTTTGAAGAAAGAGAAATGACTTTGAAGAATGAACGGTCATCCCGGGGATTATCAGGGGATCATACAAAAAGCTGGAAAGCGGCTCGTACAGCTTCCAAACCCTTTTACCCTTATCGAAGAAATTGCATGTAAAAACTTTTTAAAAAAATCTAGCGAAATATCAGTGTCCAGTCACAATATTGGTACGGTGGCATGCTAATTCAGCGCTACTACGTAAATCTGAAGAAAGACGGCAAAATAGTTGTTGAAAGCATAATTATTAGGTTGGAAACTAAGTTTTGCAACTGGTCTCATAACTTCCCTCTCTCTCAACATGGCGTATTCAAATTTTGCCATTGCGTTGGCTAATACGTAAGCTACAAGTACAGCTGCTGTCCTGCCAAATTCTGACGTCATAGTGAGGGTTACGGTAGGTGCATGGTACGAAGGGGAAAAATTCAAAGGTTGACGGATTTGGCTGAAACTTGGCATAGGGGTGTTATTCGACACGCTGATCACGAAAACGATAGTGAAATTGCGTGATAAGGGCATTTTTGTAGGATTACTGTAGGTGCACGATATGGGGTCTCACCCTAAACAAGGAAAAAGGCGTTGATTCAACAAATGAATGTGATATTCGAGTTTGGCAGGTCAAATAACCTTACTGTGTAAAGTCTCGGCGGAATTTGAGCTTCGGACTCTTTAGTCATTGACGGTTGTCCCCAACAGCTCTTGCGTACATCGACTCGTTCGACTTTATGAGGACGCCAGATCTCGATATGCCCCTAAATTTTGTTTCTTTCTCAATAGACCAAAGGAGTCAACCTCCAGCAATAATTTGTGGACGAATCCGGATTACTGCGCATGGTCTAGGCTGCCAAAGGCTTCATTTTAGCTTGAAACCCCAAAAATTGTCAAATTTCACTAGTTTTCAAAAAACGCCTGTAACTTTTCTATTTCGTGTTCAAAATTTAGACAATTTGTGCTCGCTTGTAGCTCACATAGCCTTCTATATAATGCCAAAGTTTGAGTGCGCCATATCCAGAAAGAGCGAAGTTATGGAACCAGTTGCAAAACTTAGTTTCCAGCCTAATACATGGACATATATTATATTTATATTGAAAGCGAAAAATGTGACCAATCAAATCTCGATAAGCTCTTAATTGTATTTGACTGCTAATTGGAGTGGTTTTTTAATGTAGTTAATGAAGGAGTAGTGCATGCATTGAACGCAAAAAAAGATTGCTAGCTTACCTTTAAAACAAATTCAAGTATGTTCATAAATAACCATTTCAATTCTGTAGCCAATGTTTGGAAACACGAAAGCCGCAAAAGTTGTTTCAAAAAGAGATTTGAACTCTAACTATGAAAATGATAATCACAAATCTTGAGTTTTTATATCGTGCTTACAGTATACAACTATAGGTTGAACACAATGTGCCGTATATTGCATGGGCTTATCTGTCTTGTTAGCGAACACCATGTTATAGCTAACATCAGTTTCACCTCGATTACAACCATACCTTCGATACATAAAGCCATGTGCTCTAGTAACCTTTACTTTGAGCGTCAAGATGAAAAAATGAACAACTTTTTACCTAGAGAAAAGAGCAGAAGTCATTCGAGGCAAGGCCTCTTTTATTATAACATGACTAGGAGTGAATGTGAATGAGGCAAGCATAGTGAGTGGTATTTGAAAAAAACACAAAAACAAAAAGATTGCGTTTATGTAGAATTTTCTGCTAAAAAGGTTTTTATATTTAGTTTTTTTTGAAATTCCTCTGGAAATTAGTACGACATTCTCAGTTAACTTTTTTATAGACTGCGATTGAGTGTAGAAGTTTACGAAAGCTGTTGGAGTTCAATAACAACGAGAAACTGTGTCTTGCAAAAAAACGAGAAACTAAATTTTGCGCAGAGAGTCGCCACTGAAATGCTGGTTTATCTCCTTAGTATATTTTTTATGATTAAATGATTTCAGACATCCTCGACGTTGTCAGTGCTCCTGGTCGTGCCATAAGGATCACAACGATAAACAGGATGTCCCAAAAGTATATCACTTCAATCATCGTTATCTCTTTTTCTAAGAAGCCTTTTGCTTATTTCCAGGCGCCATTTTGTAAAGAGGCTTCAACTTAGATTTACAGTATGAAGCGAATCAATGATTGCTCTATGTTATGTAGTATTACGGTAGAAACATCAAGCAGGGTTTTGAGCCATAAGGGGCCTTATTTTACCTCAGGAAACAAACAAACAACCTGAAAAGTTAAACTAAGCTAATTCGAGCCCATAAAACCAAATATGAAGTTTGCACTTTGCCGCAATGCTTCCTTCATAAGTTACGCCAGGTAAACTGCATAGCTGTTTTTACAAAACTTCATGAAATCGTGATTACACCTCTACAAAAACTTGGCAAACTCGTAAAAAGTTGAGTAATATTAGGTCGTTCCGAAAGTAATGTCGCTTTTTTCAAACGTACGCCACATTTCGTGGAACAAAGATGTGTAAGAGATTCTGGTAGCATTTGATGCAGCATTTCATTCTCTTTCTAAAAGTTATATAACCACTGCACAAAATTCAGTAGCCTCTCGAAAATGTATCGAAACCTGCGACCAGTGCTTTTTGAGAAAACCAAGTTTCACAATTTTTCTAAATTTTTATAACAACCCCCGGAAGGAGTCCAAGTTATGTATGGATAGAGCAAACCCTACGGGAAACAGCACAACTTTTTTCTATTTTTCAGAGCTCGTCATGATTTCTGTATAGATCTTTTGATGGAACCACCGAATTTTAGCAGGCTCGTCTCAGACGCAAAAGCATCAAACACCAAGAAATCGTTGAATTTTGGAACTTACAAAAATGGGTAATGGTTTTACACTAATTTTACAAAGCAAATGAGCGTTTACCGCTTCAGATTAGCAACTTTCGAAAATTCCGGGTACAGCCGGAGGCGCCCTGGAAAACCTGAATTATGATGATGTTATCTTGGAAAACTTGAGGAATCGGAAACCAAAAACAACTGGTAAAAAGAGGAGAAAAAGCTGCGTCGAATGACACCCGAGTTGCTTGCCGGTTGCTGTTCTGTGAGGTTTGAATTGACCAAATATGGAATTTGATGGCATTTTAAAACTGATTCCAGAAACTCTAAGAAGCAAGCTAAGGAAAAGAAAAAAATTATTCTGTGTCCTATAGGGTTTGCTCTATCTACCTGCCACTTGTATCTTCGGAGAATAGGTACAAAAATTTTAAAAAATTGCCGAACTCGACCACGACAAAAAGCATGAGTTGCAGATTTTGTTAATTTTTCGCAAGCTCAATGAAAGTTGTGCAATGAAATTACAACCATTAGAAAGAGGATGAAATGCTGCATCGAATGCTTTTAAGGTCTCTTGAGAATCTTGATTCCGTGAAATGTGGCGTTCATTTGAAAAATGCGATATTACTTTTGGAACGACCTAATAAAATCAGGGAGAGTAAAAACCCTGCACACCATTTTTCAAATTTTTTGGAGACTTTTTATGAAACATGATTAATCATTTACGCTGTAAAATAAAAATTCCTACCGCAATTCTACAGTAGTGAAGAGTGATCGGTGATTTGCTCCACACTGTAAATCTACGTCAAAGCCAGCTCTACCAAATGACAACGAAGATGGGCAGAAGACTTCTTGGAAAAAGAGATATTAATGATCAAACAGTGTATACATACTTTTGGGACACCCTGTATAATGTTGCACGAGTTAAGACTCCGCGGAGATGTACGACCAGAGCCAAATGCTCCGTCGCCTCTCTAGTCTGTCTCCGCTGCTCGTCTGCGTCTTCGCTACGGGATCTTTCATAACGCCGCAGCAGTCGCAATTGTTTAGGATCTTTCACATATCGGTGAAAGGGTTTCCATAACCAGCCCACTAATCATTATCTCCGCACAGTTTTCAAGGATTGCGAGAAGAAAGGAGGAAACTGCCTTGGTTCAGAGGCTCTTCACAAGGTTAGTTCTTTTTGTAGAAAGCTCAAACTTTTTATCCTCTTTTTATGGTTACTTCCAATTTTTTTGCATTACTGAGTTTTGGGAAATCTTCAATCTTCACATCATTTGAGGTTTCTACTTTAGCGTCGCAACAAAATATCGCGTTGGTTGATGCTGCCAAATTGATTCTACACCGATAGCTCACAAATATGAGAAGCACTTTGGATATACAGATGCTGAAGTGCAAATCTACGGGCCACGGCCGAGCCGAGGCCCACTAGCGGCTGAGCCGCGGACGCTGCGAAATCCCAGCCGGAAAATGGCCGCGGCTCGTCCGGCTCCCAGTGTCTGAGTAGGTCCTTTTAATGAGAATGAATCAATCAAAAATCAGATTTCAACTTTGCCTTGAAATCTGATCCCTTCGTGAAGCTCAAGAGCTCTCAAAGTTAAGAGTTATGGGGGGGGGTGTAGGGAATGGGGGCGGGGTCGTGCCGGGGTCCGGCCCAAGAGGGGGTCGTATCCGACGGGCGTGTGCCACATCCCCCGCTGGTCATCCATAACATATAAGAAGGGGGGAGGGGGCTCGCAGTGCAGGTGACCAATGGCCGGCTGAACCGGGAAAGCCAACTATATAGTATATTATATATGAAAGTATATTATATACTATAGTATATTATATATGAAACTCAAAAAATGTCTGTTTGAAGGGTATGTGCATTATAGAAACATGCGCCGCTTAACCGATTAAGCTGAAACTTTGCGCGCAGATGTTTTCTACTCCGGAGACGGTTTTAGGCTACTTTTTACTAAAAGTAGATGGGTCTCTATCGAATTATTGATTTTCGACACTTCGCAAGGGGAAACTTATCAGACGCTATCAAACCGCTTGCACATTTTGGTGTAGATAATTTAATAAAGTTCATTTTCATCTTTAAGTAAAGAAAATGCAGTCGCTCAGAACAATTGTTCTAAGGTAGGCACGTGTCAGTAAGGGGAAGGGGGGGGTTTCAGTGCAGTACTAAGCATAGGTGCGATAGGGGGAGCCGGGCTCTCCCCAGGTGAAGGGGGTCTCGGCTGTTCCCGACCTTCCAGGATGAAGGGGGTATGTGAGTCTAGGGGGGGGGGAGGAAGAGAGAAAAGGTAAAAAGCGTAGTATGAAGAGCTCTAATTTGTACCTTATTTAGGCACAAATTGAAAAAAAAATTAAAAAATTTTAAAAGAAATCAAAAATTCAAAAAAAAATTGACTTTATGAAGATCTGTGCTCCTTTTTCATTGCATCAACAAAAAACGAAAGCAATAAGGTTTATCCCAAAAGATGTACAAGTTAGGAACAACACCAATTCCTGCACATCATCATCAACAATATCACTATCGCTAACGTCAGAAGCAACAAGTTCGCTGCCTGAAAGATCTTCTTCTTCCTCCAAAAGGTCATCGGAGTAGAAGTAGAATTGCATGAAAAAGCGTTCTAAGTCGAAAATGGATTGAAAACTTTTCTCTAGCGCTTTTGTAATTTTTTCCTAGCCCTCTGGTAGCACCAGGAAAGTCAGCAGGTAGGTGACCAGTTTCTTCATACCATCTTTTAGGATATTTCAAAAAGTCATACGGTGACATCTTGTCTGGACCACTTATAGCAATCCTTTGAACGAAGTTTCTAGATAACAATATGTTTAGTAGAAGGTTGACAAACCTTAAGTAATTGCTTAGATGCTCCATCGTTGTACGACTTCTGCGTTGTGTTCTGATAACAGAGTAGATAGAAAATTTCTTTCTCCACCTCTGCCGTGCTAGACGGAATGGAAACTAGCTTTGTCAGTAAGTCCATCAGATTTTGCGGTAAGTAATAGGAAAAGAGCCAGATCGCATATGCTTTCGCAACACGGGAAGGAAATAGTGCATACTTTTTTGGGCCTTGTCGAACTCTGGCTTCACCTCCTCTGGCATACGTCCTGTTAGCTGATGAGAAAGCTGCTCAACTTCTTCTTCAACAGCATCTGCGGAATAGCCAAAAAAAGTAGGTACTATGCTGCGCGTTGTTTTTTTTTCAATATCATAGGTCATAATGTCACAAGGAAAATAACTTTTAAAAGCATAAAGCACAGAGTTGGGTTCGCACTCCAGTCGGGATCTAAAAGCAGTAGCTATGCTTTGTACTAACACCTTCCTTTTGTTCATATCCATGTTTGTGAATTTAGCAGCCTTGAATTCTTCAGCAACCTGAAGATCAGCAATGGACTTCCTGGACATTTCCTCATTGAAACTAGACAATCTGCTTGAATTCCTTATGCAGGAAATCAGAGAGTTTCGCTCAATTGCCAACTCTGTATCAATGTCGACAACATTTTCATCGGCGTAAAATTCGCCTTCTGCCTCGCTGTGGAACTGGAACACATGCGAGTCATCTGCGATTTTGTAAAGTATTCTGCCTGCCGTTTTCTCTTCAAACTGCCAACCTTTCCAAAACATTGAGGGATATTTTATAACATGTTTTTCTTCTGAATGTCTTAAAGTTTTTGATTCATTGAGACCAACCATTCTCTACAAATTAGGTAAGGTGAGTCTAGAGCGTTTTCACGAAAGTGACCTTCTTCAGCGCTAGGTTTACAGAGTATAGATTCCAGAAATGAGGGGTTTTTGTGTGAAGGTGCGGAAATTTACCAATCTCCCGTAGTTTTTTGAGTGTGTGCTAATAATGATGGCATGTCTGCCAATCAAAAGCGCATTTTTTACCAAAAAAAATATGAACATATAACGACGATAAGCACGCTTAAATAGACGCGTTCGCTCACGTTCCCGTTAGTGCTGATAGCGATGTCAGTCCACAGCACATTTTTTACTATTAACTTGCTCCACCTCGCTCTTATTAGGTCGTCCCGAAAGTTTTTGCGCACGATTTTCAAAAATTCATAATTTCTGATTTTCCCAACCGATTTGACTGCTTTCACTTTTATATGAAAGGGTAAGTTATGCTCTTTATAATATCTTCTCAGCTGCTTAGTAATTTCATCTCTTGCATAGATAGGAGCGATAGAAGAAAATTTGGTCAAAATTTGAATTTTCTGTGTAGGGCCATGAAAAATCTGAGACTTGCAACAAAAATCGGAGCAGTCAGTAGGTTCTTCCACCAGCTCTTTCTAATGGTGCAAAGTTTGCGCCGATTGAGCGTCTCTATGAAAAGTTATGATTTCCCTGAAAAATGCCTAGATAAACCATTCGCCCTTTCGTATTGCTTGCTCGAAAATCATAACTTTTCGTAGAGACCCTCAATCAGCGCAAACTTTGCACTGTTAGAAAGAGCTGGTGAAAGAACCTACAATACTGACTGCTCCGATTTTTGTTGCAAGTCTCCGTTTTTTCATGACCCTACACAGAAAATTCAAATTTTGACCAATTTTCTTCTATCACTCCTATCTATGCAACAGATGATTACTGAGCAGCTGAGATGCCATTATAAATAGCATGACTTACCCTTTCATATAAAAGTGAAAGCAGTCAAATCGGTTGGAAAAATCAGAAGATTTTTGAAAATCGTGCGCAAAAACAATCGGGACGACCTATACAATGTGTTGGCTTTTATGGGTCACCGGAGCAAATGATTTTTAGAGCCGGGAAGCAAAAAAGCCCTAGCATGCTTTACACCATTCGAAAGCTGAGATCATGGAGAATCGACTCTTAGGCCGTCGACTTTTTTCTAGGTCTTCTGTGCCGCGAGATATGAGGGATTTTATGTGCTTCAAAAATTAACTGATTTTGTGTCCTCACTTTCTGCTCTCCAAATGAATGCTACGAGAAAGTCGACGGTCTACGTTTGTTAATGAAGGATTGCTCTTTAACACAGATAGATAATCAGCAGTGATTAGGTCTTCATTTGGCAGAAATCTGCTGTTGAAATTGAACATGTTTTCAGATAAAATGCGGTGTATCTCTCGGTAGAGGGGGGCTAGAAAGAAGTCGACGGTATAGGTCGAATCCTCTTTTCCTGAGCTTTCGAATGGTATATAGGTTGCAAGGCGAAAAAACTAACCAGTTTTTAAAAATGGGGTGGAGGTATTTACTATTAGCTTGCTCCACCCAGCTCCACCAATGTATTGGCTTTTATCGGTTACCGGAGCAAATGGTTTTTAGAGCCGGGGAGCAAAAAAGCCCTAACATGCTTTACACCATTCGAAAGCTGAGATCATGGAGAATCGACTTAGACCGTCGACTTTTTTGTAGGTCTTCTGTGCCTCGAGATATGAGGGATTTTATGCACTCCAAAAACCAACTGCTTTTTTGTCCTCACTTTCTGCTCTCCAAATGAATGCTACGAGGATAAATAAATAATGTAAATAAACATAAATACCGTTTCTTTTGTAAATTTACGAGTGTACTTGTTGTTTGAGGTACTTAGCCTGCAAAAACTTTTAATAACGATTTTTATCATATTCTCAGAGTACAGTACCAATCTCAGCCCAGGTGAAGGGGATCATCGGGAGTTTGGCCTCAGAGTGAAGGGGGGTAAGATCCATCACTCCCCCTATCGCAACTATGGTACTAAAACTGCGGAAAGGCCCCAAAGGATATGGCTGGATTGAGCGAAAAAGACGGGAGGGAAGTTAGACAAAGTGTGGCTTTGGCCATCTTCCTAAACGATGATTACCCGGGCTGGACGGGAGAGCCAGCTATTTAGTAATGAAATCGAATCTATATGAAACTATTTGATTCTTCAAGTGTTCTGAGCCACACAGGTTTTTAGATGGTCTTTATTATGCAATCCACGGCCTAACGTTTCTCCGCCTTCGTCTTCCTCAGAGGCCTGAAAGTGGTTCAAAACGTTATCCGTGACTCCAAGCCATCAAACCATAAATAAAGACCATCTAAAAACCTGTGTGGCTCAGAACACTTGAAGAATATATACGATGCCCAGGTTTAAAGAAAGCGAGACATGGAAACTATTGAAGGACGTACCGCCGAATATGTTTCGCTTGACACGTGAGACACTATCACTGCGACAAAAGGTGGTAGTCATACGCCAATCCTTACTGTTCCTCCAACGTTGCAAGAAAGCCAACATACTGCCTGCCTTCATTCGCGATAAGAAAATAGGATATACCTGTGATCTCGACGAAAATGATCCGAAAATTGTGAAGATCTACCAATCAATTTTAAACGTGATCATCAAGGAAAAACAGAGATCATTGTATACGACTTTGTTAAAATGTGATACGAAAGAACAGGCATGTAAACGTTTTTTGCCTTATGAGATCTAGGACTAAAACCAAGCTCCGCGCAAAGTACGACCGACTCTTGGCTGAACTATGTAAAATCGCTCACTGACAGTTGTAGCAAAGCCGATGACCGCTCTGAACAACTTTCATGTTACAATGAAAAAGCGGCAAGAGTCACTGTTATTGGCAACACTAAAATTTCTTCTAACATCATCGAGCTTCTTAGCCTTGGACCTTCATTCTCTCCTGCGCAGAACATCAATGCTGTTACTTATCGCAAAGTTGTTGGAAGTCTGCACAAAGTCAGAGACATTCTAAGACTGAGAGCTAAACATAGAGGTAGTTCAGCAATGGCGTCTTACGATTCTAACGGCTTACCATCAATTCTTTTCCCTCATTCGTTCTACAGACAACCGTCTCCCGTTCTTGAGGTAGACATGGAGTTCCGTCTCTTATGTTCTGGTGTTTTGGAAGTTCTCAACAGAGCAAAACATCAACATCAGAACAACTTGTCATACGAACAGTGGCAAGGTTTCAAAGAAATACGCGAACTCGTCTCGAACGGCTCAATACGCGTGTCTGTAAGCGATAAAGGCGGCGAGTTTGTAGTAATGCCTCAGGAGTTAGATCGCAGAATAACAGCAGCGCATCTTGCGGACACCACAACGTATAGAATGATCTCTGAGAAAGAATTTTACACCCAGTGTAAAAAGTTGAATGACGCTTGGACCACGATAGCAAAATCAGCTGGACTTGATGACAGGTTTATCATTAGATTGAAGCTTAAATGTCCAAGTTGTCCAGTGTTCTATAGCTTGATCAAAACGCACAAGCTTTCTTTGCGAGACATGAATTCAATGTCGGAGGACACCTACAAGATCAGACCAATCATCAGTTGTGTAGGCGGCCCTACCGACAGAATTGCATGGTTCTTGAATAAAATTGTGAGCCAATTGCTGTCCAAGGTACCTGCACATCTATCCAACTCACACGGATTTATCGAACAGCTTCGCAGCGCTAAGTTTGATTGGAGCACTGTAATCGAGTCATTTGACGTGACTTCGCTTTACACTAATGTGCAAAATGAACAAGCCCTGCAAGCGCTATCAGAGATGTTGGATAGGCATGGCAATACCATCAACACCTTTGGACTTGGCAAGTTGCGGACAATGACCCTGATACACGAATGTTTGAAGTGTAACATCTTTAGATGGTCTGGGACTTACTACTCCCAGATACGTGGGTTATCAATGGGTCAGAGATTAGCGCCTGTACTCGCTATCTGCTTCATGAGCAAGATCGAGGAACCGGTGATAGCTCGAATGCCGCTAATGTACTGCCGTTATATCGATGACTGCTGTATAGCGACGTCCACACAGTCCGAAATGGACAAATGTTTCGAGATTCTCAACCAGCAGTCGCAGTACATAAAGCTCACACGAGAGACACCACACGACGGATGGCTGCCCTATCTCAACGCACAAGTAAGGCTGTCCAACGGCATAACTGAGTTCAAATGGTACCGCAAAGAAAGCTCCAAGAACATCCTCTTGAATGTTAAATCTGCTCATCCTTTATCCGTGAAGCGCGCTGTAATCAGGAATATGTTCAATACGGCTATGCAGATGTGCTCCGGAGAAA
Source organism: Cylicocyclus nassatus (assembly GCA_958299035.1). Taxonomy (NCBI): domain Eukaryota; kingdom Metazoa; phylum Nematoda; class Chromadorea; order Rhabditida; family Strongylidae; genus Cylicocyclus; species Cylicocyclus nassatus. The sequence continues at coordinate 75,476,456 of CATQJL010000223.1, forward strand.
AGAAACGATGCGAGTCACGAAATTTGGCTTCCCATATCGCTTGCAGTAATGGCTACCATTCTTTACCACGTACTCGACAGACTGCGAATGGTAACAACGCTTATGATAATAAACTCCCACTATGCCTTCCATTCATATCGGATAGCATCAGCGCGGCCTTTCGAAAATGCATTTCACGTGCACAATTGCAGGATGATATTGTATTAGTGGACGTTCCGAATGACAATATCAAAAAGCAATTGGTTCGAAATAGACTATACGACCGATATTGCATCACAGAACATTGTGTAGTCTGCCCGCATGGTAAATTAGGTGATTGCGCAAAAGTGGGAGTAGTTTATCAACTAGAATGTCTTAGTTGCAACGCACTTTATGTTGGGGAAACCGGAAGAGCACTCAGTACTCGCATTTAAGAACATCTAGCTGATAAAAAGCGTAAAACATTGTCTTCAGCTTTAGGCAGGCATAGAAGCGAGGCGCATAATGGAGAAGACTTTGATATCAAGTGTAAGATCTTAGCTTATGAAAAGGAGACCTCGGCTAGGAAAGCATTAGAGGCTTCCTGGATCTCTGCAAAGAAACCAGAAATGAGCAACAAGAATGAGTGTTTGTCAATGACCTCTGACTTTCTTCCGTTCATATCGTTATGCAGTCTATAGATCACATTCGATCGTCATCTATGGTATAGTTTATTCTTCCGCCACGACCATCATTTCCGGTGCGGAATACCCTATATAGCGGTGGTCTTTCGGTACGCTCATCTTCTGTCCTGACATTTTTATAATAGGAAAGCTGAGCGAAGGTTGAGAACTAGCCGGACTAGGGGAGGTGTTTGATGGCTTGGAGTCACGGATAACGTTTTGAACCACTTTCAGGCCTCTGAGGAAGACGAAGGCGTCGAAACGTTATGCCGTGGATTGCATAATAAAGACTATCTAAAAACCTGTGTGGCTCAGAACACTTGAAGATTATATACGATGCCCAGGTTTAAAGAAAGCGAGACATGAAAACTATTTGATTTTTATTTTGTTTCAGAGCACCAGAATTGTGATTCTGGATGTATTTCTAGAATCTAAGGTGAGTCTAGATTGATTTAGTTTGTTATTACAATTCAATTCCAAACTTTTTAGCACAGAGATTACGCCTATATTTTTCTATTTCTATTCAAGAATTCAGAAAGTATAATGGGCGAACTGCTCACCAAGCTACGCAAAGTACTCACTCAAGCTTTCACTCACTTTTGTGACTTGTGGATGGAAAAGATAATGGTATAGGCGTGCAGTGCGCAAAAATCCAGCATTGTCGCATAATTGCTAAACTTCCAAAATTATAATAAACAAATCATTTCACGCTCTGACATTACACGTAAAAGTAAGCACTCAAGCTTTGAAGGTGAAGGAAAGCAGCTTCAAAAGGTCTGCAATTCTTCTTCATGACATCTCTTGAGTGCCCATAATTCACTATTTTTGGAAATGATTGGACAACAGTGCAAATAATAGAGGACGTATATTTTGCTGAGCTAACAAGGAAACCAATAGATATGGACAATCTAGACAATCTGTGCACCATCGTACTTGTAATAAAAGACTAGCACATTTTATAACAAATATGCATCAAAAACTAATCCAAGAAGGCAATCGACTATGTACATGGGGAATGCGCGGGCGTAAGAGCTCCAAATGATAAAAGATGCGTGAACACGTCAGTCGCAGCCGCTTCGCAGGTCAAACCGACCGCCTTCGTCGTGGAAGAGATTTCACATTGTAACCCACTCCTGGTTCTTGGAAGGCAGCCCAAAGTTTCGACGCACAAAAAATAGCATCAATGCAGTCTAATAATCATTCGCTATGCTAAACTTCTAACTGCGGAAATCTATTTCACAGCCACATGGTGTGGTTCGAAGTCACTACTTTTTGTAATTGCTCACAGATTTGTACATTATTTTTGTCCTCTGTATCTTCAAACGCTCAGGATAAGAATTTTTGAACTCTATAAGTGAAAATTGGAAAAGTTAGATGGCTTAACTATTTCCAGATGCCGTGAAACCTTTTGAAATTTTTTGTAGCACACATCGGCGCCGCACACTGTCTAAAGATTGCTTGAAACCTTAGCATGGGATGCCATGGGTTTGGATGAAATCACCGTGAGTTTAGATAGTTGTATAAGAGTACTTAAGAGTACTTTTATCTACTTAATTTTATCGGAAAATCGAAGTGTGTGCAATAAAGTAATCGTTATATCCATCAAAACACTATCAGTTGCGCATGCGAGATGAATTCAAGTAAATGCAAAGGCATAAATTTGCAATGGATAACTGATTAAATTATAGCAGAAAATATTGCGCTCACATGCATGTATTTGCAGTGGGTATCTGATTATATTATAACAGAAAATATTGCTCTCTCACGCATACATTTGCCTTCCTTATTCTTGCGGCAGGTATGAATGGCAGCTAGATAAAAGATGTAGCTTGTTGTGTTTTCTGCTTGATCAAGATCAAAGTTTTTTTACCACGTCGACTTACATTGCTGATACTAAACTTATCTTGAGTAATCCTTAATTCTTGAGCTTACTTTTGAAAACTTGCAATTAATCTGAACAATAACAGATCACATTCTGACAAGCAAAAAAATAGAAAAATTCTGTAAATTGTGCCACACTCAAGACGACCCGGGGGAGGGGGGAGGGAGCGTTTCAGTAAAGAGTTAGAGGAAGCGCGTTGTAATCGAAATGATATTTAATAGCGGACGTGATAATCGATCACAAGGATAAACCCATTATGGCGAAATATTAGGTTGGTGCAAAAGTTCTGTCATTTCATTTTCAAAAATTTGTAACTACGAGAGATTTCAACGGATTTGCTTGCTTGTAATTTTATTAGAAAGGTCTAGGTCTTTCGCTTTCAATCATTGCTTTGTGGAGCTTCTGATTCACACTGAGTGCAGAGATAAAAATGGAAAACTAAGACCATGTAAATTTGACTTTTAAGTTAGGTCACCAAAAATCTGGAATGCTGCAGAAAAATCTGAAATCGTCAGGACATATGTTTCTCAACCTACCCTTTGCATCCGTAAAAATTGTGCTGTTTGGACGTCTCTGTGAGCAGTCATGAATATCGAGTTTACTATAAAACGCCAAATTCAATTAATTTGTCGATTTTCGCGAAAACACAACTTCTCACAGAAACGTCCAAACAGCACAAACTTTTCACAGTTGCAAAGAGTAGGCCAAGAAACATATGCACTGACGATTTCAGATTTTTCTGCAGCATTCCAGATTTTTGGTGACCTAATTTAAAATGGTCAAAGTTTACATGGTCTTAGTTTTCCATTTTTGTCTCTGCACTCATTGTGAAACAGAAGCTCCACAAAACAACGATTGAAAGCGAAAGACCTAGTATTTCTAATAAAATTATAAGCAAGCAAATCCGTTGAAGTCTCGCGTAGTTACAAATTTTTGAAAATGAAACGACAGAACTTTTGCACCAACTTAATACAACGCTGGACTTTTGAACTATTATCGTATACAGTGGGTAAGCATCATAAAGAAATTTTATCGAGCATAATGAGCAGCATCGAGCAAGAAAATGTGGCACACACCTGCCGGAAACAACCTCCTTCGCTCTTCTTGAGTGTTCAAGTAAACCACAGCATTACCGTCTTATTAAACATAATATGAGGTCCTATCATGTCATGCATATATAGGTAACCTCGAGTTATTTCTAACTTAATATGTGAGCCTGCACACTAAGCCCTATTAGCGAGGCATCCTTACTGATAACTTTCCCGTGAAAAATTTTCTAACCTAATAAATTTTAGAAATGCGTTCTATTGTCTAGCATGTAATCAACAAAAACAAAAGAGACAAGCAAGCAGAAATTACTGAAAATAAGCAGGTTCCATTGCTGTTCGTCAATTAGCGTGTTAGTGTGCACTAGGCATATTAAGTTACGAATAAATCACGATAGATACTAATGCCATGCCCACAACGGGTAACATGTTCGTAAATAACATGTCAAATAAGATTTTTGATTCAAGTTTAAGCAGATTCTGAAAGTCTATATACTGGCTTAAATGAAACGGACACTTTCAACCGCCAATGATTTTATATTGGAGTAGATTTAGCTAGCTTTTTTCACTCAGTTTGAAGGCTACTTCCACTTTGCCCGTTTGAAGATCCTAATTCAAAAAAAACTTGGATTGATTGATTCAAAGAAATTGAAATTAGGAGCCAGCTAAAAAAGATATTTGAACCATTTCCTCTTTCGATGGTTGTGTTTTTAGCAACTATTATTTAGTTTAAGACAAATTAAGCTAAATCGTTTATATGAAAACTGCGTGGGCTATTGAATTACCTTCATAATAATCCCTTAAGAGTTTGCCACAGATCGTATGACGAGCTGACTTCGTTTTTGGTGGAAAAAGCAAAGGGGATGTTTTTGTGGCCAAAAAGATGCAAAAAAATTGCGTTTTTTTAGTCGAAGTTTCGTTTTCCAAGGACTTTTACATATATGGATTGGGGTCAAAGAAGGACTCGTAAATTTTGGCGAAAGACAAAAGGAGACTTTGTTTTAAAAAATACGGAATCATGCCGGGCCCTGGACTTCAGAGAGTCTTATTGTTCTGAAGTGCATTGGGTGTGGCGCAACTTCCCAAAAAAATGTGGGTGGCACCCTTTTTTTTGGCTGGCATGCCCTATTTTACTCTAAAATACAACTTGTGCCTGAATTATAGTCATATTCGCAAAGCCTTTGTTTATTTGCAAATTTTGTTGGCAAGGAAAGACATTATAACCGTCGTAGTAGCTATATCAACTAACTTAAAGTGATGAGCTGCTATAACATAAGCACTTTTAGGAGAGACTGTTCTGCTGAAAGCTTCTGAGCATGTCAGCATCACCTCATAAGTATTATCAGGTTTTAGCATATATGCTGTATTATGCTTGTCTGTTGCTTTACTGGATTGCTGGACTGTCACTAGAGACAAGCAAACTTATCTAGCATTGCTCTTGCATTTAAACCTTATAGTAGTTTTTGTATAGAATCCTCATTTCGAAAAAACTTACTGTTTGCAAAATAAAAAGGAAATAATAAGTGAAAGAGGAATAAATGACCGTTTTTCACTTGTCTAAGAGTTTTTTAGGACAAATGAGAAGTTAGAAACTTACAAATTTACGTCCTAAACCAGATTACTCCCCTCTCCATCATTTCGCTTACGGTAGACAGAAAACCAAACTTGTCTATATTAGGTGACGCTGTATGCATAATCCCATTTGCAGAGATAAAGATAAAATTCTTTTGCAAAAAGTGATAATAATGAAGTATGTAGAAGCTGAAGAGTTGTCTACAAAAAGTGTACCAAACTATCCGTTACCAACTCAAATAACTGCTTTCTTAATGGTGTAGCAAACATGTCTAGTCAATAGCTTCAAAGCGAAGGTCCGCGCACACTTTCAATGCCACACAATTTAGGACCAAATAATAAACCATTAAATTTATATCTCACGAACGCCATGAGAAGGTTTGTTTGCTTTTTATTGGTCCTTCAAATCACGATGGGACAAATTCAAAATGTATACGGTAAGTTTTGCAGTGTACAACATTGGAGAGTAGCAACATATGTTTATGCAATTATTTAGACATGCAGCGCTGCGGTATATCACAAATAAATGACGCTGCACAAAACTCCTTGGGAAAAAGAGTCAGGTAATAAAATTTTTCTGTTAACGATTGCTGAGACGCTCAGCATCGCTTCTGTTTGAAAACAAGATGTTGCTTTATTTGATGGGAGAACTTATCATGTCACATAGCTGTAAGTGTACTATGATCCATATATTAGGTCGTTCCGAAAGTAATGTCGCTTTTTTCAAATGAACGCCACATTTCGTGGAACTAAGATTTTCAAGAGCTCTTGGAATCAGTCGATGCAGAATTTCATCCTCTTTCTAAAGGTTGTAATCTCATTGCATAATATTCAATGAGCTCTCAAAAAATTACTAAAACCTGCGACTTATGCTTTTTGTCATGGTCAAGTTCGGCTGTTTTTCTTAATTTTTGTACTGATTCCCCGAAGATGTACAAGTAGCAGATAAATAGAGCAAACCCTATAGGATACAAAACAATTTTTTTCTTTTCCTTAGCTTGCGTCTTGGAGCTTGTAGAACCAATTTTTCAGTGCTATCAAATCCCATATTTGGTCAACTCAGACCTCACAGAACAACAACCGGCAAGCGACTCGGGTGTCATTCGATGCAGCTTTTTCTCCTCTTTCCACCAGTTTTTTTATTTCTGATTCATTGAGTTTTCCGGGACAAAATCATCATAATTCAGGTTTTACAGGGCGCCCCAGGTTGTACCCGGAATTTTCGAAAGTTGCTAATCTGAAGCGGTAAATGCTCACATGCTTTGTAAAATTAGTGTTAAACCATAATCCACCTTTGTAGGTTTCAGAATCCGAAAGTTTATTGGTGTTTGATGCATATGTGTTTGAGACAAGCCTGCAAAAATTTGGTGACTTCATTGAAAAATCTCTACAAAAATTATGACGAGATACGGAGAGCAGAAATAAATAGCACCGTTTCCTATAGGGTTTGCTCTATCCATCCACTACTTGGACTCCTTCCGGGAATTATTACAAAAAAATTAGAAAAATTGTGAAACTTGACCTTCCCAAAAAGCATGGGTTGGAGATTTTAGTAATTTTTCAAAAGCTCATCGAGTATTCTGCAGTGAAATTATAGCCATTGGAAAGAGGATGAAATGCTGCATCGAATGCTACCAAGATCTCCTAGAAGCGTTGCTTCCACGAAATGTAGCGTTCAATTGAAAAAAGCGACATTACTTTCGGAACGACCTAATATTTTCCGAGTCGCAAATAAAATTCATAAAGTCCTGTGAAACGATATTTCGAACATTTACTTTTGCACCTGCATCGGTCGGTACGAGATTAGTAATCTACGACACTTCACAAGTTTTTTCATCATTCAAAGAGCTCATACAACAATTATTGCTATCCGATGACGACGTAGTTCAGAAATACGCTAAGTTCATTATTAGATAATAATTCCTGCTTTTTGGGTTCCAAAAGTGGTGAGTGCCCTTTTCGTAGAAATCCTACACTAGAAAACGGGTATTACTTGAAATAAAATGTATTATAAATTCTATTACTCTCGACTTGCTTGGGCTCATCAAGCCTTCCAGGAGCTAGCTAGTCTCGGAACAAAATAAAGTGGAAACTAGCCAAAGCAACTCATTTTAATGCCCATACGCCACCTTATCGTACTTCTTGGATAAACAGCGAGCTCTAATCTAAATCGTTTTCGTTTTTACTAACGACTTTCTTTTCTCAAGAAGTGGAAAGAATGTCGCAGATTTTCAAATCTGCTCAAGAATCCTTGTTGTCTCACAAAGTAAGCAATAGACAGGAATTTTACCATACTGCCGCTTAAGAGGCTTATGCATAGTAGTCGTGAGTTAGAACATTGCAAACAACTTTTCGACTGTAAGACTTTAGCTAAAAGGCACTCATCAGATTTGGGGTAATGTGTATCGGATCACCAAATAATTTGTTAGAGGGCTCTTTGTATAGCCACTGCGCATAGCCCAGTTCAATTCTGGTTCCTCTACGCCGAGAAAGTCGTTCATAGAATCTCGATTTGGCCCGCTCTGGACAACGCTCTGATTCCTACACGTTTCAACACGTCTTTCCAGCTCACACCACCTCTATGACGTTACTGCCACTGTGCACAACTCGTCCGCGTTGTTCCCGCAGAGTTCCGAAGACGGTGTTTTCGGGGACTTATCCAATTTTGAAACCACAGTGGGTGACAGATCGGAGAAAGCCCGTTAGCAAAATTTTCGACAGCCAATTTTTAATGAGACACTACCTTTGACACATTGGTTGGTAAACATGTAACAATCCACATGATTCACTCAAAACATGAGGGCACAAACAATGGAAGTGGAGTAATTCTGTATTAGGTTGGCATAATTTCTGTTTCACATTTTTTGTGGAATTTTGGAAAAATTCCAGAAGTTTTCTGAAGTTGCTTCAAAGTTGCTTCATATGTAGACCAAAGGCGTACACAACATTATCATAGATGCCGTCAATGCAAAAATAGCTAGCAATTCTACGACAACGTTATAAACACACACAAAATTGTCATTTTCTCTTTGATTTTTTTGCGTTTAATTGCGTTTTTTCTCTCTCATAATTTTTCTATTAGGTTGTCAAGAAAATAATGTCGTTTTTTATTTGCTTGCTTTAACACATTGACGACAAGGCCGATTTTTCGATTACTGCCATTTCGGACAGGAGCCTTTTTTGCTCTGCCACTTACGACCCACCCGTGGGTCGTATTGTTCGAAATTAGTCTTTTTGTAAGAAATTCAAAACATATCTTTGAGAACATCTCAACAAGGGTTATCGAAGGCGCTGATTATCAAAATATGATTTGTTTCGGTTTTTAGCAGTATACGGTAAGATTACGATAGTCACTCTGTACGAATCCAACATAACGGATTTTCGTGAAAAATTATATTTTGGGGTTATTTCACATGCTGATCACCATTATAGTGTCCATTTTGTTCACTACTTCCCCACAGTGGGACTACGGTAGCAGTACGGTAGAATTTTTATAAGAATCAAGAAACTGATGTAAGAAGGCGGTATTAGAACTTGAGACTATCATTTTAATCAGCATGCTAAAAAACCTATATATGCAAGGTTTGAGCTTCCTGGGATGAACAATGCGAAAAATCAATAAAGTCGATAATTTTTGATGGGCTGACATCATTCTCATGCTCTTACTGTATTTCTTGTGCATGTAAACTTGAATTGTCAAAAACAGCACCACTCTGCGAGAAATTCGAGTAAAATCTGTGCCTTACCTCTATCTACGGTATACCTACCGTAACATTACATTACAGTATCCCGGACCCGGACCACTCCGGCTAGAGCTTCGCCAATGTGTCCCCAATCATGTGCCAGAATACCGTAAAATTCCATCGCATGTTGGCAAAGTTAGAGCTCTCGAAAACTTACGACCCACCGTGGGTCGTATTGTCGTCAATGTATTAGCGAAGACTCAACTCAACAAAGGATAAGGGATATTGTTTGATAGAGCAAAGCAAGCTCTACAAGATGGCGTTTATAATTTTGCGCCAAGCTCGATCCACGAGAAGATTAAACCCAAAATCTAAAGATTTCCAAATGCCCAAAGGAACGAAAAAAAATCAGATCTTCGTCCAAATAATTTATAGGGACCTGCCACTCACATACTTCAATACTTTCAATATCAGACACCCAAATGTGCAGTTGTTGTATTTTTTCCTTGACTAAAAACTGAGAAAATGAAGGTTTTCATGATACTCTCAAAGCAGTGCTGAGCAGTTCTTGCATATGCGTTTCTTGTAATTCTATACTACAAACCTAGTTAAGCGTAATTGTAGATTTTCAGCGAGCGGTATTTTTCGAAAAATATGGATTTCAGCACTGAAATTGAAAAGAAGAAAGCCAATTCAATATTTCTCGAGAACTACCGCTCGGAATGGGCTGAAAATCTACAGTTATACTCATCTAGGCTTGTAGTATAGAACTACATAAGCGAGAAGGGCTCAGCGTTGCTTTGGGAAGATCATGAAAATTTTCGTTTTCTACGTTTTTAGCCAAGGGGGAAACACAGCAACTGCACATATGGGTGTCATCGAAAGGATTGAAGGTGTGAGTGGGAATCCGTATGAATTATTTGGACGAAGATCTGATTTTTTTTCGATTTTTTGGGCATTTGAAAATCTTTGATTTTGAGTTCAGTCTTCTCGTGAATCGAGCTTGGCGCAAAATTATAAACGCCATCTTGTAAAGCTTGCCTTGCACTATCGAACAGTATCCCCTATCCTTTGTTGGGTTGAGTCTGGTTGCTTCGTTAAAGCAAGCAAATAAAAAACCACCTTATTTTCTTGTCAATTTAGTAAAAACATTTTCGCATCGTCTATTTTATGGCAGCACTTTGGTGACGCTAGCACGATAAAAAAAGGGTGAAAAACAGATCAAAAAATCAAAAATTCGTCGAAAAATTCTCTTTTTGTGTGCACCGTATAGGATTTGTTACGGAGAAACTGGAAATACTTTTTGTAACTTTTCAAAAATTCTTCTTTGTATTGAAATGCAAATGAGCACGGACATGGACACGGAACAAGTAGCTTATGTGATCGTGTGCAGACGTATTTGTGCCATCCCCCTACATTCGCTAGAAACTATGGACCACCTCGAACCTGTCCGAATACCACAACGCCCGGTCTATTCCCGATCACCTGGAACGATGCCAGCCCGCTAAATGCCCAGAAAACGTACATCCTCCGATAAAGTGCGTGTTTTGTGGGACGCGGATCTGACGCGGCAACCTAATATAGCACCTTTATTAGAAAAATCGTGTCTACGGAATGAGATTTTGTGCAGAAAAGAAAGAGCAAGTGCCTTGTTTATTGTCTACTTTCATTATTTTCAACTCTTCGTTGAACCATTTTATTGCACAATGCCGCAAGCGTAAAAACAAAGCTCTTTCCGGCTCTGCTTGATTTTTTCTAAGTTATGACATGATACGCGATCTTTTCATGATTGCATTAATCATCTTAACGCGACCTCTATTAATTTATCTTTGCTGCAGTAAAGATTCTCCAATGTTCATAAATAAAAAGTTGCGTAATTTTTATGTACTCATAAAATCAAAAAAACGAAGCAAAGCCGAAAAGGGGTTAAAGGCAGCGTCCGGGCAAAATTTCGCCTCTCATGTTTCTCTCATTCTGGGCCTTTCCGTGGCCCTGATTACAGTTGTAAAATCCAAAATGCTCAAAACTCCCAAAAAACCCGGTTCTTGGAGACACTCTCTTCAAAAAGTGGACGAGTTTCGAATTGCTCGTCCCCATCATCATGCCAGCGGGAGGAGCTGCGACTGCACGGATGCAGTTGCATTGCACTGTGCAGTGCAACTGCAATGCAACTGCAATGCAAGCGCACACCTGCGTGAGCACTCGTCCTCATGGGTTGTTTGTGATACGAAGGGGCGGCTTCGGACGTATCACAGGCGCGTATCTCCTTTTAGAGAGCACGTCAAAGGATTGGACCAACGCAAATCGGATACTCATAGGCCCCTCTTTACAACTATGTGCTAATCTGGGTGGGTAGATCTTGCCTGGACGCTGCCTTTAATTGAACTCACTCGCAGTATGTGCGAAATAAGCGAGTAACATCTGTTGTGATTAAGGATAATCAATCGTTCCTCATATGATCTGCAATCTCTTGGATAATACAACCGTGTGCGCGAGAAATGAGCGCTATAAAAAGCGCCCCTTAGCCAAAGTTGGTTCAACAATTTGCCTCCAATCAGTGGCGTACCCAGGATTTCTGCTCGGGGGGGGGGGGGAGGCGCGACAAAAAAAAATTTTCGATGAAGATGCGTGGCGTCAGTCACGCACTCCGAAAAATTTTTTTATATGCTTCCTGAAATTTTCGGGGGCTCAGGACCCCGAAATTTCAGAAAAAGGGGGCGTGGCGTCAGCCACGCCCCCGAAAAAAATTTTTTTATAAGGCTAAATTGAATTTTTAAAAATTTTTAAAAGTTATTTTAATTACTTACAAGTATAAACAAGTCTTTTGCACATTTTTATAACTCATGTAAGTAACTTTCAAAAATTTCGCGACCCATTCTCGGGGGGGGGGGGCGCCCTCCCCCCCCGCCCCCCTCCTCGGTACGCCACTGCCTCCAATCAACCTTCGTTATTACTTTTATTCTCTTCTAGAACTTCTCTCTCGTGTGTGCCTGCAAGGACGAAGGGTCCGAAGACGTGTATTTGAAAAAAATAAGGGACACATCATAATTCTTTGATTCTGCACCAACTCCTTCTCTTAACGCCTTTGACCCAAAGCGTTAGAAAACTGACTTTTCCACAAAAAAGACATTAGTAAGTGTCTATTGTATCCCAGATGTTGATACTGCAGCTCATCAACAATCAATCTCAAAGGCTACGGAAACTTCCGAAATCCTTTGAGTTTCGAAGAATTAGTTCCATGTATTCTTACGAAAAATACAATTAAATTGCTCTCTTGAGCAAAATTTTTCCATAGTTTGAGTAAGTTCGCGCTTACAAACTCAACAGCAACATCAATGATTCAATCCGGAAAACTTGCCAAAAATTTAGATGTTTTCTTGCCGAAAATCATCAAGTTTGAAGAAAATAAGAGCGAAAATGACGGTTTTTGTCTGGGTACTTCTAAATGAAAGTTTGCCTTGTTTGCAAAAAACGGTGACAACGCTCATCCATGTGTCTCCAGAATGCGCAAAAAATTACGTTGTTTCTGCAAATGAGTTTGCAGGCGCTCCTCAGCTGATGCTCAATCAAACAATCAACCCATCAATGGTGACGCATCAAATAAAGATTTGGATGAGAACGCCATTTCGGATCAGGATGACAACGATTTTATGCAAGAGAAGGTAGGAACAAGATAGTTGAAAATGCCAATGTTTTCGATAAGTTATTCGCTTGCAGCAAGCTTGCAGATAAATCTTGGCTTATGTTAGTCTTATTGAAATGTATAATGCTGCGCCCACCTTTTTTGTAGATACAAGCAGCTTTCCTGAAAAGGTAGTGTAGTCATTTTCAAGTTAAGCAGAGTGTGGAAACACTTAATGTAGATATATTAGTCGATGTCCAGGATCCTTGGGAGTGCAACAGTTAATACACGCGCAGCTACTTTGAACGACATTCGTTGATCTGTTTCAGAGAAGTCGAAAAACGCAATGGTTTTGAATTTCAACATATTTTGTTCTATAAACTCAAAAAAACCCAGCAAGTTTGGAAACAATTAATGCTATGCTCACTTTGCAGTGATCTAGTTTTCGTAATCTTAGGGCCGCATGCATAAAGAAAGCTTCATATTCTGAAGCTCCAAATATCTGAATTTTAGGCTGTCTCCTGTCCGCAATCATTCTTACTATCCTTCACCTTGAACACATTGCACAGCAGCGAGAAGCTGTACAAGCCGCATTTTCCAACTTTTGGATGATCTCTAGTGATCCCGCTTCTCCACATTCACTTTTCTTCAAAGTTAACGAAAACCTTCTAGAGTTTATGATTATCTTACACAACAGTGCTAAGCATGTTGCTGATGAGAATAAATAAGTTTTTGAAAAATTTAATTTTTCGATAAACCTCAATTTTCGACTTTTGGTTCATCGCAAATTTCATGATTCCGATACATTACCTGTTTTTATCAGCAACATACTTAGCACTGTTGGACTAGATGAAAGGTACAACTTTGGAATGTTTTCGCTAACTTGGAAGAGAGATAAATGACTTTGAAGTAGAGCGCGGGGGATCATTAGAAATCATACAGCTGGAAAATGCGGCTTGTACAGCTTCTACTGCTGTTCAATGTGTTCAAAGTGAAGGATAGTAGGAATACTTGCGGAACGGTAGACTGCGTGAATTCCAGATATCTGGAGCTCCAAAATATGAAGCTTTCTTTTAAGTTGCGATACCTCCTCGTTGGGATATTGCATGCTGTAGCGGCTCGGTGTGCTCACAATCAGCACCCCTCGCTCTAGTGCTCGTCCTCCTAACACGATAACCCTAACTCCAGGATCTTGCGCGTCCGCGCTAGTGTGCGCACTCTTGACGCGTTCGCTCGACGCCTTCATCCTGATTCTCGCACGATAGAACGGCAATCACAACACACGACTAGATTAGATCACATTTACCAAACATAAACAGAAAACAACGCCTAAAACTACTTAGTACTAACACTAGAAAAAGAAAGGAAAGCACGGGACGAGCGGCCTCGTCCCGTGCTGCCGATGCCCTAAGATGATCGTCTTCAACACGTAGTTCCGGGTTTTCCACCGGGCGCCCGCAAGTCCCAAGCCCTTACGGGACGGCGCGACCCCTCTCCACTCCCGCCAATATCCTTCATACGCAAGACGAACTATGATGTTTTGCTGCGCGTCTCCAAAACCAAGAGGACAGCAAAGGCTCAGCCGCTCGAAACCGATGATCATCTGCGGGAGCTTCTGGAGGCGCTGCTAGCACGAATCATATTCAGAACAAATCGATGACACAAGGACTCGAAGAGGCGCCGAACGCGGCTTGCGCGCCCTTATACAGCCTGCGACTTGGCAGCGCGCGTAGCAGGAGAGGTGCCCAGCGCGAATGCGATATCGCGCTTGGTAAAGCGTTAAGCAGCGCTCCCGGCCTCCTATTCAGTAGTGGCTTACATTGCGCGCGACAAATGCGTCCCTTAATGTCAAGCACGCATCTTCAATACAGTTCGCAGACTAGCCGGTCATCATGTAGATGCAATTGATTATCTTGTAGAGCTTTCTTTGTTCAACTGAGTATTGCTATTGCCCTTATGCACTTTTTGATTTACACTCACTTATAAGCATAGGATGAAAAGTCACTTTGATTCAAAAACAAAACAAAATTTTCGGAGAGCTTAGCACGAGACCAGGGCGTATTAGTCGGCAGTGTTGTTCTCCTCCTCCTTAACCATTTGAATTGTACTTCATGCCAATCTTGGCTTTATTTCCTTCGTCTCCCTTGCTTTCCTCTTCATTCATTTGCATGATTTGATATGACGATAAATCAGGTTCTCAAAAAACCCATCTCAGGTGATGGGAGGAAAGCGAGCAGCGAGGGGTGAACTTCCATGGGCAGTATACATTCTTACCTCAGAAGGTAAGTTTACTTTCGTATTGAAAAAAGAATGGAAATGTCCGTCATGGTTTTTTAATAGTCAACTCGTTTGGCTCGCTTATTATGTTGAGATTGCAAGCTCAGCTTTAACAAAAATTGAACGAAAAGATTGAGGATTACAGCCTGATAGCTACACGAATAGCAATAGAAAGAAATAGCAAATCAGCGATCACAATTTTAATAGAAGTAAAATTATATGCGCCAGGAACATAACGAGATTGGTATCAATCACTTTCTCCGGAAAAATTTTTGGGGGAAAATCTAAACCTTCAAATGGCTTGAGACATCAAAATTTTCGAAGACGGAGGTAAGGCTTCGCAAGGCTGGAAGGTAGCGCTTCCTTAAAACTCATTTGCAAGGCTAATGTACTTTGAAAATTTTCTAGAATCATCTCAATTTTCCACAAGTGGAAACATTTTACTTGCGCAAATTTGCAACTCATGCGGGTAACTTTCCAAAATCCTCTCTTTACTTCCCCGCCGCTCCACCACCGCCGCCACTCTTCAAAACGCACGAAAATCCTTTTGCAAAAAGGCTAATTAGATGGAGAGAAAGCTATTTAAATTGAGCAAACTTTGGCATATCGATTTCTACTTAAGTCAAACAAAAACAAAATGTGCGTAATATTGCGCTCGCTTTCAGAGTTATGTGGTGGAACGCTTATCTCAAGACGGCATGTCGTTACTGCAGCTCATTGTTTTTCGGCATCGAAGTGGAAAATGGGTCGATGCAAGTGAATAAAAATAGACAATTTAGCTATTTCCCACAAGTTTTTTATTTAGCACCTCAGACATGTACCCTATGGAAGCTGTAATAAACTCTACCAAAGTTTTTGTTGGTGGAAGTTGCTTATTCCCAAACATAGCTGGTTGCAATACGTCGGATATTGGCAAAATGTACAAAGTTGCGCGGTATGTTCTATTAAAGTCGCGCAGACTAAGTGTCTCCCTATATTTTTCTACAATGATTTCCGAACAAATTTCTTATAAACCTATTAAGCGCATCCTACGAGCAGTATTTCGCGTTTAACTGCAAAGGCACTCATGACATAGCCTTGCTTGAGTTGACTGAGGACGTGCCGAAGACAATAAATCATGTTTGCCTTCCTTTCCTGCATCAGTTGGAAGAAATCGAAGATCCCTACCTAAAGCTAAGATCATTTGGATGGGGATTAGACCGTAAGCTTCTTTCTGTCAAATGAATGAATTATCAACATTTATTGCAGCTTTGAAATATACCAATATACCTTCGCCTTACTTGCAAATAGCGGAATTAGGTGAAAATGTTTGTCTCATCCAGCATATTGGTTAACATAACAACTACAGGCGTGAAATCGTCGAAAGAAGAATGCAACAGAATGAAGAATTGGAAATCAAACGATACCTTTTGCACTAAATCTGGTCCACAGTATATTTGTCGAGTAAGTTTTTTTGCTTTATAATAAAAATTATGTCTGAAATTTTTGCCTTTTCCTTAATTGAACAGTTAAGTTGAACTTTTGCGTACTTGTTATTTCTGCAGCAAGAAGTGAGAAGTGCTTAGCTTTATTCCTTCTGTCGTAATGATAGCTGCTCATACTTTCTGCCATTTACAGGTTCAATGATCTTTGTGACTTCGCGACCTTTCCCCTTCCTTGACTTTAGAGGAAAGTTTGCTGAAGAAGCTGATTTTTGAAGACATGCAGTAGAAATTTGAATCTCTGTTAGCTTTGTACAAAATTTTTTTTGGCTGAGAAAGCGCGACGATAAATAACATGCACCAAAGTGACAGTAGTTGAAGACGACTGAAGCGCTCCACGAAAGGCAGCTGCCTGAGCTTGCCAGTCATCTTTGCATTACGAAACCTACTTATTAGAAAAATATGGTTTTCAGGAATGTCTAGAAACTTTCAACTTAGTCAAGTAATATGCTCTTCACATCAGACATAGACCATATGTAGCATTTTGCAATCTTTCAGCAAAAAAAATAAAAAACTGAAAAGTGGCACATTGTCAGAGCAATACAGCGCGTCTTGTTTCCGTTTATATATAGCTATACTACAATTAAACAAGTAAAACCATAAATATTCAGTGTTCTACAAGCGCTAACTTCCAAATGTACAAGTTAGTGTAAAAAATTGAAAAAAGCCATACTTTCCTTATCTTAGTCAAAATTTCGTCTCGTCTGGCCACAAAATCTCAGCAAATGTACGTGTATTTAAAATATGCTTGAACAAATCTGGAATCTATAGGATTTTTTGGATGAAGACACCGTTAGGTATTTGATTGACAAATTTTCGCTTCATACTTTGGACTACAGGTTTGCAAACGATTCAATGCCACCTTGTAGAGTTTGTTGTGTTTTGTCAATAGTATGCTTCCTACCCTTTTCTATTTAGCGCAGCAGCATGAAAAGCATGTGTCAGTTTTGCACCAGCCTAATTAATTAGTCCACGAAGTTTGACCTTGAGATATGAAGCTCACTGTCATTGACTTCTAAACGCTGTGAAAGTGAACGACTGCAAACATCTTATTGATAAAGTTGGCCTGAAATCAGCATTCATGCAAAGTTGTTGGTATCTACAGTATTGCAATAGCCACTACTCAACCGGCTAGTCTATTAGCGAAGTATGGAGAAAAAAGCGGGCTTGGAGCTCCTTAAATCCACTCCGGAAGTCTTCCTGGCCACTCCGCCCCTCTGGACCCCTCCCACTTACATGTGCTCACCAAACGCTGACCTGAAAGGCTTTAAAAATTCAAGAAAGACTTTAAAAATTTATCGACATTTTCATGCTTTGCAAAACCCGCTTGGGAAATGTGACGAGGCTCCCGAAACGGTGAAGAACTGGGAGCCGAAAATTTGCCGGGACACTTTCTACAAGCCTCCCCTCCCCTCGTACAAACAATTGCTTCTCATAATCTATCTCGCATTCTTGGAACCTCTCTGTCTAAGCTGTATATGTCCAGCCCAGCACTAGACTGAGGATGCATCATTTAGAAAATAATTAAGTGAACAATAGCAGAAGTATCTTCGCAGATCTCTAATTTGGTTTTTGTGATCGCGACATGTGGGTACAAGTTTCAAAACTGAATTTGGCATGAAATTGTAATAGCCTCCATTACTTTTACCGTTTCTGTTTTCTACCGCAGTAAAACATATTCTCCTCGTTTCTCGGAGCTTTGCGGTACAATTTGACAAAGCTAGGCAAGTTCTACAAGATAGCAACCGAACATTTACTTAAAGTTTATTTTGCTTGGAGTTCGAAGCCAATCCCTAAGAAGATCTGAATGATCAAAAAACTGAGAGAAAATCGTTTTCTCATTCAAAAAATTCCTATAGACTTCTTACTTGCTTAGACTGTACGCCTCAAAAGTAAATACCTTTTCTAAATAAATCAAGCTGTTTTTGTTTTTTGGCAACAGCGAACCATTCGATAAAGCGAAGCAAGCCCTACGAAATGACTACCACTTATCCACCTTCTTGATTCGGGTAATTTAAAGCCAAAAATCAAAATTTTCAACTACCCCAGAAACCGGTTCTCTTTTCGCGGAACTCTTACAGACCTCCAACTTGCTTATTATACAGCGAACATAGTATTACCCAAGAACGCAGTTGATATATTTTTTCGGGTCTCGAAAGTAAGAAATGATAATAGCCCAAAAATTCAAAATTGTGGCTCTACTTGGTTCTCTAAATGTTGAATTCGGTATTTCTTAGTTAGCATACATAGGTATGATTTTACGATTATCCTTTTCTGACTTTCCAAGGACTTTGATCTTTTAGATTTCGGCCTTGAACTTTTTTTGGAACTAGTTTGGGCAAATGTCAAGGAAACGGTAGGAAGTTATGGGCCACTTTGATATGACGGAAACTGGTGATACGTTTGAACGGAACGCTCACGGATCTAACTGCAGCTATTTCAAAATAGTCTTTAAGCCTTATACATATAGTCGAAATTTCAAGCTCGATTGAGCAAGTATGTAAGCAGCTTATGTTCTTTCACTTTGCTCACTAGGAGCAAACGACAAAATATGTTTGTTACCCTCGCATTGAGCTCACTTACTTTGCGGGCGTGAAGTGTACTTTGATAACCGTAAAAATTTTCGTGAGTGGTTTAGAGATGTTGGAAGTACAACAACTGATTTGTATCAATTTTAACAATATACTTACAACCCTCAGAGTTTTGACATAAATATCGAGAGTTCTACTGTCAAGTATTTAAAAAAAATCTTTTTCAATAACCTTCAAATTTCGGCCGTAGCTTTAAAATCGATTACCTGGTGTAAGCCGCACTTTTTCGAGTTTCCAAACAACCTGCTCAGCCGCTTCAGTGTTTTCCGAAAAGCGATCTTAATGCCTCACGTTTGTCTTAGGCGATACGCAACACGATATATGGTCCTTTTGCTTGCGAAGGTTTTTTGACGTGTTTGGATTGTTGATTTTGAAGAAAAATCCTCGCGGTTTATACACTTGAAATGGGATATTTGATTCTGGATCTTATGGAAATTTAAAGGCTCATTTGAATATCGAAAATTATTCAACTGCGCATGAGATTCTTGAATCTCCTAGGTTGCTAGCGAAACTACCAGACGATTTGATTACCCTATTTTCAGGTGTATAAGCCGCACTTTACCAAATTTTCCCACGAGCTGCTCAGCCGCTTCATTGTGTTTCGAGAAGCGATTCTTATACCGCACGTTTTATTCAGGCAATACGCAGCATAGTGTAGGGCTCTTTGGTTGCGAGGTCCTTTGATGTATTCGGACTGGTCGATGTAAGCTAGGACCACCCCGCGGCTTATACACCTGAAAATAGGGTAACTTAAGATTATCGAATTCGAGTTTTTGGCTAAAGAATATTCGACTCTCAGATTTATCCGAAAGTCGTCGGTTCCGTAAATTCGATTTTGAGCCCACAAGTTTTTCTAAAGACGTCTGTTGTGTTATTTTTTTACAACGACAGCAAATCCGCAGAAAAATCAAAGTGAAGAAGTACATCAACATTAAGATTTGTGTAAAGTAGCAAATGGTTTTTTAATGAAGAGCACTTAGAGATGCCAGCTCCTCGAATTTGGTACGCCGTTCTGAGTCATCTCTAACATATGTTAGCATTGTCCGGATAGAATTTCTCATAGAGGTAGCATCCCAACAAAACTTAGATTTCTTGAGACTTTTGCAAATCACAACTTTCTCAACAATAAAACCTCTAAATATCTAAAACTGCAGGAAGTTCCCCAAAAACTGATTACAAGCTCTAATACCAATCTTAGATCAGCTGTTTCGTTTTATCTTACCGTTGGCTGTAGGTTTAGCCACTTTTGGAACAGTTTTGCCAATGAAGAGAGAGCGCATCAAATTAAATTTGAACATTGCCTTGATAAGGAGTCCCCTAATGAAATTTGTGAAGAACTAGGTTACGTCATTGCGTCGGGAAATTCTTTAACCTACTCAACCTGTTATATAAATACAAACGAGACAATGTTCAAGTCATATTGCCAGGTTGGCTAAAAAATAATCTTGTTTTGGCATGAAAATCTTTATGAGAAGTTTCCTACTTGTTCTTTTTTTATGATATGTTGTGGATAATAATTCAAAGCTTCTTCTAACACATATCAATTATTCAAAATCTCAAATTATCAGTAAGGGGCAGTTATGCCCCAACACGGCTAAAATTCCAAAAGCTCAAATCTATAACTTTCGAAGCTTTGGTTTCATGCTCCAATAGATGTATAGAAATGATAAAGGATTCGGCGTCTTCAATACCCTCTGAAGCATGCGCCGAACGCACATTACTTCATGCGAAGAGGCGATTGAATACATACGAGCCTCTTACATTTCCTTGCGAGGGCCAGCCGGTTACCAAGTCAGTGCTTTTACCCTCCCAGAATTACTCTGGTACCAATTTACCATCTCCGGAGGGTAAAGGGGTTGGTTGGCCCAGGGGCGGGATCGAATTTGAGTCCGATCTGGCCATAGCGACGCCTCAAACCACTACGCCACTAATCCCCTTTAATGGATGTAGAGAACAGCAACTTGGTATTTGGATACAAGCAAGTTTTCCCTAATTAGCGACTTTCAAAACTTAGCGCTTGAGATAACTGGAATTTCTCACTTCTTTGTCGACTTCTTTTATAGCAAAATAGAATCGAACAGATGATGTCCCTATTCTCATTGAAGTGCTCTTTCCAACGGTATCGAATACTGGACAAAAAATTGTCAGCAGCATCTGTAGGAGCCTCAAAACCGACCAAAATTATTTATCCCTAATAAATAAGCTGCTATCTGCTACTAAGAATATTAACTTGATGTTGGCGAATTTTAGATAAGGTTTTTTAACTTTGAACACTTCAAATTACTTCTGTGCCATAAAGGTTTGGTAGTGGTCTTTATTTCCAAACTCATGGCTCAACGTTTCGACGCCTTCGTCTTCCTCAGAGGGATTTGGAAGCTTTGAATACTTTGATTACGATCTTTAACAACGACAGAATTTTATGGTATGACTCTGCTGAAATCGAAACATAGCTTATTTTTATTCAGAGCTTGTCTACGCATTGAAATCAGAATAATTAGATAAGAAAAAACAAAGATAATCATGTTTTAAACTGTAAATAAGGCCCTAAACTATTGCTATTTGGTTGCTTTTACTTTTGCAGCTTTATCTTAATTTTTGTTTTTTATTTCAGGGTGATAGTGGCGGAGGCGTGACAGCAACGATTCGTAAAAGAACTTACTTGATTGGAATAATTTCTTTTGGACCAAACTGTATTCGCGTTGCTAAAGGAAAAAATATTTCACATCCACAGGCAATCAATTTTCTTTTCTCCAAAATCCGGCATGTTAAGTGATCGAGCTGTGGTTACAGTCGGACCCACTTTGTGAAAAATTGGAAGGTTTTCACTAATATTTGTAGCTCACTTGTTTTCAGGTCTCCACTGATATCATGTACTACAAGGAAGTTATCAAAAGTTGGATTCAAACACCAAAAAATGAAAATCAATCGATTGCCACAAACAAGACTATATGGCGGCCTCCAGCTTCAAATCCATCTCATAATATTACCCCTCCGCCTCAATTACTGACAGACCAAAATTGGAAAGCCCAGCACCCACATGGCAGCCAAGTTTCAAATCCTCCTTCTAATATCCCCTACCCACAGCCTCAACAAAATTGGAGAGCCCAATACCCATATGCCAACCAAGTTTCAAATCCGCTTACTAATATCCCCAACCCTCCGCCTCAACAAAATTGGAGAGTCCAGTACCCATATGCCAACCAAGTTTCAAATCCGCTTACTAGTATCCCCAACCCTCCGCCTCAACAAAATTGGAGAGTCCAGTACCCATATGCCAACCAAGTTTCAAATCCACTTACTGCTATCCCCAACCCTCCGCCTCAACAAAATTGGAGAGCCCAGTATCCATATGCCAACCAAGTTTCAAATCCACTTACTAATATCCCCAACCCTCCGCCTCAACAAAACTGGAGAGTTCAATACCCACATGCCAATCAAGTTTCAAATCCGCTTACTAATATCCCCAACCCTCCGCCTCAACAAACTTGGAGAGTTCAATACCCACATGCCAATCAAGTTTCAAATCCGCTTACTAATATCCCCAACCCTCCGCCTCAACAAAACTGGAGAGTTCAATACCCACATGCCAATCAAGTTTCAAATCCGCTTACTAATATCCCCAACCCTCCGCCTCAACAAAATTGGAGAGCCCAGTACCCATATGCCAACCAAGGTTCAAATTCACTTACTAATATCCCCAACCCTCCACCTCAACAAAATTGGAGAGTTCTATACCCACATGCCAATCAAGTTTCAAATCCGCTTACTAATATCCCCAACCCTCCGCCTCAACAAAATTGGAGAGCCCAGTACCCATATGCCAATCAAGTTTCAAATCCACGTACCAATATCCCCTACTCTGTATATCAACCAATGGTAGACCAAAATTGGAGAGCCCAGTACCCATATGCCAACCATGTTTCAAATCCACCTGCTTATACCCCCAGCCCTCCGCCTCAACTAGTAGCAGACCAAAGTCGGGAAACCCAGTACCCATTTGACATCCAAATTTCAAGTGAACTCGCATATTTTATTGCTTTCTCTTAACACAAAAAATACACTGATTTCAACCGACGTGGTCATCAGTAAACTTTTCACATTTGACAAAATTAACTACAAAAAATTATTTTTGCAGACAATTCCTACATTAAGAGAATGGGACATACACCAAGTAATGTGTATGTTTTGCATATACAGCGATCCTGTGTGCAGTTACGACAGTCGCTATAATTTAGAAAAATAGTACAAAGAAGTAATCGATCAACAGGGAAGCAACTTAACATTACCAATAACTGTTCGACTAACTTACTTTAAGTTAGTAGTAAAAAATGACAGCTATGTTATGTCTGTCAACTTGGAAAAAACGAGTCATCCCGAAATTCTTCAAGTTCTATCATAACTTCTAATATTCTTGGCACATTTACACTGCCTCATGATTGATCATGCTGCGGTCTTTGGTCCCAGCCATTTCCACAAATGATTACTGACTTGCCCTTAGGTTGTCCATTGTTTTTGAGAAGAAATGGAACCTCACAAAAAAATCTTGTTCTTTCAACAAAATGAATAGCTCAAAAGGAAAGGGAAAAATTGTATGTGAATGGAAACTCATAATTATGCGCTCAAGCTTATTTAGTGGAAATCAAAGGAGTTATCGTTTCACTTTTGATGCTATCAGAGGTATATAGTTCACCTTTTCTACTGCACTACTCTCTTTTTTTGCTCACAAAAGAGATCCCATTTTGAAAGAAAGTTCCAAACTGTAGATTTAGGAGCCAGCCAAAACCTCGTGTCCTATTTTTTGCTTTTAGTGGAAGAAAAGAAAAGTTACTTGTAATCTTCTTAGATCAGAGGGAACTAGGAAGATAGGAAGATCATGATGATTGATGACCAAAAGAGTGGGTGTAGTCCGCCACACCTGGGAGATGATACTGAAGGGCCAGCTAGGAGTTGGGAGCCGTTATCGAGATGCTAATGATGTTAAGATAACATCTTTAGAAATGCCAGACAAATCCATTATGGAGAATACAAAGCACACTAAGTTATTGACCTACCATCGTGAACAGTAGGCATAATAAAGAAGCCTTAAAAGCGTAAAAGCATCATTTTATAATTAGTCGTCAGATAATCCTTGTGGACCATGGTTTGGCGAAATCTGAGGCCTATAGATATTGGGTCACTCAAGTGAAATTGTCATTTTCGAACATGCTGACTTTGTTTGAAAGTAAGTGGCAAGTTCTTTTTAGTAGTACAAAGTCTTCGTTTGTCCCATTTTCGCTATCGATGTCTCAGACTAGAGAATAAGGCTCAAATCTTTGGTAGAAATTATGATGATGAAATTATTACATACACATGTTCTTGCAGCTCTCCATCGAAATCCACACTGTAGCGCAAACCTAGAACGCTACCGTAACCCGTCATGTTGTATTTGCAAAACGAACAAAAAACGACTATATCTTTTCCTAAGAGAAACAGTTTTGTATGAATTTTCTGCTATGTAGAGAAAAAGGTTTATTAGTGACCGATATATAAGTACAGAGCTTGAGTGCTTTGAAGGTAATGACGGGGTGTGGCACAACCCCCAAAAAGGTGTGGTAGTCACAGCTTTCCTTTGAACGAGATTTTGGCTGGCTCCTGAATCTACAGTTTGGAAGTTTCTTTTGGAATGGGATCTCTTTTGTGAGCAAAAAAAGAGAGTACTGCTCTCTATTGGAGCAAAAAGAGTTGACTAATTAACTTTTGAAATAAAATTGACCATTTTTGAAGATGATCATTTACTTGGTTACTTGGGTGATCCAACATTGGAAACCCTCAGAATTCGCTAAAACTTGGCGCACCGGGGATTTGATATATTAGTCAATGTTTTACCAATTATGCTTGGTGCCTCAGTGTTACATTTAAGTGTCCCAGAATTTAACCCCAACTATGATTTATTCGATCGCCACTTCTCTATACTGGGAGGCTCGGAGGCAAAGTGCATTGCTACATTCTGCCAAGAATAGGAACGAAAAGAAAGTGAATTTGAAGTTTGATCACAACGAAAAAATTTTAGCAGTCAAAACACTGAAGCTAAATCCTGGAAAGTACGACCCAAAAAGCATTGCTGTGCCCTTCGGCATCCACGAAATCCCCCAAATAATTGCAGTCATGACTTTCAGTTTTCGAGTTTTACGTAGATGTTTCATGTCTGCTGTAACAGAACCCTACAATCTGCTTGACAAATTATATACATACAAATTGTATTACATTATATACAAAATTATATACATTATGACTCTTCGAAGCTTCATGCCAGGGCTCTGATCTTGAAGCTATTAGAGTTTATCATACGATGTCGATAGTTATCTTCATGAAAATGACTTGATAAGGGTGGTAAGGGTCACTGAACGAGAGTGAAAAATGCGAAATGGTGTGCAGGAAAATATTGAGTGAGAAGGAATTAAATGTTGCAAAAATAATGACCCTTTTTAAGCCTTTTTGCATAACACCTTTTCCCAACAAATTTATTCTTTGAGGCGGTAGCCCACCACTAAGAAGCTCTTTTTATGCTCTATCAATGATTGTTGATACGGCAGACTCTTCTTTTTCAGAAACTTCTAGAACTTCTAACCGCAGCCAAAATCAGTATCATTGCAACTTTTCTGGCCAGAATTCAAGCACAAATGAACGATGCTTTCTCAAAAATTTAGCTTTTGCATGTAAAAAAATTTTCTACATTACGTGCACTTAATTTTTGAGAGTTTCTAAATTGAGATTTCGGCTTCGTAAAGGTAGGGCATCTTGTTAACAGCTTTGCAAAGCATTTAGTTGTTTAGTACGCTAAAAACCAAAAAATTCTGTGATTCGAAGCTTTGAGGTTTACTGAAAAAATGTTGAATTTATGACAATTTTTGATTCTGAGTTTTTTCTTTTCCCGAATTTTTGTCCAAGCTTTCTTCATCTTCATTTGCGCTACTGGCTTGCAGCTACAACATAGGCTATTCACCATCTGTATTTACAAACTTTAGAGAGGGTAATGATTCCAAAGCCAGGTTTAAGAAAAAAATTTTTTTGTTTCTTAACTCATATGTTTCTACGTTAGTGATGTGAATAAGATGAATGTGTAAATGTGTAATGTCAACACCACACGTGTTGCAAAAGTTTGCTGCTTCTGAAAATCTTGATCGCATTTGAAAATGTAAAATTTTTCAAGAAGCTATGCAAAACAGCCATTATTTTTGTATCAACCTAGTACTAGAGACTATTTTAGCACACAAGTAGATTAGTACTACGCCTTACACCACGGGACTCCGAAAAATTCGCGTGATCCGGAAATATTTTGTTAAAAAAGGCTAAAAAGGTGGCATTTAAACATGAGATGCACATATGTTGATAAGCGAGATGAAGTATTAGGCTGTACCAAAACTTCTGTTGTTTCATTTTTGAAAATTCGCATCTTCAAAGACAGCGTCCCAACAAAAAGATGACTGCCGAGTTGTGGCGATGTTTAAGTAGACCCCTTACCTAAGCGATGACTGAAGTTCGGAGCGAAAGAGGGGGTCTACCAAGCCTGAAATTTGCTCCGAAAGTGGCCCGAATCTTACGGTAGGCCCGGACGCCGCCCACACAGCAATATCGACTTGCAAGGCCAGAGTGCGTATAGCGTACACAGTCATGAGCGCAGGGTGCCGCAACGACTCTGCGTCTCTACCTTGCATGCATCTCGCACTCGCCCGAGCCTACCCGAAGATTCGGGCCACTTGAGGGACGACTTGTAGACTTCGTAGACCCTCTTTCGCGCTGCAAACTTCTGTAGTCGCTCAGTTAGGGAATCTGCTATTACATTACCACCAGAGCCAGGTACCCCCTGTCTGGTGGGACGCTGCCTTTAAGGAATTTGCTTTAGGTCGATTTTGTTGAAGCAAACGTAATGTTTTTACTGTCAAAATCATCAGATTTTTAAGTAAGGATTGCATCGAGTGAATTTATAGCTTTGCCTGAGGCAAGAAATTTCGGCAAATGACTATAGTTCATGGTGTCTCTTTTTGCGTAACTATAACAATGTGCTTTCTTCCCTCATAATCACAAAAAGTAGCATGAAAATGTAATGCAAACGAGCAGTTGCTGCAGACCAAACTCTTTCTTTTTCCTTCAATTAAAATAAAATGTGTTTTATCTCTTTAGCTGAATAAGGCAGCTTGCGCATTCAATCATATTTGGATAAAAAATCAAAATTTATGAAATAGTTGTTCCAAAGACTTTTCACTGTTGTCCAGAGCAGAGGTGCGATAGTCGGAGCCGATTCTCCGCCTACCTTCACTTTTGAGCTGGAACAGGGTGACCACCTTCCCTTTGGTTTTGAAAATTTTTTTGCTTGAGTTTAAAAGAAGTAAAATAAGCAAAAGGAATGTAAAAGAAAGTATTAAGAGCATATATCTATGTAGTAGGTCGATCCAGGCAATAACCGCCGAGAACCAGAACGAATGCTAAAATAATGAATCGTGAAAAATCATTCCACTGTTACAAACCTGCTGGCTGAAGACCTCCGCAGTTGCAACTTCATAGGTTTTAAAGGGTAAGCGTGTTCTACCAGACAGTGAAAGAATCAGTTTGATTTGAGGAGTGGCCGCCGAGAACGAAAATTTTGAAAAACCTTAAAAATCTTCTCAATTTTAGGTTGCTTAATGACAACTAACATTTAAACTCTTATAAATCCAGACTTTGAAGGTGTGTAATGTTGCGACATCATAGATTTGTAGGGTAAGGTTTGCCCTATCAGAATATGTCTTAGCTTTACCGATCCATTGAAACATCGCCGAGATCCAGGCTTTTAAAAAAGCAGGTAACCGTTTTTCAGCTTATAACTTCTTCGGAATTGCATAATTCATGTTGCGACTTCATAGGTTGGATTCTCCTCATCAAGAGCTTTCAAATGGTATATAATATGTGGGGGGATTCACGCCTCCCACGGCATATGCCCGGGGGTGGAGTGCCTCTCTTCACTAATTCTCCACTGGCGGCCTCCCGCCAATACATTGAAATGGGCGGGGTGGAGAATTAGTGAAGAGAAGTACTCCACCCCAAGTTAGAGCCGCAAGAAACATTGAATCCCCCACATATTATATATCATTTAAAAGCTCTTGAAGAGGAGAATCCAACCTATGAAGTAGCAACATGAATTATGCAAATCTGAAGAAGTTATGAGCTGGAAAACGGTTTTTTACCTGCTTTTTTAAGAGCCTGGATCTCGGCGATGTTTCAATGGATCGGTGCAGCTAAGACATATGATAGGGCAAACCTCACCCTACAAAACCTATGAAGTCGCAACATCACACACCTTCAAAGTCCGGATTCATAAGAGTTTAAATGTCAGTTGTCATTAA
Organism: Cylicocyclus nassatus; assembly: GCA_958299035.1. Lineage (NCBI taxonomy): Eukaryota > Metazoa > Nematoda > Chromadorea > Rhabditida > Strongylidae > Cylicocyclus > Cylicocyclus nassatus. The sequence continues at coordinate 75,504,610 of CATQJL010000223.1, forward strand.
GGCAACCTAAAATTGAGAAGATTTTCAAGGCTCTCCAAAGTTCTCGTTCTCGGCGACCACTCCTCAAATCAAACTGATTCTTTCACTATCTGGTAGAACAACACTTACCCTTCAAAAACAATGAAGTCGCAACTGCGGAGGTCTTCAGCCAGCAGATTTGTAACAGTGGAATGATTTTTCACGATTTTTCATTATTTTATCATTCGAAATTCTGGTTCTCGGCGGTTACTGCCTGGATCGACCTACTTTCTTCGCAGTACGTTATAAAAGAATTTATTCAATAAAGTCCGTACAGTTCCGCTAAATTTTACTTCCAAATACACCATTTGATAAGCACGTTTATTTTGGACTAGATGGCTTACCCGGCTCCGCCCGGCCCTGTCATTATTTTATTCGTAATCAGCATGCTCGATTACCCCCCTGTCAACTCCCAGCCCCGTAGCTCAAATTTTGCAAAAAATCGATAAAATCGATATCAATCGATGACGAAAAGTAGCCTATGACACCCGCCGGGGCCCGAAGTGTATGTGTGCCAAGTTTGGTTCGAATCGGTTTAGAAATGGAATTTTCTATTCGGAACATACGTACACACAGACATACATACATACATACATACATACAGACAGACAGACAGACAAACAGACATTCAGCTTTATATATAAGATATTTATGCCGCTGTCTCATAAAGATATGCTTTCAATAATCTCTTTTGCAATTGTGTTGCTTATTTTCCGCGCACTTGTGGCAACGACCTGGAAGGATAGGCTCAGTCGACGTTAACGCTCCCCCCCCCCCCGGTCGACGTTGGGAGGTGAGTGTCCGGCACTACCACCTTCACTTTTGGCTGGCCAGTAGTAGCTGGAACCACCTTCACTTTTGGGGGCCCGGCTCCACCTATCGGACCTCTGGTCCAGAGGCAAAACATGTGGAGCAATGATAAGCAAACTTTGTTTGATCCAACTCTCTTACTCTCTCCAATTTTCGTTACGTTTTTACTCAGCATCTTCCAAAAGCTCTAATGATTATTGAACACTTTTTATTAATTAATTTTAACATGATCAAATTTCGTCATTCAGAATTTGCCCTCAAAGGATTGCAAGCAAAAAACGATTGCGTTTTGCAATATGAGTATGGTAATTCAGTTTTTTTAGCTTTCAACAGGCACAGGTCTTTTTTTTTGAAAAAAAAAGTTTTGGCATTTGCGACTACGAGCTATCCGACCCCAAAGTTTTGAAGCATAAATGAAATTTGCAAGTATGTTTCAAGGAGACTAATATGCAGTCTTGGTGCAGAAAAGCTGATCTTGAAATATGTTCTGAAATGATTGTAAATAGCCTTTCAGAGAGATGGCACTGTTCTTAGTTATATCTGTTTTTGATACATATCTGCTATAAAAACCACACCAGTAACCACAAATTAGTAAAAATTATAGCTTTTAGTCCTATCTTTTGAATGGATTACTCAAGAATGAGCAATCCAACAATCTAACTTATGTGAGACCCTCAGTGTGTTGTAAATCTCCGAATGGTTATTGGAAAAAATAAAAGGCAACCACGGAGAGGCATGATTCGCCAGGGAGAAAAAGAATCCTGAGTTTTTAGTTTGAGATACTCAATCAAAACTTTAGTATCTTCGAGGTAATGCAAGGCCCCAGTCGCTCATGTAGGTTTGAAATGACCTAAATCATATTCTTATCCAATCTTTTCCACTTTACAAAACCAAAAATTGTGCGTATAGAAGATGTCAATCGCGCTGCAAAACCATACCGACCGGACACACAATCTCGGTGTCCCAAAAGTACTTTGGCTTTTTCTAAACGTTTGGTTGCTGCGATTCGTAGAACAAAGGCTCATGAAAGATTTTGGTCTTTCAAACTCTATGTTATTACAGATGAAATGAGCGAGCTCTCAAAAAATCGCAAAAATTTAAAAACCCGCAATCTTTGCCATGGTCAAGTTTCGCTGTTTTTCTAAATTTTCGTATTTATATTTTGCGGGATACAAAATTGCTCACTTTACAACTTTATATGCATCATAATTTTGAAACAAAAATTGTAAAGTAGGTATACTACAACTACAAAAAACGATGACGTAAATACTGTGAATGTGAAGTGTCCCCAAAGACCTGTCAATTTTCGGAATGTTTCCCAGAATACTTGTGATCCTTCAGAGACTTCTTAGCGAGCAGGAGACTTGATCTCTGGTCCAGAGTACTTGTTGGATCTGATCCTACCCGTAGAATTTGTGGAGAAAGATTGCCTATCGGAGACTTGTCTTCCTCACAGCAGACTACTTGTGGAGAGAATCCTTGACCTCACTCATCCATCGGTATTTATACCCTTAGACTTGTTTACTTGCAAAGACGTTGCTGACTGAAGATAATAGTGATAAAGTGATGGGACAAAGTTACGATGACTTGTCCGGTTAATCTCTTGGGGCACTTTTCTAACCATTACAATACAAGGCAAAGCGAACAAACATCTATGAACAATAAATAATAAATGCAGAGTGTTTTAAAAGTCTGTACTTACTGTTTGACCATTAATATCTCTCTTACCAAGAAGTCTTTTGCCTTGCTTTAGATATCGTTGTGTAGAGTTGGCTTCAATTTAGATTTGCAATATAAAACGAATCACCCATCTCTCTTCATTAGTGTAGATTACGGTAGAAACTTCAAAGAGGGTTTTGAGCAATGAAAGGCTACATTTTGCCTCAGAAAGGAAACAAAACAGCCTAAAAGCTTTTACACTAGGCTAACTAGAGTTGTTGATTCTAACTGTAAAGTTCCCAACTTACTATGATGCTTCATTGAAGAGTTATCCCGGGTAAGAGGTAACGGCCATTTTTTCAATGTTCCTAAAAAGTGCGATTACACCGTTTAGAAAGCTTCGTAATCCTGTGAATAATCGAGCATTGAACTCAGCGTCCATAAAAACCGTATTACACAAGTTTTCACATTTTTTTGAAAAATTTTGAATTCGCAGTTTTTTCACATCGACACCATATGTCTCAAGTTTCTACCGTAATCCTACAGTAACGAAAAGAGATAGATGATTTGTTCTATAATGCAAATCTAAGTTGAAGCCAGCTCTACAAAACAATGCCTGAAGCAAGGCAAAAGACTTCTTGAGAAGAGAGATATCAACGATCAAACAGTACATACATATTGGGTCACCCTGTATACAGTATGTACAATCTGCAGTATCCAAAATTTTTTTGTAGTCGACCTTGGCGACAATGCATCACTTTTCAGGCATGATCAACCATTAGTGCAAGCCTAACCATATGTAGCTGGGCATATTGCTCCATACGAGAAGGATATCCAGAATGTTGTTACATACGATACGCAAGTTTGATGCTAAGAATATTTTGGATAGGATTGCATAACATTTCAGCAAAGCTCGATAGTGTTTTTATTTATTTATCTATTTTAAATTCACTCCAATGCACTCGATGATGCACCAAGAAGTATTAGTTCAACATAGTTATCTTGACTAAATAAACGACTATACAAACAACAAGCGCTGGTTTTTCGAAAAATCAAATTGTAATGCAAAAATAAGTATGTAGCCTACTCAATAGGTATAAAGATTTAGGTACAATACCGCTCACTTTTTTTAAAAAATATACGCGAATGTATGGACATGTATAGACATGTATGGGCATGTCGCTACATGTCCATACATGTAGTGGCATGTCCATACATGTTTATACTGCCGCTACATTTATAGACATCACCGCCGCGTGGCCATATCTTGCTTCAGAGTGGACGAATTTTGAATCCAAAGCCACCATTAGATTCCGCTCGGCGCGGAGAATCTTTCGATATGTCGGCGAAGGGTACGATGTCTTCGATATTCCGTTTCAATTTTTTTTCGAAATCTTCTGCGAAGGTTCTTTCACGAATATGTGAAGCAGCGTCTTCCCAACATAGAAGACTTTACTAAGTACTATTCGATAATACTGTTCTTGTGTACTATTGTGCGCCAGAAAATGGGCTCAAATTTCTTTCCAAAAGAGATAGAAGCGTTGATGAATTTTGGAAAAATAGCGCGTTTTTAAATTCTACTCTCCATAACTTCCTTCTGAATAAGTATTATATACTAGCTGGCATACCCGGCTCCGCCGTATGTTCCGAATAGAAAATACCATTTCTTAACCGATCCGAACCAAACTTGGCACACATACACTTCGGGCCCCGGCGGGTGTCACAGTCCACTTTTCGTTATCGATTGATGTCGATTTTATCGATTTTTTGCAAAATTTGAGCTACGAGGCTGGGATTTGGCACACGGGGGTGATCAGCATGCTCGATTACCCCCCTGTGCCAAACCTTAGCCCCGTAGCTCAAACTTTGCAAAAAAATCGATAAAATCGATAAAAGTAATGCACGATTTTAAAAACTAATGTAGTATTCGTAATCAGCATGCTCGACTACCCCCTGTGCCAAATCCCAGCCCCCTAGCTCAAATTTTGCAAAAAATCGATAAAATCGACATCAATCGATAACGAAAAGTGGACTGTGACACCCGCCGGGGCCCATAGTGTATGTGTGCCAAGTTTGGTCCGGATCGGTTTAGAAATGGAATTTTCTATTCGGAACATACGTACAGACAGACAGACAGACAGAGAGACATACAGACAGACAGACAAACAGACATTCAGCTTTATATATAAGATTTTAAATCCGAAAACAGCGCCATGCTCATATACAGCATGTCATTGATATCTCAATTTCAGTATTCTTGAATCTTTCTGGAGACGTTTTTTCGCGAAGGTGTAAAGCAGCGAGCATTGTCCTGAGTATATTCCAGCAAAAATCTCGATACTACTTTTTCTGTAGATCATGATGTGCTAAATAGTAGCCGCAGATTTCTTTTCAAAAGAAATAGAACGGCTGGTGTTTTGTAGAAAAATCTTGTCTTCCCAAATTTCACTCGCCATAACCCCAGGATACGAAGCTATTGCTAAGCAGATGTGAGTTTCGAAATCAGCAGGTTGCATAACCTCTACGAGCAAGTTTTCCGATATGTTCGGGTTATTTCATTTTTTCTCGATTTACGCTCCGGAAGCTCGCCGATGGATTTTGGTCAAAATGTTGATGCTGTTGAACTGTAAGAAAAGTTCTCTTATAGATTCGAACACGCCCTTTACGAAAATCGTGGTCTTTGAGGATTACAGGGTTTTTTGCAGAGCATCACGAAATTGCGTAACTTTGCCCCACTTCTCGCGTCTCTGTCAGAAAACTTGCCTGCTTGCTTTTCCAAGTCAAAATCACTAGAAATTGTGCTATCGAACTGTGCGTGGCTCAGGCTCCAGTCTGTACAATTCGCCGAGTTACGAGCCTACGAAAACACGTCCTCATGAATTTTGCCCAAAATGTAATCGCATATTTCGTCGAAATTCCTCGTGAGCGCTTAAATGACGCTCGTTGCAGATATTATGTTCGCTTCGTCCAACGACTTCCACTGTATTGAATATGGTGCTTGACGGAATATCGAAGACATCGTATCCCCGCTTCCAATCTATCAGAAGATTCTTCGCGCTGAGCTGAATCGAATGGTGGCTTTGGATTCAGAATTCGTTCACTCTGAAGCGAGATATGGCCACGCGACGGTGATGTCCATACATGTCGCTGCATGTATGGACATGTAGCGACATGTCCGTACATGTCGATACATGTCCATACATTCGCGTTTATTTTTTAGAAAATGTGAGCGGTATTGTGTTAAACGAAGGAAAAATGAACAGTCATGCTGCAACCATCTCGGATAATTGCCGGGAGCAGGCGGCCATGCGATTTATGTGCAGGCGGGCACCGGAAAAATATTTCGCTGATTTCATGCGGTCCGCTTGCAGATATCTGCGGTTTTTCACTGATTAGTTGCGGCGCACTGGCCGCATCCTCGCGGAAGGTCCGCGAGAATATGCAAAATTTGAGGCCCGCACGTTCCTTTGTGAATGGCCGCACAGCCCTTGGGTACCTTCCGCAAAAAAAAAACCGTCGACGACCCCCTCTGTTATGTGAGCGTTACCTTTGCTCTTTGCCCTCTGTCTTAATTCCGTGCGTGCCTCGACGGAAATAAATACCTTTTTTTGAGCTTTCTCTTACATCGCTCCCATGGAGTAAGAAGGCAGCAGACAGTAAACGCACTGGTATGGATCCATGAAGCCGCCGGACCCTATGAGTGAGGCTCACATTCCTCAAAAAAGCTGATTTTTAGAGAATCCAGCTCTTGCCAATAAACAAATCAGTAAACATGTCAGCAACAGTTGAACTGAACTAAACTGAACTATTAATGGGGAAATTTAACTGTTTTCAGAGTTACGTGTGATAAGTCAAGTGCATCAATTCTAGTTTGAAAGCAGCTACACTTTCAACTTGCAGCGTAGTACACGGTAAGACACAAAGCTATCGTGGAATTTTATAAAAGAAACTGTTAGTTACGAAACAACTTTTTTTGAATACTGAATAGTAAATGTTAAACACAGCATTTTTACTAGTTGGCCTAAAAATCCAATAAATGCTTTTCCTTGAATCTAACGATAAGCTCTTTGCGGATAAGCCGAAAAGCAAAGACAAAATCCAGATAAATACGCCTATACTCTATACTCTTTGTTGCCAAGGACTTGAGCCTAGTCGCAAAATTGGGCATTTCAAAAATTTGAGTTTTCGTTGGCATCCCATATATAGCATTCGAGTAAAGTTCCGTTGAACCCAGGGCTCGGCACGAGCTGGCACCGTCAAATTTGAAAACGAAGTCCCTTTGATTTTTGGGATTTCATATGAAGTCGCCTTCAATTCTAAACTCGAACGAAAACCCTCTAAAGAACAAAACGTTGACTAAAAAACGGAAGATATTGCAAAATTCCTCATTTGAAATGAAACAAATACAAAAAAAAACAAAGAACAATACATAAAATAATAATACATAAACATAAACAACACAAGAGTAAAAGAACGGAAATACTAAATTTGACCGAGTGGAAATGAAATCGGCGGAATTTGCGCTGCATGTGCTTAGCGCTTTGTCACTGGAGCAGAATATTCGACTGAGGAGCAGACCGAGAAATTTTCAAATGGCTGTAAAACGCCTGAAAGAAAACATTATGAAAATGTTTTTTGTGTATGTAAACTTTTACTGTGCAAACACAATACATGTAAAAAGCATGAAAATAGCACCCAGCTGGCACGGTGCCAGCTGATAATAAAAAGTTCAGCACATCTTTCATTCACATAAGTTTTTATAGATTTTTGGGCCATAATTTAGGTCCCCAATGCGCATGCACACACCTAATTTGGTGTCATGTGATGGCGTTTTGTTTGTAAACAAAGCTTTTGTTTGTTTGAGACCAATTTCAAACTCCCGCGCTGTGTTCGCTGACATGTCGGCGGCTTATCGACGGCATGCAATTGCCATGCGAATGGCATTTCAGGAAACAGCGGCAGGCTGACTCGCAAAAACGATATCTTCTTTGCTTTCCGCCTCAAGAACGATATATAGCTCCCAGTGCCAGATGTGCCGAGCCCTGGCTAAAGCTTTTCCAATTTTCTTTTTTTAAGAACAGGACTCCAAACAACGGAACAGTATTCTAAGTGAGGCAAATGAAAGCATTATGAAGTCGTATGAGAATCAATGTGTTTTCGGTATGTATGATTGGGCTCCCAAATTCGTGTGGAGGTGTATTGCAGACTGCGCTAACAAATAAACTTATCAAATCTCCACGTTATAGCTTTCCTTTTCGCGCTCTCTCGCTGGCAAAAACCGCCACGCTGTATGTTAACAAGACTCCACCTCCACACGAATCTGGAAGCCAATCATTTCGAAAATTAGCAGGTAACATTGAAAATGTTTTGTTGATTGCATAATCGAAATAACTGCCAAACTTCAGTTAAGAATCTTCGGGTATTCTCAAGTCCTTGGCAGTGGAGCAGTTCTTTAATCTGATTCCATTTGTCTCATAGACTGGGTAGTCATCATCTCCAAAATGCAATACAAGGCTTTTTTCTAAATTTGCAGGTATGCCGTAGTGGACAGCATTCCATCATTTTTACAAGAGAAGCTCTTGTTGGTAAACGGATCTGTACTACATCATAGTCATCATAACTTCCATATATCACTATGTCGTCGGCATACATCTGAATTGTCTGATGTATGGATGGTCGTGAGATGGATGGAAGTTCAACAGCATATAATAGAAAGTGTAATGGAGAAAGGACTGCTTCTTGCAAACGCCGCTTGCACAGAGTTGTCGTTTAGAAAGTATATTCTACCTTCACCGTCACCCCTCTATTGTGCAAATATGATTTCAGCTATTTACTTGAAAAGATTTCTTTTCATTCCGACTTGCACTAGCTTGTACAAATTTGGGTAATTAGCTCTGCCAGATGCCTTGGAAAGATCAGCATAAACAACATCAGCAAAACTACCACTTAAGTGCCAAATTTCAATCAAAAACCGAGCCCACAATAGCAGTGAACGATCCTTCCATAAAGCCATGTTGACTAGCAAGGAATACGTTGAGCTTTCCAAAGCATGAAAGTATTAGGTTGTTGCAGAAATAATGTCCGTTTTGCAAATCTTCACTTTGGAAGGTTATAACTTTGTTCAGTCTTCCCCTTCAAGTTTTGTTCTTATGGCTGGCAACCAGCTTGTTTTGTAGCCGCGGGCCATGAGTTTACGCATATAGAAAAGACACCAAAAAAGGAGCTTTGCTAAAAGACAAAGAAATTTAAAAATGTTAACTTTTTCGAGCCTATTTGGCGTAGGCTTGTGAGTGCCAAATTATGATAATTTGGGATTCTTCGCGCACTGAATAGCTAAGTGTTTCTGCGAAAGTTGTAGAAAAGATGTCCTGACCTCAATCATACATAAATGAGCAAAGCTTCGGCGATTGCCCAAACTATGAAAAACTTTGGACCCACAGAATGTCAGCAACGAGTATCTATTTCGGCGCGTCGATTTCTCGGCTCAGATATTTTCGAAAAATCTACTTAAACATGCTATAGGTGAGCAATCTTCACCAATCCAGTAACTATGTTTTTAAAAGAATCCGTTTATTTACGCCTGAGTTATGGGCAAGCGAGTTAAAGCAGCGAAATTTTGACTTTGAGTGCGGATGTGCAAAATGCTGGTGAAATTCTCACAATGAGGATAGCAACTTGATTCCACCACCATTAGAAAATACATGGTGAGAGCTTTCTAATTATATACAGATTCTATATCGTAAAAGGAAGTTTGATGGAAAAAAGTTGTTTGGAATATAGGCCTAGAAAAACGGACATTATTTTTGCAACAACCTAATAATTTGGTGCGCAGTACTTTCTCCATCACTTTTACAGCTAGGGTCAAACTAATCGGCCGAAAATCTGAGAGCAGGCATGCGTTAGAAACCTTAGGAATCACAGTGACTAATGCCCCTCCTTCCAGATTTGCGGCATTTCACCGAGCATCATCGATATATTAAAGCTATGAGCAAGAGGTTTACAGAGGGCTGAGGCACATTTTTAATAATCTGTGGAATTCCATTGAACGGCTCACTAAGAGACGGTTTCAATTCAATCAAAATCTTCTGAATTTTTGAAAAACTGACATAAACGTTTGATAAAGACCGGCGACTAGTAGAAGTGGGTGCAAAACAATCTTAGCGTTCGACTAGCTTATGGGAGTCGAAAACTCCAGCGAAACAGCGGACAAAAGCATGTGCTTTTTCTAAATCCGTGTAATACGTGTAATAGCTACGGCTCGTTTGATCAGTTATGGTTGGCAGATGACGTCGAAAAAGAATTTCGAGTTTGCTTGATTGGCCAAATTCTGCTCACGATTAGATAATTCAAATGGTAATCGATATCTTAACACACTTTTTGTACATAGGATGGGATAAAGGATCTAGCCTACGTGCTATGAAGTGGAAGGATGACGGCAACGAAACGCAAAGTGGTGGACTCTTGTGGGGAAGTTACATCAATGCAAAGAATGTTCGAAATGGTATTCTTATCAGAAGCGAACGGTTTCACTGGCAAAGCTATTTTGAAAGCAGCAAATACCGCACCAGTGAGGCTTCGTCTGTCAGCACTAAACTAAACAGGGCAAATCTCCGCTCTATCAAAAGGTGCCCTGGAGCCCTCTTAAAAATATAAAGTGTACACTTATCGCTGTAAGAAGTTAGAGTGTAACAAGCTTATGCTACAACTTAACATTTTACCTCTGCAGCATAATGATTTCGAGTTTGCCTTCCGAAGGAAATGTGCAGTGTAACCAACTAACTATTTCTTTGATTTGCGTGCCGATGAAACTTCTATAAATCTTTTGCTTCGCACATCTAGAACATAGCACGTGCTGCTTTATATATTAAGTCGTGTAGTAAGTTCTGTCCTAAAATTTCTTTTGAATTTTCCCCGATATTTGCATCGGTGTTTCGCAAAATGTCTATATGCATTCAAAAGCTCTAAGCCTGCTATCAGAATTTTTACTTCAGCTTCCTACATCAAAAAACTTGGAAAATTTTCCAGCATTGAATTTGGAAAATCAAGGAAGGAAAGAATCTATTTTCGACAACTACACCACGTCGCCCTCCCAATAAGTCGGAATTAGTAAACAGCTCGAAAAATCGGCTGCGCATAAGGAACGAATACTATAGCTTCTGCAGCGCTTCAAAATTGTTGAAAAGTTTTTAAATTTACTTTTGTAAAACTTAGAAAAAGTCTTCTTTTTCATGTCTTTAGAACGTTGAAATCGTGCATCTGAAGGCGGTTTTGAAAAAAAATGACATAAAGAGTCGGTGGAAAGAAGGGAGCAAATAAAAAAGTGACATTACAAACATAAGAGTATAGTTCTTTTGTTTGTTATCAAGATTTTCGAATAAATTTTACCGATGGAAAACGGGAAAATTTGGAGAGATGAAAGATGTTGAAAGTGGATTTTTCGCGTCTCCGGTTTTTTTAGAGCCAAATTTTTTTTACTTTCTGCTAAATTAGGGATGACTCATATGAATCTGTAGAGCAAACTTAGTGCTTTCAAATGCATGCTTACGTTATTTTGGATAAAGTGTTAATATTGTTAAGAAAACCTGGGACAAAAAATGGGACAGAACTTAATATACCATAATAAAACTAGAAAGTGCAACTCGAATAAAGAATATCTGTATTTTCATTTCTTTACTAGCTAAAAACCTACGGTTATACTTACGAGGGATTTTCCTAATCACTCTACACTGACCGCGAGTGGCGACGTCTCGCATTGCTTTTGTCAATAGTCTTGGTTACACCCTTTTTTCTATCATACTTCCTTGTCCGATTTTTCCATTCTTCTCTATTTGCTCTCTACTGTTTACTTTCTCTTACGGTGGTGAATTTATCCAGTTCATTGTCTGTTTCTGCCCTCTTCGTGCTTTCGTAAGTCATACCTGGTCCATTTTCGGCTAATCAGTCAAAGATTATGGTGGTCACTAGGTCTCTTCAGGCTTCCTCTCGCGCTTTTAGCAAAAACGAGGGTGACCGTGGCAGTTTAGACGATGTCTCGATGAGTGCCACGGAGGGACATGCTGCTGGTTTTGCTCAGTTGCCTGCCACATCTCATCGAAGCAATTATAGCAAAAAAAAATAAAGACGCCGTTGTAGCAAAAGTGATTTTAGCTTTGAAAGAAAGAATTTCACAGGTTGTGGAATCAAAGGGGTCGCAGCATAATTATAACTGGTTTTTCAAAAGCTTCGCCTAACTTACCCCTTCTGGAGAGTAAAGCCGATTTGGAGCGCGGTGCGGCAAAGGTACTGGATTATACAGGTCGAATGCTGGCCAACTGAAATCATCACGATGGACCGATTGAGGTAAGATCGATCAAGGCTGATAAAACCGCGTTTCCCTTGCGCGCTTATTGGATGCATGCATAGTTAATGCTCATATAGACTTCGACATTCTGATTTGTCCAGTGTGAACGTGCGGCGCAGAATGACATCCTAGGAGCGGGTCTTGGATTGTGATCTTCGTCAACAGGTACGCTCTCGTAATCAAGTTAAAGCTAATAAACAATGGGTAATTTTCAGAGGTGAACTATACGAACTAAACTACCCAGGAGGTCAGAGGAGGTAAACTGAATACGTTAGATCAAAGTGCACCCAGATGTCTTCTTTTTAACTTAAATAGTTTTGTGAATAATCTTTATCTACTTCATGACTTCGTATGGTTTCGCTCTCCTGACATCGTCTTTATTACATAGACGTGGCTTAGCATGAAAGCTAGTCCTAAAGTTCTATCTGATCTACCATATTCGATATATCGCTGTGATTATCAAGCAGTGAAAGAGTGGCGTGTGCTGCCTAATCAAAGATAATTTGCTCGTTGAACTTGGTTTCGTAATTTCTGATCTCTGTGCTTCAATTTGTCGCCTGTTTCAAATCATTCTTTGCGAATCATTCCGGTTTATCGCCAGCCTTCCTCTACTGTGAAGTATGACGAAGAAGTGGCTGTCACTCCATGATTGTTCATCACCGTTGTGCACGATCATTGTTAGTTTCTGTAATGAATAATGTAATTTTGAGCCTGAAATTGCCTATGAGAAAAAATTTTTGTCGTCTTTGCTGCACTGTGCATCTTTCCAGATTTTTGCGAATACAACAAGAAATCATTCTGTTCTTGTTTTTATTTTTCAAGTGAAGAGATTGTTAACGAGTTGATATTCTCCCGCCTTTTGGTGGTTCAGATCACAGTGCCACTTCAATTCAAGTCTGTTTGGACGTTAGTGATGCAGTATTTTTCCCTTATTCTGACTTTGCAACTGCTGACTATACCGGCATTCTTTTTTCCTCTTTTGATTGGATGCAAGTTTTAGATAGCTCTGTGTCCGTTGATGATCTCTATGGACGATTTTGTATTATCTAACGCAACTTCGCAGACTTTGTACCCTTTCGGTTTGACAAACGTCAATCGCATGGCTATCCAAAGCATACAGGGTGTCCCAAAAAGATGTGCACACTGTTTGATTGTAAATAATTCTCTTGTAGTGAAGTCTTTCGAGAAGCTTTAGGTACCATTTTGTAGAGCGAGGTTCAACTTAGATTTACAGTGTAGAGCAAATCGCCGGTCGTTCATTCTTACTGTAGGAGTACGGTAGAAACTTCAAACATATGGTGTCACTGTGAAAAAAGGGGCCGTTTCAAAAATTTTCAAATAAAATGTGGAAATTTGTGTAATAGGGTTTTTATGGACCCTGAGTTCAATACCCAACTCTTTACAAGGTTGAGAAGCTTTCTAAACGGTGTAACCGCACTTTTTAGGAACACTTAAAAAACGTCTGCTACTGCTTACCTCGCATAATTTTTTAATGAAGCATTAGGAAGAGTCGCGAACTTCACATTTAGAATCAGCAACTTTAGTTAGCCCAGTGTGAGAGTTTTCAGGTTGTTTTGGTTTCTTTTTGGAGCAAAATATGGCCTTTTATGGCTCAAAACCCTCTTCAAAGTTTCTACCGTAATCCTACAGTAAGAATGAGAGATCGGCGATCCGCTCTGCACTGTAAATCTAAGTTGAACCTCGCTCTGCAAAATGGTACCTAAAGCTTCTCGAAACACTTCACCACAAAAGAGTTATTTACAATCAAACAGTGTGCACATCTTTTTGGGACACCCTGTATATGCAACCTGCTGCAGCAAAAGTTCCGCCTTTCCTCAATCTACCTGAACTGCTTGTTGATGATCCATATAGAAAAGTATGCCTGCCTAGACATCAAGCGCCATATTAAGAAGTATCTGGCCAATAGGGAAAGACATTTTGCTGCTTGCTAAAAAAAACTCTATGCTTACATTAGACCATGCAGCAAAGGACAACAAACTTCCGTCTCTTTTATATAATGAAACAAAATTTTCAAAAATGATAAAGAAAAAGCTGTTACTTTGGCAGAGTTCTTTGCTAGTTCTTTGCATTTTTTTCACATGGAGATGACATATTTGGGATTAATGTCAACGCAATTTCTCCATTCACGTCATATGCGCGTAATCTTTTCAGCTGTAGTGATATTCAAATACATCCAGAACTTTCGCTTAAAGTACTGAAAGGCTAAGAGCAACAGTGTCTGTCACATACGATGGAATCTTTAAATATTCTGTAGAAGTTGTGCCCGTTCTCGATGCTTTTGACATGTATTTTCAATGCCTCACTATCAGCAAGGCAGGTTCCTCAGCTAATTGTAAGGAAAAATACTTTGATAACTGCAAATCCAAAAAATCCCACTTGTAATATAGGCTGCTGCATGACGAAGGCGCAAAACCTTCGGGCGCAAACGCGGCTTTATTGGCCGCAGAGCGCATGAGGCGCAGAATTTACATCGTTGAGGATATGCGTGCGTCGCGTTTGCGCCCGCTCAACTAATACCGCTTCTGCGCCTTCGTCATGCAATAGCCTTTGCTTAACCCCATTTTTATCCCATACGCATCACCCCTCCTTGTGGTAGGATTAGAGGTGCGATAGGTGGAGCCGGGCCCCCCAAAAGTGAAGGTGGTTCCAGCTACCACTGGCCGGCCAAAAGTGAAGGTGGTAGTGCCCGAACTCACCTCTCAAAAACGTTGACCGGGGGGGGAGGGGATAGAGAGGGGGAGCATAGAACGGACTTTGGGTTTGGGTTTTTTGGTTTTTTTTTGGTTTGGGTTTTTTTCGGACTTTTGGGTATTGCTTTTTTTGCTGGAACTGAAGAAAAGGAAATTAAGCAAAACGAAGCAAAAGAAAGTACTGAGAGCATATTCTATGTAGTTTATTTCTAGGAAGTCGCCGTCGCCTACTGCGAGCACCTGGAGGCCATCACCGACATGGACGCATATACGCCTCAGCACTTTTTACGATAGAGCAAAGCTTCATGATGACTTCGGATAACTGAAGAGCTCTAACCCAACGTTTTTCTTTAGAGCCAATAACTGTGACCCAACGGCCCTCTTTAGGGCCACGAATACAATGAGTACAACTGCATAAATATTCTAAATAAAGGTGTTAATGAAATAGTGTATTTGTGAGCGATGACTTTGTGTGTTTCATCAAGTACATTTTATTATGACGTACTGCGAAGAAAGTAGGTCGATCCAGGCAATAACCGCCGAGAACCAGAACGAATGCTAAAATAATGAATCGTGAAAAATCATTCCACTGTTACAAACCTGCTGGCTGAAGACCTCCGCAGTTGCAACTTCATAGGTTTTGAAGGGTAAGCGTGTTCTACCAGACAGTGAAAGAAACAGTTTGATTTGAGGAGTCGCCGCCGAGAACGAGAATTTTGAAAAGCATTAAAAATCTTCTCAATTTTAGGTTGCTTAATGACAACTAACATTTAAACTCTTATAAATCCAGACTTTGAAGGTGTGTAATGTTGCGACTTTATAGGTTATCTAGGGTGTGGTTTGCCCTATCAGAATATGTCTTAGCTGTACCGAATCACTGAAACGTCGCCGAGATACAGGCTCTTGAAAAAGCAAGTAAAAAACCGTTATTCAGCTCATAACTTCTCAGAATTGCATAATTCATGTTGCGACTTCATAGATTAGATTCTCCTCTTGAAGAGCTTTCAGATGATATGTACTATGTGGGGGATTCAATGTTTCTTGCGGCTCTAACCCGGGGTGGAGTACCTCTCCTCACTAATTCTTCACTGGCGGCCTCCCGCCAATACATTGAAATGGGCGGGGTGGAAAATTAGTGAAGAGAAGTACTCCACCCCGGGTTAGAGCCGCAAGAAACATTGAATCCCCCATATATTATATATCATTTGAAAGCTCTTGAAGAGGAGAATCCAACCTATGAAGTCGCAACATGAATTATGCAATTCTGAAGTTATGAGCTGGAAAATGGTTTTTTACCTGCTTTTTTAAGAGCCTGGATCTCGGCGATGTTTGAATGGATCGGTGCAGCTAAGACATATGATAGGGCAAACCTCACCCTACAAAACCTATGAAGTCGCAACATCACACACCTTCAAAGTCCGGATTCATAAGAGTTTAAATGTCAGTTGTCATTAAGCAACCTAAAATTGAGGGGATTTTCAATGTTTTCCAAAATTCTCGTTCTCGGCGGCCACCTCAAATCAAACTGTTTCTTTCACTATCTGGTAGAACAACGCTTACCCTTCAAAATGAAGTTACAACTGCGGAGGTTTTCAGCCAGCAGATTTGTAACAGTGGAATGATTTTTCACGATTTTTCATTATTTTATCATTCAAAAATCTGGTTCTCGGCGGTCACTGCCTGGATCGACCTACTTTCTTCGCTGTACCATTATAACAAAATTTAATCAATAAAATACGTACAGTTCCGCTGAGTTTTACTCCCAAATACACTATTTGATAAGCACGTTTACTTTAGATAATTATGACGCTGTATGCATAAAAATATGATTTCAATGATCCCTTTTGCATTTGTTTTGCTTGTTTTCCGCTCACTAACGGCAATGACCTAGAAGGATAGACCTAATGCTCCCCCCCCCTCCCGGTCGACGTTTTTGGGAGGTGAGTGTCCGGCACTACCACCTTCACTTTTGGCCGGCCAGTGGTAGCTGGGACCACCTTAACTTTTGGTGAGTCCGCTCCCCCCATCGCACCTCTTATCTCTAGTCGTTTTAACCAAAGAGGGCTTCCCCCCTCAGAATCGCTATAGTAAAAGCTTTCAATTTTTCTTTTCTTTTAATTCTTCTAAGTTTGAAGATCAAAATTGACGCATGTGTTATAATTTCACCTAATTCATATTTGACATTCAACTAGAGATAAGAGGTGCGATGAAGGGAGCCGGGCCCATTAAAAGTGAAGGTGGTCCCAGCTACCACTGGCCGGCCAAAAGTGAAGGTGGTAGTGCCGGACACTCACCTCCTAAAAACGTCGGCCGGGGGGGGGGGGGGGGGAGCATTAACGTCTATCCTGCTAGGTCATTGCCGTTAGTGAGCGGAAAATAAGCAAAACAAATGCGAAAGGGATCATTGAAAGCATATTTTTATGTATACAGCGTCATAATTATCTAAAGTAAACGTGCTTATCAAATAGTGTATTTGGAATTGAAACTCAGCGGAACTGTACGTATTTTATTAATTAAATTCTGTTATAATGTACAGCGAAGAAAGTAGGTCGATCCAGCAGTAACCGCCGAGAACCAGAATTTCGAACGATAAAATAATGAAAAATCGTAAAAAGTCATTCCACCGTTGCAATCTGCTGGCTGAAGACCTCCGCAGTTGCGACTTCATAGGTTTTAAAGGGTAAGTGTTGTTCTACCAAACAGTGAAAGAATCAGTTTGATTTGAGGAGTGGCCGCCGAGAACGAGAATTTTGAAGAACCTTGAAAATCTTCTCAATTTTAGGTTGCTTAATGACAACTGACATTTAAACTCTTATAAATCCGGAATTTGAAGGTGTGTGATGTTACGACTTTATAGGTTTTGTAGGGTGAGGTTTGCCCTATCAGAATATGTCTTAGCTGTACCAATACACTGAATCATCGCCGAGATCCAGGCTCTTAAAAAGCAGTAATAAACCGTTTTTCAGCTCATAACTTCTTCAGAATTGCATAACTCATGTTGCGACTTCATAGGCTGGATTCTCCTCATTTCAAATGATATATATTATGTGGGGTATTCACGCCTCCCACGGCATATGCCCGGGGGTGGAGTACCTCTCTTCACTAATTCTCCACTGGCGGCCTCCCGCCAATACAATGAAATGGGCGGGGTGGAGAATTAGTGAAGAGGAGTACTCCACCCCGGGTTAGAGCCGCAAGAAGCATTGAATCCCCCATATATTATATATCATTTGAAAGCTCTTGAAGAGGAGAATCCAACCTATGAAGTCGCAACATGAATTATGCAATTCTGAAGTTATGAGCTGGAAAATGGTTTTTTACCTGCTTTTTTAAGAGCCTGGATCTCGGCGATGTTTGAATGGATCGGTGCAGCTAAGACATATGATAGGGCAAACCTCACCCTACAAAACCTATGAAGTCGCAACATCACACACCTTCAAAGTCCGGATTCATAAGAGTATGCTGTTCTTGATCGCCAGGACGCAATGAGAGATTTAGGAGTCATAACTGACAATTCACTCGAGTTTTCCAGCCATTACGACTCAGTTACCAGTGAATTATTGGTATCGTTGTTCATGCTCCTGAGAAACGTGCACAGCAACAATCCTGCTAGATTGGTGCGACTGTAAAGAACGATTGTATGTTTTACCTCACCTTGCTTACCCTTCATCCGTTTGGAATCTGTTCCTTGCGATTAAATTTGAGAGAGTACAAGAAGTATATACTCGAATAGTCTTTTACAAATGTTTTTCTAGTACCGGATTCCCATATTTACCGTCATTTTGTGAAAGACTTGTCACTTTGAAACTGCGTAGTCTAAGCTATAGGCGCGTTGTATACGGTTCAATTCTTTGTTTCCCAATCTTGCATCCGAAAGCTAGATCAAAAGCGAGTAAGTACTGGATCGTGGCAAACGTACAGGTGGGTTCAAGCTACATTATCGTAAATTAGGTAAAAAAATGTTTTTGGCAACTTTCAGTTCACTTCTTTGTCGCACTTCAAAATAGCTGAGTTCCTTACTAAAAGATTATTTGCAGTGAGAATACTTTTGTTTTCCGTAGAAAATTGTTTCCATAGATGTTACGAACGTTGCATATCCCCTATGTTTGAAGTCCAATCTTGGTCTTCGTAGTCTTTCGAGTGCACGTCTACACTCCCCGCTTCTTGTCAGATCGAGTATAAATTAATCAGTCTCTGCCTCTTGCATTAGTGTTACTAAGCATGATTACTCTTTCACTAACCTTACCAACCCGTCGTGCCAACACGGTGTTTCTTTTTACAGTTCCAAGTCACATTGAGGTGTAGCCGCAGGTCTTAGATCGTTTTTTTAAGTATTCATCTATGTTAGTTGAAACAGTCTTGCTTCCTCTAAGATAAAGCTTTATCGGGGACAAGTCTGCTAGCTCTACCGGGGGCTTGCTGATACGCAAAAGCAGTACCAGATTCTTCCTTCTAGATTATTTCCTACAGTTTCACACCCTTCTGCGAAGTACGTGTGCACGCCTTAAGGTGTAGGGCTCTTCAGCTTGTTTATACCTCTGCTCCTATCTTATGTAGCTAGCTCAAGTGAACTGGTTGTTTTCATGTTTGTTTTAAATTCCTTGTTTTTTGGTTGGGTGCACCATGAGTGTATTAAAAACAAAATAAATTTTATGCTTTCATAGCGGCAAACTGTGTGCAAGAGACGTTCTGTCACATTCCAAAAATCAATTTGGAGAATGCTCTTTTGTATGCAAATGCATTCTTTGCGGGCATCTGATTACATTGAAGAGTCTCAATGCATACTGCCTTCCTTATTTGCTCCAACGAGTATATTCAAATGTTGGTTAAAGAGATGTAGATCTGCTCTTGTTTGAAACTAAAATATCTTTCGACACTGATTAACAACAACATCTTTAAAGTTTCCTAGCGTCTCCACTCTCTTTATATTGCCTTGAAAGAGTAGTTTTGAAGTACACATATATTCCTCAGGGACTCCAGGCGGACAGCAGCAAGTCCGCAACTTTATAGCATTCAAGAGCTGGAGTATTATAAAGGTGGGAGCGTGCACGCTAACAACTGCGTATCCTTTGCGCGAGGGAACTCAGTCACATGTACGACTTGCAAGAGAAACAGTAAATTACTAGATTTTTCTTCAATGGCCTTTGTCCTCTTATATTTTCAAAATCCCAAAAAATTTGAGTTGAGCTTCCCGTCAATATTGATCCAACTCTTGGGAAAGGAACTCACTCATCAGTTTTGTGTTTGTTCATTACTGGAGAGGCCCATTTAACTTTTTCTGGGCGAAATGCTGAAAATCAGTAAGAGTTCAACTTGAAAACGCCAGGAGCAGCCCTATCACCGCTTCAAATATTCGATGTTGTCGTAGATTATTCATATAATCTGCAACTGTTATGACTACGATTTGTCGTGTCTGTTACATTCCATAATTATTAGCTTGTCATTGATAAAAGTTATTGCTCACTGATCGAGCCGCCAAGTCACTCCTTCGCCCTGCTTGATGATACTTGGCGCGCCTATTTTCATCACATTGTTTGAAGTGAGCATTCAAACCATCACAAATAAAACAGTGACATGAAATTACACACTCAGTGTTGGTTCGATATAATAACGCCTCGTCTGCTGCTGTCCGCATGTTGATAGTCAGCGGCTACTCCGCCACCATCCAAAAATAAGTGTACATGCAGTAGTACCAGCTGATGCATTCAAAGATGTATTCTCTGCGCCCAAAACGTGCGAGAATGGTGATGAAAGAATAAAGCCGCCTCCGCTTTCATGACTATTTCCGGCCAACTGGACGGGTACATTATATTGACGGCGTGACTACCAACTACTATCGTGACACTGATGACGCCCGCTTATATTTTATTGTGACGACTAACGGCCAGAGTATGAGCGGGAGATCTTGTGATATGCTGCCGATTAAATGGCATCTTCATTTGCCGCACTTATAGTACTTTCAGAGTTTTGCCGAACATTTGTACGGTAGTGCCTAAAAAACAGCTCGCACAGACTGAATCTTTTAGTCAGAATTTAATCGAAAATGTTTATAATTCAAGAGATCTGACTGTTAACATGGTGTCGTTACATTGATGACAACATAGGTGACAACAGAGGTGCTATGCTTGCGAATGCCGAAATAGATTCCGTGCGCGTATAAATCATAAAGTGCACGTTAACTATGCGCGCAAATTTTTTATACTTCCAATATTTTTTATAGACGACGCAAAACACTGCATTAACTTAGAATTCGCTAGGCTACGAAATCTAAGAGAAACCGACAACACAACGCTAATAAATTGAAAAGACCCTACCAAAAGTAATTTCCTTTTTTCAACAAGCGTAACATCCCACAGAATGAGCTCCTTGAAAGCTTTCAGGCGCATTTTCCAGCTTTTGTCTTCTCTCAAAAAAGTTTCATCATTCCAGTCTACCCAGCAGTTCTTAATGACTAAAGGCTCCACCCGAGGGGATTGAGTAACGTATGAATAGAGTTATCCTACAGATTACTAAACAATATTTTTCTTTCTCGAAGCTTGCTTCTTGAAATTTTTGGAATCAGTTCTTGATGCGACCAGTCCATGGTCAACTCAAAAATCATGAGGCAACACCGGCAAGCAACGTGGGTGTCATTTAATGCAGCATTTTTCTTTTTTCAGTACGCTTTTTTCGTTTTCGATTGATAAAGTCTTTGCGTTTATCGTAACTTATGTATATGAACTCGCCTCAGACATTACACGAAAAATTCGAAAATTGATACTTCGATTCCCCAGACGCTCACTAATCATAGTGCCGAATCATTCATTACCCGTTCTTGGAAGAAGACTGATGATTGATGCATTTGCGCTGCCTAGGACAGGCCTTCTAAAATTCAATGCTTAAGGGAAAATTTTAAAAAAATTGTGAGAGCAATTCAACAGAGAACAAAACATCTTTCTCCGTTACTTGACTTTCAATCAAACTGGAGTGTTCATTGTTATCCTGTAGGCGACCGAAAGAGCTTTTGTCGAAGTTGAGTCGGCGTGGACGCTGGGCTTCGATCACATTACGAATCAAGCGTATGAGTTGGATAAGGAATTTGATCGCGTAACCTTTCGATGAAAGTGAATGAATGGCGCTTTCAGGTTTCTTAGAACGGCGTTTTCCTCCGAAACGTAAGGCTCAACGAAGAGTTTTGATAAAAACCTATTGTGACATAGAGAAACCTAAACAATATATCATCATGCCAAGGTTTACAGGTAAGTGGCTCGGCAAAACTCAACCTAGTCAAATTTGCGCTTACCTGAGACTTTTCAATGCGCTGATCCCGAAAATCCAATTTGAAAGCTTGAAAACGGCGAAAATAAGCGTTTTTCAATGCCCTTCCCTTTGAAATTTGACGAGTGGAGCCAGGCCGATGACGCTACATCGTTGCAGGGCCCAATGGTTATAGCGTTGAGGTGGGCAGCCTTTAATGTGAAAGAAACTGCCAACTCGTCCAGATGCGTGTAAGATTGGCCAGCGCGTGTAAGTTTGAAAGCGATTTTCTCGGCAGGGAAAGCATGCTGTGCAACAGGAATTGCACTGTTTTCATACTTGAGCGATATGAAACCTACCGCGTTAAAATCCCGAGTTGTTGGATTTTGCCGATCCATTGCCTTTGAAGTAAGGGGAAATTATGAAGTATATCGAAATGAACCTTGTCATAGTAAGAAGGTATAAGGGCAAGGAAGCCGTTATTAAAGCCTAGTTCTAATGCGCTTTCAGGAAATTAATAGGTTGCCACAAAAATTTTTCTATCAGGCAAAGGTGGTCTTAAAGGCAGTGTCCGGGCAAAAACTCGATTTTGAGATTTTGCGCTTACCCGGGCCTATTCGCTATGCTGAATCCGAAAATCCACATTGGAGAGCGCGAAAACGACGAAAAACGGCTCTAACTCTGGAAGGAAATCAGCAAGTGGGCGGGGCCCTCCCCACTGTGAATTCACGCTCCCAGCTTCGGGGGCGTCTTTTTGATTCCGGTTTCAAGTCATTCGTTTGCACTTGGTCGGTAGTGATGTCAGGGCGGTTAACGGATTCGAGAAAATTGCTCTGGAAACTGGAAGCGTGAATTCACAGTGGGGAAGACCCCGCCCACTTGCTGATTTCCCTCCAGTGTTAGAGCCGTTTTTCGTCGTTTTCGCGCTCTTCAATGTGGATTTTCGGATTCAGCATAGCGAATAGGCCCGGGTAAGCATAAAATCTCAAAATCGAGTTTTTGCCTGGACACTGCCTTTAACCGTTGCTCTGGATTTCATGAAGTTAGAAGCTTAAGCCCTTCATCGAATTCATTACGTCGTCCGCTTTCGAGCAACTGAACATGCATGCCAGTAAGAACATTTTCCCTACCCTCGCCAGGTATTTGTAGCATCTTTCTCCCTGCAGCCTGCATATTTTCTAGAAGCGGAAGGCGAGACAAATTTAAAGAGTGGCTGAAGATTTTCTTAGCACTGTAGTAGTAGTATCTTCTATGATGTTTTGCCACACAGGTTTGTTACAAGCTTTATCTATTTATTCAGCCTGACGTTACGGCAGTAATGCCTTCCTTGATTTGAAAGACAGTCTCGCCCAGTATTTGCTGCTTTATACGATACCGTCCTCCACTTGCTTCATTCGATTCGTTTGTGGACGGTACTGAGTCTTCATGCTACGGCAACTCACCAATGTCAGCAGCTCACTAACGATCCACCCTCTAGTGACAAATGACTGAACTGTCACACAAGAAGACAGCTTAAGCAGTCGTGGGTATCTTCTAACTGACAGTACGATAACACGGCATAAGACGCTGGTGCTAGAAAGCTGTTCGTTTTTGCCATTCATCTTTGGCTGGCGCAAGAGAATGAATGACGCTTCCAGTGCTTTGCGAGCAGCAATCTTACTTTCGTACGTTAAAATCCTGCACATCACGTAAAAGTCGTTACCGTTGTGATCCGCTCTATGTTTCTTGAATGAGCTTATCATGCTCCCTCGTTTCTTACCGGCCAGATGTTCGTTAGCGCGGATGCTGAGTAAATGCCCCGTCTCTCCGATATAGGTTGCATAACATTCCAGACATCCGAGCTCGTAAACTACCCGAGACTTGGCGCAATCCCCTGCTCCGTTAGGGCATACGCAGTTCTGTGTGATACAATCCGAATCATATAACCTATTATACGTACTAGCTGTCGCTCAATGAGCCTATAAAAGTAAGATTGCTGCTCGCAAAGCACTAGAAGCGTCATTCATTCTCTCGCGCCGGCCAAAGATGAATGGCAAGATTTAACAAGCTTCCTACCACCAGCGATCTTAAGGGCCGGGTATACTTCACGCGATTTCTGTCGCGACGCGATTTGGCAGTTCGCCAGAAGTCTTCAGATCCACTAGCAAACTGCACATGCACAGTGTGTATAATTTACGGAGATTGACAAAATGCTATATCTTGTATGCATATAGAATGTGCCTACAGAGTTATGGACAGTTGGAATATTGCCAAATCACGTCGCGACTGAAATCGCGTGAAGTATGCCTGGCCCTTTATGTCGTTCATATGGTACTGTCATTATAAGTTACCCACGACTGCTTAAGCTGTCCTCTTGTGGGACTTGTTCAGCCGTTTGTCATCAGTGTGTGGACGTTAGTGAGCAGCCTTGCCGATATTGGTGAGTTGCCATAGCATGAGGACTTTGTACCGTCCACTTAAAGCGAATCGAGAAGCAACTGGAGGGGAGCGTCGTATAAAGCAGCAAATACGAGCGAGACTATCTTTCAGGCCTCTGAGGAAGGCATTGTTGCCAAAACGTCAGGCTGAATAAACAAATAAAGCTTGTGACAAACCTGTGTGGCAAAACATCATAGGAAATTCTCCTAGCTTTTTATCCTTGCATGTTCTCTCACATGGGGTCTGCTGCTCTAGTTAGTCTTCTCCAACTTCGCAGTCTTCAACTTCACTTTCGTCTAATTCGAGTTCTCTTAAGTCTACTTGGATCTTGTCTGACTGACGTAACCATGGCCTTCCTCTCGGCCTCTTTCCAATACAACTTCTACTGACATTTCCACTCTAATGACGTAATCATCTCACTTCTTTTTACGTGTCCATACCATCGAAGCAAATTCTCTGCATCTTCTTGACAATAGTGGCGACCTTCGTCTAGCTCGTATAGTATCGTTGTGGCGTGATCTATCATGTTAACGCGTGCCGTTCATCTTACAAGGGAATGGTCAGAAGTCGAAGTGGCCAATCTATACAAGCTGCATACCATCCGATGCAGCTTAAAATGCTGATTTCATATCTGTCTTCCGTATCTGCAGAGCGCCTTTGTAAGCAAGTCTCAGTGCAAAAAAATCGTGCACGAAAATTGCGAGATTAGGTACATTATTGCCCTTTTCGCTCACCTTTAGGTACTGGCCGTATGAATTGACTAGCTGCATGTTTTGATCTAGCACTGAGCCGGGTATGGCTCTGTACGGCAGAGTTTGCCTTTTACACACACAATTTCTTGGCAAAATAATGGCCTTTAACGGGTTATAATTTTGTCCACAAAGGCGCTCTGCAGATAAGGAAGACAGATTTAGAGTCAGCGTTTTATGCTGCATCTAATGGTAGCAGCTTGTATGAATTGGCCACTTCGATTTCTGACCACTCCCTTGTTAGCATACTGTCTGGGTCTTCATCACGCTAATCCCTTTTTCTTCGTTTCTCGCATGCGGCCAACATTCGCTGCCATATAGAGCAGTTGGGTGGACTATTTAATATAGCTGCGGAGCGTCATCCGCTTATCGCACAGGATTCCTATAAAACTTCGCTTTCGTCCAGGCTGCATTTATTCTAAGCGTAATCCCGTCTAGAAATGCACCATCTGTAAATATGCAATTTCTCAGGTTTTTGAAGGCTTCTTAATTGACGTTTACAATCTGGATAGTCCCAAGCGTTTGCGTTACCAGCTCTCTGTACTCGGTTTTCGCGGTGTTGATCTCCAGGCCGTATAGCTCTAATTCACTTTTCCATCTGCACTTCAGTCTCCAGCTCTTCCCTACGTTTTGCCGTCAACATCACATCATCTGCGTACATCAGGTCCCTCGACGTATAAAGAAGCTTTTGACTTTTGTGCTCACAATCGTGGGAGAGGAGGGGTACTGTACAAAACGTTGATAAACTTCCAGGTTTATTTTAAAGTAGTCTTATCGTGCTGCTGCTGTTTGTACTTAGCTGGTGGCATCTTTGTATCATATTTGTATTGTATATTATCTTGATCCATTGCATGTTTTCTTCGGATATCATATGCTTCCGTAAGACCACCATATGAGATCAATCTGCACCTTATCGAATGCCTTTTTTCAGATTGAGGAACGCTACATAAAGCTCGCGGCTTTCGCTTCTTTCACCGTTATCCGACAGCTAGATGACATCTATTGTGCTGCAACTCTTCACAAGCCCGTATCGTTTCCCAGCTCCAAGATGCTTCGCAATCGCATATCTAAAATTCTTTTAAAGATTTTCAGGGTGTGGCATATTAGTCGGATAAGGCTATACATCAAACACCCGGCTACGTCGCCTTTGTTCTTCCAGTTTGTTACTGTCGTGCTGTTGTACCAGTCAGTTTAGATCTTTTGGGCTCTATCTGGTTTAGTAATCGAAATCTAACTATGTAAATCCAGCTTCATTCACAGTCCTTCCAAAATTCGTTGGCGATACCGTCGGAGCCTGACGCTTTATCGTTCTTCGCTTTCGCATGGTGGATGTGGACTTCAACTTTTGAGATTTTGAAGCGATTCTTATAAGCTTTGCTTAAAATGCCGGTTCGTGTTCATGACTCGTGTACCATCACTGCGTATGCTCTCCATCATTCTTTTATCTCTTGCGGTTTTCTGACCCTTCCAAGCTACATGGGATAAGTCAAGTCGTACCCACAGAAGATTGTGGGGCGAGGGAGCAGTCGATTTATTGATTTCCCATTTGTAAAATGTTTTAAGCCTTTGTTCCCTGATATTGTAGATGTGCTCTACACTTCTGCAGCGAATGATCTTCTTTCTGCAAATCGGTAGATGTCTTTTTCGCCTTTGTGGGTATGCAGCGTTCTGTAAAATTCCTCCATGTGCCGTTCTTTCGTCTCTTTGACAAACCTCTTTACTGCAGGTGTTTCTTCTAGGTATTTCTGATGAGCGTCCTCTGCTTGTGACTTCTGCCATATCCTAAATGTCATCTTCTTCTTCTTTATCACAATCTGTACGTTTTCGTCTCACCACCAAGTCTCCTTGCCACCCTTCGGTCTTCCGGTATTTGTGTATCCCACTAGATTGCTAGCTACCTGATGGATTTCTTCTTTAGTCTCGTCAAGAAGCGTTTGGAATTCTATCGAGCCGTAATTTTTTCTGGCGTACGTCATGAGGTGGCTAGTCTTTCGGATGAAGTACATGTTGGCCAACGCCAGTTATACGAGGCTCCTAGAAGTACGGAGGCCGGAAGCAGTGGATGCCGCACTATCCGGCGACATTACGGCAGTTTCTGACGCTGTCGCCGCAAAACCTATTTGTTTTGGAGCGTTGTCAAACGGTTATACAAGGTGTCCCAAAAGTATTAGGTTGTCCCATAAGTTTTTTCATCTTTGAGTTTTCGCTGTAATAAGTCATACACTTTTTATTTTAAATAGATACCACGATATCATTGAATAGAGGAAAGCAAGTTCTATAAGGCAACTAAAAGTTTGCAACTGTCGCCTACTTGCCAGGGGCCTTCTGAAAGCTCTAAAAACGCAGCAGGGACTCACTTACTTTCTTTCCATATATCTCTTATAATGCATCTATTTGAAATCGGTCGAGGGGACAGTTCCAACAAGTCTTAATATCGACAGTTTCCGCTTCTCTCCGTACTTCTAGTATGCGACGACACACACATGCCTTCACAGAATTCCAATGTTCATATTCCTGATTGTAAGAAATTTTCTTGATATGTTATAGCCAAAGGCCTGCTCTATCACGCCGTACATTCACCAAGTGCAAGAAGTTAGCGTGAAGAGTGGGATGAAAAATTTACTCGAACTGATTCTTGCTCCATACACAAATAGACTCACTAAAAGCTTAAGGCACCGTCCACCTAAGTTAGGGGTTTTGAGCTTTTGGCAATATAGCAGGACCTCCATTTCAGTCAATGCCAAACCTCGGCGCAGATGTCGCTTCGAAAGCGAGATAATCGCTTCGGAACAGCGATGATGCATGGAGACCCCAAGTCCGCACCCTTTCCTTTCCAGTAATGCCCGCCCATTCGAGCGCGCCATCCGATCTCCCTTCCAGAAAGCGGGCCAGTGGATTCTCGAGAAGAAGATTTGTCCGAGTTTTCGCAGATTCTCGGCTTCGTATTCAATCAGGGACATGAGAAGGCTCGGAACGGTCCAAACAAGAGTTCGAGAATCTGTTAGGACGGTGCCTTCAGCCTCCATGGGCAGCTTCTCGGCAAAGGAGGATTAATGCAATTTCACAGCATTGCAATGACTAACCCTCATTCCAATCTATCAGTGAAGACTAGAGCGAAAAACAAAAGCCTCAAAAAAAGCTTATTTTCTTTTTTTTCATTCGCTTCAAAGCCGACAAAAGTTAGCATTGTGAGAAGAATGAAAATGTGAAATCTAGAATCTTCGAAAATGTGAGTTCTAGAAGTCGAAATTTTGCCGGGATACTGCTTCCAACGGTTGTACATGAGTTGTTTCAACACCATCCATCAAAAGCAAACATATATGATCATCATGTAGTCATCTTAACTTCAAAACAACAAGCCTAAAGTTTTGAATCCCATCAGCCTTTAGAAAACTTTTTGCAATTTTTCATCTTACACTGCACTCACATAATTTACTTGGGCACGTGGCGCTATGAGAAGCTTTATCATCTTCCTAATCCTCCTCCTCCACATTACGACAGGACACGATAGTGATGTGTACGGTAAGCCTTGCATGATTGCTGAATTAAACATATATGTCATTATTTAGACGCACAAAACTGCGGTATATCACAAGTTGGGTCTGCACACTTTGGAGCGGCAAGAAGAAGGTAAAAACAATTTTTCGTCTGCATCGAATAGTTAGGTTGTCCGATAATTAATACGAATCGTTATAAGGTGCACTACACATCTGCGTAACGCCTGACTTTTGATTGATGGGAAAAAATAGCATTTTCAATGAAGCTAGGTTTTCCAAGAGTGGTCAAATACGTGGTTTTACGATTTTTCAAGCAGCCGAGCAAAACGAATTGACCGTATGAGGCAGAAACTGTGGACAGAATACTGTCAAAGGTTGACTAGACTAGCAAGAAAGAATTGTAAGTCGAAGTCAAATGTGTCAGCAAGGCCTCGGAAACAGAAGCCAAACCACGGCACATCGTGTATTCAAGAAACTGTGATAATAATGTGATCTGATGTGCTCAACACACTTATCATACTCAATCCATGTTAGTGTGAAAGCTCCCTCTGTTTACGTAACTCATCTTTTCGTAAATAGAATACGCCTGCCACGCGAGATGGATATCATTTCGCAACCTCCAAGTCACATACCCTTCCACCAAGTTATATCCAAATCTGTGGTAATTTTCCCTTCCTCATAAATTGCCTTACCGTAACTCCCAAAGGCTGTAATAGAGCTCGGTAAATATGGCCGGGCCGTAATTGCAAGACAGTTATTGTAGAAGCAAAAATGAATGCGGCTTATTCAATGGACGGATCATAAGGAAAAGATGCATTATTGAAACTTCCCACATTTTGAAGCTAACTGGTTGCCGAAAAAATAACGGCGATTTTTATTGACTTGATCTCATTGCAACCAGCAAACCCCAAGAAAGCAAAGTGTTACACTTCGATAGAGCAAAGCAGACGGTTGTTGATGTTATGCGCGTTTTACGTGAATTAAAAGTCGAAACCTAGAGCATTCCCCAAAAAATCGGAAAATTCAAACTCCGTCGTAAAACCTATACATCTACACTGTTAAAGGCCGACATTCATATATATAGTTTCTGTGCTTTTTCTTTGACTAGAGAGTGAGAAATCGAAAATTTTCATGTTTTTCAAAGCAATGCTGGATTCTGAAAAGAAGAAACCACTTGCAAAACAGATATTATAATACAATCCGAAATGTTCATTGCGAGATGTGACACGTGACACAAACAAACCTTCTTTGAAATCTTTAGCACTAGAACAAAGTGTGTTTTTGGTTTGTGATCTAGCGAACAATGAAGAGCAAATTTGTGCAGTACGCGCTTCTACCTTGGCTCCTTCCACAGGCTCACTACATCTTCTAATCGAAACCACGCTACAACTCAGAAGTTTTGACTGTTGGATTTTACTGGCCCGTCATTAAGAATGCCTTCATGCCGCGCCCGTAGACGCTGACAGCACAGCCAGTAGCAGCCCTCACAAACGCTAGCAGCCCGTAACCGCCGCTGGCCGTCCTTGTTACCATAAGAGCGCAAGATCATCAGATTCCTACTACTTTGAGTGCACCCAGAACTGTACTGCACTCTAAAACTAAGGAATTCGAACGGCTTTGCACATGTTGTCTACTGGCTAAGTTTACACTTGTAGTCTGTCCCATCAAGCATTGTTCATCTTTTGGAACCGAAAGAGAATGTTTAACTTTGTTTAGACATTATGTGAAGCGGCTTCCGATCTGAGAATGGGTGGTATGTATCATATAAAAGAACATGCAGCAAGAACTTATGTCAAAGAAATCGTTCACAATTGTTTTGAACAAGAAAAAATGCAAAATTATTTTAAAAAAAAGAAGGTATCGATAGGATGTGCAATGTACGGCGAGAGATAATGACAACACAAGAAAAATATGAAATAAAACTGCATACTGGTGGCGGCAATGGGGAGGAAAAAGCGTGAAAGTTGAGAAACGTGAGCGGCTGCAGCAGCGTGGTAAAAAACGGATGATTTTGCGCCCCCATGATAGCAGAAGCTACGGCGCTGCGGGCTGGTGAAGGGGGCTGCGGCAAAGTATAAAGGCTTTCCAAGTATGGCTTGGATACTGTGTTTTCGCTTCAGAATATATATACTTAAAAAGAGTGGTCTCCAGTATTGTAAGTCACAGTTTTATATCTTTTATCAAAAAATCACCAACTGCTGTTGCTGCGAAGAATTCTGGAAATAATCTCGATTAGTCTACTAGTAATGAGCGAAGATAAGCTAATAGTTTTAATGCATAAAAAAGGTGATATAATTACCTTTGATGTCAGTTTAGGTATGCAAGAGTTGCGTAAGAAAGATTAACAGTTATTATTCCCCTTACTTTGCCCTATGAGGATCAATTTCCTTTTTTTGCAAATGATATAACATTTACTTTCAATTTCTGGTCCTCTTCAATGTATTAATGACTTGTTAACTTCAAAGTAATAAAGCGACAGTTCAATTATTATTGATTTTCTTATTATATAGAGGCACTAAAGCTTATTATGCGGCGAGGAAGATGCAGTGTTATCAGCCAAACACTTAGGAAGGAAGACAAATCGAGCACAGGAGCAGCAGCTCAGGTTGCTTTGGACCAACGAATATGTATGCTCTGCCAAGCAAAGTAAAACTCAGATTTGGATAAGACCTTAAACGTGAAAGCTGTCTGACTACCGACATAAGGCTGATGCAGAATAGTGTAGCATTTCTTTTACTCAAACTTCTTCTTTCAATAAATACATGAACAACATGTTTTTACTCAGAAAAGTTTGTAGCTCAAAAAAACTCTCGCTTCAATGAAAGCCAAACCATTGAGGGGACGACTAGAGCAAGCCAATGGGGGTGCTGGCAACTTCGCGGACTGACTTGATGAACTCGAAATTTTTACTTTTATCAAAATATCACCAATTTTCTGTTACTTGGAGTTTTCCTGATTAAGTCGATAATAAGTGAAACTTATGAACTGTAATTAGTCCACGAGCTAACGCGGGATTTGGCAACATTCCGCGATGTCTTCCAACTCGCCATAATCTATGATGCCATTGGAAGGATTGATTACTAACAGCTTTGAAAATTCTTACTTTGAATTATGGGAGTCAAAGCATTAAGAGGGCGGTTGGAACAAGTCGATAGTAAACACCTCTACTAACTTTTGGACAAGCTTTTTGCTTTCGAGTCATACACTATCGCGTCTTATTACTTCGGAGACGGAAACTTGCTAGTGACCGCCAACATTTCTTTTTGAGAAGAAAGTGCGCATTATCACGATACTACCTAATGAATACCTTGAGTAGGGTGGCGGTCAAGAATAACGATAGCTCTGTCAGCCGCTAGCTGCCAGCTGCTGGCGCGCCCAGAACAGCCCACCCTCACTCATCATGAAGTTGAGAGAAATTATTAAAACTCTAGTTCTCTTCATTGAAGTTCGTTTTCTCCAACGACCAAAGAAGCTTACATATAATAGCCT
This sequence comes from Cylicocyclus nassatus, assembly GCA_958299035.1. Lineage (NCBI taxonomy): Eukaryota > Metazoa > Nematoda > Chromadorea > Rhabditida > Strongylidae > Cylicocyclus > Cylicocyclus nassatus. Next base: position 75,536,537 of record CATQJL010000223.1, read on the forward strand.
TGAATAGCCTGGATTTCTCGCTGCAGTGTAGAAAAGAGCCAAGCTAATGAATGTAATCAAACTTCTTAGCTCTTCATCGTTACGAACATGAACGCAAATGATTATTCAATAATTATGTTTTAGAGCATACATTTCCTCATGCCTCACTGCTCAGCAGAGCTAGAAGAAGAGCATAAGGTGTACGCCATTGCTCATTCTAAGCTTTCGAATGCTTTATGATTGCAAAAATTAAGGCTTTTCTGTTAGAGAATTTGACTCCTTTGGTCAAACATCAAAGCCAAACCTTTGTAGTGATTCCCAGATCATACCTGTGTACTATACAAATTCTGTGCTATCTCCAATTTCCTCTCGGCCCTATTGCCCTTCCTATATGACAGATAGACAGCAAGGTTATCTATCTGAACCTTGCTGTCTATCTGTCAGCAAGGTTCAGATAGATAACCTTGCCCACTTAGTCCTCCCACATTTCAATGTTAGGTACAGTGCAGGTTTTCAAAAACAAGTGGTTTCTCAGCTTTTCCACGAGAACTAGTCTTTAAAATTTTCAAAACGGCCATATCCTATCTAGGACCTTTAACAAAATCAAGATTTTTTTCTATTCTCCGGGCATTTAAGTTTGTTCTTTTTTGACTTAACTTCTTGTGGATTAGATCTGTAATAAAAGTTTGGATTCTGCCTTGTAAAGCTTGCTGTGCTCTTTCAAACAACATCTTGGAATCTATCTAAAATGTAATAAAAAGTAAAAGCGCTTTCTATAGAAAAAGAAATGTCTTAATAGGTTGATGGACGATAAATCTCTCAGTTTAAGTTTAGAGGTGTTGGTATGAAATTAATTTGCTCCGGTGGAATTTGCATTCTTGTGATTCACTTTAAGGTACATGCTTTTCTGCAGAAAAAAGTCATTGAAGCAATCTCTTGAGCAAGTAAAAAAGCTGAGAAGATTTATCTTTTCAGACTCACGAGTAGGCCAGATTGCTGTGACTAATTAAGAGACAGCGAACACTGCAAGCCTTTTCTCAGGCAACATTGAATTTGCAGAGATACAAAGCAGAACAACGGATAGTACATTTATTTTTTGATTGTTTGAAACTTTCTCATCTCGACACAAGTCAAGTGAGACCATCGTGTTTTCTTGCAAAAGATAAAGACAATTTCTTTTCCATTTCAAAATCAAAGTAAAAACACAGATGCTCTGTGAATTCCAGACGTTCTTCCCCAGTTGATGCGCACTCTAATGATGCAAATTTTGACGGCGGTGTACAGCAACAGGAGTTGGATGAGAACGCCATTTTGAACGAAGATGACAACGATTTTATGCAGGAAAAGGTAGGAACATCATGAGCACGCACAGCGCTTTGCTGCAGTGTCTCGCAACTTAGCTGCATTGTCAGCGACGTTTAAATTTTCTATTTGGTAATGTTGTTACACTCGGACTTTGTAGCGCGGATTTCCTTTGTGGAAAAGAGCTATTATGATAAGGCAATGATACTTTTCAAGCTTACAAGAAATGTACATCTACAGAATGCATGAGCGCACGATAAAATCAAAAAAAGTCGTTTACAAGATCACCAATGCGCAATCGCTTAAATATAAACTATCCGTGACTAGAGTCTCGACACAGACGAACACTAAACATTTTTCTTTTCACTTCGTCGCTTACACTTCTTTAGACGGCACATTTATAGATCTACACACACCAACCAGGTTTTTTCTTTCAGAAACCAAAGGAAAAGTTATAAAGAAGGGAAGCTTTGTTCTTAACAGGGTCTATTAGGTATTCTACACACTTGAAGAGTGCTTTGTGCCTTGATATACCTAACCTATCTAGGATTTAAGTCGGACGTTGAGAAAATCAAAAACATCCTTTCATTTTTGCCTTCTTGTGTCATATGACTTTGGATAGCTAAAAATCTAAAGCTCTCAAGCCTGAATAATTTTCACTAGATGACGATCAAAGTGAAAGCTCAATGAGATTTTTGAAGCAAAAAACCTATCTTTGGTATTCTAGTTTGTGGACTTTGCTTCAAAAATCACGTGATACTTCAGACAAATGTCCGAAGTCATTTTGTAGGTTAATTGCATCTTATATTGCACTAGTTGGCATACCCGGCCCCACCCAGCCCCTCAAAACACCATGTCAAAGGTCACTATCTCTATCTCCATACAAGCTTTTCCCTGTGCCCGCTTCGGTACTTTTCCGTTACCCGGACCCAATTTTCACGGGTTCTACGAGGACTGCTTTTCTGCGACGTGTCAGAAAAAAATCACGTTTGGTTTATGTTGACATGTTTTTTCGAGCAAATTTCAGGTGAGGTAAAAGAGAATTGTAGTCATCTTACAGCTGTTCAATTCTCTTACATAAGAGTAAAACAATCATGAACATTTTAGAACTTTTAGCAGTGATTCAAAAATGTCTTTTTCTCATTCTTTTCGCAATGCGAGTACTTGCTTTTGCTTATTTCGTTTCAATGACGGAATCCTAGCCATACCTTCGATAGTCTAGAGACAGGGCCCTAAAAGTGAAGGTTATTTGATTTTGCCCCTCCCCCCCCCCCCCCACCCATAAAAGGTGAAGGTTGTTTACATAATTTAGAAAAGATGCAAAACATTTAGTAAAAGAAAAGAAAGTCTCTTGAAAATCGGATAGAAACGCTGCGATAAGTTGTAATCTTTCATTTGGCGGCATTGCAGGTTTTCGCTCAACTTGAGGAAAAACAAGTGAAAGGAAATTTTTTCTTCGTATTTAGTCTAAAAACACCATGTTCTAGAAGTAACAATTACCAAGAAAAAATAAACAAGAAAAGAATTAGTCTTGAAAACGATAGAGTTTTACTTTTACCAAGTCGAAATGCGCATCAAAGCCAACCTAGTTTTTGGTGCGTCCTTTAGATTTTTACCCCGCATTGTGGTTTTCGTTTTCTGGGAAGTTGTCTTAATTGTAGCGCTCACTATCCTGAGCGGTAATCGCCAAGCTGGAAAAAAATCTCTGCGAAAGCACTAAAACAGAACAAGGAGAAGGAAAACGAACTTTCACGATTTTCACAAAAAATTCCGCCCTAATCGAAGAGATAAGCACTGAGTCGTTGTCTTTATCATAAACAAAAGCAAGATTTATAGAATGCACGAAAAAAAAAACCGTGTGAGAAGAGTCAAACTAGGGAAAAAAGAAGAGATTTCCGAAAAAAGGAATGCTTTTTGCCGAATTTTTCGCTCAAATCAAAAAATATGGTTTTGAGACGTTGTCAGCGTGAGAGTAGAGGTCAAGAGCTTCAATTTCTATATATATAAAGCAGAAAATCCGTGTGTTTGTGTGTTTGTGCACATTTTCCATAGTCACAAAGATGAGCGGTGGAGCTCATTCTGATCTGCTGATTTAAGATATGATAACACGGTAGGAAGCGAACCCAAACCGGGCTGGAATCAGAAGAAGGGTAAATTTCGCTTCATGAGAAATCAAGCACTTTAAACTGGCTCCAAAACGGGGTGGAACCTGGGATGCCAGCTCGTATGATATATAGCGTGCTAAAATTGGGTTCGAACCAACGAAGAAAAGAGTACCAGAGCCAAATACCCCGCGCCCCACGTTTGAGGTACTTAGACAATTATGGCGAGCACCCGTCAACCACCCACGGGCGACGCCACGCCCATCCCGAGGGCGCGCCGGTAAGTGCCCGATAAGCGCCCGACAGTGCCCGCGGGTGCCGATAAGCGCACAATGGCAGCGGGTGGCCCGGGATGCGCCCGATAAATGCGCGTTTCGCACCCGCGGGTGGCCCGATATGCACCCGGTACTCTAATTACGAAAAATTTTCAGAAGCCGTTTCCACTTCCGGTCTATCATAAAGGCCGCAATCTACACAAAAATACATGGTGACTTTCGCATCTTTCCCCATCAACGCTCCAACCCTATACCACAAGCGAAGGCTCCAGTTGTGTCAACCAAGAGATCGACGACCAGAACTTGACTGTCCTTGCAACCAGATGTGGAGGGTAACTCTATCACCGCGCCGGATCTCACGCAAGTAACGTTTCCTCTTACAGCGTGTAAGAATTGCGGCATCCAGCAAGGCCCGGGCTCGCCAGAGTCGTTCTGTCGGGCTGGCCTAGAGGGCCGGGGCTTGCCCGAAAACTACACATGCAGGGAGTTCTGTAAGGACCGAGCCTCGCCGTGTGGTTTTTCTTGGGCCGCGGTTGTTCCGATAAATTTGAGACCCGCGCCCTTTTCGTGATGACAACATTGGGCCGCGGCTCGCCAAGCGCATAAATCTGGGGCCGCGGATGATCAGTGCAAGTAGCGCGTAGTGCGCGGAGACGCAGACGAGCAGCAGAGACAGACCGGAGCCGACGGGGCATTTGGCTCTGGTCGTAGATATCCGCCGGGTCTCAACGAAAAATTACAACATTAAATTATATATTATTCTGATCGTCATGACACGAAGAGAAGCACTGACAATGCCCCAACCGTTAAAATTTTACTCATTAACGATTTAGACCAGCATTTTCGTGCGCGAGTCTCTGCGCAAGAGTTGAGCGCAGTTTCGTGTTTTTATTCAGCTCCAACAGCTTTTTTGAACTTCTGAGATTCAATTTTAGTCAAATGAGAAGTTAAGTGATCAAGTGAGAGTTTCTGTTCGAATTCTGGAGAAATGTTCACGAAAACCTTCTATTTAGCATAAAAAAGCTATTAAAACGCAAATTCTCGGTTTCGCTGAAATAATCTAAGACATTCATTCCGGTATGATAGAATTATAGAATCCTGGGTTTCGCCCGGGATGGCTTTTTTAGGTGAAGGTTGTGTTTTATTACGGCTTTTAAAGGGAATGTTACCAGAGTACATTCAATCTGCATCGACGGTATAATCCTAGCTCACTCCTCTATTTTGAGCAACCCTAATATGACAATGTTCACTTTAAAATTTTGATCGAAATGGGTTCAAAACTAACTAAAAAACAGATTGGACTTACTTCGCTAGTAAGGTGAAACAAACCTGTTAAACATGTAAATGACTTGCCAAATTTTTTTGACATGTGGCAGAATGTTGACACTTCTTTTTGTGAAGCTGGGACTAAATATGGTACAAGGAAAGGAGCAATATCCTTCTTTGAAAAATTGTTCAAACAATGGAAAAGTACCCTACCTCTACTTGCCAATTCTCTATCGCTTTTTTGTCTTCGTAATCAGCATGCTCACTTAGCCCCCTGTGCCGGCTCCCATCCCCTTAAGTCAAACTTAGAATCGATAAAATCGATGTCGATCGATAATGAAAAGTAGCCTATGACAGGCGCCCCGCCCCCAAGTGTATGTATGCCAAGTTTGGTCCGGATCGGTTCAGAAATGGAATCTTCTATTCGGAACAAACGTACACCACAGACAGACATACAAACAGACACACAGACATGCAGACATGCAGACAAACAGACATTCAGCTTCACCTATAAGATATGTAATCTTAGACATAAGGCATACCTCATGCGATTCGGCTTCGCAACGTTCACGCGATCTGGCACTTTGCCAGATATCTCCAAATTTATCATGCACGGTCCTTCAACACATGAACGCGTGGCTTTTGTAACTTGTTGCAAATCGATCAAGTCCTGCCTTGAAAAAGCGCTTTGACTATCACTTATGAACAGTCGTTCCGGTACCAAATCGCGCAGCGACTGGAATCGCGTGAGGTATGCCTTAGCCTTAAGCACTTTTTGTACTTACTTACGGTACCTAAAAAAACTGGTTTCTGCACTGTGTTTCGATGCCTACACAGAAGGCTCCCGAAAGGATTTCATTTTCATCTTTTCTAAAATCTTCATTTACGCATTTACTGCTCTTTACGTACCTTTCACGGTTTTCCTATCTCTCCTCCTTTAATCCCTTCTTTTCTCTAAGTGTTGTAGACGCATCCTGTGCCTCTTTTTGCATATATTTGGCCGAACTCAGGTAATGGGAGGTAGACGAGCTGAGAGAGGTGAACTTCCATGGGCAGTGCATCTTCGCACCCGGATAAGTGAGTTTCCCTTTGATGTAAAAAGTATTTAGGCTTTTTAGGTTTAGTAAATGAGCATTTACAAAGATGCGTCGTCCTTCACAATTGCTCTCCATTCTGTGCCCGGTTGCAAGTCACACGTTCCACTCATTGGATAACGCTTTTGACTACAAGTGAATACAAAGCTGACGAAAACTTGAATTAATTATTCAAAGAAAAAAGTAGCCAGGTTTATTTTGTGATCTACGGTCTCCACAATTTATACGACTACTTTAACGTTATCGTACTAGCACACCCACACCACCAGATACCTTATAACCTTAGCACATGTTAGAATGCAATCCACAAGAAAAGTTGAAATTGGTTGAGAGGAAGCTGCTTCTGCAGAAAATCACGCCGTTCGGAATTATCTTTGACGTCAGGCGAAAGCAAGATTTTAAAGCGAGTTGCAGGTGTGTGTGGTGGAACGCTGGTTTCTAGACGACATATTATTTCTGCATCTCATTGTTTTAAAAGGACAAGAAAACGTCCATGCGGGTAAATTAAGGTTGGTACTCTAACCTCTGTCTGCAAAATTCTCTTGTAGCACCTCAATCATGTCTTCTATGGAAGAAGTCATAAATGGCACTAAAGTTTTCATTGGTGGAACTTGCACTAAAGCAAACAGATCTGGTTGCATTGATTCAGATGTTGGCAGGATTTACAAAGTCGCGCGGTGCGTCTTTTTTGAAATGACAACGATCAAGTATTTAAATGTAATTTGAAACCATTTCTATGCAAACTTGTAAAAAATTTATTAAGCGCATTTTACGACGGGTGGTTCAAGAAAGACTGCAAAGGCACTCATGACATAGCCATTCTTGAGTTGACTGAAGACGTGCCAAAGACAATAAATCATGTTTGTCTACCGTTCATAAATCATTTGCAAGAGATAGAAGATCCCTATCTGAAGATGAGAACATTTGGATGGGGAAGAGACCGTAAGATTTTTTTGCTGGATTAGAAGCATTATTAACATTTTCATTACAGCAATAAAGCATGCCAAACTATCGCCTTACCTGCAAATAGCGGATCTAGGTGAAAATGTTGGATTTCCCTTAAATAACGAACAACAAAGACATCTAGTAAAGGTGCAAAATCGACGGGAGAGGAGTGCGACAAAGTAACGGTTTGGAAAGCAAAGGATACATTTTGCTTCACGAGTATCTCTCCAACATGGTGTCCTGTAAGTTAGTGCTTTTGATCCGTCTTTTTTCGAGCAGCGAAATCAGTCATGATATGTACAACTTGATTGCACATTTTCTTTGTTGTTGTGCCAAGTACAAAAAGCCAAATTTCGCATCGCTTACAAATTTCTAGAAGAATACGCTGTTCACATTTTGCTTGATTATTTTATGATTTAGCACGTATGCAATATTAACTTCTTGTCAGTCACTTGCGAACTTTGCAACGCGGACTGGTCATTGTTGTTAATGATCGAACGTGCATTCTTTATTCAGTGGCTTGGCACATATTAACTGTAGCACAGCTGGAGATGTCATTATGGCTCAAAGCTTAGCTTCTACACTAACCAGTGCTGTTTGCAAGAGTTTGCCCTACTCCATGTGACTTGTCCACAGCATGCACGTGTTTAGTTTTACTTTCAAGTATATATATGAACTCCATCTTCAAGGAATGATCGCTCGAAAGATGCAGGGATTTACATACAGTCATATACCACCATTCTACAAGCATATGTAAAATATATAATGTGAAATTGAGTAAAGGAGAGTGGAATTTGAAAGCTCACTTAAGGTCGCTAACCTTCTTGTTCGTTTTTTCTGAAAGAAACTTCAACTGAAAGCGACTAAGATCGCGACTGTCAACTGATATAAAGTGAGAAACACAACAACATATCTATTCAAGAGCAATCGTTCAGAACTAAAGATAAGTGTAAAAGGATGCATGCTTTTTTCGTTTTTATCCTTTTCACAGCTTTGCACGTTTGGGACTTGCCTTTGCTCCTTCATGGCTGCCTCAAGGAGCGTGCTTTTGTATACTTTTTTCCTGCACACTTCCTTGTTTTGCTGTTGTCATGAAGAAAAAACGGGTTTCTAAAAAATTTTCCATGATAACCAATGGTTTCTGTCTCTTGCAAGGGAGGTCCAATCGGTCGAAGTAGACTTTCGAATTGTGTCCTATACCCTTTGAAGAGCATCAGATGATTCCAAATCTGATTTCATTATCTGCCGAGCGCCTTTGTATGCCGAGTTATGAAAATTTCTTGGTGCGAGAAATGAACACATATTTTAAATATAATTAAATTTTACCTCCTTTTTAGCGCTCAAATAGAGCAGTGTTAAGTACGAGTATTTTAGACAGAAGGTATTGTTCAAATGGAGTGCTCTGATAATCAACATCGGACCATTTGAGCAATTCTGACAAATTTTATCTTTATGCACTCAATTTTTCAACTCAAAAAACGCACATAACTCGACGTCCAGGGGGGCTCGGTAAATAACGAAGACAGTGGGCTGAATCTTACGGTAGGATCGGGCGAGTGCGAGGTGCGTGTAAGGTAGAGACGCAGAGTGGTTGCGGGTCCCTGCGCTCATGATGTGTGCGCTATACGCACTCTGGCCCTGCAAATCGATATTGTCGTGTGGGCGGCGTTCGGCCCTACCGTAAGATTCGGCCCACTTTCGGAGCAAATTTCAGGCTTGGTAGACCCCCTCTTTCGCTCCGAACTTCAGTCATCGCTTAGGTAGGGGGTCTACTATTACATCATTATGAGAGCCAGATACCCCCAGTCTAGTGGGACACTGCCTTTAATCTCCATTGGAAAGACTTATACTACCTGTGCATCAACAACTCATAAGGGTAAACGCTATAAAAATAAATGGCAGCCTTTGGGTCATGAGGTTGGAGACTCCATAGACCTCTACGACGAGAATTTGATAGGATTTCAAGCTTGAAAGAAAGCGATAACGTAATCTGAAGGCTTTACATGTACAAATATCCACTTCTTATGCGAAAAAAGCAAACAATCACGTACACTTCTGCTGTGCGAACTTCAGAAGCTGAAAGATGGACTTTGTTGAACCCCCGACAACTACAAACGCCTATCAAAACAGTCAAATCGAGTGAATTTGAACTGCTTGGTCGAACTAAAGAGCAAACAGACGTCCTACGTCAAACCATTTATCTTTGCTGAGTCGATCAAGGCAAACTCCATGCGCTGCGCTAGATAGGCGTCGAGTGTGTGACGTTTCCGTAACACTTTTAACAAATAAATCGACGCCTACATTACGGTAAGACAGCCGAACGATGGTTGAAAAAGTAATATTGTTGACTTAGGACACCACGTCGGCATGGGTGCGGTAACTTACCTACCCAAAAGACTTGCCGCAGTGTACCTTAAGTATCATGAGCAGTCAGATACGTAATTAGCATAGCGTACAGAGCTTAGTCTGTGTGTGATCTAAGCCCCGCCCCCATCCATCGACTCTTTCGCGATGCATCCATCAATCGTGTAACCGGGAATTCAATAGAATCACAAAATTGATGTTCAGCAACTATCTGCTCAATTTTGATAAAAAAAAAACAGATTTAGGGGTTTTCTGAGGTGCTCTTATCAAATATGGTGGCTTTGCGCTGTCTTTTCTTATAAAGCCGAAATTTCACTTTGTTGAGTCAACTTTTAGCTTGAGAAATCTCGAAAAAAAATAAAGCATGTTTTAGAACGCATGTAAAACCGCATATTCAGTGTTTTTCCCGGAACGTTAGAAGAATGATCCATTTTTCTAGTGAGAACAGCATGCCCTGAGGATGTAACCTTAATGATAAAAGACTATGGAGGTCAGCTAGTCTGGCTTTGCAATCTTTTTGTGGAGTAATGATGATATTTTGCTGCATTTGCATCATACTCAGAAAGTGAAGTTCAGCATTTTGGATTTACCTGATCCTTGTAATCTATAATAATTCTTTACAAGTCGAATGATTTCATATTTTTTAGTTTGTGGATTTTTTTGCATAAAATTGAGAATTTCTAATTCGGCACTGTCATATTCAGAATTGCCTTATCCTCCTGATGACAATCATCTTTTTTCTTTCCATCAGCTCTATCTTGAGCTTCGCAGCCCTCTTTTATCACATTTTTGCGCTGAGCCAGCCTCGATGCCAAAAAAGGCAACGTGTGGGCAGGGCTTAGCTTAGCACTGTACCCTAAGGAGCATCTGGAATCAGCGAGCTCGCTATGCCTAATTATACCCCGCAGACACACACCCATAAGGTGCGAGATTATCTCGGGTAGGTAAGTTCCGTTCCCCCGTCGGCATTATCATGACATAGAAACAAACTTTGTGTGGCTTCACTATATCCGTGCGGCGAGGCTAAAAACCTTGGTAATTTTAAAGAAGGTGTAGTAAATATCATCTTATTGAATTTTTATAGAGCTTCGAGCATGTTGAAACGATCTATTCATTAGCTAACCTGATATTTTTAATCAGTGGAAAAACCATAGTAACACGCGATACGAGCGTGACGAGCCTGTTAGTGCATTTTCAAAACAACCAATACATTGAAAACAGCGACTCGACAGATTCTCGATTGAAGCTTTTTTGCTTACCTGGTAGTTTGCGGCGCTGACTCCAAAGATCTACCTTGAAGAGCGCGAAAATGGCATAGACCACCATTTCCAAAGGCCTCCATTTTCAATTTGGACGAGTGGAGCGCGTCCCGCCATGGTTAGAAAGGCAGAATCGTTGCGGGACCCTCGCAGTTATAACATTGCGGCATGCCTTCTCTAGCGAAGCAGGAAGAATTGCAAGCTCGTCCGCGCGTATCAGAATGGCTTGCGCGTAAACGGGTTTTCTAGGCGAGGGCAGCATGCTGTGTACTCGGACCTGCTTTGTCCTCATGTTTGGGGTGCAAGCACAAGCAAGTGCAAGCAACTTTCCAAGTCGAAATTTCGGTATGTTCGGTTTTGGCGAGCTGCTGCTTTTAATACGATACGAGCATGGCGATGCTGTAAGTATTGCAAGAGCAACAATATACCAACACATGATACGAGCATGGCGAGGCTGTAGGTATTGCAAAGCAGCCAGTATAACATGATACGAGTATGGTGAAGCTGTAAGTGTACTTGCAAGTCATGATCAGCTCTTCAACTTTCTCTGCTTTGCAGGTGTTCGCACTGGTTTGTTACATCCATGCCCTCCTCGTGCTCTTGCAATGATGGCTTTGAAACTCACCATGCGATAATGCCATTAGGAATGAAATGCTAACAATTAAGACAACTGAGAGCATGACTTTTGCGATCCTGGAGTCTTCAGGGGCTATGATGATGAAGACTTTGACAGTTCATTCGAAAGTTCAAAAGGAAGTATAGTGCCATCGTCCACGATGAACAGTTGCTGACGGAGGCCCCTTAGGTGACGAGCACTTGGAAGGACGGGTAAAGTCTTTATTTTTGAGTACACCCATGGGGGTAAGACAGCAATGCTTCGACAGAGTAAGGAAAATGGCCTCACTATTGGACTGTGATTCTACAGCAGCTAGGTTAAGGGCACTGAACGGCCTTAAGGAACATGCGCTCAAGGCCAGACCAAAAAGTTGCAGACTTCTGTGTCGCCTTCGAGAACTCAGTGAGTAAGGGCAATGCTCAATGCAGTAGTGAGGATAGATCAGTGGAATACGCGCGGAATGGAATCTTGATAGGAAATTTGATGGAATGGCCAGAATACGTACGGCTGGTGGGAATATTACACCAAGTGACCCAGCTGATGCATATGACAAGATGAAAGATGTCGCGGTTGAAACTGAACAATCGCGGAGGCTCTGCAACTTCGAGAGGAGGATTGAACAGCAAGCGCCGTTCTGGAGGAAAGCAAGTTGAAATGAAGAGTATGTGCCAGCTAGGACGCAAAGCGGAAACAGCTTAGCAGAAAGAAGGGGAAAGGGAAGATGGTATGAGAAGGTAGGAGCCAGCAAGTAGCTTTAATGCCTAAGATGAAAATTAGGAAGAAAACAAGATGTTTCAATTGTGATCACTTCGGACATATGATGAGAGATTGTAAGTACGGGGCGGGGAATGAAGACGTCATCAAGACTTCGAATGGAGTGACATCAATGATAAGTAGGGGCCGGAACTTGGTCGTAAAAGCTCCCAATCAGACGCATGCAGACTTGGCGGAAGGGTAATATTGACTCATGCAAGGATGTTGGAGAGAATGGTTTCGACACTTTTAGACACGGGTTCAGTGATAAGTATACTACCCTAGAAGTGCCTACAGAAGCAAGGGACAGTGTGTAGTCATGTCAAGTCACTTCAGACTTTCGACATCGTGGAAGAAAGCATACACGGTGCATCAAACCACGTTATAAGTTTTCTAGGAGGTGTAAAAGTAACAGTAGAACCAGAAGGAGGATGCAAGAAGGAAGTGCTTTCATGTTTTGGACGATAAAAATGAAGAAGTACTATTGGAACAAATGTATTGAAAAGTCTAGGGGTGGAAATATGATACACCAGAAGCCTGAAGTCAAAGTAAAAGCAAAGGATAGGATGGTGCCTTTGCAGAAGAGAAACGTCGCCTCAGCAAAAGCGAAGATCCAGCAAGGTACCATTATTGTAAATGGATCCGTCTCAGGAAAGGGTAGATCTGTACCTGTCAACAGGAAATTTTCATCGCGAAAAAAAGAGATGTCAAGCAGACAAAGGAATCTGGCCAGAGGGAGCTTATGAGCCAAGTGGAGGAAATCAACATGTGGGAAGGGCTTTAGGAAACAGAGCCTTTTGAGAAACTACGTCCTCGTAAAATTTGCGATAAGGCACAGGAAGGAGTCAAAGTTGAGAAGACAAGCACTGCGGAACGACAAAGTTTTGAGAAGGAACGTCCTGTTGCTTTTACAGCACCGGGATGTGCAGCATCACTTGAGAAAGTTGAGCTGAAACGGGTGGAGTACTGGCAAAGGGGCAGCACCATTCACTCAACTCAGTTAGCATTGAAAGACTTGAAGAAACGTCGTGGTAGATCACAGTATGGATATATCCAAGAAGGGAGGATAAGGCTTCCATAGAGACATTGCGGATATGCAAAAAGTAACTCGAAAAAGGAGGAAAGCTGTGGCCGCCACTATCGTTCAAAAAGATTGGTATGTGATAAACAAAGTCAAAAGTGTGGTAGGATTGAATCAGCACCGAAAAAACGGGCAAACTCAAACCAGTTGTTCACTTGGCTTCCTCAAGAACAGAAAATGAGGACGTGACCATGGAAGCGAATAAATCCCAGAACTCTTTTCAGGCATACGACGCATTCCAGGAACTGATATGTGTGGTACCTCTACAATGTCAACCGCAGGAGAGTTCCCGGCAAAGCTCAACAAGTTACAGCAGCCGCCGAGGACGTAGGCTCCCTGGAGGGGAGGAGTGTTGGATGGCGCGGATCAATCTACCTATCTTCAGTGGCGGAAAAAGAAAGGTCGACTTGACCTCACAGCAGGGTACAAATACGGTGGACAGGGGAAGGGACCAACCAGAGCGTGAGGAGAACGCTTTCGGGAGTTTAAACGAGCTGTCGAAAAGAGGCGGATCCACCCTTCCCCTTAGATAAAAAAGCTTGATAACCCTGCTGAGAGAACCAAATCGTAGGAGCCTGTTGTTATACATAGCTATACCAGTGGCGGTCCCAGGATTCCCGTCCGGGAAGGGGGGGGAGGGGGGGGGGTCCAATAAAGGTGCGCGACGTCAGCCACGCACTCCGAAAAATTTTTTGGGGTGCTTCCTAGAATTTTTTAGGTTCTTAACCCCTGAAAGCTGGAAAAAGGGGGCCTTGGAAAACTTTTATAAGGCTAACTTGAATTTTTGAAAAAAAATTTAAAAATTATTCTAATTGCTTACAAGAATAAATAAGTCACTTGCGCAGCGTCCACAAATAATTAACAGCCTTGACGGCCTTACTAGTGGCTCAAAATTTCTGGCCGGGAGGGGGAGCAAAATGGTTTCAAATGACGATGTATGGCGTTAGCCACGCACTCCGAAAAAAATTTTGGGGTGCTTCTCAAAATTTGTGCGGGCCCATAACCCACAAATCTAGGAAAAGGGGAAAAAACTTTGTAAGGCTAATTTTTTCTAAAAATTTCAAGATATTTTAATTAGTTACAGGAATAAACAAGTCAATTGCACATTTTTATAACTCATGCAAGTAGATTCCAAAAATTCCACAATCTCTCGGGAGGGGTCCCCCCCCCCCTGGGACCGCCACTGGGCCTTACGTTATCGTAGCAGGATGATTAGCACGACACACAGGAGATTTCAAGAGTTGCATAACATGAGATGCGGCATATAAGCTGGCTTAAAAAAGTTTTTTTTTATCGGTCGAACGCCTTTGTAGACAAAGTTACATACAGATTTATCTTAAATAATTCAATGGAAAAGGATGCACATCTGTTCACAAAAATGCGTATATGGTTAGCGGTGCTAAAGCGCGTAGGTGTTTTTACAAAGTCTAAACTTGAAGCTTAGTTAGGAATGGTTATGTTAGCATCAGCGCCAAGCATACGCAATTTTCTGGCAACTACATTGCTCATAACTTTATCTTAAAGGCACCGTCTACCCAAAATGGGGTCTACGAGATTTCGATGTCTAATAATTGCGGGGCCCTCAACTGTAATCTCTTGGGCCCTCTTTCGCGTGCGAAAATGTGTCGACTTTCTAATTTTGATTTTTTCTTGCTTCGCAAATGAAAGAGCCAATTGGCCGATGGCTCCTGCTTGCCCTCTCCTTGCTACAACATATGCGACATTGAATGCATCTTCTCTCGCTAAATGTAGATTGTTGTCGCTTGTTAGTCTTCTGTTTTTGAAAAAAAAGTGAAAAAGCAAGACATTCTCTACATCGGAGGGAAATTGTGCTTATGTTAGCTCATTACACTCTGACCCATTATAAAATGTTACATATTTTGTTTCACGAAAATTGCGGAAGTTTCCTTCATGGAAATTTTTTCTTGAGCATGACTGCATTTTGGCGACTTTGCTTCAAGGTTTACAAATTTGCCACTAGAAAGCGCTGATTCGCCAGGCTTTTGTGAGCATTAGAAAGAGCAGGAAAAGTACTTTAAATGATGTTTATGACAATACCATAAATGCAAAACCCTAAGAAAATAGCTGCGTTGAAACAAGGCAATTGAAAATCGGACAGAACTTTTGAATCAACCTAGTATAAGTACAGCTCCTCATAGCTATAGATTTTCCGTGTAATATCGGTAAGTTCTCTGTAAGAGATGCAAAATTTGAATTAGTTTCCAACATTTTTATGTCCTGTAGTTGCAAAAAAGGCAATGACCACTGCTACAAGTTCTTAAAAACTGCAAAAATTGTATCTATGCAATCAATCTTTCTGGCGTAATTCCGTAGAAACATGTGATTTATGATAATTTTCATGTTGAAGTCGGACCCACATCCTTAGAATTATTCTCATAGGCACCACTAACGTGAATGTTTTTCGATCGTTGACACGTTAACTCCAGCAAATTTAAGGCGCTTATTCGAACTTGACATGTTAACACGATCAAAATGTAGCCAGTTGGTAGTACATATGGGAAATTCTATGGGATGTACTAATTTCGGGGGTATAAGGCGCACCCGCCGCAGCGAACAATGGCGCGAAAACGCTTTTTAAACGATTGTTCTTTAAAACTGAAGGAAAAGACTGCTGTGGTTAATCTCCGGTGCTATATTTGTGTGTGCTCTTCTTTGTTTCAATGTTACTGGTACTAAGACTGTGTTTTCTTCCTGTACAATGATACTACGGTATTTTAAATGTGCTGTTTTTGTTTTAATCTTGTCATTCTTGAAGAACAACAAAGAAGGTAGAGATTGTTTTGAAACAAATCATCATTTAGAGGAAAACAGCAAAAAAGGGAGCAAAAGCTACTCTAGGATGAAAGAGGTTGCTGCTGGCTACTTGTGCGACGCCGCGCATCGCGTACGTCATCATCATCAGCCCGCGCGCAGTGAAAGCTACTGCTCCTTATACCCCGGAAATTGGGGTTCTAGATGCGAAAGTTTACATACAGACCCAATTTTGCAAGCCAAAAAACGTGTGAATCCGTTTGATGCACAGTTTTAGAGCATTTTTGGAAATAACTTGCGCTTTTGCATTTAGACCTATATGCTGGTAATGCGCTGTGAACAAAATTTTGGCTCAACCCCTTTACGGGACTTGCGCCATGTATTTTGTAAAACACACACAAGTGTCACAAGTGTAGGAAAGGATATTATGAAAGAGCAGAAGATCTTTGTTTTTGCAGCAAGCACTAGTCATGTTTTCGCATTTGCTTATTTCAGGGTGACAGTGGTGGCGGAGTGACAGCAAAAATCCATGGAAGAAGTTACCTGATGGGGATAGTATCTCAAGGAGGAAATTGTCAACATAATGTTGACTATCTAAAGAAGAGGAGGAAAAAACGTCCATATCCAATGGCAAGCAAACTTTTCTACAACCGCGCTTGAGTAATCAGGATGTCACTCAAACATAAACAATCTGACTGATATGATACCTTCTACTTTTAGCAAATTTTGCTGCTATATGTTTTTAGGTTGCTACTGATATCATGTACCATAGAAAACTTATTGAGAAATGGCTTCAGACAGAAAAAAGTGAAAATCAACCTGCTGAAACACACAAAATCTCGCTGCCCAATGTTCTAAATACACTATTCAATATGTTTAATCGTTTGCTTCGCTTTTTGTTCCCCAGCTCGCAGAAAAAAGCACCCTGATGGATTGACTCGGACAGAAAATGCTTCCAAAAATGATGAGAACATATGAACCAAAGAGGAGCTGACGATTTGCAGACTACAGTTGGTATTAGGTCGGTGCAAAAGTAATGGCTGATTTTGAAAGCCTTTCTTCAGGCCAATTTTTTTCCATTAAAATTTCTTCTTTGGGACAAATTTAGCATACCACTGAAAAGCTGCTTTCATGCTCTATCTAAATGCTGGCTGAAGCGGGCTTTTACTCTCATCTATTATAAAGTTACTGAGCTACAAATAACAGCATCCAAATTTGGAATTTTGTTGCATTCACTTTTTTGGCCGGAATCCGAATGCGGATGGCGCTATTTCGAAAATTTAGCTATCGTATGCCATCGGAATTGTCTACATCATGCCTACTTAACTGTGTTTTTTAAAATTATCCAGACTGAGATATCGGCTTCTCAACATCGGTAGACGTTGCGGCCATTTTATGATCCATAAATTTTTTTTGAAGAAGTTATTCGACAAAACTTTGCTCAGTTATGTAAGCGTAATGCTAGCGCATCCTATCAGCAGTTTTTGCAAAAACATAAAGTTGTTCACTGCTCAGAAAATCAGGAAGATCTATATTAGGGAGTCTGAGGCGCAGTGAAAAAATATTTAAAAAAACTGAGAAATTTCAAATTTTAATTTCTTTTCTTTCTCGCAAACTTTTTTGTCCTAATTCTTTCTATTGCATTTTATACTACTGGCCTGCGGCTACAATAAAAGCCACTTATCATTCATACTAACAAATTTTGAAGGAGGCTATGAATCGTCAAAGAGAAGGTTCAAACAGGAAAACCTTTTTTGTTTTTCAATACATATTTTTCTGCCCATTCGTAAGTATAAGTAAATGTGCGCTGTTTTGGAAGGTTTGCTGCTTTTGATGATCGTTACCGCATTCGGAAATGTAAATATTTCAAAAAATTATAGACGTCAAATTAAATCGGCCTCTACTTCTGCACCAATCTTATATTTGTAGTTGGTAATGTACAAAAATTCAAACGTATGTTGTTATTTTAGTGCTTAGTTGGTAATGTACAAAAATTCAAGCGTATGTTGCTATTTTAGTGCGTAGTTGGTAATGTACAAAAATTCAAGCGTATGTTGTTATTTTAGTGCGTGTTGCATGTGTTAGTTGTCTCATAGGTTTTCAATTCCGACTTCTTCCGCAATAAACCCTATAATTCTTGATTTCAGTTTGTTTGCAGCAGTAGCGTTCGAGAAAGCAAAACAAACTTCACAAGATGGCGGGACATAGTCAACTATGGATACTGCCTTCTCAGCTAAAGCAAGCGACACCAGTTTACAGCCGAAATCTGAGATGCAGTAAAAACTTTACAAAAGAGTCATAGAGAAACCAATGTTTCTTCGGGAAGCAAGCAAAAGCTTGAAAGCTTCTACAGTTTAACCAAAGTCGCCCCAAAGTCAAAAAGAGACTCTGGACATGAACTTTGCATTCTACCGGCTTACTCGTTAATTGAGTTTTCAATTCAAAGCAACGCGTTATCTCTGTGCGCTCTAGCATCCTTTTAAGCTTACATACCGTGGCGCCATAATTACTTCTTCGTGAGATACTTCGGAGCGCGCCTATCCAGCAATGACGCCTATCAACTTTGTTGTACTCATTCGATGCACATATCCGACCATAGCTGATGCTTATTTCTTCGCTCATCTCTGGCGCATCAATACTTGGCATAACAGTTTCTTCATTGGGCTGATGAACACATTTGATTCAAATTCTCTCCGCTTTCGCGCGTGTTTTTGCAAGGTAGTTCTTTGATTTCCTTGTCGTACTAGTGAACCAGTAAAGGTAAAGGTACTATTTGGAAAAGCGTTCGCTTCGGAGCCCGTAGCGCGGTTCCCCGCTATTAACAGATTTTTGAGTTGAGCTAACGATTCCTTATATATTATATTAGGTTGGCACTCAAGTAATGCAGCTTTTTATATAACTTTTGTCTATTTGAACGTAGCGCATTCTTTTTTGGCAATATAAGGAATATGATGTAAGCTTCTAATGCACACATTTTTGCGAATTTTACCATCTCATGTGAGGGATTACGGTAGGTTTACGGTACTATGGGAGAAATTTTAGAATGCATCAGATTTTGATGAAACTTAGCCTATAGGGCTTATTTGACATGCTGATCACAAAAATGAGATCCGTTTCGCATGAAAAGGCCTCGTTCGTGAGATCAAAAGAAAATTTCATTTTAGCGACAAATGAATATGATATTCGTGTTTATCGCATAGGATTACCCTATAGTGCAAAGTTATAGCGAATTCTGACTTTTCGCAGCTTCGTTATTGACAAATTGCCTTCAAAACTTGACGCATTTGACTTGTTCAAATTCTCAAAGGCGCCCCACCTTAATTTGTGTTTGAATTTCATTTCTTTCACTGTTTCCAATATGCCGACTTCCAGCTACATGCTGCCTATAATTGCTTTTTCATATGTTTGAATCAGGTTTCGTAGGGCTTCATGTTTGCCAAAAAATCGTGAAACCTCGATTTTTAGCAGTTTTCAAAAAATGCTTAGATTATGTGTACTATGTTATCAAAAATCAAACGGTTTGCGCAGACTTGCAGCTTACATCACGGTCTACATGACGCCACAAAATGAGATTGCTACATAGGATGGGAAAAACGTTACGGGAGAAGTTGCAAAACTTATGTGCCAACCTAATATATGACAGAATAGTACTTGTCACCACTGAAAGCAGACATCTACCCTTTAACTGAAAAGGATTGGTGGTTGGAAGGCGACCGCTCGCATCTAGACGCAGTTTGCGTCTCCCTCGAGACCGTGCTCTCTGATTAATCTCTAGCCTTGATTGGCCCTCGAAGCCCGGCCTTCCAGCTGCCAATCCTCTTCTGGGAGGAGATTCATCTGTAATTTTTGCTTCATCATTCTCAATCTAGTGGACTGTTCAGATAGAGCGTTGTTGCGGGCTATTGACAAGAATGCAGATCAAAAAGGACATTAGCGATTGAAGAGGATGCCAGGATGCGACAGTAAATGCATCTTTAAGGGTAAGGCAGTGATAAGCAGTACCAATCAGCGCGGACCGCGCGATCTCTTCACCTATGACTCAAATAAGGCAGCCTTGTGAGGAGCTAAACTTACCTAAGATTTTTTGTTGCAGAGCGCCTTGACAATCATCGCTGCTGCATTTGAGGTCTAGAAAGAATATTACGCCCCCACAATGGTCGGTCGCCTCATCGTGGCGTGGGGGTGACACTGGGTGTCGAACTGCGATGCACAGCCGAGTGTATACTCTGGTAGGGCCTCCCAAGCTGTGAAGGAGTTCGACGTTTCCGGTTTCGGCCGGATGCCTAGCTAAGAACTGGCCGCGCCAGATTCTCCGCCGTCTGGCTTCTTCTGGTCGCTAGGCGGTCCCTCCCCGCTCCAAGCCCGGGGTCAGCGATCACCCCGTGGAAATCAAGAGTAGGCCTAGTAAGCCACCTCTTGTAGGGGAACAAATTTTATTACTCAGACAGCAAGAAGATTTAGAAAAAACCCTGTACATCGGATCCCGCCTACGGCGCCGGGTGGTAGCAAGAACGATGTCAGGGTACTCAGGGCGCCTTTCGGATTGGACAAAAACGACACGTCTGCCCGGACGACACGCCATGGAGACTGCCTCATGCTCTGCACTTACAACGCCAGGACAGTCTCCACAAACGCCGACCTCCACGCTCTTCTCGACGCTGCAGAGCACATCAACTACCACATCATTGCTCTGCAGGAAACGAAGTCCAGGAAGAAGGACGTGCGACAGATGAGTGATGGGACTCTCATCATTCGTGGTGAAAAGGTTCCATCACGAAATGTGGGAGGCGTCGGCTTTGTCGTCCACCCATCTATCGTCCATCTTGTCGATTCGCACGAGATCCTATCACCTCGACTAGGCATCCTACGACTACGACCTCCACATCAGAAGACCATCAGCATCATCAACTGCTATTCTCCAACATCAGCAGCTGACGAATCAGAACTAGATGCTTTCTACGAAGATGTGGAGGAGGTCGTCCGCAACGAGAAGTCCTTTTACAAGTTTGTTGTGGGCGACTTCAACGCGAAAATCGGGATGCCACTGGAAAGGGAATATAGGATCGGGAAGTTTGGATATGGGCTCCGGAACGAAAACGGCAACCGTCTTGTTGGGCTTCTCTCCGCCGCACGACTTTTCCATGGAAATTCCATCTTTATGAAGAAGGAACATCGCCGGTGGACATGGGAATCGCCCAACGGAACGACCCACGCGGAGATCGACCACATTCTCACTAACCGAAGGTGGAGCTTACTCGATGTCTCTGTAGTTCCATCCTTCTGTAGTGGCTCCGATCACCGCCTCCTTCGAGCAAAGATACGACTCAGCCGAAGGCTGGAAAAGAAAGTCTGTCATAGTGCCGCGAGAAGGAAGGAAGTCGTCTATGACGGTAACAGGCTGGAAGAGCTCATATCAAGTTGTGACTGGCCCATCGAGGAGGACCCAACGTACGACTACGACCGGCTTCTGAAAGGATTGCGAGCCTGCGGAGAATGCGCCTCAGTGACTTCTGAGAAGAACTTGGACCGCATCTCGAAGACCACCAAGGAATTGCTCGAAAGAAGAAGATCATTGAGGCAGGATCCGAATGCAACTCATCTCGAGCGACTGATTGCCAACACCAGTTGCAGAACAGCTTTGCAGGAGGATCTCAGGAAGTACAGGCAAGCCAAGATACTGGAAGCAGCAGAAAGAAGACGAAGTCTCAAGAAGTGCCGAAGGGACCTCTGCGAATATCACGTACCGCTGGCTGCACTACTGAACGAAGACGGGACTCCGACTTCTTCCCGATACAAGATGGAATCTATCGCGAAGAACTTCTACACCAACCTCTTCCGCTCATCAACACCCGTGCAGATGCCCGTTGTTCCCACTGGAGAAGTACCACCACGAATTCTACCTGCTGAAGTGCGTATCGCGATACAGACCATGAAGACGTCCACGGCTCCAGGACCAGATCATCTTTCCGTCGAACTTCTGCGAGCCGGAGGACACCGTCTACACGAGATTCTAGCGTCGCATTTGACATCTTACCTTCAGAAGGAGAAGATTCCCGACCAGTGGAGAACGTCAAGAACCGTCCTTCTCTTCAAGAAGGGTGAACGGGAGGATCTTCGGAACTATCGTCCAATATGCTTGCTGAGTGTGCTGTACAAGCTTTTCACGAAGATTATCCTCGCTCGCATATCAAGGACACTGGATGAAGCCCAACCCCAAGAACAAGCTGGATTTCGCAAAGGATTCAGCTGCATGGACCACATCCAGACCGTTTCGAGGGTCATAGAAGTCTGCCGGGAGTACCGACTGCCTCTCGTCCTAACCTTTGTCGACTACGAGAAAGCCTTCGACAGCGTCGAAACCAACGCCATCCTGTCTGCGCTAGTCGATCAAGGAGTGGACCCAGCTTACGTGAGGACGTTAGCCGACTGCTACAAGGACTGTACAACGACGATGCAGCTATTCCATCGCCCCCTGACCATACCAATCGGGAAGGGGGTCCGACAAGGCGACACAATCTCGCCGAAGCTGTTCACCGCGGCCTTGCAGTGGGTGATGAAGTCACTGGACTGGGACGAGAGAGGCATACGAGTTGATGGGAGATTCCTGTCCAACCTTCGTTTTGCGGACGACATCGTTCTCTTCTCGAGCAGTATCACCGAAGCAGAGACGATTCTGAAGGAACTAAACGAAGTGGGGAAGAAGATCGGGCTGCGAATAAATCGGAAGAAGACTCAGTTCATGAAGAACGCCCTTTGCGAAGATGCAGAAATGGAATTGGAAGGCACCCCGATTATGGAGACGTCTTCCTACGTGTATCTCGGACGTTCGATGAACATGGAGAACGACTTGAGGGAAGAACTCAACAGGAGAAGAAGAGCAGCCTGGGCCGCCTTCGGGCCCCTGAAGGAAGCCACTGACCAACTGACGGACCCGGAGCTTCGTGCCCACCTGTTCGACTCAACCGTTCTCCCGGCGCTCTGTTACGCAGCTGAGACTTGGGCCGACACTGTAGCCACGTCGAAAGCTCTACGGACCACCCACAGAGCGCTCGAGCGCAGTCTTCTGAAGATGACCCGACGCAAGCAACATCTAGTCGGACTTCGCAGCACGGATATGAGAAGAATGTCCCGTCTTCGTGACCCAGCGGAATACGTCGCGAAAGCCAAACACCGATGGGCCGGTCACATAATGAGAAGAACAGACGACAGATGGACACTAAGAACATCGGAGTGGATTCCTCGCGAAGCAAAACGTCCCCGAGGAAGACCACCAACGAGATGGGCAGACGTGTTCGTGGAACGGATGGACCAGCTGAGAAATCAGCTGGATACGATTTTTGCACCTGGAACTCGTGGACGCAGCCACCGACGTCAGCCAAGAAGATCGTGGATGTCAGAAGCGAGGGACAGGGAAAAATGGAAACTTCTGAGCTGGGGCCCGCACGTCACGTGAAGCCGGGCCATCTAAGTATCTAAGTAAGTAAGTAAAGAATATTACGTGCTAAGGTGTCACATTGTAATTTTGATCCTAATAAACGCTCATAATTATTCGTCCAAAAACGCTACTACGCAGATAAGGAAAGCAAATTCAAAACTGGAGCTTCACATTCTTCGAGATGGTATGCTCATCCTAAATAACAATTCGGCTCACCATCCTTTCTTTGTATAAAGTCAGAAAAAAACGCTTCAAAATTTTTCTGAAACTAAAGGCTAGATATGTTGAGCAAGGCGCTTTCGAATGGTATATGTTTTGTGTGTAAGCCTACCGCTCCATCGGACGCCAACAATATAACTTTGCGTACTTATGAAACGACTGGATAAAATAGAGAGTATTCACCCAGTCAAATGAAAAAACACTGAACACTCACTCAAGCAAGAAAAAAGAAACGAGAAGCATAATCACAAGTTGTAAAAAGGTACTGGAATTTCCCAGGCTATCAGTAGTTGAGTATTTCTAAAGAAGATGAAACAGCAGAAATTGTGGAATTATTAGAGAAAGACAACAGCGGTGAAGGATAGTCCTTGACTGATTCTAAATTATTTGACGAAGAAAAAGTTGCTTCTCTTTCTTTGATCTGAAACGATTGTTGGTTTTGTTCATGCTGCTCAAAGTTCAAAATTTTTGAGAGTAAAAAGAACACTGGAAGGGAAGCTACCTTACTTACAAGGGACGCGTGTTCAGTCAAAGTGACCTTTTTAGATGAGACCCATACTGCTTTGAAGAGTATTGCACGATGATTTTAAATCTGCCTTCTAAATCTGCCAAGCGCCTATGAAGGCCGAGTTATGACCTTTTTTGAACGAAAAATGAAAGTAGAATCTAGGTAAAAACAGTTGTTACAATCTTTCCAGCGCTTCGATAAAGCAATGTTAAGTATTAGCATATTAGACAAAATGTGTTCTTTGCTTGAACTGCTCTAATATTCGACACCGGACCATTTGAACAAATTTGGGCGACTTTGTTCCAGTTTTGCGTTCATTTCTTGCCCTGAAAAACGCCCATTACTCGGCGTCCTGAGGCGCCTGGCAGATTTAGAAGGCAGATTTGGAATCACCGCTTAATGCTCTTCAAAGTATGGGTCTCATCTGAAAAGGCCACTTCGACTAAACACGCTTTCCTTCTTAGCTCGGCCTTTTATCAAGGGAATAAATATTCTAAGTCAGCTTCAAACGCTGATTCTAAATATGGTAGTTCTAGCTGCCGCGTACTATTCCAAAGCGAGTTATGGACTTTGCTGCGCGAATTTGGCATACTCATCGACTCACTGAACATCACGGCATCATCACCTAAGCGCTGATACATTGCGTTGAGCTTTTATTTAGTGAGAAAAGATTGGATCTGTGTTATTTTGATATCTCAGCACCTTTTTCTTGCGACTTTTATTTACAGGCGGTCTTCCCATGTTAGTAGTATGCCATTTTGCGCAGGAAATGTCCATAACTCGCTTCGGAATGGTGCTCGGCAGCTAGGAATA
Organism: Cylicocyclus nassatus; assembly: GCA_958299035.1. NCBI lineage: Eukaryota > Metazoa > Nematoda > Chromadorea > Rhabditida > Strongylidae > Cylicocyclus > Cylicocyclus nassatus. Next base: position 75,561,320 of record CATQJL010000223.1, read on the forward strand.
GCATATTTGGAATCAGCGTTCAAAGCTGATTTAGAACATATATGTCCCTTGCCAAAAGGCGGAGCTAAGTTAGATAGCTTTCCTCATAAAAACCTTGCAAAACATAAAATCTTTAGATTGGAGCTCACCGGCATAGCCAGGAAGTATACACCACAATCTTTCAAACCTCAAATTTTTGCTAAAAAGATAGCCATCTGGACAAACTCTCATCGGGACATGACATCTCTAAAGATCTTCCAATCTCGACAACAAGAAATTTCTTGTCATGAATTGCACTACAGCCTGTATCTAGTGGGCTCCTATATTATTTGCCTCTCACTTTTCTTATAGCTCGTTAAATGATATAAACTTTACCTTGTCTCAAAACTACTTCAGAAACAGGAAAGTCGGAATGATTTCGGATTTTTGCAAAATTAAGCTGTTTTTTTCCTGTTGGGAAGAACTTCTGCAACCGGTGAGACCTTTTGTCTACTTTTCTACAAATTTTCCGGAATAAAAAAGTCAAAATTCTTTTTACTGTATGCTATCTTTCAGTTGCAATTGCTGAAGCCCGCGGTCTGTTCGCCTGACAGCACTATCGTTCTTGATTTCTTGCTCAATTCTAGTTCGGCCGCGATCCCGGATCAAATCGCATTGCGGCGGCAAGAGGAATTAACTCCAGTCACATCCTGAATAAGGAAAAATGAAGTTTTGAATTTTTTTGGAAAGCCGGGAACAGTAACAGAAGGCGAGCATTGTGAATAAAGTTGTACAAAGGATCAGCGAATCTACAAATGAGTGAAGAGGATATAACGAATAAATGGCAAGGATTTAGGTCAGCGAAACAAAAAAATTTGCAGATTCTATTAATCATGGTTTGAAATCTTGATTTACGTTTGCAAAATGGCGTTAATCCAGAGCATTTTGCACCTGCTAAGAAATCAATGAAACCATGCAGAAACATATGCGGATTTCTAAAAATTTTGTTAAATAATTGTCGAAGAGGGAAAAAGTGAACAAAGTCAACTTTACACTCTTGAAGAACATTTCAAGAACTATCTTCTTTGATGTTTTGACATACAGGTTTGCCATAAGTTTTATTTATTCAACCTGACGTTTCGGCAGTAATGCCTTCCTCAGAGGCCTGAAAGACAGCCTCGCTCAGTATTCGCTTAATACGATACCGTCCTCCACTTGCTTTATTCGATTCGTTTGTGGACGGTACTGAGTCTTCATGCTACGGCAACTCACCTATGTCAGCAGCTCACTAACGATCCACCCACTAATGACAATTGACTGAACTGTCACACAAATGGACAGCTTAAGTACGTACTATCCTATTAGAAAATGTTAAGCGCCATTACTGATGTATGGTGAGGTCATTGCCAGCCGGTTGACCTAAAGGAGGTAGCTTTCTAGAAGAAAATTCTTGGCTACTGCTGAACACCCAAGTGATTACTAAAAGCAAGTTCAAGAAAACGAGACGAGAATCGATAAGCTCTACAAGGAGAACATTATACAGGGTGTCCCAAAAGTATGTATGCACTGTTTGATCGTTAATACTTCTCTTTTCAAGAACTCTTTTGCCTTGCTTCAGGTACTGTTTTGTAGAGCTGGCTTCAACTTAGCTTTTCGTTATAGAACGAATCACCCATCTCTCTCGATTATTGTAGGATTACGGCAGAAACACATGGTGTCAATGTGGAAAAAGCTGCCGTTTCAAAATTTTTCGAAAAATTGTGAAAACTTGTGTATTGGGATTTTTATGAACGCGAGTTCAATACTCAACTATTCACAAGATTACGAAGCTTTCTAAACGGTGTAACCGCACTTTTTAGAAACACTGAAAAAATGGCCGTTATCTCTTACCCGGCATAACTCTTTAATGAAGCATCAAAAAAGTTGGGAACTTTACATTTAGAATCAACAACTCTGATTAGCCTAGTGTAAAAGCTTTCAGGCTGTTTTGCTTCCTTTCTGACTCAAAATATGGCCTTTCTCTCAAAACTCTCTTTGAGGTTTCTACCGTAATCCTACAATAATCAAGAGAGATGGGTGATTCGTTTTACAACGCAAATCTAAGTTGAAGCCAGCTCTACAAAATAATACCTGAAACAAGGCAAGAGACTTCTTTGAAAGAGAGCTATTAACGATCAAACAGTGCATACATACTTTTGAGACACCCTGTATAATTTTTTTCGTAATCTAAGAAGTAATTTTGCTACATTCTTTAAACATGATCTATGTTAATGTAAATCGCGTCTTACTTCCATGCAGTGATAATGGAAGTTATCTCTGACATTGACTAATTCTATCAAATCTAAAAGGCACCACAGTGCTACGAAAGAACATATGTTATTCAAAATAAATAAAAATCTCATTTCTCCATGCTTGTCTTGGTGATGATTTCGACGCGTTCAAAAAACCGCTTGATAATGTTTATTTCAATTGTGAAATATGCGAAAGCTCGTCTATAAAAGATTGTACTTCGAAAACCATGATTATAAAACGTAGAAACAAAACTCTAAAAAGCGTGAAATGAAAATTTGCTATTCGGACAACGAATCTCCTTGATCAATTATCACGTAAGAAAAACGTATCTTAGCTTCTATATTAGTAGAGAGCATGGGATTTATCGTAGCGTTATGGTAGGAGTACCGAGGGCAATATCTCTTCTAGCCTCCCAAAAGATTACTTTTCTACGAGCTTTCCAAGAATTGAGCCCGTAAATCCACCTCAACGCAACTTTGCCAGGCGGGTTGCGGCTTCTAAAGCCTCGGGCATACTTCGGGTAATTTCAGTCGCGACAAATTACAAAAACTCTCAAGTTTTTCAAGTTATCGTAAGCGCATCCTGAATGTACTGAAGACTGCATTTTTATCAGTCTACAAAGGTGTACATATTATGCATTTGAGGTCTGCAAGTGAAGACATCTGGCAGAATGCTTTATGGCTAAAATCGGGTAAAGTTTGCCTGAATCTTGAGACCTACGCAGTACTACTGTGCCTTTAATCTCGATGCGGGCGATTTGTGGCAGAGCCACTATCGAAAAATCGATGATAATCGTTATCGAAGATTTCGCTTAACTAACGGAATAATAAAACATCTAACATCAAATTAATATTATCAAAAAAAGATTACGACAGGATGAAAATGAATAAAAGGGTTGGTTCTCACCTCGAGCATCACTTTTCAATTTCTTAGTCTCTTGCTTGCGAATATGTTCATCACTCTTCAGCTGAGCCCTAGCAGTGTGCATTTCTACGCGTTTTTGCACTCCAAAAGAGCCTGAGACTGAGTACCGCGTATGTTGCTTGCAGATATTCGTCTGTTCTGCGTTTCTGCACAGTATCTCGGGAGGGGGGGGGGTTACTGATTAGCCCTCATTAGACCTTGAAGCCTTGTCTTCCGTTGAATAAAAGGGTAACTATGCTTTGAATTTATGTAGGTGACATCCGCATAATAAGTTTTTACTATTTTGCGCAGAATTCGGTTAACCCGAGCGAAGGCATGGCTACTGGTTACATAGTTGTAACGGACGGAAATTTTCATCGAATGAACGAATATCGAAATAATTCGTTTTTGAAATTTCTTCGAACAAATAAATATCGAATAGTCAATTTTCGAACACTTTCGAATAAACAAATGCTGTTTGGTTCCGTTCTATTTCAAATTCGGATTTCGAATATGGGCTCATTCAAAATCCGAATTTTCGAATAATCAAATAATCTAATTTAGTCCAGCATTCGACTATTTAAAAAACTAATAACCAAGCAACATCGAATGATTCAATTTTTGAATGTTCGAATGCAATATTCGAACATTGGATTGTTCGCCCAACTGTATTCCAAAACTTCTCGAATGTTCGAATATTCAAATAACTGTCTCTCAAAATTCTTCGAAATTTGAGTAGGTCATTTTGCCGATTCGAATGAACGTATTCAAGTAAAGCCTTTCTCGTTTATTCGGCTACTCGAATAATCGAATAATTGAATTTTCCCGAACAGTCAATATTCGAATATTCGAATACCCGGGTATTTTGAATGAATTATTCGAAACGAATATTCTTCCAATTATAACTGCTCCCACTATTCCAACGCGTCCATCTATAAGAACCTTTTCCTACAACATGAATACGATTGTGTCGTCATTTGTGTGCTTCCGCACGATATGGAAAGGACCATAAATAAATTAAAGGTGACGGGGAAGAGGGGGGGGGGTTAATATGTTAATGTAGCACTATTAAGTTGACTCTCTTCAAAGATGGAATGATTTGATTCCAAATGTTGAAATGATGTTCTTCCAGAGTACATCATACGCTCAAAGTTTTTGTAATCAAACACTCAAATTGCGTCTTGTCTAGAACATTAGAGATACCCTTAGAGTTGACAAAAAAATCCGATATTATAACTGTTTGTAGAAACGTCGCAGCACAACTTCTTTCGTGCAGAAAAAGAATGTCAGAATATCAAAAGTGAAATCAAAATGGGAGTTTGATGAATTTCAAAAGTTTCCTTTATCAGCTTGGATTATTGCGATATCGCATCAATATGATCGGTTCTGACAAGTAAGTATGGTTGTGAGCATTCCGAGAAAGCGCTATATATTCTGTATTTGAAGTAATTCAAAATAAAAGTTTTTGTTGAAGCTTGCAAAAACTATAAATTTTCCAAATTTTTAGCGCAAGTCTTATGTTCCAACCAAAAATGATTTTCACAGATTTCAAAGATTCCAAAACAATGCATTGAGCTTAAAAGCAAAGTGAAGCCTTTCAAGACAAAAATAACAGGTTTTTTTGAAAGCACAATTCTTACATAGGTGGTCTTGAAAGCGTTTTCGCTTATCTAGACAAGCGCTACATTTAGCAGAACAAAGGTTTTCGGGAAATCTTGGTCCATTCGATGTAGTTTTTCATGCTCTCTCAAATCATTATTTTTATATTGCATTCAACAAACGACCTCTTGAATGTTACCGAAAACTGCCCATGGATTTTCCCATGGTCAATTTCCACTGTTTTCTAAGATTTTTGTACTGACTCCCCAAAGAAGTCCAAGCAACGAAAAATCAAAGCATAGTCCTTAGAATACAAAGCGATTTTTTCCTCCATATGTAGCTTTTCAAAATTTTTGAAATCATTTTCAAAAGCTATAGAATTCCACCTACGATCTCCAATTGGCAAGCAAATCATGTGTTACACAATGCAATGTTTTCTCCTCATGTAAGAGACGTCTTCTGTTCCTGTTTCCTGAAGTCTTGGGGATAAAATTTTGCAAAAATCACGCTTTTTACAGGCGACTGTTACCGTATTAGGTATATACAAGATTTTCATATTTCGAATTCGCGAGTGCTCATTTATTTTGTAACTAGTGCTGAATTATGCTTATCTGAAAGTAACAAAAGTCGAAAATTTCTTGGTGTCTGACAAGTCTGCGTCTGATAAAGGTCTGCTAAAAGTTCGATGGTTGTTTAAAATTCTGTAAAAAAATTATGACATGTATGGGAAAAAGAACAAGATTGTATTGTATCCTTTAGGGCTTGGTATGATTATCCACTAGTTAGTTTGGGAAAACAATACAAAAATTTATAAATTCAGCGAAATTATACCTTGGCAAAAACCAGGTCTGGTCTTTGGTAATTTTCTAAAAGAACCGCATCGAATAGCGGTAAAATTTTTCGTAAACCTCTGTTTCGCGGAATGTAGTGCTTGTCAAGAAAAAAGAGATGATTTTTTAGGGACATCTAACATTTTTAAATTTCACAAATTTGCTATAGATTAAAATTTAGCATTTTGACAGAAATTTTCCAAGCAAAGTGTTGTAACTGTGGCAAATCTTTTCTTACTGAAGTTCCTTTCTTTTTTGTTAATTTTAGAGTATCCATACAGTTTCGAACAGTAAGATTTGATAGCGCAGATAAAAGTACATAAAAATGTCTCGAAGTGGAATTTTGAAAAAAAGTTCTAGTTTGCTTCTCCTCGTATCAATTCAATAGAGAAAAAGTAGATTCCTTTTGAAAAGTGGAAAATTAAGCTTTTTAGGGGGAACAATTTGAGTATTCTAGCCCGAAAATGGCTATTAACGATCTGAGTTATATAAACGTACAATTGAAATAAACCTGAAGACTTTCCTAGGATAAAGAAAAGATAATGTATGTGATTTGAAAACCTGATGTCGATTGAAAATGCTAACAAAATCAATTTACGGATAACATGCTGTTATATAACCGTTAATAAGAAATTTTCTGCTAAATCTAGTTTTATGACGTCATTCAACAATTGCAAATAATAACTCACTGGCTAAGCAACAAGCAGTTGGACTGATTATATGTTTGGCATTAGAAGGTTAGAAAGCAGCAGTAAGGTGCAGTAATCATTCAGATGGTTAACTCCTATATTCACGAAAATTCCATGATACTATATAGGATGCCTTAATGTAGAACTCTAAGAGCATGACATAATGTAGTTTTCGTTATTTACTTTTGAGGCTAGCGGAAAACAAAAGTATCAATCCGCCATCCTTGCCTGCAATAAATCTGCGATGAAGACTTGTGTAGTTCACTGACAATTCCAACGATGCTGGTTTTTTCAGATATGGCCTTTTCTGATACATCTTATATATAAAGCTGAATGTCTGTTTGTATGTCTGTATGTCTGTCTGTCTGTCTGTCTGTCTGTCTGTCTGTCTGTACGTATGTTCCGAATAGAAAATTCCATTTCTGAACCGATCGGGACCAAACTTAGCACACATACACTTCGGGCCCCGGCGGGTGTCATAGGCTACTTTTCGTCATCGATCGATATCGATTTTATCGATTTTTTGCAAAATTTGAGCTACGGGGCTGGGAGTTGGCACAGGGGGGTAATCGAGCACCCCCGTGGGGGTGATCAGCATGCTCGATTACACCTCTTTGCCAGATCCCAGCCCCCTAGCTCAAATTTTGCAAAAAATCGATAAAATCGACATCGATCGATAACGAAAAGTGGACTGTGACACCCGCCGGGGCCCGAAGTGTATGTGTGCCAAGTTTGGTCCGGATCGGTTAAGAAATGGAATTTTCTATTCGGAACATACGGCGGAGCCGGGTAAGCCAGCTAGTCTCTCATAATACTCGAATACTCCGATTAGTAAATTGGTAAGGCGATTCAAACTTCTCACTGAACATTCTCTACGAAAAAGTTAATTGCCCATAAACAAAGTGAAGTTAGGCGACACATGCTGATTGTTTTAATTCACGGTCAACTTATCCTTACATGTAAGTCATTTCATACATAGGAGATAGAACCATCTAATAACTATCCTCCCTTTAATCGGCTTCATTTCTCTTAACTACATCAAAAATTCACATTCTATTGCAGGGACACGTACTTTGCCGAAACCTACGATGAAACTCTTTCTGCTATTGGTTATTTTCGGAATGTGCGCAGCTTCGAAAATATTAGAAAAAATGATAAAGAGCACAACTGCGAAGGAACGACGTATTATCAAAGGGTAGGATCAAGTTGCAAGGCACAAACCGAAAGTAAAATAGGGTCTTTTTAGGCAGCGTTATGTATGTCAGGATGGGAGTTGTGTAGAGTTCCATGGTCAACCCATTCTTCCCGGCCAGCTAAAATTTAAAAGTTTTGATCATTGCTGGGCAGCTTGCTCCCTTAAATATGTATGTGACAGAAAACACAGACGTTGCGAGAAAGCAAAAGGGATACAAGGAAAAACCTACCACAATTTATACGAATGCCAATTGATATGCGAGAGAAGGGCTTAATAGTGAACATTTACTTCTCTATCTTTAGTACATTCGCCTGATGGTTTGATTTGTGTAAGTGCTGCCATGGCCATCAAATTATGTCCTTCTCAAATTTGATATTTATTTATTTATTTATTTATTGATACACTGTTGTGCACAGTGCGCCAGTACTAAGACACGAACGCAACGACAGACAAAAACAGTAATGAAACGAAATTGTAACATGCTCAACACCCTAGAGAAATTGAGGAGAGTAATTCTCTAAACTAGGTGCTCGTCAGTGTTGTCTTCAAAGTCAGAAAGTCAGTGTCGTGGGGACTAAACTTGGTATAAGTACAAGTCCAAGTACGATGCGTGACGGTATATAAATATACGGTCACTTTCGAGCGAAGAAAGAGGGATAAGCACCTAGGCGAATGAGCGAAATCATGCGTACCCGGCGGGCAGGAGACCTCGTTCGGCTTACCCCAACAACGCTAACATCGGACTTGGATACAAGATGATCAAGGATAAGAGACAGACATATAAAATTACACGACAAAGACGATGTCAGATTTAGAAGACAAACACTAAGCTGCGTATATCGGAAGAGAGCCTCTCAGGTCAAGAGCATGTCAGCAAAACAGCAATGAAAAAAAAATGATTGATGGAACGAGATGGTCATACTAATGTATGTTATGCTGTAACCCATACAACGAGAAAATGAAAACAAAACAACAAGGATAGTCAATTTAGGCAAAGGGAACGTGGACCGAAGTTCAGCAGAGTTGTATCGACTGAATTGTACAGGCAACCATGGAAGGCCTCTGAAATCAAAACAGACGAGACAACATAAGTGAGTTAAAAAGGCGATCAACTTCCCAAGTGAAGTCCATGGGGCATTGGAAAATACAGTGAAGAAATAGCCAGCGTTAAACTGAGCAAGTCAACACTCTGAAAAAAAAAAGGAGCCAGCCAAGAGTAGAATTTAAAATGTAAGAAAAAAAAGTGAAGGACATAAGGAGAAACTTCATCTCAAAAGTACTCGGATTCATCTATTCCCAGCAATCTCAAAAAGTCACAATTAAGAAGTTTTTTTCTGAAAGTAGTTGAATTAGGAGCAGAGAGAACTGCGTCAGGAAGCTTTTGTAACCATCGAGAAGTGCGTGCGAAAAATGAGTTGTAGAAGAGTGTATTTGGAACAGTAGAGTCAATGCAGTGGAAGCTAAACCTACCTGTTCGGCCGTTGCACGGTCTCCAAACCCAGAATTCACTAGGAACAATTTTTGTTTCAAGGCGAATTATTTGGAAGGCAAGCACTAAGTCAGCCAAAACCCTTCGATACAGCAAGCTATGCAACTTCAAGTGGTCCAGCCTACATCTATAGGAGGGAAGAGTATACGGGTAATCCTCGCTTGGAAAAAATCTGTAATACATTACACGAGTGAAAACCATTTGGACTTTCTCCAAGGTTAGAATGTCTTTTTTTAAGTGAGGATTCCAGACTTGGCAAGCATACTCTAATGAAGGGAGAACATAGGCCATATACAGCTTGATGTATACTCTCAAGTCTACATGCTTCAAGTTCCGTAATAAAAGGAATACTCTGTGTAAGGCTGCACGCGAAATATTCTCAATATGAGATCTTAACAGGAGCTTATGGTCCATCAATATTCCAAGATCTCTTACAAGCACGGGCCTAGCCAGAGATATACTGGAGTGCGTGTACTCTTTAAGTGTGTTCTCTTGTTCATGCCTTTTGGTGATGGTCAAGCACACACTTTTACGCAAGTTAACATCAATGCAGTTCAAGTCTGCCCACGATAAGATTTTCTGAAGGCAAGCACTCAAGGCATCAGTCACTTCGACTTTGTCCTCATCAGAGTATGAAGCAAAAACTTTTATATCATCTGCATATGCCATGACTTTGATTCTCCAATCAATTGATAGAAGGCCGGGTAACTCACTTGTGTAGATATTAAAAAGGATAGGGGATAAGACACCACCCTGGGGTACTCCGCTGGTTGCAAAGAAGATAGAAGAGATGGCTGAGTTGACTCGTACCGAGAGTGTTCTCTCAGTCAGATAAGACGTGAGCCATTTTAGCATACCTCCACGAATTCCAACTGAATATAGTTTCTCAATTAATTTGTGGATGTCTACTCTGTCAAAAGCTTTGGACAAGTCAAAATAAAGAACATCAGTTAATCGATTTTGTGCCAAGGCTCTTTTCCAGTAAAAATCACAAGTAATCAGTTGGAGAGTAGTGGAAGATCCCTCCATAAACCCAAACTGTTCAGACGGTATGAGATGCTTTTGCACGCAAAATGACAGCAGTTTCCTTCTTACAATCTTCTCAGCAACTTTGCAGACCACAGAGTTAATGCTTATGGGCCGAAACTCCGAGGCCTTTTGTGGGTTCTGAACTTTAGGAATTGGTACCACCCTTCCGTGCTTCCATACTCTGGGTAATTCACCACTGCTCAAAGACATGTTGACAAGTATTGAAACAGGAACTGCTAACTGAGTGGCACATCTTTTGTAAACCATCTGGGGAATTCCATCAGCAGTAATGAAGGTCGATGGTTTCAATCTTTTCAGAATGTTCATAACATCAAAAGGCAGGACTTGAGGAACTTGTGAAAGGTATAAGGAACTTTGTATCTGATTGGTTAGATCATTAGGAAGGCTAGGTCTAGAGTTTGTCGGTTTCTGGAAAACCGATGCAAAATAATGAGCAAGACATTCGGCATTCTCTTGATCAGTCTTGCATAAATTTCCTTGGTGATCATGCAATCCTTGAGGGCCATGCTTTTCTTTGAAAATCAGGTGGGCATACTTGAAGAGAGAGGAAGTGTTCATGTTAGATAGTCTTTTCTGTCTATTCGCACTGAATTTGGCTAGGTGTCTGTTCAACTTTTTTACCACGTTTTTATATCTATCAGATGTCAACGGGTCATGGATTGTGCAAAACAAACGATCCCTTTGTTCTATCAAGTTCTTGATGTGAGTGGGGTAGTGGTCAGTCTCGTACCTTGCTCGTTTCAATGGGATGAAACGCGACAGTAAGTCGTGTAAAAGGTCAAGAAAGCGTTGATACATGTCATCAATAGAGCAAGAATTGTCGAGCAGGGACCACCAATCAATAGTGTCCAAGCAGGCAGAAATGGCCACATAATCACCGCTCACATAGTCAGGGCAACAATCCATACAGGGGAAATCAATCGGCAACATAAGGTCAAAGTAAATGCTTGCATGGTCAGATAACCCAAGCGGTGGTCGTATAGTCACATTATGTACGAGAGGCGAAGTTGACAGTACCAAATCAAGGATATTATCATTCCTCGTGGGACACAGTACATGCTGAGTGAGAGAAAGATCATCGAACAACTTGATAAACCTGGCAGATGCAGAGCATAGTGGCGTTCTAGCCGACCAATCAATAAGCAAGTTAAAATCGCCAGCAAGAACAATATCACGATGAAGGCTACAAAGAATTTGCAACGAATCAATGAGTTTGGAATCATCACTATGAGAAGAAGATGGAGGGCGATAGACGAGGATAATCATACATTGAGAATGCGTCACATTATCTGATATTTGTAAGCATAGTGTTTCACTCAACCCCAAACTAGTTACTGGTATCTCTTCACAAATAATAGTTTCTCGGACAAATATACATAAGCCACCGCCACGCCTTTCTGGACGATCCTTATCCTGTCATCATTGCCCGCGCATTGAGCGGTCGTGTTTCTTTGGCGCTCTCGATTTTTGTCGATTTTTTTCTCGATCTTTTTGTAGATTTTGTCATGGTTGCGACTCGTTCTTCTCAAAGCAAATCCAAAGCCTCTTTTTCTCAGATTTCTCAGGTCTCCCAAACTCTGAGTGATGATCCTCTTATTGCTGGTTTGTCTGATCCCGGTTTTTCTGGTGACATATCCATGCATTTACACACGATATCGACTTTTCTCGAGAGTACCCCCCGTGTCCCATCGCAGGTCATGGACTCGCTCCATGCTTTGCGATCAATCTTGGTCAACTCTCGTATGATTTGTGAAGAGTTCTTTCGTGTGAGAAGCATTGTGGTCGCCGGGATACCGGAATTAGCATCTAACTCGCGACCTTCGGCTAAGCAAGCTGATTTGGAATCCAAGGTCACCGATATCCTAGATGATCTTGGAGTTGAGGTCAGGCCTACTTCTGTCTTTAGGATGGGGAAGGGTTCAGAGGGCAAACCCCGCTTAACTAAAATCATGTTCCCATCTAAGGCGCATTCCCTCGCAGTACTTAGCAAGGCTAAATTGCTGCGCAACAATCCCCGGTTTTCTAACATATACATTAGGCCAAGCCTTACAGCAGAACAACGTAAAAAGGAAAATGAAACAAATGAAAACTTTTCTAAATTCTTCCTTCTATGTGCATCATGTATTAGGTTGTCAAGAAAATAATGTCCGTTTTTATTTGCTTGCTTCAACAAAGCAACCAGACTCAACCCAACAAAGGGTAAGGGGTACTGTTCGATAGAGCAAAGCAAGCTCTACAAGATGGCACTCATGTCTTTGCGCCATGCTTGATCCACGGAGAGTTCGAAATCAAAATCTAACGATTTCCAAATGCCCAAAAAATCGAAAAAAATCAGATCTTCGTCCAAATAATTTCTACGGACCTCCCAAAGTACCGCTCGAAATAGGCTGAAAACCTACAGTCATGCTTACCTAGGCTTGTAGTATAAAACCACATATGCAAAAACGGCTCAGCATTGCTTTGAGAAAATCAGGGAAATTTTCGTTTTCTCAGTTTCTAGTCAAGGAAAAAATACCAATCGCACATATGGATATCAGATATCGATACCATTGATGTGAGCGAGTGGGAGGTCCGTAGAAATTATTTGGACGAAGATCTGATTTTTTTCGATTTTTTGGGCATTTGGAAATCTTTAGATTTTGAGTTCGAACTCCCCGTGAATCAAGCATGGCGCAAAGACATGGGTGCCATCTTGTAGAGCTTGCTTTGCTCTATCGAACAATACCCCACACCCTTTGTTGGGTTGAGTCTGGTTGCTTTGTTAAAGCAAGCAAATAAAAACGGACATTATTTTCTTGACAACCTAATAGAAATGAATACAGAAAACTTAAATGATTTTTTAAAATTTTTTGGAGACGTTACTTCGTTAGAATGTCAATGATTGCAAGGATGGCGCACACTGACATTTGAACCACCCAGAAAAACATGTGTAGACATGTTTGTGTTACCCTCCCCCCCCCCATATTTGCTAAACGCTACAGACTATGCCCTACCCTACTACCATATTGTCTGGTCTCTCGCTCATCACCTGAAAGAATGCCAGCTCATTTGCAAAATTGGAACAAAACGGATTTTCAGCCACAAAGTGGGTGTTTTGCGCGCGGATCGCGGATGCGACAGTACCGATGATTAGGCCTTTTGACATTGCTCATTTGCCGTAAACATAAGATCTTTCCAAAGCTTCTAGATTTTTAAGAATTAAAATTAAAAATGTAACAGAAATTATCGGACAACCTATATTATCCAAGCGGCTATTATTATTAGCGACTATTCCAAGCGACTAAAAAAATAGGTAAAAATATATACTAGAGATTCTTATTATTATCCAAGCGACTATTATATATTTAGGAACAAAATTACTGTTAGAAAGAAGAAAATGAATACTTAGAGCATTTGCCAACAATCTTCATCTAATACAACTGCTACGTTTTCAGAAGAACTTGTTTATTTGCTCCTGAATTGTGGTCAAGAAACTAAAAGCTATGAGACTTCGATTTTGAGTGCGGATGTGCAAAATGTTGTTGAAATTCTCACAGATGAGGATAGCGGCTTGATTCCACCACCGTTAGAAAGCACATGAAGAGAGCTTTTCAGTGATATGCAGATTCGTTCTCGTAAAAGAAAGTTTGATGGAAAAAAGTCGTTTGGAATATAGGCCTAGAAAAACGGACATTATTTTTGCAACAACCTAATACATAGCTTAAAAATGCAAAATGTCACTTTTTCGGAATTTTATGTTAGACTTGGTATTTCTCAATTACCAGGACGTATACAAAAGTGAAATTTGAAGGTCATCTCTAGTAGGGCTTGTAGTATGCAATGACATATGTGGGAGGAGCTGGGAGCAGAGTCTGCCATAGACCAAATTTTCTCCCTTTCTTTATGCGGAAAAATTCAGTAACTGTGCGTACTATATGTACCTGCCGTATAATGACCAAGTTGGAACAGTGGCGTACCCTGGATTTCCGTTTGGAGGGGGGGGGGGGGAAATGTTTTTTGACGAAGGTGCAGCGACGCACTCCGAAAATTTTTTTTTTTGATATGCTTCCTTCCTTCCTGCGCTTAATTTTCAGAGTTTTGAGTTAGAGAGTTCGTCAGTAGAGAAAGATAGAGTTTTTCGGAAAAATTGTGTTGAAAAATGCTGAAAAGTCAGTTAAGGTGGCCAAATAATTCATCAATCGCACGTTGTTCAACTGTTATCAAAGTTCGTAAGTCTTGAATGAAATTTTTAAGGCATCTTATATATAATGCTGAATGTCTGTCTGTATGTATGTCTGTATGTCTGTCTGTACGTATGTCGGAATAGAAATTTTTATTTCTGAACCGATCGGAACCAAACTTGGCACACATATACTTCGGGGCAGGGAGCGTGTCATAGGCTACTTTTCGTTATCGATCGATATCGATTTTATCGATTTTTTGCAAAATTTGAGCTAGGGGGCTGGGATTTTGCACAGGGGGGTAATCGGACATGCTGATCACCCCCAAGGGGGGGTGATCAGCATGTCCGATTATATCATATTATGTCCGATAGCAGAGTCTACCCACCAACATGATTAATTCGCAAGTGCACTAATGACCAACAAGTTTACAGCAGTTTTGTAAAAACACTCAAATTTTCAATTTTTGTCTGTTTTTTTTCTGTGCACCTACTTGTGCATTTCCTCTTTCAGAATTTTTTTTCCAAACGTATTCTGCTATTGTCTCTTACATGGAAGCATTCCGGTGGCCTTAGCGTTTCAAAAACAAGAAGTGAAAATAATACCAAAAATTTTTAAACTTTTCTAAATTCTTCCTTCTATGTGCATCATGTATTAGGTTGTCAAGAAAATAATGTCCGTTTTTATTTGCTTGCTTCAACAAAGCAACCAGACTCAACCCAACAAAGGGTAAGGGGTACTGTTCGATAGAGCAAAGCAAGCTCTACAAGATGGCACTCATGTCTTTGCGCCATGCTTGATCCACGGAGAGTTCGAAATCAAAATCTAACGATTTCCAAATGCCCAAAAAATCGAAAAAAATCAGATCTTCGTCCAAATAATTTCTACGGACCTCCCATTCGCTCACATCAATGGTATCGATATCTGATATCCATATGTGCGATTGCCGTATTTTTTCCTTGACTAGAAACTGAGAAAACGAAAATTTCCCTGATTTTCTCAAAGCAATGCTGAGCCGTTTTTGCATATGTAGTTCTATACTACAAGCATAGGTAAGTATAAGTGTAGATTTTCAGCCCATTCCAAGCGGTAGTTTTGAAAAATAACGAGTTGGGATTTTTTCGTTTCAGTTTCAGTGCTAAAATCGACATTTCTCGAAAAGTACCGCTCGAAATAGGCTGAAAACCTACAGTCATGCTTACCTAGGCTTGTAGTATAAAACCACATATGCAAAAACGGCTCAGCATTGCTTTGAGAAAATCAGGGAAATTTTCGTTTTCTCAGTTTCTAGTCAAGGAAAAAATACCAATCGCACATATGGATATCAGATATCGATACCATTGATGTGAGCGAGTGGGAGGTCCGTAGAAATTATTTGGACGAAGATCTGATTTTTTTCGATTTTTTGGGCATTTGGAAATCTTTAGATTTTGAGTTCGAACTCCCCGTGAATCAAGCATGGCGCAAAGACATGGGTGCCATCTTGTAGAGCTTGCTTTGCTCTATCGAACAATACCCCACACCCTTTGTTGGGTTGAGTCTGGTTGCTTTGTTAAAGCAAGCAAATAAAAACGGACATTATTTTCTTGACAACCTAATAGAAATGAATACAGAAAACTTAAATGATTTTTTAAAATTTTTTGGAGACGTTACTTCGTTAGAATGTCAATGATTGCAAGGATGGCGCACACTGACATTTGAACCACCCAGAAAAACATGTGTAGACATGTTTGTGTTACCCTCCCCCCCCCCATATTTGCTAAACGCTACAGACTATGCCCTACCCTACTACCATATTGTCTGGTCTCTCGCTCATCACCTGAAAGAATGCCAGCTCATTTGCAAAATTGGAACAAAACGGATTTTCAGCCACAAAGTGGGTGTTTTGCGCGCGGATCGCGGATGCGACAGTACCGATGATTAGGCCTTTTGACATTGCTCATTTGCCGTAAACATAAGATCTTTCCAAAGCTTCTAGATTTTTAAGAATTAAAATTAAAAATGTAACAGAAATTATCGGACAACCTATATTATCCAAGCGGCTATTATTATTAGCGACTATTCCAAGCGACTAAAAAAATAGGTAAAAATATATACTAGAGATTCTTATTATTATCCAAGCGACTATTATATATTTAGGAACAAAATTACTGTTAGAAAGAAGAAAATGAATACTTAGAGCATTTGCCTGTCAATACTCTGAACGATTGGAGGATAGGCCTGAGAAACGCCACAAACTTTCGGACCAACCTAATATTTGATTTTATGCACAATGTGCGCCGACATGATTATTAGGAATTAGAAGAGGTTCTTTCTTAACATTTATCGCTATTCAAAATCATATGAGTATCTGCCAATGAAGTGTTCTAAATATACTTCAAAAAATCAAACTTCTGCAAAACCTTGGACGAGCCAATATTTCTCACTAAAGAATACAAAAGCTCTGATCTGCGACTCTCTGTTCTGCCTCATTCATGCTTGCCATTCTAGAAGAGTTCAATCCGCTAACTTGGCCTCTGAAAGGCACCGTCCACTCAAAATGGAGGCTGGCGATAAATGGCATACTAGTGTGGGCCCCCCACACTAGTCACACCCCCAAGCTGCGCCGCAAAAGACTGCTTACGTGGCGAAAAATCCGCTCCGGAAAGCATCCGGAGCTGATCACTCCGCACACTTTGCATGCTTTACCTCGCCTGCGCTTGTTACAGCAGCTCTCCAAAATGGGAATTTTTGGGGGTTTCGCGGAATTTCCACTTTATATTCGGAATCAGGGCTTTCAGAAGGCCCGATGGCGGCAAAAACATTGAAGTCGAGATTTTGGGTGGACGGTGCCTTTAACACATTGACGACAACGTGACCCACATGGTGGGTCACAGCTTAAATTTTGTTGAAATGACTGCTATCTCGGACTACAATGTTTCAGAAGTTCTCTTACGCTCCGACCCTAGAAAATACATTTGCGTGTCTCATCTGCTTCATAAAATTACAGTAGGTATACTATAGCTGACGATCTGCATGATTTTAGCTCAAAGTTTTTGACTTATCCATGACAGGCATTGTCCCACGAAGCAGACAACTAAAAACGCGCGCTGTCGTCAACGTTTTGAGGGATCCTACATGTTGATATTGACTCAACTTTTGGTAATTTTTGGCGAGGAATAATGGCTTGTCGAAAGCAAGGTTTTGATCGAAAAAAAAACAATTTTTTAAATTACAAAAACACTTTATTGCGAAAATTACAAAACCGACGCAACCCATAACGTTCATAATGTTGATGAAACCCTTCTAAAGTTTGTTCGAAAAAGCGATTCTGCGCAATACTATGGCAGCGATTAAGGCAAAGTATGCTAAATGATAATCTGCTTGCAATTGCAAAACCAGAAGTACCTCATAGCTTATCCTCTTTCATTGTCTTTGGTGTTTAAGAATATCCGGGAAAAATTTGTGAAGCTTTTTCGCTCCACTTCGGAGGCGCGAAGAAAGCTAAAACAGTTCAAGCAAAAACATTTTAAATGGACGAATGGAACCGTTAACACCAGCTGAGGTTGAACGTGTACTTGTTGTTGGACTCTACGCTCTCAATTGTCGCATAATTAACAGCTGAAAAGAAAAACCACGAGCTTGTCTTCCTTGAATACTCTAGCATTTTGGGACCTCCAACTCGAGCCGGACGCTGTTCCATACTCACAGCCATGCATTCTTCGATTTGCCTAAATTTGGACCAGGGCGTATTTTGCAATGTAAAAGCGAGATAACTGTAAATTGTACGATCCGCGCAGACGTTTCGAAAAAATCCCGAACTATATAAAGTTTCTATCATTGAAGGCGCTGATTGTAGAGAAACATTCCCTTTGATTCTCCCTGTTATAAGAAAGAATTACGAATTTTTCAAGGTCAGCTACATGTTTTATTTGAAGTTTGTACAGTGCTGGTCATAGCTATCTGACGGCCGTTCTCGCCCAAATTTGACACAGTCATAACTTTCGTCAAGAACAACATTATGCCGAAAATGATTTATTCAGTCCAATGATTACTCCATAAAAAAGTGAAAAATTCTGAAAGCACACTTCTAAAAGCTGGTCAAAATTACAAAGAATCCTAACAACAAAATCTTTCAATAATCGATAGAGCTACCCTTCCGCCTAATATTCTCTATTCTATAAGACACTTTGGGATGCTGTTGGTTAGGTTAAAAATGACCGGAATGGGTATTCTTTCCCATGCAGACAGAATCGCGGTTTTTATTTCATTGACAGTTTCAAATTGTTTACCATCCTTTTAGATGTCGCGGACAGTAATGCCCCACAAGTTTTCAATGGGGTTAAGGTCTGGGGAGCATGCTGGCCAATCAAGAAGCTGTATATTAATGTCACGCAAGTGCTGTAGGGTTGCACCACACCGATGAACCGAGGCATTGTCTTGCATGAAAACGTATCCTTCCTGCCAGTACGGTACCAGATGACTACCTAACATCTCCACATACTCCGAATTGTTCATTTTATGAGAAAGGAATGCGAGAGGGAGGGTTCCTGACAATTCGAAAGTGCCCCATACCATTAAATTGCCTCCGCCAAAATTACGCCTGCTAAAATGTCGAGGCTCCTTGCGTAGATAATGTCAATAATAAGAAAAACCGTCGGATCTGTCAAGATTGAATTTCTTCTTATCCGACCAAACAATCTATATAGAAAATCTTCAGAAAATGGGGTTGAACTAATAGTGAACGCGGTACCCTGTTCTAGTTCCTGTTCAAGTGGATATTAGCTCTCTTCGGCAAATGCGAGGCGCTGCTGCTTATGAAATTCTGTAAGCTTTGGACACGGATTCATCTTCGCTCTAACAATGTTTTCGCTTCGTTGTAGCACTCTTCGAACTGTGCGAGCTGAGCATCCAAGCATCAAAGTCTTCTGAATCTGGATCGAGCTGATAGTCGAATTAGATGCAGCTTGAATTATGAGCCTTTTCTCTCGAGCGCTGACCACGTCGGAGGCCCAGTAAAAGAAAGCTCTTCCACAGCCACGTGGATTTGCTATATAATTGCTGACAACCGTACGGCTTCTTCCGATTTCTACGGCGATACGACGAATGGGCCAATTCAATAAGTGGAGGGCCATGATGCGTCCCTTTTCGTAATCCGACAGAAGCTGACCGCACGGTATAACTCGCACTTCAACGATGTATCCGTACGAAAATTACCGAGAGCCAAAGAGACTTGTAAATGCTTATTTTTAGATCACAATGTGGCTTTATAGCTATGGCCAGCCTTTATTTGGCGATTTTCATTTTTTGCTGTATTTTTCTTCGAATTGGTTTAAATCCACTGTGTTTTAAGTACGTGAAGAAACAATGTTAAACATGTATTCCTTCAGAATTTCGGATTTATCTGTTGAGTACAAAGCGAGATAGAGCCAATTCTAGAGTGGCTTTATAGCTATGGCCAGCACTGTATATCCAGCTTTCTCAACTAGCTGATATGAATGAAATACTTCATTGCTAATGTCCCGCACTGCGGCTACGATAGCAGTCGCTAGAATTCATTACATCAGGAGTTTTATATCTGGCAGCGCTAAGTGCTACGGCTATCCTATTCCTATATGCAAAAAACCTATATGAACAAGTGAGCTTAGATGAACAACAAACCATAAAATCAACAAATCGATGAATTTTGATGGGCGAAAGTGGCTATTTTGCCCATCCGTATCCTCTCTGTACACTCATTTTTCAGAAAATCGCTCAACCCTTTGAACACCTTCAGCTTGCTGTGCTTACTCTTTGTCTACGGTGTAGTTACCGTGACATTACTGTACAGAACCGCGACCGCCGTGGACGTCTGCTGGAGCTTCCCCTAGGGTCTCGAACGCTGCCAGATCCCCAAAGAATTTATGAGAGGTGTCCCAGCTAACTAGCGGTGCTCGCGTTTCTCAGAGAACAAAGGCCGGAGGCACCGGTTGTTTCGCTTTATTCGGTCGCGGAGCTTTGGCTTGCAACGCCACTATTGCCGCCGCTTTCCTTGCTGGTACGTAACCAACAAAATGGATAAGGCGGCGGCGCCTCTTGCTCGCCTGCCCACTTTCTGTCTTTATCTATTATTTCTCTCTGTGATTTTAATCCTGCATTGTCTTTTGGAGTTTCCGCACTGGATGTGTTTTCCTTAAACCCAGCGGCCGAAGCGTTTGCACATGGAATACAGTAAAATTAAGACGCGCAATGGAAAGATTGACTATTTTAGATTACTAATTATTTACTTACTATTTGCTCAAATACTTAGATGGCCCAGCTTCACGTGGCGTGCTGGCCCCAGCACAGAAGTGTCCATTTCTCTCTGTCCCTTGCTTCGGACATCCACGATCTTCTTGGCTGACTTCGATGGCTGCGTCCACGAGATCCAGTTGAAAAAATCACATCCAGCTGATTTCTCAACTGGTTCATCCGCTCCACGAACACGTCTGCCGATCTCGTTGGAGCCCTCCTGGACGTTTTGCTTCGCGAGGACTCAACTCCGATGTTCTTAGGCCCGTATGCACGTACATCCCCGCGGGGAGGGGAGGGGATCTGAGAGGGGAAGCGTCATATCTCGCTAGTTTATGTATCTTTCTTCTTCTTTCTCTGTCTTATTTTTGAAGGTTCTCATACACTGATACCTGCGCATAACGGATGCCAGGTTACTGCCATACAAGATTAGATATTCACTACCTCGTCTGATCCCCTGGGGATCCCCAGGGGATCAGACGAAATAGTGAATATCTAATCTTGTATGGCAGTGACCTGGCATCCGTTATGCGCAGGTATCAGTGTATGAGAACCTTCAAAAGCAAGACAGAGATAGAAGAAGAAAGATATATAAACTAGCGAGATATGACGCTTCCCCCCTCAGATCCCCTCCCCTCCCCGCGGGGATGTACGTGCATACGGGCCTTAGTGTCCATCTGTCGTCTGTTCTTCTTATAATGTGACCGGCCCATCGATGCTTCGCTTTCGCAACGTATTTTTCTGGGTCACGAAAACGGAACATTCGTCTCATATTCGTATGCGAAGTCCAACTTGATGTTACTTGTGTCGGACCATCTTCAGAAGACTGCGCTCGAGCGCTCTGTGGGTGGTCCGTAAGGCTTTCGACGTGGCTACAGTGTTGATCCAAGTCTCAGCTGCGTAACAGAGCACCGGGGGAAAGGAGTTTTTAGCATCGTCTCTGCTTCAGTGACACTGCGCGAGAAGAGGACGATGTCGTCCGCAAAACAAAGGTTCGACAGGAATCTCCCCGTCAACTCGTATGCCTCTCTCGTCCCAGTCCAGTGACTTCATCACCCACTGCAAGGCCGCGGTGAACTGAAGCTTCGGCAAGGTTGTGTCGCCTTGTCGGACCCTTTCCCAATTAAGATGGTCAGGGGCGATGGAACAGCTGCATTGTCGTTTTACAGTCCTTGCAGCAGTTGGCTAATGTCCTCACGTAAGCTGACTCCGTGATCGACTAGCTCTGACAGGATGGCGTTGATTTCGACGCTGTCAAAGGCTTTCTTGTAGTCGACAAAGCTTAGTACGAGAGGCAGTCGCTGCCTTCGGCAGACTTCTATGCCCCTCAAATCGTCTGCATGTGGTCCATGTAGCCAAATCCTTTGCGAAATCCAGCTTGTTCTTGGGGTTGGGGTTCATCCAGTGTCCTAGATATGCGAGCGAAAATATCCTAGATATGCGAGCGAGGATAATGTTCGTGAAAAGCTTATACAGCACTCAGCAGGCAGATTGGACCGTAGTTCCGAAGATCCTTCTGTTCATCTTTCCTGAAAAGAAGGACGGTTACTGATGCTTTCCACTGGTCAGGAATTTCCTTCTTGAGGTAAGATGTCAGATACGACGCAAAAGTCTCTCATAGACGTACCTTCGGCTTCAGAAATTCGACCGAGGTCTGTTCCTAGAGCCGTGGACGTTTTCATGGTCTAAATCGCGTTTCGCACTTCAGCTGGTAGAATTCGTGGTGGTACTTCTCCAGTGGGAACAACGGGCATCGGCACAAGTGTTGATGAGCAGAAGAGGTTGTTGTGGAAGTACTTCGTAGTTTCCGTCTTAAATTGGGAAGTTGGGGTCCCGTCTTCGCCTGTGCTTCCTGAGATCCTTTTGCAAAGCTGTTATGCAACTGGCGTTGGCAGTCACTCGAGATGTGTGCATTCGGATCCTGCCTCAGAAATCTTCTTCTTTCAAGCAATTCCTCGGTCGTCTTCGAAATGCTTTCCAAGTCCCTAAAAGTTACTGAAACGCTCTCCGCAGGCAAGCAATACTTTCAAAAGCTGGTCGTAGGAGTACGTTAGGCGCACCTCGATGGGTCAGTCACAACTTGATATGAGCTCTTCCAGCCTGTTACTGTCATAAACGACATTCCTTCTTGGGGAACTATGGCAGACTTTCTTTTCCATCTTTCGACTGAATCGTACCTCCGCTCGAAGCAAGCGGTGATCGGAGCCACGGCAGAAGGATGGAACTACTGAGACGTCAAGCAAGCTCCGCCTTCGATTTGTGAAAATGTGGTCGATCTCCGCGTGAGTCGTTCCTTTGGGCGATTCCCATGTTCACCGGCGATGTTCTTTCTTCATAAAGCTGGGATTTCCATGGAATAGTCGTGCGGCGGAGAGAAGCCCAACAAGACGGTTGCCGTTTTCGTACCGGAGCCCATATCCAAACTTCCCGATCCTATATTCCTTTTCCAGTGGAATCCAGATTTTCGCGTTGAAGTCGCCCACAACAAACTTGTAAAAGGACTTCCCGTTGCGGACGACCTCCTCCACATCTTCGTAAAAAGCATCTAGTTCTGATTCGTCAGCTGCTGATGTTGGAGAATAGCAGAGCAGTTGATGATGCTGATGGTCTTCTGATGTGGAGGGCGTAGTCGTAGGATGCCTAGTCGAGGCGATAGGATCTCGTGCGAATCGACAAGATGGGCGATAGATGGGTGGACGACAAAACCGACGCCTCCCACGTTTCGTGATGGAACCTTTTCCACCACGAATGATGACGGTCTCATCACTCATCTGTCGCACATCCTTCTTCCTGGACTTCGTTTCCTGCAGAGCGATGACGTGGTACTTGATGTGCTCTGCAGCGTCGAGAAGAGCGTGGAGGTCGGCGTTTGTGGAGACTGTCCTGGCGTTGTAGGTGCAGAGCATGGCAGTCTCCATAGCGTGTCGTACGAGCAGACATGTCGTCTTTGTATGATTCGAAAGGCGCCCTGAGTACTCTGACATCGTTCTTGCTACCACCCGGGCGGGATCCGATGTGCAGGGTTTATTTCTCTTCTTTTTTATTAACCGAGTAATAAAAATTTTCCGCTACAAGAGCAGACTTATTAAAACAACTTTGATTTCCACGGGACAATCGTGATCTCTGACCCGAGTGTGGAGCGGGGAGGACCGCTAGCGGCCGGAATAAGTCAGACGGCGGAGGATCTGGCCTGGCCGGCCCTTAGGTAGGCATCCTACCAAGACCGGAAATGTCGAACTCCTTCACAGCTTGGGAGGCCCTGCCAGAGTATACATTCGGCTGTGCATCGCAGTTCGACACCCAGTGTCGACCCCACGCCACGATGGCAACCGACCATTGTGGGGAATTTTATTGCGGATAGATGAAAAATATCGGGAGCGGAAAGGTTTGCACGGTTTCTCAAAGGTCTGGACGACTGGCGACGAATCTGTTCCTTGAGACCTTCGGGAAGTTCATGATTGAAAATAAGTCTAACGGGCCACTGTTGGCATGAAGCGATGCGACCCCATGTTGCTCTTGTCATTTGTTTGGTAGTTTTAAAATAGTAGTTTGTAGGTCTTTGTGCTATAAGAATCAAATGTAATTGATCTGGTCGGTTTCAATCAATCAGTTCGGTTTCTTTTCTTCATTAGCGTCCACGCGCTATCATACCATTGTGAGGACGGAGGGTAGCCCACGGGAGCATCCGATAAGGGATAGCTAACCTTAGCAACATCTTGTAGGAAACAGTAGGGGTCTAACAATGAGTAAGTAGCTGCGGCGAGTACTTTGCGAAAGGTGCCGGGCCCCACCGAGCCGCCTCAGAAGGCATACCTAAAATAGAAAACCAGCTTGTTTCAAATGGCAGGGTACTCATTGGTGGGAGTTATCTTCGGATGTGTTGAAAACGGAAGTAGGAAGAAACTTTATTTTAACTAATTTGCAGGACTAGCATTGGGTAAAACCTTTTCTGCTAAATGTACTCAAGAGAACCAGGCAACGAAATACACCTAGCAAATGCGTAGAAATCTAAGATTTTGAAAAAGCACATGAAATATTGAAATCAAAAGCTCTTTACATCAGCTATATATCTAGGGCTGTTATAAGAGTTGTTCACAAAGGGTGCCAACTGCAGAATTTTTATCTAAAAGATTCATGCTCTAAAAATGCAGCATTTCCAGTAGAGTGACAGAGTTTTTATTCTGCTTAGAGTGCGCCAAATTTTTTGGTTGCTGCAGACAATGTTTGGACAATGTCTTATATATCTTCCAAATCCATCATCCACGATCTCAACAAAATCGGTATTGCTGCGGGAAGAGTTAAAGGCAAAAGCAAGCTTCAGCTACTTATTGTAAGTTTTTTAGATTCCTACAAAAATTTGTCGTTAGCACGCAGCTGAGAACGAAAGAAGCATTTGAAAAGCGAATTTTTCAAGATAAAAGGGGAAACTTAATGAATTTTTGATTTACTGTCATTTTTCCCACAAAAACTACACCTTAAACAACCAAGACTAACTATCGACACATCCATACTTTTCGATAAGTGTGTTTGCACCGAAATCTTCATTTCGCCAACGAAACTACGGGTACCTCGCCTCCCTCATTCCTCCTCAACCAACTAAGCGCTACCCTCTTTATGTACTCCTTATACTGCGTCAAGTCTTCTTGGTAGTGGCAAGACATTCAGAAGAAGATATTTCAAATCTTTTTCTCACTTACTGATGGTCGATTCCGAAAAAATAGATTTTTGTGGCCATACTAACATTTTCTCTGCTTATGAAAAGAAATTCTTTTGAGTTCAATTTCTTTTGCAGAAAAAAGTTCTGAAACGACACTGCAATTTCCTTGGCCTGCACTCTGTATCTCTTTTAACCATCTTCCTCTTTCACATATTCAGAATATAGAGTTTTTTGTTCTATGTAAAATCTACAAATCTCTGCTGAAAACCGCAATTTCTGGAATATTTTCAATCTTTTCGCTAAACATTTTGGATGTGTTGAACATGAGGATTTTATTTTAAGAAGAAAATTATAAATGCAAACGATGCTTTTTCAAATGAAATAGCTTTGCAGCAACAAAATGAAAATAGTCGAAAAAATTACTTAAATTCTGCTAGAATTTCCAAGCTTTTTCCATAAATTTTCCTTTGAAGTATTATTAGGTCGTTTCAAAAGTAATTTCGCTTTTTTTCAAACGGGCGCCACATTTGATGGAACAAAGATCTCTATGAGATATTGGTAGCGTTCGATGCAGCATTTCATACTCTTTCTAAAAAGTTATGAAATTATTGCAATATATTCAATGAGCTTTCAGAAAATAACAAAAATCTGCGACATATGCTTTTTGAGATGGGAAAATTTCACAACCCATACTTGGACAGCTATTAGGTTGGTAACTCTCACTTGTTTCGTAAAATTAGTGCTAACTCATAGTACCATCTTAGTAGTCTCAAACTCCGAAAAATTGTGATGTTTGATGCTATTGTGGCTGATGTAGCCTGCCAAAATTCTGTGGTTCTGTTGAAAAATCTTTTAAAAAATTACGGAGAGTTATGAGAAAGAGTGAAAAATTGGACTGTATTCTATGAGGTTTGCTCTATCGATTCGTTACTTGAACTCTTATGAGGATTGATATGAAAGTTTTAAAAAACTGTGAAACTTGACCATCTCAAAAAGCATAGGTTGTGGAATTTGGTTATTTTCCGAAAGCTCATTGACTGCGCTCAAACAAATTCATAACCATCAGAAAGAGGATGAAATGCTGCATCGAACGCTTCCTAAAACTCTTAGAAAACTTTGTTTCATCAAGTGTGGCGCCCGTTTGAAAAAAGCGAACTTACTTTTGGAACGACCTAATATAGAACCCTTGAAATGATAATCCCAACAAAAAATCCTGACTTTTTGATTTTTTACATTTTTTACATATTAGTGTAGAACATGTTCCGACTAAAAAGGAAATAATAACTGCGAGAAATTTTCTATCTAATTAGTGTGCTTCTTGCAGCAAGTAAAATGACAACGCTTGAAAAAAAATCTAGAATTCTGCTGGATTTTTCAAGCTTTTTCTATGAATTTTCCTTTTACAATGTTAGTTTGATATAGCAAACCTTCCATGAAATCGAAAGCCTTGATTTTTTGATCGTTTCGTTTTACATTTTTGAAAAATTGAAAGAACGTAATATAAGAAGGAAATGATAAGCGCAACAATTCTATGGCAAAAAAACGATAATGTTGGAACATGCTGATAGGTTTCCTGAAGTTTTCGCGGTTAACTTTTTCATAAATCTTTTTCTGGCAATGCACAAAGTCATCAAAATCATTAAGTAGAGCTGCCAATCAGATGTTACAGGCATATGAACTAATCTAGACTACTTTTCAAGTACATCACAAGTCCTGTTTTGCAAAAGCGCCCTAGCTGCGCACGATGCAGAAAAAGAACTCGAGTTTTTATTTGTTAAAGTTATAAAAGTATTTCTCGCTTGAAAGTTTCTGGTACCAAAACAAGTAGTAATCGGACACGCTATTCTTACAGTTGGTCATGCCCAAGCCGTTGCAGCGTTCAGCTTTGAACGCTTTTGAGACGCCTAGCCTCGATTAAGAGGACTGCTGGGAAAATTAGGATCTCACACAATTGTTGATTGAGAAGTTCTTATATGGGCAGTATTGTAATCTTGGCCATAGTAATTCAGTGGATCTGTCAACTGGACCCGACCCTGTGGGACCTTATTATCTTCAGCTTTTTCAGTAAAATCTAAAGAAGATTTGTTGTCAGTCGGTACTAGGTACTACGTACACCTTATCTTACGAACATAGTGCCGCTTTATTTCAAAAGTATCAAATGTGCCTTTCATATCACCTGATTGCTTCAAATTTGAGTTTCACTTAGCACTAAGTGATGACTTTACCACTGTGATACGTCTTACGTATGATACTGCACTATTTCAAATTAACAAAATGGCTATTTAGTAATCGTAACACTTTCTGAACAAAGAAAACGCTTGAAACTAGAATCATCAGCGCCAATAACTACCACATTCATTCTTGTGCTTTAATTAATGGCTAAAACCATTTAGCTAATTCCTCATAAGGTGATAAACCAAGGTAGATGTCTTGCTGCATCAGTCGTGAATAATTCTGTAAAAAAGAAAAGCAAAAAATATGTTGTCTAAACTACTTCACAAGCAGAGAAATCAGACGGATTTTGGAGTTTTGCACAGAAGAAGTTTTCTTTCTCGCCATGAATTTCTGCAACCAAGGAGACTTTTTTCTAGATTTTTTTTACGAGCGTTCCAGCATCAAAAGTCAAAGTTCTTCTCAGATGTATGCTCATGTCTTTTGGTTGCAGTCACTGACGCCCACGGTCTGTTGTAACACTACAATCGTTCTCGATCTTGCTCAGTCCTTATCGTGCCGCGATTCCGGATCGACTCGCACCGTGCGACAAGAGGAATGAACGCCAGACATCGCATCTACATTTTGAATCAAAAAATGAAGTTTTTGGATTATGTTAGAAAAGCCGGCGATAGCTACAGCGTACAGAAGTACGAGCAGTATGAATAAAATTGTACAAAGGACCAGTGAATCTGTGAATGAATGTGAGAAAAAAATAAAGAATAAATGGCAAGAATTTAGGTGAGCGAAAAACAAATCAGCAGATCCAATTTATCAGGGTCTGATTATGAATTTACAGTTGCAAGAAAGGCATTACTTCAGAGAATTTTGGATCTGTTAAGTGATCAAGGAGCTCATGCAGAAACCTATGCGGGTTTCTTCCGTTTGATAATGTTAAGCAATTTTCGAAGAGAAAAAAGTGAATAAACTTCACTTTATACTCTTGAAGAACATTTCAAAAACTGTTTTTTAGTTTCCATAAGAACTTGCTCCATCACTAAATTATAGCAAACTTAAGGATAACCCTCGGAACTCGAGTAAAATAAAAATATAATTTGATTTCTCCTCCCACACGCATTAAAATTTCGAGCAAGAAAGGAGAAGGCTTTCCCGTTTAGTATGTAAAGGTTTGAGATTTCTATGCTTTGTGATTTATCTGTTAGGTTTATCAACAAAGAAGCAAAAATCTGCTTCTCGGAAACTGGACACTAGGAGAGAATGTTCTTTAAAATATGTTTTCGACAAAAAGAGGCCTACACAGACACAATTCAACGCTGGGAGCTCTAGGAGGACATGTACCTGCTGGAGATTTATCCCATACTGCAGGGGAATCTTAATGACAAGAGCAATTTTCATAACAAATTTTATAAGCTGAATAGATCAAGGTTTCACTAAGGAACGTGGAGCTTTAGAGCTCTTACTCTTAGAAGAATTTACAACAAGCAAAAAAGGGTGATAACTAGCGATAACTTGTTTGAAAGTCCCAGTGCCTCCAAAATCTTACAAGGAGAGGATACTTAGTCGAAAGCACCAATCCAGATGAGGCATATACCATCTTAGAGCGCTTGAAACGCTGATTCTAAATCTGCAGTTTCTAGCTGCGGAGCGGTTTTGTAGAGGGAGTTATGAGGGGTGTTTTCTCTGAGGTTGAGGCGCCCTCCACCAGGTCTCCCCATACCTATGAGCACTGTAGATACCAATTGTGGCAACTGACCTAGTGGTAAGTGACGTGCTTGATAAAGAGAGTGTCAAGGTTTTAATCATCTTCGCATGCTAAATTGAACTTCTAAAGGGCTTTAGAGCCCTAAAGCATGAAACATCTGATGATATGGATACTAATCGAAGTTAGAAGTGTTAAAAAACTAGAGTAATATGAGTATTACAACCTTTACTGTAATCTTCATTCAAGTTACTTACCATTAGGTCAGTTGCCATCAGCTGATACTCCTCTACAGTGCTTACAGATAAGGGGAGACCGCTGGAGGACGCCTAAATCCCAGAGCGGAGCACCCTTCATAACTCCTTCTACAAAACCGCTCCGCAGCTAGAAACTGCAGATTTGAAATCAGCGTTTCAAGCGCTTTAAGATGATATATGTTTCATCTGGATTGGTGCTTTCGACTAAGTATCCTTTCCTTGTTAGAAGTGATTAAGAATAATTCGTTAGAAGGTACGTTCAATAAATTTTCTTTGGGAGAAAATTTGGTGCAAAATTGTAATCCTAAATTAGTGTAGCTAGCCTTGAAGACCCGTCCACCCAAATTCTCGAATTCCATGTTTTGGTCGCTCAAGGCTTTCTCATTTACCTGATTGCGAATATTAAGTCTAGAACGCAAACTTCCGCTCCGCATAACTCAGGGCGAGTTCTCCAGACGGCGATTGGGCGGGAGGAACTTTACGTCAGAAGAAAAGTCGACGTGGCGAAACGTCATTCGGAGCGATTTTCGAAACAACTCTCGCTTCAGGAGCAAATTTGCAGCGCGAGTTAGGCCCCACTACTGTTAGGCACCAAAGTTCATCGATCCCATTTTCGGGGGACGGTGTATTTAACGAATCCGCTATGAATCTTTGTTAAGCTTAGCGGCTAAAAGACTGTTACGCCTTTACCGTAAAGCGCGACACGGTTGTGCAGACAAATGCCGTATTTGTTACAGGCGAGAGGAGCGATTTGCATAAAAGGACACGTCAATATAAAGACGTAAGTGGGCTCGGAGAGGAGGCGCTTTTACCCTTTGCGGCCGGGTGTTTGTATGTAGCACAATCGCGCGCTGCGATTGATGATTATCACCTGGATTTGTCGGAATTTAGAGAATTTGTTTGAGTCCTAAAAAATTTGGGTTGAAAAATTCTCTCTTGACTAAAGCTTGCATAGCCTTGAGCACATATGAATACGCACGTCGATGACGGCCATCAAATCGCGCTACCCGAGATGAAAAAAACGCAAACACTTACACGAGCGCGATTGCGCATATGCAAGGCCATCGTTATTGGCAAAAATTGCTATATCGGTTGTTTTCTGCGGATAAATACCTGTCATCGTGGGGCAATCAATAATCAATGCATTTCTGGGCTTTAATTGTGAAGGTAAAGAAGAAAACTTACTCTGAATATTGTAGGCTTGGCTTGTAGGAACTTTTTCTCCTCCTCCCTGATCGCACTTTTTGCTCATGATACAAAAGAAAATGAGTTTTTATTTGAATGATGTGTTTACAAATGAATAACATTTAGAAAAATTGTCATTTAGTATTGGAATACCAGATGGGAAAGAATTATCCTTTAGATAATCCCCTCTATATTACCCCAAAATTTCTGACCACTCTCCTCTCAATAATGGAAGAAAGCAGAATCGTTTTCCTAATTGCTTGCAAGAAGCCTATACAAGATATGATAATGATTCGGAGGAGTACGATAATAGTGTAGAGCGAGAATTTCTATTCGCTTTCAAACAACTGATTTTTTATGAATTTGCTGAGAAAATGTCTCCTAATGAGTTGACGGAAATGCACATATACAGGGTGTCCGTAAAGTATGCATACACTGTTTAATCGTTAATATCTTTCTTCCCAACAAGTCTTTTGCCTTGCTTCAAGTACCATTTTGTAGAGCTGACTTCAACTTAGATTTGCAGTATAGAACGAATCATCCATCTCACTTCATTACTGCAGGATTACGGTAGAACTTCAAAGAGAGTTTTGATCTATGAAAGGCCATATTTTGCTTCAGAAAGGAAACAAAGCAGCCTGAAAGCTTCTACACTAAGCTATTTAGAGTTGTTGGTCCCAACTGTAAAGTTCCCAACTTATTATGATGCTTCATTGAAGAGTTATGCCAGGTAAAAGGTAGCGGCCATTTTTTCAATGTTCCTAAAAAGTGCGATTACACCGTTTAGAAAGCTTCGCAACCTTGTGGATAGTTTAGTATTGACTCATCGTCCATAATAACCCTATTACATCCTATTACCATCACCCATTCTCACATTTTTTGAAGAATTTTGAAATGGCAGCTTTTTTACATTGACACCATACGTATCAAGTTCCTACCGTAACCCTACAGTAATGAAGGGAGATGGATGATTCGTTCTATGTTGCAAATCTAAGTTAAAGGTAGCTCTACAAGATGGTACTGAAGCAAGGCAAAAGACTTGTTGGGAAGAAAGATATTAACGATGAAACAGTGTATACATACTTTACGGACACCCTGTATGTATTTCTGGTCACAAGATCAGTTTTACATGTCCGTTCACTCTATTCTCAATTCCAAAATATAATGTCGCACTGCATAAGATGCGATGGTGGTACGGTGAGAGTACTGCAATGTTAAGGGGCAGAAACCTTACCGTTAACTAAAAACGTACTGATGCTCTTGTTAGAAAATGTGAAGCGCCATTACTAATGTAAGTGAGCTTATAGCCAGCCTATTGACCTCAAGGGGGTAGTCATGTTAGAAGAAAGTTTTTGGATATGGTTGAACGCTCAAGTGATTACTAAGAGCAAGTTCACGAAAAAGAAAAGAGAGTACTGGTTTTAATAATCGTTGAGCTTAAGGAGACCATAATATAATTTTTTTGTAATATATAGAGTAATCTTGCTAATCTTCAAACAGGATCTATATTACTGTGAATCGCGTCTCAATTCCATGCAGTGAAGTTAGTAGTAATCAACATCTATCAATCAATCAACATCTACATTAACAAATTCTATCAAACTAAAAGGGGAAGGATACTTGGTTACCGTGGCCATCCGTAATGATTTGTATATCAAAAAATGCTTCTTTTAATGCTGGTTCGATTACTGTCTTCCATGTCTGCGAAACGATAACCTGGAGGAGTTATGATTATTTTTGCATGAATAAATTGCGCTACTGCGGAGGGTCAAAATAATCAAAAAAAAATTTCTTTGCTTTTCAAATGCTGAGTATGATTTATATAGGTATAATACATCAATATTCTTTACAAGATTCTCTTCAATAGTTTCAAACGGCAACCTAGACGCAAATTTTCAACGAAAAAAATTCATAATTTTCTTAAGAAAATAGTTTCGCAAATATCGAGCACAGATCTAGAATCAGCGTTTCGAGATGCATCTTATGGTATACATCGTATTTCATATGGCCACGGTCACCGGGTATCCTTTCTTTGTAAGAGGCAATACGCGGCTACGAAAGAACGTATGTTATTCCAGATAAAAAAATCTCATTTCTCCATGCCTGTCTTGGTGATGGTTTCCACGAGTTCAAAAAACCGCTCGATAATATTTATTTCAATTGTGAAATATGCGAAAGCTCGTCTATAAAAGATTGTGCGTTCAAAAACCATGATATGTAGAAACAAAACTCTAAAAAGCATGAAATGAAAATTTGCCATATGGACAACGAATCTCCTTGATCAATTATCACGTAAGAAAAACGTATCTTACAAGGAGAGGATACTTAGTCGAAAGCACCAATCCAGATGAGACATATATCGTCTTAGAGCGCTTAAAACGCTGATTGCAAATCTGCAGTTTCTAGCTGCGGAGCGGTTTTGTAGAGGGAGTTATGAGGGGTGTTTGTTCTGAGTTGAGGCGCCCTCTACCAGGTCTCCCCCTAATTATGAGCACTGCAGAAGAGTCCAACTGGTGGCAATTGACTTAGTGGTAAGCGACGTGCTTGATAAAGATAGTGTCAAGGTTTTAATCCCCTTCGCATGCTAAATTGAACTTCTAAATGGCTTTAGAGCCCTCAAGCACGAAACTTCTGATGATACTGATACTAATCGAAGTTAGAAGTGTTAAAAAAAACATAGTAATATAAGTATCATAATCTTTACTGTAATCTTCATTCAAGTTACTTACAATTAGATCATTTGCCATCAGCTGATACTCGGTGCTTACACATAAAGGGAGACTGCTGGAGGGCGCCTAAACCCCAGAGGGGAACACCCTTCATAACTTCTTCTACAAAACCGCTCCGCAGCTAGAAACTGCAGATTTGGAATCAGCGTTTCAAGCGCTTTAAGATGATATATGTCTCATCTGGATTGGCGCTTTCGACTAAGTATCCTCTCCTTGTTAGCTTCTATATTAGTAGAGAGCATGAGAGTTATCGTACCGTTATGGTAGGAATACCGAGGGCAATATCTCTTCTAGCCTCCCAAAAAATTACTTTTCTACGAGCTTTTCAAGAATTGAGCCCGTAAATCCACCTCAACGCAACTTTGCCAGGCGGGTTACGGCTTCTAGGGCCTCGGGCATACTTCGTGTGGTTTCAATTGCGACGATCAAAAAAACTCTTAAGTTTTTTAAGTTGTCGTAAGCGCATTCTGAATGTACTGAAGACTGCATTTTTATCAGTCTGCAAAAGTTATACGTATTATGAATTTGTGGTTTGCAAGTGAAGACACCTGGCAAGTTGCGAGAAAACGTTGTGACTGAAATCGGGTGAATTGCTCAATTCTTGAGACCTACGCATTATTACTATGCCTTTGATCTCGATGCGGGCGATTTGTGGAGGGCCGCTATCGAAAAATCGATGATAATCGCTATTAAGGATTTCGCCTAGCTGACGGAATAATAACACATCGAATAATAATTCAATGTTTTCCAATAAAATATTACGACAGATGAAAATGAATAAAAGGGATGGTTCTCACTTCGAGCAACACTTTTCAATCTTTTAATCTCTTGTTTGCGGTTAGCTGTCCATCATCCTTCAGTTTGTGCCCCAGCGTTGTGCATTTTTGCGCGCTTTTGTACCCTAAAAGAACATGAGACTGGGTGCAGCGTTAGTTGCATACAAATTTTTTGTCTGTTCCGCGTTTCTGCACAATATCTCCGTTAGCATTTACGTTTCAACAACATACGGGTAGTGAGGTGAACTGACCAGGATATGACCGGACAGTCTTCCTACAGTCGAACTTGCCTTCATGAAGCATGAGAGGGTAGGCGATTGTAAATTCAACTAGAAGCTCTTCTGGGGCTCTTCTCTTCTCACGTTTAACTGAGCTTATGGCGGTGAGAGGAGGGGGGGGGGGGCTGGAAGGTTACGGATAACCCTGATTAGGCCTTAAAGGCAGTAGGTCGGCAGAATGAGAGCCGTGGCAAAACAAGGTCACAGGGTAGGAGCCCCCATAATGGAACCTATGGGCCAAGGTTCGATCTTTCTCTGCCACTTCTAACCCCCGAAATTTCAAAGCGAAAGCAGCGCTCATCTCCTGTCCTCTCCGAACCCGCCCACCTCACGGCGAGCGAATGCTAAGCCCATCATGGCGAAGACGCAGAATCGTTGCGGGACCTCATGCTTCTAGCATTGCGGCTGGCGCTCTGACCGCGGAAGTCACTCGTCCATGGGGTGGGTGGGTTCGGAGAGGACAGGAGATGAGCGCTGCTTTCGCTTTAAAACTTCGGGGTTGCCTTGTTGTGTGACCTTGTTTTGTCACGGGTCCCATTCTGCCGATGTACTGCCTTTAAAGGCAGTGTCTCACCAAAGTTGAGGTCGCGCGGATCTTCATATATTCTATTATAGGGAGCTCTAAATAGGCCATTGCAACAGTTCGACCCAATTTGGCCCCCTCTGTGCTGAGAAAAGCGAGCTCGGTACGCGAAGAGCGAGTTGGTACGCGCGGACGACTCCTTCGGTCTCCCCCCTTACGCGTTTGAACATGTCTCTCCACTTGGCATCCACCTCCCTTGTGTTGCTGCCACTGTAGCTGAGCCTGAAGTTGGAAGGTACAACTCGTCCACGTTGCTTCCGCGGGGCCTCCAGAAAACGGGGTTTTTGGGAACTTCGTGCGATTTTAAGCCCATACAGTGCTAGACAGGGTCCGACAGGCTTGCAGAATGCAAAAATCTCGGCAACAAAATTTTGGGGAGACACTGCCTTTAAAGCCTTGCCTTCCGTGGAATCAAAGGGTAACTATGCTTTTAATTTATGTAGGTGACATCCGTATGATATGTTTGTACTCTTTCGCGCAGAATTCGGGTTGGCGCGAGCGAAGGCATGGCCACTGGTTCAATATTTACAACGGCAGAAATTTCCATCGAATGATCGAATGATCGAACGCGAAAGCAGCGCTCATCTCCTCTCCTCTCCGACCCCGCCCACTCCATGACGAGTGACTTCCACGGTCAGAGCGCACACGAAGCAATGCTTGAGCATAAGGGTTCCGCAACGACTCTGCGTCTTCGCCATGGTGGCTTCGCGTTCACTCGTTTGTGGGGTGGGCGGGGTCGGAGAGGAGAGGAGATGAGCGCTGCTTTCGCTTTGAAACGGGTGTTAGAAGTGGCAGAGAAAGATCGAACTCTGGCCCATAGGTTCCATTATGGGGCTCCTACCCTGTGACCTTGTTTTGCCACAGTTCTGCATTCTGCCGATCCACTGCCTTTAACGCGAGCGAAGGTATGGCCACTAGTCCTATAGTTGTAACGTACGGAAATTTTTATCGAATGAACTAATATCGAAATAATTAGTTTTTGAATTTTTCGAACAAATGAATATAGAATGATCGATTTTCTAAATATTTTCGAATGAACGAATATTGTTTGGCCGTTTCCATCTCGAATTCGATTTTTGAATACGGGCGCATTCAAAATTGAATCATTGAGTATTCAAATAATCTAATTTGGTCCAATATTCGACTATTCAAATAAACTATGTGATAACCAAGCAACATCGAATGAATGCAATTTTCGAATGTTCGAGTGCAATATTCAAACATTGGAATGTTTGACCAACTGTATTCCGAAATTTCTCGAATATTTGAATATTCGAATAAGTGTCTCTCAAAATTCCTCGAATGTTCAAATATTTGAATAAGTTATTTTTCCGATTCTCAAATGAACGTATTCAACTAAAGGTCCTTTTCGTTTATTCGCCTATTCGAATGATTGAATAGTGGATTTTCTCGGACAGTCGACTATTCGAATATTCGAATCTTAGATATTTCGAATAATTATTCGAACACGAATATCCGGTCCCAACTATAACTGCTCCCACTATTCCAACGCGGCCATTTGTATGAATCCTTTCCGATAACGTGAACACGATTGTGTCGCCATTTGTGTTCTTCCGATCGATATGGAAAATAACTATAAACAAGTAAAAGGTGACGGGGAAGAGGGGGGGGGGGGGTAAAACGTCTAGCACTATTAAGTTGATAAATCTGTTCAAAAATGGAATATTTGATTTGAAAATGTTGGAAAAAATTTCTTCTAAAGTACATCATACGCTTCTCAAATTTTGTAACCAAGCACTCAAACTGCGTCCTGTCTTAAACAGTAGTGGTTTTACCGACTTAGAGTTGACCAAAAAATCCGGCATTATAGCTTTTCGTAGGAACGTCGCAGCACGAACTTCTTTCGGGAAAAAAAGAACGTCACAATATCAAGAGTGAGATTAAATGAGAGTTTATTAAATCTTAGAAATTCTAGCGAGCTCTTCTCAAAAACCAATATTTTTGAGTGCTTTGTTCCTTCATCTTGTATTCTTGCGGTGGCATCAATATTATTGGTTCTGAGTACCGAGGAAGCGCAATTTCTCTGTTTAAAATAATTGAAAGTAAAGGTTTTTGTTGATGCTTGCAGAAACTATGAATTTTCCAAATTTTTAGCGCAAGTCTTATGCACCAACTTCACGAATTGAAAAATTCTAAAACAAAGCACTGAGCTTAAGAGCAAAAACCTTGTAAGACGTAATTTTTGGGTATTTTTGAAAGCTCCGTTCATAAAAATATTAGGTCGTCTTGAAAGTATTTTCGCTTTTCTAAACAAACGCTGCATTTAGCGGAACAAAAAGTTTTTGAAAGATCTTAATAACACTCGATATAGTCTTTATACTTTCTCAAGTGATTATTTTCATATTGCATTCAACAAGCGGCCTCTTAGAATATAAACAATAACTGCCTATGGTTTTTTCATGGTCAATATCCGCTATTTTTGAAACTTGTACTGATCCTCCGAAGAAGTCCAAGTAACGAATAAATAGAGCAAACTCCATAGGATTCAAAGCAAATTTCCCTCCAAATCTATTTTCAAAATTATTTGGATCATTTTTTGTTGCCATGAAATTCCATATACGGTCAAGTTAAATCTTAAAGAACTCCAATTGGCAAGCAAATCAAGTGTTATTCAACTCTTCTCGTAAGAACAGCGCAGCATTACTCTGGTAAAAACATAAAAATTTTCGTTTTTCTGATTTAGAAATCAGAAAAACTTTCCATGTTTTCACTAATAAAAAATACAGCACCAACACGAGTGAGGTGGAGCGTACATGAGCGAGTGAGATTCTGTAGGATTTTTTCAAACAAAGATAATTCAAAATGTCGATTTTTTAGGCATCCAAAACTTATTTTGGTTTTGAATTTAAGGTGGGTCAAAGCTCGTGCAAAAGCATAAACGGCGTCTTATAGAGCTTGCTTTGCTCTATAAGACGGCTAATGGTATCCAGATGCCTTTTCAGAATAAGAAGTGTGAATTATTACAGCAAAAACTCAGAAGTAAAAAGGTTTATGGAATAACCTAATACATACTCTAGGCGAGATCAGAATGTTTATGATGCTTTCAGATTAATTCACTTAGAAGGAGCAAAAGCGAGACTTTAGCGTACCCTGCGAAATTTGCCTTGTGCAAATAAAGTTCAAAACTCTAAGGGCAGAGGATAATATCTAATTGATTTGTTGACCGCACGGATGGGTATCACTGCGGAACACGCGCCGCGTGGTAAAACGCTTGCCCCAGTGCCAATTTTCCTTGTACAAGTCGTGCTCTCGCGAGAATTCAGCCGCGTCGCGCGTGGTCCGCAGCGTTTGAACAGTCCGTGCGGTAAACGAATCGACGTTACTTTCTGCTAGATATTTGAGGCTAACGAAGTGAAGACATATGCAAGTATTTATCCGTCATTGCTTGAAATAAGTCTTGATGTTCATTCATAATTCCAATTTTTTTGAACATAAAAACGGTGCTGATTTGACTTCAACAATTGCCTTTTCTGGTACTTTCTTACAATACATTCGACTTCTTCGATTAGTATCAGTTGGACGATTGAAACTTCTCGCTGAACATTCCAAATGAAAAATTCTGCCTAGAAACTACAAATTCAAGTAATGCGATGCGATACATTCTGACGTCTTTTCTAACCCATCGTCATTTATCTCTACATGTTAATCAATCCATACAAAGGTGATAGACCGCCTCAAATTATCCTTCATTCGCTTGATTTTTTTGGTTACATTAAAAAGTCGCGTTTGATTATAGGTGTATATACCGAGGACAACTATGAAACTTTTCCTGCTTCTGATTATTTTCGGAATGTGCGCTTCTCGGGAGTTAGAACGTCATAATATTGAAAGATGGGTGAGGTGGGATCAAGTTGTAAGGCACTAAACATACATAAGTTAGGCTCTTTTCAGAAACCTTCATCATATATGTCATAATGGAAAATGCAAGAGATACATCATGGGAGCCCCAATTCATCCTTCCACAAAAGTCTATTCATCTTTACGAAAATGTCGGGCAGTATGCCGGTACTTTCAATCATGGACCAGGTTCTAAGAAACGTGAAAGAGGCTCTTTTCAGCGGACCAGTCTATGTGTGTGAAAAGAATAAGTATTGCATACTGAATTATGTAGATGATGGTCCAAATCCCGAAGAAAGATTCTTCTCTACATTCGAAGAATGCAACAATGAATGCCCCCCCAAGCCATGGATTTGGAGGAAACACTGATGCAAAAGAAACAGTATGTCTCCAAAATTTGAAAACGGCAATATTGCATGTTGGTGTGAAGATAAAGCCATTGTTGCTTGTAGCTTGTCCGCAAAGCGCAAACATCAACGTTTTTCGGAAGAATAATGTTTTTGTGGCGTGTACAGA
This sequence comes from Cylicocyclus nassatus, assembly GCA_958299035.1. Classification (NCBI taxonomy): domain Eukaryota; kingdom Metazoa; phylum Nematoda; class Chromadorea; order Rhabditida; family Strongylidae; genus Cylicocyclus; species Cylicocyclus nassatus. The sequence continues at coordinate 75,600,444 of CATQJL010000223.1, forward strand.
GTAATTTACATTATTTCTAAAAAACGCAAAATAATGACTAATCAATACAATACCAATTCGGACAAAGGTAAGCGAGACTTGCACATGATGATAATATGAAAATTCCGTTTTCGTTTGAATTAAATTGAAAGAAAAACAAAAGAAATAGAATCGTCGAAAATACAAAAAAAAGCCTACTCTAATTTTGCAAGTCGAGACGCACCTTCTTCGATTTTTCAAGAGGGCCGCTTCGCGTCGTTTTATTTGGAAGACGGAACTTATGCACAATACCTTCAGGCAATACGCAGCATGTTTAAGGTCCTTTGGTCGCGAAATTTTAGTTGTGATCAGGCTTGTCGTTTAGAAAGATTCAGGTAAGTCTTGCACTCGTAAAGTTGGAAAATTTCTATCAAGGAATTCTATGAAACACGTTTGAACATGTTGATTTTTCACGAGAAAGATTATTTTGTCAAATGCTGATACGAATCGACTCCTTGAGCTAAACTCTCACATATTCTGGATATCAAATAATCAATGTTTAGAGCGATTTTTGATGATCGAATAATCGAATATATCGTAAGCGAAAATCATTGACTGATTTTCAAATAAGTGTTTCTTGATTTTCAAAGCATTTCGAAATCGAGTTTGATTTATTCGAATAAATACTCTCAGTCAGAGTCTTAGTTTTTGAAGTGAATTTTTAACTGAATCACCTCGGTCAGTAAACTGTAATGAGATTAGGCTTTTTTCTTCTATAACGGTTATGGCCGGCCAGTGGCGTAGTCTGAATTGGCACCTTAAATTTTGTAGAAAGATAGCTATATTAGAAAATCAAAAAATATGTCGTCTAAACTAGTACTTCACAAGCAGAAAAATCAGACTGATTTTGGAGTTTTGCATAGAAAAAGTTTTCTTTCTCGCCATGAATTTCTGCAACCAAGGAGACTTTTTTTTGGATTTTTTTACGAGTGTTCCGGCAAAAGAAGTCAAAGTTCTTCTCAGATGTATGCTCATGTCTTTTGGTTGCAGTTACTGACGCCCACGGTCTGTTGTAACACTACAATCGTTCTCGATCTTGCTCAGTCCTTATCGTGCCGCGATTCCGGATCGGCTCGCATCGTGCGACAAGAGCAATGAACGCCAGACATCGCATCTACATTTTGAATCAAAAAATGAAGTTTTTAGAATATGTTAGAAAAGCCGGAGACAGCTACAGCGTACAGAAGTACGAGCAGTATGAATAAAATTGTACAAAGGACCAGTGAATCTGTGAATGAATGTGAGAAAAAAATAAAGAATAATTGGCAAGAATTAGGTGAGCGAAAAAAAGTAAGCAGATCCAATTTATCAGGGTCTGACTATGAATTTACAGTTGCAAGAAAGGCATTACTTCAGAGAATTTTGGATCTGTTAAGTGATCAAGGAGCTCATGCAAAAACCTATGTGGGTTTCTTCCGTTTGAGAATGTTAAGCAATTTTCGAAGAGAAAAAAGTGAATAAAGTTCACTTTATACTCTTGAAGAGCATTTCAAAAACTGTTTTTTAGTTTCCATAAGAACTTGCTCCGTCACTAAATTATAGCAAACTTAAGAGGATAACCCTCGGAACTCGAGTAAAATAAAAATATAATTTGATTTCTCCTCCCACACGCATTAAAATTTCGAGCAAGAAAGGAGGCTTTTTCCGTTTAGTATGTAAAGGTTTGAGATTTCTATGCTTTGTGATTTATCTGTTAGGTTTATCAACAAAGAAGCAAAAATCTGCTTCTCGGAAACTGGACACTAGGAGAGAATGGAGAATGTTCTTTAAAATATGTTTTCGACAAAAAGAGGCCTACACAGACACAATTCAACGCTGGGAGCTCTAGGAGGACATGTACCTGCTGGAGATTTATCCCATACTGCGGGGGAATCTTACTGACAAGAACAATTTTCATAACAAATTTTGAAAGCTGAATAGGTCAAAGTTTCACTAAGGAGCGTGGAGCTTTAGAGCTCTTACTCTTAGAAGAATTTAAAACAAGCAAAAAAAGGGTGAGCGATAACTTGTTTGAAAGTCCCAGTGCCTCCAAAATCTTAGAAGTGGTTAAGAATAATATGTTAGAAGGTACGTTCAATAAATTTTCTTTGGAAGAAGATTTGGTGCAAAATTGTAATCCTAAATTAGTGTAGCTAGCCTTGAAGACCCGTCCACCCAATTTCTCGAATCCCATGTTTTGGTCGCTCAAGGCTTTCTCATTTACCTGATTGCGAATATTAAGTCTAGAACGCAAACTTCCCTCCGCATAACTCAGGGCGAGTTCTCCAGACGGCGATTGGGCGGGACGAACTTTACGTCAGGAGAATAGTCGACGTAGCGAAACGTCATTCGAAGCGATTTTCGAAACAATTCTCTCGCTTCAGGAGCAAATTTGCAGCGCGAGTTAGGCCCCACTACTGTTGGGCACCAAAGTTCATCGATCTCATTTTGGGGGGACGGTGTATTTAACGAATCCGCTATGAATCTTTGTTAAGCTAAGCGGCTAAAAGACTGTTACGCCTTTACCGTAAAGCGCGACACGGTTGTGCAGGCAAATGCCGTATTTGTTACAGGCGAGAGGAGCGATTTGCATAAAAGGACACGTCAATATAAAGACGTAAGTGGGCTCGGAGAGGAGGCCCTTTTACCCTTTGCGGCCGGGTGTTTGTATGCGTAGCACAATCGCACGCTGCGATTGATGATTATCACCTGGATTTGTCGGAATTTTTTGAGAGAATTTTTTTGAGTCTTAAAAAATTTGGGTTGAAAAATTCTCTCTTGACTAAAGCTTGCATAACCTTGAGCACATATGAATACGCACATCGATGACGGTCATCAAATCGCGCTACCCGAGATGGAAAAAACGCAAATACACGAGCGCGATTGCGCAAATGCAAGGCCATCGTTATGGGCAAAAATTGCTATATCGGTTGTTTTCTGCGGATAAATACCTGTCATCGTGGGGCAATCAATAATCAATGCATTTCTGGGCTTTGATTGTGAAGGTAAAGAAGAAAACTTGCTCTGAATATTGTAGGCTTGGCTTGTAGGAACTTTTTCTCTTCCTCCCTGATCGCACTTTTTGCTCATGATACAAAAGAAAATGAGTTTTTATTTGAATGATGTGTTTGCAAATGAATAACATTTAGAAAAGTCATTTAGTATTGGAATACCAGATGGGAAAGAATTATCCTTTAGATAATCCCCTCTATATTACCCCAAAATTTCTAACCACTCTCCTTTCAATAATGGAAGAAACAGAATCGTTTTCCTAGTTCACTTGCAAGAAGCCCATACAAGATATGATAATGATTCGGAGGAGTACGGTAGTAGTGTAGAACAGGAACCTTCTATTCGCTTTCAAACAATTGATTTTTTATGAATTTGCTGAGAAAATGTCTCCTAATGAGTTGACGGAAATGCACATATACAGGGTGTCCGTAAAGTATGCATACATTGTTTGATCGTTAATATCTTTCTTCCCAACAAGTCTTTTGCCTTGCTTCAGGTACCCTTTTGTAGAGCTGACTTCAACTTAGATTTGCAGTATAGAAAGAATCATCCACCTCACTTCATTACTGCAGGATTACGGTAGAACTTCAAAGAGGGTTTTGATCCATGAAAGGCCATATTTTGCTTCAGAAGGGAAACAAAGCAGCCTGAAAGCTTCTACACTAAGCTATTTAGAATTGTTGGTTCCAACTGTAAAGTTCCCAACTTATTATGATGCTTCATTGAAGAGTTATGCCAGGTAAAAGGTAGCGGCCATTTTTTCAATGTTCCTAAAAAGTGCGGTTACACCGTTTAGAAAGCTTCGCAACCTTCTGGATAGTTTAGTATTGAACTCATCGTCCATAATAACCCTATTACACAAGTTCTCACATTTTTTGAAGAATTTTGAAATGGCAGCTTTTTTACATTGACACCATACGTTTCAAGTTCCTACCGTAATCCTGCAGTAATGAAGAGAGATGGATGATTCGTTCTATGTTGCAAATCTAAGTTAAAGGTAGCTCTACAAGATGGTACTGAAGCAAGGCAAAAGACTTGTTGGGAAGAAAGATATTAACGATCAAACAGTATATACATACTTTACGGACACCCTGTATGTATTTCTGGTCAAAAAATCAGTTTTACATGTCCGTTCCCTCTATTCTCCAATTCCAAAATATAATGTCGCACTGCATAAGATGCGATGGTGGTACGGTGAAAGTACTGCAATGTTAAGGGGCAGAAACCTCACCGTTGACTAAAAACATACTGATGCTCTTGTTAAATGTGAAGCGCCATTTCTAATGTAAGTTGAGCTTATAGCCAGCCGATTGACTTCAAGGGGGTAGTCATGTTAGGAGAAAATTTTTGGTTATGGTTAAACACTCAAGTGATTACTAAAAGCAAGTTCACGAAAAAGAAACGAGAGTACTGGTTTTAATAATCGTTGAGCTTAAGGAAACCATAATATAATTTTTTTTGTAATCTATAGAGTAATCTTGCTACGTTCTTTAAACAAGATCTATATTACTGTAAATCGCGTCTCAATTCCATGGTGTGATGTTAGTAGTAATCTCTGACATTAACAAACTCTATCAAACTAAGAGGGGAAGGATACTTGGTTACCGTGGCCATCCGTAATGATTTGTATATCAAAAAATGCGTCTTTTAATGCTGGTTCGATTACTGTCTTCCATGTCTGCGAAACGATAACCTGGGGAGTTATGATTATTTTTGCATGAATAAATTGCGCTACTGCGGAGGGTCAAAATCAAGAAAAAATTTTCTTTGCTTTTCAAATGCTGAGTATGATTTATATAAGTATAATACATCAGTATTGCTTACAAGATTTTCTTCAATAGTTTCAAATGGCAACCTAGACGCAAATTTTCAACGAAAAAAAATTCATAATTTTCTTAAGAAAATAGTTTCGCAAATATCGAGCACAGATCTAGAATCATCGTTTCGAGATGCATCTTATGGTATACATCTCACCGGGTATCCTTTCTTTGTAAGAGGCAATACGCGGCTACGAAAGAACGTATGTTATTCCAGATAAATAAAAATCTCATTTCTCCATGCCTGCCTTGGTGATATACTGATACTAATCGAAGTTAGAAGTGTTAAAAAAAACCATAGTAATATAAGTATCATAATCTTTACTGTAATCTTCATTCAAGTTACTTACAATTAGATCATTTGCCATCAGCTGATACTCCTCTACAGTGCTTACACATAAAGGGAGACTGCTGGAGGGCGCCTAAACCCCAGAGGGGAACACCCTTCATAACTTCTTCTACAAAACCGCTCCGCAGCTAGAAACTGCAGATTTGGAATCAGCGTTTCAAGCGCTTTAAGATGATATATGTCTCATCTGGATTGGCGCTTTCGACTAAGTATCCTCTCCTTGTTAGCTTCTATATTAGTAGAGAGCATGAGAGTTATCGTACCGTTATGGTAGGAATACCGAGGGCAATATCTCTTCTAGCCTCCCAAAAAATTACTTTTCTACGAGCTTTTCAAGAATTGAGCCCGTAAATCCACCTCAACGCAACTTTGCCAGGCGGGAGTAAAGGTTTTTGTTGATGCTTGCAGAAACTATGAATTTTCCAAATTTTTAGCGCAAGTCTTATGCACCAACATAATATGATTCACAAATTGAAAAATTCTAAAACAAAGCACTGAGCTTAAGAGCAAAATGAAACCTTGTAAGACGTAATTTTTGGGTATTTTTGAAGGCTCCGTTCATTAAAATATTAGGTCGTCTTGAAAGTATTTTCGCTTTTCTAAACAAACGCTACATTTAGCGGAATAAAAGGTTTTGAAAGATCTTGGTAACACTCGATATAGTTTTTCATACTTTCTCAAGTGATTATTTTGATATTGCATTCAACAAACGGCCTCTTAGAATATAATCAAAAACTGCCTATGGTTTTTTCATGGTCAACATCCGCTATTTTTAAAACTTGTACTGATCTCCCGAAGAAGTCCAAGTAGCGAATAAATAGAGCAAACTCCATAGGATTCAAAGCAAATTTCCCTCCAAATCTATTTTCAAAATTATTTGAATCATTTTTTTGTTGCCATGAAATTCCATATACGGTCAAGTTAAACCTTAAAGAACTCCAATTGGCAAGCAAATCAAGTGTTATTCAACTCTTCTCCTAAGAACAGCGCAGCATTACTCTGGTAAAAACATGGAAATTTTCGTTTTTCTGATTCAGAAATCAGAAAAACTTCCCATGTTTTCACTAATAAAAACAGCACCAACACGAGTGAGGTGGAGCGTACATGAGCGAGTGAGATTCTGTAGGTCTTTTTCAAACAAAGATAATTCAAAATTTCGATTTTTTAGGCGTCCGAAACCTATTTTGGTTTTGAATTTAAGGTGGGTCAAAGCTCGTGCAAAAGCATAAACGGCGTCTTATAGAGCTTGCTTTGCTCTATAAGACGGCAAATGGTATCCAGATGCCTTTTCGGAATAAGAAGTGTGAATTATTACAGCAAAAACTCAAAAGTGAAAAGGTTTATGGGATAACCTAATACATACTCTAGGCGAGATCAGAATGTTTATGATGCTTTCAGATTAATTCACTTAGAAAGAGCAAAGCGAGACTTAGCGTACCCTGCGAAATTTGCCTTGTGCAAATAAAGTTTAAAACTCTAAGGGCAGAGGATAATATATAGTTGATTCGTTGACCGCACGGACTGGGTATCACTGTGGAACACGGTATCACTGTGGAACACGCGCCGCGAGGTAGAACGCTTGCCCCAGTGCCAATTTTCTATTGTACAAGTCGTGCTCTCGCGAGAATTCAGCCGCGTCGCGCGTGGTCCGCAGCGTTTGAACAGTCCGTGCGGTAAACGAATCGACGTTACTTTCTGCTAGATATTTGAGGCTATCGAAGTGAAGACATATGAAAGTATTTGTCCGTCATTGCTTGAAATAAGTCTTGATGTTCATTCATAATTCCAATTTTTTTGAACATAAAAACGGTGCTGATTTGACTTCAACAATTGCCTTTTCTGGTACTTTCTTACAATACAATCGACTTCTTCGATTAGTATCAATGGGACGATTGAAACTTCTCGCTGAACATTCCAAATGAAAAATATTGCCTAGAAACTACAAATTCAAGTAATGCGATACATTCTGACGTCTTTTCTAATCCATCGTCATTTACTACATGTTAATCAATCCATACAAAGGTGATAGACCGCCTCAAATTATCCTTCATTCGCTTGATTTTTTTGGTTACATTAAAAAGTCGCGTTTGATTATAGGTGTACATACCGAGGACAACTATGAAATTTTTCCTGCTTCTGATTATTTTCGGAATGTGCGCTTCTCGGGAGTTAGAACATAATGATATTAAAGGATGGGTGAGGTGGGATCAAGTTGTAAGGCACTAAACATACATAAGATAGGCTCTTTCCAGAAACCTTCATCATATATGTTGGGGAGGAAAATGCAAGAGATACATCATGGGAGCCCCAATTAATCCTTCCCAAAAAGTCTATCCATCTTACGAAAAATGTCGGGCAAAATGCCGGTACTTTCAATCATGGACCAGGTTCTAAGAAACGTGAAAGAGGCTATTTTCAGCGCACCAGTTTTTGTGTGTAAGAAGCTGCATTGCATCATCTATTATGTAGATGATGGTCCATATCCCAAAGGAACAATTTTCCGTACATCCGAAGAATGCGACAAAGTATGCGACAGGCTATGGGATAAATGGGCCTCCGATGTGAAATTGTATAAACACTGATGCAAAAGAAACAGTATGTCTCCAAAATTTGAAAACGGCAATATTGCATGTTGGTGTGAAGATAAAGCCACTGTTGCTTGTAGCTTGTCCGCAAAGCGCAAACATCAACGTTTTTCGGAAGAATAATGTTATTGTGGAGTGTACAGAGTAATTTACATTATTATTAAAAAACGCAAAATAATGACTAATCAATACAATACCAATCCGGACAAAGGTAAGCGAGACTTGCACGTGATGATAATATGAAAATTCCGTTTTCGTTTGAATTAAATTGAAAGAAAAACAAAAGAAATAGAATCGTCGAAAATACAAAAAAACGCATCTTCTTTGATTTTTTAAGAGGGCCGCTTCGCGTCGTTGTATTTGGAAGACGGAACTTATGCACAATACCTTCAGGCAATACGCAGCATGTATAGGGTCTTTTGGTCGCGAAATTTTTAGATATGATCAGGCGAGTTTAAAAAGATTCAGGTGAATCTTGCACTCGTAAAGTTAGGGAATTTCTATCAAGGAATTCTATGAAACAGGTTTGAACATGTTGATTTTTCACGAGAAAGACTTTTTGTCAAATGCTGATACGAATCGACTCCTTGAGCTAAACTCTCACATATTCTGGATATCAAATAATCAATGTTTAGAGCGATTTTTGATGATCGAATAATCGAATATATCGTAAGCGAAAATCATTGACTGATTTTCAAATAAGTGTTTCTTGATTTTCAAAGCATTTCGAAATCGAGTTTGATTTATTCGACTAAATACTCTCAGTCAGAGTCTTAGTTTTTGAATAAATTTTTAACTGAATCACCTCGGTCAGTAAACTGTAATGAGATTAGGCTTTTTTCTTCTATAACGGTTATGGCCGGCCAGTGGCGTAGTCTGAATTGGCACCTTAAATTTTGTAGAAAGATAGCTATATTAGAAAATCAAAAAATATGTCGTCTAAATTAGTATTTTAAAAGCAGAAAAATCAGACTGATTTTGGAGTTTTGCACAGAAAAAGTTTTCTTTCTCGCCTTGAATTTCTGCAACCAAGGAGACTTTTTTTTGGATTTTTTCACGAGTGTTCCGGCATCAAAAGTCAAAGTTCTTCTCAGATGTATGCTTATGTCTTTTGGTTGCAGTTGCTGACGCCCACGGTCTGTTGTAAAACTACAATCGTTCTTGATCTTGGTCAATCCTTCTCGTACCGCGATGCCGGATCGACTCGCATCGTGCGACAAGAGGAATGAACGCCGTACATCGCGTCTACATTTTGAATCAAAAAATGAAGTTTTTGGAATATTTTAGAAAACCCGGCGACAGCTACAGCGTATAGAAATACGAGCAATATGAATGAAATTGTACGAAGGACCAGTGAATCTGTGATTGAATGTGAGAAAAAATAAAGAATAAATGGCAAAAATTTATGTGAGCGAAGAAAAATCAGCAGATCCAATTTATCAGGGCCTGATTATGAATTTACAGTTGCAAGAAAGGCATCACTTTAGAGAATTTTGGATCTGCTAAGTGATCAAGGGACTCATGTAGAAACCTATGTGGGTTTCTTTCGTTTGAGAGTGTTAGGCAATTTTCGAAGAGGGAAAAAGTTAGCAAAGTGAACTTTACTCTCTTGAAGAACATTACAAAAACTATTTTCTTAGGTTTATGAGAATTTGCTCCATCACTAAATCATAACAAATTGAGAGGATGATCCTCAGAAGTCGAGCAAGATAAAAACAATAATTTGATTTCTCCTTCAACAAGCATCAAAATTGTTCCAACAAAAGGAGAAGGTTTTTCCTTCAGTATATAAACGTTTGCGGTTATGCTTTTTGATTCATCTGTTATGTCTGTAAAGAAATGAACAAAATTGCTTCTCCGGAGCTAAACGCTAAGAGCTCTAGGAAAACGTGTACCTGCCGAATTATCACATACTGTAGGAGAATCTTACTGACAAGGACTACTTTCGGGTTAGAGTTTCTGGATGCTGAATAGCTCGGAGTTAGACAAGGAGTTTGGAACTTTAAAGCTCTTATTTTTAGAAAAATTTACCGCAAGCAGAAAAAGGGTGATAGTATACACCAGTGATAATTTTTTGTTTTGAAAGTCCCAATGCCTCCAGAATCTCAGAAGCGATTAAGAATAATAAGTTAAAGGGGTCCGATGAATTTTTTTTGAAGAAAAATTTGGTATGCAGAATTGAAAGCCTAAATTAGTGTAGCGAGCCTCGAAGCACCAAATTCGTCAGAAGAAGCGTCAAATTCTCGACTTCAATGTTTTGGTCGTTAAAGGGCTTCTCATGTACCTGATTGTGAGTATTAAGTCTATCCGCAAAACCTCGCTTCGCATTACTCAGGGCGAGTTCTCCGGAAAGGTGGTTGGTTATGAAAACAAGGATGAGGGGAAGAACGTTACATCAGGGGAAAAGTCAACGTGGCGAAACGTCATTCGGGGCGATTTTCGAAACAATTCTCTCGCTTCAGGAGCAAATTTGCAGCGCGAATTAAGCCCCACTACCGTTAGGCATCAAAATTTACCGACTCCATTTAGGGGGACGGTGTCTTCAACAAATATGATATGAATTCTCGTAAAGTTCAGCAGCTAATAGACTTTACGCCTATTGCCGTAGAGCGCGACATGGTGGTCCAGGCAAATACCGTATTCGTTACAAACGAGCGGGGTGACGTCGATATATGAAAGTTAGCTCCGTGAGGAGGCGCATTTGATTACCCTTGGCCGGGTGCTCGCATAAATAGCGCAGTCGCGCTGATTGTCACCTGGATTTGCTGGAATTCTTTGGGAGCAATTTTTATAAAGCCCTAAAAAATTTGGCTCGGGAAGATCTCTCTTGGTTGAAGTTTGCATAACCTTGAGCACATATGCATACGCACATCGATGACGCTCATGCACATACACATATATACGCGAAGATCGTAGACACAAATCGTGCTGCCCGAGATAGAAAAAAAAACTCAAACATACGCGAGCGCTAATGCGCCAATGCAAACCATCGATTGTAGGCAAAAAAGTACTACATTTTGTTGTTTACGATTAAATACCTGTCATAGTGGAGCAATCAGTAATTAATGCATTCCTGGGCTTCAATTATAGAGATAAAGTGGAAAACTTGCTCGGAATATTGTAGGTTTGGCTAGGAACTTTTTCTCCTTCTCCCTGATCGCACTTTTTGCACATAATACAAAAAAAGTGATTTGATGGTTTTTATTCGAATGATGAATTAGGTTGTGCCGAAAGTTCGTTCGCACCATTTTCAAAAATTCATAACTCTTAAAATTCTCGACGAATTTGTGCGACCAAAATTTTGCGTAAAAGAGGAAGTGATGCTCTTTGCACGCGTACCTGAACTCTCGTTAATGTATGCAAATTAAGGAGATAGAAGCTCAAAACCAAAATGACTCAAAATTTGAATTTTTCGTGTAGGGCCATAAAAAATCGGAAACCTGCAACAAAAATCGGAGTAGTCGGTATTGTAGTTTTTTCACCGGCTCTTTTCAACAGTGCAAAGCTTGCGCCAATTGAGCGTCTCCAGAAAAGTTATGATTTTCCTGAAAAACGCCAAAATAAATCGAATTCGCCCTTTTGTATTGCTTGCTCGAAAATCATAACTTTTCACAGAAACGCTCAATCGGCGCAAACTTTGCGCTGCTGGAAAGAGCCGGTGAAAAAACCAACAATCCCGACTACTCCGATTTTTGTTGCAAGTTTACGATTTTTTATGACCCTACACGAAAAAATCAAATCTTGAGTCATTTTGGTTTCGAGCTTCTATCTCCTTTATTTGCATACATAAATGAAAGTTAAGGTATATGTGCAAAGAGCATGAGCTCCTCTCTTACGCAAAATTTTGATCGCACAAATTCGTCGAGAATTTAAAGAGTCATGAATTTTTGAAAATGGTGCGAACGAACTTTCGGGACAACCTAATATTTGCAGATGCTTACCATTCAAAAAGGTGGCATTTAGTATTGGAACGCCAGATGGGAAAAAAATTATATACTAAACAATCCCCTCTATTTAACCCAGAATTTCTAACCACTCTCCTCTCAATAATGAAAAAAAGCAGAATCGCTTTCCTAGTTCACTTGCAAGAAGCCTATACAAGATATGATAGTGATTCGGAGGAGTACGGTAGTAGTGTAGAACAGGAACCTTCTATTCGCTTTCGAAAATTCGATTTTTTATGAATTTGCTGAGAAAATGTCTCCTAATGAATTGACGGAAATGCACATATTAGGTCGTTTCAAAAGTAATTTCGCTTTTTTCAAACGGGCGCCACATTTGATAGAACAAAGGCTTCTAAGAGATCTTGGAGGCATTCGATGCAGAATTTCTTTCTCTTTCTAAAGGTTATGAGATTGTTGCAAAACAATCAATGAGCTTTCAGAAAATAACCAAAACTTGCGACCCATGCTTTTTAAGATGGTCAAGTTTCACTATTTCTTAAAACTTTCATATCAATCCTCAGAAGGAGTTCAAGTAACGATTCGATAGAGTAAACCTCATAGAATACAGTACTACTTTTTTCTCTTTTTCATAACTCGCCGTAATTTTTTAAAAGATTTTTTAACAGAACCATCGGAATTTGGCAGGCCCACCTCAGCCACAATCGCAGCAAACATCATAATTTTTCGGAATTTGAGACTACCAAGACTGTACTATGAGTTAGCACTAACTTTACAAAACAAGTGAGGGTTTACGGGCTCGAAATATCAAATTTCGTGATTTTCAGGTACAGCATGAGGCTCCTTAAAAAATGAATTGTGATGATTTTATCCCCGAAAACTAAACGAATCGGAAACAAAAACCACCGGTTAGAAAGAGGACAAGATGCTGCGTCGAATAGTGGCCGAGCTGCTCTTCCTTTGTTGTTCTACGAGGATTTAGCTGCTCAAGTATGGAAATCGGTAGCATCAGTTAAAATTCTCTTGAAAATGTATGACAAGCTAGGGAAAGGAGAAAAAAGTAGTACTGTATTCTACAAGGTTTACTGTATCGAATCATTACTTGAACTCCTTCTGAGGATTGATATGAAAGTTTTAAAAAATCGTGAAACTTGACCATCTCAAAAAACATAGGTGGCAGATTTTGGTTATTTTCTGAAAGCTCATTGACTGTTTTGCAACAGTTTCATAACCATTTGAAAAAGACTGAAATTCTGCATCGAATGCCTGCAAGATCTCTTAGAAACCTCTGTTCCGTCACATGTGGTGCCCGTTTGAAAAAAGCGAAATTACTTTTGAAACGACCTAATATATGTATTACTAGTCATAAGATCAGTTTTACATGTCCGTTCCCTCTATTCTCCAATTCCAAAATATAATGTCGCACTGCATAAGATGCGATGGTGGTACGATGAGAGTACTGCAATGTTAAGGGGCAGAAACCTTACCGTTAACTAAAAACGTACTGATGCTCTTGTTAGAAAATGTGAAGCGCCATTACTAATGTAAGTGAGCTTATAGCCAGCCGATTGACCTCAAGAGGGTAGTCATGTTAGAAGAAAGTTTTTGGTTATGGTTGAACACTCAAGTGATTACTAAGAGCAAGTTCACGAAAAAGAAAAGAGAGTACTGGTTGTAATAATCGTTGAGCTCAAGGAGACCATAATATAATTTTTTTGTAATCTATAGAGTAATCTTGCTACGTTCTTTAAACATGATCTATATTACTGTAAATCGCGTCTTACTTCCATGCAGTGATGATGGAAGTAATCTCTGACATTGACAAATTCTATCAAATCTAAAAGGCATACTGCCATAGTGCCACGAAAGAACATATGTTATTCAAGATAAATAAAAATCTCATTTCTCCTGCTTGCCTTGGTGATGATTTCGACGCGTTCAAAAACCCGCTTGATAATGTTTAATCGTGAAATATGCGAAAGCTCGTCTATAAAGGATTGTGCGTTCAAAAACCATGATTATAAAACGTAGAAACAAAACTCTAAAAAGCGTGGAATGAAAATTTTCCATTTGGACAACGAATCCTTGATCAACTGTCCCCAGGAGAAACGTATCTCAGCTTCTATTTTACTAAAGAGCATGAGAGTTATCGTAACGTTATGGTAGGAGTACGAAAGGAAATATCTCTAAGCCTCCCAGAAAAATTTTTCTACGAGCTTTTCAAAAAAGCCCGCAAATCCACCTCAACGCAAATTTCCAGGCGGGCGTTACGGCTTCTCGGGCCTCGGGCATGCTTCAGGTGGTTTCAATCGCAAAGAATTGAAAAAGCCAACTTTTCAAAGTTGTCTAAGCGCATTCTGAATGTACTGAAGACTGCATTTTTATCAGTCTGCAAAGTCATACATAATGAATTTGTGGTTTGCAAGTGAAGACATCGGGCAAGTTGCGAGGATGCGTTGTGACTGAAATCAGGTAAAGTTGGCCCCAGTTCTTGATACCTACGCAGTATTACTGTGTCTTTGAAGATGCGATTTGTGAAGGGCCGCTATCGAAAAATCGATGATAATCGCTATCAAGGATTTCGCCTAGCTAACGGAATAATAAAACATCTGATAACAATTCGATGTTTTCCAATATAAAATATTACGACGGGATGAAAATGAATAAAAGGGATGGTTTTCACTTCGAGCATCACTTTTAATTTCCTAATCTCTTGTTTGCGGTCAGCTGTTCATCACCCTTTACTTTGAGCCCCAGCATTGTGCATTTTTGCATTTTTGTACCCTGAAAGAACCTGAGACTGGGCACAGCATTAGTTGCTTAAGGATTTTTTGTTTGTTTCTGCACAATATCTCCGTCAGCTGATTTTCGTCTCAATTTCAATTTATGGTAGCGAGGTGAACTGAATGCGATGTGACCGAACCGAGCTTACGGGCGATGGGGAGGAGGTTACTGATTAGCCCTGATTAAACCTTAAAGCCTTGCCTTCCGTTGAATCAAAGGGTAACTAACAAGGGAATGGTCAGAAGTCGAAGTGGCCATTGTTCAATTTTCTTTAAGCCATAACAGGTTTTTAAAGGAACACTTTATTTACTGCCCGACGTTTCGGCTGAATGTCGAAATTAATTTTTGCCGAAATGAAATTAAAAATTACAAAAAGGAGACATACAGTCTAATCGAAGTGGCCAATCCATACAAGCTGCATTCCATTCGATGCAGCATAGAATGCTGATTTCAAATGTGTCTTCCGTATCTGCAGAGCGCCTTTGTGGGCGAAGTTATGAGCCGTCCACAAAAACTGCGAAATTAGGCAGATCACTGCTCTTTTAGCTCACCTTTAGGTACGAGCCATATGAACTGACCTAGTTACACGTTTTGGTCCAACACTGAACCGAGAATGGCTTTGTATGGCCAAGTTTGACCTTTACACGCACAATTTCTTAGCAAAATGATGACATTCAACGGCTTATAACTTCGCCTACAAAAGCGCTCTGCAGATAAGGAAGACAGATCTGAAATCAGCATTCTATGCTGCATCGAATGGTATGCAGCTTGCTTGAATTGGCCACTTCGATTTCTGACCATTCCCTTGTAAGCTTTAAATTTACGTAGGTGACACCTGTATGATAAGCTTTTACTCTTTCGCGCAGAATTCGGGTTAACGCGAGGGAAGGCATGGCTACTGGTTACATAGTTGTAGCAGACAAATTCTCATCGAATGAACGAATATCGAAATAATTGATCTCTTAAAAATCTTTAAACGAAAGAACATTGATTAATCAATTTTAGAACACTTTCGAATAAACGAATATTGTTTGTCATTTTATATTTCAAATTCGAATTTCGAATATGGGTTCAAAATTCGGATTTTCGAACATTTGAATAATCTAACTTGGTCCACTATTCGACTATTCAAATAAACTAATAACCAAGCAACATCGAATAAATGCAATTTTCGAATGTTCGCATGCAATATTCGAACATTGGAATAATCGACCAGCTGTATTCCAAAACTTCTCGAATATTTGAATATACAAATAACGGTCTCTCAAAATTCCTCGAATGTTCAAATATTCAAATAAGTCATTTTTCCGATCCGTCGAATAAACGTCTTCGAATGAAGGCCCTTTTCATTTATTCGAGTATTCGAATGATCAACTAATTGGATTTTTTCGGACAGTCGACTATTTGAATTTTCGAATACTCGAATATTCTGAATGAATCATTCGAAGACGAGTATCCAGTTCCGACTACAACTCTCCCGTTATTCCAATGCGGCCATCTATATGAGTCCTTTCCGATAACATGAATACGATTGCGTCGTCATTTATGTGCCTCCGCGCGATACGGAAAAGAACCATAAATGAAAAAAAACGTAAATAAATCGTAAAAACGTCGCAGCAAGGACTTCTTTCGGGTAGAAAAAGCATATAATATCAAAGCGAAATCAAAATGGAAGTTTGAAAAATTTCGGAAATTCTAGCGAGTTGATTTCAAAAACCGATTTTTGAGTGCATAATTCAAAGTGAAGTTCTTTTTATGCTTGCAAAAACTATGAATTTTCCAAATTTATAGCACAAGTCTTATGTACCAACCTAATATGAAATTCAAAAATTCAAAGATTTTACAACAAAGCATTGAGCAAACAAAGCAAAGTGGAATCTTCTAAAACACAATTTTCAGATATTTTGGAAGCGCAATTTTTATAATATTTTGTCTTGAAAGTATTTTCGCTTTCTAAGCAAGCGCCACTAGGGAGCAAAGGTTTTCGGAAGATCTTGTTACTATTCGATGTAGTTTTTCATGCTCTCTCAAACCATTATTATTATGGCTGGCTGGCTCCCCGAAGGAGTCCAAGCAACGGAAAAATAAAGCATACTTTTTAAGATACAAAGCAATTTCTTTCTTCATATCCTGCTTTCCAAAATTTTTGAAATCATTTTTAAAAGCTATAAAATTCGACATACGGTCAACTTATTTCAAGAACTCCAATTGGCAAGCAAATCATGTGTTATACAATGCAATTTTTTCTCCTCTTGTAGGGGACGTCTTTTGTTCCTGATTCTTGAAGTCTTGGGGTTAAAGGTCGCAAAAATCACTTTACAGGCATGCCGTATTAGGTTGACACAAGGTTTTATATTTCGAGTTCTCAAACTCTCACTTGTTTTTAAAGCTAGTGCTGAATTATGATCCATTTTTAAGGGTAACAAAAGTCGAAAACATTTGTTATCTGACAAGTCTGCGTTTGATATAGGCGTTCCGCTAAAAGTTGGATGGGTTTTTGAAATTCTGTCAAAAAATTCATGCATGAGAAAAAGAACAAAATTGTTTTGTATCCTTTAGGCATTGACATAATTATCCGCTTTTGAGTTCTGGAGATCAGTACAAAAATTTATAAAAACAACGAAATCGTTCAAAAGTTCCACTTTCCTTAAACTTCGGCATCGCTAGTTTTTGATTCGTCAGCATTCATGATCGACATCAGGTTCCCAAAGCACACATTATTTTTTCTTCATTCTGAGAGAATCATCGGATTTATTTCTATACGTTTAGATAACTCAAGTCGCGGATAGCCTTTTTTTCGGGCTAGAAAACCTGAAACTCAAAATTATTTCGTTTTCCTTAGACGCCGTTTTCCATTCTCTTTCAATTGATTATCTTCAAATTGCATTAAACGGCCTCTTAGAAAATTGCCAAACACAGCGACTCATGGTTTTACCGAACTTTGATTTCGTTATTCTTCAGTACTGCTGTGCCAGACAGGTTTGGTAGGTGCTCTTTATTCCAATCAAGGCCTTCAGGCCTCTGAGGAAGACGAAAGGTTAGGCTTTGATTGGAATAAAGAACACCTACCAAACCTGTCTGGCACAGCAGTACTGAAGAATAACGAAATCAAAGTTCGGTAAAACCATGAGTCGCTGTGTTTGGCAATTTTCTAAGAGGCCGTTTAATGCAATTTGAAGAATCAATTGAAAGAGAATGGAAAACGGCTTCTAAGGAAAACGAAATAATTTTGAGTTTTAGGTTTTCTAGCCCGAAAAAAAAAGGCTATCCCCGATTTGAGTTATCTAAACGTATAGAAATAAATCCGATGATTCTCTCAGAATGAAGAAAAAATAATGTTAAGAGGCCGTTTAATGCACTTTGAAGATAATCAATGAAAGAGAATGGAAAACGGCTTTGGGAACCTGATGTCGATCATGAATGCTGACGAATCAAAAACTAAGAAAATTTTGGTAAATTTCGAGTACGGATAACATGCTGTAATGTAACTGTTAAATACTACAATTTTCTACTAAATCTAGTTTTATCGTCATGCAACAATGCAAATAATAGCTCAATTGTCCAATCAACAAGCAGTGGGAGTGATCTGTGGCAAGGGCTAGATTTACTATCGGCCGCTAGTTTAGACAAATGAAGACGGCAAAATTGCGCCACTCCATTCTCGTTTTTCAACATTTTTCCCCTCGAGAATTGCATAGTCTCATCCAACAGATGGTAACTTATATCTCTGCTGTCATGGAACCCTTCAATCAGCTAACTGGAAATAATTGAAAGTGAATACAATTTATCGGTAGCGTCACAAGAAAACTTGTTTGGAGCAGGAGGATGAGCTATCAAAAAGTGTATTGCCAAAATCAGCGGTAAAGCCTCCAATTTCAAAAAATCAAAGGCATTCCTAAATAAGACTAATCTAGACTTCTTTGAAAATCGTTGAATAAAATTACTATAGAAAACAAGCTTGCATTATCCCCTAATTCGGGTAGAACATTTCTATACTTTTAACTCCCATTTTTTAGAAAATAGAAAACAGCATTGAGACGCAATAATCATTTAGCTGGTTAACAGTATATTCATAAAACTTCCTTGAGTTATGGAGGATGCCTTAGTCTATAATTTTAAGGGCATGACATAATGTAGCCTTCGCTATTTACATTGAGGCTAGCGAAAACATGTAAAAGCATAAATTCCGCCATCCTTTCCTGCAATAAATCTGTGAGAAGCCTTGTGTAATTCAATGATGATTAGCTCTTCCTAAGCTTGAAAATGATGCTTGTTTGACTTTAAGTATTGCCTTTTCTGATACATTTCTCATCATTTCTTTCGATTTCTCGAAGTAGTAAATCGATACGATTTAACACGTTGACGACCTTGTGTATCCGCACGTATGCACGCCCTGACTCCCGTTTAGCATTTTCGTGCATCCGCGCATATGCACGCTAGTTTTTTAGGTGCAAACGAAAAGTTTTAAGGTAACTTCTATGCAGTAATACTATTAGTGACCTGATTGTCTTACAGAACACAGGGCATCGCGGCAGCTGTTCAGAAGTTTTGGCCGCAAAATTGGGTAATCAGTACGTTTTTGATGTAGTCAGTACATGCTAATTACGTTTTCTCGAGAAGGTGAAAACTCTGTATAGCTGTTTTGAAACCAAACAAAGAAGAATCAGACAAAAAACATCTGGTTTTAAAACGCTTTTCTCGAAGAGCGAATCCTCAGATATAGCCATTGCATGGATTATTGGAGGGAAAATCGATGCAAAAACCTTAGTTTGTGTAAGTCCTGGTAAGCCTCTGTGATATACCTGTATGTCTGAACAAAGTTCGCATGTTTTATTAATAAGTGACAAAAAGACTCCCACATAGTGTTTTCGTGCATCCGCGCGTATGCACGGGCCAAATGCGCGAAGGACGTTAGTGGGAGTTTCGCCCAAAATGGCGCGGTCGTCAACGTGTTAAAATTCTCGCTGAACACTTTCTATGAAAAATGAGTTGGCTTGAAATAATTAAGGAAATAAAGCAATAAAAGCTGATTCACTTTTTTATGGTCAACTTATTTTTACATGTAAGCCAATCCATACAAAAAAGTTATGACCGCCGAGGAATTATCCTTCCTCTCACCCGCTTGATTTCTCTTATTGTTAGCTACATCGAAAAGTGTTCTATTACAGGTCTACATATTCTGCCGAAAAGAACGATGAAACTTTTCCTGATACTGAGTATTTTCGTAATTTGTGCGGCAGAACTAAGGTAACAAGTAAATCTGTAAGACATTACTCCAAAGTAAAAAAGGCTTTTTCCAGAGTTTTGTGGAGATGTGAAACAATAACAGCACACCCACCACGCTGCGAAAAATTCACGCAGTTTCACCGCTTGAACCTGAGGATTGCAATTTCTCCTGAGATTATTTACGAAAGAAAAGAGGACTGCGAAAAAAATTGCCTGTACTGGGCGAGCAAACATGGATGGACAGTGACATTGACTAAGAAGCACTGAAACTGAGAAAAACTATGTGGGTGTGTAGTCCATGCGGTGAAAGTTGCTTAGCTTATTCAAAAAGCATAAACATTAATGTATGAGATAAAATGCTGTCATTACACCAATATGACGTCAATTATAAAAAAAGATATAGTTTGGGAAACAGAGCTAATGGTAATGAGTTGTTAAGGATTTTGTTTTTTAACTCGTCTTATATCGCTTACTACTTATGAAACAAATAGTTAAGATAACAAAGGTTCATTTGAATTATTGCTAATTGCACACTTTGACAAAGGTATAAATTAGGTTGGCAAATAATTTCTCTTACACTTCAATTTCTATTCCTTAAAAATCTATGGAACTTGAAAAAGGAGGAGCAAAGGCCTACGCACCCGGTCAGGTCAAAGTCATGTGCGCAAACACCACTTCATCGGTGATTAGATTTGCGGACACTTTTGTCAACGGGCTGGCATTTTTCCAGGTAATTAGGGAAAGACAGCGCGACGTAGTAGTCAGTCGAGGTATGTTCCTGGTTTTTGAAAAGTGTAGAGAGATAGCACAATCGCGTCCGCGCACTTTCACATATGCTACATGGCGCGCCATTTTGACGCACACTCGATTTCGATTAAAAGCAGTGTCTCACCAAAGTTGAGGTCGCGCGGATCTTCACATATTCTATTATAGGGACCTCTAAATGGGAAATTGCAACAAGTCTCAATCAATTTGACCCCCTCCAGGCCGAGAAAAATTCGCTCAAATTGGTGCGCGGAGAGCCAGTTGGTACGCGCGGACGACTCCTTCGGTCTTCCCCTTACGCGTTTGAACATGTCCCTTCACTTGGCATCCACCTCCCCTCTGCTGCTGCCACTTGGCTGAGCCTGAAGTTGGAAGGTATAACTCGTCCACGTTGCTTGCGCGGGGCCTCCATAAAACGGGGTTTTTGGGAATTTTGTGCGATTTTAAGTCCATATAGTGCTAGACAGGGTCCGACAGGCTTGCAAATTGCAAAAATCTCGGCAACTAAATTTTAGTGAGACACTGCCTTTAAGAACAACTTTTAAAACCCTCAAATTTTCCAAACTCTTAGTAGGAGAGAAAAATTGGAGAGAGAAAGCACAACTAGGCACGGAGGAAAAACCGATGACAATTTTAAGTGAGCTTACAAAGTTGTCGTAGACTTGATGATCATTTGTGCATTGCGGCATCAGTCATGCTGTAGTCAAACTCTTCCGCGTCCGACTTATGGAGAAGATTTGAATTTTAGATTTCCGAAAATTTCCAGGATTTTTCAAAAAATGTATTATTACCAGAAATTATTCGGCAATCTAATACAGGGTGTCCCAAAAAAATGTATCGAACGTTTGATCGTCAATATCTCTCTTACCAAGAAGTCTTTTGCCTTGCTCCAGGTACCGTTTTGTAGAGCTGGCTTCAACTTAGATTCGTATTATAGAACGAATCACCCATCTCTCTTCATTACTGTAGGATTACGGTGGAAACTTGAAACATATGGTGTCAATGTGGAAAAAGCTGCCGTTTCAAAAATTTTCAAATAATTGTGAAAAGTTGTGTATTGGGGTTTTTATGGACGCTGAGTTCAATACTCAACTATCCTCAAGGTTGCGAAGCTTTCTAAACAGTGTAACCGCACTTTTTAGGAACATTGGAAAAATGGCCGCTACCTCTTACCTGGCATAACTCTTCAATAAAACGTCATAATAAGTTGGGAACTTTACAGTTGGAACCAACAACTCTAATTAGCTTAGTGTAGAAGCTTTCAGGCTGCTTTGTTTCCTTTCTGAGGCAAAATATGGCCTTTCATTGCTTAAAACCCTCTTTGAAGTTTGTACCGTAATCCTACAGTAATGAAGAGAAATGAGTGATTCGTTCTATAATGCAAATCTAAGTTGAAGCCGGTCCTACATATTGGTACCTGAAGCAAGAGAAAAGACTTTTTTAGAAGAGAGATATTAACGATCAAACGTTCGATACATTTTTTTGGGACACCCTGTATAATAAAAACGATTTGATTTGCTAAATAATCAATTTGAGGTCATTTTCAAGGCTCAAACAGCATTGAAAGCCGAATACCCATATTAGTCAACACAGCTTTCCTGGAGTAACATAATGATCAATACCAGATTTTGCAGTGCTGAGTAGCAGTGTATATGAACTCACTATTATGAGAAAATTAGCATTTGATCGAAGTCCTATGATTTTCTTTCCTCGTTGAGCCCCTTCAGAAATTACATAAGAATGCTGCATGGTCAATGTAAATTTATGACAAAATTTTTGCTCAATAAAATGACCCTGCACTTTGAGCTTGATCTATGATTTTTGCCATAAATTAGCCAAAGCTCACTTCAATTCTCTTACTCATTTAGGTGTTTCCAAGCAGAACTGAAGGATCCTTCCTCGTGAAGGGCTCACCAGGATGAAAAGAATTTGTATGTTCAAGGGTTACAAGATTGCAAGAAAAGGTGCTGACACGATATGAGTAGGCTCCAAATAGCGGAACTATCCACCTCACCATCTGTGACGAAAAAACATCAGCAAGGAAGAAGTCTTGGCGAAAGAAACCTCATTCCAGATGCAAGTTAGATAAAAAAGTGTGGTATGTCAAATTATCAGAGAAAGCTTTCTATCTTGGCAGAAGAGCTAAACAAACCTACGTTGGATGCACAACAGGAAATCTTTTCGACTCTCGTATCTACATATATCATCGGTTGTAAAGGCAGTGGATCGGCAAAACTTGACAACCCAGGATTTCAACACAGTAGGTTCCTTATCGTTCAAGTATGAAAGCAGTGCAATCCCGGTTGCACAGCATGCCTTCCCTGTCGAAAAAATTGCTCTCAGATATACAAGCGCAAGTCAATCTAACGCGCACCAGGACGAGTTCGCAACTTCCTTCTCACCATTGGAGGCTGCCCGCCGCAATGCTTTAATCATTGGGTCCTGCAACGATTCAGCGCCATCAGCCTTGCTCCACTCGTCCAATCATGAAGGGGGTCGAAAAGCGCTCGTTTTCGCCGTTTTCGAGCTCTTCAAAGTGGATTTTCGTGATCAGCGTAGTGAATAACCCGAGGTAAGCGAAAATTTAGGTTGAGATTTGGCGAGCCACTGCATTTAAAGGCACCGTACACCCAAAACAAATGCAACAGATGTTGCAACAACAACTGCAACTGCAATTGCAGCTTACGCTGTTTTGGATTCGTCCGGAGGAGGCGGAGCGAAAGAAAAGGGGCGGGGTGAAAGAAAATTGAGGGGGGTTTTCTCCGCTCAGAAGCAACATTGGGAGACCGGACCAACGCAGTTGGTCTTCTTCTGGGCCCAGTATATACACGGCGTAGATAGATCTAGGAAATTCGGTAACTCAAAATTTGGGTGTACGCTGCCTTCAAAGGAGATGATTTACGACTTGATATCGATTGCAAAATTGCCGACAGTTTATGGTAACGGATTTACTAATTGGAGGCAATTAGTGAGCTGACTATCGTAGCGTAGCGAAATGGTGGAAATAAAGAATCCACTTAGACAAATGGAAGCACAGCAGATTTTGATGAAGCAACTAAAAGCAAAAAATACTGCTCAGCATAGAGACAGCTCTATCTATAGACGTCGACCCTTATTATATAGTGCTGGCCATAGCTATAAAGCCACCTTAAAAATCACTGTAAATTGCTCTCTCTTGTTCGAAATTGTCAGAAAAACCACTGTTCTGTGTGCAAACTAACGTCATATCATTGACCAACACGGCTCCCGATTTCTTTGATTTTGGCCGGAGAAAAATTGAAAAACAAAAAGGGGTTCCCAAGGCTGGTCACAGCTATAAAGCCACCTCTCATTTCCAATCAGTACTACGTTTTTTAAGCCTGAAATTTCTTGTACATATACAGCATCAGAATATGAAACATTTGTCACACTTAGAAGCAGCTGCCTTTTTGAAAAGAAGATTCATCCTGCATTTTCTGCTTCAAAATGTATAAAAAGTTATAATGTTTGAAAAAACTGCCTTTTCACCAAATTCCCAAGCGTTTGTTCGACTCAAATGAAAGTCCCAGGCTTCGCCGAGCCTTTGCAATGGGTATGGTGAAAAGCGCAGGAGTCAACATGGCGTAGTCGCTGGTGTTGATGAAAGAACGAAGCTCAATCCTAGGTACGCATTTTTGAAAAGCAAATCTCGATTTCTGACGCGCGAAAATTTTCGGTTGGAAGTTGACACCTTGTTTGCATGGTGACGTACTCATGCATAAGCAGTCACGCTTTTTACAAAGACGTATTTGTAGCAGTAACTTGAAACGCCTTGTCTGCAGTTCGGTTGTGCGCAGTGTATCTCACATGACTTCAAATTTTACTGCTTTGAACTCCTCTTCAAGTCAAATCTTACAAAACTGTCAGGAATACTAGAATTTTAAAGTCTTGAGCGGATTTCCGCTCGATCGAGAGGTCAGAGTGTGTCACGATCAGGCAAATGCACCACTCATTTTTGAAAAAAAGTCTTTTAAGGCAAAACCAAAATCCTGAGAGTCGCTATGATGTTCAAGCTATGCGCACAAGTCTATCGTTGTACAGGCGACGTGCTGAGCACGTGACAGAGCTTTTCGGGCATTAGAACTCAATTTCTGCGGTTTGAAATCTCGTCTACCTTGTGGTGAGGTTGGGGCTCGTCTATCAATATCAGCGACTACGCCATGTTGACTATTGCGCTTTTCACCATATTTATTGCGAAGGCTCGGCGAAGCCTAGGACCTTCATTCAAGTCAAACAAATGCTTGAGAATTCGGTGAAATGGCCAGTTTTTTGGATATTATAACTTTTTATATGTTTTGAAGCAAAAAATGCAGGATGGATCTTTTTTTTAAGAGGCGACTGCTTCCAATTGCGGTAACTGTTGTATATTTTAATATTGTATATGTACAAAAAATTCCACCTTAAAAAAACGTAGTACTGATTGGAAATGAGAGGTGGCTTTATAGCTTGACCAGCCTTGGGAACCCCTTTTTTCAAATTTTTCAATTTTCTCCGGCCAAACTCAGTGAAATCGGGAGCCGTTCTGGTCAATGATATGAAGTTAGTTTGCACACAGAATAGTGGGTTTCTAAACAATTTTGAGCAAGAGAGAGCAAATTACAGTGACTTTTGAGGTGGCTTTATAGCTATGGCCAGCACTATATCTGAGGCATGCTTGCTGTTTCTCGCATTTTCGAAACCGAAAATGCTGAGCTGTCAAAGCACATAAAAAATCACTACATGGTAGCCTTAAATACCTTATTTCTGAATCTGAATCCTCTCAATTCTGAATAAGATTTGTTGACAAGGGAAGCTGGATCATTTATGGTATAGGAATCAAAGTGCAGTTGGTTCGCATGTATGTTGTTTTACGGATATACTGGAGAAACAGAGAGTTGGTGGAAATATCCGCGAAAATTTGGGCCAAAAGGTTCGTGTATCCTACTGTTAAGAAAAAAACGACACGGGTGCCTTAATATTTGAATAAGTAGATAAGTTCAAATTATGAGTCAAACAATCAACTGAATAGACATAATGGAAGCTTGATTCTTTTTAAAGCCAGATTTTGATTGAAGTTCATTGGGAAGACATAGGCGTTTACCGACCATTCGCTTCTCTCCGAAGCATGACACCAATAATCGAATGTCTAATGGAAGTTGAGTGCAAAAAGAATTCATTGCTTTGGTAAAATTTAAGCTATAGGATAGTTTTCTTATTTGATTGTTAAACGAATGCAGACCAAACCAGCCATGTCAGCATACTGTAACGAATTTAGGCCTTTGACCTGTCACGGTCATGACAAGGTTTAGTAGCGCCGTTTGAATTAGCGCTTTGAATCCGAAACAAAGAAGGAGAAGGTACCCAAACATACTCTAAACTAGTGGACCGGCAATCTAAAGGTGCGAGATTGGAGCGTTCGTTTCGGGATCCTCCGCTGTTTCCCGCTGTTGGAAGATTTTTGAATCGAGCTAACGATTCTTTATATATTAGATAGCAGGGAGATCGCATGGTGAAGTCATATTACAGAACGGAGCACATGTACTCTGCGGTATTTTATACAGATCAGATCATGAAGTATGTTAGGATTCCCAAGTGAATTAGGCAGGTTTAAGCTATTTATCAAAATTCCGACTTTCTACTGAAGATTTAGCAGTTTCTGCTAAACTAGGTTGACATTCAGGCTTGCTTGAAGTATTCTTTTATTATTGTTCTCTCATCTAATGCTCATTATCTAAGTGCTAATGGGAAGGGACTAGGAATGGTGCCGGTTGTCTTTGGTGAAAGGCGCTTCCAAGCCTTTTTTGTTTCTCAAATAATTAGACTTATTGTGAAACACTTTCACAAATTTATGAATTGCTTGTACAGGGTGTCCCAAAAGTAAGTACACACTTTTCAAACGTTAGCATCTCTCTTCCCATTAGTTTTTTTCCGCCAATCAAGTACCTTATTTTAGAGGAGGCTTCAACTTAGATTTACAGTATGGAGCGAATCACCGATCGCTGTTCATTACTATAGGATTACGGTAAGAACTTCCAGCATGTGGAGCCATTATGAAATATGCGATCTAACAATTTTTTTCAAAAAATCTGAAAAATCGTGTACCAGGGTTTTTGCGCACGCCGATTCCGCTACACAACTTTTTACGAGTGTTTTCAGCTTTTTTGACGGTGCAATCACAATTCTGACGAATACTGGGAATTCGGTCATTACGGTTTACCTGGGATAACCTCTGGAAAGAAGCATCACAGTAAAGTGAAAATTTCATATTCGAAATCAGCGGCTTCCACAACCATAGCACAAGAGTCTTCGGCTCGTTTGGTTTTGTTCCAAGGCAGAATATGGCTTCCAATGGCCTAAAATCCTTGTCGAAGTTCCTACAGTAATCCTACAGTAGTGAAGAAAGATTGATGATTCGCTCGATACCGTAAATCTTTTGAAGCCTCTTCTACAGAATGGTACTTAAAGGGCGGAAAAAGACGCAATGGTAAGAGAGATATTAACGATTAAAAATTGTGTACTTACTTTTGGGACACCCTGTACACTAGTTGGCTTCATAACGCCTAGAAACAGTTGCAATGACCTCGGAAGGTAGCAGAGAAGGACAAGTTGTGCAAGTATGGAAGTTTGTCAGTACATGATGCTCAAGAAGTGCTATTGCCAGTTGCATAATAGAGAAAAATTTCAATGAACTTTTTGAAATGCACTTTAGAGTGTTTATTATCATTGCAAATCTTTAGATTATTGCAAATCTATTTATGCTAAACCGTGAAAAAACTCATTTTTTGCGCTAAAAAGACCAAGCTAGAAGTGTGAAAGGCAAGCAATTGTTTCCCCCGTTACCGTACCCCGCGTAAAGCTGCAAGAAGAGCTTGTTACATCTTGTTACCCTTTTCGACCTATACAGATAATAACTAATTTTCTAACATAACATACTCAAAAAGATTTTTTAGTCTCGAATTGAGGTTTCTTATCAAACAGTGATATGACAGCTACTACAGTATTACTGAATGATTTAGACTTGTGGTGGATCGGTCTCAACCTGTATAAAACTTTCGCAACTTCAACTTGTGAATAGAAACAGACTTATCGTTGTGCATACATCTATGTACGACGTGCATTAATTGTGATTGGGATAAATAATCAATTATCAGGTAGTTCCATAAGCTCGTAGCGTTTTTATTTTCGTTGCCGCAAGATGCGTCTATCATTTAAAAGGGATGACTGTGCTTTTTAAAATACGAATACTGATTTCGTTGGAAAGCTGATTCACTCGTATCTAGCAGCTTCCAAAGTTGGAAATCTTAAAAAGCAAAAAACAGCAGTTTTGGCATTTGCGCATTTTTTCTTATGAAAAGAAGCGCTTTTGCACAGATTTTTGTGTCGATTATAGAATAACGCTCGCACATCAATATGAGAAAAAAGGTTTGGATTGCTACGAAAGATCAAGGGCTGAGCAACTTCGGAGACGGGGAGGACGTCCTGCACTGGAAATTGCTGTACAGGTAGGCGATGGTCAACCATGGCGTAAGCAATCCAACTGCACCGTCTAAACCAGGTCCTACTGCAGAAAAAGCCTAACAGACAGATCCAGGCGCTTTTCTGCATGACGAAACATGGCCTCATAAAGCAAATCTCGTCAAAACTGTCCTGCACCATTTGACTGGGAGGTACCTCAGTACCCAAGTACTCTCCAAATCTCATTCTATCAGATTACTATTTGTTCCGCTCTTTGGCAAATCTCATGAGTGGTGCCTGTCTCGATTTCAGTAAGTAGTTTAAGCGCTGGTTAGATGACTCAGACCCGGCGCGTTGCCGTTTGAAAAACTGAGGCTGAGAAGCTAGCAAGAGTGTGCCAAAAGGCGTGCGCTACAACGACAAATATAATTTTTATTGTTTTACTGTAAATTGATGATTTTATGATTTATAAAACGCTATGAACTTAAGGAACGACCTAATATTATGAGATTGTGCAATGGCGCTCGTTTGAGTAGTAAGCTACAGGACTCATCGACAGCAGTGTCTGTCCGAGCACCGCATCTCCGTTTGGCCTGAACTCTGCATCTTTTTCGCTAACAAGCTCTCTGGTCATTTATCCACCGCGGTCTAGGAAAGGCGGTGCCTCAGTTGCTTAGATATGATTAGAGAGAACGATCGCGGAAGAGGTGCAGACTCCCGCAGGGGAGTGGAGATGCTGTGCACCAGACATTGCAATTGATAAGCCCTGTGAGTTGCGTGGATAGCGGGAGAGCACATGGCATCGGAAAGATTCAATTGCCTGTGGCCCACCGAGCCGCAGAGAAATAGTTTTAGAAACCATAAGTTTGGCTTTTACATTTTCTTTGCTACCGCCACTTTTTGAAGGCAGTGGCTAGGCAAAATGACAAATTTGATATTCATTGTTCTCGGTCCCTCTGGATGAGCTAAATCCAAGACTGTGCTTTGCAGCTTCAAAAGGTACCAATAATCCGCTTTTCCAGAAGTGAAAAGTGCTATTTGGGCTATGCCTGCCCTCGAGCGCGATTGGCTCGTGGGTACCGTAGGTACGCTGTCTACACTCAAAAGCCAATCGCGCTCTAGAGAGCAGGCATACGCGGTCCGCTCAAACAGCATTTTCACGTTTGAAAAAGCAGGTTATTGGTACCCTCTGAAGCTGCAGAGCACAGTCCTGGACTTAGCTCATCCAGGGAAACCAAGAACGACGAATGTTCCAATGCTGTAATTCTGCCGAGCCGCTGCCTTTAAGAATTTCAAAAAAGTTGCTTACTGTTGTGCACCGCACAAGAAAAGTGTTAAAGAGAATGAAGAAGATACGGCCTTCATTATGATAATTTTGATATCTCCTTTTTGGGGGGTATAAATGGATCAATTTTCATTTAGTAACATTCTTTTCTCTTCCTGCTATTCCGAGTAAACGTCTATATCTATCGTCCTCATCACTGTCGTTATGGATCCAACACTTACAAACATTTTGAAGGGTATTTGAAAGCTTGTGTACAAACGATCGTACATTCAAAAAGCGAAATTATAGAAGTAAAAACAAAACTTCAAGAAGCAGAGGACTGAAGAAATTACTATCTACACAGTGGACCACCGGAGTAAATTTTCCCTATTCCTTTTTCCTTACATTTCTCAACTTCCTGTTTTCCCACTGGAAAGCATGAGAGTTATTATAGCGCTATAGTGGGATGACTTTAGAAAAGACCTTCTACTTCTAGCTTCCCAAAAGATTATTTCTCATTGCGTTCCGTAAGAGTATGGGCCGCAAACCCGTCGTCATCTCAGCTCTAAGTTGAAGTTACGAACCACTATAAACCGCAGCACCTCTCGATGCAGAGATTGTAAAAATGAAAAACGGCGTTTGCCTTAGGGGAAATTGCTGCTGGCGTTTTTGGTCAAGTGGGTAAATCACTGCACTTCAAGCAGAGACCGCGATTCGAGACACGCTGCAGGACTTCCTTTCATTTTGCCGCGATTCGTAACAGGCCCACACCGAAAAATCGATGATCACTCTATCAAAAATTTCGCCTACCTGACGAAAAATTAACAATGTAATAATATTTGATGTTTCATCATTAAAATATTATGACCGTTGCCGTTTGGGCGATGAAACTTCCTAAGCTCACATAAGAAAACCCAACTTCTCATTTTCTACCAAAAGGAGAGGATTATCATAGCGCCTTTGTAGGAGTCCCTTAAGAAATTTCCTATTTCTAACCTTCCACAAAATTATTTTTCTACGAGCTTCGTAAGAGTATGGTCCGCAAACTCACCTCAACGAAAATCCGCCAGCTGGGGCAGTTGAAATAACGGCCGCTTTTAGTCGCGAAGCTATTTGGAAAACTACAGCTTGTTTTAGTCATTGTAAGCATATACTGAATGCAATAAATACGCATTTTACCA
Source organism: Cylicocyclus nassatus (assembly GCA_958299035.1). Classification (NCBI taxonomy): domain Eukaryota; kingdom Metazoa; phylum Nematoda; class Chromadorea; order Rhabditida; family Strongylidae; genus Cylicocyclus; species Cylicocyclus nassatus. The sequence goes on from CATQJL010000223.1 coordinate 75,630,778, forward strand.
GTCTGCAACAGTTACACATATTATGCACTAGTTGGCATACCCAGCTCCGCCCGGGCCTGTCAATAATATATTTGTAATCAGCATGCTCGATTACCCCCCTGTGCCAACTCCCAGCCCTGTAGCTCAAATTTTGCAAAAAATCGATAAAATCGATATCGATCGATAACGAAAAGTAGCCTATGACACGCTCCCTGCCCCGAAGTATATGTGTGCCAAGTTTGGTCCAAATCGGTTCAGAAATAAAAATTTCTATTCCGCACATACGTACAGACATACAGACAGACAGACAGACATACAGACATTCAGCTTTATATATAAGATTAAGCCCGCAAATATTGCTTTTGCAGACATGTAGCATACAGCTAGATGGCTTCGCGACTGAAATCGGGTAAAGTATGCCCGAATGTCTGAGACCTCCGCAGTATCACTGTGCTTTCAATCTCGATGCCGGCGAGTGGCAGGGCCACTATCGAAAAACCGATGATGATCGCTATCAAAGTTTTCGCCTAGCTAACGGAAAAATTGAACAATGTAATAATAATTCATTGTTTTATCAATAAGATATTACGACCGGCTGAAATTCAGTAAAAGGGATGATTCTTAGCTCGAGCATCACTTTTCAATCTCCTAGTTTCTTGTTTGCGATCAGGGGCAGTATGCATCATCTCCCGTTTTGAAAGCGGGCGATCATTTCCAATAGAAATCATACACCACGGGTCGGGCGCCCAACCCGGCCGGGCGATCATTTTCTACTGAAAGTGATTGCCCGCCATCAAAACGGGAGATTGATGCATACCGACCCAGGTGTTCAATACTCTTCAGTTGGAGCCCCGTCACCGCGTATTTTTGCTTGTGCGCCAAAAAAACGTGAGCATGGGTGCCGCGTAAGTTGCTTATTGTCTGTTATGCACTTCTGCACACTACTTCGTCAGCTTAACTTACGACTCCCCTTCAACTTACGGATAGCAAGGTGAACTGATCGCGGTGAACTGACTTCTCACGCTTGGACTTGACTTCTTAATGCATGAGAGAGGGTAAGTTTGTAAGTTCAATGTACGAAGTTCTTCTGAGGGGTCGGCTCACTCTGAGCTTAGGGGTGGAGGGAGGGGGGAAGGAGAGGAGGGGAGAAGATGGAGGGTTTCTACGGGCCTATGTCTTTTGATTGGTTGACGGTGTTATACTAGGTTGAAAAGCATAGAAGGCAGGCGCTTCGTGAACTGTACGACACAGCTTTGCTTCTTCTTTTCACCATTTACGTTTCTGATCTGGTCGCTGTTGCGGTCCTAGGATGATCACCGAATTTTTTTAACGTGGTCTCCACGTTGACTTAATCAATTTAGGATTCAAGCTTTGGAAGAGTCTCGACAACACGTGAGTAGAGTAGACAAGATTTAATACAATAAATCTTTCAGGCACCTCCAGCTGGCTCCTTTGAATTTTTTTAGAAAACTTTCATGTTAACAAACTCCATATTCGGTTGTGCCAAATTTGGCCACCCTATTCTGTCAAAATTAATGACTATAGATTTTTCATAAGCAATATTTTGTGAAAAAAAATTGAATAATAGAAGATGTAAGAAACACAAAACTGTGACTGGAAGGGAACAAGAACTTTCGAGAATTTGCAAATTCGAAATTTTTTCCATCGATGGCTTTGTAGGTGTTTAGGCTTGTGGAGCTAGGAGTTGTGAAAAAAGCTGCTTCACATGTTCGAATTCAACATATTCCGATGCGGCCGCAAGCAGTCATGCTAAAGTATTACCAAACAAATTGTAGGAGATTTCAAGATCAATTTTATGTGTAACTACGAAGAAATGAGATGTTTTACACCATAGATTAGGCCTTGGAGCCCCGCCTTCCAGTCGCCAATCCCGTCGAATCAAAGGCTATATGTTTCGAACTTATGTAGATGACATCCTTTTGGTAAGCTTCTAGTCTTTCGCGCAGAATTCGGGTTAACGCGAGCGAAGACATGGCCACAGGTCCTATAGTTGTAACGGACGGAAATCTTCATCGAATAAACGAATATCGAAATAATTGATTTTGGAAATTTTTTCCAACGAATGAATATGGAATAATCAATTTTCGAAAAATTTTCGAATGAACGAATATCATTTAGTCCCATTTTCATTTCGAATTTGAAATTTGAATATGGGCACGTTCAAATTTCGAATTTTCGAACTTTCGAATAATCTAATAATTTGGTTCAATATTCGACTAGAACGAATTAATAACCAAACAGCATCGAATGAACGCAATTTTCGAATGTTCGAGTGCAATATTCGAACATTGGAATATTCGACCAAGTGTATTCCGAAACCTCCCCAATATTCGAATATTCGAATAACTGTCTCCCAAAATCCCCCGAATGTTCGAATGTTCGAATAAGTCATTTTTCCGATTCGTCGAATCGGAACAAATTTTTCAAGCAAAGTGCCCATAACTGTGGTAAAGGTTTTCTTACTGAAGTTCCTTTCTTCTCTTTTGGTTACATAGTTTACAAATTTTTTTTCGATTTTAAATTATCCATATAGTAATTTCCAGTATAGATTTGATAGCGCAGATAAAAATACGTAAAAATGTTTCAAAGTGGAATTTTGAAAGTTGTAATTACTGCTTTTCCTTAAATCAAGTTGGTAGAGAAAAGGTAGATTTCTTTCAAAAAAGCGAAAAATCAAGCTTGTTTAGAGGAAACAATTTGAGGTATTCTAGCCCGAAAATGGCTATCAACGGTCTGAGTTATATAAACGTACAATTGAATAAACCTGAAGACTTTCATAGGATAAAGAAAAGATAATGTGTGCGATTTGAAAACCTGATGTCGATTAAAAATGCTGACAAATGAAAAGAAAATGAGAAAAATTCGATAGATATCAATGTACGGATAGCATATTGTTATATAACTGTTAATACGACATTTTCTGCCAAATCTAATTTTATGACGTCATTCAACAATTGCAAATAATAACTCACTTGGCTAAGCAACAAGCAGTTGGACTGATTATGTGTTTGGCATTAGAAGGTTAGAAAGCAGCAAAGCAGCAATAAGGTGCAATAATCATTCAGATGGTTAACTCCTATATTCACGAAAATTCCATGATACTATATAGGATGCCTTAATCTAGAACTGTAAGAGCATGACATAATGTAGTTTTCATTACTTACTTTGAGGCTAGCGGAAAACAAAAGTAATAATCCGCCATCCTTGCCTGCAATAAGTCTGCGATGAAGCCTTGTGTAGTCCACTGACAACTCCAACGATGCTGGTTTTACTTCAGATATGGCCTTTTCTGGTACATTTCTCATAATATTCGAATACTCCGATTAGTAAATTGATAAGGCGGTTCAAACTTCCTGCTGAACATTCTCTACGAAAAAATTAATTGCCCATGAACAAAGTGAAGTTAGGCGGCACATGCTGATTCATTTTTCTAAATTCACGGTCAACTTATCCTTACATGTAAGTCATTTGATACATAGGAGAGATAGAACCATCCAATAATTATTCTCCCTTTAATCGGCTTGATTTTTCTTAACTACATCAAAAATTCACGTTCTATTGCAGGGGCACGTACTTTGCCGAAACCTACGATGAAACTCTTTCTGCAGTTGGTTATTATCGGAATGTGCGCAGCTTGGAATCCCTTTGCTAGAAAAACCACGAAACGGACCCCTAGTACGTAATGTCCCACGTACAACTCGCAGGTAGGATCAAGTGATAAGGCACAAATCAAAAGTAAAATAGGCTCTCTTCAGCCAGCCTTGGCTATGTGAGAAAGGAAGTTGCCGACTGTACCATGGCCCAGGCCAATCCACGTTACCCGGCAGCCATGTATACCCTAGTTACAAAGCTTGCCTGAGTTATTGCAAAGACCCCTTCGATGATTATGTATGTGACTCTGAAATTAAATATTGCAAGAAAGCAAAAGGAATAACAAGCGAAAAACTCTTCCGCAATTGGGAAGCATGCCAGTTGGAATGCGACAAGGCTTAATAGTGAACATCTCTTTCTCTATCTTCACTGAATCCGCTTGATGATTTAATTTGCTTAAGTGTCGCTATGGCCACTGAATTATGTCCTTCTCAATTTGATATTCATACCTATTTGCATTGTTTCTAATAAACACTGACGCAAAAAAATATGAGTATAAAATTTGGGAACATCAACATCGCATATTATTGTGAAGATAAAGTAATTGTTGCTTGTAGCTTGTCCACAAATCGCAAACATCATTGTCTTAAGAAAAGAAGATGTCCTATAACCGTACAAAGAGTGACTGACAGTACTGACAGGAGTGAAATTGGTTATTACGGTTACTTCCAATTAAATCACAGTTTTTTTTCATGGAAAAACGACTTCTGCTAATTGAGCAGAGCTCAGGTTTGAAGCACTCCGTAGGTCAAATGAAATGTAATCGGCTTCCTTCCGCTTCCCCAAATTCTCAGTGGTCATTTTTTTGCTTACCTATAGGAGGTGACCTGGTTTCGACCTCTATTAATGTATTCCCTCAGCATTGTTTTCCTAGCCTAGCAGCCTCAGTTGAATTGAGTTGATGTAGGTTATCTGCAAGCTAATCTGCTGCTAATGGGCTCGTGCAGTTCGTTTTTCCAATTTGGTCCTATATTTTATGCCAGTATGAATAGTCAACTCCAAAATACAGTTCGGCAACGTATCAAACAATGCTCTTCAGTCTCCTTTCAATAGGTTGTCTCAAAAATAAACCGTATTTTCATTAAGCAAACCATTTTGTTTTCCTACAAGACATGGGGTGCCATTGGACAGAGTAAAGCGAGCTCTATACAATGGCCATCAAAGATCCCCCATGTCGTAATGGTAGAATTTGGAACCAAAAATTAGGGTTTCCCATTTTAAACAAATCGAATCCAATCGTTATGCGATAGACACGTATTATTGGCCAAAAGTTTGGTGGATTTTTCCGGGCTCAAAATTGAGAAAACGTAGCCCGAAAATGCAAATGGCTTTATCGAGATCTTTTGTTAAACTTGGTATTTCTCAATACCAGGACGCATACAAAGGTAAAATTTGAAGGTCATCTTTGATAGGACTTGTAGTATACAAAACGACATAAAGGCTGCTGCATGACGAAGGCTCAAAAGCGATATTGGCAGAGCGGGCGCGGACGCTACGCGCGCGCACCCTCACAGTTGTGAACGCGGCTCATGCGCTCCGCGGCTAATAAAGCCGCTTCGCGCCCAGAGATATTGCGCCTTCGCCATGCAGCAGCCTATAAGCGGGAGGAGCTGGGGGGGAGTCTGCCATGGATTGATTTACTCCCTTCTATAAGCGGAAAAATTCAGTAACTATTTGCGTACTATACGTACCTGTTGTATAATAACCAAGTTGGAAACAGTGGCGTACCCAGGATTCCCGTTCGGGAAGGGGGGGGGGGGGAGACAAAAATCTTTTTCTGATGAAGGTTCGTGGCGTTAGCCACGGAATTCAAACAATTTTTTGATATGCTTCCTTCTTTCTTCAACTTGGCAAAGATATAGTTTTCGGAAAAATTATACTGAAAAATGCTGAAAAGCCAGTTTAAGATGCCCAAATAATTCATCACATTGCAGATTTCCCAACCGTTATCTTCTTAAGTCTCAAATGAAAATTCTAAGATATTGCTGGTAAAAGATGAGTAAAATATTAGGTTGGTGCAAAAATAATGACCGTTTTGCGAATTCTCACTTTGACGTTCTATAACTTTTTGAAGAATTAATATTTCCGAATGCTATAACGATCATCAGAAGCAGCAAACCTTTTGCAATACAGCTCACATATACTTATATTCATATCACCAACGGGCAGAAAAATATGGGTTGAAAAACGAAAAAGGTCTTTCTGCTACAACCTTGTTTTTGATAATTCATAACTTCCTTTAAAGTTTGTTAGTATGAATGACAAGTTGTCTATCTTGTAGCTGCAGGCCAGTGGTACAAAACACATTAAAAAGTATTCGGACAAAAAAGTTCGCGAGAAAGAAAAAAATTAAAGTTCAAAATTTCTTAGTTTTTCAACATTTTTTCAATGTGCCTCAAAGTCCCGAATATAGAATTTTTTAATTTTCTACGTACTGAACAGCTGGAATTTTTTGCAAAAACTGCTAAGAGGACGTCCTAGCCCTACGCTTACAGAACTGAGTAAAGCTTCGGCGATTGACTTTTTCAGAAGAAAATTATGGGTCATAAAATGACCGCAACAGCTACCCATGTTTAGGCGCCCATATCTCAGTCTGGATAATTTCAAAAAATGAAGTCAAGTATGCATAATGTAGACAATTTCTACTATAGGGCATTTGAAAAATCGTGACGATGGCGCGACTGCGCGCGACACGCACGCCACTTCCGGAAATCGTATTTTCTTGATTTTCACCTCTAGTCTAATGGTTGTTTGCTTACGTATGATGATATCTAGGGACTGAAAGCTGCTGAGCTGAACGTTGAGGTGATGTCTTCTTGAATGAGCGTTTTATGCTCCTGTGGGCGCAAAGTCTGCAGCATCCGTCGTCACGGTTTCGTAAATGAACCATACATACAATAGCTAAATTTTCGAAGAAATGGCATTGATACGCGCTTGAATTCTGGCCAGAAAAGTGATGCAATGAGATTCTGAATTTGAATGCGGTTATTTGAAGCTCAGTAACTTTATAACAGATGAGGATGAAAACCGCTCTAACAGCATTAGATCATGAAAACAGCTTCGTGATGGTACTCCACATCTATCTTAAAGAAGAAGATGAAAATTGATTGAAAATTGAATGAAAAATTGATTGAAAGTTGTGCCCTGATAAAAGGCTTGGAAAATCGGCCATTATTTTTGCACCAACTCAGTACATGTTGGAGATTTCTTATGATTATCCGAGCGACTATTATAGTCGTCCTCACCCCACTAGTCGGTCGGTGGACGAATTTGAATTCGAACTGGAGCAGGCCGGCCGCGGCAGAACGCGGCAGACCGCCCCTCAGCCAAGCGCTTGCACATAAGTTTTCCTCTTATTTTCTTCGCATTTCTTTGCTATCTCTCGTATTGGCAATGGAAAAAATCAGATTTCAGATTTCGTCCACTGACTCTTTGAAACAAACGCTTTTGAGAGAATTTCAGCCCCATCGCAAAAACAAAATAGTTTAGAGTACACATTCTGACGAAAAACTCGACACAGTTCATCAGATCACATTTGTATGTATGTCACTTAGCGATAGAGAGATTTCTTATCCAAAAATCTCTAATCGCATCCTTCTTCTCGGTTTACCTGGAAAAAATGTAAAACAAACGGTCACAAACTGCACAAAACAATAGTTAGCGGTACGAAGTCTAATAATCTGATTATGAACATTGTCGCAATACGAGAGATAGCAAAGAAATAGCAAGAAAATAAAAGAAAATCTCATGTGCAAGCGGTTGGCTACGAGGCGGTCTGCCGCGCTCTGCCGCGGCCGGCCTGCTCCAGTTCGAATTCAAATTCGGCCACCAACCGACTAGTGGGGTGAGGACGACTATATATGTTTTGGAATATTACTGCTAAAAAGAAGAAAATGAATACTTAGCGCATTTGCTTGTCATTACTCTAAACGATTTGAGGGTAGGCCCGGAACGCCACGAACTTTCAAAACAACCTCTACAGTGCTGGACATAATTATAGGAACACTCTAGAAATCGTCGTAATTTTCATTCTTGTCAGTGAATCTGTCTGAAACTCTGCTGTATGGTGCGCATGTAAGCCTACCATAACTCCTCAGAACGGCTTCCAATCCCGTTGATTTCGAACGGAGAAAAATGGAAAAATTCGAAAAAGCTTGTTTTGCAGGCTGGACATAATTATAAGGACACCTGGCCTTTTTGAGCATTATCGCATTCCTTGACTCCCAAATTTTTTTGTAGAGTTACATCCCAGAATATGAAACATTTGCAGCACCTAGGACCTGTCATGCTACTCAAGGAAAGATGATCCTTGCATTTTTCGTTTCCAAAGGCATCAGAAGTCAAACTGCTTCAGTAAACAACTTTGAAGAGTTTTCAAGCCCTTGTTCATTTCAAATGATAATCATAGAGTCTACTGATCCTTCTGGATAGATGAGGTAAAGAGCGCTTTCATAAACTCTGCGTAATCGCTGATTTTGAAGGACAGACTTCAACCTCACCATAGGGTTGTCGTGCTTTTGCACCACAAAACTCGATTTTCAAGTTACAGAAAACGCTGCAATGTAGCCGCAACAATACACGTACAACAATAAACTTGTGTGCCTAGTCAGGAAAAAATTTCGGGGTTGCACATTCTGGTTCAGCCGCAGTTGTCATCCGATGAGAGTTGAGTCGAGCACCCTGCACAATCATATCCAACTCAAATCAAGAAATCGAACAGGAAACCGCTTGAAACTTCAAAATCTTGCTAATGTCAGCTACCGCGCAAAATGCGACATGAAACAGAGAATAAAATAGTGAGATTTGTGATTATGTTGAATCTACTGCTCGCATAGAATTTTCGTTGGAAGTATTTCAGATCTAAATGGCAACTGCAGCACTAGAAAAATCTAAAATTGTTGCAGAAGATGCATCTCCACGTAGACAATGTAATGAATCGAGTCCATCACTTCACGACCATTGGAAAGTGAGTTTTGTGGTGCAAAAGCGCGACAACCCTATGGTGAGGTTGAAGTCTGTCCGTCAAAATCAGCGATTACGCAGAGTTTACGAAAGCGCTCTTCACATCATCTATCCAGAAGGATCAGTAGACTCTATGATTATCATTTGAAATGAACAAGGGCTTGAAAACTCTTCAAACCAGTTGTTTACCGAAGCAGTTTGACTTCTGATGCCTTTGGAAACGAAAAATGCAAGGATCATCTTTCCTTGAGTAGCATGACAGGTCCTAGGTGCTGCAAATGTTTCATATTCTGGGATGTAACTCTACAAAAAAATTTGGGAGTCAAGGAATGCGATAATGCTCAAAAAGGCCAGGTGTCCTTATAATTATGTCCAGCCTGCAAAACAAGCTTTTTCGAATTTTTCCATTTTTCTCCGTTCGAAATCAACGGGATTGGAAGCCGTTCTGAGGAGTTATGGTAGGCTTACATGCGCACCATACAGCAAAGTTTCAGACAGATTCACTGGCAAGAATGAAAATTACGACGATTTCTAGAGTGTCCCTATAGTTATGTCCAGCACTGTATTCAATTTTATGCACACGATGTGCGCCGACATAATTGTCAGGATTAAAAGAGTTTCTTCCTTAACATTTGTCGTTGTTTAAAATCATACAGTATGTGTTGATCGGCGTCTTCAATACCCTCTGCGGGCACGCGCCGAACGCACATTACTTCATAATCGAAGAGGCGATTGTGTGCGTGCGAGTCTATTACAGTGACTTGCGGGGCCAGCCGTGTAACCAAGTCAGTGCTTTTATCCTCTCAGATTACTCTGGTACCCATTTACCGGCCCGAGGGGTAGAGGGCTTGGTTGGGCAGGAACGGGGATCGAACCTGCGTTCGATGTGGTCATAGCAGCGCCTCATACCATTACGCCATTCGTCTCCATGTACTAATAAGGTGTTCTAAAAATAATTCAAATCAGATTTTTATTCGGAACCTTGAATAAACCAATCCTCACCAAAGATTACCAAAGCTCAGATTAGCGACTTTCTGTTCTGCCTCATTCATCCCTGCGATTCTACAAAATTCAATTCCAAAAAATTGACCTCTTAAGAGATCCTACATGTTGATATTGACTCAACTTCTGGTAATCTTTGGTGAGGAATATTGGCTTGTCGAAACCAAGATTCCGATAAAAAAAATTAATTTTGATTTATAAAAACACTTTATGGCGACTGTTACAAAACCGAGGCAACCCATAACGACAAAAAGCTTGTTGAAAGCCTTCTGAAGTTTGTATGAAAAAGCGGTTCTGTATAATGCTACAGCAGTGCTGTTAAGATTAATTATGCTAATGCTAGCCATCTGCTTGTAGTTTTAGCTTATTCTCTTTTATTTCTTTTGATGTGTGAAAATATCCGAAAAACGAATTTTCAAGCTTCTTCGCTTTACTTTGGAAGCGTGAAAAAGGCTAAAACAGTTTACACAAAAACCTTTTCAATGTGAACGAATGGAACTGTTCCGAGCAGCTGAAGTTGGAGGTAGGTGTTCCCGCTGTTGAACCTTACGCTCTCAGTTGTCGCAGCTGCACACTCAACAGCTTGAGAGAATAACCCCGAGGTTGTCTACTTTACATAGCACTGAAACTCAAGGACCTCCAATCCAAGCCAAACGCTGTTTTTCCATGCTCACGAACAAGCATTCTTCGATTTGCCTCAATCTGGATTAGGGCGTCTTTTGCAATGTAAAAGCAATATACCTGTAAATTGGATGGTCCAGGCAGTCGTCTGGGAAGAACATTCCCTTTGATTCTTGCTGTTATAGGAAAAAAATCACGAATTCTTTGAGGCCAGCTACATGTTTTATTTGAAATTTGTATATCCGGGTTTGCTAACATGGTGATGTGAATGAAAGATTTTATCGCTAATGTCGCGCAGTGAGGTACAATAGCAGTCGCTAGAATTCATATCATCAAGAGTTTTATATATGGCGATAGCGCTACTGCTAATATTCCTGCATACTAACAATAAGAAATCTATATAATTAAGTGAGCTCAAATATAGAGCGCAATGAACCAAAACATCAACAAATCGATAATTTTTGGGCGCGAGTGGCTATTTTGCCCATTCGTATCCTCTGTGTACATTCAGCTTTTTAGAAAAATCCCAACAGCTCAGCTTGCTGTACCTACTCTTTGTCTATGGTGTAGTTACCGTAACCTTACTGTACGGTAACGCGAGCGGAAGCGCCTGCTGGAGCTTCGCCTAGGGTCTCAAACGCTGCCAGAATCCCAAAGAATTAATTGAGGGTGTCGTGGCTACCGATGCACGCGCTCCAGTACGAAGGAAGGGAGCATAGGTCGTTTGCGTTATCCGGTCACGATTACGGTAGCTTTGGTTTTAGTTTCGCACTGCCGTAATCGTACCCAGACTTCTCCTTGCTGATATGTACGTAGCCAACAAAATGGCACAAAGCAGCGGCGCCTCATGCTCGCCTGCCCAGTTTCTGTCTTTGTTTATTGATTCTGTCTGTGACTTCAATTTTGCATTGTCTGCCTTGGACTTCGGCATTGGATCTGTTTTTCCTTCCAAACGGTCGAAGCGTTTGCACATGAGATTTGGAGTAATCAAGCGCTTAGACGCGCAGTGGAAAATCGACAATTACGTTTGTGGACAGATCATAAATATCGGGAACAGAGGCACCATTTCATAAGGGTCTGGACGACTGGCGACGGATCTGTTGAGCGAGAGAGGTTTATGAATGAAGATAAGTCTAATGGGGCCATCGTTAGCATGGGGGCGATGCGACCGCCCCGTGTTGTTCTTGTCATTTGTTTGGTAGTTTTAGAATATTAGTTTTGTGTAGATCTTTTGCTATAAGGATAGGATGAACCCAATCTAGACGGTTTCTTTTCTTTATTAGCGACCAAGCGCTATCATACCATTGTGCGGATAGAGGGTAGCCCCCGTCAGCGGCCGATAAAGAGTATAAGCTCAATGGACGCGCAATATCTTGTAGGGGACAGTAGGAATCTACGGCGCAGTTGCGGCGAGCACTCTGCAGGAATGCTGGGCCAGCCGTCACAGAGGGCATAAATAGAATAGAAAACTAACTTGTTCCTAGATAGCAGGACAACACGACCCACCGGTGGGAGTTATTGTCGTAGGATTTGTTGAAAACGGTAGTGAGAAAATACTTTATTTCAACCAGTTAGCAGGAAGTATAGCATTGGATAAAACCTCTTGTCTGCTCAAGATTAATCCAGAGCACCAAATCAATGAAATACCTAGCAAATAAGTAGAAATTTAAGATTTTGAAGAAAGCACGGTTAAAATATTCAAATTAAGATCTCTATATATATTAGCTATATGGAAATTTACTAGGGCTGTTATAAGAGTAGGTCAGGAAGGGTGCCAATTGCAGAATTTCTTCAGCTAGAAGATTCAGCTCCAAAAATGCCCAGTAGAGTGACAGAGTTTTTCTATTCTGCATAGAGTGCGCCAAATTTTTTAGTTACTGTGAACATTGTTTGGTCAATGTCTTATGCATCTTTCGATCCGTCATCTAAGATCTTAACAAAATCGGTTGTTGCGGAAAGGGTTAGAGGCAAAAGCAAGCTTCACTAATACTTATGGTTAAGTTTTCTGGAACAAAGATTTTGTCGCTAATACTCAATCAACTGAGCGCAAAAATTTGTTAGAAAATGAGAGTTTTGAAACATTGTTTAACAATTTTCAATGTCAGTTTGTTTTCTTCACTGACCCCCCCCCCAAAAAAAAGACCAACAATCGACACATTACATACTATTCGATAAGTGTGTTTGCACCAAAATCGTCATTTCGCGGACGACACTACGGGTACCTCGCCTTGACCCTCATTCTTCCTCAACCAGCTACGCGCTACCCTCTTCATGTACTCTTCACAGTGCTCAAGTTTTCTTGGTAGTGGCAAAACATTTAAACGAAGGTTTTTTTCGAATATTTTTTCTTTTACTGATGATTGATTTCGAAAAAAAAGTCGTTCACTTGCCGCACTAACATTTTCTCCGCTTGGATGTAAAATTCTCCAAAGTTTGATTTTTTTTTGCAGGAAAAAATTCTGAGGCGCAAGCTGTGATTTTTTTCTGGCTTTCACACTCTGCATCTCTTCCATCTATCCTTCAATTTTTAAACAACCCGACTACCATATTTAGCGTTTCTTTTGTCCTATGTGAGATCTACAAACTTCTGCCAAAAAAAACGCAACTTTCAAAAATGTTTTCAATTTTTTTCGGTGAACGTTTTGGATGTGTTGAATATGAGGTTGTATGAATGAAAAAAGGAAGTGTTAAGTTTTCAACCATTTCCCATACATTTTCCTTTGAAATATTATAAAACCCTTCACATATTAATCCTGCCGAAAATTTTGACTTTTTGAGTTTTGTCATTTCTTTGAATATTAGTGTAGAACATGTAGAAGTGTAGATCATGAACATGGAAGGACTAGCAAGCGCTAGAAACTTTCTTTCTAAATAGTGTGCTTTTCGCAGTAAGTAAAATGATAACGTTTGAGAAAAATCTAGAATTTTGCTAAATTTTTCAAACTTCTTCTATGAATTCTTCTTTTACACTGTCAAAAAATTTGGAATAGTAATCCTTCCAAAAAACTCTGAGCCTTGATTTTTCGATCATTTCGCTTGCATTTTGTGAAATTGAAAGGAGGTATACATTAGGACATAAATGATAATTGCAATAAAAAATAGCAAATGAAATGACAATGCTTGAGAAAATATTGGTTATAACTCCATTTTTTTGAATCTTCCATTACCTTCCTTCTACAATATCAGAAACAGTTGACGTAGTAATCTAGTCAAAACCTTGAGATCTTAGAATTTTTCAATATTTTCGCTTTACATTTTGAAAAATTTAGGGTGTGATTAATTAGGAAGGAGATTATAACCTCAACAATTTTATGGCAAATAAAACGATAGTGTTCGAGAAAATTCTCAAAGCTTGCTGAAAAGGTTTCTTGAAGTTTTATCGGTTTTCGTTTTGTGTAAATCTTTTTCTGGCAACGTTAGAAAATTTCTCAGAGATGTCACTTCATCTTAGTTTCTTTTTTAGAATTTAGCAAGAAATATACAAAGCTGATTGATCAAAAGTGGCGAAATTCGATTTCCAAGTGGAAAAGAATGCTAGAATTGAGAAAAATTTCTGCAAAAACGGAAAACCTACCGTATAACTTCAAATCGCTCTCAAAATTCTTTCCCATTCACATGCCATTTGCTGCATTTTTCGAGATTATGATCGCTTCCGTTGCGCAATCATAGCTGACCTCTGTATGCATCTTTCGCCCCTCTTCCCTCCTCGTCGACGCTAAAAGACGTTAATTGTCATGGTCCCATACACATCTGGCCGCGCTTTCTATTCAAGAATAAATTCCACCACACAGGTCAAACGCTCTTCCGACACTTCATGACCTCTATGGCTCCTCATTCTCACAATTCACAATTCTTCCACCGTAACCTTACCAGCATCATTATCGTAACCCATATCACTGTTGGTTGTAGCCAAAGTAGACAAACTGTGCACAGTCCATGTCCTAGATTTCGACACTCTTTCTTAGAAAGCTATGTATACTTACATCCATTTGTGTTCTAGTGCACTTGTATACTTACGAAATAAAAAGTAAACCTTTAAATCATAATGGTATAACTATTAGTTTGGCTGACTTGGTTGGATTTGCGATTGGACCACAATTTTGATAAAATTGAGTATTTTTGTAACTAATCAAGTTTGAAACTCTTAGGAATGTCTTGCTGTTACCCAAAACAGAATGTGCTTCTGTTGTGGGCTTTTCCAGAAACAAGAAAATAGCTATTCATTTTCATGTCGCATAATTCCATCATCATGTCCTTAGAATAATTCTCTATTTTTGGTTTTTGATTCAGAAAAATAATCTCGCTTCCCTTCACAATGGTCATCATCTTGTTCTCTTTTTCATTCTGAGCCTTTGAGTCCTTTGACTGTCAGTAATGGTTGTATTTGCATTTATTTGCATTTTGTAGTTCATTCAAATTGCTGAGATTTGACTTTTTTCTTTCGAGATCCTATTTTAGTCTTATTCTCACTTCTACATCTTTTCCACTTATTTATATCCTGGAAAACACAGTAGAAAGAATGGAAAACCCTATGGTATTATGCTGTTGTAATTCTTAGTTACTTCGTATTATTCTCTAAGAATACTCTGTGGATTTCTTAATAGATAAGACAGACTAAAATGATCGGTGGTAGGCAGGAATTATTTCGGATCTTGTTTTGGATCCGTGAGTGGTAAATATTAAGATTTCGCTCATTTTGTAAGTATTTGATCACCTTAACAATCCTGTGCCTCCAATTTTCATCTTCTTAATGTCCTCAGGTTTCATTTTGATTCAGTAAATCAGAGTAAATACTACAGTTGGCAGATTGCAGGGTTACGTAAGACCAGTCGTATTTTGCTATTTGAGCAATTTTATTGATCCACACTTTCAAAAAGAAAAAATCGTGCTTTTACAGCATTTCTTTAAGAAAATATTGTTTTTCTGGTAATATTAGGTTGTTGCAAAAATAATGGGCGTTTTTCTAGGACTTTTTACAGACAACTTTTCTCTATCAAACTTCTTTCTTTGAAAGGTTTCAGCATATTGTTAGAGAGCTTTTTCATGCTCTATCTAACTATGTTCAAAATGGACTTTTAGCCCACTCTGTTAAGAATTTATAGAGCTTCAAACAATCGCACTCAAAACCAGATTTCCCTTACATTCATTTTTCTGACCAGAATTTGAGCGCAAACGAAATTGCATTTTTGAAAATTTAGCCGCTATATGTAGTGGAAATTGCCTACGTTATGCATAATCATATTTTTGAAATTATCTTAAGTGAGATATCGGCGGCTTTAATGGTTAAGGGTTGTGGTCATTTTGGAGCCTACAACTTTCTTTTATAAAATGCGATCGCTCAAACTTTGCTTATCTCTGTAAGCGCGAGGGTAGGGCATCCTGTTGACAGTTTTAGCAGAGACATTTAGCTGTTTAGTACGCAGAAATTCAGAAAATTCTATACTTCGAGATTTTGAGGCCTACTGAAAAAATGCTAAAAAAGTTGATATTTTTGAATTTCGATTTTTCCCTCTTTGCTAGTTCTTTTTCTCCAAGCCCTTTCCATATATATTTGTACTACTGGCAGTATAGTTTAATGTGCGCTGTATTGCGAAAGGTTTGCTGCATCTGATGATCTTTATCAAATTTCAAAATGTAGTTTCTATAGAAAGTTATAGCAAGTTAAAGTGAAAAATGGAAAAACGCTCATTATTTTTGCATCAACCTAATATCTTAAAAGCTCAGGTACCCTATGGCGTACATATTATTTATATTCTACTCTCTATATTTATTTAATAATTTTATCCATATTATCAGTTAGGAATGACGGATAATACGATATTTTTATACTGGAGATGCAGAAATTCTGGACCAATGTAATAATTTGGAAAAAGTCCTGTTTAACTTCCACGTTTTGTCTTTTTGCTCCAATTTTTATCACAACCCCGTCTAAAAAAGCTTCATAAACTCGTACATCCCAGTCTGAACTTTTGCTGGAGCCTACCTAGTTTCTCCCAAACGCAAAAAACAGTCTCGAGAAGCCATAAGCATTCAGTCAGATCGTTCTGTCCTTCGCTCACATGTGTCTTCTCGAGTTTTTCTCAAAAAGCCTCCGTGTATAAGGTATCCCGTGAAAAAGTTGCTAGGCAAGCCTCTTCAGCCTTCTCAAACTGGTTTTTTGTGATCTCGTAAGCAACAAGTCATATATCCACACATGATGTACAGCTGTCATCGTTGGAGGACCACTGTCTAAATTGTACGAACAAGATGTTAGCGGACAGTATGGGACATAATCGTGTATTCCACTTCAGCAACGATGAGGAGACAGCATGCTTTTCACTTTATGCGCGAGCGAAATCCGAGGCGAAAGTGCTTCGAGATTTCCTGTTCTTAGCTCATTTTAGCTTTACATAGTTTGAATTTCTGACTATGTGCAGATTCTGCAAAAAAGTCTTGTTTTCAGTTTTGTGATCCTTTCTCTCACATTGAATCAAATTTGACCTTTGATCCAGCTGACATGGCGTCTGGAGGGCGGAGCTTCGTGACCCAATTAATGCCTCTAGCGCCCTCGACGAATCTGCGTCTCTCTCGCGCGCGTGCTCTCTGAACATTAATTAGGTCACGAAGCCCCGCCTTCCAAACGCCAAGCCATTTGAATCAGAGGGTATTTCGAGAGCAGACATTCTTTGTAGGAAAGCGTAATTTACAAATGTCATTCGTGTAGGAGTACGGTAGCGATATTGTAAACGACTTTGTTACACTGCGCTTCAGTATTCCAATGAAAATATTGATATATTTTTTAAAGGACCTTCCTATTGAGTCCGAATAAGGAATCTGCTTGATACCTATTTAATATGATCTCTAATATGTCAGTGGCTACTAAATCAAAGACTTTGCTAGAAACCACCGCAAACTAAAAAAGCGATTTGTATCAAATGGGTGCAAAAGTTCTTTCGCTATATCTTCAAAAAAATCGTAACTCTCTATTATCTGCCTGAATTTTCATAGCTTAAAATATTATCTGTGGTTGTCGCATCCGAGGAAGATTCTCCTACCCATAGTAGGACATTGACATGACAAATATTGAAACTTTGACTAAATATTGAAGAGAAATGAAAGCATGCACCTTTTCCTTTATCTTAATAAGCGAAAGTACAAACACAGTTGAAAACAATTTTGAAAACAGTTCAAAATTACAAACTAATAAGTATTGTTCAACGACTAGCCTCGTGTTTTCTTAGAGGAAACCAAACAAAAAAATAAATCCATTTGCAAAAAACTCAGGATTTCATTTTTTTACATATGACCGAGAGCTTTTTCACACTGACGCTGACCGGACGTTCTTAACGTAATTATACAGTAAAGAGAAACAATCGATAATTCGACCCATACTGTAAATCTAAGTTGAAGCCAGCTTCACAAAATGGTACTTAATGCTCTTCGGAAGATTTCAAAACAAGGGAGTTAGTGACGATCAATAATGATTTAAACTCTACTGGAACACCTTGTATTATCGCCTTTCTCCATTTTTTCCTCTTTTTTTCTAGTAGTCAGGAGTATTCTACCAGGAACTTTTTATTGGAGCGCTCTTATTGTCTATGATGTTGACTTAAAAGAAGATCGAGATAATTTCTCAGCTCCGTTTTCGCTCTCTCTAAAATCGCGCGCATTAAAATCCTCTATCCGTCAAGGAAACCAAGCATTCAAAGTTAATTATGCGATATGCGCGCTCTCCAAACAACAGCACTTAGCAGCGCAAGCGAAAACTGCTCGCTGCGCGTCCGCTACCGAAGTTCACCGCCATCGTCGACGGAGCAGTTTTTTCTCCTCGTCGGCCTTCTCCAGTTATAGCTATATGTCGCATCAAGGGCGTAGGGTTGTCCGGGGGAGGGGAGGGGGGGGGGAGGCAAATGCGCGCACCGTGCGCATGCGATTTCTTTCGTTCCTCGACTTGATTCTTTGACTCTTTCATTGGTATTCTGGCTATTCCTGATATATTGATTTCTTGCCAATGTCTGCAATTACACAATTTTAGACTGAGGTGTTATGGCGCTCAGATATTGTTTTCTTGCGTTTCATTTTGAATCCTTCGATATAAAGTGCAATTATCCTTGAGTCACCTGTAACTCAATATGCGTACTGCACACAGATGCGCTAATTGACGACTTGTAAGACTAGAAGCTACTCGTTACCAGTGATTTTTCCTCATTTTCTTGTTCTTTTTCATCTAATTGGATACGCATAAGCTTGTAGCAAAAATTTCTACACTTTACTACGTTTATTAAGTTACTGAGTCATACTACTAGAGGTGTCGTCGATTGCCGCGCACGATGTGCAGACAGACTACTAAGTCACAAATGATTCGACTATGTACAGAATACTTGTCAATGTGTGCAAATACACGATTTCTAGAGTACCTTTGACGCAGATATTGTTTTCTGTTTCATCTTAATTTTTTAATGTAAAAATAATTGAACTGATTTCTTCGCTAATGTGTGCAGTTACACAATTACCAGGATTAAGTCGTCTGCGGCCCAAACAGTGTTGATTTGTGTTTCTTCTTAATTTTTTCTGCTATTCGGGCACAACAAGGTTCCAGTTACCGACCTAATAGGCCGACATCCCATTGTCAGAATCCTGAAAATTGTGTAGTTGCACACATTAGCAAGAAATTCTATCCGACTGTCACTCACAGAAGCAAAAACGGTCACAGTTCTAGTCAAATCGTCGTCTTCTCGTGTTTTTTTATAGTAGAAGTTAGGTCGAGGGATTTTGATAAATTGGCGTTTTCCAAAATAAGTATTTTTTAGCCGTTTTTTTTTTGTAATTTTAATTACATTTTCACAGGTTTTTTTGATAATTTGAACAATTAAGGTGTAAGATAATAAGCACGATAGAACTTCACTTATCTGTTGCTTCTTCCAGGATAGCAGCCCGGTAGAAAAAGCTGAAGAAGAAGTACAAAATGCAGTTTGACGAATGGATTTGTATCCTTCAAGTTGTATTTCTCACCAGCTAAGAAAAATTCAGAAAAAAATTCGTGTTCTTTGGGGTTTGAAAATCATGAGTATTTCCTCAGGCCGTCAGCTATTCTGTTATAATGAAAAGTACTCAATGCTTGAGTTGTTATTATTTTTGATTTATTTATTTTTAATCATTTAGTTTATTTTCAATTTATTCCCAACTATATGTAATGAGAAGCTTTTTGAGCCTTTCTTTGACTTTTACCTTACTTGGTCTTCAACTAGCATAGTGACTTGAAAAAAAAGGTTCTATCTGCGCAGTCTTGGCATAAAATAGCATACAAGAGTAAAAACGTTCATAAATTCAAATTATCATCTTTCAGTTGTTTTTTACAGAAAGGGATGAGGAAAATTATCAATCAACATTCTTCAATCAATGGTTTTTTCGTTATTTTCACACTCACAACATTCCTCTCTTCAAGCTTTATCTAAGTGATCTAATAGTGATAATGTAACATAAATCAGACTATAAAAGCTTCTTCAATCAGCTATTGCTTGTTTTGCGATAACAGCCTAATGAGTGAAACTGAAAAACTGTGTGGAATGCACTACAACGAGTTTGACGAACAAATCTATCTTGGTCAGATTATGATTCTTTGTTTTAACAATAAGACGAAAAAATTGTTAGGTTGGAAGGGAACTGGCGTAGATTTTCACGTGTTTTATTTACTTCTGCTTCGCAAAGGTAATTATTTTCCATGAAGAGGTTTATCATTTAGCACGGCCGATTTTTCGATGACTGCCATTTCGGACCAGAGCATATTTAGTAATATTGAGTTTGCATAATATCTTAGACGGCAACTGAAGGGTTCTTTGATCTGAAGTGGTAATCTTTTGGGAAGTACTAAAAGACATGTATACAGGAGTTCATTCAGTTTGCCCTAAAAGTTTCAGACTAGCAATCAAAAACTTAGGAAAGCATACGGCCCACCGTTGGGTCGTATTGTCCGAAATGGCAGGACATGTACGACCCCCGATGGGTCGTACGTGTCGTGGTGTGCCTTAAAAACAAGTTACCGTAGTTTTTCTTTGCATGCAGAACAATGTAAATAGATATAGTCGTACCTCGGCCAAAATCTATAATCTGCATTTGATCTATCAAGCTGGCAAAGTCTCAAATTTCTCGTGTTTTCACAATCAGAGAACCTCTCATTTTCGAGCCTTTTTTCTCCAAACAAACAACTCAAGCTCGTGGTTGCAATATGGAACGGAGCCTTTTTTGCTTCTAAACCTATACAGTATGAGATTTTTTTCAAGTTGCAAATTATGTGGCTTTCAGTCCGTTGCAAACTTGATTTTCGTGGTATGTAGCTTTCTTTAACATTTGCTATGAATTGTTTTCGTGCTCAGATTATGAATATCCGCAATATAACGCAGAAAACATAGTATAATATATTATGTTTTCTGCGTTTTTGAAAGTTCCGGATTTTTAAACTTTTTAAACTAGCATCTATCTCGTGAATAGCAAGAATCCTATGTGCCTTATTCTGTCTTCAGAGCTTTGTAGACAATGTACTGACCTCAAACATTGGATGATAAAGAATTGCGCTCAAGAAAAAATAGGAAAATAAAATATGGATTATGGTTAATGCGAAGTCAAGTTTAGGCTGCTTCTGATTTTGTGTCAGTTGGAAATTCTTTAAGGAATGCTACCAGGCAGCCATTTTTCTCGATTGAAAAATGACTTTTTTCTTTCAATCTAATCAAAAGCAGTGCTAGGCACGAGGTGGCTTTCAGAAAATGCAAATAACGAAGTTTCCCTTGACTTTTCCAAAATTTTACCAAGTCCCCTTTGACCCTAAACCATAACCCTAAAAAATCTCCAAAACGGAACGTCGACCAAAAAAAACGTCGCAAATTCTTTGTATTTTCGGTCACAAAAAACGAAACCCCCTTTGTTTTTTGTCCCAAAAACGATATCCAGCTTGCTACCAAGCCATCTGTGCCGTGCCCTGATCAGAAGCCTTTTCCGAACGAGCTAGTCAAACTTTAAGACCTTCATCAGATTATTCAGAGATTTTAGAAAGCTGAGGCTATCATAACCCTTGATTTTTCCAATGGTAAGCAAGATTTTGCATTCTCAAAGCAAATCTTTTCGGTTTTCTTTCCCTTTTCTCTTCCCTAACCTCGGCCTTCACTTGGCTGCCTCGTGTCTTTCTTTACATTATTTTTGCTGTTTTCTAGCGCCGGTCGCGACCTTCAAATCATAGAATAGCAATGTGAAAGTTCTGATGGCATGCATTCTTGACTTTCTAGAAAGTAGTTATGGAAATTGCGCTTTGAAGAGTGCATTGGCAATTAACAAGATCTGGGTACTTTCTTCTTTGAAGTGAAAAAAAATTATATTGACTTTATACTTTCAGTGCCATTTTTTTGAAACTTTTGCAGCTATTTTTTGCAATTATAAGCAACAAACTGTCTTCAGAATTCATTAAACTCCCTCATTACTAGAAATTTTCAACTTTTTCAGTTGCTCCATGAAAACAAATTCTCCTAAGAATTTCCTGTTTAAACACTGTTTGATCAAACAGGCAGAAGACCCTTTTCGATTCCTAAGCCAGCAAGTAGAATTTGAAAGACAGATCTCCGGTAAGATGCGCGTGCAGGCATCTGCGACAAACCATGCATCTTAATATAATGAAGCTCGTACCAGTTGTCAGAGGCAGATGCTGTAGGCGACATATCGTTCTCTATCCGACATACTTCTTCACAATTCACAAGTGCTCTGTTCCTTTGCTACATTAGGCTTTGAAGGGAGCGTTCAGAGCTTTTCGTGCTCAACCGTCCGCGCCTATTGATCGACCAGCTTTCGACATGGCATTGGCACGGCGCTGGCACTGCGTTGGCACGGCGTTGAAACGGCGTTGGCACGAGCAATTCCGGAGTATAACCGTATAATATAAGGTTGGCGAAATGCCAGCAATTTTCCATGGTCAAAGCTGAGAGCTGTTCTTTCAATCTATCTCCGTATAGCCGCTAATCTCATGCGTGCTTTCTTCATAAGAACTTTTTTAGGATCATCGCGTCCTTCGCGCGCGGAATACGCGTGCTTCAATTGATTTGCTTCAGTTTTGCTACCATTTTGTTCGGGGCGTTGTCCTTGAGACATTACCTGTATGCGCCATATGTTTGCTACTCATGCATCAATGACTATGTAGCTATGTCTAGACCGTAATCGTACGGTAATTATCGTGTAACACACACGCATACGAACATAGCACATACAGACATAATTGTAACACGCACAAGCTCGTAAGGCGGATCTCTCGTCCTAAACCTGGCCTAGATGTGTGTGATGAAAATACGCTCGCGTCCACCTTTTTTTTCTCGAGCAAACGACTACACATGCAAGCGGGTTTTGTTGGCCGGTTACAACTCGTCCCAGTACAATCGTAATTCTCTATTCACTCAACGAGAATTTTCCCTCTCTCTATACACTTAGTGACTGGTTAATATTGCAGTCGGAATTTTTGAGTACTTGAGACTTGACATCACTATGAAAAAATTCCTCTCTCAAGTATGGAACTTCCGCAAGACCTTCGCCAAATTTCCGGTTTCCCTATGTGTGGCTCCATACTTCCAATGTTTCGCTTTCCGATATACGATTTTTTGCGATGTTAATAATTTACGATTATTATCTGTTCAGAAAGGCATTAACTAGCGAAATTCCGACTTGCGAAACTTCCGCGAAATTTCCGCGAAAGCTCCGACTTGCTAGTTTTTAACTTATCTGGAGAAAATATACCACCAGCAAAATTTTGACAAATGTATGAGGAAGGCTTCTTCTTGCTTCGAAAACTCGCAAACTTCCGCGGAAGTTCCGATTTGCTGTGCATATAGTATGTCAAACTTTCGAAGTTCACTTTTCGTTATATAAATTTTTTTACACAAATAATAAATCAGTTTGTGTGGCAATCTTCCGAAAAAATATTTGTATCAGTATCAAGCAGGCTGAGACAAAAGTAGCTCCGCTTGTTTCATTTTTAGAACTCAATATATTTCTTTCTAATCATAAATCCTTCTCATTTTGGTAATTTAGTGATTCCAATTTGTAAACCTCTTGAGTCCCCATTTATTTTCAAAAATTTTTTTCCAACGTCTGAGTCCCCATTTATCTTCCATCAGTGTTACACATTCTTATCAAACTCCTTATACGTAAAAATTTGGCCAAATCTTTCGTAATTTTCCAGTTGCACAAACGCTTCTTCTTGCTTCAAATTTCCGCGGAAGTCCTGGAGAAAATTCTGTTCTGCCGTATATGTAGTTTTTGACTTTGCACTTTTGGTGAAGTTCTTCTATTCGAATATACAATTTATTTGCAATATAACAGATCACCTTGTTTGGAAATGTTTCGAAGAATTATTTGAACCCGAAATAGGAGAATACAAAAGAATAACTTTGCATGATCCTCTTCCAGAATCCAATGCATTGCTGACTAATCATGATCTTTTTTTTCTCAAAAAGTTTTCGATGATTCCCATCTTTGCACATCGTAAATTATTTACTTCATCGATGTGCCAGCCTTTTATCGCTCTTGATAGCTGAAAATTCATCAAATTTTTCACAGTCTTTTTTCTATACTAAGACGCAATGTTTGTATGCAGAAATTAGAATTCCCACCACTTCCAAGCCTGTAGAGTACACCTACATCTCGACCACAGCAATTTGCTGTTCACTAGTGAGAAAACCCGTATGATGCTATTTACACGCTAGCGTGTGGCTTTTTCCAAGAGCAATTATAGTGCTAGAAATCTGTGCTGCACGATGTTCGCGCATGTTCGTTCATTTGACCAGCTTGGATCGATTTCCACCAATTTTACACATTTTCTTTTAGTTCTTCGGAGTATCAGATCTAAATTATTAACATAAAAAATCGTAGGAAGAGTGGAAGTGAGCGTAAAAGGGAAGTAAGTTGCGGCGTAAATGGGTTATGTAAAACAAGGTATCAATCCTCTACAATTTAATATTCCTATCCTAATGTTTACTTTCCAAGCAAAATAAAACAAATTTTGTATAGTGAAATTGTCAAGTGTAAAATAAATAAATAAATAATCTCCTTGCGTAAAAATGACTGATTTTTCCTGTCTGTATAAGGTTTCGCGTCTATTTATTTCATTTATGGCACGCCATGAGTGTATTTAAATAAAGTAAAATTAAATAAATTCAGAGGAAATTAATGAGAAAAAATCAAATCATGGCTCTTTAATATACCTTTTGATTCAACTGACTTGGCGCCTGGAGGGCGGGGCCTCGTGACCTAGTTGAGGCAAACAGTGATCAGAAAGCACGCGCACGAGAGAGGCGCAGGCCGATGCGGGCGCGAGCGGCCTTAATAAGGTCACAAAGCTCCGCCTTCCAGCCGCCAAGCCCGTTGAATCAAAGGTTATCTAACAGAATTAGTTGTTTTATTTTAGGTAAGACTTCTGGGTTTTCAACTTTGTGAGCAAATCTAATGTTTGAGACCTAAAAAATATTCTATATTAGACCACCAAATAAATCAAATTTTGCTCATTATTCTTCCAACTCTCAGACTTCCATTTTCTCATTATTATTGCCATATTTGTCCATTCGTACACTATTTTGAGCCATTCTTACTATTTTCTAGCTTTATTTCTTTGCCGCATCTTCAAACACCTTTTTTGGAAAAACTTCTCTTCCAAGTTATTTAAGGGGGACTGTAGCAATTGGAGTACTGTAGAAAAATTGGTTACACTATGTTCTCCTACTGCTGCATTAAAATGCACTCTGATAAAAGGATTAAGCTAATCTATTTAACGTCCTCTAAAAATGCCTTGTTTCCGTTTCTGTCGAGCTTTTTTCTCAAAGCCGCCTATTCATAGTAACGAAAAAGTTTCTTCTACAGAAAATCGTGTAAACTGTTTCTCTCAGCCCTGATAGGATTATATTTTTCCTAACTTGGTTACACAAGAGGAAAATCCGCTAAACGTCGTACACGTCCTACCAACCAAAAAAAAACATCAAGTGCGATGCTAATCAATCAAGAAAACACGAGAAATCCAGTTTTCATCGAATAAAACACCTCTGGGCCAAGTTCAGGTTCAATGATGACAGTGACAGTGGGCTTATGAATAGGACTGAAGTTTGTAGAAATCTTTGTGGATTTAATGGGGGGAGGGTGTCAGAGCGACCTTTGGAATTATTCTCAGAAAGGGTATGGGAAGGAAGGAGGGTGTTGGAAAGGAGTAAGAAAATGGGGAGGTAAATAATCAGAAATGGATTTATGATGAACTGGAGGCTTGAGCAAATTTTAGGGATATTTTTTCATAATTCAAAACATTAAAGTCGAGTGGAACTTCAGTAATCCCGTTCTGCTTAGGCTGCGAAAATTTCGTTAGCATTTCTCCTCCCTCCCCTCCCCCCCCCCCCCCCTCCCACCCCTTGGATGGTTTTCTTCATCCCCGTCCAAATCTCATGCCACCACGCAAAAGGATGAAGGTCTCTTTTATAGAGGACATTGTCTCATTATGAAAGTTTTGTCTTATTTATCGTATACTAGTGAACCAGTGATCTGAAGGTGCTATTTGGAAGAGAATTCGCTTCGGGACCCCCGCGGTTTGTTGCTATTGGAAGATATCTGATTGAGCTAACGATTCTCTCTATGTCAGATTTTTAGTATACTCTGATACACTATAAATGAAGAAAATAATTATAGGAAGGTCAGGAAGGAGGTGGAGGAACAAAAATCACAAATATTGATGCAATAAGCCAAAATTTGCTTTTACACCTGATCTTATCAAGTTTTTTTTTCATAACTCAGAAAAATCTAAAATCGTGGTTGCATAGAAGAAAAATCATTATAACTTGAACTGCCAAATTTTTATCATTCTCCCCCCCCCCCCCCCGCCCCTTTGTCTTCCCAGAAGAATCAAAAACCGCTGCTGCGTAAAAAATCATTATAACTTCGACTGACACTTCTTATTATTCTCCTCCCCCCTCCCCCCTTCTCTTCCCAGAAAAATCAAAAACCGCGGCTGCGTAGAGAAATTATTACAACTCAACTTAAACTTCTCTTCCTCACCCCCCCCCCCTCTCCCCCGTTCCCTTTCCACTTTTTCTCCTTTAAACCTCAGCATTTCTTTGTAAACATACTGTTATTTTGAAGTTTTCTCAGAACTGCAAACCTGAAGCAACTTTCATACCCGTCGCAAGGTTTTTTCACCTAATTCTTGCCAATTCCAAATCATGTTTTTCGCTGAACGAGCGAATTTTCTGCAAGAGAAATTGTTCACGAGTTCTTCTGTAATTGCACTCACTCTAAGTGGATGTGGAATTTGCTGTGTGTGTAGAGAGAAGTTCCTTTGTTAGAATTTCCTCTACAAATGCAGTTTTCGTCAGTCGCTCGACGGCAACATTTTCATCTCGTACATGACCTTCGTATGGCTATTACGTTTGATTGCGTTTTCTTGTAAAGCAAACAGTTTGATTCATTACTGTAAGAAAACATGGTTTGCGGTTTAACGGTTGATTATAATGGTCCATTTTATAAACATCAATCTCCCCTAAGTATCTTAGCAGCATTGAAGTTTTGACGGCTGAAACACGACATATACTTTTTGATTCAACTGGCTTGGCGGCTACATAGAAGGCAGGGCTCAGACGTCGCGGGCGCGAGCAGCCTTAATTAGGTCACGAAGCCCCGCCTTCCAGCCGCCAAGCCAGTTGAATCAGCAGGTTACATCATACGAGGAAATAGATTAGCATAATCATTTCATACATCTTATCATTTTCAACTATATCTAAGCTCAGCTGTGGCCAGCCCCATGAACATCATATAAGTACAACGTTTCCTCTTTCTTTGATTATAGCAAACATTTTGTAAACCTTTGCCTGTTCTTGAGAGCCAAGATTATTTCAGAAAGACAATCAAATGACGTTGTAGATTCTCATTTTGAGCCAATCGATGCTATTGACCCCTAATTCAAACTTCGCGCTTGATCGTAATTCCTTTCCCAAAAAGTTATGCCAGATATACCGCAGCGATACTCTGCCAGTTTCTGTGTTCTATTTCTCAAATATGTAATAATTCTCACATCAGCATGCGTAAAAACAAATACTAGTAACTTGATAAAAATATAGCTCTGTCATTCAAGTATCATTTACTTTATCATGTAAATTTAGTCTCCTCGTCATCTTCAATTTATGGTGAATCACTGGATTTTGAAATAGCAATACTGGTTGTCAACGCAAATCCAAAGTGCATTCACCATAGCTATTTCATTACAACTTCCTTTCAAAACACTTTCTTAGGCTTCTGCCATCTAGCAAATTCCTGCAGGGCCCTTAATTTTCAAAAATTCACCTTTTTGTTTAATCTTGAAATCCAACTTTCAAACTGGATAAGTTGTCATAGCCCCACAACAATAGCCCAAAATAAGTAGGCTTAGAAAATGTGAAACTGAAAACAAATACAGTTTTTCATTCTCCTCCCCTCCTTGTCCCCCATTTTCCTTGCAATTTTCCTGTAATTGAATTTGCTGCATAAAGGAGGTGCAATGTTCAACGTTGGCTAAACCAGTTCATAAAAATTCTTGAAAAGTTTTAGCGTGGTTAGACTTTACCTATAGGTAGAGGGTGGTTAAGGGCTATGACCCTTGTCGACTTAGTTGGTCCCTTGGCTGAAATTAATTTCAGCTTGCTCCTGAAGAATTTCCCATTTGAATAAGTCTACTTGTAAATTTGAAGTATCAAATTCTATTTTCATGCTATCTCTGCGAGCCAAAAATGTTCAAGCACTTTTACAATTTTTTTTGTGGAATTTGATCATTACTTGTCAATTTGGTAGATGGTCGGTTCAAAGCGGAAATTTTTTAGCATATTATTCCATATTACCGAAAAACTGGAGAAGTGAAATTCCACTGCCAGATTCCACTTCCACTTATTCTACCGTTAATCCAATCATCGACAATTCTCAAACTGTGCCTTGGATTTATCCCCTTGTTTGGCCTCGCTCTCCGAAAATTTCCAGTTTTCCTCAATCTAGCTAGCCGATGTTTTGCACAAGTGTCTTCAACAGCAGAATGGAAGTGCAACGTCGAAATTTGAACCGTTAGCTGGTTCGGGCGCTCGAGTCAAGCAGCGCTAAGCCTCTCAATTCGCGGCGCGAATCGCGCCATATCGCTGGAACAGCGTGCGCGATTCTAGTTTGCAAGTCTTCATTTACAATGTGCCTAGTCTCTGTAGCCCCCACCCCCTCCGGATCATCTCACTTGACACCAAATCAAGCCACGAAAGCGGCTCACGCTTGGTCATGGCTTGATTTCCATTCTGTTTAGCACCTCTTGTAATCGACGTATGAAATAAGTGAACTGGTTAGAATGGCTTTCTGTATAGGATATGCAGATTGGAGATGAAGGGAAGCGGGGAGAGGGGAGTGAGAGAGAGAGGGAGGGGGAGGAGGCTGGGATGAAACTCTGGAGCTAATCTTGTGGCAATATGAAAAAATTTTTATGCACTCAAAAGCTTAATTCTTAGTAAACCTAGCATTGCTGGCTAATATTCTCTGAATTCCTGTTATCAAATAAACTTTAGAACAATGCTCTTTGTTTTTCTTTTTATAATTCTAACTGATACTATCCTTGCAGAATGAAATTATGCATACTTTTGTATAAGAAAATCAAAGTTTATATCAAGAGTAAAAATCAAGGTAACTGAATAATAAATTAAGGAGAAGGAAGAAAGCATTTTTAGCCATGAAATAAGTCTTTTAATTCAAAATTGTAGATTTTCAAAAAATATCCTTCATCACTGTAAGTTGGAAGAGCAGAGTACGGTATCTCATTGAATCTCGTAGTTCTCATTTCCAGAACTTTCTGAAAGATTGCTATTGGTTGGAGTTAATTGTACTCATTTCCAAAACTTTCTAAAAAATTGCTATCGACTTTGAATTGATTGTACCTATTTTCATTTGCTAATGTTTTTAGAAAAAATTCAGAATTTTTAGCCTGTGCAAGCAATAATAGATGAGTACATTATCTTTACAGTACTTATAGTGAGGTCTGGGCTTCCAGGCTTTGGAAATTGACCGGAAGGCCTTAATTAAGCTGTTGCTGAGTTGTACAAGCGGCAGCTTATATGAATGATTCCTAAGGAGAATTTGGTTTCTTATTTTCGCCCATACCGTACGCTTTTCGTGGGAACCAGTTAGCGTGCGGTACTGGGCGAGAGTTTGAAGTTGAGTTTTTCTGTTGCAGCTGATTCATATGTCGCTTATATCGCCTAGTTGAATTACAGTCCGGATACCCCAGATTTGCTAGAAATTATTTTCATCTTTTTTTGAGCTTATGCAGCAGACCAGGTATCTCAGCTTATTGAAAAAATAACATTTTTGCTTCCGTTCTTAGTTCTTTCAGTCCCTTAGCTTGCGTTCCTTGTTTCAAGCAGGGTTTTAAACCTAATTTTCTCTCCCCCCCCCCTTCTCTCTCCTCTTACCCCCACCTGCATGTGACCCCTATGCATCTCGATTCAAACTATCTTCTTCATGCGCATCTCATGCACATCCAAGTTATTATTACCGCAATTGTATGCGCGATCATCCGATCGCGCAATCGTTGTCCTCATCGGTTTTGTTAGCCTTGCGAGAGGAGCTGGCCCCTCTCGACTCACACCACTTCAGAGGAACTTTTTCAGTTGTTACGGGTGTAGAATGTCCTATATCTGGGTCGATTGGGCTGCGTTTCATTACTCGCTTGAAGATCTTGGTAAACAGTTTCAATACGGTCCTTTTGACTATCATATTGCTGTCCATGCATACAAAAAAAAAGCTATGGGAAAAATATGAAGACTTTTTCAAAAAATCATCATGCATCCAATACTGCAGCATGTTGTACAATGATTCAAAAGTACCTCACCCATTTAGAAAATTTTTTAAGAAATTGCAACAGCCTAAATTTCGAAAATAATCGTACATACACTAGCACCGCCAATTTTCTACTTAGCTCTCTTGTTCGAGGGCGAACCGCAGAACTCGGCTAGTGGGCTACCCGGCTGCCCCCACTTCAAGAACATTTTTCGACTCTTGTGTTGTGACGTCGATCTCTCTTTTCCACTGCCTGTAAATCAAATAAATTTTTTAAAAATTTGAATTTTATATTATCTCTAATAATCAGACTTGTTTGAGGAGTGTAGAAAACTTGGAAAAGATTTTTACATGAATATTTCAGTTCCCTTTGAACAATAGCGGCCAAAATCCTAAAGAATGTGGTCATAATGCTAGTTTTAATGGGCCAGACATTTCTGAAACATGTAATTCTATAACCTTCCAACGCATTAGAATTTCGCAAAAACAGCTATCTTGCAGAAGCACTTTCATAAAGCAAATATTAACCTGAAAAGCTATAATGCTAGCGTTGGCTTGAATTTTGATTGTTCTAAAAATTGTATTTTTGTTTGTAATAGACAATGTCTTTGGTCGGATAGGTTATTTGATGTGGTTTGACTTTTTCAGACTCTGAAGAAGGCGAAACCGCCGAAACGCCAAGCTTTCAAATAAATACTGCTGTATCTCTTGCTCATTCAGCTGGAGCAAACCAATCAAGACAAAAAGTTTGCTTCTCATTTTTTTGACGTATTTAATTTGGGGTACGAGTCGTGTTACAGTATACTAGTTGTAATATCTGGTAGTCATGTCTGCAAAAAAAACCCTACAATTTTTGATTTGACATGGAAAATAACGCTCTGCACTTATAGATTGCACTTTTATCAACCCTATAAATATCATTTAAGGGTTGGAACGATGCAACTCAATAGCAATTTTTTACACTTCTGCTTTCTACTGCTCGAAATTGAAAGATTCATTGTAGAGATTCAAAATATTTCGAGTGCCTTTGAGCGGAGGGGGGAAAGTGATTGAAGGATTCGCTGATTTCATAACTTTGTAGATAACCAGCACTATGTACTATGCATTAAAAACATATTCTAGGAGTTTACAAGAATGAAAACAAATTTTTTGGTAGATTTTCAAACCTACTTCATTACCGTATCTATTGCACCGCCGTAATTCAATATCTGCAGCTTCTAATCGATATATCGATTCATTTAGCTGCACCATGTTATTTCTATCTTTATCTTTATCTTTATTTTTATCTCATACAAACGTGTGCCAAACCAGTGTGAGTAACAAAAACATTGCTAAGGTATAAACGGGCTAGCCTGTCACCTTCAGCTGGAGCAAACAAAGAGTAAATAAGAGCTAAGTCAGGTGTTGAGGGAAGGGAAAATGCTAAATCTAACCCCTCTTCGATTAATTCCTGGCCTGAATGTGGGCCCCAGGAGAGGGGCATCTGCGTTGGTGCGGACTTCTATTGTTATCTCTGAATGGATATAATGGGCCTGAACAGCCAAAGTGCTATCAAGCCCCGCCCAGATCCTATTAAGCTCCGCCCACCTATGTACTGAAAGCCGTCCGCGCCCTCAAGACAGGGTCCCCAGGAATCGGCTTTTTTGGGGGTTTTGGACAATCTAAACTTGACAACTGTAATCAGGGCCGCGGAAAGTCCCCAGAGTGGCAAAAACATGGGAGGCGAAATTTTGGTGGACGCTGCCTTTAACTGATCTGACCCATGGCAATGCTACCGTGCGCCGATTGACATATATTATAAAATTTTGAGTGCACTTTTACTCTTTTGTGTTTTTTGGGCATTGTTATTCTCTTCAGAATTTTGTGATCTTCTAACCAAGTTCGCTGCGCGTTTTCTACCCGAACTAGCCAGTTCCCATGAAGCTTTCGCTTTTTTTTTCGTGCGCACGTATAGGGAGTCGAACACAACTCAGAGTCGCGACGTCACATTTACTGCATGTGATTTTCCCAGACACATCTCTCCTCATCCGCTCACAGTCACGCTCGTCCCAATCTCCATTACCTCAGGTTCGAGCGGGTCTCCGGTCAATAGCGGTCTCTCCCCCCCCCCCCCCCCACGACCTTGTTCTGCTCCTCAAACCTCGACATTGTAAATAGGGGTGCATCACGCCTTCCCCTCGCATTGAGGATGTTCTCTTTCGCTATGCATTACACGCACTTAACGTCAATCGTTCCTTTTAGCGCAATATGCGTGCAATATGTCTAAATGGCGCCAAACATGTGGAGTATGTAGGGCAGCGGCTCAGTGGCGCTTGTTCAACACGCACCTTTCTGAACTTAGGCGGAACTTCCGCGCGACATTGTAAATGAGCCGAATGGTAACGAATAAAGATCGATTCGGGCTGGACAGCTCGATTCGAAGAACATGGATTCGTTTTCACTCTCTTATCAGACCGGTAACTAAGCTGCGCGAGAAGTTCTTTGTGCGCGATTCGCAGGCTTTGGTTTTTTGCGAGTTGGCTAGGATTAAAACCGCTTCTCAGCTGACGTATCGAATGCGAATTGAACAGACATTTTCTTACCTGGTATCTGGAAGCCAAATCCAGTTTTTGTAAGGCTAATTCTCTCAGCGAAAATACTTTGGTTGTCTATTTTGCTCACTAGAGTGTTCCGTAATCTATTCTTCTCCGATTGTAATAAATTAGAATTTTGACTTCATGTGGCTTATTCGCATTGAAAATTCGTTTGATTAAGAGTCTGTACACTTATCAGTTCTTGTTATCGAACATTTAGAAGAACCTTACAATATTCAATAATTAATATTAGCTGAAAATATAGCGCATAGCGAATACTGTCAGAGCTGTATACGAAAGCTCTGATATATTTTTGAAGCGAATTTTACTTCTGATGCAGAACTCATGGACTAACCTAAGATTCACATATTCAGTTTGTGTTATTACTACTTCACTCTTCCTCTTCCATTCTTAGTCATTCATTCCCTCATTCGTTAAATTTTTTCATTCATACAAAGTTCATTTTTAATTACACCTCAATCATTCATTCATTAATCATATAAATCGCCGCTTCACCTGCTGCCTACATTTTTTTTATGTAGCCTCTACTTCGTCTACTTCCTTGTCATTCTTGAAAATTTATGTGGCATCAATTATTTGATAAAATTTGTTACGTTTTTGTGCAGTATATCCAGAGCAGCAGGTTTCTTATTAGTTTTACGTATTTTCAATTGGTATCTGAGAAAACAATTTGACTTTTCTTTGTGAAAAAAATATGTCAATATCTTATTGTGAACTGTTCAATTCAGAAAGCTAGTCAAAATGCCCTTTCCGTATCTTTCTAGCGCAGTTTTTCTTGACCTTCGATATGACTAGTCTTTACCATCACAATTTGTTTCGCTAATAAATAGTACGAAGCAAACTATGCTTTGTGAAATCCGTAGGTGTTGAAGAGTTGAGTTTTATCTGAAAGATAAACAAAACATCTGAGGGAACGCAAACGATAAATATTTCAGTTTTTGAGATTGATGAGGATTATGCAATTCACTATTTGAGATATGCAACGAAAAATCCGTTGCTGTTTTTGGAGTAACGGTGAACGAAAAAATGTTTTAGGATACGAATCAAAAATTGGAACTTGAAAATTTTCACGCACACTATGTATCTCATTCTGTCTTTCACACATCCGGTTTTGAAGTTATTTACGAGCTTACTTACTATCTCTACTTTTCCAGTACTTTTTTGAGTCCTTGATTAAATTTTCCGTTGTTCTTGTCTAGCCAGCAACTTCTTTTCTGCTTATTTAATGCTTTAGATGGGAAGGTGAGATCTCATGAGATACGAGTGCGTCGTTTTGACTTTTTATTAGAAGATTTATTGTAGATTGTTGAAGAATTCACGTTCCTTTGAAAATATCCGTCTTATCATTGCCTACTTTGATTGATCCACTCGCTTTACCTGGGACTATAAAATGAGCTTATCTTGTTTGAACGGTAAGGAAATTTATGCTTCAAGCCATTTATACACTTTTATAGTAATAAACTTACTCATCTGCCATTACCCTACTCACTCCAACATCACCATCCATTCATCATTCCAAAGCACTAACTCGGTTTACTACATAGCCATAGTTTCAAACAAGAACTCTAACGCTTTCGATAGCTGAGAGTGCATGGTTTTTCTCTACTATGTTCATGAACCCGATCTCAGAACCAGTCACCGTGGTTCGCATAACTTTGTAGATATGTTATTTCTGCATCAGACATCGCTCCTGAGTAACGTGCTTATTGGCTAAGATGTTAGGAATTTCAACTTTGAAAGAATCCTTTCAAAGCTGATCATCTGGTTCATCAAGTTCCGCACTGAAATGTTCAGGTTTTGTGTTTGAGAAAGTAGTTAAGACTTCCTTAATCATTTGAATATATCGTTGAATATTTGTCATTCCTTAAGTTATTACCTAGATTTTTGCGCAACTCGGAACTTCTCGCTAAAGTATGAACTCTCTTTCTCTCTCTTCTGTATGATATCATTCGAAAGCGTAGACTATATGTCGCCGAAAGTGGGAGGGTCCCGCGCAGACAATGCAGCAGATATTCAGCCTGTACATGTATTGAAATATGCATTTGTTGCAGATGTCCGGCGGGACTTCCCACATTTGGCAACATATAGTCCCCTACCCCATTGGATTTTTTTAATTTGGTGCCCTTTAGGCCCCTGACAGACTTCACGCGATTTGATCGTTGCGACTGAATCGCGACGAGACAACTGTTACAACATCATACCATGCCGATCAACTTGCATTTCGGTTGTGATACTTTTCCTGCCCGAAATTTTTGATTGTGAAATGAAAATGAATGGAAATGTCGGCGACTGAGTCGCGACGATCAAATCGCGTGAAATCTGTCCGGGGCCTTAGAGAGCAGAGTTAAATAAACAATTATTGATGAATAATTTAGACTTTCATATTACCGGTCATATTTTAAATTCTATTGATTTGAACTATGAAGTTATCTATGAAAATGTAATTCTTTCATTGACCTTTCACATTTTATCTCCATTTTTATTCACTCACCGATTAACTCATGTATCTTCTCACTGGTTGATTCAAAAAATTCTTTTTGTCCAATCAAGTTCCTTTTTCAACCTTTATTCCCATTCTCTATTAATCTAGTTTACCAACTGATCAATAATATATTCTTTCTCCATTTCAATTTACATCCGTTAAATAACACATTACGATTACTCTGACTATTGTCTAACTCTAACTAACTAGCTCTTAACTCATGGGAAAAAACGGATTGCGATAAATTTTTCTTTCGCAGCGCATTTATCGTCAAAAAACCGTCAGAATGCTACAACTTTCTTAAGAGCTGTTTTTAGAAGAAAGCAGACACACCAAAGACTGCTTAAGATCTAGCAATTCAGAATATATTCAAAAAATACTGGAAAAGCTTTCGTTTAAGATTTCTCCACGCATTTGTCGTACGTTCCTTTCTTTATTCCTGTGAACTATCCAGACACTGCAAAATTTATTTAACACGTCATCTACATTCTGACTTTGCCCTTGAATTTGCATTTCTTCAAACACGTACATCAAGTGCCTTCAAAAACTTTGAACTTTTCATGTTCTTTGCAGTTTGCTTTGATAGTAATCTTGTCTTGGAAATTGAAAATGTTTTTCCTCTTACCAGCCTAAAAGGAAAATGAGAATGCGTTTTTCAGCTCTATCGTCTTCTAACTATTATACTAACTTCTAACTATTCGGCACAAATGAAGAATTGACCAAATCGAAAACTGTGTTGTTTTTAAGCCTATTGATTAACATTTTATTAAGCTTTTGTTTTTAAGCCTGATAAATCAAAAAGTGATTGGTTTATTTAGTGCGTCTATTTTTTTGCATCTCAATCAGGTTTTCAAAATTTCATGCTTACATAGAATAATGATGTCATTCGTAGCTTCAAGTATTTCCAAAAGCTTTGAATTTTTTTGAATGTCGCAGTTTGCTCTGTTACATCTTTTATTCATTCATTTTCATCAAATACCTCACAAAATTTTGCGCGCGGAAAAGGAAATTGAAACTGTGACGGTATCAATCTTATTGTTCGCTATCATCTTGCTTAAATGATGAATTTCAATCAACTTTAGGAAATCGTGTTGTTTTTTTTTGCTCTGATTAGTCATTTTAAGCAAATTGAGTGTGATTCACCAAAAGTGTTCAGTTTATTAGCGGTCCACTTTTTCGCTTTCTTAAACTCGCTTAAACCGTGTTAAATTATCGTTTAATGGAACACACATTCTTGCTTCTTATCTCCCATTTCAATCTTCTATGCTTGTCTCTTAGCACATCGAATTATCCTTTTGCAAGCGCGCCGTTGCGTCAAGCATTTTTGCCCTTGCCGAATTAGCACAATCCACCTATTCAACTTCGTTTATCGATGTCATCAAACATCATGTTCGGCGCTCTTTTTTCTCGGACGATAGATTTTTTTACGAAGGTGTCGCGTAGTCGCTAAGTTTTTTTTAGGAAAATTTTTTTTGCACCTGGCGCCTGTCTTTATCCTCTTTTATTAGACTTTTTTAGATCTTCAAAACTGCTAAACCACCTCATAAAAAATAACAACTCTCTTTCTTTATCTACTGTATGGTATCATTCGAAAGGGTAGGGGACTATATGTTGCCGAAAGTGGGAGGGTCCCCCGCGGGCAATGCAACAGATACTCAGCGTGTGCATATATTAAGTGTGCATTTGTTGCAGATGTCCGGCAGGACCTCCCACTTTCGGCGATTGTAGTCCCTTACCCCATTCGAAGCAACCTCCTCCTTTGATTTTGCATATTTTTCGTCTTGAAGAAAACCTCAGGCAATGATGGGGTGGCGGGGAGAGGGGAGGGGTAGACTGTACCCACATCTGGTAAAGGTAAGCTTACCAAAGCAATTTGACCATAACTACTCCAGATCCCATGAGTAACCCAGCAGGTCCAATTTAAACACAACTTTCAACCCACGTCTACCCGAATCTTCCCTCCCCCCCCCCCCCTTTCCTCAAATCTAACTTACCCAACCCGTCACGCTAGTTCGACCGTTATGCTCATGCCATCGTCGTCATTCTGGTTTACAACTATAATTACCACATTTAGCTATGATAGTAAAGATTATATGACCATATAACGTCGATTTCCTGTCGATAGGGCCCGGTTTCTGGAATGGCATAACAAATTAAGGCTTAAGATTATTGCAAATATGGGGCCTATATGGGGTTGTTTGAATTCAAAAGCAGAATCAAGGAGACGAATGGGACCAGAACTTTTCAATTAGCTTATAGACGGGCTTGGAAGGGAAATAAGTCTGAGTCTGACGTTTAAAGCTTCGACCCGGCCGGTGGTTTGCGAGGCAGGATCCGAGCAAAGCACACGCAAAATAACTGGCGGAGTTACTGAACAGTGAATACTTAGAATTCCATTTTTTCAAGCTTACTTCCAGCAAAACCATACTAAAGGAATGCTAACGAAGTAGAAGTTGTCATTTTTTTACCATTCACATCTAAACTTACAACGTGTTTTCTAAAACTTTTTGGTTTGGAAATTCATCACGTTTATCATTCTGAGAGTTACAGTAACTTCATATCGCCAAATTCTTCTATTATTTTTATTTTTCTAGCAAATATATTCCAGTGGGTTGTTGCCTTCTCTTTGCTACTTTTCCCGTATTTCTAGGCCTGAATTTTCCTCGAAATTTTTTCGTACATCCAATCGCTTCTGAAATTCTTCTCAGTTCTCATACCAAAACTTATTATAAACAGTTTAAATTTCCAACAAAATGTACGTTTATCTATGCTGCAGCACATGGGCGGAGCTAAAGGTACTGTAACCACAAATGAGCAAATAGTGGTGCTGCACATTGCTCAGGTGTTCGGTTACGGTACTTGGCACTATTCCAACTGTTTGTGATGTGCATTTTATCAATGGAGGAGAGGCTAAATTCGTCAAAGCACTTGCTTATAATAAACTGCCTATTATGGAACAACAAAAATCTTAATCGTATTTCTGTATTTTATTTTTGATTCAATTTATCATAAAATCGCGAATTTTTTCTTTGTAAAATAACCAAATAAATTACTTTCGATAAAAAGTCTATTTCATGTCTTGACATATCTCAAATACCTCTCTCTCTTTGGCTGTAAACTCGTTTGAATAGAGAATTGAATAGAGAAAGAGTTTTTACTTTATACAAGAAAGACTTACGGCGACTTCCAAAAAGCAATTCGCACTCAAAAGGACTTTCTCTCTTCCCGCTATGAATAGCTAGAATGACATTGGCAAGTGTTTTTCGTCAAAATTCACAGTTCTGTTCAATCAGTTGTATGTGCGTAATGTGCTAACAGTAGAACATTGAGGGTAAAGGAGCACCCAATGGTTCTTCGGCAAGAATTATAAATGAAATATGTGACTCTTGGGGCTAAAGTAGCGACATGCTTTACTCTTTCACCGCTTTTTTTCAATTGCTATGATCTCTTATGCAACTTTTAGAGGGGTGGAGGAACGAACACCCCTCTAAAAGCACCGTCTTCATGGACTACGGTCCTAGCACGATGCACAACAGTAGGACGAAAGGACCAGCAGCCCACGGAGGCACTGCCTAATTGAGATGTTCGTTCCTCGACCCCTTTTAGAGGGTTACTTATATCAGCTGTACAAAAGAGATCTTTGGTGGCCATTTTATAGCGTTCGATTCGCTCTATCGAATAATGCCCTATCTGCTAGGAAAACAAAAACAGCATGAAATCAAAAGGAGTTTATTTTTGGGACAGCCTAATAATTGTTTGTATGTCTCTTCATTCAATCATCGTTCATATATCACTCGTTCCTCGTTTACTTGTTTATTTATTTATTTATTTATTTATTTATTTATTTATTTATTTATTTATTCATCCATTCATTCATTCCTTGCGCTGCGCTCCGCATTTACGAAAAACGTTGTATTTCCGTCAATATTTCTGTCATTTAACATAGCGTGAATCATATAAGATAATCTATCGAAAAGGTATCCTTTCCTTGTTCTCCTCGTTTCCTAGTCCATTATAGAGCCGGCATACTTCACGCAATTGCAGTCGCGACCCGATTTGGCAATTCCCCAAAAGTCTCCATCCAGTACTAACAAACTGCGCATACATAGTGTGTACAACTTACGTGGACTGATAGAATGCCGTTTCTGTACATTTAAAATGTGCTTACATTGAGTCATGTAACAGCCGGAATATTGCCAAATCGCGTGAAGTATGCCCGGTCCTCATTCATACAGTCGCTTATTCATCCATTCAACCATTCATCAGTTATCAGACAACTGACCGGAACTTCCGCAGAACGTTTGGGGAGGTTCTGCCGGGTCACCTGCGGAAGTCCCGTAAACGTGCTACGGAAGTTTCCAAATGAGGTGTTGCGGAAGTTCCGAAGAATGCAAACTACAACAGCAAAAGATGATGATGAGTGAGATTTGAACCTTACTCTGTTGAGTGTAAGACTCACCTACTATCCTCTGCACTACGGATGACTGGTTCGATAATGCTGTAGTTGTTGGTGAGACAACACCATACGAAACAACACATTCAAAACCCTGCGGAAGTACTGGCATGTCAAAGTGCTGCGGATTTGCTGGCATTTTTTGGAAGTACCGCAGCGCTTTGTAAAAAGCCTTGCGGAAGTTCCCGTCTTCAACCAGTCTGGCGAGAAGATCCTGCGAAATTTCCTCTCTTCAACGTTTCCACTTTTGTAATAGTAAGCAAAATCCTGCGAAACCGCTGCACATTTTGCTTGTCTTGCGGAAGTTCCGGTGAATTGCCTGAGTAGTCATTCATCATCCACTGTAGCCGTCCATTCATCTTGTTTTCTCCATGGTTTACTTATCCGCCTAATCTGCTTATCTTCTGACATAAACATAGCACTGCGCCACAGCATTCTTGGACATTGTGTCTGTTCCAGTGCGTCGCACACGCCGCGCAGCTAGCTTTCTGGCTCATAACAGTGATCCCATTCGCTTTGGTGTCTGTGTGTGTAACGAAACCCGTTTCGAACCATTATACATAGCCGCATTGCTGTTAGCTACTACTGCTGAGAGCGACATACAGCTAGTTATAAAGAACATCTCTTTAGCGTCTTTGCGAGCTTTGATCCGCTTTACTAATGGAGTTTTTTTGGCGGCGTTAGTTTAACACATTCGATGTTTCAGGATCTACACTCTCTCGTCCGCAGAAGGGAATTCCTGCGTTTATTTCACGGATTCCACATCTGAACTAAGATCTTGTTTACTCCGGAGAACAGATTCGACAACAGCTAAGATTCTCCCTTTTTGAAACAATTTCTTCTGTCCTTTCAAAATTGCAACCTCACCTTTGACTACGTCCTTCCTGCCTGGAGCTACCGTAAGTCAGCAACCGATCGATAAATCGATATTTAGAGATAGATCGTAATGTGTTTCATTCTTCTTGTTTAGTTTTCAATTTATCTTTTCTTTCCCAAAATGGTGTAACGATCAATCCATTTTTCTTGAATCTCTGTTTAGACGGTAACAACGCAAACTCAGTGGTAAAAGCTAACTTTATCAACTTATTTTGTCTTGCTTATTGAATGTTCTGAAGTATACGAACAGTTTGTGACGTTGTAAGTCGTTTACATTTGCTGAAACTTCTTCCGTTTTATCAGCACATTTATTCTTTTTTCTTCTCTTTTTTCCTCTTAATCTTCTGGTCTTAATTGGACAACGAAAACATGGATATTCTTTCTTTTCCAGTGAATTTTTAGAGACAGGTCGTGATGTGTTTCTTATCATCCATATGCTTCAAGTAAAGTATACGTTTTTGTCTTTCGCAACGTTAAAAACGGAATTTTGACCATCTACCTTTCACCATTTTGTTTTTTTCCCAAATCGTACACCGGCTTTCCCTTTTATGGATTTGCAAGACAAAACTACGAGCTCAGCCGTACTTTTTCGCTAAATTAGGTTCTACTTTTCATGGCAAAAATCATGAGAAGGCTCACCTGATTTTTGATAAAAAATTTTTGGATTAAACTGAAAATCTCTTGCTGTTGCTCATTAAGCTCAACTAAACAAATCTGAGAAACATAGCAGACATTAGTAAATAATTCATGTACTTGCTTTTGTAATTATCATTTTTGACACCATTTTATCTTGTCAAAATTTTGCTAATCTTGCTAATGTTGCCAAAAAACCTTCTATTGCTAAGAATGAGTTCAACCCTGTACATAGCACATAAGCTCTGCTTCTGACTCCAGTAGTTCACTACAAAAATTTCAAAAATTCCAAAATCTCTCCAGCTTTTGTGAAAAAAATTCTAAAAACGAGAAATGGAAAAGTAAATTGTTGTACATCCTAGGTTGTTATGCTAGTTTCATTTGAAGTCCTTTAATTATTTTTTTTGCAAAATAGACCAATTCTATGTGAAACTACGAATCGTTTATAAGTTCAGCAATCTGACAATAACCTTCTACCGCGCTCAGTACTTCACACAACCTTACTAACTCAAGTGGCTTTGCGCATGAACGCTTGAGAATACAACAAAGAAAACTCTGCCCGTTTTCTGAAAAACGACTTCTACGCATCATTTCACACCGATATCATATGTACCAATCGTCTGTGTCTGTATGTCTGTGTACATAAGGAACGGGTCTTTGACTTGATCGTTAGCTCTTTCATTCTTTTTTTTCGCATATTATTAGATTCTTAGCATTGCTTTGAACCAGATGAATCGCTGCCAGCAGGCACAGTTCTTACTTGTAGGACATTGAGGTAGAGAGAAGCTCAAAGGGAATAATATATTTGATTAAGTAGAAAAATTCTTTTCAATCACCTTATCACTGCGTTCATATATCCAGCCATTAACGCGCATTTCTCTTATGCAGAATGCTTTATTTTGGAAGAAAATAGTCAAGATAATTTTGTCACTTCTCTTAGACGAAGTCTCAAATTTCAGACGTTTTCCGGGACTTTCCAGTCTACTCATTAATATTTTAAGAATCATAACGCCAATTTGAAAACATGAAATAGTGGGAAACCGCGGTGAGGTCCCGAAGCGCGTGGATACCACTAGACCTTTAATTACAATTTCACTAGTCCAATATGTAAAGGATCGTAATGTGCATTCGAAAATTATCAGATAGCGGGAAACCGAGCGGGTCCCGAAGCGAGCGCGCTTTTTATCAAGCACCTTTGAGATCTGTGGACTGGTAATAGTAAACTCAGAAAATCTCTATTTTTCTCAAAGAAGTTCGTAAAACCAAACAATCATAAGGGTCTCCTCTATTTTCTTCATGTTTTTCGTTGTCATTTTTTTTTGCAATCTTCGATCGAAAAATCTTTTTTATACTTCGTTTTTTAGATTTATTCATAGATCTCTTACATTTGCAACTATTCATTCGGTTTTTCTATGCATTCATTCCTCATTCATTTACAAATTTTTCTTTACTTTGATCTATGATTGAAGTTCTTATTCGGTCAGCCTTTTTAACACTTTTAAAAGCTGACTTTCTCGTTCGTTTATATCATCCATCTTTTAATTATAGCTTTCATAATTAACGAAAATTACTTTGGCGCATCATTCAACCACGATTCAGTCATTTACAGGTAAGACGGTGTAGATCTTCATTTTTTGAGCTTCCTTTTCGCTTTTATACGACTTCAAGGATTTTATACCTTTTTTGAGATAAAGCACAATCAATTCTTGTTACTCATCCGCTCCTTTTCCTCTTCTCTTAACCCCATCTTCATTTCCTTCCATTTAAAACATGGCAATGCCATTCCTCTAGTTCTCCCTACTAGTTCTACAATCTTGATATTTAGAATGACAAAATTCTCATTTTTTGAAGGTATATCTGTTCAATAGAATCGATTTTAAAAATTTTGCAAATGAATGCGTACTGTAGAAGTTCGGAAATAATAGCTGTTCCTTAACCTTAATATGCCGTATTAGCTTTTAACCATCTGTTTTGATATTTTCACGTAATACCTGGAAATATTCCTCGTTTTATTTTTTGCTGAAGATGCTAAGCTTTTACTGTGTAGATATCTCGATTGCAATCATTTCAAAAATATTATAGATTGGATTGTGTTTGAGAATTGAATCAAAAAGTTAGTGACTGTTTCAGGTCTCTGCCTCTCAAATGCAGATCATTTGAGTAATTCAGAACTGGTTTCTTTGTAATCAGATGCTTTACGTAACTTTTGATTCAAATGGCTTGGCGGCTGGAAGGCGGGCGTTTTGTGACCTAACTGAGGCCGCTCGCTCCTGCTATGCAGTCTGCGTCTCTGCCGCTCGTGCGTCTGATCATTATCTATACTTGATTAGGTCACGAGGACCCGCCTTCCAGCCGTCAAGCCAGTTGAATCAAAGGGTAGTATGAAAATCTTGGGGAATCCTCTTGGCTCCGAAAACTTAAAGTATTTACAAGAACTCCCAGCAGCTGCAGTAAACTTTATTCTTTTATTCACTTGTGATCGAGCTGCAGTCTCTATTTCCTTTATTATTTCTGTATCCCGACCTTCCCTAAAATTATTTAGCATTTCCTATTCGAAGACAATGTTTATTTCCTTAATTAGCATGATGAACTAAGTGATTGTAGCGAGAACTGGAAAAAAACTCAAATGGTAGCTTCTGCCCTTTTTTCATTTTCGGCACGAAATAGACCAGAAGCGCTTCAGGATTATTTCCCATATAACAAAAGAAAATAGTGAAATCTTGATGAAGATAAGATCCCTGGATATGTAGCCGAGTAATAAAAATAAACAGGAAAGAAACTTTTTTCATAAAGCTGAATCTTAAAATAAAAAATAATTCTCACAAAATATAAAAATCAAAATATTAAGTAGTAAATATAAAGATTCTTTTGGGTTTTAACTAGTATTTTGTTTGTATATTTTACTAAAATTCAGTTAATGGAATACAAAGAAGAGTTTTTTTTCTCAAGTTTCCAGGTTTTCAATGTCTGACGGTATTTTTGGTAGAATTTTTTATTTAACTACAGGTTCCAGGATCTTTGAAAAGTTTTGCTTTTCAGCTTCCCAACATGAAAATTTTAGCACTTGAAGTTATTAGCTATCATTGCCTTGAAGTTTGCAAAATTCCTTTCCTTCCTTGGCAATTAGAAGCCAGCTTGAAAAAGTTTCTAATTTCCTAATTGGACTGTTTCCTCATGTCGAACGGATTCACCCTACTTCATCATTTCCTCATTGGTTGCATGTCCTCTTTTTCCTCAACAGTGGAAAACAACATGAACCTGTTGGCCTAAATTTTCACGGAATTTCTACAAACTGTTTGTTTTTCTCCACTATTTCCGTGAGAATATGTACATACATGCGAACTAATTTGCAGTTCGTTCTGTTGACCGTGAATGGTCCAACCTTATTCTCTATTTCCAAACAAATCTTCACCAAAATTTGGTTTAAAAGAATTAAGAACTAT
Source organism: Cylicocyclus nassatus (assembly GCA_958299035.1). NCBI lineage: Eukaryota > Metazoa > Nematoda > Chromadorea > Rhabditida > Strongylidae > Cylicocyclus > Cylicocyclus nassatus. The sequence goes on from CATQJL010000223.1 coordinate 75,675,313, forward strand.
CTATCAAGTTAGAGGCTAATAAATTGCAAGGATTTTTTTGCTTTGCTGCTCATTTTTATCCTATTTAAAAATGCGCTCCATAGCAAAACAGCGAACGCATGCGGAACAAAATGGTGAAGGTCGACGAGTTCCTTCAAACAATCGAAAATGGAACATACAAAAATCGTTTGCTTTGAGTGGCTCTATTGAGAACATTTAGCAGTGGAAAAGTGTTCATTGAGCGTCTACCATCGTAGACAGAAGTGTTTCGATGGTGAGCAGCGTTCTTCTTTACATTTTTTATCGAAAATCTTTGATCTTCTAAATCTGTTCGATAAGCTCCAGCTTACTGTATATTCCTTCCTTCCATCGGATGCAACAGATTCCATCTCATTAGCCATGTCCTTATTGGTGCATTTCGCTACCGTAAGCCTTAGGCAATCTTACCGTTACCATTCAACCAACTGGATGTTCACGTTGCTCAAAATATTTTTCACTGTGGATCCGACAGAGGTTCGCCTGACTCTTCCTCGATGAGGAGCATTCTCCGTTATTCCTGACGTTTGATTGTTATTTCACTTTTTATGTTGAATTGTTCTGAGAAGACAGCAGCACTGCTCTGTGTAGGTTTTCTTAGTGTTTTTACTGGGCAATTCTGCTTCTATCGAAATGAGGGTCCAACGGAGATTTCATCCCAAACTTTCTCTTCGTACAGTATATTCAATTATTGTGGATCGTTCCAAATGTTGAAATCTACAGTCATATCTTATCAAACTTTCGTAATCGCTCCTTTCACCTCTTGCTTTATAAATGTTTCATTAAATCTTGTCATTTTTATCCATACGCACGAACTTCAATATAAAAATATGAACAGTAGAAAATTCGGTGGATGACCTCAGACTTTGGACTTGATTTACGAAAGTCGAAAACCATTTGTTAGTAGATTTACAAGTGAAAATATTATATTGTCCCAAAAGTAAACCGTATTTCTAAATAGTTCAAATCGTATTTGTTTTCCGAGCCATGGAGTATCATTCAACAGAATTTGCTAAGTTTTTCTAGTCGACGTTCGTTTTTTAGGGATTTTTTTAGGGAATATGGTGTAGGGTTAAATGCAGTGTCCGGGCAAAAACTCGATTTTGAGATTTTGTGCTTACTTGGGCCTATTCGCTACGCTGAATCCGAAAATGCACATTGTAGAGCGCGAAAATGGCGAAAAACGGCTCCAACACAGGAGGGAAATGAGCAGGTGGGCGGGGTCCTCCCCACGGCGAATTCACGTTTCCAGCTTCCGGAGCGACCTTCTCGCTTCCGGTTTCAAGTCAATCATTAGCACTTGGCCGGTAGCGATGTTAGGACGGCTAGCGGAATCGAGAAAATCGCTCCGAGAGCTGGGAGCGTGAAATCGCACTGGGGAAAGCCCCGCCCACCTGCGGATTTCCCTCCTGTGTCAGAGTCCTTGTTTGCCGTTTTCGCGCTTTCCAATGTGGATTTTCGGATTCAGCATGGCCAATAGGCCCGTATAAGCACAAAATCTCAAAATCGAGTTTTTGCCCGGACACTGCCTTTAAAGGGGACTTCGTAAAAATTCGCAAAAGTCAAGGGGGACTTCGTTTTTTGCATTTCCAACTAGCCACCTCGTGCCGAGCCCTGTACATAATGACCACCAAAGACTTATCTAAGTCATACTCCATGTAAAATGTGAAGACAAAGATCAAAATTTTTCAAGCACTCTAAAAATTGAATTTCTCTCCTTCCAGGAATTCCCTATCTCCTACACTCCAACGTGGTCGTTATACGGTAGACACATAGCAGTAACCAAAAAACTACTTGGTGGATTTTTTTCGGGGCTCAAAACCGGAAATGTACAGGGTGGGGCAAAAGTCTGGGAGCCGGCTTTGCAGTGTTGTGCATCACGAAACTATCGATGATTTTGATTCCAGATTATTTGTGCCACATAATGCTGCGATCATCCTCTACAAATCACACTGTACCAGCTGAAAATGCTTACCATATGTTTTGTAAGAGCTGGTATCAAACAAGCGCTTTTGCAGGGCGTGAAAATCAGAATTTTCAGTACTCACAATTTATTTCGTAACCAAAGCCACATTGAATGTCTTACAATGCTTTGCATACGATATAGAGGAGGCTTTGCGCTATCAGACCGTAGTAGTTGCGTTTGCCAGAAACTACTCTTTCCAAAACGCAAAACAAAAATTTGCAAATATCACCTGCGTGCCAATGGCCATTTGCCTTCAAAATAAATTTGAAAGCTGTAGGATATCAGCAGGTACTGAAAATCAAGCTATATACTCTTAACGAGTCTTCTATATGGATCTACTTGAATTCGATCAATGAAACAGTTTCAGTACTTTTTAAATTATGATTTTCCGCTCCCTTTCGTGCAATTGCATCCAAACAGTATGCGAGTACTCTTGCCTTCATTTAAAATTCCAAAACCTACTTCCTAAATATTTCAAATAATTCTCGTAATATGTTGTGGCCAAAAGCTTGCTCTATCATATTGCACGGTTGCTTAATGAAAGAAGCAGTCATTGTGAAGGCATGGGACAAATTTTACCACGACTGCCTGCTTGCCACGACAGGCGTCTCGTTAAGATTTTGAAGAGCTGCTTTGAAGCCAGAAGAGGCAATCTCAAAGTTTAAGAGCTTTGAATTTGTAAAGCTTCGATTTCTAGGAACTTTCCTTCTGACTTTATGTGGAAAAGTATTAGGCTCCCAGACTTTTGCCCCACACTGTAGTACAGCCCGTAAAAGCAGAAATGTCACTTTCGGGTTTTTCAATGTTGAACTTATTTTCTCGATTATCAGGGCGCCTACAGAAATGTTACTTTAAGGTCATACCTTCTAAGGCTTGTAGTATACGAGCGAAACATGTAGGAGGAGCTGCGGACGGAATTTGCAATTTTGAACTATCTTTTTCTCGTTTCCGTGCGCGGAAAAAATTCAGTAAAGGAATGTTTGAGTACTACCATGTACTTTTTGAACAAAGAAGAAGTTCACACTCAAGAAAGTATGAATTATCTGTTTAAAAAACTATAAGCGCTGAGCTCTTGAGTCCTTAGTTTGTTGAATTTGCCTACTGCCATAGCGAGTGCTCATAGTGATTGTAGAAAAGACCTCGAAGTCTTTTCGCGAGGAATTTTCAAACGTACTATGTCTTAAAAATTTAGTGCCTTGAGGACGTCTGCGCTGACCGTACCTATCCACAATATCATCCCATTCAATTTATGTTTTACACTTTGTAGGGCAGCACTTCCAGTAGCCATTTCGGATTTGGGGCGCTAATTCAGACGGCGCCATCAGCGTTGCCTTAGCCGCTGAGATTTCGAGGGGATAATTTCATTAAAGCTGGGAGAGCTGGTTTAGTCAAGATCTGCATAAAAATACGGACCTATATCATTCGGAAGTCATTATCGAGTAGTCGAATAGCAAACGAATAATAATTATTCGACTTTTATCCTTCCAAACATCTAGGAGAGTGGCCTGTAACTCCTAGATTTAGAATGCCGAATAAATTCACTCTGTGGAGATTTTGCTACCATTTGATCGTGGAAAAATCGAAAATTTCGCTTTTCCGATTGTTCTACAGCCATTATATACTCGGATGTCATTCCTTAGAGAGCAGCAAATAATTTTCGATGCCGCTTTCTCACATCTCTTTTCTTAATTTTGAACACTGATCCTCGGTGGGCATTTTTGCAGACATATTCAACCCTCCCCCCTCCCACTGCGAAGCGCAGCCATTCTGAAGTTATAGGGACCTTTTGCAAACTTTTAGGGACTGTTTCAAACTGATCTTTGCTCGACCAGCAGATAGTCGCTTGGCGTTCAAAAAGCTAAGATTTAGTTGAAGGTAATTGTAACAACCAACTTCACTCATGTCAGTACTGTCAGTCACTCTTTGTACGGTCATAGAGTATCTTTTCTCTCAAAAACGATGATGTTTGCGATTTGCAGACGAGCTACAAGCAACAATCACTTTATCTTCACACCAACATGGAATGTTATTGTTCCTAAATTTTATACTCATGTTGTTTTTTGCCTCAGTGTTTATTGAAAACAATGCAAATAGGTATGAATATCAAATTTGAGAGAATATAATTTGATAGCCATGACAACACTTAAGCAAATCATTAAGCACTTAATTAAATTATTAAGCATATGTAGTGAAGAATAGGGAAAGAGAGATGTTTAATGAGGGTAATAAGGCTTGCGCTTGCATGCCCTCAAGCATTCTTGCTCACTGCGGTAGGTTTTTTCTCCTGCGAATGTTACTGGTGCCTCTCTTACATTCAGGCAACGTCCAGAGTTGTGGTTACATACATACATACGGTCCGTGCGACGGCCAGAAGAATCAACGCAACGATCCAAACAAGTTTTTAAATCACGGTATATTTCGCTGCCGGGAGGAGAGTCAGGACTCCCATCATCACGGTAGTGGGACATTTTGCAACGCCCTTCCACACATATATGAGGCTGCCTAAAAAGAGCCTATTTTACTTTCGATTTGTGCCTTACAAATTGATCCCACCGATCAATAAGTGGTTCATGGGTAGTAGTAGTACGTCGTGTGTTCCTTCTACGAAAAGGATTCCAAGCTGCACACATTCCGAAAATAACCAAAAGCAGAAAGAGTTTCATCGTAGTTTTCGGCAAAGTACGTGTCCCTGCAATAGAACATGACTTTTTGATGTAGTATAGAAAAAACAAGCCGATAAGAGGAAAGGATGATTTCTAGACCGTTCTATCTTTTTTGTATGAATTGATTTTTTAGCGATAAGTTGACCATGAATTTTGAAAAATGAATCAGCTCTTATTGCTTTACTTCACTTTGTTATTTTTAGCCAATTCATTTTTCATAGAGAATGTTCAGCGAGAAGTTTGTATCGTATCGATTTATAATACTACTCAGAGAAATCGAAAGAATCTTGAGAAATTTACCATGAAAGGCAATACCTGAAGTCAAACAAGCATTGTTTCTAAATTCAGGAAGAAGGGTACCATCAGTGAATTTCCCTAGCCTCAAAGTAAATAGCGAAAACTACATTATTTCATGCCCTTAGAGTTCTAGACTAAGGCATCCTATATAGTGTCATGGAAATTTCGTGAATATAGGGGTTAACCACCTGAATGATTATTGCATCTTACTGCTGCTTGTTAACCTTCTAAAGAATGGGTAGCTATTAGGTTGGTGCAAAAGTAATGCGCGTTTTGCGAGTTCTCATTTTGACTTGCTACAACTTTCTGAAAAATCCATATTTTTCAGCGCGGCGAAATCCATCAGAGGCACCAAACCTCTCTCTATACAGCGCACATTAACTTGTGCTAACATCGCAAAACGATGAAAAAATATGGATTGATAAGCAAAAAAATTTTTTTTCGGAAACCTCGTCTTTAACTGATCATAACTTCCTTCACCATTTGTTGGTATAAATGAAAAGTTGACTATCTTGTAGCCGCAAGCCACTAGTACAAATAAAAGTTGAAAGAGGCTCAAACAAGGGAGATTTGAGAAAAGGAAAAAATAATATTTAAAATTGTCCGCTTTTTTCGACAATTTTTTGTGGCCCTCAAAATCCCAAAATATGGACATTTTTGATTTTCTGTGTACTGAACAGCTTCCATATTTCTGCAAAAACTGTCAACAGGAGATCTACCTTTATGCTTACAGGAGTGAGCAAAGCTTTGGCGATTGCTTTCTTCAAAGGAAATTTATGGGCCACAGAATGTTCAAAACCATCACTCATGTTGGGGCACCGAAATCTCAGTCTAAATAATTTCTGGGATAACAGCAAAACATGCATAAAGTAGAAAATTTCTACTACATACAGTAGTTAAATTTTCAAAAGAATGCGTTTACTCACGCTCAAATTCTGGCCAGAAAAGTAAATGAAATGAAATTCTGATTTCGAGTGCGGTTGTATGAAGCTCTATAAATTTCTAACGATTGAGGCTAGAAGCTTCTTTCAACCACCATTGAATAGAGCATGAAAGAAGCTTCTTTAAAGTATGCTGTGTAAGTTTCATAGGAAAAACTTCGATGGAGAAAAGCTGTCTTGAAATAAGGGCTAGAAAAACGCGCATTACTTTTGCACCAACCTAATAAAATTATAGAAGCGATCTACCTGGACTAGAAAACAATGCAAGTCATTCGTTTTTTATAGTAATTTGTGCTCAATAAATTTTATTGAAAAGTTCAGACTAGTCTTGTATAAAAATGTTTGTAAATTTTTGAATTTGAAGGCTTCACCGTTGAATTGGCAATTACAATATTTCTTGACTGCTGCTTCAAATAAATTCTTTGCTGACGCTACCAATATATTGTATCACCAGTGCGTCACCAGGTTCGCACTGGCTCTCCTGGCTCTCCTATCCATTTGCCTTTCTCATGGTCGCATAATGATGACTTTGAAACCCACCATGCGATGCTGAACATTTCAAATAAATAGTAAACAACTGTTCATTTTGAGGCATCCCACGTAAGATCGGTAATTTTGAGAGAAAAAAACTTGTCGCAAAGGAACACCTGCGAATTTGATTAGATTACTGAATTTGTTTTGGCTTGGTGGTCGTCATAAGGATAATAGTCACTTTTAGCTAAATTTTCGTGCAAAAAACTTCCCAAGTCTAAAGGTAAAACCTTGCCAAATCGACTGTCTAAGCGACCACCACTTCTTGGCGTTGTTGTCGCAGAAAAGCAAAGTTTTTGAGCACTTTTTGGGCTAGAATTCATGAGGCGCAGATGTACTTGTCAGGCAAATCATGACTTCGCAAAAAGTCGAATTAATGACCTAATTTTGCGTGCCAAAAGCCGCGTGGGCCCGTTTGACCCACAGTTTCTAAAGTTTCCAAATATCGGATCAGCTTGTGCTTTTGCACTTTTTACCTAAACGCTGGTAGGGGGGCCATGGCCAAAATTTCAGCTCAAAACCTTGCTTATAAACGCTCTATGAATTTCGTGACAGACAGACATACAATACCGCTCATAATTCGTCAAAAAAGTCGCCGGACTGCGGCGCACTCTGCCGCACTCCGGCGCACTCTGCCACACTCCGCCACAGTGCGCCGGAGTGTGGCGGAGTGCGCCGCAGTCCGGCGACTTTTTTGACGAATTATGAGCGGTATTGTAAAGACACACACACAGACAGACACGCGCTTTATCATAAGTCATGGTTTTTGAATAATTCCAACTAGTTGATCTACCATTTCCATGACAGCGGACATACGAATTACTAGCTGCTTGGTAAAACTACGCATTTCTAAATTAGGAAATAATGTCAAAAAACGAAAATGGAAATCAGCATCTGATAGTAAAATTAATCCCAAACACATCCTCAGCCCATCTGCTTGCTGCTTAGCCATATGAGTTATTATTTGCAATTGTTGAATGACGTCATAAAAGTAAACTTAGTAAAAATATTGTCTTGTCAACAATTATATATCAGCAAGTCATACCTGCATTGCTTCTACCGAATATTTCTGATTTTTTTCAAATGTCAGCGTTTATTATCGACATCAGGCTCCCCAATGCATACATTATCTTTTCCTTTTCATGGGTTTAGAATTTTATTTCAGTTTTATGTGTAGATAACTCAAAACGCTATTAGACATTTTCGCTTTAGGCTAAAAACTCATAAAGTAGTTCCTCCCGCATCGCATTAACTTTTCAGTTTCTCTAAAAATCTACCTTATTTTTATCAACATTGAGGAGTAGTGACTAGAATTTTTTGAAACACCTCTTGAACACTGTTCTGAGTTTTTTTTGCCCTTATCAAACTGAGTGTTCAAGATCTCTGTATTGACGTTCCTGTTGTTACACTAACAAGGGAAGCTTGTTTAGTCGAAGTGGCCTTTCCAAATGAGATGTATACCATATTGAAGCGCATAAAACGGTGATTCCAAAACTGTCTTCCTTATCTGCAGAACGTTTATGGACGAGAAGTTATGAGCGTTTTTTGGGGCCAAAAATTGAATGTGCATTTTGAATGAAATGAGTTGTTAAAATCTTACTAGCCTTCAAATAACGTAACCAAGTGTGGTATAATTTTTATTTCAGAGTAATTTTCAAGTGAAGTGTTTTGGTGATTATCACTGCTCCGTTGAAGAGCTAGAAAAAATATTACGGTTATTTTTGTCACACTTGCACATTCAATTTTTGACTCCAAAAACGCTCATAACTTCTCGTCCATAAATGTTCCGCAGATACGGAAAGCAGATTTGGAATCAGCAATTTATGCTCTACAATATGGTGTACATCTTATAAAAAAGGCCACTTCGACTAAACAAGCATTCCTTGTAAGCAAAAAAAATAAAGAGGAAATTAGCCAAAAAGCTGGAATACAGCAAATCTTTCTCATAGTTTCAGTCAAAATTCATTTCAAAAAATCTCTGACAACCTTTTGATAACAATCTAGCGTGACTGCTTGCATTAACTTCAAAATATGCTCTGAATTCAATCGAAAAGTGCCTTTTCTCACAGTTTGCAGCTCTGCGAATTTATAGTTCTAATGGAAAACTTTCAAACTTTCAACTTCTCGATTGTTCCTGTTCCCTTTACAGTTATACTCATTAAAAGCGCTAGAGGAACTCTCTCATTCCTTTTGATAGATAGACTTTCATACATTTTTTTATTTCATAGCTATTCTTTTTGAACGAAATACTTTTTACGAAAAATATCGTCAATTATTTTTATCAAAGTTCTATTCTGCAAATATGTACAATCACTGGCACATTTAATCATCTACAATTCTAATAATTTCCTCCCCCAAGGTACCACAAATCGGGAAGAAAAATTGCGCTCTAGAAAGAGAGAAGAAACTGCTCCAAATGACACCTTGCTCTTTAGTTGATGTTTTAGCTTTGGCTTGAACGAATATAGAACTTATCAACATTCAAGTTTTCTGAGGACTTTGGGACTGTAGCCAGCTCGAGATGCCGGAAAAATCCATTGTTTTGTATTATAATTACTATACACGTGTTTCGAAGTTCTTCTAGAAATTCTGAGAATTTCTAAGAATTTGCTTTAGGCCTCTGGCAGAGTTCACGCGATTTGATCGTCGCGATTCAATCGCGGCAAGACAACTGTTACGAGTTCACTGCATGCCGACCAGCTTGCATTTCGGTTGTGCTGCTTTTCCAGCCCGAAATTTTTGAATGTCAAATGAAAATGAATGGAAATCGCGACGATTTAATAGCGACGATCAAATCGCGTGAACTATGTCCGAGGCCTTAGCCAGGCATGTACGCCATGTTGCAAAATTTTGGCAATCCTAGTGACCGCTAAATGTTGAAATGAAGAATAAAAGCTTTGTCGAACGATTTACGAAGCGCCTGCCTGTCCTCATTCCATGTTTTTTTATGGTAACTTGAAAAAACGAAAAGTTTTGGGACAACCTAGTATAACACCTCAACCAATCAAAAGACATAGGCCCGTAGGAACCATATCCCCCTCCCCCCCCCCAGAGGCTCAGTTAAACAGAGCCGACCTCTCAGAAGAACTTCATACGTCGAACTTCCAGTCACTTGCCCTCTCTCACATCTTAATAAGTCAAGTTTGAATGTAAGAAGACTGTCCGGGCATGCCGCGTTCAGTTCACCTCGCTATCCGTAAGTTGAAGGTGACTCGTAAGTTAAGCCGACGAAGTGTGTGCAGAGGTGCATAGCAGACAAAAATTCAATAAGCAACTTACCGGCACCCGTGCTTGCGTTTTTTTTGGCTCGTATGTACATGAGCTCGCAAAAATACGCGATGCCGGGGCTCAAACTGAAGAGTAATGAATACCTGATCGCCAACAAGAGACTAGGAAAATGAAAATTGGTGCTTGAGGTGAGAATCACCCCCTTTTATTCATTTTCAACCGAGCGTGAATTCTTATTGATAAAACAATGAATTATTATTACATTGTTCAATTTTTCCGTTAGCTAGGCGAAATCTTTGATAGCGATCATCATCGATTTTTCGATAGTGGCCCTGCCACAAATCGTCCGCATTGTGATCAAAGGCACAGTGATACTGGAGTTCTCAAGCATTCGGGCATACTTCACCCGACTTCAGCCGCGACGCCATCTGGCAGTTCGCCGGATATCTGCAAAAGCAATACTTGCAGACTACAAATCTCTATATATATTAGGTTGGTCCGAAAGTTCTTGCGCATCACTTTCAAAAAATCATAACTTCCTTGCCACTCGATGGATTTCGTTGAAATTGCACCTATTCGAAAGAGGAATCCATGCTCCTTACAGCAGTGCCTTCGACATTAATTACTTTGAAAAACTTTGAGAGTTACAAGCAGTTGAACAAAATCAGTCAAAATTGACATTTTTCGAGCTGAGTCACGAAAAATTCTGGAAGTATTTTCATATGATAGAGAAAATTATGCTCATTACAATGGTGCCTTTCCCATGAGTTAAAACGAAAAAGATCGAGAGTTAGAAGCAAATGAAGAGAATTCCTTCAGTTTTGCAATTTTTGAGCATGCTCAAAAAAACCCAGAAACGTCACAGAAAATACGGAAAAGTCGTGAACATGGGTTTTGTGACCTTCTCTTTCTAGTTGAGTGGAAATCGTGCTAATCGAGAGCATTTTTGATTTTCGTGAAAAATGCAGGCATGAAAATCCGAAAAAATCACGAAAAACAAAATTGCTCTCGATTAGCTCGAAACTTACTCAGCTAGAAAGAGAAGGTCACAAAACCTATGTCCATGACATTCCTGTAATTTCTGTGACATCTCCAGGCTTTTCTGAGCATGCTTAAAAATTGCAGAACTGAAAAAATTCCCTTTATTTGCTTCTAACTCTCGATCTTTTTCGTTTTAAAACATGGGAATGGTACCATTGTAATGAGCATAATTTTCTCTATCATATGAAAATACTTCCAGAATTTTTCGTGACCCAGCTCGAAAAATGTCAATTTTGACTGATTTTATTCAACTGCTTGTAACTCTCAAAGTTTTTCAAAGTAATTAATGTCGAAGGCACTGCTGTAAGGAGCATGGATTCCTCTTTCGAACAGGTGCAATTTCAACGAAATCCATCGAGTGGCAAGGAAGTTATGATTTTTTGAAAGTGATGCGCAAGAACTTTCGGACCAACCTAATATAAAACTCAAAAATTGTCTGTTTAGAGGGTATCTATGTGAATATAGGAACGCGCGTCGCTCAACCGATTGGGCTGAAACTTTGCACACAGATGTTTTCGACCCCGGAGACGGTCTTAGGATACTTTTTACCAATATTCGCTGGGTCATTTTATCGATTTATCAATTTTTAGCACTTTGCAATTGTAATGAGCTCATATCATTTGCTATCAAACCAACTCTGCAGAAATATGTAAACCGACAACTGTAGACCGGCATGTCTTATTTTGAACCTCGTTGGTGAGGTGCAGTGAAAAGTGTTCTTGATTGTAAGTTTTGATTTTATGCCCATGAACATTATATTTTATGCTGCGATCAAGTTTAATGCGCGCAAGTAATCAACAGTGTACCTTAATGAGTGTTTCTTGCAAAGGAATGCTCCATTTACAGTTACGATCAATACTCTTTCATGTGTATACTGTATACTTTGCACAATAATAGGATCGAGACTCATGAGAATGGGCAAGAATATTTTGCATTGTCAAAAGGTCTTGAGAGAATTTAAGCGCCGGTTTCAAATGATGTAAACATCTATGCTTAATCATAGTGGGAAAGAAATATCTCCAAATCAAAAGATGTCCCACTGTTCGAAATCAGCTTCAGGCAATGGAAGCAGAGCGAGTAGAGGCTTAGCAGCATAGCAGCAAAAAATGAAACTCATTATCATCCGAGTCATTATGCTACTCATCCTCCTTTGCATGTCAAACCACAATACAACTTGCTCTGTAAGTTTATGAAGTTGCTTACATTTGATTTAGCAAGATGTTAAAGATAATTCTTTCTCTTTTTTGTCTGTCTCTTCTTTCACGGTTACTACGATTACACAAATACACTTCGGGGCGGGGCGGATGTCAGGCTCTTTTCGTTGTCGATCGATATCGATTTTATAGATTTTTGGGAACTTTAAATTACGGGACTGGGAGGTGGCACAGGGTTGGGGGAGGGGGGGGGAATAATTGAGCATGCTGATTACGAATAAAATATGTTTTTAGGCTATTCATTACTTTTATCGATTTCTTGATAATTTGCAAACTTTAAGCTACGGGCTGGGAATTGGCAGCACAGGGGGTAATTGAGCATGCTGATTACGAATACAGGATTAGTTTTTGAATCGTTGGCCTTCTTTATCGATTTTATCAACTTTTTGCGAAGTCTGAGCCACAGGGTTAGGGGGGGGGGTGGTACCAGGGGGTTAGGATATGCTATTATAGAAACATAGTAAAGAGTGAGGACAGGGACCGAAATGTGCAAAAAATTGGAAATGGCAATCATTAAAGTGTATTGACAGGGCCGGGCGGAGCCCGGTATGCCAGCTAGTGCTTAATATGTGTAACTGTTGCAGACTGATAAAATGCGCTTTGCTCACAAGGGAATGGTCAGAAGTCGAAGTGGCCAAACCAAACAAGCTGTGTACCATTCAATGCAGTATAAAACGCTGACTTCAAATCTGTCTTTCTTATCTGCTTCTCGTTTCTGTGGACGAAGCTACAAGCAGTTTTACTGTGATTAGATCGTGCATAAAAACTGCGAGATTGAGCACACTATTGCACTTTCAGCTCAGCTTTAAGCTTTAAGAATTCAAAGTAAGTAAGCTGTATGTTTAGGCCCAGCATTAAGCCGAACATGGCTCTCTACGGCCAAATTTTTTCTTCCACGCATATTTTCTTAGCAAAATAATGGCTTTTGATAACATATAGCTTCGTTCAGAAAAGCGATAAGCAGATAAGGAAGACAGATTTGGACTCAGCGCTTCATGCTGCATCCAACGGTGTACGGTGTGTAGCTTGTCTGGTTTGGCTACTTCGATTTTTGATCATTCCCTTGTCAGTACATTCAGAATGCGCTTACGATGAGTTAAAAATGCCGTAGTTTTTCAAAGCGTCGCGACTGAAAGTGGCCGTAACTTTAACTGCCCCACCTGGCGGATTTGCGTTGAGGTGAGTTTGCGGACCATACTTTCACGAAGCTCGTAGAAAAGCAATTTTCTGGGAGGTGAGAAATAGGAGATTTCTTGAGAGACTACCAAAGCGTTATGATAACTCTGTCTTTTTGATAGAAAAATAGGACGTTGGGATACGTTTTCTTATGGGAGGTTAAGAAGATCTTGATATTTTGATAATGAAACATTGAATTTTATTACATTGTTCAATTTTTCCGTCAGCTAGGCGAAATTTTCAATATTATTGATTTTTCGATATGGCTTATTTTTGATATGGTCTTTAATCTCTGAATCTATTCAATCAGCTCCAGCTTACTGTATCCATTTGATGCACCACATTTTATCTCATTCGTCATGTCCTTATTGGTGCATTTTGCTACCGTAAGCTAGACTATCTTACCATAACCAATCAACCAATTAGGCGTTCATGTTGCTCAAAATATTTTTTACTGTAAAGCCAACAAAACTTCGGCTGACCCTTCCTTGATGAGCAGCATTCTCCAATTCCTGAAGTTTATCGTTATTTCACTTTTTATGTTGAATTGTTCTGAGAAGACAGGGGCGCGGCTCTGTGTACGTTTTCTTAGCGTTTTTACTAGAACAATTCTGCTTCTATCAAAATTTGGGTCCAACAGACATCTCATCCCAAACTTTTTCTTGGTACAGGGCATTCAGTCATTGTGGATCGTTCCAAATGCTAAAATCTACAGTCATATTTTATCAAACTTTCGTATCGCTCCTTTCACCTCTTGGTTTATAAACGTTTCTCCAAATCTTTTTATTCTTATCCACTGCGCGAAACAAAAATATGAATAGCAGAAAATTTGGTGAATGACCTCACATTTTGAACTCGATTTACGAAAGTCGAAAACCATTTATAAATAATTCAAATCGTTTTTGTTTTACTAGCCATGGGGTATCATTCGAGTTATGGAAGACATAATGACCATCAAACACTTACCTAAGTCATATTCCATGTAAAATGTGGAGCCAAAAATCAAAATTAACTATTCTAAAAATTGAATCTCTATTCTTTAAAAGTTTCCTATGGGCCTTCAACCTGGTCGTCATACGGTAGACACATAGCAGTACCCAAAAATTTATTTGGTGAATTTTTTCCTGGGCTCAAAATTGGGAATATAGTACGGTCCAAAAATGCAAAATTGTCATTTTTTCGGTTTTCTTAATGTTTGGTATTTTCTCGATTATCGGTGCCTACAGAGACAATATTTCAAGGTCATATCTTTTAAGGCTTCTATTGTACGAACGACGTATGTGGAAGGAGCTGGGGGCGGAATTTTTTTTTCGTTTCCGTGCGCGAAAAACATTCAGTAAAGGAATATTTGAGTACTACCATGTACATTCGCTTCATTTCATATGATCATATCTGTCATTGCACACACAGTTCACTTTTGGCGTCCCCATCCTGGATTCGTGGGAGAGACAAGCCTTCAGGTGAGTGTTTCCAAGGTGTTCTTAGCATTTTCTTTCCTTCTTAGTCGCTATTCACCTCAAATTAATGTAATCGATAACAATCGGTAACTCTCTTGCGTTTTTGCGATTGCAAATCCAGGATGAGGACGCCAAAGTAGAGTGTGTGTGCAATGGCACACATGATCATATGAAATGAAGCGACTGTATATTCTGTATAAAGACCAGGCTAGAAGACCGTAAAATTTTTTTTGCAAAAATCCAGTTTTTTGGGTGAAAAAGTTCTTTTCAATTTTGTCTCCTTTATCTTCATTAGGACTTAGGTGGTTCTTCAAAGGTCATTTTGTAGAGCTTGCCTTGTTCTATCAAATGGTACCGCAAATCTGCTAGGAAAACAAAAATGGCTTGATCTTATTAGAAATACGGTTTACTTTTGAAACAACCTACTAGAAGGGAGCCCAAAGAGCTCAACTTGGTCTTTTCACATTAAGAGTAAGATTTTTGACTGAGGGTGTTAGGTTAAGAGGAGGACGCTAAAGGAAACATAGGCGTAGTTAAAACCAGGTCACCCTTAGTAGGTAAGGAAATTGGCCATCAAGAATTTGCATTAATAAGCCGGAAATTTGGTAAATAGGCAATTACTTGAGCAGGCCATTGCTCAAGCGCTAAGCTCTTGAGTCCTTGGTTTGTTGAATTTGTTTGCTACCATGCGGGTGCTCATTGTGATTGTAGGAAAGATCTCGAAGTTTTTTCGCGGGGAAATTTTCAAAGTATTATGTCACAAAATTTAGTGCCATTAAGATGTTTGCGCTGGTCGTATCTATCTACGATTTCATCCCATTTAATCTATGTTTTAACCTTGTAGGGCAGCATTTCCCGCCATTTCAGATTTAATGATGGCGCTATGTAATTGAGACGGCGCCATCAGCGTTGCCTTAGCCGTTGAGATTTCGAGGAAATGAATTCATTGAAGCTGGCTGAGAAAGCTGGTTTAGTCAAGATTTGCATAAAAAATAAGGACCTAAGTATTCGGAGCTAAGTCATTATCAAGTAGTCGAATAAAAAGCCGTTGAGATTTCGAGGAAATGAATTCATTGAAGCTGGCTGAGAAAGCTGGTTTAGTCAAGATTTGCATAAAAATAAGGACCTAAGTATTCGGAGCTAAGTCATTATCAAGTAGTCGAATAAAAT
The DNA here is from genome assembly GCA_958299035.1 of Cylicocyclus nassatus. NCBI lineage: Eukaryota > Metazoa > Nematoda > Chromadorea > Rhabditida > Strongylidae > Cylicocyclus > Cylicocyclus nassatus. Next base: position 75,691,012 of record CATQJL010000223.1, read on the forward strand.
GTTCGAATAAATTACTCGACTTCTATTCTTAAATTCTGCGAGAGCGGCTTGTAGCTCCAAGATTTAGAACGCCGAATACATATATTCACTCCCTGGAAGTATTGCTATTATTTGAACGTCGTATTGTTCCACAGCCATTATAACAACTTTCCGATTGTTTCACAGCCATTAGTTGAAGAGGGAGCCGTAATAAACCAATATTTCACTTATAGCCAGTACTGGCAGCCACTCTTTGCACGGTCATAGAACAACATTTAGGACAAGCTAGAAGCAACAATCGCTTTGTTTTTTGCCTCAGTGTTTATTGAAAACAATACAAATAGGTATGAAAATTAAATTTGAGAAGGATTTAATTTGATGGCCATGACAACACTTAAACAAATTAAGTCATCAAGCGTATGTAGTGAAGATAGAGAAAGAGATGTTTACTAATGAGGCTTGCGCTCGCATATCCTCTTGCATTCTTGCTCACTGCGGTATTTTTTTTCTTCTGCGAATTGTATTGTTGTGTGTCTTACATTCAGGCAACGTCCAGACTTGTGGTCACATACATACGTACGGTCCGTGCGACGGTTAAAAGGAACGCATTCATCCAAGCAAGTTTCTAAATCACGATATATTTTGCTGATGAAAGGAAGAGAGTCAGGACACTCAGTGGGACTTTTAGTAGAGAGGGCCCTTTTGCAAAGCCCTTTGTCACACCTATAACACCACCTAAAAAAAGCTATTTTACTTTCGATTTGTGCCTTACAACTTGATCCCACCAAGGAGTAAGTGGTTCATGGGTAGTAGTACGTCGTCTTATGCTCTTTCTACCAAAAGGATTCGGAGCTGCGCACATTCCGAAAATAACCAACAGCAGAAAGAGTTTCATCGTAGTTTTCGGCAAAGTACGTGTCCCTGCAATAGAACATGACTTTTTGATTTAGTATAGAAAAATCAAGCGGATAAGAAAAAGGATAATTTCTAGGAGGTTCTTTCTCCTTTGTGTGAATAGATTTACATTTGAAGGTAAGTTTACCATACTCTGACAATTTTGATAGCAATCTAGCATGGCTGCTTGCATTCACTTCAAAATATGTTCCAAATTTAAATAAAACGCTTTTTTTCAAGTTCACAACTTTACGAACTAATAGTATTAGTGGAAAACTTTCGAACTTTCAAGTTCTCGAGTATTCCTGTTCTTTTTATTACACACACTAAAAGCTTTAGAAAAACTCTACTTCGTTTTAATAGATACATTTTCATACATCCGCTATTTCATAGTTATTTTTTCAACAAAATACTGCTTACGAGAAATATCGTCAATTATCTCTTATCAAAATTCTATATCTGCCAGTGTGTGCAATCACTGGCACGTCACATTTACAATTCCAATAATTTCCTCGCGACGGTAACACAAAGAAGGAAAATTGCGCAAAACTGGAGCCAGCGAAATGCAGGAAAATTTTTTTGTATCCTATTTTGTTTCCTCTATCCACGTGTTATCGAAGCTCTTCCGAGAGTTTCAAAAAATTCCGAGAGTTTGCTTAAGCCACGCATAGAGGCCATGCTTTAAAATTTTGGCAATCCTAATGAGCGCAAGAGCAACCAAATCAAAAACCGTATGCTGAAATGAAGAAGAAAAGCTTTGTCGAACGTTTAACGAAGCGCCTGCCTATCTTCATTTCATGTTTCTCATGGTAATTTGAAAAAAAAAGTTTTGGGGGCACCAGTATAACATCGTCGACTAATCAAAAGACATAAGCCCATGGGAACGATATCCCTCCCCTCCTCCCCCCCCCCCCCCATAAGCTCAGTTAAACTGAGCCGACTCCTCAGAAGAACTCCGTAGGTTGAACTTGCAATTGCTTACCCTCTATCGCGCCTTGGGAAGTAAAGTTTGAGTGTAAGAAGGCAATCCGAGCATGCCGCGTTCAGTTCACCTCGCTATTCGTAAGTTGAAGGTGAATCGTAAGTTAAGCTGACGAAATGTGTGCAGAAGCGCATAAGGGACAAGCGGCACCTATGCTTGCGTTCTTTTGGCGTACAAGAGCGCGCAAAAATACGCGGTGCCGAGATCAAACTGAAGAGTAATGAATACCTGATGCAAACAGGGGAGTAGGAAATTGAAAAGTGATGCTCGAGGTGAGAATCACCCCTTTTATTCATTTTCAACCGATCGTAATATCTTATTGATAAAACAATGAATTATTATTACATTGTTCAATTTTTTCGCTAGCTGGGCGAAATCTTTCGTAGCGATCATCATTGATTTTTCGATAGTGGCCCTGCCACAAATTGTTCGCATTGTGATTAAAGGCACAGTGATACTGCGAAGGTTTCAAGCATTCGGGTACCCTCACACTATTTCAGTCGCGACGCCATCTGGCAGTTTGCCAGATGTCTGCAAAAGCAATACTTGCAGAAGCTACAAATGTGTTGTATACTGTTGCAGACTGATAAAATGCGCTGTCTTCGGTACATTCAGAATGCGCTTACGATGACTTGAAAAAGCTGTAGTTTTCCAAAGAGCGTCGCGACTGAAAGCGGAGTTAACTGCCCCACGTGGCGGATTTGCGTTGAGGGTGAGTTTGCGGACCATACTCTTACGAAGCTCTGTAGAAAAGCAATTTTCTGGGAGGTGAGAAATAGGAGATTTCCTAAGGGAACTCCTACCAAAGCGCTACGATAATCTCCTTCTAGTAGAGAATAGTTGTGACAGTTGTGACAGTTTTCTTATGGGAGGTTAGAAAGGTTCATCGTTCAAACGGCAACGCTCGTAATATTTTATTTATAAAACATTGAATCGTTATTACATTGTTGATTTTCCGTCAAAAATTTTACGAAATTTTTGATGGCTTTCTCATCGATTTTTTGATGGCGAGGCTTTTACGAATTGTGTCTTTGAGGCTGTCTCGTATCGTAGTGTGCTTAAAGCGCAGTGATTTACCCACTCGACTAAAAACGCCAGCAGCAAGGCACACACACTTCTTTCATTTCTGCAAAACGGTTTGCACCGAGGGATACACGGATTATACTGCCTAACCTCAACTTAGTTCCGCACAGCCACTGATGCGGGCCATACTCTTACCAAGCGCAAAGAAAAATAATCTTTAGGAAAGCTAGAAGTAGAAGATCTTTTTTTAACGTACTCCTACTGTAGCGCTACAACTCCCCTCGTGCTTTTCAGTAGAAAATCAGAAGTTGGGAAATGTAAGGAAAAATTGACTCCGGAGGTCCACGGTCTAGGTAATAATTCTTCTTCCTCTGTTTCTTTGAAGTTTTATTTATTTTCATTTCTATAACTCCGCTTCTTGAGTGTAGAATCTTTAGACAAGCCTTCAAATATGGGCCTTTAATACGATTGTGAGCGAATCTTTTGAAATTCTCAAAGCAGTGGCAGAGGAAAGGAAACTGTAAAAGCCAAACTTATAAGAAACTATTTCTTCTGTGCGGCTCTGCGGGCCCCAGGCAATTGATCTTTCCGATGCATGTCTCTCCCCGCGTATCGACGCAGCCTATAAAGATTATCAGCTGCAATGTCTGGTGCACCAGCATCTCCACTCCCTCGCGGGACTCTGCACCTCTTCCGCGAGCGTGCTCTCTAATCATATCCAAGCAACTGAGGCTCCGCCTCTCCTAGACCGCGGTGGATAAGTGACCAGAGAGCATGTTAGTGAAAGAGATGCACAGCCCAGGCGAAGCGGCCGCGCGGGAGCGGAGATGCTGATGTTCCCGACACTGCTGTTGATAAGCCCTATAGCTTACTACTCAACCGAGCGTGACTGCACAATCTCATAATTATTGATTATTTATCCTAATCACAAATAATGCACATGCATACATAGAGACTTATACACAGGGATAAGTCTGTTTCTATTCATAAGTTTGAGTTGCGAAAATTTTATATTGGTGAAGACTGATCCACCATGAGTCTAATCGTAAGTTATACAGTACTACTGTAGTAACTGTCATAACACTATTCTATAACAAAGCTCAAAACAGGGCTGGCTTGGAGAGATCTATTCTATAGTCGTAAATTCCACCAAAGCACTTTTGTGCTCATGCTTCGGGCACAAGCGAACGATTGATGTACGACTAAATCTTCCGAATGAACTTCACTCAAAATCTGACTGTAAGAAAATCAAAATTTCGACTATGTCCATTCAACTGATTATTTGACTCCAAATTTATCTGCTCATTCAAATATCGAAAGTATATAATGTCAACGCGCGCACATCTCCGCGAAAAAGTGACGTATAAGCAGGGCTCAGCACGAGGTGGCTGGTTGAAAATGCAAAAAACAAAGTCCCCTTTCATTCCCTCCCCCCACCATATCCCTAAAAAATCTCCAGAAAATGAAGCGTCGACTAAAAAAACGTCGCAATTTTTGTGTCTTTTCCGTCTCAAAAACGAAACCCTCTTTGCTTTTTTGTCCAAAACACGATATTCAGCTTGCTTAAAAGCCTTTCAGTTTACTTACTTTTTTCCCCTCCAATTCCAACATAATGTTTACCAAATCAGCTGTGGAGATGTTCTCAAACACTTCTTCCTCTTGTGAAAATATGTCAAAAAACGAAGATGGAGTGGCGCAATTTTGCCGTTTTCACTTGTTGTCGGAACTAGCGGCCGACAGTAAAACTAGCCCTAGTCACAGCCGCAGTCACTGCTTGTTGCTTAGCTCAGCAATTTATAATTTGCAACTCGATGACGTCATAGAATCTTCTTGCGCACATCAAGTCAACTCAAAAATAAAAACCTTAAAATACCATAACCAGCAAATTTTAGCTTGCGGACAGAAGCGCAAAGTAAGCCAACACCATTCAGATCCTTCCCAGCCCTAGGATATTGATCACTGGGTTAAGGTTCGGGCATACTTCACGCGATTTGGCAATATTCCAACTGTCCATGACTCATTGTAAGCATATTTCAAATGTAGAGAAGATAGGGCATTTTATTTTTATCAATCCACGTAAGTTATACACACCATGCATGTGCAGTTTGTTAGTGTTGGATTTGAAGACTTCCGGCAAATTGCCAATCGCATTGCGGCCGAAATTGCGTGAAGGTGTTTGGCCCTTCAAGTTAATGCTAAGCGGTACATTAATGAGGTATGAATAGCGAGTACTGATCGTATCTAAGCATCATTCCCACTGTATTATATTGTCTTTGACTTTCTGTTGAAGTAGCATTCTCATTCTCCATATTGGATACAGGGCGCCAGCCCAAACGGCACCTGGCTGTTGTCATAACAGTTACAGATTTGAAAAGCCCTATTCTGATACAATTCGCTGACATGCTAATTTGGTCAATAACAAAGCTCGACATAAGGTGGCAGTTGGAAAATGCAAAAAAAGAAGTCTCCCTTGACTTGCCCAAAATTTTACGAAATCCCCTTTGACCCTAAACCGTAATCCTAAAAAATCTCCAAAAAACCGAACCGTCGACTGAAAATACGTCGCAATTTTGTATTATTTCGCCCACAATAACGAAAACCCCTGCTTTAATTGATTCGCAATTGGTTCGCGTTTTTGATTATTTGATTATCTGAAGACTCTCATCTCAAGAAAGCACTTAAGCGAGTCAAGCACGGGTTCTTGTTTTCAAAGTAGTAATGGGCAGTTTTTTTAGAGACCCGTAGCGAGTTTTACCTTCTATACCGACGTAAGCTTTACCCGGTACTTTTTATCACTAAAGCACTTTAGGTCTTTTGCATGTTGGAGTGATGGAGCTTTGTTCACTAAACTATGTTTATCTGTGAAACTGGCATGATATTGATGTAATGACAGCATTTTTTTCCCAAGAAAAGGTAAACAACCTTCAGTTCATAGACCACATACCCACATAGTTCTTCTAAACAGAGTGTTTGGTAAAACTGTTATGAAAAACAAGAACTAGACTATGCGATTTGAGAAGAACAAGATTTGAAAGCTGCGACATCTTACACAAACGAAATTATGATGCAGTTGTAGTGGAGGATGTAGTGAAGCTGTCATACTTCTTCCATGTCATCCATCATGTTTTTTTACTTTTTTGACCGTCACGGAATCCTTCCTCATAGATCTCGCATTCATTTATGCACTCCCTTCGAATCAGAGCTTTGGAAAATTTCATAGGAGGCCAAGTGTGGACGTGCAGCACGCAAGTGCATTTCCCTTTTTCTTTTTTAGGTATATAATATTTCCTGAAAAGAGCATTTTTACGTTGTAGTAATACCTTACAACTTGATCCCACGTTTTATCCGGAACAACATCTTGCCAATGCCCTGAATGAGTAGTACCAAATCCAGTTTTCCGTCCTCTCCATCCCAGAGCTGCGATTCCGAAAATACTCAGGAGCAGAAAAAATTTCATCGTTGCTCTTGGCAGATTGTGTATACATAAAATAGAACGTGAATTTGTGATATATTAGGTGTTACATAATTTTGTTACACTTTGATTTCTTACAACAATAAGTCGTAAACTTCATAATTTTAATAGGGATCTAGGGTACCGTCCGTAGAGCAAAGCAAGCTCTAGAAGATGTTGTGCAAAAATTCGCACTAGCTTTGGCTCACCGTCATTTCGCATCCGGAATGTGAGTAGCATTGAAGGCCCAAAAAATTGGAAAATATTCACATCTTCGTTCAAAAAAATCCTCTGCATCTCCAACTTGTTCACACCGATTGTACACCACATTAGACACTCATATGTACCGTTGCTATACTTTTCTTTATCTAGAAATCAAAAATAAAACGGGAATTTTCTTGTTTCTACAAAAACGAAGCTATGCTGCTTTTATTCATGCAGTTGTACACTACAAGCCCTTAGAAGTATAATCGTAAACTTTCAGATTTCTATGAACCCTAGTTTTCGAAAAATACCAAATTTATCATTGAGCACCTGAGTGAGAGAAGCTAAATTCGTATTTTTTGACAATTAGGGCTTGTAAGAAAAGCAAGAAAATTTACGACTTTGCTTCTAAGGGTTCTAGATGAGGAAAAATTACAGCACGGTACATATGAGTGTCTGATTTAATGTGCAATCTGTATGAGCAGGTTAAAAATTCGTAGGACTTTTCTAAACAAAGATATGAATTCCCCTCAAGTTTTTGAGCCTTCAGTTCCCCTCAGATTCCGGATGCAAACTTATAGTGGGTCGAAGCTGGTGCGAACTTTTGCATACCATCTTGTAGAGCTTGCTTTGCTTTATCAAATGGTACCTGGAGCCCTTTCAAAATCATGAAGTTTACGACTTTCGTCATAAGAATTTAAAGTGTAACAAGACTTATGTAGCAACCTAATAGTTGAAAGAATCAAGCGGATAAGAGGAAGGGTAGTTTTCAAGGGGTTCTCTCATCTTTATATGGATTGATTTACATGCAAAAATAAATTGGCCGATGAAATGGAAAAATGAATCAGCTTCTGTTGCATTACCTCACTTTGTTATTTCTAGCCTGTTCATTTTTCATAGAGAATGTTCAGCAAGAAGTTTGAAATATATCAATTTACTAACCGGAGAAATTGAAAGTATTGTGAAAATGTACAGAAAAAGCAATAGTTGAAGTCAAACAAGCATCGTTTTTGAAGTCAGGAAAAATGATATCATCATTGAATTACACAAGAATTCATCACTTTAGACTTATTCGGGTAAGGGTGGCGGAATTTAAACTTTTTATTTTCGCTAGCTTCAAAGTAGATAGCGAAAACTACCTTATGTCATGCCCTTAGAGTTCTAGATTAAGGCATCCTATACGGTGTCATGGAAATTTTGTGAATATAGGGATTAACCACCTGATTTATTATTGCATCTTGGTGTTGCTTGTTAACCTTCTAAAGAATGGATAGCTGAAACTATAGAAGCGATCTACCTGGATTAGGGAATAATGCAATTCATTCGTTTTTTATAGTAATTTGTGCTCAGTAAATTTTAATGAACTCTAGATTAGTCTTGTATAAAAATGTTTGTAAATTTTTGAATTTGAAAGCTTCACCGTTGAATTGGCAATTACAATATTTCTTGAAGACTGCTGCTTCAAACAAATTCTTTGCTGACGCTACCAATGTATTGTTTCATTTTTAATTAATTCCAACTAGTTGACCAACCAGTTCCATACAGCGGGCATACAAATTACTAGCTGCTTGGTAAAACTATGCATTTCTAGATTAGGAAAAAATGTCAAAGAACGAAAATGGAAATCAACGTCTGATAGTAAAACTAATCCCAAACACATCCTCACCCCATCTGCTTGCTGCTTAGCCAAATGAGTTATTATTTGCAAGTGCTGGATGACGTCATAAAAGTAAATTTAGTAGAAATATTGTCTTGTCAACAATTATATATCAGCAAGTCATACCTGCATTGGCTCTACCAAATATTTCTCATTTTTTTCAAATGTCAGCATTTATTATCGACAACAGGCTCCTCAAAGCATACATTATTTATTCCTTTTCATGGGTTTAGAATTTTATTTCAGTTTTATGTGTAGATAACTCAAAACACTGTTAGACATTTCCGCGTTAGGCAGAAACTCATAAGGTATTATAATTCCTCCTGCACCACATTAACTTTTCAGTTTCTCCAAAAAATCTACCTTATTTCTATCAACATTGAAGAGTAGTAACTAGAATTTTTTTAAAACACCTTTTGAATACTTTCCTGAGTTTTGCCCTCATTACTACCTTGTAGACCTAAGTTTTTTTTTCACATGTTTCACATGTGTGAATGGGTAGAATACATCAAATCTTTTTCGTTCCAGACAAAATACATTTTTGAAATTTTTTGACAACCTTTTGATAACGATCTAGCGTGACCGCTTCCATTCCAAAGTATGTTCCAATTTGAAACCTTGAAAGGCGGCTTTTCTCACAATTCGCAGCTCTATAATGAAAAACATTCGAGCTTTCAAGTTCTCGAGCGTTCCTATTCTCTTTACAGTTACATTACACTCATTGAAAGCGCTAGAAAAACTCTCGTTCGTTTTGACAGGTAAGCTTTCATACATTTTTCGTTACTTCATTGTTGTTCTTTTAGCAAAATACATTTTACAAATATTGTCAATTAGTGTTTGTCAAGGTTCTATATCTGCTAGAATGTATAATCAATGGCAAACATCTACAATTCTAATAATTTCGTCCGCGAAGGCACCACAAATTAAAAATGAAAATTGCGCTTCAGAAAGAATTAAGAAACTGCTCCGAATGACACCTTGCTCTTCAGTTGATGTTTTAGATTTGGCTTAACCGAATAGAAAAATTAATTTTGAATTTTCTGAGATTTTGAGACCGCAGCCAGCTGTAGATGCCAGAAAAATTCATTATATTGTGTTATAAATACTTTATCTACTGTTATCGAAGCTCTTCCAAAAGTTTCAAAAATTTCAAAGAATTGCTTTAGCCAAGCGTGGACGCCATGTTGCAAAATTTTGGCTATCTTAGTGACCGCAAGAGCAACCAGATCAAAAACGTAAATGCTGAAATGAAGAAGTAAAGCTTTGTCGAACGTTCTACGAAGCGCCTGCCTATCTTTATTTCATGTTTTTTATGGTAATCTGAAAATAGGAGAATTTTTGGGGCCAGTATAACATCGTCGACCAATCAAAAGACGTAGGCCCGTAAGGTCCCCTTTCCCCCCGTCCGCTCAGTTAAGCTGAGCCGACCCCTCGGAAGTTTGTAGGTTAAACTTGCAATCGCTTACCCTCTATCGCGCCTTAGGAAATAAAGTTTGAGTGTAAGAAGGCGGTCCAAGCATGCCGCGTTCAGTTCACCTCGCTATCCGTAAGTTGAAGGTGAGTCGTGAGTTAAGCTGACATAATGTGTGCAGAAGTGCATAGCAGACAAAAATGCCATAAGCAACTTACGCGGCACCCATGCTTGCGTTCTTTTGGCGTACAAGAGCGCGCAAAAATACGCGGTGCCGGGATCAAACTGAAGAGTATTGAACATTTGATCGCAAACAAGAAAGTAGGAAATTGAAAAGTGATGCTCGAAATGAGAAACGCCCCTTTTATTCATTTTCAACCGATCGTAATATTTTATTGATAAATGGATTATTATTACATTGTTCAAATTTTCCGTTAGCTAGGCGAAATCTTTGATAGCGATTATCATCGATTTTTCGAAAGCATCGAGATTGAAGGCACAGTGATATTTCCGAGGTATCAAGCAGCATTCGGGCGTACTTCACCCGATTTCAATCGCGACGCCAACTGGCAGTTTGCCAGATGTCTGCAAAAGCAACAGTTGCGGACTACAAATGTATAATATGTATAACTGTTGCCGACTGGTAAAACGCTCTGTATTTAATACATTCAATTTTTCAAGCGATTTCTATCGAAGTGCTATGATAAGCCTCTCTTTATAGTAGAAAATAAGAAGTTGGGATACCTTTTCTTCTGGAGGGTTAGAAAGGTTCATCGTCCAAACGGCAACGCTCGTAATATTTTATTGATAAAACATTGAAATATTATTACATTGTTCATTTTCCGTCAGCTAGGCGAAATTTTTGATAGAATTATCATCAATTTTTGATAGCGAGGCTTTTACAAATAACCTGGCAAAGTGAAAGGAATGTCCTTGGCCTGTCTCGAACCGTGGTGTATTGCTTGAAATGCAGTGATCTACTCTACCAAAAACGCCAGCAGCAATTTTCCCTTAAGACACTTTTTCATTTGTACAGAGTGGTGTGCATATAGATGGCACGGATTATAGTGCGTTACTGCCGTAATTTCAGCTTAGAGAGCAGATGGCGATGGGTTTGCGGGCCATACTCTTACCGAGAAAGAAAAAAATTTTTTAGAAAGCTAGAAGTAGAAGATCTTTTCTAACGTATCCTACTGTAGCGCTACAACGCTCCCCGTGCTTTTCAATAGAAAATAAAAATTAAATGTAAGCAGATCCTAGAAAAAATTGACTCAGGAGGTCTACTGTCTGGATAGTAATTTCTTCATTCCTCTGCTTCTGTGAAGTTTTGTTTTTACTTTATAATTTCGCTTCTTGAATGTACTATCTTTTGAGGCTTTCAAATACGGGCCTTTAAATTATATGCAGCTGTTTTGAAATTTTTAAAAAGTGGCGGTGCAAAGAAACTGTGAAAACCTAACTTATGATCTCTAGGACTATTTCTCCTGCGCGGCTCGGTGGGGCAGTCACTTGAATCTTTCCGATGCCATGTGCTCTCCCGCTTATCGACGCAACCTACGGGGCTTATCAATTGCAATGTCTGGTGCACCAGCACCTCTGCTCCCGCGCGAGACTCTGCACCTCTCTCGCTAGCATGCTCTTCGTTTGTTTCCAATCTACTGACTTTCGCCTTCACGCTTACGGTGGAAAAATGATCAGAGAGCGTGTTAGCGAAAGAGATGCAGAGTCCAGGCGAAACGGAGATGCTGGTGCTCCCGACATTGCTGTTTATATGCCCTGTAGCTTACTACTCAACCAAGCACCACTGCACAATCTCATAATTATTGATTATTTGTCCTAATCACAAATTATGCACAGGCATACATAGACCTATACATAAAAATAGGTCTGTTTCTATTCAGTTTCGAGTTGCGAAAATTTTGTATTGGTGGGCACTGATCACCATAAGTCTAAGTCGTACAATAATACTGCAGGAATGTCGTATCACTGTTTGATAACAAAGCTCAAAACAGGGCTGGCTTGGAAAGATCTATCCTATAGTCGCAATTCCACCAAAGCTCTTTTGTACTCATCATGCTTCGGACACAAGCGAACAATTGGTGTACGCCTATCTTCCAAATGAACTTCACTCAAAATCTGACTGTAAGAAAACAAAAATTTTGACTATGTCTAGTCAACCGATTATTTCACTCATAATCCAAATTTATCTGCTCATTCAAATTTCGAATGTATATAATGCCCACGCACGTACATCTCCGAGGAAAAGTGACGTATAAGCAGGGGCACGAGGTGGCTAGTTGAAAATGCAAAAAAGTCCCCTTTCATCCCCCCCCCACCATATCCCTAAAAAATCTCCACAAAATGAAACGTCGATTAAAAAAACGTCGCAATTTCTGTGTCTTTTCCGTCTCAAAAACGAAACCCTTTTTGCTTTTTTTGTCCAAAACACGATATTCACCTTTCTTAAAAGCCTTTCAGTTTACTTACTTTTTTCCCCTCCAATTCCAACATAATGTTTACCAAATCAGATGTGGAGATGTTCTCAAACACTTCTTCCTCTTGTGGAAATATGTCAAAAAACGAAGATGGAGTGGCGCAATTTTGCCGTTTTCACTTGATGTCGGAACTAGCGGCCGACAGTAAAACTAGCCCTAGTCACAGCCGCAGTCACTGCTTGCTGCTTAGCTCAGCAATTTATAATTTGCAACTCGATGACGTCATAGAATCTTCAGATAACATATGATACAGTACGTTAAGATTCATCATAGGTAAAAACCCAGATTTTTATTTATGCAGATGATTTATTATCGTTTTTGTCACTTAGAAAGGCAAATTATTTCATTTCGTAAAAAAAACTTAGATTGGAACTTCTGATTTTCGGATGCATTAAGTGCTAAGGACATTACCAGGACAAGTAACTTTGGATGAAATGCATTTATCAGCTTCTATTTTTCTAGAAAACAAATCTTTTTGCCAACAGCGCATGTTGCAAAAAATGATCTAATGAAAAAATTTGTTTTCATTGATTTGTCACATGAAGAGGCATAAAAAAACCTAATAAAGTTTTATTTTGAACAATTTTTTATTGTCCTATTTGCGGATGTCAACCGGCAATCCGCTTCCATTACCTTTGGATTTATAAGTTTACTGTAGTCTGTAGAATGCTATTATATAAAAATGGAAGCAATTATGGTAGAGAAAACGCGATTACTATTATACGACTCTTCGCTCAAAAAATTCTATGGCAAGATGATATTTCTTCTCCATTTTTTTGTTTCTTATGTTTGACTCCGCAATCTTGAAGAAATAAATTTGAAAATGGGTAACACTCAAAATTTCTACGAATTAATGAATTTGGTTCTACCTTTTTCCTGCTGAAAAAAGCTGTTTCGTCCTTCTCTCTTTCCTCCCCTCTGTTTAACTTGTTGCCATGTCACTTTCTTTCTTAACTAATTATTGTGAACTAAAAGTTTCTAAAAAAATAAGATGTTAGGACTTCTACAATACTTCCGAAGACCACCCAACAAAGAATTCAAACGTATTGTTCGCTTCTAATTTGGACCTTTATTTTTTATGTAAAAATTGTAAACTAGGTCAAATCTGGGGCAAAAACTTGAAAAAAACGCTAGCTTTCGCTGACTACTTCTATTTTCAACACTTTCTAACAAGCGAGCGTACAATGCCCGTATAATTGGGAAAAAATGGTGAAATCTTGATTTAGATAAGATCCATGCTGGATATGGGACTCCAGGAGAACGCAAGAGTCACGACCAAGAGGTCATTTTGGAAAAGCTTTGCTCCCTAGTCACCGATCTCAAATTCTCGCTTTTGCAAGAGTTTTTAAATTTAACTAAGGAAGTTGGGAATTTCTCTCGTTTTTTATATCCGGAAGTTCCTGATGAAATAAAAAGTTTCTAATTCTATAATTGGAACTGCTTGCTCATATGAAACGGATTCACTCTACCTCGTTTTTATTTTCATTTCCTCGTTTGTTGCATGTCCTCTTGTTTTTCAACAGTTGAAAACAGCACGAACCTGTTGGCCTAAATTTTCACGGACATTTCCACAAACTGTTTGTTTTTTTTCTTTATTTCCGTAAGACAACATGCGTGCGAACCAATTCTAGTTGCTTTGTAGATTCCAAATTTTCCAGTTTTCCCTATTCAACGATTTCATTTGGAATTTTTGAGCGAAATTATATATAGGACTTAGAAGCTTAAACCTTTCTTGAATAGTTTAATTCCATGGCTATTATAGTCAGCTCATTAATTACCTCTAATTAAAGTATCCTATTACGTAAACAGTCGGCAATCTTACAGTACTAAGCCGTAGACAATCTTACCGTAAGAACAACTACACATCACAGAATACGAACGATTTCCAAGAGATTTCTTACCGTCCGGTAATTTGATGTATCACTTTTTTTATTAAACTTGCATAAGTGGAGAGAGGTTTCTTTCACCAGTACTCCTTTCTCTCTGAACTTGTTTTCTTATTCCAGATGGTCAACTGGATAGTTCCACTATCTGGATTCCAACCATATAATGTCAACACCTTTCTTTTTGAACCTTAGAACCGTTTTTATGAATTCTTTTATTTAAGAACACCTAAAGACAGAGAAAATTTGCGAAGGACTGTAGCTAATCTATGGCGAAAACCATAAATCATGCCCAAATTGCAAGGACAATTGATTTGAGCAAAAATCTTGTTGTCATGAGCCTACTTTGATGCAACTTTCTATAGTTTCTGAAAAGCTTATGCACGAGATTTGTGAAAAAAATAAGATTTTGTTTAGATGCCAAATTTTCTCATCATCACTGCGACTCAGCACTACAAAATCTTGTTCTGGTCATAATGTTACTCCAGGAAAGCATTTGATTATTATGGGAACTCGACTTTCATGCTATAAAAGCCTTTAAAAATCACCTCAAACAGGTAATTTAGCAAATCAAAATCGTTATCATTTTTTTGTGACTTATGCCACTGGCAATAGTCCAATTACCTTAAAAATTTCGCAGAAGATAATGAATCCTATGTTATTAGGATTATAAAATTTTCGCAGACAAATAGAATTCATACATATTTCTCGAAGTCATCTATTAATACCTTTTTGAGTTCGAGCGAAAAATTACTCAAAAGCTTACCTGATTAGTTGGCCAGTCTGCATTATTTTCGGAGGCAGTTATGATTGTTTCATAAATCGTGAAGCTAGGGTATATCTATAACTATTTGTTTATATGCTCAGACTGCGCACATCAAGTCAACTCAAAAATAAAAACCTTAAAATACCATAACTAGCAAATTTTAGCTTGCGGACAGAAGCGCAAGGTAAGCCAACACCATTCAGGTCCTTCCCAGCCCTAGGATATGGATCACTGGTAAGGGCCGGGCATACTTCACGGGATTTGGCAAGATTCCAACTGTCCATAACTCATTGTAAGCACATTTCAAATGTAGAGGAGATAGGGCATTTTATCAATCCACTTAAGTTATACACACCATGCATGTACATTTTGCTAGCGTTGGATTCAAACTTCCGGCGGACAGCCAAATTGCATCACGACCGAAATTGCGTGAAGTGTGTCCGGCCCTTTAAGTTAAAGCTAAGTGGTACATTAATGAAGTGTGAATAGCAGTACTGATCGTATCTAAGCATCATTTCCATTACATTATATTGTCTTTGACTTTCTGTTGAAGTAGCATTCTCATTCTCCATCTTGGATGTAGGGCAACTGGCTGTTGCCATAACAGTTACAGATTTGAAAAGCCCTATTCTGATACAATCTGCTGACATACTGATTTGCCCGACATCAAGGTTCGGCACGAGGTGGCTTTTGGAAAATGCAAGAAACGAAGTCTCCCTTGACTTGCCCAAAATTTTACGAAATCCTCTTTGACCCTAAACCATAATCCTAAAAAATCTTCAAAAAACCGAACCGTCAACTAAAAAAACGTTGCAATTTAGTGTCTTTTCGCCCACAATAAGGAAGACCCCCGCTTTAATAAATCGTAAATTGTTTCGCGTTTTTGATTATTTGATTATCTGAAGACTCTCATCTCGAGAAAGCACTTAAGCGAGTCAAGCACGGTCGGTTAGCTTGTTTTCAAAGTAGTAATGGACAGTTTTTTGAGAGACCCGTAGCGAATTTTACCTTCTATACCGACGTGATCTTTATCCGGCTCTTTTTATCACTAAAGCGCTTTGGGTCTCTTGCATGTTGGAGTCATGAGGCTTTGTTCACTAAACTATGTTTATCTGTAAAATTGACATGACATTGATGTAATGACAGCATTTATTTTCCCAAGGAAAGGTAAACAACCTTCAGTTCATAGACCATATACCCACATAGTTCTTTTCAACAGAGTGTTTGGTAAAACTGATATGAAAAACATAAACTAGACTATGCGATTTGAGAAGAACAAGATTTGAAAGCTGCGACATCTTATACAAACGAAATTATGATGCAGTTGTAGTGGAGGATGTAGTGGAGCTGTCGTACTTCTTCCACTTCATCCATCATGTTTTTTTACTTTTTTGACCGTCACGGAATCTTTGCTCATAGATCTCGCATTCATTTATGCACTCCCTTAGAGTCAGAATTTTGGATTTCGCGGGAGGCGAAGGTCCTAGCCCAATTATGTACGGCTTGCAAGTGCAGTTCCCTTTTGCTTTTTTAGTTACCCAAACTCTCCTAAAAAAGAGCATTTTTACTTTGAAGTAGTGCCTTACAACTCGAACCCACTGTGGTTTCAAAGTGAAATCTTGTTTCCACCATGAATGAGTAGTACCAATTCCATCCCGCAGTATTCCAGTACTCCATCCCAGAGCTGCGATTCCGAAAATACTCAGGAGCAGAAAAAGTTTCATCGTTGCTCTTGGCAGATTGTGTATACATAAAATAGAACGTGATTTTGTGATATATTAGGTTATTATATAAGTCTTGCTACACTTTGATTTCTTACGACGATAAGTCGTAAACTTCATAATTTTAACAGGGATCTAGGGTACCGTTCGATAGAGCAAAGCAAGCTCTAAAAGATGTTGTGCAAAAATTCGCACTAGCTTTGGCTCACCGTCAGTTTGTATTCGGAATTTGAGTAGCACTGAAGACCCAAAAAAATAGAAAATATCCACATCTTCTTTCAAAAAAATCCTCTGCATCTCCAACTTGTTCACACCGATTGTACTCCACATTAGACACTCATATGTACCGTTGCTGTATTTTTTTTTCATCTAGAAATCAAAAAAAACGAAAATTTTCTTGTCTCTACAAAAACAAAGCTATGCTGTTTTTATTCATGCAGTTGTATACTACAATAGAAGTATAATCGTAAACCTTCAGATTTCCACAAACCATAGTTTTCGAAAAATACCGAATTTAGTATTGAACACCTGAGTGAGAAAAGTTAAATTCGGTATTTTTTGACAACTAAGGCTTGTGAAAAGCTGAAAATTTACGACTTTGCTTCTAAGGGCTTGTGGTATACGACTACATAAATGAAAACAGCATAGCTTCGTTTTTGTAGCAACAAGAAATTTTCGTTTTTCGACTTTTAGATGAGGAAAAATTACAGCATGGTACATATGAGTGTCTGATGTGATGTGCAATCTGTATGAGCGGGTTAAAAATCCGGTAGGATTTTTCTAAACAAGGAGATATGAATTCCCCCCAATTTCTTGAGCCAGAATTCAGATTCCGGATGCAAACTTACAGTGGGTCGAAGTTGGTGCGAACTTTTGCATACCACCTTGTAGAGCTTGCTTTGCTGTATTGAATGGTACCTGGAGCCCTTTTAAAATCATGAAGTTTACAACTTTCGTCATAAGAATTTAAAGTGTAACAAGACTTATGTAGCAACCTAATAGTTGAAAGAATCAAGCGGATAAGAGGAAGGGTAATTTTCAAGCGGTTCTCTCATCTTTATATGGATTGATTTACATGCAAAAATAAATTGGCCGATGGAATGGAAAAATGAATCAGCTTCTGTTGCATTACCTCACTTTGTTATTTCTAGCCTGTTCATTTTTCATAGAGAATGTTCAGCAAGAAGTTTGAATTGTATCAATTTACTAACCGGAGAAATTGAAAGTATTGTGAAAATGTACAGAAAAAGCAATAGTTGAAGTCAAACAAGCATCGTTTTTGAAGTCAGGAAAAATGATATCATCATTGAATTACACAAGAATTCATCACTTTAGGCTTATTCGGGTAAGGGTGGCGGAATTTACACTTTTTATTTTTGCTAGCTTCAAAGTAGATAGCGAAAACTACCTTATGTCATGCCCTTAGAGTTCTAGATTAAGGCATCCTATACGGTGTCATGGAAATTTTGTGTATATAGGGATTAACCACCTGATTTATTATTGCATCTTGGTGTTGCTTGTTAACCTTCTAAAGAATGGATAGCTGAAACTATAGAAGCGATCTACCTGGATTAGGGAATAATGCAATTCATTCGTTTTTTATAGTAATTTGTGCTCAGTAAATTTTAATGAACTCTAGATTAGTCTTGTATAAAAATGTTTGTAAATTTTTGAATTTGAAAGCTTCACCGTTGAATTGGCAATTACAATATTTCTCGAAGACTGCTGCTTCAAACAAATTCTTTGCTGACGCTACCAATGTATTGTATCATTTTTAATTAATTCCAACTAGTTGACCAACCAGTTCCATACAGCGGGCATACAAATTACTAGCTGCTTGGTAAAACTATGCATTTCTAAATTAGGAAAAAATGTCAAAGAACGAAAATGGAAATCAACGTCTGATAGTAAACTAATCAAACACATCCTCACCCCATCTGCTTGCTGCTTAGCCAAATGAGTTATTATTTGCAAGTGCTGGGTGACGTCATAAAAGTAAATTTAGTAGAAATATTGTCTTGTCAACAATTATATATCAGCAAGTCATACCTGCATTGGCTCTACCAAATATTTCTCATTTTTTTTCAAACGTCAGCATTTATTATCGACAACAGGCTCCTCAAAGCATACATTATCTATTCCTTTTCATGGGTTTAGAATTTTATTTCAGTTTTATGTGTAGATAACTCAAAACACTGTTAGACATTTCCGCGTTAGGCAGAAACTCATAACGTATTATAATTCCTCCTGCACCACATTAACTTTTCAGTTTCTCCAAAAAATCTACCTTATTTCTATCAACATTGAAGAGTAGTAACTAGAATTTTTTTAAAACACCTTTTGAATACTTTCCTGAGTTTTGCCCTCATTACCTTGTAGACCTAAGTTTTTTTTCACATGGGTCACATGTTTCGTTCCAGACAAAATTCATTTTTGAAATTTTTTGACAACCTTTTGATAACGATCTAGCGTGACCGCTTCCATTCCAAAGTATGTTCCAATTTGAAACCTTAAAAGGCGGCTTTTCTCACAATTCGCAGCTCTATAATGAAAAACATTCGAGCTTTCAAGTTCTCGAGTGTTCCTAATCTCTTTACAGTTACACTCATTGAAAGCGCTAGAAAAAGTCTCGTTCGTTTTCATAGGTAAGCTTTCATACATTTTTCGTTATTTCATAGTTGTTCTTTTAGCAAAATACATTTTACAAATATTGTCAATTAGTGTTTGTCAAGGTTCTATATCTGCTAGAATGTATAATCAATGGCAAACATCTACAACTCTAATAATTTCGTCCGCGAAGGCACCACAAATTAAAAATGAAATTGCGCTTCAGAAAGAATTAAGAAATTGCTCCGAATGACACCTTGCTCTTCAGCTGATGTTTTAAATTTGGCTTAACCGAATATAAAAATTAATTTTGAATTTTCTGAGGATTTTGAGACCGCAGCCAGCTGTAGATGCAAGAAAAATTCATTATATTGTGTTATAAATACTTTATCTACTGCTATCGAAGCTCTTCCAAAAGTTTCACAAATTTCAAAGAATTTGCTTTAGCCAAGCGTGGACGCCATGTTGCAAAATTTTGGCTTTCCTAGTGACCGCAAGAGCAACCAGATCAAGAACGTAAATGCTGAATTGAAGAAGTAAAGCTTTGTCGAACGTTCTACGAAGCGCCTGCCTATCTTCATTTCATGTTTTTTATGGTAATCTGAAAATAGGAGAATTTTTGGGGCAACCAGTATAACATCGTCGACCAATCAAAAGACGTAGGCCCGTAAGGTCCCCTTTCCCCCCGTCCGCTCAGTTAAGCTGAGCCGACCCCTCGGAAGTTTGTAGGTTAAACTTGCAATCGCTTACCCTCTATCGCGCCTTAGGAAATAAAGTTTGAGTGTAAGAAGGCGGTCCAAGCATGCCGCGTTCAGTTCACCTCGCTATCCGTAAGTTGAAGGTGAGTCGTGAGTTAAGCTGACATAATGTGTGCAGAAGTGCATAGCAGACAAAAATGCCATAAGCAACTTACGCGGCACCCATGCTTGCGTTCTTTTGGCGTACAAGAGCGCGCAAAAATACGCGGTGCCGGGATCAAACTGAAGAGTATTGAACATTTGATCGCAAACAAGAAAGTAGGAAATTGAAAAGTGATGCTCGAAATGAGAAACGCCCCTTTTATTCATTTTCAACCGATCGTAATATTTTATTGATAAATGGATTATTATTACATTGTTCAAATTTTCCGTTAGCTAGGCGAAATCTTTGATAGCGATTATCATCGATTTTTCGAAAGCATCGAGATTGAAGGCACAGTGATATTTCCGAGGTATCAAGCAGCATTCGGGCGTACTTCACCCGATTTCAATCGCGACGCCAACTGGCAGTTTGCCAGATGTCTGCAAAAGCAACAGTTGCGGACTACAAATGTATAATATGTATAACTGTTGCCGACTGGTAAAACGCTCTGTATTCAATACATTCAATTTTTCAAGCGATTTCTATCGAAGTGCTATGATAAGCCTCTCTTTATAGTAGAAAATAAGAAGTTGGGATACCTTTTCTTCTGGAGGGTTAGAAAGGTTCATCGTCCAAACGGCAACGCTCGTAATATTTTATTGATAAAACATTGAAATATTATTACATTGTTCATTTTCCGTCAGCTAGGCGAAATTTTTGATAGAATTATCATCAATTTTTGATAGCGAGGCTTTTACAAATAACCTGGCAAAGTGAAAGGAATGTCCTTGGCCTGTCTCGAACCGTGGTGTATTGCTTGAAATGCAGTGATCTACTCTACCAAAAACGCCAGCAGCAATTTTCCCTTAAGACACTTTTTCATTTGTACAGAGTGGTGTGCATATAGATGGCACGGATTATAGTGCGTTACTGCCGTAATTTCAGCTTAGAGAGCAGATGGCGATGGGTTTGCGGGCCATACTCTTACCGAGAAAGAAAAAAATTTTTTAGAAAGCTAGAAGTAGAAGATCTTTTCTAACGTATCCTACTGTAGCGCTACAACGCTCCCCGTGCTTTTCAATAGAAAATAAAAATTAAATGTAAGCAGATCCTAGAAAAAATTGACTCAGGAGGTCTACTGTCTGGATAGTAATTTCTTCATTCCTCTGCTTCTGTGAAGTTTTGTTTTTACTTTATAATTTCGCTTCTTGAATGTACTATCTTTTGAGGCTTTCAAATACGGGCCTTTAAATTATATGCAGCTGTTTTGAAATTTTTAAAAAGTGGCGGTGCAAAGAAACTGTGAAAACCTAACTTATGATCTCTAGGACTATTTCTCCTGCGCGGCTCGGTGGGGCAGTCACTTGAATCTTTCCGATGCCATGTGCTCTCCCGCTTATCGACGCAACCTACGGGGCTTATCAATTGCAATGTCTGGTGCACCAGCACCTCTGCTCCCGCGCGAGACTCTGCACCTCTCTCGCTAGCATGCTCTTCGTTTGTTTCCAATCTACTGACTTTCGCCTTCACGCTTACGGTGGAAAAATGATCAGAGAGCGTGTTAGCGAAAGAGATGCAGAGTCCAGGCGAAACGGAGATGCTGGTGCTCCCGACATTGCTGTTTATATGCCCTGTAGCTTACTACTCAACCAAGCACCACTGCACAATCTCATAATTATTGATTATTTATCCTAATCACAAATTATGCACAGGCATACATAGACCTATACATAAAAATAGGTCTGTTTCTATTCAGTTTCGAGTTGCGAAAATTTTGTATTGGTGGGCACTGATCACCATAAGTCTAAGTCGTACAATAATACTGCAGGAATGTCGTATCACTATTTGATAACAAAGCTCAAAACAGGGCTGGCTTGGAAAGATCTATCCTATAGTCGCAATTCCACCAAAGCTCTTTTGTACTCATCATGCTTCGGACACAAGCGAACAATTGGTGTACGCCTATCTTCCAAATGAACTTCACTCAAAATCTGACTGTAAGAAAACAAAAATTTTGACTATGTCTAGTCAACCGATTATTTCACTCATAATCCAAATTTATCTGCTCATTCAAATTTCGAAAGTATATAATGCCCACGCACGTACATCTCCGAGGAAAAGTGACGTATAAGCAGGGGCACGAGGTGGCTAGTTGAAAATGCAAAAAAGTCCCCTTTCATTCCCCCCCCCCCCACCATATCCCTAAAAAATCTCCACAAAATGAAACGTCGATTAAAAAAACGTCGCAATTTCTGTGTCTTTTCCGTCTCAAAAACGAAACCCTTTTTGCTTTTTTGTCCAAAACACGATATTCACCTTTCTTAAAAGCCTTTCAGTTTACTTACTTTTTTCCTCTCCAATTCCAACATAATGTTTACCAAATCAGATGTGGAGATGTTCTCAAACACTTCTTCCTCTTGTGGAAATATGTCAAAAAACGAAGATGGAGTGGCGCAATTTTGCCGTTTTCACTTGATGTCGGAACTAGCGGCCGACAGTAAAACTAGCCCTAGTCACAGCCGCAGTCACTGCTTGTTGCTTAGCTCAGCAATTTATAATTTGCAACTCGATGACGTCATAGAATCTTCAGATAACATATGATACAGTACGTTAAGATTCATCATAGGTAAAAACCCAGATTTTTATTTATGCAGATGATTTATTATCGTTTTTGTCACTTAGAAAGGCAAATTATTTCATTTCGTAAAAAAAACTTAGATTGGAACTTCTGATTTTCGGATGCATTAAGTGCTAAGGACATTACCAGGACAAGTAACTTTGGATGAAATGCATTTATCAGCTTCTATTTTTCTAGAAAACAAATCTTTTTGCCAACTGCGCATGTTGCAAAAAATGATCTAATGAAAAAATTTGTTTTCATTGATTTGTCACATGAAGAGGCATAAAAAAACCTAATAAAGTTTTATTTTGAACAATTTTTTATTGTCCTATTTGCGGATGTCAACCGGCAATCCGCTTCCATTACCTTTGGATTTATAAGTTTACTGTAGTCTGTAGAATGCTATTATATAAAAATGGAAGTAATTATGGTAGAGAAAACGCGATTACTATTATACGACTCTTCGCTCAAAAAATTCTATGGCAAGATGATATTTCTTCTCCATTTTTTTGTTTCTTATGTTTGACTCCGCAATCTTGAAGAAATAAATTTGAAAATGGGTAACACTCAAAATTTCTACGAATTAATGAATTTGGTTCTACCTTTTTCCTGCTGAAAAAAGCTGTTTCGTCCTTCTCTCTTTCCTCCCCTCTGTTTAACTTGTTGCCATGTCACTTTCTTTCTTAACTAATTATTGTAAACTAAAAGTTTCTAAAAAAATAAGATGTTAGGACTTCTACAATACTTCCGAAGACCACCCAACAAAGAATTCAAACGTATTGTTCGTTTCTAATTTCGACGTTTATTTTTTATGTGAAAATTGTAAACTAGGTCAAATCTGGGGCAAAAACTTGAAAAAAAAACTCTAGCTTTCGCCGACTACTTCTATTTTCAACACTTTCTAACAAGCGAGCGTATAATGCCCGTATAATTGGGAGAAAATGGTGAAATCTTGATTTAGATAAGATCCATGCTGGATATGGGACTCCAGGAGAACGCAAGATTCACGACCAAGAGGTCATTTTGGAAAAGCTTTGCTCCCTAGTCACATCCCAAAATTCTCGCTTTTATAGAAAGTCAAGCTTAACTAAAGAAATTGGAATCTCTCTCGTTTTTTTTTCTATACGGAAGTTCCTGCTGAAATAAAAAGTTTCTAATTCTATAATTGGAACTGTTTGCTCATATGAAACGGATTCACTCTACCTCGCTTTTATTTTCATTTCCTCGTTTGTTGCATGTCCTCTTTTTTTCAACAGTTGAAAACAACACGAACCTGTTGGCCTATATTTTCACGGACACTTCCATAAACTGCTTTTTCCTTTTTCCGTAAGACAACATGCATGCAAACCAATTGCAGTTAGTTTTGTGGATACTGAATAGTCCAGCTTTTCCTTTGCAACCGATTTCATCTAGAATTTTTGAGTGGAATTAGAATTAAAACTTAGGATAGCTCAAACCTTTCTTAAAGAGTTTAATTTCACATGGCCACTGTAGTCATCTCATTATTTACCTCTAATTAATGTATCCGATTAGGTAAACCGTCGGCAATCTTACAGTACTAAGCCGTAGACAATCTAACCGTAAGAAGCTAATTACACATTACAAGATACGAAAGTCGAATTTGAAAAGATTTCTTATCGTCCAATAATTTGATGTATCACTTCTTTAAATTAAACTTGCATATGGTAAGAGGTTTCTTTCGTTAGTACTCCTTTCTCCCTGAACTTGTTTTCTTATTCCAGATGGTCAACTGGATAGTTCCACTATCTGGAGTCCAACCATATAAAGTCAACACCTTTCTTTTTGAACCTTAGAACCGTTTGTATGAATTCTTTTATTCAAGAACACCTGAAGACAAAGAAAATTTGCGATTGACTGTAGCAAATCTAGAGCGAAAACCATAAATCATGCTCAAATTGCAAGAATTGATTTGAGCAAAAATCTTGTTGTCATGAGCATACTTTGATTACTCGAGCAATTTTCTGTAGTTTTTGAAAAGCTTATATATGAGATTTTTGAAAAAAAAAATAACATTTTGTCCACTTGCCAAATTTTCTCTTCATCACTGCGACTCAGCACTACAAAAATCTTGTTCTGGTCATAATGTTACTCCAGGAAAGCAATTGATTATTATAGGAACTCGACTTTCATGCTATATAAACCTTTAAAAATCACCTCAAACAGGTTATTTAGCAGAATAAAATCATTATCATTTTTGTGGCTTAGCCGCTGGCAATAGTCCAATTACCTTAAAAAATTCGCAGAAGAATTATAATGAATCCTAGGTTACTATAATTATAAAATTTTCGCAGACAGATAGAATTCATACATATCTCTCGAAGTCATCTATTAGTACCTTTTTGAGTTCGAGCGAAAAATTACTCAAAAGCTTACCTGATTAGTTGGCCAGTCTGCATTATTTTCGGAGGCAGTTATGATTGTTTCATAAATCGTGAAGCTAGCGTATATCTATAACTATTTGTTTTATAAGCTCAGATTGCGCACATCAAGTCAACTCAAAAATAAAAACCTTAAAATACCATAACCAGCAAATTTTAGCTTGCGGACAGAAGCGCAAGTTAAGCCAACACCATTCAGATCCTTCCCAGCCCTAGGATATGGATCACTGGGTTAAGGGCCGGGCATACTCCATGGGATTTGGCAAGATTCCAACTGTCCATAACTCATTGTAAGCAGATTTCAAATGTAGAGAAGATAGGGCATTTTATCAATCCACGTAAGTTATACACACCATGCATGTGCAGTTTGTTAGTGTTGGATTTGTAGACTTCCGGCGAATCGCCAAATTGCGTCGCGACCGAAATCGCGTAAAGTATGCCCGGCCCTTTAAGATAATGGTAAGTGGTACATTAATGAGGTATGAATAGCGAGTACTCATCGTATCTAAGCATCACTTCCATTATATTATTTGTCTTTGACTTTCTGTTGGGATAGCATTCTCATTCTCCATCTTGGATGTAGGGCACCTGGCTGTTGCCATGACACTTACAGATTTGAAAAGCCCTATTCTGTTACAATCTGCTGACATACTGATTTGGTCAACATCAAGGATCGGCACGAGGTGGCATTTGGAAAATGCAAAAAACGAAGTCTCCCTTGACTTGCCCAAAATTTTACGAAATCCCCTTTGACCCTGAACCGCAATCCTAAAAAATCTCCAAAAAACCGAGCCGTCAACTAAAAAAACGTTGCAATTTGGTGTCTTTTCGCCCACAATAACGAAAACCCCCGCTTTAATAAATCGTAAATTGTTTCGCGTTTTTGATTATTTGATTATCTGAAGACTCTCGTCTCGAGAAAGCACCTAAGAGAGTCAGGCACAGCTTGTTTTTAAAGTAGTAATGGACAGTTTTTTAAGAGACCCGTAGGTATTTTACCTTCTATACCGACGTAAGCTTTACCCGGTACTTTTTATCACTAAGGCACTTTAGGTCTTTTGCATGTTGGAGTGATGGAGCTTTGTTCACTAAACTATGTTTATCTGTAAAATTGACATGATATTGATGTATGACAGCATTTATTTTCCCAGGAAAAGGTAAACAACCTTCAGTTCATAGACCATATACCCACATAGTTCTTTTCAACAGAGTGTTTGGTAAAACTGATATGAAAAACAAAAACTAGACTATGCGATTTGAGAAGAACAAGATTTGAAAGCTGCGACATCTTACACAAACGAAATTATGATGCAGTTGTAGTGGAGGAGTAGTGGAGCTGTCGTACTTCTTCCACTTCATCCATCATGTTTTTTTACTTTTTTGGTCACGGAATCTTTGCTCATAGATCTCGCATTCATTTATGCACTCCCTTAGAGTCAGAATTTTGGATTTCGCGGGAGGCGAAGGTCCTAGCCCAATTTTGTACGGCTTGCAAGTGCAGTTCCCTTTTGCTTTTTTAGTTACCCAAACTCTCCTAAAAAAGAGCATTTTTACTTTGAAGTAGTGCCTTACAACTCGAACCCACTGTGGTTTCAAAGTGAAATCTTGTTTCCACCATGAATGCGTAGTACCAATTCCATCCCGCAGTATTCCAGTACTCCATCCCAGAGCTGCGATTCCGAAAATACTCAGGAGCAGAAAAAGTTTCATCGTTGCTCTTGGCAGATTGTGTATACATAAAATAGAACGTGATTTTGTGATATATTAGGTTATTATATAAGTCTTGCTACACTTTGATTTCTTACGACGATAAGTCGTAAACTTCATAATTTTAATAGGGATCTAGGGTACCGTTCGATAGAGCAAAGCAAGCTCTAAAAGATGTTGTGCAAAAATTCGCACTAGCTTTGGCTCACCCTCAGTTCGCATCTGGAATGTGAGTAGACCACTGAAGGTTATAAAATAGAAAATATTCACATCTTTGTTCAAAAAAATCCCCTGCATCTCCAACTTGTTCACACCGATTGTACACCACATTAGACACTCATATGTACCATTTGATTCAACTGGCTTGGCATCGGCAAAGGCGGGGCTTCGTGACCTAATTAAGGCTGGGTAATGATCAGAGAGCACTCGCGCGAGAGACGCAGGTGCGACGCGGGCGCGAGCGGCCTCAATTAGATCACAAAACCCGCCCTTATGGTGCCATGCTAATTGAATCAAATGTTACCGTTGCTGTATTTTTTCTTCGTCTATAAATCAAAAAACGAAAATTTTCTTTTTTCTACAAAACGAAGCTATGCTGTTTTTATTCATGTAGTTGTATACTACAAGCCCTCAGAAGTATAATCTTAAACTTTCAGATTTCCACAAACCCTAATTTTCGAAAAATACCGAATTTAGCATTGAACACCTGAGTGAGAAAAGCTAAATTTGATATTTTTTGACAACTAGGACTTGCGAAAAGTTGAAAATTTTGCGACTTTGCTTCTAAGGGCTTGTGGTATACAACTACATAAATGAAAACAGCACAGCTTCGTTTTTGTAACAACAAGAAAATTTTTGTTTTTCGATTTTTAGATGAGGAAAAATTACAGCACGGTACATATGAGTGTCTGATGTGATGTGCAATCTGTATGAGCGGGTTAAAAATCCGGTAGGATTTTTCTAAACAAGGATATGAATTCCCCCCAATTCTTGAGCCTTCAGAATTCAGATTCCGGATGCAAACTTACAGTGGGTCGAAGCTGGTGCGAACTTTTGCATACCATCTTGTAGAGCTTGCTTTGCTGTATCAAATGGTACCTGGAGCCCTTTTAAAATCATGAAGTTTACGACTTATCGTCATAAGAATTTAAAGTGTAACAAGACTCATGTAGCAACCTAATAGTTGAAAGAATCAAGCGGATAAGAGGAAGGGTAATTTTCAAGGGGTTCTCTCATCTTTATATGGATTGATTTACATGCAAAAATAAATTGGCCGATGAAATGGAAAAATAAATCAGCTTCTGTTGCTTTACCTCACTTTGTTATTTCTAGCCTGTTCATTTTTCATAGAGAATGTTCAGCAAGAAGTTTGAATTGTATCAATTTACTAACTGGAGAAATTGAAAGTATTGTGAAAATGTACAGAAAAAGCAATAGTTGAAGTCAAACAAGCATCGTTTTTGAAGTCAGGAAAAATGATATCATCATTGAATTACACAAGAATTCATCACTTTAGGCTTATTCGGGTAAGGGTGGCGGAATTTATACTTTTTATTTTCGCTAGCTTCAAAGTAGATAGCGAAAACTACCTTATGTCATGCCCTTAGAGTTCTAGACTTAGGCATCCTATATAGTGTCATGGAAATTTTGTGTATATAGGGATTAACCACCTGATTTATTATTGCATCTTAATGTTGCTTGTTAACCTTCTAAAGAATGGATAGCTGAAACTATAGAAGCGATCTACCTGGATTAGGGAATAATGCAAGTCATTCGTTTTTTATAGTAATTTGTGCTCAGTAAATTTTAATGAACTCTAGATTAGTCTTGTATAAAAATGCTTGTAAATTTTTGAATATGAAAGCTTCACCGTTGAATTGGCAATTACAATATTTCTTGAAGACTGCTGCTTCAAACAAATTCTTTGCTGACGCTACCAATGTATTATCATTTTTAATTAATTCCAACTAGTTGACCAACCAGTTCCATACAGCGGGCATACAAATTACTAGCTGCTTGGTAAAAGTATGCATTTCTAAATTAGGAAAAAATGTCAAAGAACGAAAATGGAAATCAACGTCTGATAGTAAAACTAATCCCAAACACATCCTCACCCCATCTGCTTGCTGCTTAGCCAAACGAGTTATTATTTGCAAGTGCTGGGTGACGTCATAAAAGTAAATTTAGTAGAAATATTGTCTTGTCAACAATTATATATCAGCAAGTCATACCTGCATTGGCTCTACCAAATATTTCTCATTTTTTTCAAATGTCAGCATTTATTATCGACAACAGGCTCCTCAAAGCATACATTATCTATTCCTTTTCATGGGTTTAGAATTTTATTTCAGTTTTATGTGTAGATAACTCAAAACATTGTTAGACATTTCCGCGTTAGGCAGAAACTCATAAAGTATTATAATTCCTCCTGCACCACATTAACTTTTCAGTTTCTCCAAAAATCTACCTTATTTCTATCAACATTGAAGAGTAGTAACTAACTTTTTTTTTAAAAACACCTTTTGAATACTTTCCTGAGTTTTGCCCTCATTACCTTGTAGACCTAAGTTTTTTTTCACATGTGTCACATATGTGAATGGGTAGAATACATCAAATCTTTTTCGTTCCAGACAAAATTCATTTTTGAAATTTTTTGACAACCTTTTGATAACGATCTAGCGTGACCGCTTCCATTCCAAAGTATGTTCCAATTTGAAACCTTAAAAGGCTGCCTTTCTCACAATTCGCTGCTCTATAATGAAAAACATTCGAGCTTTCAAGTTCTCGAGTGTTCCTAATCTCTTTACAGTTACACTCATTGAAAGCGCTAGAAAAACTCTCGTTCGTTTTGATAGGTAAGCTTTCATACATTTTTCGTTATTTCATAGTTGTTCTTTTAGCAAAATACATTTTACAAATATTGTCAATTAGTGTTTGTCAAGGTTCTATATCTGCTAGAATGTATAATCAATGGCAAACATCTACAACTCTAATAATTTCGTCCGCGAAGGCACCACAAATTAAAAATGAAAATTGCGCTTCAGAAAGAATTAAGAAACTGCTCCGAATGACACCTTGCTCTTCAGTTGATGTTTTAGATTTGGCTTAACCGAATAGAAAAATTAATTTTGAATTTTCTGAGGATTTTGAGACCGCAGCCAGCTGTAGATGCCAGAAAAATTCATTATATTGTGTTATAAATACCTTATCTACTGTTATCGAAGCTGTTCCAAAAGTTTCAAAAATTTCAAAGAATTTGCTTTAGCCAAGCGTGGACGCCATGTTGCAAAATTTTGGCTATCTTAGTGACCGCAAGAGCAACCAGATCAAAAACGTAAATGCCGAAATGAAGAAGTAAAGCTTTGTCGAACGTTCTACGAAGCGCCTGCCTATCTTCATTTCATGTTTTTTATGGCAATCTGAAAATAGGAGAATTTTTGGGGCAACCAGTATAACATCGTCGACCAATCAAAAGACGTAGGCCCGTAAGGTCCCCTTTCCCCCCGTCCGCTCAGTTAAGCTGAGCCGACCCCTCGGAAGTTTGTAGGTTAAACTTGCAATCGCTTACCCTCTATCGCGCCTTAGGAAATAAAGTTTGAGTGTAAGAAGGCGGTCCAGGCATGCCGCGTTCAGTTCACCTCGCTATCCCTAAGTTGAAGGTGAGTTGTGAGTTAAGCTGACATAATGTGTGCAGAAGTGCATAGCAGACAAAAATGCAATAAGCAACTTACGCGGCACCCATGCTTGCGTTCTTTTAGCGTACAAGAGCGCGCAAAAATACGCGGTGCCGGGATCAAACTGAAGAGTATTGAACACCTGATCGCAAACAAGAAAGTAGGAAATTGAAAAGTGATGCTCGAAATGAGAAACGCCCCTTTTATTCATTTTCAACCGATCGTAATATTTTATTGATAAATGGATTATTATTACATTGTTCAAATTTTCCGTTAGCTAGGCGAAATCTTTGATAGCGATTATCATCGATTTTTCGACAGCATCGAGATTGGAGGCACAGTGATATTGCCGAGGTATCAAGCAGCATTCGGGCGTACTTCACCCGATTTCAATCGCGACGCCAACTGGCAGTTTGCCAGATGTCTGCAAAAGCAACACTTGCGGACTACAAATGTATAACATGTGTAACTGTTGCAGACTGGTAAAACGCTCTGTATTCAATACATTCAATTTTTCAAGCGACTTCTATCGAAGCGCTATGATAAGCCTCTCTTTAAAGTAGAAAATAAGAAGTTGGGATACGTTTTCTTATAAGAGATTAGAAAGGTTCATCGTCCAAACGGCAACGCTCGTAATATTTTATTGATAAAACATTGAATTATTATTACACTATTAATTTTCCGTCAGCTAGGCGAAATTTTTGGTGGCTCTCTCATCGATTTTTTGATAGCCCGAGCGCAAAGAAAAACAATCTTTTGGAAAGCAAAAAATAGGAATTCTTTTAAAGTACTACTATAGCGCTATAATAACTCACATGCTTTTCAGTAGAAAATTAGGAGGTTGGGAGAGGTAAGCGGATCCTAGGGACTCCGGACGTCCACTGTCTAAGTAGTAATTTCTTCATTTCTCTGCTTCTTTGAAATTTTTTCATTTTTTTAATTTCGCTTCTTGAATGTACGATTTTTTATAGACAAGTTTTTGAATGCGGGCCTTCAAAATGATTGTAAGCAACTCTTTTGAAATTCTCAAAACAGGGCAGAGGGAAAGAAACTGTAAAAGTCAAAATTATGATTTCTAAAACTATCAGGTTGGCACATAAGTAATGCATCTTTTTATATAACTTTTGTCTATCTGAACGTAGCGAATTCATTTTTTGGCAATATAAGGAATATAATGTAAGCCTCTAATGCACACATTTTTGCCGAATTTTACCATCTTATGTGAGGATTACGGTAGGTTTACGGTACTATGGGAAAAATTTTAGAATGCATCAGATTTTGCTGGAACTTGGACTGTGAGGCTTATTTGACATGCTAATCAGAATGAGATCCGTTTCACATGAAAAGGCCTCGTTCGTGAAATCAAAAGATGTATTTCACTTTAGCGACAAATGAATATGATATTCGTGTTTACCGCATATTATTACCCTACCAGCCGCTCTCTGCCGCTGCGCGGCAGGTTCGGCTGGTATACACGGCAGCTTCGCTTCCGGTAAATCTTTCGGTTTGTCTTTTTTGAAAGTGAAATGCAGAAAATTTGCCATTTTGCACGAACTACTTCGTTCAGAACCGGCGCAGAAAGAACAAACGTGCGCAATTTCGGCTTTCTCAGTTTATTTCGAATTAACATCCTAAGCAATGGATATTACGCGAACTGCGAAAAATCAATAAATTGAAAGGGTCGATTATTATAGTTGAACAAAACAGCTCATTAAAACACATTCCACCCATGAGTTATGCCTTGCAAATTTGGTTTATATTCCATGACCTTCTATCGTTTTCAAGCAAAGATAATTTCTAGGCAAAAAGTGCAAAAATCCATAAACCGATAGCAACAAACCGTGTGTATCGAACAAAATGACTTATTAACAACGGCGCACACCATGCACTACGTCTGCCAAATCTGCCTTAAATCCCATGATCGCATTTTTCTATCCATCGTGAACGAATATAAAAAAGGGCTAAATCAAATCTATAAATCCAATCTATATATATAATCTATATCTTTTTGAAAAGTGGTAGTGCTGGCGACAATGAAGGTAACTTACATGCACCGGGGCAAGCTCTTCTTGGGCCTCTGGTGCTTCCTGGCCTTGGTGAAGACGGTTATGTGCAGTTACGGAGCTCTGCATTATGCCACGTGCTCGAGTTCTCTGCGCAATGTGCATCTGCGGAATGGGAGTGGAGGTAGATGCCGGTTCAAACATCACTTGTTGCCGCGAGTCAAACGCAAAAATCGTTTGTGCTGTGTTCTGGTCGATTGGCTCGTGTCGTCGTTGGCCAACCCGTTCTGTGCTCGCACCATGCCTGGATTGATCCAGTGTCTCCTGCAGGCGTTCATTAAGTGTGGTTTCTGTTGCCGCCGACGAAGATGACGTTCACGCATTGAGGAAAAACGCCGTTCTCGTGCCTCTGTACTTCTCGGCTACGACAAAGACGGCTACGCATGGTTTCAGAAGTGCGCCTTGCAGTACGGGCTCGGATTCGGCGATATGCACCTGCGAATGAGGTGTGGAGGTGGAGGGTCCATTGCTAGGGGGTCAATCAGCGTCATGTCTCGAGTGTAAAAGTCGAAGGAGGTACGACCGATGAAGGCATGTTATGAATGAACCGTAAGGCCGGGATAGGGTATTTTGATTTGGTGGTCATATTTGATCGCGCGGATGAAGCATTTTGATTTTGTTGATGAGCTATGCAGTCGACGAAACCCGTCGCAAAAGGTCAAAGTTAGATATCAGCTAGCCTCCAGAATGTGGCATACAAAAATTAAGAAAAAAGGTTGAAAAAGTTTAGTGGTTAAAGTTGTAGACATTTTATTCGAATTGACCATGTTTATATCCCTTCCTGCCAGTTTTCAGCTCAACAGAGATTGAAACACAAAAAATCGATAAATCGATAACCCCTATATGGCGAAAAAGTTTAGTGACACCGGCCCCACCCCAAACTTCATGTGTGCAAAGATTCGTTTGATTTAATGAAGTTTTGTAGCATTTTAAGCCGGTCATAACGAGTTTGTTAGGCAAAAAACGCAAAAAATCGATAAATCGATAGCGCCACTATGCGATTTTCGGTGAAAAAGCTTAGTGACACTCGTCCCACCCAGAATTTCATGTGTGCAAAGTTTCGTTTGATTTAATGAAGTTTTGTAACATTTTAGGCCGGTCGTAAAAAAAGTGCTTATCCAAATATTATATAAGTATTGATATAGCGCAAAGTTAAAGCGAATTCTGACTTTTCGCAGTTTAGTTATTGACAAATTGCCTTCAAAACTTGACGCAATTGACTTGTTCAGTTTCTCAAAGGCGCCCCACCTTGATTTGTGTTTAAATTTCATTTCTTTTTTACAGATTTCAATCTGTACACTTTTAGCTACATGCTGCCTATAATTGTTTCTTGGTTTGTTCAGTTCAGGTTTCGTAGGGCTTCATGTTTGCCAAAAAACCGTGAAACCTCAATTTTCAGCCGTTTTCAAATAATGCTTAGACTTTTGTATTACGTTATCAAAAATCAAACGGTTTGCGCAGACTTGCAGCTTACATCACGGTCTACATGATGCCACAAAATGAGATTGCTACATAAAATAGGAAGAAGGTTACGGGAAAAGTTGCAAAACCTATGTGCCAGCCTAATATTTCTCCTGTGCGGCTCGGTGGAACCTAGGCACTTCAATCTTTCCGATGCCATGTGCTCTCCCGCGTATCGACGCAACCTACAGGGTTAATCAATTGCAATGTCTGGTGCACCAGCATCTCCGCTCCCGCGCGAGACTCTGCACTTCTCTCGCCAGCATGCTCTTTAATCGTTTCCAATCGACTGAGGCTTCGCCTTCACGCTTACGGTGGAAAAAATGATCAGAGAGCGTGTTAGCGAAAGAGATGCAGAGTCCAAGCGAAACGAAGATGCTGGTGCTCTCGACACTTCGGTTGATATGCCCTGTAGCTTACTACTCAACCAAGCACCACTGCACAATCTCATAATTAATGATTATTTATCCTTATCACGAATAATGCAAGTGCGTACATAGAGTGCGTACATAGGTTTATGCATAAAGATAATTTTGCTTCTATTCGTAAGTTCAAGTTGTGAAAATTTCAAATTGGCGGAGACTGATCCACCTTAAGCCCAAGTCATACAGAAATACTTTGGTAACTGTCATATCATTGTTTGATAACAAAGCTCGATTCAGAGCTGGTTTGGTCGGGATTCGCTCCACAGTTAAATCAGAGATTTATCCTGCATTTTCCACCAAAGCAATAAATTCTTTTTTGTAGTCAACTGTCATTAGACATTCATTCTTTTGCATCATGCTTGGCGGAGAAGCGAACTGTTGGGTACGATAAATCTTCCAAACGAACTTCATTCAAAGTCTGACTATAAGAAAACAGACTGTCGACTACGTAAATCAGTTAATTATTTGACTCATACTGCAAATTTATCTGCTCATTTAAAAATCAAAAGTATTTAATATACTCTCGCAAGTACTCTCCGCGGAAAAGTGACATAGAATAGCTTGCATTTTACTTTACTCACTTTTTTTGCCGTCTAAATCAAACACGAGGTTTGTCAAATCAGTGTGGAGATAACTCTAAATACTTCTTCCTCTTATGAAAATGTGTCAAAAAACGAAGATGGAGTGGCGCAATTTTGCCGTTTTCACTTGTTGTCGGAGCTAGCGGCCGACAGTAAAACTAGCCCTAGTCACAGCCGCAGTCACTGCTTGTTGCTTAGCTCAGCAAGTTATTATTTGCAACTGTCGATGACGTCATAAAATTTGGGCTGAGTACTTTTTGTATCCGTAACATATGATACAGTACGTTAAGATTCATCATAGGTAAAAACCCAGATTTTTATTTATGCAGATGGTTTATTATCGTTTTTATCACTTAGAAAGGCAAATTGTTTTATATTGTAAAAAACTTTAGATTGGAACATCTAAAATTTCCGGATGCATCAAGTGCTAAGGACATTACCAGGACAAGTGACTTTGGATGAAATGCATTTATCAGCTTCTATTTTTCTAGAAAACAAATCTCTTTGTCAACTGGGCATGTTGCAAAAAGTGATCTAATAAAACAATTTGTTTTTATTGATTTGTATGAAGAGGCACCAACGAAAAACTTAGTAAAGTCTTTTTGAACAATTTTTGGTTGTCCTTTTTGCGGTTATCAACAACGGCAATCCGCTTCCATCACCTTCAAATAATACTGCAAATATTATTTATATTTTCTTCTAATATCACTGCACTTTGTAGATTGCTTTCATGTTAAAAAAAAGGGGAGCAATTATGGTAGAGAAAACGCGATCATTGTTATACGACTCTTCGCTTAGAAAATTTCATGGCAAAATGATATGTTTTTCTTCATTTTTTCAAATGTTTAACTCCGCAATTTTGAAGAAATAACCATGTTATAAAATGGGTAACACTGAAACTTTTTATAAAACAATGGATTTGGTTCAATCTTTTTCAGAGCTTTTTCATCCCTGTCTCTTTCCTCCCCTCTCTTTTACTTGTTGCCATATCACTTTCTTTCTTAACTAATTATTGTGAACTAAAAGTTTCTAAAAAAAATAAGATGTTAGGACTTCTACAATAATTCCGAAGACCACCCAACAAAGAATTCAAACGTATTGTTCGCTTCTAATGACCTTTATTTTTTATGTGAAAATTGTAAACTAGGTCAAATCTGGGGCAAAAACTTGAAAAAAAAAACTCTAGCTTTCGCCGACTACTTCTATTTTCAACACTTTCTAACAAGCGAGCGTATAATGCCCGTATAATTGGGAGAAAATGGTGAAATCTTGATTTAGATAAGATCTATGCTGGATATGGGACTCCAGGAGAACGCAAGATTCACGACCAAGAGGTCACTTTGGAAAAGCTTTGCTCCCTAGTCACATCCCAAAATTCTCGCTTTTATAGAAAGTCAAGCTTAACTAAAGAAATTGGAATCTCTCTCGTTTTTTTTCTATACGGAAGTTCCTGCTGAAATAAAAAGTTTCTAATTCTATAATTGGAACTGTTTGCTCATATGAAACGGATTCACTCTACCTCGTTTTTATTTTCATTTCCTCGTTTGTTGCATGTCCTCTTTTTTTCAACAGTTGAAAACAACACGAACCTGTTGGCCTAAATTTTCACGGACATTTCCACAAACTGTTTGTTTTTTTTCTTTATTTCCGTAAGACAACATGCATGCGAACCAATTACAGTTAGTTTTGTAGATTTCAAACTTTCCAGTTTTCCCTATTCAACGATTTCATTTGGAATTTTTGAGCGAAACTAGAATTAGAATTTAGGATAGCTTAAACCTTTCTTAAATAGTTTGATTCCACATGGCCACTATAGTCAGCTCATTAATTATTTCTAATTAATGTATCCGATTACTTAAACCGTCTGCAATCTTACAGTACTAACAAGCCGTAGACAATCTTACCGTAAGAACAATTACAAATCACAAAATACGAACGATTTCCAAGAGATTTCTTACCGTCCGTAATTTAATGTATCACTTTTTTTTATTAAACTTGCATAAGTGGAGAGGGGTTTCTTTCACCAGTACTCCTTTCTCTCTGAACTTGTTTTCTTATTCCAGATGGTCAACTGGATAGTTCCACTATCTGGATTCCAACCATATAATGTCAACACCTTTCTTTTTGAACCTTAGAACCGTTTTTATGAATTCTTTTATTTAAGAACACCTAAAGACAGAGAAAATTTGCGAAGGACTGTAGCTAATCTATGGCGAAAACCATAAATCATGCCCAAATTGCAAGGACAATTGATTTGAGCAAAAATCTTGTTGTCATGAGCCTACTTTGATGCAACTTTCTATAGTCTCTGAAAAGCTTATGCACGAGATTTGTGAAAAAAATAAGATTTTGTTTAGATGCCAAATTTTCTCATCATCACTGCGACTCAGCACTAAAAAATCTTGTTCTGGTCATAATGTTACTCCAGGAAAGCATTTGATTATTATAGGAACTCGACTTTCATGCTATAAAAGCTTTTAAAAATCACCTCAAACTGGTTAGCAAATCAAAATCATTATCATTTTTTGTGACTTATGCCACTGGCAATAGTCCAATTACCTTAAAAAGTTAGCAGAAGAATTATAATGAATCCTATGTTTAGAATTATAGAATTTTCTCAGACAGATAGAATTCAGACATATCTCTCGAAGTCATCTATTAGTACCTTTTTGAGTTCGAGCGAAAAATTACTCAAAAGCTTACCTGATTAGTTGGCCAGTCTGCATTAGTTTCGGAGGCAGTTATGATTGTTTCATAAATCGTGAAGCTAGCGTATATCTATAACTATTTGTTTTATAAGCTCAGACTGCGCACATCAAGTCAACTCAAAAATAAAAACCTTAAAATACCATAACCAGCAAATTTTAGCTTGCGGACAGAAGCGCAAGGTAAGCCAACACCATTCAGATCCTTCCCAGCCCTAGAATATGGATCAATGGGTTAAGGGCCGGGCATACTTCACGGGATTTGGCAAGATTCCAACTGTCCATAACTCATTGTAAGCACATTTCAAATGTAGAGGAGATAGGGCATTTTATCAATCCACTTAAGTTATACACACCATGCATGTACATTTTGCTAGTGTTGGATTCAAACTTCCGGCGGACTGCCAAATTGCATCACGACCGAAATTGCGTGAAGTGTGTCCGGCCCTTTAAGTTAAAGCTAAGTGGTACATTAATGAAGTGTGAATAGCAGTACTGATCGTATCTAAGCATCATTTCCATTACATTATATTGTCTTTGACTTTCTGTTGAAGTCTCATTCTCCATCTTGGATGTAGGGCAACTGGCTGTTGCCATAACAGTTACAGATTTGAAAAGCCCTATTCTGATACAATCTGCTGACATACTGATTTGCCCGACATCAAGGTTCGGCACGAGGTGGCTTTTGGAAAATGCAAGAAACGAAGTCTCCCTTGACTTGCCCAAAATTTTACGAAATCCTCTTTAACCCTAAACCATAATCCTAAAAAATCTTCAAAAAACCAAACCGTCAACTAAAAAAACGTTGCAATTTAGTGTCTTTTCGCCCACAATAACGAAGACCCCCGCTTTAATAAATCGTAAATTGTTTCGCGTTTTTGATTATTTGATTATCTGAAGACTCTCATCTCGAGAAAGCACTTAAGAGAGTCAGGCACAGCTTGTTTTTAAAGTAGTAATGGACAGTTTTTTAAGAGACCCGTAGGTATTTTACCTTCTATACCGACGTAAGCTTTACCCGGTACTTTTTATCACTAAGGCACTTTAGGTCTTTTGCATGTTGGAGTGATGGAGCTTTGTTCACTAAACTATGTTTATCTGTAAAATTGACATGATATTGATGTATGACAGCATTTATTTTCCCAGGAAAAGGTAAACAACCTTCAGTTCATAGACCATATACCCACATAGTTCTTTTCAACAGAGTGTTTGGTAAAACTGATATGAAAAACATAAACTAGACTATGCGATTTGAGAAGAACAAGATTTGAAAGCTGCGACATCTTATACAAACGAAATTATGATGCAGTTGTAGTGGAGGATGTAGTGGAGCTGTCGTACTTCTTCCACTTCATCCATCATGTTTTTTTACTTTTTTGACCGTCACGGAATCTTTGCTCATAGATCTCGCATTCATTTATGCACTCCCTTAGAGTCAGAATTTTGGATTTCGCGGGAGGCGAAGGTCCTAGCCCAATTATGTACGGCTTGCAAGTGCAGTTCCCTTTTGCTTTTTTAGTTACCCAAACTCTCCTAAAAAAGAGCATTTTTACTTTGAAGTAGTGCCTTACAACTCGAACCCACTGTGGTTTCAAAGTGAAATCTTGTTTCCACCATGAATGAGTAGTACCAATTCCATCCCGCAGTATTCCAGTACTCCATCCCAGAGCTGCGATTCCGAAAATACTCAGGAGCAGAAAAAGTTTCATCGTTGCTCTTGGCAGATTGTGTATACATAAAATAGAACGTGATTTTGTGATATATTAGGTTATTATATAAGTCTTGCTACACTTTGATTTCTTACAACAATAAGTCGTAAACTTCATAATTTTAATAGGGATCTAGGGTACCGTCCGTAGAGCAAAGCAAGCTCTAGAAGATGTTGTGCAAAAATTCGCACTAGCTTTGGCTCACCGTCAGTTCGCATCCGGAATGTGAGTAACACTGAAGGCCCAAAAAATTAGAAAATATTCACATCTTTGTTCAAAAAAAAATCCTCTGCATCTCCAACTTGTTCACACCGATTGTACACCACATTAGACACTCATATGTACCGTTGCTGTATTTTTTCTTCATCTAGAAATCAAAAAAAAAACGAAAATTTTCTTGTTTCTACAAAAACGAAGCTATGCTGTTTTTGCTGTTCTGTCATTCTTTGCATGGATTGACTTACATGCAAAAATAAATTGACCGATGAAATGAAAAAATGAATCAGCTTTT
The DNA here is from genome assembly GCA_958299035.1 of Cylicocyclus nassatus. Classification (NCBI taxonomy): domain Eukaryota; kingdom Metazoa; phylum Nematoda; class Chromadorea; order Rhabditida; family Strongylidae; genus Cylicocyclus; species Cylicocyclus nassatus. The sequence continues at coordinate 75,730,780 of CATQJL010000223.1, forward strand.
ATTGCATTACCTACTTTGTTATTACTAGCCAATTCATTTTCATAGAGAATATTAGGCAAGAAATTTGAGTCGTCGATTTCTTCGATTAGTAACTGTATTTACTAATCGGAGATCGAAAGTTTTGTGAGAAATGTACCATAATATCCTACCTCTTTCAAATGCTGTTTTGCTGCGCTTTTGCAACAGACTGACTGCAGAGGTAAAAAAAAGAAAAAGAAGATTGTATTAGCTTTGGTCATTTTAACTTAGCTCGCCCAAAAGTGGAAAAGCTGCAGAAAAGCCTGAAATCGTCAATACACAAGTTTCGTGACCTAGTCTTTGCAAGTGTGAAAAGTATGCTGTTTGGACGTGTCTGTGAAAAGTTATGATTTTTAATAAAAGTAACAATGTAATTAATTTTGGCGTTTTCGCAGTAAATTGGTAATTCGTAACTTCTCAAAGAGACGTTTGAACAGGACAAACTTTTCACAGTTTCAAAGAGAAGGTCAAAAAACTTTTGTGTTCACGATTTCAGATTTTTCTGAAGCTTTCCAGATTTTTGGCGACCTAAGTTAAAATGACCAAAGCTTATATGGTTTTGTTTTTCTATTTTCATCTCTGCAGGTACATATGAGAAGCTCATTAAAACAGCTTTCAAAAGGGAAAGACTATCTTTTCTAATCAGAATATAATAAAGTAAATCCGTTGAGATAGCGCAAAGACGTAACTTCTCAAAAAATAGAACGACAGAATTTCCGGAACAACCTAATACTTGTATATGTTTTCGCTAGCCTGGAAGATGAATGAACTATATCATCGTCATGCCGTTAGGGTTTCGGACTTTATTTAAAGCAAATTTTGCAGGATGCGCTAAAGTCTCGCTTTCGCGCTTTGTAAAATTTGGAGCAATTTAATGGCATCATAAACATTCTGATTTCGTCTGGTAAACAGTGAACTGTGCTCAATAATATTGAAAAAGCTGGAATATCCTTGTATGAAAATATCAAATCAAAGTCTTTACCACTGAATATGACCACTGCAGAATTTTTTGGGCTGGTCCTCTTGCTACCAGTAAATTATATCACCTTCGATTATTTCCAGTTAGCTGATCGTCCAATTCCATGACAGCGGACACATAAATTATCAGGGATAAAGCTATACATTTTTACAGTTAGGAAAAAAAATCAACGAAAATTTAGTGACACAATTTTGCCGTTTCCTCTTGTTCAAACTAGCGGCCGATAGTAAAACTAGCCCTAGTCAAAGCCTCAGTCCCATTGTTCGTTGCTTAATCAAGCGAGTTATTATTTGAGAAGTGGTGAATGACGTCATAAAACTAAATTTAGCAGAAAAATTTTTGTACTATCAACAATTATAAATCACCAATTTATCCATACATCGATGTCTAGCAGATACTTCTCATTATTTCAGTTCAGGGCTCGGCACAGGTGGCTTGTAAGCCAGCTGGTATCGTTTTTTGGGACAAAAGCAAAGGGGGTTTCGTTTTTGTAGGTGGAAGACACATGCAAAATGGGCGATTGGCGACTTTTTTCTAGTCGACGTTTCGTTTTTTGGGGAATTTTGGGTTCAGGTTTTCGAAGGAAATATGGTTGAGGGTCAAAGGGGACTTTGTATAAATTTCCAAAAGTTAAGGGAACTTCGTTTTTTGCATTTTCATCTAGCCACCTCGTGCCGAGCCCTGTTTCAGTTGTCAGCGTTTATTATTGACATCGGGTATTCCCATAGGCATATATTGACTTTTCCTTATCATGAGTTTAGAATTTTACTTTAATTTTATGCTTAGATAACTCCATTTGCTAACAGCCAATTTCTGGACAGATGAACACTCACGAACTGATCCCTCCTGCACCAGCCTAGATTTTCACCTATTCTAGAAATTTACCCTATTTCTATCAACTTGATTGAAGGAATAGCATTAACCAGAAGTTTTCATATTTTCGATTTTGGAACATTTGAGGTATCTTTAGTGCTTCTGGTATTGAGAGTTGATTTGCTCTAACCAAAAAGACGAAAAGTTCAGTTAGAAAAACTCTGGCGAAGTTATGAAGTTTGCTTGGAAAATTTGTGTTTCTCAATATTTTAAATGTTAATCTATAGAAATTTTTGTAAAGTTATGAAAATTATAGAAGTTGCGCATTCAAAAATACCCAAAAGTTCCATCTTAGAAGGCTCCACTTTTCTTTTAAGCTCAGTGCTTTGAATTGAAACCTTTAGAGATTGTAGTCATACTCTATTAATGCGTAGGATTGATATAAAAATTTGGAAAATTCTAATTTTTGCCGCTTCAGCAAAAACTTTTGCTTCGACATATTAGGTTGTAACAGAATTAATGCAGGTTTTTTACACCCCTTTTTCAAAGCGCTGGTTCAAAATAGAAATCCATCGTATAAAAAAACTAAGCATATCATCTGAAAGCCCTTTTCTCCTAGTTTCTTGAACATGCTTTCATTTCGAGAGTACTGGATTCATCTCGAAATTACATGCTTTTCAATTCAAGAGGCTAAACTCTGAAATTTTCTCTTTTTGAAGTTTTTGCGTTAAATTTACCTCGAAAAATTGGAAATTTTCGCAAACTGGTATAATACTTACATGTGCCCTGCACTACAAAATGCACGTTAAAGCAGAATTTTTGAAAGTTTCTAGATTGAGAAATGTCATTTCAAACCCAAGCAACCGCTGCTATTATTCTGCGGCGTATAAAAATCCTAAAGATGGGGCTATTGCAGAGCTTTTGTCAGCTTTTGTCATTTTGCGCAGAAACAGTAGACATAGCGCATTTGATAGCAAAAAAACCGAAAACTGTTGTTCTCCTGGCGGCAGGAAAATCAAGAAAACATCAAAGAACAACTTTTTCGCCTTTTCAGAGCAGTTGCTAAGAATGACTGATCACAAATTTTTTACAATATTTTCTGTTACAAATTTTCTCATAAAATTCGAGCTTAACGCTGCTTCACAACCGGATATTGTCTAACCAAGAGTGAAGTTTACATCATCCTACATACTAATTGTGTAGTAAGTTATGGTCTCTCAAATTAAAGGTTTTTCAAGAAAACTTTTGGCAGATTTAGGGCTATAAAATTTTTCTCAGTTAAGCTACCACGACATAGTAGTGTGTGCTAGATTGCAAAAGGTTTGCTGATTAAAGTAGTTTTTATTGGAAACAGATTGCTTATTTCTGTGAAAAGTTATAATAGTCCGAACTCAAAAGTTGGAAAACCTGCATTAATTTTGTTACAACCTAATATTTTAGATAGAAAAGATCTTGCACTTTTGAAGATTATTTAGAACCAAACACATCAGTGTCATATCGCGACACAAGCTGATGAAGGGAAGCACCTAAAAAGAGTTTCAAAATTAAAATTTGCAGGAGTTAACAAACTTTCATTGAATTTACATTTTTTTGCTTTAAATACTATGACATGGTTCTATACGAAGGAAATCCGTGCTGGTCTCAAGTTTCGAATAATGATTTCAGATTTTTTGTTCAACTTCTAAGTCGGAAAAACCTCTTTTTGTGATATGACAAACTTCTGAGTGTTTGATTCTAAAATTTTAAAAAATGTATGATGTTTAAAACAAATTATTTCAACGTTTTTGAGACAATTTTTTATTTTTTTATGGATCAACCTGATATTACTAGTAACTCAAAGCGTTACTATCGCAATGCATTTGGTATTGTATTTTTCCGCTAGACTAACGTTTTGACGCCCTCCCCTCTATGGCCCAGCCTGAGTCCGTTTCTAGTCATTTTGAAAACGAAGTCCCCCTTGACTTTAGCCATAATTTACGAAGTTCTCTTTGATCCCAAATCATATCTGTAAAAAAACCCCTTGAAAATCGAAATATCGTAATATAATCGAAATATTTGCACCTTTTCGGCCACGAAAACGATATTCCCTTTGCTTTTTCGCCTCAAAAACGAAGTCCACCACGTTTCTACACGATCTATGCCGGACCCCCCCCCCCTTTCTTCTCCCCCGTCACCGTTGTATATCTGACTTTGTTCCATATCGTGCGGAAATACAGAAATGCGGACATAAATCGTGTCTATGTTATTAGGAAGGGTTCATATAGATGGCCGCATTGGATAGTGGGACCAGTGCTGTCATGACTTCGGTCGCCCCCGGGTGTTGACCCGAATTCTGCGCCGAAGGAGAAAAGCTTATCATACGGATGTCATCTACATACATTCAAAACATAGTTAGATAGACATCTTCTCGCTCGTCATACGCTGTTCTGCCCCCCGTCATACACGACCTGGAAAGGAAGACCTGGACCTTCCTTTCCACCCTGGAAAGTGGTGGTTTCATTGGTATTCTGATCCTGCTTCTTTCTTTAATATATTGTTTGTTTACTTCTGGTTATTAACACCTATCTTTACTACACGCAGAAAAAGTCAAGTGAAGAGTGTAAGGGTTCAAGTTGCCGCCAAAAGCTTAGGACTCTTGCGGAATTTTTGCAATTCATGAAGAAGTTTTTGGCCTTATGCATTTACGACTACTCAGACTATTCACCGGAACCTGAGCAGGACAAGCAAAACTTGCAGCAGTTCCGCGGGATTTGGTTACTGTTGCAAAAGTGAAAACGTTGAAAACGGGAACTTCCGCAGGACTTTTTACAAAGCGCTGCGGAACTTTCGAAAATGCCAGCGAATCCGCAGCACTTTGACGTGCCAGTACTTCCGCAGGATTTTGAATGTGCTGTCTCGTATGCTGTTTCTCTCTAACTAGTGTGCACTATCGAACATGTCAGTCGTAGTGGAAAGGGTGATAGTTGAGTCTCACAGTCAATAGAGTAAGGGTTCAAATCTCGCCTAGGTTTTTCTCTTTTGCTGTTGTAGTCGCATTCTTCGAAACTTCCGCAGCACCTCATTTGGGAACTTCCTCAGTACGTTTACGTTACTTCCGCAGGTGATCTGCCGGAACTTTTCCGGACGTTCTGCGGAAGTTCCGGTCAGTTGTCTATGTACATACTACATAGGTTACTACAAACAAATCAAATTATCTAACTTCTTTGCGCATTTCCTTTATGATAATGAATTACTCGCATAGAGGTACATTCCAATTCTCATTGAAATGCTCTTTCTAGAGATACTAATCTAACAAGAAATTTGCCTGCAACATTTGTAGGAAAAGCTATAATAAAACACTATAGTAAAATAATTTACCGTTATTTTCAATTTTTCCTCTGTATAAGCTGTGTCGTGTTTTCGGTTGATAGGCTAAGGTAAGGTAATGATTACAATTTGAAAAACCTATCCAAATTTAAAGAATATTTGATGCCCCGCAGAAAAGATTGCCAATCCCGGTAGTCGTACTTTTTCCTAACCCTCCTATCATTAAATTCTCATTACTTTTGTAGAACTCTGTATTTTTTTCACTTTCAATTTTGTTTATGTTTAGCATTTGATTTATCAAATGCACAAAACATTCTTGTTATATCTTGCTTTTCGCACTGTAAATGGGCAGAATACATCAAATCTTTTTCATAGTTTCACACAGAATTTACTTTGAAAAATCTCTGAAATCCTTTCAGTAACATTCAAGCTTGACTGCTTCATTTACTTCAAACTCTGAATCAAATTCAAACCTCGAAAAGCTGCTTTCTTCACAAATCGCAGCCTTCACAAACTAATACACATCTACAAAGCGACCATCAAAGTACTTCTAATGGAAAACTTTCAAACTTTGCAGGTTCTCGAGTGTTCCTGTTCTCTTCACAGTTACACTCAATAAAAGCGCTAGAAAAACTCCTGCCCTCGTTTTCATGGATACACTTTCATACATTTACTTTCGTCTCGTCATTTCATAGCTTTTTTTGCAAAATATAGCTTGTTAAAATATAATTTCATTATTTTTCAAATTACCGAAGCTCTTTTTCTAGTATGTACAACCATTAGCACGTCAAAAAATCAATTATCATAAATTTTTTCGCAAAGGCACCACAAATTAAGACGAAAAATTGCGTATCAAAAATGGGAGAAGAACTTGCTTCAAATGACATTATGCTTAATCGTCAATTGATGGATGAGTTTTGGCCCAACCGAATATAGAATATGCTGGCATCAAAATCAAATAAATTCGAAAATAGAGCTATTTTTGTTTACTTTACCCATGTGTTATCGAAGCTCTTCCAAAAGTCTCCAAAAAATTTCTTAGAATTCGCCTAGTCAGGCGTGGAAACCATGTTTTAAAATTTTGGCGATTATCTTAATGACCGCAAGAGCAGCCAAATCGGAAACATAAATGCTGAAAAGAAGAAGAAAAGCTTTGTTGAACAGTTCATGAATCGCTTGCCTATGTTTAATCCATGATTTTATGATAAGCTGTAAAAAAATGAAAAGTCTTGGAACAACCTAGTGTAACACCATCAACTAATCAAAAGGCGTAGGAACGTAGGAACATTTCCTCCTCCTAGGCTCAGTCAAATTGAGCCGACCCTCGGAAAGACTTCGTAAGTTGAACTTACAATCTCTACCCTCTTTTAAGGGCCGGACATACTTCAAGCGATTTCAATCGCGACGCGATTTGGCAATATTCCAGGTGTCCATAACTCGTAAGCACATTATAAATGTACAGAAGATGGGGCATTTCATCAGTTTACGTAAGTTATACACATTATGCGTATGCAGTTTGCTAATGTTGGATCCGAAGACTTCTGGCGAATTGCCAAATCGCGTCGGAACTGAAATCGCGTGAAGTATGCCCGGCCCTTTACTCTAACAAAGGAACGATAGTCGGTGTCCGTGGCATTTTGATGAGATGCATACCATTACACTCGCCTTGGAGCACTGATTCCGAAACTGGTTTCCGTTTTTGTTAGTCATTTTCCTGAAAAAGGTTATAAAAATTTTCGCCCTAAAGAGAATATGGTCGAAATGACTGGGATGCCCTTATGAAGTGGTGTAGTGGCTAGTGCGATAGCCTCACAAGTTAATGCAGGTTCAGGTTCGAGTCCTTCTGTGTTTTTTCAGTTTTGCATTGCCCCAATCAAGCTCTTTTTAAAGGTTAGGCATCGCCGATCATATTTGTCTTGGGCGACCATTGACGCGGAAATCCTCCATAACTTCTTGTAAAACGATCAGCAGAAACGGAAGTCAGATTCGGAATCAGCGTTTTAAGGCGATGATATCATCTCATCTCAAAAGGCCACGGCCACCAAACATCGTTTCCTTGAAAAAAGGCAAGTTCAACTGTAAGAAGACTGTCCGGTCAGTTCACCTCGCTAACCGTAATAAGTTGAAGGTAAGTGGCAAGTTAAGCTGAGGACGTAGTGAGCAGAAGTGCATAGGAGACATTAATTCAATGAGCAACCCCTGTTCACGTCTTTTTGGCGTACAAGAGCGCGCAAAAATACGAGGTGTCGGGGCTCAAACTGAAGTGTTATGAACAACTGATTGCAAACAAGAAACTAAGAAATTGAAAAGTGAAGCTTGAGGCGAGAATCATCCCTTTTATTCATTTTCAAACGGTCGTAATACCTTATCGATAAAACAATGAATTATTATTACATTGTTCAATTTTTTCCTTAGCTAGGCGAAATCTTTGGTAGCGATTATCATCGATTTCTCGATAGTGGCCCTGCCACAAGTCGCCCTTACCGAGATTGAAGGCACATTGATACTGCGGGAGGTCTCAAGCATTCGGGTATACTTCACCCGATTTCAGTCGCTGCGCCATCTGGCAAATTGCCAAATGTCTTCAAAAGCAACAATTGCAGACTGGAAATGCTTGATATGTAGAGTTTCGCAGACTGATAAAATGCACTGTCTTCAGTACAATATTACTCTCAGAATGAGCAAAATTTCTCTGAAAGCGTCCATGACATTTCCGGAATCTCGCGAAAGTCCGTGAATTCTGCGACAATCACGGACATTTCATTCTGAGAGTGGTATTGTACATTCAGAATGCGCTTACGATAACTTATAAAAAGTCGTTTCAAATCGAAGAGTAAAACTCGTATAAAAATAATTTTTTGGAAGGCTGGAAGTTGAAGATATTCCCTAAGGTGCTTCTACCTTAGCCTTACGATAACCCTGTACTTTAAAGTATGAATATAGGAAGTTGTCATATGTTTTTCACTAGGACGATTAATCAAGGAGGTCCATTACCCAAATGGCAAATTTTCATTTCATTTTTTTTACAGTTTTATTTATACAAAATCGATTGTTAAAAGCAAGATCTTTTACAGACGAGCTTTCGCATACATCACGTTCGAAATAAACATTTTCAAGCTGCTCTTTTGATTCCGTCGAAATGATTACCAAGGCAAGCATGGAGAAATGAGAATTTTATTCTGGAATACATATCGTCGAGTCATTTGTAACTTAATATGCCCAGTGCACAGTCTACACGCTAACTGACGGACTGCAAAAATAGAACATGCTCATTTTCTGTGATTTCTCCTTCATTCCTTACTTATCTTGTTTTTATTGGTCACATGTTAGTTAGTAGAACACATTTCTACACTTTGTTGGACTAGAAAATGTTTTACTGGGAAGTTACAAGTATGGGTGCCGTCGCTATTAGGGTATAGTGTGCAGTCTCACACATTAAGTTACAAATGACTCGAGGTTATGTTCTTTAATAGCGGTGTGATGCCTGTAGATCTAACCAATATATAAAAAATCGTTAGCCCAACTGAAAAATCTTCCAATAGCGGGAAAAGCGGCGGCTCCCGAAGAGAACGTTCTTCCAAGTAACACCTTTACATTACTAGTTCACTAGTTTGATAGAATTCCTCACTGTAAGAGACTATGGAAGTAGGACACGTTTTACAGCAATATATTCCTGTCTGAAGGATGTAACAAGCACCCTATAGGTTGCAAAAAAAATTACATTAAGTGGTTGTTGTAGAGCTTAACGATTACTGTTAGCACTCTCGTCTTGTATTCGTGTACTCGCATCTAGTTATCTCTTAGGTTTATAGTAACCAAAAATCTCCTTCTGAATGACTACTTTAGGTCAACCAGCTGATAATGACCTCGTCTTACGTTGATAATACAATAATATAATATAATATAATACAATATACAATGTAATTTTGAAAAAAAAATAATTATACTTGGAGCATGAAACACTAAAATCTCAGTTATCCGTAAGGTTTCCGTTCCCTAACATTACAGTATCCTTACCGTACCACCATCGTATCCTGTGTAATGCGACATTACATTAGTTGGAAATAAAGAATAGAGGATACGGACACAAACAAGTGATGTTATGTACCAAAGGAATTCATAGCACCACTGTTAACTTATTAGAAGCCATTTTCTTACAAAAATCGTGAAAAAATCAAATTCTCAAAGGTGGATAAGAGGTTTCTGTTCAAGACTGCTACCGTACTCTTACCGAACCTCTATCGTATCGTTATGCCTCTTGCGAGTAAATTTAGAAAGAGATCCTGCTTTTTCCATTATTGGAAGGTTAGTAGTTAGAAATCTAATCTAATATATAAGGAATGTAACGCCAAATCAAAAAACATCAATTAGGGGGAAACGGCGGCGGGTCTCGAAGCGAAAGCTCCCAGATCCAGCACCTTTAGATTACTGGTTCACTAGTTTTAAGGTAATAACGAGCGGATAACTGCCTAAAAAATTATTCTGACATCCTAAGGCTAAACGATAATTTTTTTCTGAACGGAATATATTTGCAAACACATTCTCGGAAGCTCTGCAGCGCTTTGTAAAAAGTCCTGCGCAAGTTCCCTTTTTCTACCAGCTAACATGAAAATCCTGCGAAAGTTCCCATTTTGAACGTTTCCACTTTTCTAACTGTAAACAAAGTCCCGCGGAAGTTCCGGCGAATTGTCTGAGTCAATCATACAAAAACCTTCAGATCACTTTGTTTTGTTCGAGGCGGAAAAGTTTCTGCAATCCAAACCTACAATTTTCATAGCACCGTTTTCCCCTTTATTTTCACAATTGAAGCCAAGGAATGCGCTAATTACTGATTGCCCCATGATGACAGGTATTTAGCCGTAGAAAACAAGGAGATATAGCATTTTTTTCCTACGACAATAGCCTTGCATTGGCGCAATCGCGCTCGCGTACGTGTTTGCGTTTTTTTTTCTAGCGCGATTTGTGTGTACGGTTTTCGCGCATATGTGTATGTGTATGACCGTCATCGATGTGTGCGTATTCATATGTGCTCAAGGTTATGCAAACCTCTAGTCAAGAGAAAATTTCTCGACCCAAATTTCTCATGGCTTCAAAAAATTTTTTCGAAAAATTCAGCAAATCCAGGTGATAATCATGAATCGCAACGCGATTGCGCTATGGCATGCGAAGCGAACACCCGGCCATTACAAGGGCAATCAAATGCGCCTCCCCCCTGCCGAGCGCCCACTTACCTCATATATCGACGTGACCCCCGTCTTTTATGCAAATCACCCCCGGTTCGTCGTCGTCTGTAACACAATACGGTATTTGCCGTATCTGCGCACAACCGACCGTGTCGCGCGCTCCACGGCAATGGGCGTAACCGTCTTTTCGCCGGCTAAGCTTTGCGTGATTTTTATCGTATTCGTTATGGACAGCTGGATGAGCTGAAGCACCAGATTTTGGATCTTTATTTATTTCAAAAAGTAATTTTCCCATTTGGGTGATTATTAGCCTCTTATTCAAATCCTTAACGCTCTTTGATGTTTTTAATTTAGAAAATCCATGCGTTTTTATAATAGTTAGATAGAGTAAACAAAATGCAATACGACCATTTATTGGACCTTTCTAATTGGCTCTTCATATTTTCCAAAATAATTTTTCCGAAAGTCTTCAATTTCGCGAACTAATAATAACTAATAATTAGACTTGAACTAAATTTGATAAAGATTCCTTGTTTTTTGATTTAGTCTCTCGTGAATAGACATCATACTGTTTCTAATTTATATCCCTTTCTTTTGTAGCAGCCTTAGACCCTATTGAATAAATACTTAAATAAATGAATATTCTTTCTACCTTCTTGAAAGATTTTACGTCTTGCAGGCTTGGTGCACTCAAAAACTCTAATCATGAATCATTTTTCTTATTTTTCTACTCTAAACTTCTCCCCTTCGCTAGATTTTTTTATTATGGAGGGGTATCAGGTCCCTCCTTCTCTTGCTTTCACGTCAAACTTATCTGAAAATCTTCTAAAAAATTTTCATATCGTTGGGTAATTAGATTCTTTAGCTACAATCCCTAGTCCAGTCGCATCGTCAGAGAATTATTAGCGAATTTTTGCTGATAGTATTTTTTTCTGTCCTTTGTTGAGTGCTGTATGTGATGAGAGATTTTCTTCTCTCTAATGCAATAATACGCTTAGAAATCCAGGTTTTTCCCATTTTTGTTTGCTTATTTTGACTGGAGAAAGAATCTTCGGAGGAGAGAGTGAAAGTAAAAATAAGAAAAATTTGTAGAAAATGCGAAATTGCCACAAAATAAACGATTAAAGCGCCATTCATTAAAACGAACCATTATGATTTTTTGTATGATTTTTTGAATGACCTTGCCATACTTTATGGAGGTTTTTGTTTGAATATTTGGCGCTTTTGTGTGTAACATTAATAAATAAATATACAAATAAATAGATAAACAAATAAATAAGGGCTGAGATCTGAATCTTAAAGTAACCGTCTTTTTCTTCTTTAATGTTATGCCGAACGAAAGAAAAGAGTAGAAAATAGTATTTTATTTAGGTAAATAGTGAAGCAGCATTCATGCAATATATTGACTGCTTTATAAGAGTATTTAGGTTTTCCTGGTAATTTTCATGAATTTGGCTTATCCCTTTTCGTTAGGTCTTTACTCTTAATTTTTAACCATAGTACCTCCTCTATGTCACCGCATGAACTCATTCGTTTCTTAGCCAAGGGAAAAAAATCCTTGATTGCTATTTTGTGTCATACTTTGTCTTTTATGACCTGAGTCGAGTGATATTAGCTGTTTTCATTTCCTCACATTCACTGCTTCTTTATTCGCTCTCGTCCTCTCATTATTTCGCTACTGCATAATCTCCAAAAATTTCAAAATTTCGTTTTCTTTACAGGATGTGGACGCCATGTCTGGCGTTCATTCCTCTGATCGCCGCGATGCGAGTCGATCCAGAAAGAATCGCAGCGCGATTGAGGATAGAGCAAGAAATCGAGAACGATCGCGGTATTACACGAACTGATCGAGGGCGTCGACAATTGCAACCGAAAGAAATTAGCATACAGGTGGGCAGAATTTTGACTTTTTTTTACCTAAAATTCGTAGAAAAATCCAGAAAAAAAATCCTTGGTTGCAGAAATTCTTGACAAGAGAAAAAACAGCTCTTTTTCGCAAAAATCCGAAATCATCAAACCCCAAAATCATGATTAAAGCAGGAAACAATCGATTCAACTGCATTTTACTTCTAAAAGTTATTAATTGGAATCGAATATTTATATTTACTACTTGTTATTTTGACTTTAATTTCCTACTTTTGAAGTTTGAGACAAATCATTCTTTCCTTTTCTTTTTTTATACAGAATTGTTCAGATTTGATAGAGCATGACATCTACTAGGTTGTTAGTAATTAACGCACTCTTATTAAAGGATTAACTCCGGCATTTTAGCCCTTAATTAAGGCACAATGACGGACCTGTGATTATGATTAGGGCTATGATTCATGCTGTGCTAATTTTGAGCATTTTCTTTTTTCGAAACGCTCTTAAAAGCTAATAAGCTGTACTGGTAAAATTTGATGCAACTTTTTTGCCACCTAAAATGACAAGTTTTTTAAAATTTGAACATGAAAAAAAGTTATTTTTACCAAAGCTAAACGCTATCAGTTTATAAAAGCTGTACAACTTTTTTGTGCCGTGAAATTATCAAAAACAATTTGGTCTTTTGAATATATAAGGATTTTTTACACATATGTTCCACCAAGTGAATATTTTTTACAGCAATAATAACTTTTTTTTGAGATTTTTAAGGATTCTCTAGTTTCACATGTGCAGTTGTGTATTTTTTCAAACAGTGAAAATTGCGATACCCTTTCAAAATAAAGCTATAAACAGTTATGCAGGACCTTTTTTTTACAAAATTCCACAAATCTCTCTTACATAAATTTTTAGCTCAATCTCCTTTTATTTACGATATGTCTGGAAATATTCCAAAAAAATGTTTTTCATGATAATTCTTTGAATCATATTTGCAGTCATACCTGTAGATAATTCGTATGACTATAGCCTCTGGCCAGTGGCGGTCGCAGGATTTCCGTCCGAGAAGGGAGAGAGGGGCAAACATTTTTGAATGAAGGTGCCGTAAAAAAAATTTCTGGGTTGCTTCTCAAATTTTTTGTGGGTCCATAACCCCTAAAATCTAAAAAAAGGGAGCGTTGGTGCATTCACGCCCCCGAAAGAAATTTTTTTCACAATGCTAAATTGAATTTTTAAAAACTTCTAAAAACTATTTTAATTACTTACTAGAACAAACAAGTAACTTGCACATTTTATAACCCATGTAAGTAAATTTCAAAAATTTCGCGACCCATTCTCGGGGGGGGGGGGGAGGCCTCGGTCCGCCACTGCCTCTAGCAGATTTCCATTAGTGAAATTGCGAGTTATTATAAAAGTAATTCATTTCAAATTATAAGAATATTATCATCTAGTAAATTTCCGTCTAATTGTCTTATAAAGAAACCAGTATAAATTTCCAGTCATAGAATCTTTGGCTTAGTAATAAGACTAAGCGTTCTTTTCCCAACAATTCTCTTCTCCACCCCCCCCCCCCTCCCTCCGCTTCCTCTTCCAAATGTTGACATTTCAATAAAAGTAAAATCCTCATAAAAATGCTCTATCATAAGAGCGATGACGCGCGACGTAACACATGTACGGTTGCTTTTTCTTTTGGGGTAATTGATTTTCCCATTAGCTTCTGTAAACAAACGCAAGAAGCGAGAAAATTACTACAAAGTGGACCGCGAGGGAAGAACCTGATTTTAAGGAGGATAATTGGCATAGATCTCTCTTCGGCTAAAGATCTTGTTGCGATTTCTTTCGGATATAGCATAGTTTTCAAAGGGTTAATTAGGATCAGTGAAAGTTTCAGATCCTGGAACGCACAGATTTGTTTCATCTAGATAAGGAATTCTGTGCGCAGAATAGCATATCTACCGGGAATCTGGAAGTCTAAAATGATGAACTAGACCATGGGAATTTCTGAAAGGGAATTAGCTTGGACTTGGGGAAAATTTGTAGTACCAAAAGCCTTTTTGGTAAAAACCTAATATTGTATCCGAGTTCACAATGCCTAATCTTCCTTTTCGCAAATATTGGCACCATTTTATAGAGCTGGCTTCAGCTTAGATCCACAATATAAAACGATGTCTTGAACCCACGTGGTTTTTGTAGGATTACGGTATGTTTTGAAGGGTTTTGAGCTACTTAAGCTTGAATGTTGCCTCTAATAGGACTCCAAAAGATATGAAAAATGCCGCTACTAATTGTCTTTAGAACTGGGCACCTAACTCTATGAATAAAATCAACAGCATGAAATTCTTTGGAAGAAAGCTACGGTAGGCGTACTGTAACAACTGTTCTCTCTATTCCACAAAGACTTGATTGCAAATCGTACATTGTTAACGAAAAGCTAGCCTCATTGGTTGAAGTGTCAAAATATCCAGAATGGCTTTCAATCTATTATGGAACGGAAAGCGTTTGAATTTCTACCGTAATCCTACAGTAATGAAGACCGATCAATTAATTTCCTATATACTGGAGATCTAACTTGAGATCATGGCTTACATCACTTCTCACGGAGTAAAAATTATGTGATTTTCGTATTCACAAACTCATATTTTTGGGTGAATCAAAGATTTGTGAATTTAGATAGAAGCCTTTTTTTAAAAACAAAAAGTCATAGAAAAACTTTGCAGGTCACTGCTCCCCTCTTCTCTTCACGGTTGTTCGAATATGGTAAAGAAGCTGAAGATAACGAGGTCCCTCAAGCCCTAGATGTGGGGAAGAAGGTCCAGTTAACAAATCCACTCAATTACTATGGCCAAGATTACAATACTCTCTATGTAAGCCTTTCTTTTCTCAAACTTCGATGACGATCCTCATTTTCCCTTTTCAGGTCCTCTCAAACGGAGCCATTGGCTTCGAGCCAAATGCCCGAACCTACAAGGCTGGATTGTTCCCAAGTGGAGCACGACTTATTGCTCCGTTTTGGAATCGAAACGATTTGCGAAAAGGCGGACATGTGTACTATAGAGAAGTCACTAGTAAGTTCCGTATAGACTTTTCTTTTGGATTCTTGCCAAAACATGTGGGAATTTCAGAGGGTCGAGTTTTGGAACGGGGCCAAAGCGAGATTCGCTATCAATATGATCGAGCCGTACATGTCAAATCTGCAGTTATTGTTACATGGGAGAAAATGCAACCTTTGGAGGGAGCTGCAGCACTTCCGGAAGAGGTAGGTCTTTGATGAACTTGATTTTGATCTCTTCTCGATTAGTATGTACTTTGACGGTATGAAAATTTTTCTTTTACAATAAAAAAATGTCTTGAAACTAGAAGAACAATTCATAAGTTTTCAATACATCAAATTAGAAAAGAACAGTTTTTTAAATGATCATTTTTTACGGCAGAGGATCTCATTTCAGAGTACAAAATGTTATTGAACTGAAAGAATATTTCATAGATGGGTTTATCATTCGGTACAAACTGCCATTGAGTTAGAAACATATTTTCACAAATAAATATGGTTTTTTACGGCATGAATATTCATTTTTATAGTATTAATCAAAATAAATATTTCACAGATAAATCAGTCATCTTTTACCACAAAAATTTTCCATTTTACGTTATAAAATGCAAGGATTTTGAGTATGCTTTCAGAATACCAACACCTTCCAAGCCGCTCTCTTCGTGACCGATAATGGAACCTATGCTAACTTTATCTACAGTAATATTGGTTGGACCCAAGGAGCTGAGGTAATGTCACACTTTTTCAATTCCCTTTTCCCTTAAACCCGCTCTAATGCCAAATTACACCGTAAACCCCTTAAAAGCTATGTTAGTGTCGGATTAAATGTTTAGCACGTCAAATTACAGTAATCCAAACGCAAATGCAAGGTTTCAAACCGGCTAAACAGCTTTTGGGGGGATAGCGGTGTCGGTTGTTAAAAAGCGCTATGTTCCCTTTTATGAAAGACGGTTAGACCTCGATCTATAGCGGAACGAGTACCTCGATCTGAGCCTTTGAGGGTCGTCATACGGCCTCGAAGCCGCTTCCTGTTTGACTAGACGTTGGACTCAAGTGTGTCTGCGAAAGGGGGTTTTGGTAAGGGTGCGGTAAAAAAATTAGTTGCAGGAGAAAATAAGCTCTTCGATTTTTTGGAGACTATAAATTCTGGAGATGCTGTACACTGAGAGCTCTGGGAAATTAGAATCTGCGATAGTGCGCCAGGGATAAGAAGTGAAGAAATATTGCGAAAGGGAATTTTCTAAGTCTATAATTTCAGGGACTGTGATTTAGTGCGTCAAAAAATTGTTCCAAAAGTGCGGAAGAAGCTAAAGGCATATTGAAGAAGGAAAAAGTGCTGCAAAATGAAAATTTCTTGCCTTTTTTAACAAGTGAAAAATTTCTGGAAAAACTGAAATTTAAATAAGAGAAAATAGGCATGCAGCGATAAGGAAAAGAAAATGATTCAAAATTTCACATGTTTTGGATTTTATGAACTCTTTGAATTGAAAAGCGATAGAGATACCGAAGAAAGAGGAAAGCCGTAAAAATCCTCTCAATTTTTTTGATTATATGTATGAGTCTCCTCTGTCCCGAAAATAGCTTATGAAAATTTCCGAAAAAATCGAAGTTTGATGGAAGTTACACTGAGGTGACCAAGTGTGTGAATCTTTGTTGAAATCCTACGGGTTCAGCAAACGAATAAAAATTTCTGGAAATTCTGAAACAATGGAAGTACAGGAACCCGAGCAGAGTAATGCAGAAAAAGAATTTTTGAGTTCGCTCAGATTCTACAAACTTTTTCGGCTTTCATGGACCCAAATGAAAAAAAAAGTTCCTGGAAAAAGTGAGATCTGCGTAAAGTAACGATGAGGATTTCGTATTTAAGAAATGTGGAAATTCTTCAATTTTTTTTTCATTTCTGCAACTCTCTAACCTGGGTTTCATCAGGTTATGAAATGTTTGTAGAAATCAGATCTCTTTGTCGAAATCAGATTTCATTGACACGTCGTTTGCCATTTGAAAACAAAACAATCTTATTTGCCTTCTGCTCCCGCCCCGCCTCTTTCTTTCTTATGGCAAATACCTTACTTTATACGGAATCACAAAGACATTATTAGAAGAAGCTGATGTCATAATTTTCAGGCTGGTTTCAATCGTGGTGACAATTCCGAACATTATGCAATGCCAACATCTGGCACAGGAAACATTATGTACCTGGAGGAATACGGTAATACTGGAATTCCCGGAGAGTGGATGTTTGAGCTGGGCGAAAAACGAGTGATTCGTTGCAAGCAAGGAATCAAGGGCGATACATGTGATGAAGGTTTGTTCTGTGATATTTCCTCCATTACGAAATTTGAAAATTTGCAAAGAGGATTCAAAATTTTCTGAAGGGCATGAAGATATAAAGCAATTTAATAGGTAGCATAATAACTTCACAGCAAAAGACTCAACAACAAACTTTTACAAGTTTTCCAGAGCGATTTCTTGAACTTCCATATAGAATAAAAACAAAGGGAAACACATTGCAAAAATCAGATTTTAAAAAATAACTTCAAGTCTTCTATACAGAAAGAAAACTTTCTCGAAATACTGAATTCTGTTAGAATCACGATAGGGACAGTTTGGATTTCAGCACATGTTGAGGAAGCTTGGAAAACATGAATCTATAGAATATCCTCGAGTCTTATTTTCCTGAATTCATTTACACTTTTTTTCACACTTTTTGACACTTTTTACATACTTTTCTCTGCGTCCCTCGGCCTTGAATTTACACTCATGTGTTTTTGGAGGGTAAATCTAAGTCTGAAAAAGTTTTTGAGTCGCACTGTTCTAACCTCAAAAAAGTGACTAATTTAAAAATTGAGACGAAAAGTATTAAAAGAAATGAATAAGTTTAATTCCTGGAAGAACGCAGATCCATGATTTTAATTTTTAGAAAGAATGGTAAATTCAACAACAAATGAAATTTTTTCCAAGAAAAGCTGAAATTATGCAATCAATGAATTTTTTCCATAAAACTATATTTTCAAAAAGTTTAGATAATTTCAGAATGCGCAGCCGGCGAATGGGGAGCTGATTGTGCCCTATGCTGCCACTGTGGGGAAGGCACCTGTCATCCGCTTACTGGAGAATGTCCCAAAGGGTGTGGGGAGTGCTGGTTGGGAGCAAATTGTCAGACAAGTAAGTCAAACAATGTTTCCTTGAGCTTATTGTACTCAAAGGTGATCTGGAACGCAAAAAATTTGATCTTACCTTTTCAGAGAAGGAGAACTGTCATGCTAGGGCGTCGGCCCAATGTGCACCCAATGCCGTTTCCTTTACTGACTATGACCGATGTGGGGAACCCCTGCAAAGGTGTCAGTGTTTATCAGGATTTACTGGGGATGGATATAAGACTTGTCATGGTGGGTAAACCTTTTCCAATTCATTTTCGATAAACTTGTACCCCATCTGTGCGCTTTCTCACCAATTACCGTAACCCAAAACTTACCCAGAACCTTTCAGACATCGACGAATGCCGCGAACAAGTGTGTCACAAGAATGCCGTTTGTACAAACACACCCGGAAGGTACTTCTGCCAGTGTGGAGAGGGCTTCTCAGGTAACTTGGTGTTACCCGCGCCGTTAAGGACTTTCTCAGCATGGTAAACAAATTTTCTTGTAGGTGATGGAGTTACGGAATGTGTCGCTTCGTTCTTATTCCCATCCGATGGACATCAACCATTGCCGAAGAGCAAGACATCATCAAAGGTTAGTAAAGGCCGCTTTTTACATTCTAGGCTCCATTTTAGAGCTTCGAGGTGAGAATGTTCCTTTTTAGGTCCTATGGCAGCTAAAGTCGCCAATGAAGCTGTTTGGCAGTGTCTACGACAAGATTACGGTAGGCAACGACAACTAAAAAATTGCTAAGAAGTAAAATTCCATATTTCTGCAGATCACAACATCTGGCCTCCTGTCCTTGACTGACATAGCTAAAGCATCAGGCGATAAACTTGAAGAAATGAAAATGACTGGAGTGGCTCCGTTCTTTGCGCCCATCGATACTAGCAGAGGAGGACACGTAACAGTGGCCGAAGTCGCCGGTTTGTTCCATTTTCCACAGTCACCTAGGGCTAATTAGCTTTTTTGGTAAGAAGAAAGCATACCACTGAAAAAATGTACAGTAAGACAGGCAAAATTCTATACTATGAGCCAATGTTTTCAAATCTTGAGGTTTTCGGACACTTTTCGGACAAACAGGTGCCCGGCTCCAATATAATTTTTGTGAAAAAAATCATTAGGAAAGTTAAAGTAAAATGCGGACTAAGCTGTAAGAATTACTCTAAACAGTCCAAAAAGTCATACTAACTGGTGGGCAACGAGCTCACAGTGCAAAAAAATAAAATTATTTCAAGATAAGTTATCAAAATAGCTGAGAAATTTTGAAAACAATCTAATGATCTAAAATATTCAAAAAATTTCGGGCTTGTTCAATGCTTTTTCGTTAAATGAAAACAGTAAGATTCTCTACGGTTGTTTCAAAAACCTCTTTTTCCCGGCAGAAAACTTTCCACCAACATTTTGCTTCTTTTAGATACCGAAACCCTTACCCGAGTGACTAGAAGCGTAAGGGATAACTACGATGAGCCAAATTTCCAAGCCAAGAGCGTTCTTGTTGTAACGTTCATGAATGTGACTGATGGAAAGGTCCAGGTAAGAATTATTCTACCAAGCTACGTAAACTTCTTCTTCGCCTTCACAGTCCAACCTTGTGTGAGTAAAAAAAACATAATATTATATGGTTGTCCGGAAAATAATGTCGCTTTTTGTTTTATCATGCAATATCGCAGCAGGGTGCGCACGAAAGTATGTGAATGGGGTACCAACCGATAGATCAGAGCAAGCTCTACAAAATGAAGCTCGAACCTTCGCGCCAGGTTTGATTTGCGTGAAGTTTGGAGCCAAATTTCACAAGGCACTCAAGATCCGAAAAAACGAAAAAGACCGTATCTCCGTTCAGAGAAGTCCTGAGGACCCCTAACTTGCTCACGCATGGATGGACTCACTATACGAGACACTCGTACGCGCATTTTCGAGGTTTTTCCATGGCTGAAAATTGAGAAAACCAAATTTGGCATGTTTTTGCCAAAGCAATCCTGAGATTCTCCCACATGGGTGATTCTGTAGCATGAACCTTTAAGAGTATAACCATGAATTTTCAGCTTTAGACAAGCGCTAGTTTTCGAGAAAAATCAAATTGTTTGCAAAAAACCCGAAAAACACGACATATTCGCACTTTTGACCTCTTTTTATTTCTCGTACTGTAGCCATGGAAAAATACCAAAAACTATACAGGTGAAATGTCTAGTGTGGAGAGTACATGCCTGTGCAAATTGGAGATCCCTAAGACGTCTGTGAACGGAGATACGATTTTTCGGGCGTCTGAAATTTTTTATATTTTGGATTCGAACTTCAGTTGGAGCAACATCTCCGCGGAGATTTGTGAACTAGCTTGTAGAGCTTGCTTTGCTCTATCGAATGATACCCCACTCGATGTTTTTTGCGGTCATTCTGTCGCGGTAGGATGCCGTGCGACATTATTTTCCGGACAACCTGATATTTGACCCTTTTCTTCATCACTTGTCAATCGCATTTTTCCAAGCTCAATGAAAATATTCTGGAAAAAATGTAGCAGTATATTTCCAGAACTATAAATCAAATCTCTCAAAATTACCTAAATTCTATTCATCTATAAGTGAAGGCTTTTCTGAATTTTATAATGTGAATTTGTGAACACTATGATTGTACGAGTATAGGAAAAGATTGTTCTACCTTCTCCATTTTTTCGCAATTTGTATTCTCGATTGTGATGGAAATTTCTCAGAGAAATACAGCAAAATTGAATGTGATATCTTCTGTGATTCATGGAACAAGCTCAAAAATTATTTTTCTATTCGTATTTGTTTTAGAAAGGCAACACCTTCCAAACGCTTCTCATCGGCGGTGTGAATGACAAACAAGAAAAGATGACTTTTGCTGAGTTGCTTTATAAAGACATGCAATGGGGTGATGGAGCTGAGGTCAGTTGGCAAGTGGTCTAAAACCTTAACCTTTCTCGAAATGCTAAGTTTAGGCTGGAATAATGACAAACGATGTCTCGTCCTCGGTCACACTGCCTGGTTCTGGTACCCAAGGTATCGAACAACTTACCCAGCTAAGTAACGTAGGGCAACCAGGAGTATGGTTGTTCAGAATTGGTAAGCGGAGTGAAATTTTTGAGACTTTTGGAAAAATTGCCCAAATGTTGCAGATGAACCTTCAATCCAACCATGTCCATTAGCTGGGCAACTACCACCATTCTGCTCAAAGAAAACTCGTCCAATTGATAGAATTGTACCATCACGAACTAGTACCAGTTTGAGTAAGTGATTGGGACCTTTTGAGATCCGAGATTTTTATATTCGAATTTTTTTTTCAGGGCCCCGTCCACCTGCTCCACCCACTATTTCTCACAACATCGATCCACCTCGACCAGAAAACATTCCGCCTGGTGCAATTGCGGTCGGAGGACCACGTACCATACAGCCGCAGCTCGAACCAATCAGACATCCTGCAACGACAAGCCCAAGACATGAGGTACGGTAGCTACACGGTAGCTGCTCAAGTGTTTGGATTGTATGACAGAAAGATCGCTTTTTCTAGATTTCGGTCACTACACCTTCAGTATTTGCAGAAAGAACGAGGACAACTCGTCCTCGTCCTCGTTATGAGAGCACATCGCATCGGTGAGGGTTATTTTGAAAAAAAAATCTTGAAAAAAATAAGTACGAAGAATTTGGAGAAACATGGACGCAAGACCTTCTAGAAACCGACCGTTTTCTTGAATTTTTTAAAGTTTCAATTTACAATAATTTTTCTCTCGAAGAATAAATCAGCAGAAAATGAATGCGAGGATTCTGAAGAAGTATGAGCGCAGGGCATTATACGAACTCATATCGTATCTAAATTTCAGAAAATTTCAAATCAATTTTTAAATTTCAGGCCCATCGTCTCCCTTGTCGACAAAGATTTTGAAGACATTGGACCAGATGTCTTCGAAATTACCGTACCACCTTTCATTACTGTCATACCCGAGATTTTCAACTCTAAACCAAAACAACTTCCTGACTTTACCCTGCAGGTAACACTCCTGGTAACTTACGCAGACCCCTACAAAATAAATTTTCAGGGACCCCCATCCACCACAACCCGCCGCCCATCCACGGTTGAGCCCACATTCCCTACTTTCAAATTGTCTGATGCTCATGAAAAGCTGATTACCGTACAGCCCATTCAAGCTGCACCTGAAAATGGAACCAAAGCCCCAATTGTGCCTCAAGTATCTGTGTTGACATCGGCATCAAAAGAAGATGTGTCCGAGACTCCTGTGGAAGTTGGAACGACGCCAAGTGTCAGTAATGAGTCCACTATGGAAGAAACCATAGAAAGCAGCACAGAAGCTAAGGTAAGCGAAAAAATTACATAGGTTTGATTGATCTAGACTTGATAGTGAAACATGATCTCGCCCAAAAATTTTTTTGTATTGCTCGAATCATTCCAGTTAAAATAGGTAATGTATCAGTTTCCACATGGTGAACATTTTTTCTCATTTTATAGAATGATTGATATCTTTGCTAAGAAAGTTTGCCGAGCCAATTAGGCTACCATAATAACAAAAAACGAGAAATTCACGAATTATTGAATAAAGCTCAACACAAAAAATTTCGTGCGTGTTGTTTTTCCTTTTTTCTAAGGAAAACTTCAATAGCATCTCGTTCTCGTACTCCTACAGGAGGAATCAAGCTCATTTTTAATTTCTAGGAACCCGAAGTGCCAACGACCGAGAAGGTGATTACTGTAAAGCAAACCGTAACTCCATCGACAACAACTGCACAGATCTTCGTCTTCACAACCACTACAAAGGCGGTAAGGACCTAGCATGTGTGAAAATTTCAAAATGATTAAGGATTGGGATAATTCGAGAAATAAAGGTAATAGAGTGCTATCGAACTTAGCGAATATTCGGGGAAGTTCTGGTTGCTTAAAAACACTCGGAGTCCCTGGCTTCAAAAGTTTTGGAATTCCGCTATTACTGTAGTTTATTTATGTGCAGAATGAGCAAAATGAGATTAAATAGCACTTCTAAATATTTTCGCTAGTCGGAAAGCTTCCTCACATATTTCTGAGAATTTAAAAATAATTTGTCATTGCTATCCTTTTTGTGAGTACGTAATCAATTGTATAAGAGGTGACCTGATGAATTTTTATGATCTGTGTGAAAAGTTTTTTGCAACATTTATCTCAAAGAGGATTTGCAGTACTTTGTTTTCGAATGTAAACCACGCGCTAGGTTGGGACCAACTTATGTTAGCGATTTTTGGATTTTTGGAGGATTGAAAGTTTCCCTATAATATGTTTGGGAAGATTGGAAAAATTCGCCAATCTATTGAGCACTTGATTATTGTTCGCTGAAAGAAAGTAGTTTAGTCTCAATAGAAAGTTCTAAACAATCGGATGAGGTTTTCTATCTCCAACCAGGAGTATTCGTCGGTCGAACTTAGAAATTCTTTGGAAAGTGCATTGGAAAACTATATTGTAATTTTTAGATAACAAGACCACCCCTACAAAAGCGGCCGTATATTGTTACGGCTGGGACGACTACGGTACCACCAGACGATGATCGTGAAGCTGCTGCCAGCAGTAAGTTCCTCCTAGAAAAATAATCGACTAGCTACACTAACCCTTTGCTTTTCAGAAATGGCCATCATTATACCTAGTGTTATCGTTGTGGTATGGATTTTGCTACTTATAGCAATCGCATTGTTTGTTTGCTGTAAGAGGAGGTAAGCCCAGTGTAGTAATTTTTAGAAACTTAGAAAACTTCTTCGAGTTTCTGGAAATGAACCATGACTTTTTAGATCCTCCTCAGCGCATTTACGACCGTATGGCCCAGTGTATTCAGTACAGCCTACAGCTTATGCTATAAAACGTAACGGAAAATCAATGGATGGTTCTTACGAGGATCAAATGGAGAAAGCAGCTCGAATGAGCAGCGAAATGAATGCTTACAATCAGGTAGTTTCGCAAAACCTTCAAAGTAATAACGCCAAATTCGATCATGTAACGATCTCCTTGCTTTTTTGCGATTTCTCAGACGCGCATTTGATGGAAAAACCAAAGCTCTTTTTTTTTTAGCTTTCTTCACATCATGTATTCAAAATAACTTGTTAACCACTGCTACTGATGAAAGACTACCATCAGGTTGATAGGGCAAACACTTTTCGGAACATTTAGTCTTTGATTTTATTCTTTTTGAGCAGGAAGCTGAAGATTCTAGTAAAAATGCTAGTGCTTCAGAAAAGGTTGAGATATCAAACTGCTGCTACTAGTCAGAATTGGGAAATGCAAGTAGAAGATATCATCGAGTCATTTGTAATAGATATGTGAGCTTGCACACAAAGCGTTTCAGCGGACGGCGCCATTAACATTAACTTGTCGATCAAATCTTTTCTAGCGTAACAAAGTGTAAAAGTGTATACTACTAACTAATTAATATTATTTCAAATAAGAAGAGGCAAGGAAACAGGCGATATCGCTGATGAGCAGGTTCCAATCTCCCAAGTCGTCAGATAGCGCGTATGGTGTCCAATACGCATATTCAGTTATAACTGACTCAAGGATATTGAATAATCTATCATCGTAAACGCCATGATATAAATACACTCCGAATAAGAACAAAGTGAAGACAAGAACAAAAACCTAATGACCTTTCTATGTATATGTATGCTTGTATGTTGTAAAACCCTATGTTTGGATGGCTTTGTCTCTACTTCTGAGTTGGACTTTGCTTCTTGTTCTCTTCTTTTTTCACTGCATTTTCATGTAAATGTACTTTAGTCAATTCAAAGCTCAGCTTTTCTATAAAAGCAGCAGACTAATCCTAACTTACATGTCACTAACAACGGGACGTTTCAGTCTGGGCGATTATCGTTATATGGGTCGTACTGGAATTTGAATAATTCGCCTAACTCAAATCCTTCCACGAATCGTCAACATTCACCCCAGTACAACGGGTACACTCCTTCGGTAAGTTTCTAACCTTGATCATAATTCTTGGAATGGTGAAAGGCTGCTCACGTAATTGTGTACATTTCTACCCTTTGATGCAGCCGGCTTGGCGGTTGGAAGGCGGGGCTCCGTGACCTAATTAAGGCTAGGTAATGATCCGACAGCACGCGCGGGGAAGAGACGCAGACGTCGCGGGCGCGAGCGGCCTCAATCAAGTCACAAAGCCCCGCCTTCCAAACGCCAAGCCTGTTGAATCAAAGGTTACCTCTTCAAAAATGGTAATATCTATTACATATCATGTGACACACAAAAATCCTAAACAATAAATCTCTGCGAAGATTCACGAGAGGTAACATGAGTGCAACACTTAACCATAATCAAAATGCACGTAGCAACTAGATATATTGTATATGCTAATTTGATTAACAGAAAAAATTTCTCCTAATTCCGACATTTTTATGATACAACACAAATAGTATTTCGTGTTTTGCTAGATTGACAGATAATAGATCAACACTTTTGTGAATTTCAAATTCTTTAGCGAAACTAATCATGCACTTTGCAAATGGCTTTTTTTGCCTACAAATCTTTTTTCGGCTATTTTACTTTTGATCTCAAACCTGCTAAACATGAGAGACAGTAAGAGAAGGCCTTAATACAGCATCACTGTGGCTAGTTGACCTAATAATTTGTGGCTATTTACGCAGAAGTGAGGAATCCACAGACTTTTCTTTTGTTGTTCTTCCCCAATTTTCAAAATAGTGGCATGATATCAACAGGTTTTATATTGTTTATTGTAACTTCATTTCAGCGATACTCCTATACCGGCCGGTATTAATTGTTCACTTCTCCGCTCGTCAATACATTCGATGCTACTTTAAGGACATTTTGTTGTACATCTTTGTTACGAGCCATTTTTATGACATATCTAGAGCTTTTTCTTTGTTTGAAGGTGTCTACAGTAAGCCCTCATCAGCCAGTTAAGGTGCCTCCTCTTGTCATTTATGTATTGAAAGGTGATAAGTATTTAAGTAGCTTATTTATACTTCTTTTGTACAGCGCTTTCTCCTCGAGATATACCACTGAGGGTTTGATATTGTAATGCTCAATGAATGAAAATAACATAACGTGATAGTTATGTTACGTAGCGGCATTCCACTTTAATAAGCTCATAAACAACTCCCTCATATTTGATTTTTATGCATTGGTTGACTCAATGCACTTTTGGACATTTCTGAACGATGTGCATTTCCAGCTGTGCCCAGCATTTCACTTTAATTTGATTTATGTTGTTACCCCTTTGTGAAGGAACCACTGATAAACATTATCTCAATTGGCATATACCTATGTTGATTGATTGTACCACAGGTCTTACGTAGAAATTATGGGATTTGGTTCAAAATGACTAAAATCCTTGCAGTATATCTAACGATAAGGGAAAGTGCAACCAAAAAATGAAACGCGAGTGCGCTGCTGGAGCTCGCGGAGACGCCAAACAAGGCTAGAGGAAAACTATAGAGTATGCCGCGGAGGAACAGCAGAGAAAACATCCGTCTGGCGGGTCGCTCGACCCCCCCCCTCCCAGCGCCGCCGCTTTCCGAGTCAACATGTTTATTCATTTTTCATGTGAGTCACATGTTTTTTTTATTATGGTAGCCACTATGAGCACTGCAGTTAACTTACGATTCTTCCATGGCTGTTTGGTATAACCGTCTATTATTCTGAAAATTCCTAATAGAATTAATACAACTTTCTTCCTCTTGTTTTTTATGGCTTCCCCTCTTTATATATGGTGCTATCCGCAGTTTCATTCGTTGTCGCACTTTATATGGAGTGTGATGTCCCTAACACTTGATAACTTTTTATCACCTCTGCGATGAGGGCTGAATATAACAATTTTGCCTTGTTTCCATTTTCAATTCAGATACAAACTGGCATGGATAAATGCTTTTATTTTCAAAAACAAATGTTATTCGTGCGGATTATGACGGTTGTTGAATGAAAAGAAACATAGAAAGGAAGTTCGTTAAAGTACATACGGATTATTAAAAATATATTACATACAAGATTTACAAGGGTCTTTTCAATAGAATACATTAACAGCCAAAAACATATCGAAATCAGATCTCCAAAGAGATTAACGATCTATTTGAGTTACATGACGATACAGTCTCTTTCCGTTAGACATGCAACCCATATCCTGGAAAAAATTTATCCCAAGTTTTTTTTCAAATCAAGGTGGGCCAACTTATTACAGACAGCCTTTTCAAGGAGAACATCTCAAATGGGGCGTCACTAGTAACTTCGGCAAATATGTTATCAAAGGAGTTTTCAGTCCAACATTCCCACTGAAATTTGGAAAGGACCGGAACCCGTCAAAATAAAAGCCTTTGAAAAGCTGCGTCAGAAGAAATTTCCATTTGAAGAAGTGGCCACGATTACGACGCAAATCGAAGCTATTATCAACGCTAGACCTATCCCAACTACTTAGTGGAACTGATGTTATAACTGAAAGTTATGTCGCGTCCGTAGACTTCCCCAGCTTCAAGGGTTACTGTACTCCTAAGCTTGAACCATCGCCTAAGTTCGGACATTCGGCCGCATAAACCAGACGCTGGGAGGGAATGAAAGATTTATTATGGAAGCATCGCACACACAAGCGCATAAACAAGCGTCTACAAGCGGTAGGATAAAAAGCTATCTACTAGGCTGCATGGCATCGAAGTATCCCTGGCAATGGCTGCTCCGCTGAGTCGAATCATTAATCTCTTCAGCGGCGGCTCTGTCGTGGGCGGTCGCTTTTCCTGCATGTCACGCTTCGGAAAAGTCCCGTTCTCGGGATTTTCAAAGAAGCCGTAATGCGACTGGTATAAAACGGTGGCCTGGTGTCTTTGCTACAAAATTCGCAGGGTTAATAATCGTAGCAGACGCTGATATGATGAGGTTTGGCGCATTTTGGGTAAAGATTACCTTCGTTGTTATGTGGGCTTTTATGTAAAAGGGTAGGTATACCCTGCATTGATGAGCCAGGTGGTTCTTTGTGCGGAGTGGGTACATGATTTTTGTCCTGTTGGTTTTGGCTGCTTTACTGCCATCGGTAAGGCATGGGAGACAGATGGAGATGCTGCGTGCTGTTTTCGCGTCTGGACGGGTGAGACAGGTGGGTTGTCAATGGTGACGCGCATAGAGATTGGTATTTGGTTTCTGTAGCTTCTTTCCCGGTGGCGTAAACTCCATGTGAACGTTTCCGGAGTTGGCAGTGCACTTCTTTTTCTTAATTTATTCTTGTGGCGTTTGTCGAAATCGTCAGTTTCGGAGTCGGATGAGGTTCTGGCATCCAATATGGTGACGCGTTGAGGAACGCGGTAGCGATCTTCGGTAGAAGGGCTTTGTCTCCTGTCCTGCTGTTGGTGTTGTTGTCAAGTATGGTGTAGGATAATAGTGCAGCTGGCAATATGGCGGTTCGCTGGCAGTGGGAAAAGGTGAAAGTGGTCTGGATAATTGGGTGGTTTTCAATCCTCACCGGAATACACTCCATCGAAATGGGCCTTCCACCCACTCATCAAGCTCTTCTTCCGAAGTTTCCGGTGTTTCTGGACAGGCTCGATTAGGGATGTATCGTGGTTGCGGCAGGAGCCTTTTCCAAATGAGGTGCGGTTCCACTGACCTGTGCGGTTGAAATAGCTGCACGTATACGAGTTCCATCGGGACATACTACATGCTCTCTTTGCCCGTCTGGAGCCATATTAGCGGCAGATCCGGGTGTTTTGTTCACCGTGACCGTTATAATGGTCCGCGACGGTTCTTCTTCTTGCACAACTTTTGCATGCGCACGGTATGTGCAGTGGTGCCTTCGTGCACTTGCATGACACGAAAGAACGGCAAGGCACCTTGATGGGGAAGACTGAAAGCGGCTTTCGCCACCGTCAGGGTCTCATATATATAGGCCCTGATGCGGAACATACGCACTTCCTCGGCTAGTCTGCCATCTAAAACCTCTAGTCCTTAGTCGGTGCTGCATAGTGACAGATGTTGCACTTTTGCTAGGTTTTCTTTGGCTTCAGTGACGTCAAAGCATGGAAGCATTTTAGAAGCAGAAGCAAGATATTCCTGATGGTGGCTCTTCATCTGAGTCATTATCAGCGGCGAATGTGTTGTGGGCCGTCGCATTTATCTACACTGATATTGACGATATTCCACTTTAACAGGTCAACCGATTTTCTGCAAGAGTGTCAGGATGAAGGTTGCAGGTCCCTCCCCTGAGCTGTAGCGGGAATATGAGGTTCGATAACACATGATTATAAATAGGTTTATTAACGTAAGATATATACGTGATAGAAAAGGGGGGAGGGGATAAGGGATGGAGCTGAGCCGTGACGACAGCCAGCCAGCTGCGTAGTCGTCGTCGTCCTAGGAGAGATCCGACTCTCCTTTTTATAATGGACTCGGCCTCCACAACACCTGCTCCACGCAGGCTTGAGCGTGGGGAGTCATGGATGACAGATGGTCTCCCGACATCTCCATTCCTACGAAAAGCTCGACCTCGAGCTTATGTCGAAACTTCGCAAGTAATTATCACTTCAATTATTTTCAGACAAGTCTTCAAAGATCACAGCGTTGTAGGAACAAGGGGACTTCCAAGTTGTCCAGGGGTCTTCTCTGAGTCCAGCCAAGGGAACTCTTACAGCCACGTCCATTTCCATATAATCGGGCATTATAGAAGCTCGTCCTTGAGCGTCCTCGAGCAAAAGAAGATGACAGATGACAAAAATATTGGGGGAGATGAGGTCAGGAGACGATAGGACGGTGATGACGAAATGTGGTAAGGGAGGTAACGGTCAGGGCCCGGCACGAGGTGGGCAAACGGGGTTTTCCAAAACGAATTCCCCTTTGATCCCAACAAATTTTACGAATACCCCCTTGAGCCCAAAAATGACGTTTTGTGCTTGTGCGACGAGATTACCGGCCACACTTCGCCTAAAAGCGCTCAAAAGCGCCCAAATTGCTCAAATTCCTCAAATTACTCCTCAGCTGGATCAAGATAGAAAACAGGAAGAAAAATAAGCAAGAAAATGATTAAGGAATGAGAAAATATCAAAGAAACGCAGTTATAGGAATGAGAGACGCCGCTCCCGCGCGTATCGATTGACTGGAGCGCGCTTTCCATCATAAAAAGCTAGGCTGCTGATGCGATTTTGGGCTCTAACAAGGTCAAGAGGAGGAGTTTCGGAACCAAAATTTCACCATGTAGTAAACTTTAGGTGTACAACAGATTTATGTAAAAATTTTGAAAAAATTATGTAAACTGAGAGTTTTGCCGACCTCAGGTGGGAATTAGGTCGGCAAATGCCGACCTAATTTGGAAATTAGTTAAGGAAACTTTTCATTCACATAAGTTTTTCATAATATTTCATACTTAGTTACTTAGTCCTACTGCGCATACACACACCGAATCCCGCGCGATTTCGTTACCTCTGCGTTGCAAACGAGCCATTTTTCCATTTCTTTAGTAGCGCAAAATTTTCAGAAAAAAGTTTGCCACAACCTTCAGTCACATAATTTTTCAATGAAACTCCTCAGTTAAGCCGTGCAAGTCCGTGTGCATGTACTTACCAAGTTTCATGCCATATCGTTCATCTGCGCGTTCCAAACGGCCGTTTGAATTCACATCTTCATTTACCAGTTTTGCGAAATTCTCGGAAAAAATGCTAATTACTCGTTCCGTTCACATAAGTTTTTCATAAATTTTCATACTATGTTTCCACTAGCCTCTCTCCGTTCGCATACAAAATTTGGTGCCATATCGTTACACATACATTGAGAACTAGTCATGCATGCTGTTACAAATAGCATCGCTTGGGCGACGTCGCGCGTGCGGCAATTAGCGACGGCGCGGTTTGACGCGCGCGAACTCCAGTGTTCGCTTGTTGAGGCACATAACATGTCAAGATAAGTAGCGAGCATGAACTACTAATTTTTTTCCGGGGCTCTGCCCCGGACCCCGCAAAAACGATTTCCCCTTTGCTTTTTGGCCCCAGAACGATTTCCAGCTTGTCATTTGCCGACCTCGTGCCGGGCCCTGGTAACGGTGAGGAAATAAATGCATGAGAACAGATGAGCAATATTGGGCAATATACGAGTCAACACGCAACTAGTCAGTAACAGAAATTTCTTTCTGCTTGTACATATTATATTGCATTGTAGAGAGAAAGAGAAAAAAATTCTAATGGGGAAGTTGAAATTATTTTAGTGAACAATACATTCAGTTAGAAAGAATTGCAAAAAACGGTGGCAAAAAAATACATGCGATGTTTGTTTTCGTAATTGCTACAATATATACTAATGGGGCAAGCATGAATCTAGTACAATACAAACTAGTTTATGACTTGGGCGAAACGATTTTTGTGCTTACGTTACTGTGAAAAGTTTTGGTTTTACTAGAGCTGCTTACGAGAAAAGTTTGTGTATAGATATTTTTTTGAAATCGTCGGTTCAAAGAAATATAGAGTTAAAAAGCGGCGTTGCGGCAGAAAAAATAGAAAATAGACCTACGGATGGAAAGAAAAATTTACTAACCGAGCAAAAAGACAAAGCGTCTTGTTCAGTTAATTTTACGGTTGTAGGAACCCTCGTACAACTATTTCTACGAAAACGTACAGAACGACGAAGGTGTTGCTCTTCATTTTCTGATGTTTCCGGTGGTGGTGAGTTTGGAATTGGATTTGAGGGGAAACATTAGCAAGTGTGGAGCGAGGACAATAGATTTTGAGTCTATTGATGTGTACAACTTGAGAGGAATGGCCAATCAAATTGCGTATAGTAATGTTAGGACGATTTACATTTTCTACGAGATAAGGGCCTTTCCACTGAATTGAACACTTTGGACGTACTGTGTCGTCATGCAGTAACACAAGATCTCCAGTCGAAATGTCCTTCGTAAAAACTTTATGTAAAAAGTCGTAAACTGATTTGTATCCAGCAGTTTTTTCTGCAATTTGATTACCTACTTCCGTAATCGTTGTTTGCAGAGCCGTTGTGAATTGATCGGCGAAACTGTCTGAAGCGTACGTGATTCTGGACGGCAACTGGTGGACGATGTCGCACCATGTGATGGGACGTCCATATACGATAAAGTAAGGGCTGTATCCTGTAGTATCTTTGATTCTGGTGGCTGTATCCTGTAGTATTATTAATGCTGGTATTATATGCAAAAACAATGGGTTACAGAAAATCGGAACATGAGTCTCGCGCTTCGGAACAGTAAGCGGTAAGAGAATCGACGATGACTTCAACCAGTCGTTCAAATTGCCCGTTCGCCTTATGGTTATAGCCCGTAGTAAACGAATTCGAGATTCCAAGAACATAATTGATTTGTGCAGAAATATCGCTCGTGTAATTGGATCCTCGATCGGATACAATTTCGTTGGGTATACCATGTTTTAAAATAACGTCGTTAATTAAAGCTTTCACTACGGTTTCTGTTAACTGATTTGGAATTGGAGTGCAAATTACAAGTTTGCTAAGCGCGCATACTGTCATGAAAATATATTGTCATGAATGCATTCTGGAAGAGGTCCAACGATATCGGTATGCAGACGTTCAAATGGTCTTTGAAAAATGGGAAAAGAGCCTAATGCCTCATGAATAATATGACCAGATGGAGTCTTAATTTTCTGACAAACAGCACATGTTGTTATATATTTCATTACTTGCTCATACATTTTGGGCCAAAAATATTTAGCTTCAACTGCTCGAAAAGTTTTCCTGGCGCCCAAATGAGAGCCTAAAAGTGGATTGTTATGAGAAGTTTGGATAATTTTAGTTTGCATTTTGCTATCAGGGACAAACAATTTTGGCGTTGTCTTAGATTTTACATACAAACAACTGAAAATATGTATTTGTCTAGAAAGTCAGAAAATTCGTCCGGAAGAGTATCTAATTCTCCTTTCAAAAACTTTAGTACGACGCTGTACTCGGAATTCATCTGAGACTGGCGAATTTCGTCTAAAGCTGGTAGAGACGATACTTGTATGGCGTTAATGTTCGCTACTTAGCAATAAAAGAGAATCGCGGAATAAATCTGCGAACGTATGAAGCTGCGCCTAGGAATGATTGAAGGGCTTCAACGTCTTGTGGTTGTGGTATTATGGCTATGCTAGCGACTTTTCAGGATTCGAACGAGTGCCCTTTTTGCTAATCAAAACACCGAGGTATTGCGCTTCAGTTTTAAAGAATGAGCATTTCTCGGATGTCAATTTCATTCCAAAATTCTTTATACGAATGAACACCTCTTCTAGATTTTCTGGGTGTTCCGTGATCGAGTAACTAGCAATAATGATATCATCGATGTAAGCAAAACAGCACTGCTTTTAGCTCACGGACTAAGGAATTTGCTACTCGTTGAAAAGTGCCTGGGGCACCTTTTAAACCTTGGGCCATGACGGTAAATTGGAATAGTCCCAGGAATGATGAAAAAGCCGTACGCTCTTTATGTTTTGGTTCTAAAGGAATTTGAAAAAATCCGCTCTTGAAGTCAAGAACGCTATAGATTTCCTTTCCACCAACGAGATCGATAATGTCTTGGATATGTGGAATGCAGTAGGTTTCATTCTCAGTTATGGCATTAATTTGCCTATAATCGCCTATAATCCACAGTAAAACGCCATTGATCTTTGTTGGTTCCTTTCTTAACCAAAACAATCGGAGACGCGAATTTCCTAGTACTAGGTTCTATGATGCGTGTGCGTAACATTTCTTCAATTTGTCGTTTAATTTCTTGCCTTTTTTCCAGAGGAACGCGATAGGGGCGCTGTTGGGGAATTTTGGCATGCGGAACAAAATTGATCCTATGGGATATTGGCCCAGTATAATGTCCTAAATTGCCATCAGCGCCATTAGTAGTTACTCCTTCTGTTATAGATGGGCGATAAACAGGTGTATGCAAACGTTCAGCTAAACACCCAGAAATTATTGTAATTGCAGAACCTGTGTCGAAAAGAGCGTAAACTTCGTGTCGATTAAGCTTCGTAGGGATATAAATTGTGGACATGGATTCATGTTGGATGAGAGCAACGCTTGGTACTACCGTTGCAGCTTTGTTGGTTTTGGTCTGATTAGAAGATGACTGAGTCGGTTCTAGAGGAATGTCAACTAGAGCAGGGTACTGAATTTCTGCTTGGACCGTTTCGTCTTTCGAAAATATCCGACTAAAGGATTACGTCTTCTAGCGTGTAAAATAGGACGTGCGGTCGTGCGGTTTGGAGGTGTGGGTGAGGGTGCACTAGGTACATCATTTGCATCTAATGCATGATTATCCTCGTCATCATTACCTAATTTTCGTCTACAGTTAGTTCTAAGGAAGGAAAATAAGTTGCGCAAAAGTTTGAAAATGAGACGGAAAATTACTTGAACGAAGAAAAATTAGTAATAAAGAACGATGAAAAAGACGATCACTATCACAAAAATGACAATGTAGACAACCACTTTAACAAATGTGTGTAAACCTAGAGCTCGTACAACTTTCTGTTTACCCCGTTGAAAGATACTAGAAGCTTTGGATTCTATATAGTCGACATTGTTGACGGATCTTCTGGTGTTTTCCCTTTCAAAGTCATCTTTCAGAAAATTTTCGCGTGTAGATGCTCCTTGTCTTAGCGAATAAATATGTTCAGAATTTAGTCGCTCTTAATCATATTAATGTCGGTAGTAAGTTTTGCTAAATCAGAGTGAAAGATTGGTGGAGCGTTAAAAATGATGTCTTGCTTTGCTAGAGCGTAAGGGAGATTATTGTGAATGCGTGCAACGTCTATAGGATCTTCTGGTGTTTTGTAATTATTAGTACCGTCTTCGTAAATACCAATGGGAAGGTGGCCACAAATGGCTTCAGGGCTAGATGGAG
This sequence comes from Cylicocyclus nassatus, assembly GCA_958299035.1. Taxonomy (NCBI): domain Eukaryota; kingdom Metazoa; phylum Nematoda; class Chromadorea; order Rhabditida; family Strongylidae; genus Cylicocyclus; species Cylicocyclus nassatus. The sequence goes on from CATQJL010000223.1 coordinate 75,765,953, forward strand.
TCAAATCGTGTGTACCAGGTTGCACGTAGTAAATGTCTTTACCAATGCGTACTGGCGTGAAAATGTAACAAACTCCGCTCACCTCGTGGTCTAGATAAATTTCGTCGACTTGAACTTGCTTACACTTAGTAATCATGAGCACATCACCAGCAGCAACAGCAAAAATATCCTCTCTATTGAGTAGAATTCGGGCTGCACTAGTGGGATCTATCTGAGATATACTTCGTATTGCTTAACTTTTGAAATTCGTGAGACATATGCGATCGAAAAGGTAGTTGAAATCGTGTCTAATAACTTCCTCAAGGTTGAATTTGAGAAACGCATTTTAGTACCAAGCTCAAAATGTCCTCTCAAAATGTCTTTGGTCCTGTCTTTGTTCATGCGAAAGTTCGAAATCGTTGTTAAGATGGTAAAAATCGGGTTCAACGTTTACAGCAATGTGTTGAGCTACTGCTGCGGAATCCTTAGCATTTGTGGATGTTCCATCGAGCATCTGTAAAGCTTTTCAAGCCCTAAGTGTTTGCGATTTATATCCTCTACAAAATCAGGTTTAGTAGTGAAAATATACTAGGACTATAATTTAGAAGCTCAGGCAAATAGATAAATACACCATTGTCCATAGGTATTGCTTTGTGTGGTAGACACCAAAAGGCATATTGCGTTTGGGTGTATGTGGCATTTTTGTACGTTAACGCAGTTTGGTTGCTATCTAAGACTATGCAAGAAGGAGTTACATAGGCGACATTTTCTACTGCTTTTCGTATCTGCACCAAAAGCTTTACGGTTTTCTTGTTCTACATTTCAAATAAGTGTGCCATAACTTATTTCGCAGCTGCAATTTTTGAACCTACATTTTCCCGTATCACCGAATTGACTAATCACCTTATGTCCACCATATGTGGCCATCATATGTCTCCATTTTCGACAAAAACGTTTGTGGTAAAAGTAATTTTTCGCCGAAAAACCAAGGATAAGAATAATGAATGTTATTGTCAGACGCATAAACTTGTCCCAATAGAGCTGTCAAAGGTTGTCCAAGGACTTTCTTGGTATCTGCTAAATTCCTACAATTCCTACAAATCGGGAGCTATAGGTGTCATGAATTCTTCATCGCTATTCACGGAGTAGAACATGTGTAAGTATGATGACGCGCAAATTTTTCTGGTTTTATTGAAGCAATGAAAAGCATTAGCTCAGTATGGTTCTGTGCGCTCAATAAAAACTGATGCAGTGGTAGTGAGAATCTCAGAAACCTTAGTGCCATGCCTATAAGACGTTAATTCCGGATAGGCCACCGGCCAACCAGATTTTCCAGCTGCGCACAGCTGGTAGGTATGTGAAAAAGAATAAGCAGAAGGTAAAAATAAGGAAATCATCGCCACTATAGAGAGGGAATGAGGAATCAGCCTTAAAGTCGGTGTACTGTTAGTAGAAATCGAGTCAACGTTTCTATCGCGGCGATAATTGCAATTATTATTTCAACTAGTAGGCATTTTTGGAGCTGTTCTTGATCGACAATCCCTAGAGAAAGATGGAGAATACTACGGAACCTGTCTCAAGATTTGGGGATTCTCTAGGTTTCATTTTCATTCCCATAAGGTTTTCTCTAGCCATATCCAAAAAGTGATCGTTGGAGTAGTGGTTCCGTAGCGCATTTAAGATTGAGTTCCAATTCTCTTTTTTGTGCATCTGTAAAACTTCCGTAAACAGCTTTTGCAGCACTTTTAAAATTTGCAGGAAGTAAACGTGCCATTTTCCGCTTGTTAATCCCACCATGTTACTAATTTCCACAAATTGATAAAGAAAATTCATAAGCCCGTTACTACCTTGCTCCCCGGAAAAAGTCGGAAGTTTGTTGGAATAAGAGGAAAGACAGAGCTTGTCAAAAATCGTATCCAAGCCATTGATAATGTTCATTTGGTCTACTGTAGGTAGTAGTAATAGTGGAGCCATGTTAGGTGATACAAAATCTCCAAAAGAGACTAATTCTTGCGGATTATCTATGGGGACCAGCTCTCACTGATCTGCAATTTTGTCTACAATGTCAATGTCTATGAGTTTGAAAGGCTCAAGATTAGGAATGACTACAGGAGGTGGAACAGGAAAATTGACTACGGTTTTTGCGTTTAAATTTGGCTCTCTTATATCGAAATGGGCCGATCCTCGGCGGGAGTAGAGTGTGCAAGTGGAGAAATAGATGCAAAAGAACCAGATGAAAGGTTGAAGCTGATTACTGAGGGTACAGAAGTAGTTCGAGAAAGAGATAAGTTTTGTATAGCTGATTTCACAACTGCTTTCGCTCTCTTATGAAAAGCACGTGAATGGAATGTGTTCTCTTGACTGAAGTTCTGCTTACTTTGCGGACTCTGGTCAGTGCTGTGTGATTACGCCAGCGTCTGTACCCGAGCTACTGAGGATTTTGCGGATTTCAGCTGATATCGGTATAGGATTGAATAAACCAAGGGCCACCTCTCCGATAAACATGGTTGGTTTAAAAGAAAAAAATTTTTTTCGGAAGACAAAATTTACCTTTTTCAAGTAAAAACCGAGCCGTTGCTCGTTCAGCGAAGTCCTTGCATGTCTTTCGCGACACCTCTTCAGCTCCTCACCTAGTCGTGCCGCTTCCCCTGTTTTTCCGCTCAGGCGCACTCGGAGATTCTCGCACGTACCTAGCAAATGGTTGCGAGCGTTGGAGAGGGAGTCAGCGACAGCTCCTGCTCTTCGATTTTTCTCTGAACCTCGGCGAGCTCTCTTTCCAATCTTAAAATGATCCCCTCCAATTCGAAGAGATTATTTTCTCTTGCCTGAAAGGCGAGTTGGAAGCGTTCGTCGGGGTCACTGTCCTCCGGCGGGCTTTACAGCTCGCCCAGAGAGGAGGGACGGCTGTCATGGACCTGACATCTATAATCCTTCGAGAAGCTCGTCCTCGAGCTTGCGGTAGAGTTGGGGTTTCAACTGTTGCAGTTGCTACTGGCGTAGTTGATGTTCTTCCGGGTAACGTGCATTGGATAAAAACTGTATCTTGTTTGCTCCTCGGGTGCTGTGGGTGGATGGATGGATTGTGATTGGTTGGTTGACTACGGTAGTTGGCTTGCTCGAGCAGAGATTTCGAAGGAGGAGAACAAGAGCTTGACGACCGAGCTGCGTGGGCACCAAGGGTAGAATGGCCGGAGCTCGGTGCCAGGAGGGCGGGCAACAAAAGAGTCATACTAGGTGGGCGGAGTTATTTGTTCGTTGGTGCACCTCGGCATTTACCTGGAGACGAGGACGGGGGGGGGGTTGGTTTCAGAAATTTCCCAGAAATTTGATTTCATAAAAGAAAACCGATGCAAAATCATCTGTAAGAAGTTACCTAATTGAGGAAAATCTCCCCGGGATCTCCATCCATGTCAGGATAAGACTGGCCTTGTCCTACCTGAGCGTGTAGCGGTGATATGAATATAGGAGAGATATTATATGAATGTTTATCTTAAAAGATATCATATACGATAAATAAGGGGGGAGGAGAAAAGGGGAAGGCAGCTGAGCTGCGACGGCAGCAGACAGCTCCGAGGCCGTCATCCTTGAGGGGCTCCTTTTATCCTGGTCCCGCCCACATAACACATGCCTCACGCAGACTTGTCATGCGAGGGAACTGGAGCGATAGCTTGTCCCGACATCCTATTGTTATTTTCCAATGAATTTTGGGATACGTGGCACATGTCATACCTAACTTTACTGCGAGATATTCAAAAAAAGCTTTTTAAACAACCGAGACACAATTCAATAGTATCTATAAATTGGCGAAATTGTATTGGATCAAGCGCCTTGCGGATGCTGGTTATATGGTAGAGTCATAGTAATTATTCTAGAAAGGGCAATGAAGACTGTAGAATAAATTTTCAAATGGCAAATAAAAGAATACTGCAGAGACGAGTGAATAGGATTTATCCTCTAGAAATACACTTATCAGAGAATAACGGCCGCTACTTGTTCAGTAAGAGATCCGTGCAAGCTTAATGAGACGCGAGGTCAGTCGGAGGTGCAGAGTGTACCTCACTTGTTACAACAGTTGTTGACATGATCGATATCCGATAATCCAACAACATCCATGGGGAGCAAGAAAAGAGGAGAGAGGGAGAGTGAGGGCGAGTATATGGCTGCAGAACTTCTAGTTTTTAGGGCAGTGAGATTTTTAAAAGAGAAAACGAACGCCAAAACGGTGACAGGGCCATAAGAGCCATGTGAAAGGATTGGTAAGGCGGAAGTTGAGAGTTCAGTTCTCATCAATTCCATAAACGCTCGGAAGCAGTCACGAAATAATGCAAGCCAAAGAACAACTGAAAATAACGTCTTCGCTTCTAGTAAGGAAGGGGACACTCATTTTTACACAAAAATCTGCCTACCTGAACGTGGCTTCTTTCCTCGCCTTCGAAAATGATGTTCATAAAGCTTTTTTCAAGATGAAACTGCACTTGCTCCTTTGAAAGGGCTAACATAGAAATAATCCTTTCAATGATTCACTTTTTTCCTCATCCTGATTTCTTCTGGAAGGAGATTCCTTTCCTCGCTGTTTTGTTTGAGAGTGCGCATGCTCTGATGCTAATTATCTGACCTCGCTGAAAGCGCGAACAATGACTTTTTGATTTCTCTGCTGCTTTTCAAAGAATTTGTTACAATTAATCGTTTTTTTTCTACTGATTATCAAATGACATTCTTCTGCAAAATAGTCCAATTGAAACCACTGTAGTTTGATGTAAAGTTTCATTTCAAGAATTATTATGGGATCAAAATGCACCACCAGTTTGTTTACAGCAAAGTTATTATGGTGTCGTTAGGCCTGTTTTTTCTGAACATCCATTGTTGTCAATCGCAAATATTGAATTTAGACATGACAACAGTGGTGCTTGACCCACGTTCCATTATCGAAGCTCTTTCATGTGTTCAATCAGGCATCACGGCAGAGGATATCACTCATCCAGCAGTACGTTCAACTTTTCTCCGTACCGATATTTCTCCGAATTTTAACAGTGATGTTCTTCTTGTTGCTTTGTCTAGAATGTTCTCATTAGACTGAGAAATATTACAACCTTCTTTGTCTGGTGTAGGTGTACGATTTCAGGCGAATCGCGTGCAGTCAATTTACAATGCGTTCTGTTCCCATATACTTGAAGTACCGGAGAAATGCTTGAGTGAACTTCCATTTGGTTGTCAGCTGAATCCTGAAACCCTTGAGTTGCAACACAAAAGTACACCGCTGCTCTTGCTGTTTACTACGATGTGAGTAACCATTAGGCCTCGCAGAGTTCATGCAATTTCATCGTCGCGATTCATCGCGGCAAGACAACTGTTACAATATCATTGCATGCCGATCTTCTTGCATTTCGGTTGTGATAGTTTTCCAACACGACTAAGCGTGGCTAACTATCACAACCGAAAACAAGAAGATCGGCATGCAATGAACTCGTAACGCTTGTCTTGTTGCGATGAATCGCGGCGATGAAGTCGCGTGAACTCCGCCCGAGGCCGGGATGTTAAAAATCAAGTGAAAGTTGATTGCGCGGTATTGATTTTAGTCACTATTGGTCGAACAACAGTGATTTCCAGGTGTTTTCTAGCAATCTGCTTGATATATCTTACAGGCGCTGTTTCATTACCGATTTTGGGGATGGCGAGTTGGATTTTACTATGTGTGATCTCATAAATCCTAGTCCGAGAAGAACTCGGAGATTATTCTCTGTCATGGCTGACTATGCTAACTACTACAAAATAAGTTTTAGTCACAAATTGTTCATTTCGTTTTTTGTTTTTCCTTGATTCCTACTCTATCTTGATTTGGTTTAGACTGCATCGCAAGTGTTTGAAAAGACTTGCGCCGAGTACGATGACGCTCGCAAAGCTATAGAGGATGGCCAAGAGCAGGTTAGTTGCTCGACATGAGAATTGCACATAGTAATCATCTTCTCTTCTTACTTGTTTTCACTGATTTATGATTCAGATAAATTTAGATACGCCGTGAAGAAATGCGCAAAGCCGCACTCCGCAGCGAACAAGATGCTAGGAAAAGGAAGGAGAACGCGGTATGCAATATCTTCTCTCATTTGCTTTGCAAGCTACTAATCTGACTTTTTAGCTCTTGGCTGAGTACAATTCAAAAAATACCGTCCTCACCGAACTAATCAAGCAGTCGCAAGCAAACGAAGCGAGAAGAGACGCGCTGTTGGCGTCAATAAAATCAACAAAAGAGGAAAAGGTGAGATTTTTGGGGTACTTAAGCCTACGTGGTCCTTTGGAATTTTGATTTTCCATGTGTCTCTTGATCCACCCCATGTCAGAATCCTTTATTATCTTTTTTGATTCTAATGTATTGATGGTAACAGAGGAAGTTTTCGCCGCGGCGCTCAATTTGGAATGGGCGGTAGAGATTTACAAGACGCGATATTTCCTGCTGAAATAGGTCTGTTTTCCGAAATGGTCTGGCATATTTCATAACCAGCCATTTTCGCATACCCGCCATAACTCTGGAACTCGGCGCTATAAATATAATGGTGCCATTCGACTTCATCACCGCCTAAACTTCCCTACTAAGTATGGCTCATGAGCTCGACTATTGAAGAGTAGTGTTGCGGCGCAATGCAAAATTGACAAAAGTTTCTGCCACTATCTTGATTGATCTAAAGTTCTGAGATATTTTCTTTTCGCAATTCATATGTGAATCTAGCCAAAGAGAACGGATTCGAGGTTAGCGCTTGAGTTTAAAAACGGGTTTGTGCTCTTGGATGAACTCGTTTTTATTTCTGCCCCAAAATCTCATTGCATATGCCATGTTATGTGAAATGATGGTGTCGTATACTAAAATTGTGCAGAAAAGCCTGCTCGTGGAAATCAAATCTCTTCAAAACGAGATCGAACATCTGACGAAAGGTATCGTCAATTCACCTGAACGAGTGCGTGGCGAAGCGAACTTCCAACGCGAAGAGATAAAACGTCTCCAGAATAACTGCAAAGAGGAAAGGTATTGCATCCTATGAGATCTTTCATTGATATAACAATATACTTTTCCCCTACAGCCAGAGAATCTCTAACAATGCCGAGTCAATGTCAATCATCGAGCAAGCAGCAAAAGTCCTCAACGAACGTTTCCACGAACTTGAAAAGTTCGGTGATTTGAAGGTAAATCGTTTTGGACAAATAATCATACGAAAAAGAAGGCAATTCTAGACTCAAATTCAACTTCTGGAACAAGATGCTTCGCAGGCCAAAGCTACCCTAATCGAAGCAACAAGAAGCAGACAACAGACGTGTGAGGAGCTCTCCGTGAGTTGTAGTATTTTTCATTTGGTTTGATCATTTCCAAGTATTCAAGGAATTTTTTCTCCAAGCTTATGTTGCTCATGTTCTTTGGATATGATATTAGTCCATTTGAATCACACAGTGTCTGATTGTGCAATGCTTGTGCTTTCTTATGTGCAATGCTTTGTTATCAAGGGATTAGTTTTATTTGTATGATCATTTTCATGTTTTTCGAAATTTTCTTACTCAGAAGGTGATAATGACATGGTCGCTTGGAAATGATTCCTGATATAGAAGGTTTCTATATAGCACTTAGCTCTATTCTAGGCGCATTGAGAGCAAGTTAATTGTCCAGTTATCAAGATTTTTCTTTGAACTTCTTTGATTCCAGTATAAATTAGTATGCTGTGAAGAAATTTCTGCATCTATCTTCTGATACAGCTTATTATGTAATTATTTTATACCGACAATGCATAATATCAAATTCAGAAACTAGCTGCGTCTGGCAGTGAAGAAGTGAAGAAGTATGAACGTGCGCGAGAACTCTACAGAACACGACTAGTGGATCTGAAGACGAAGAAAGAGGAGTTGAACGAGTAAGTGAAAGCCTGTGAGATTTTTCCTCCAAAATATTATCATTAATACGCACTACTTCTATTTCTTGGACATCGCATCATTCTAGCGCCATCATAGCACTAAAAGGGAATGATCCTTGCGTACGTGGCGAAATGGTTCAGATTAGGAACGAAATGCAACGTCTGGGTAAGGAACGAGCTGACGAAAACAAGTATGCTCGAATGCAATGCTTAGAACTCTTAAGTCGATTTGCTGACTTGGTTGAAAAGGTAAGTCATGACAAAGGATTTCAATATTTTGTTGACCTTTCGAATTTTTTAGATTTTTCATATCTTTCATATTTCTCCTGCTCACATATGACATATTCTTCCGGGGAAGTTTTACTTCCACATTTTGTGGCAGAATTTGCCTAAAATTATAGCAAATTCAAAATACTGTATTAGTGGTGGATATGGTGAATATTTAGATCAAATATGGTTCAAATATGAGAAACAATGAACCAAACTCAAAAGAGCTCCAGCTGACATCATTGAATTTGCCATTTCCGCCCACTGCTACCTATCTATCATTACCCCAGCATTGTGCTTTTTAGTACCAACGAGCGGAAAAGTTGTTCGATTCGCAAACGGCAGCTTTTATGGAAGTAATCCACGAACTCAACGACGTTCTCGAGGAAGGCGAACAGTCAATAGAACAATCAGTCCAAAAGCACCTGGATCTGCTCTGATTGTAGGAAAAGGTGCACAATCGCTCATCACCCGAATCTCAACAATAATCTCAAGAAAAATGGAAGATGTGTTTTCTTACGGTGCACTCGTTTTTCACTGTATAATCAGGCATGTGAATTTTACTTCTTTGTTTTTGTTGTCAGAAGTTCTTGTACATAAATTGATGAAATCAGTCTTGTCGTAGAGACTAAAGCAAAAATGATTTGAAGTTAGCGACAAACCCTTATGATTTCCGCTTATTAGGCTTATCCGCGCCACTGATTCAAAAAAGCAGCTCGGAGAAGCGAAAATGTCAAATATGGGAGTTTCCCAATGCTCTACAATTGTTGAGTCCGCCGTTTTCCACCGTTTTCCATCTTTTCGTATCTAACTGTAAGTAATGGTGGATATAGTCGAGTAGATTTTCCGCTTGATATGGTGTGCTCACCATGTCGAGAAAATGCACTAAGATTTTGAGCGTGAACAAGTAGGTTCGCCTGTAAGGCCGGCAATTTGCGCGCGCATGTAGCCGGCATTGCAGACATTGCTATCTGTTCACGCCAGAAATTACCGCATTTTCTCGGCAACGCAAGCAACTATCGTAGACGGAAGATCTACGTGACTGTATGCATTCATTGCTTAAAGACGTAGTACGAAACTTGTCGAGCAACTGACGTGGACCAAGGATTTTTGTCAGCTTTTTTCCTCACTGCTATGCCGTAGACGCAATATTCAGCCATGCATCTAATTGACAGCCTTTGTGCTATCTGGAGTGAGTAATTGTTCCGACTAGACAGCCGCGCTCCGAGCGATTTCAGCTTCCATTTTTTCGGGTTTCCATATGAATGCATGCGCTTATCAACGTAAATCCAACGCTACCACTTAGTCTTTGCTAGAAATGTGGTTTTCGTATACCATACAAAATTTTCCAGCAAATCAGGGGAGCCAGTTTCGCGGAAAATCTGCTGTTCTCAATTTTCGGCTATTTTTGTTCCATAATATTCTTTTGCGTTTTTTGCGAGCCACTCATCAATGAACTCTTGACTTATTGCGTCAGGAAGAGAAATGTGATCTTGCATTTGCAGAAAAAGCTGATGTGCCCAAAGGGATAAGACCAAAAACGAGGGAAATGCAATCACTTCGGCAAAAGATTAATTGCTTGTCCTTTGTGTGACAAGCAGCAGCCTTCAGAAAGCATTGCTTTGACAGCAGTATTGCAGCGCAGCTTACTCTATTGGACAACTTCTCCTACATTTCCGTTTTTTCTCCTTTTTTGGATGCTTTCAAAATTTATTCAAGTATCTTCTTTGGAGCCCAGACAACTGAATCAGGAATTCCTTTTTATGTTCGAAACTGGTTCCAATGAAAAAAAAAGCTTTTTGCTAGGATTTCTCGCTTGCATCTTTTTTCTCATTCAATCTAGCATCGTCTTTGCTCGGCTTGCCAAAACGATCATTTTGCGGAAGATGACTGCTAGAAATTGAATCGGCTCAGCGGATTAGCCTTTCACGAAGAAATCGCCGCAACTGCCGCTGCTGCTATCAATTCGCAACTATTTTATAAAAGATTTGACCAAAAGTGTTTTCGTGTTTTCGTTCCGCGGTTTAATTCATTATAAGTTTTCTTCGAAAGAACTCGCAACTCTCGCAGGCTCAAACTAATTTTGTATCAGCTTTCAACATACTACCGGACAATATACATCTATAGCCTGTTCCAGCTGAGAGTTGCAGTTTACAGCTCCCTGCCAGTACGCGACGCAACCGCCGCGCCATGTGTCAGAGGCGGGCGTTTAGCAGTATATCCGTTATTCCGCTGCTGATTATTGAAAAACTACTCAAAGGCACCGTCCACGCTAAGTTGAGGATATTGAGCTTTTGGCGGCATGTAGTGGGGCCCCCTATCAATCCAATTCCCAAGTCGCGGCGCAAAATGCCGTTTCGGAAACAAGAAAATGGCTTCGGAATAGCGAAGATGCCCGGCCTCCCCATCCATGCCCGCCCATTTGTGCGCGCCCATGCAATCACCGTTCTGGAAAGCTGGCCTGTAGGTTCTCCGGAACTGGGATCGTCGGGATTTTCGCGCATTCTCAACTTCATATTCGGAATCAGGGACATGAGAAGGCCCTGAAACGACAAAAACGTGGAAGTCGAAAATCTGGGTGCACAGTGCCTTTAAACGCTTTTATATAACCTTATTTTAGTCAAGTTTGGCAATATTTTGATCTAATGTTGTATCTCACTGAAATCATAGAAAAGGGCAAAGACTAATTGATTTTACATGACTTTTTTGCGCGATAAAGTATATTAGCTACTAGAACCGATAATAAACAGCCTAAAAACTACAAAAATATGCGAGCCAAAAACACTGAGCTCAAAATGTGCTCCAGAACCTAACGCAAGGCGTACGCGTGCGCGTCAGATCTCGTTGGCAATCAAGTTTGAAACCGCTATAAGCATACGCCAAACTTGTTGCATCTGCTTGCCACATCATCCACTTCGCCTTTGGTCAAATCAGTGAACTGACCAATAACGAAGTGGATGAAGGGATTAAGTGGACGTGCGCTTCGCTATTTTTCAGTTCACTGATTTGACCAGTAGCGAAGTGAATCAAATTGATCAAACATGGCGCATGCCAAGTTTGGGGTCAGAAGTTTTCAGTTTGTGGAGGAAAAGGAATGCATTTCATTCAAACTTTCTCGTCATTATTAACCCAATCGTTCCTAAGTAATTTATAAATTTTTTACCTCTCCCTCCGCCCCTTACAATTAGACCCCCCCCTTCCTAATGGCTGAATGGGCAAAAAGCTTGACATTGAGTCTCGTAGCGACGACGTTTGTTCTTAGCGTCTATTGTTGTGAGACTGCCTGTCTGTCTTCTTGATTGGCGTCTCTTGGGTATGGAAGAAAAAAGGGCGAGCGGAAGTCACATTGCTTGTGCCCACCTAGAATTTTCCACCGCAATGGCTTTCTTCGTTTTTCTGGGCTCGCTAATTTGGTTACAAAATGCACTTTTGACATGTCTGCGGCATACATTTGATTTTCTCGGAGCGAACTTCTAGAACGCATTCATTATGGTCTCAGTGAGCTAAAGATTACTACGAAAATCTCTACTACTGTTCTGCAGGCACTGCTCCCGCTTTTAACCTACAGTAATCAGGAGTCAAATCGGAATATTCCCCAACAAGAACTTTGATCTCAAATTAATTTTGAAAATGATTTTTCTTTCTTAGGCTTCGGACAGAGTTCACAGTGTTGGAAATCTATCACAACCGAAATGCAAGCTGATCGGCATGCAATGAACTCGTAACAGTTGTTCTGTAGCGATTGAATCGCGACGATCAAATCACGTGAACTCTGTTCGAGGCCTTACGAGATGTTTATGGCGCAAAGCGATTTCAATATTTGAAGAGTTTGACTATTTTCCATTGGAGGGGATGGGGCAAAGAGGAAAATCGTTGATTTTTTCTCATGCTCAGCAGAACTATCCGTCTCTTCCCAGGAAAGGGTCGCTAATTTTTGCAGGGAGACGTGAGCTATAAAGCTGTGCACGACTTGTAAATTATATGAAAAATTAGAATCAATGCTTTCTAATTACATTAATTTCATGGATGGGACCACAATATCATCACAATATCCAAGAATTTTCGTAATCATATGGTCTCGTGTCTGATGTGTACTGCTCATGATACCGTTGGAGGCGGCGTCCACCCAAAATCTATTTACCCCAGGTTATTACTCATCGTACCAGCAGGCCCAAAAGTAGACCAACCTTGTCGGTCCGGTTTTGTAGTGTTGCTTACAAAGGGAGGTAATGGACCTGAATCCTCTTTGCGCTCCGCCCCCTTTTTTGCGCTCCTCCCACTTATGGATTGGCCCCGTGGCGTGTTCGGACATGATAAGCAACGTCAAGATGCATAGTTTATGATGTGGCACTGCTGCTTACGATGTGACGAGCGCCGGGTTACTCGTCCACGTCTGTCAAAATAGGGCTTCAGAAAGGGGCAATTTTGGAGCTTTGTGGTAATTTGAACCTCATATCCGAAGTCAGCGCCATGGAAAGGCCCTATAAAGGTAAAGACATGGAAGACATTTTGGATGGACGCTGGCTTTAAGTGGTAGCGCTCTTCCAAAGAAAATCTACTTGTTCGTAGAATTTGAAGAAAGAGATTAGAAGGAAGTAAGTGGAGGAGCGGTCACTTGTACAATACTTTGTTTAGAAGGATTAAATGAAGTATATTGTGGTGTTTGTATGTAGAATGTGCATAAAAATTTCCCGTTAATGCTTTTTTAGACTTTGTAGCATTGTTGTGAAAACTGAATTGTGTATAGAAAGTATATTTGTATCAAAATAAAACCTGTGAGGTCGCACCGTGCTTTCATTAATCCCCGCAACGGTTTCATATAAACTTGTGTCAAACTCGTCTACTTTATTTATTTATTTTTCGCTCGTCTGCACCTCTAATCAAGAAAATATTTTCATCATTGTTCGCTATCTATGCGGCAATCCCAAAATCAATTATCAAGCAAATATTTTTTCTTCGAATCAAAGAAAGTCTGCACGTTAAAGTCATGTGATATGCTCTGACAAATTTTCTTGGTCATTTCCTCTTTTCAACGCCTCCTCAGCTGGATATCAGATTCTTCACTTGCAGACTGCAGCAATCAGCTGATGAGCTTCTCGGCTATGCATTTATGGCTTGCAAAGAAGGAAGGAGCGAGGGGCAAAAACTTCAATGACGGCAAGGATGAGACTTTCATTGCTGCCTTCTAGCTCCTCTTCAATAGTGTTTTCCTCTTGATTTGGCAAACTTTCCAAAGAAAAAATTTCATTATTTCATTATGTTTTTAGCTAGAATATGGAAGAAGAGCCTGGTTTTTGATTCATGAAATATGTTAAATTGTTACATAAGTTCTGTTACACTACTTTCTTCCTCTGGAAAACTCTTTAAAAAATGTCTGGTATTTGGCATATATGGGAAAGGGATTAAAGCCTATTCATCGACGTTATTATCATTTAGAAAATTAGTTCAATACATGAGCAATTTTGTAGAGGCACTTCGAACTTATTCTTTTCTTTTTTTCTGGTTATTCTCTCAGATTTTTTTCATCTTTCTAGATTCTTTATGGACTTTTGAGCATCAGTAGTAACACGGACGCGACTTGGATGTATGAGATGTTTAGCGCAAGTTGAAAAATTTGCCAAAATAATTAGGAAAGATTTCGAAAAGGTAAAAAAAAATGGATTCTTTATGTGTGACACCGTACACATAATTTGGAAACGAGGAAGAATCGTTTTGGAGAATTATGAAGATCTTTTTCCGCTGAGTTAACAAAATTTACTTTAGTGATCTTATGAAACCTCCCAATAATCTCTGCCCTGTCCGTAATCTGCAATATTTGTACTCTCTCCTCCCCCTCCCCCCTCCCCACTCATTCCTCTCTTTTAGCGCCCTAATCCCTCTTTTGTAAAGAACTTTCAGCACTGCAAGCAGCGGATGTTTTGCCAAGAGCAGCAGCCATTGTTAACTGACAAAGGCCTTGACGAGAGTTGAAGCCAAGCGCACTGAAGTGATGAGCAAGTGTCAGTTCTTGCAAAAAATTCGGAAACAGCAGTACATGTGATTCATGTTTTTGGGTTTAGGGACCAATTAGTCTATTTGTGAGAGAAAAAAGTGTAAGGAATTTTTTGAAAGTTTTGAAAACATTTTGAACAGTTTTTATAGCAGAGATTCGGGAAATTTGTAACTCCCGTTACATGTTTGATTAACATCATTTCAAAGACAAAAAGCTCTAATTCTTCGTTCTTTTCTTTTACATGATACTATGGCTTGAATCTGCCCTCAATATTTCTAAGGAAATCTAATTGAGTCAATGCATGAAAATATTACTGCGAAAAACTGTCTTGCTTGATGTATGTAAAGGTGTAGGTTTGACCTTTGACTGGAGGTGGCAAAGTTGATGACTCCGAACTGGCTACTACTCTTAATTTTGATGTATTGGTTTTTCAAATTCCAATGCATAATTCAGAAGGAAATTTAGAAATTTTGAGTTCATATCTAATTTTCTAGAATTTGCGAGGACAATGATCATTTCTTCGATGGCCTTCATAAAATCCTTGAATTGTGAATCTCAAGCTTTTTTGTCCAAGGTCAGCCATGCCCACCGCAATGTTTTTCTATCCTCTTTGAGATTTCTTCCCGCTAAAGCATACAACAAGCTTTACTACTCTTTTCTACATATCAAATGGCTTTTTGGCGATATCTTCACAAGATGTCTTCTAGGCAACTTTTTGGCTCTGCGGCTTTTAACGAAATTTATCCATAATTCTGACGGCTTTCTCTACCCAAATGATAGAGGAGCATAATGAATTTGAGACAGTTCAAGGGCTATTTTTTGCAGAATAACTAGAGGAAGAACATCGTAGGAACTATGTGAATAAATAATCAACTTAAGTAACTTCTTTTTTTTCGTATAAATACGATTTCTTCGTTTATTTTGATCACACCTTAAGTGGATTCTTGCATCAAATAAAGGATTAATTTGTCTCATTTTTTGTCTTCTTTTCTCATTTTTTAGCGAGAAAAAGAGCGCCTGAAGAGCATACTTCATTTCTTATTTTTTAAAATTCTTATAGAATGCCAAAAGCAGTGCTTAGGGCTTTATGTACTTCATACTTCTTACATTATAGGTATCGCTTGGCTTTTTCCTGTTTAGCAACTTCTATAACTTGCTAATTCAGCAAAATAATTTTCATTGCCGTCAAAACCAATATTTTTAGAAATTTTCTCATTTTGAGCACGATTAGCCGATAGAAGATGAAAGCAATTACGTCAAACTTACAAATTTAATGAATATTCATGTGACCTAGAGGATCATTGATGTTTGAGACATTCACACTGTGACAGATGCACTAGACGTAAGTAATTTAGAATCGCCATCCTCTTCATCACGTCGTTCGCCTACATTTTTAGACCGGTGTTTTGATGGGAAACTATGTTGTTCTCCTAAAAATCAAAAACCTTTAGCAGCCCCCTCCCTCCTCTCCTCGCACTCGTTTTTTGCGGAATCTCCCTTTTTTATCGAGCGCCATAATTTTAAAAATTCTTATAGTCCCTAATGTTCTCCAGGCTTTTTTGTAGCGCTACCTCATCACAATTTGAAGTCGTGATCATTTGAGCTTAGCTATGACGAAGAAATGACATGGGAGAAAGGGGTGTGGTAAGGGGTGGAGTTAATGGCGAGAGCAACTTGCAGCTAACCGTTACCCTTTGATTCAACTGGCTTCGCGGCTGGTAGGCGGGACTTCGTGACCTAATTAACGAGACAATGATTGGAGAGCACGCGCGAGAGAAGCTCCGACTGCGTAGCGGGCGCGAGCGGCCTTTTAGGCCACCAAGCCCGCCTTCCAGCTGCCATGCCACTTGAATCAAAGGTTACTCCTCGTGATAAATTATATAAAGATTTAAATTGCTTCCTTCTGAATCTCAAATTATGTGCCCGCTCCAAGTTTTCCTGCGAACAACTTTGCCTTACCCTTTTTGTATTTAGTTGATTTTTTAGCGAGAAACAAAATCAAATAACAAATATACCTTTTCTACAAATTTTCGGAATATTTTTAATGCCTCAGACAATTTTTTATCTATACATGCACTTTGTACTCGCCCACAGACAATTAGTTCGCATCTCCAACATCTTCATCGTCGCATATGGCCACACTTCCCCAGTTATTACCAGTAATTTCGTTTATTGCGTTCGATTTCGCACAGCAGTGCGAGCTGCAAGACAATCTCTCTTCCTCATTTCAATTCGTGACTCTATGTGTTTTCTGAGTTCCTTGTTCATTTACAATCTCTTTCTGTAAAGACTGCAAATAGGCCTTGCTCGTACTCATTTTGAACTAAAAGAAACAAGAAAAGTTGTTATTTTAGTGTGGTTACGCGACGCGATCCATATGTGTCCTAATGCAATTTTTCCACCAAAACGCATAGCAACCGCCCTCGTGTCGAAGAAGCTTCTCAAAACTATTACCTTCTCCCATGGCCCTATGTTTGCGTGAAGAAGTAGGAAGAAATTAGCCAAAAAACGGAAATCAACGATGGCAAGAGTGCATGCTTGGGTTTTGCGGATGTCTACAGTCTGGTAATTCATGGTTCAGTACATGCATATGCGCACATCACGTACATAATGCGCGTCAGATCATGAATTTTGGCAGTTTTGTATAGTTTTTTTTCTGAAAAGTAAGCAAACCTTTTAAAAGAGTAAAATCTTACGTAACGCTATAAAATAGACTTTCCAGAATATTTGTCCAACAGTCGATGAAATTCCGTTCTTACGTTACGCGTAGTTTTGCGTGAAGTGCATAGTCGCGCACGCTTGATTACGAAACTATGCCAGAAATCTGAGGGCATGAACAACATAAAAAACCAATAGTATTAGAGTTAGTTGCCCTCACATTTGTGTGAGGTTGATGAATGTGCATTTGAGCTCTCGCGAATATAATGAGGAACATCAGTCGAGAATCACGAGCTTCATGGGCACAACTTGAGATAAACAAGCTCTGAACTTGCGTAGATAGATGTATGTGGTGAAAACTGTGGCACTAACGCTCTTTAAACTTTAATATCCGTCAATCACTTTCTTTCAAAGAGTGCATTTGTCAAACGAAAAGTCATCTGCCGACACTGAACAACAGGAAACTGAAAATCCTTGTTTCTTGAAGTAGTTCCGATCCTTGAACATGGAGTCACACCTTCGATAGTTTAGAGATAGGGCGTCAAAAGTGAAGGTTGTTTGAATATCTGCCACCCCCCTTCCCACCCCATAAGAAGTGAAAGTTGTTTATAGGAAATCAAAGAAAGAGAAAAAGATGCAAAACAATTAGCGAAAGGAGAAGCTCTTGAAAGTTAAAAACGCCGCAGTCAGTGAAATTCTTTGTTTAACGGCATTTCGAATTGCAGGTTTTCGCTACAGGACTAGGCAATCCACAGCACTGGGACATCAAAGGAAAACTAGTTTCTTCTTTGTGATTGTTTCAAAAACAAACATATTTTGGAAATGGTTTTTATTAAGAAGAAAATAACCGAAAACCAGTCAGTTATAAAAACAGTTTTGTTTTTCTCTAAGTCGAAATTCACGTCAAAGACGACCTAGTTTTTGATGCGTCCTTTGAATTTTTAGCTCCTTTTCATAGTTTCTCTTTCTGTTAACCTTGTTAGCTTTATTGTGCTCGTAATCCTGAGCAAAATGCTCCCGAGCATGTAAGAAATGGTTGCTTACTGACTCCAATAAAGGCCTATGAATAAAAACGCACTTTTTCAGCTTTATGCTAGATATTTCACCACCTTTCACCTAATCGAAGACCCTTTCACCTTTCACCTAATCGAAGAAGTTATCCCGCAACTTGTCTGCATCATGAAAGACTAGCTTGCTTACCCGGCTCCGCTCGACCCAGTCAAAACACTGCAATAAAGGTCCCATCCCTATCCCTGTACAGCCTTATCCCTGTATTCGAAATCGCCATGCTCACTTATCCCCCTGTGCCAACTCCCATCCCCGTAGGTGAACTCTGCAAAAAAAATCGATAAAAATCTATAAAATCGATAACGAAAAGTAGCCTATGACACGCACCCTGCCCCGAAGTATATGTGTGCCAAGCTTGGTCCGAATCGGTTCAGAAATAAAAATTTCTCTTCCGCACATACGTACAGACATACATACATACATACATACAAAAAACATTCAGCTTTATATATAAGATAGCATGATCTATGGATTGCACAAAAGACCCGCTTGAAAAGAGCTAAATTGAAGAAGAAACAAGGGATTTTCGAGAATGCGGTTTTTGCCAGATTTTTAGTTCAAATGAAGAAAGGGAGTTCTGCGACGTGTCAGGGTGAAAGTAGAGATCAAGTGCTTCAAACTGGTATACATCTTGTTAGATAAATTGGAAACAGCGAAGAAAAGGGTACTAGAGCCAAATGCCCCGTGCCCCTTTTTGAAACTATTTCGTGGAACATTCGCCACAGAACACCTCACAAATTGCACATTTGAATCCTTATAACTTCTTCCAGTTGGTCTCTTAGCAGTAGTAAACATAAATTTGTGATCAGCGTTTCAAGGCGAATCATGTTTGATGGTATTTTTGGTAGAATTTTTTATTTATGGTAGCATGCTTGGTATGACTGCCTTAAAGGCAGCGTCCAGGCAGATCTGGACCTATGGGGCTTTTACGTGGAAAGTACTTTTGGGGCCCTAACTAAGACACTGCCCAAGCGGCAGCTCAGGCAATGCTCTAATTGCTGAGATATTCCCCTCGAAACTGGCCCCCGCGAACGTATTGACATGGATTCATGGCAGTTTCGCGCCAGGATCCACGCTTTGCGCCATGAATCCATGCGAAACACGGTCGCGGGGTCCAGTTTTGAGGGGAATATCTCAGCCATTACAGCACTACATGAGCTGCTGCTTGGGCAGTGCCTTAGTTAGGGCCCCAAAAGTACTTTCCACGTAAAAGCCCCATAGGTCTAGATCTGCCTGGACGCTGCCTTTAAGTTCTGACCATTTCCTGCTTAGCAATGCAAAATAGGCGAAACTGTCAAAACCACATTTTCCCTATGCAATTTCGAGATAAGCATCGTTCTGCTTCTGGTATCCTTCCAAGAACCGAAGTGGGGGATTTCGCTTATCCGCGTGAGAAAAAAATTCTCAAGGGCAGCTGCAGAGGATTTTGCTCTCAGAAGTTTTTGCTGCAAGATACTAGTGAATCTAGGAGATTTTGTTTCTAATAATGTGTGGCTTAAGAATCCATGTCATTTTTCTGTGTCCTCACTCGCGATCATGTAAAATAAAAATTGGTCAGCTGTTCTACATACCGCAAACATGTGTTGAGAGTAATGACGTGCGGTGAAAGTTGATCTTATGATTTCTTTCAAGCAAAGGAGGAAACAAATGACAAATATTCTTTCATTTACAGTGATTTTTTAAAGAAACAGGGACCTACGATCGTCATCGCATAATTGACACTGATGATGTAATTCATTATTTGGGGGGGGGGGGGGGGGGGGGAGGGAGGAGGAGGGAGGGCGGGGGAAAGCGGTGGTAAGGGCAAGATAGCGCATCCTCGGGAATGCTCTGATCGTACGTAGCAGCGGGTCCCAGGATTTCCATTTGTGGGGGCGATAAAACATTTTTTCACAATGAAGGTGCTTGGTTAACGCCACGCACTACAAAAAGCTTTTTAAAGATGGTTCATAAATTTTGTGGGCATGTTACCAATTTTTGGGAATAAGGGGCGTGGCTGCCATTGCGCTTCTGGAAAAATCTTACAAGGCTAATTCGAATTTGTTAGGGAATTTTGATTTTTTGATTATTTAGATGTATAAACAGACCATTTGTACGTTTTCATAAATTAATAAGTAACTTTAAGGAATTTCGCGACCCCCTCCCCCCATCTTCGCCACTGCTACGTGCATGATCAGAATGCTTTTGAATGTGTTGAAAAATCAAGTTATTGAACAATTGTTCTGGTTCATCATCACCCGCTTTACTACAAAAAAGTACCCCCCCCCCCCCTCCCCAAATGAGAAAAATTATTGTTTTTGAAGCTGCCATTCTTGGAACATGCTAGCTGTTTTGTTGTCCACCGATTGAAAGCTTTGTGATTGCCCTCTCTTTGTCACGCCCCTTTTTGGCCTGTGCATCATCTTTTTCTTGCCATTTCCGCTGCTTTACATCGAATTGGGATAATAAGAGAATGATTAAAAAATGAAAAAATGCTTGCTGGGGAATCATTTTTCTGTATGCACGAACTTTTCAACTTAATATTTCCTATAAAAGCTTGGATAACTCGAGGAAAATATGCATGTTCAGTTGTGTTGCCAGACGACACATGCATTAGAGGCTCGCTGATGCGTTTTGAAATCCTCCATCCTTGCATTTCCGTTCTCTTCCTTCGCATTGCCGCAAATCTCGAGATGTCACGCTTCATTCGCTTTTTTCCAAATCATTAGAGAATGTCCGCGAGAAATGAATTTTCACGTGAAATTTATGTGAGCAACTGGTAGGTATATATCTTTTATTTTTTCAGTGCACTTCGAGTGTAAAGTATGAATATAAGTAAATATGAATATCCATCGCTGTATTTTTAATCTGATGAAGTTGTGTATTACAGAGATGTTTTTGTGGTTTTGAAGAGCAGTCAGAAGTTGATGCTTATTGTAGAAGTGTATGAGAAGAATGTTTTTGTGTGAGTGTTAGAAGAATGGTTTTTTAGAAGAGGGAGAGGGGGAAGGGGGATGGTGAATTCCGTTCCCAATGTTCACTTGATTCTTTCAGCATATGTGAAAAGACTTCCTTTTTTTGTTAGATGCTCCGTGTTCGGATTCGTCTACTGCTGTCCGAATTCTGGATATTTTGAGTTGCGGTAATTGAGCTAATAGGTTCTATAAATTTTATAGGAACTTTTTCCTATTGTTGGAGCTTGGGCTTGTATATGAGTAGCACCAAAGCATAGTAGTAGTTCACGTCAGAGCTCGGCACGAGCTGGCACTAGGGAATTTTTCAAAACGAAATCCCCTTTGATTTTCGCTAAGTTTTACAAAGTCCCCCTTGACCCTTAACCCTGAACCATATTTACCCCCCCCCCCCCTAAAATAAAATGAAGCCTCGACTAAAAAAAACATCGCAGTTTGTCGACAAAAACGATATACCCTTTGCTTTTTGTCCCAAAAGCGATATCCAGCTTGCCCCGTGCCAGCTGGTGCCAGGCCCTGATTCACATTTTCAACCGATGCACCTTGAGTGGAATGAACAAAGAAAATAAAGAAAATAAATATCTAAATAAACAACTAAATAATTGCTCTCTTAGAAAATGCAATGTGATTTTATTCCAGTCATGAAAATTAGCTTACGTTTCACAACACAGGAATGAATGTAGTTCATATTTATTTGAAGGTTAGAATAATTTGTTTTAATTCAATTTGCGGTAATGCATGAGAATTTACTTCCAACTTATATACTAATCAACCTTCAACATACCAGTAGAATGCTTCATCATATGGACTGCTGTAACAGTCATGCTGATCACAACAAAGCATGTCACCTGTTCCCTCAGTCCAGGTAGGAGGATCATTCGCAACTGCTCTCTTCAAAAACTACCAAGCAATCGCTTTGTCGGAAAGGAAGTAAAATTTGTGTTTACAACGTTTTTGCTCTTTCTCGCTCATCGATGTTGACATCACGCGAGATTAAAGGATTGGCAGGTGAACGACCAAGCTCAAATTGTCGATGTTTTTGACTGCGTATCATATTTTTCGTGCTCATGCACATAACATATACTATCGCTTAATCTTGATTAAAAAACTATAATAGCAATAAAGGAATTTCCCTGTTGCTGAGACATAATGAATGTAATGAATGCCTTGAGATGAAACAGCTGGAGAGTTATTTTGCAGATTCTTTATTTAAGTTAGTCAGTGGTCGAGTTATATTTTTTATGTTTTTCTCCTGTGCAGTTGTCTATCCCTTTTTTCATAGAGTGGTGTAGCAATCAATGCATTTCTTTATAAAGCTGAATATTTATTTGTATGTCTATGTTCTGTACATATGTTCCGAATAGAAATTTTTACCTCTGAACCGATCCGGACCAAACTTGGCACACATACACTTCGGGGCAGGGCGAGTGTCGTAGGCTACTTTTCGCTATCGACCGATATCGATTTTATCGATTTTTATTGATTTCCTTGTAAAATTTGAACAGCGGGGCTGGGATTTGGCACAGGAGAGGGGTAATCCAGCATGCTAATCACGAATACAATATTAGTTTTTGAAACTATCCGTTACTTTGTGATCGAGTCTTGTAGCCAACGCCGGGATTGTTACAAACCTTATTGGCCAACGTTTTGTTTGGCTAATGGACATTTTCGGCATGACTACAAGCCATCGATCTCAATTTATGAACCATGCCGAGATTTATCAAGAGTCTTACATGCTGTACAGTACTTAAATCATTTTTATCGATTTGCAGAATTTGAGCTACGGGTTTGGAGTTGGCACCGGGGGGGGGGGTAATCGAGCATGCTGATCACGAATACAATATTAGTCTTCAAAATAAACATTACTTTTATCAATTTTACCGATTTTTTGCAAAGTTTGAGCTACGGGGCTGGGAGTTGGCGAAAGTGGGGAAAGTGAGCATGCTGATCACGATTACAATATTAGTCTAAATTATCCGTTCTTTCATCATTACCGTTTTTTTTTGCGAAGTTTGAGCTACGGGGCTGGAAGTTGGCAAGGGGAAAGTGAGCACGTTTACTAACACGGTGTGAATAGGGAATTGGCATGTAGAAGTAGGCACAGGGAAAGGTTGTACGGAGATAGGGATAGGGTCTTTATCATAGTGTTTTGACAGGACCGGGCAGAGCCGGGTAAGTCAGCTAGTATATCATAGATCTATGTTCGAACGACAAGATTGAGAAGCTAAATTTTAAATTGTAGTCTTTTGGTCTCGCAATATTTTTGGTGAGTTGCATGTAATATGCAACAATTCGCTGCCCCTACAAATATGTGTGATAGCTTGAACTTCCTCGAACTTGTCACAGCATTTTTCTCTCAGATCTTCTTTTCTATCGCTTACACCTTTGTTATGACTGAGCATTTAAATATGATGTACAGTGATGTACGTCATTGATTTATTACCATATCCTTTAACTTAATCGTTGAAAGTAAATGAATAAGTAACCATGTACTGGATCGTTGTTACTCTTCAGATGTCCAAAATAACTCGAGTATTCGAATATTCGAATAACTGTTTTCAGAACTCCTCAAATATCCGAATATTCGCATGAGCCATGCTTTCAATTGCGCGAACGAATGAATTTTCGAATCAGGTTATTTTCCCTTATTCGGCTATTCGAATAATCGAATGAATTCACTTTCTCGATTACTCGATCATTCGAATATTCGAATAGCTAAATGTTTTGAATAAATTATTCAAATGCGAATGTTAGGTTTCAACTATAACCTACACTACAGTAGCGAACCAAAGGGGAAATTACTTAGGCCTAAGGCATACTTCACGCGATTTGGCCAAATCGCCACTTTCACGCGACTTGGCGATTTGCCAGATTTCTACAGATTTATCGTGCGCGCTTCTCGAACGCATAGACGGGTAGCTTGTGTGAGTTGTTGCAATTGGGTTGAGTTCTGACCAAAGAAAACACATTAACGACGAATTACAGAGAGTCGCTTTTGTGCCAAATCGGGCAGCGACAGGAATCGCGCGAGGTATGCCTTAGGCCTTAGATGGGTTATGAAAATGTGCAAGCAACTTGTTTATCCTTGCATATAGAATTTTTTCAAAAATTCAAGTTGGCCTTAGGGGCGTGGTACGGGACCGTTGCTGCTACATTATTATTAAAACTAGTGCTAGTACCAAAATGAAGGATGAAAATAGGAATTTCGGCGTCTTCACTATCTTGATTGGCTCTGCTCGAAAACATTTTAATTCATAGTCGGAGAGGATAGTGAATGCCACATTTACTCGGGTGAGAAGGAAGGGGATAATCGACGATGCTGCTTCGGTGCTTCAACATTCCCAAATCACATTGGTATCTATTTACCATCCGCAGAGCTAGAGGGATTGGTTTTCTGGTACACCGGTGTCAAACTTCAATCGCACTCAGTCATAGCTGAGCCATATTTGTAATTACCATTTATCCCTTCACTATACTAAATTCGTACATTTTGGCGTATATTGCATACTACCAATACTAGGTACACCATGAAAATTAGCGATGAATCTACTGAAATGTCTTGTTTCAATCTTATGTTACTTCATCTACAACCGTGTAACTGTCCATTACCGAAAAATCCGGTTGTTGCTCAATATCAATGTGTCTGCTATGCTCAGATAATAAATCAATTTGGCTAGTTTCTGATTTAAATTTCTGGTGAAACTGCGCGTTTCTTTTGCAAGTTGTCCATGCAAAGGACTGAGATAGTGGTTGAACTTTCATCTACGGCTTTAGAGTGCACAATATTGCTCAATCTTCTTCTGTCCTCAATCACGCTGTCGCTTGCGGTTTCTTTACGCTGCAGAGTTGTGGCTGCAGAATGCGAGGTCTCGAGCCCAACAGCAGAGGCTGCAGTTGTGTAATGCGAATGCTAGCTAGCGTCCTCCCTCGTAGACTTTCCTGCAAGACAGAATTTATGCTTGTTTTTCCGCTTGGAGACATTGTTATAACATATTTATTGCCTAGACTTTTTGCGAGTATCCTTTTGCCAGTGTAAAAGCACATCGCTTCCGAAATAAGCTCAACAAACCCACTCAAAGAAATCTGTAGCTTCATCCGTTTCCTTTGAAAAGCCTTGCTGCTGAGATTCAAAGGTGCATTATATTGGAAGAGAAGGCTACAAAGCTTTATGGGCAAAGGAGCATAACATACGAGGATAATATTTGCTTGATCTGAGCAACTAGTACAGAGTAAATTATATTTACTGCATGTTCCGTTTTCGAAACATCTTGGAAACCGATTACCTCTCGCCTTGTTCCGAAAATTTCCTCGAGTGGCTACCCGTTTATAATTTTTCATTCGTACTCCCTGACATATCTGAATGAGCAAAACATCTTCACGGCAATTTGGTGTTAAATCTTTGCCCGTTTTTGAGTGACCATTTATATGTTCAGAATTCCTATTTTTCAAATTATATACGTATGTTATAGTGATGCGTCCGTATAGCACGAGCACTTTATTGATAGTGTTCTTCCTTTTCTCATTCTGATTCCGCTTTTTCTGAAATATCCTTCTGACGAGTTAGATACCGCTTTCCTCCCGCGGGGTTTGGTACTTGAAACGAATGAAAAGTAACACATATTTTTAGCAGCAATAGATCATACACTCTTGTTGCTTTATTTTTTCGTTTTGATTTCGAGAAAACTTCTGCTAGTATACTACTTTGTTATAATAAATTAGAATGAATGAAAAAATAAGAGTTTGGCTATCATTCAAATGCATTTCAATGGTAGCATTCAGTATTTCAACATCCCAGTCTGTTCCAGGATTATCCTATTTCACATTAGTCGTTCGCTTAAACAGAATCAAGCCATAACAGTTTTTTCACAAAAATTACGCATGGACCTTAGCTAACATCATAAGGGCTTCTCCTGTATCCAATAACAAAACGTTATTTCTGATGGTATTATCATTACTCTCTACCACATGCCATCTGTCTTGGGCGATCATAAGCATTTATAATCGTCAAACCTTTGTTCTATTAGATCCCATCTCACATGTTCTGTGATAGTAGAAGAAGAAATGGTTGTAATCTTATGGAGAGGTATATCATTGACAACAGAGGTTGACTACACTTTGTTTTTACTTCGATTCATGCTAACCAAAACAAAAACCTTTTTATGTGAAAACATATCCTGATGACTGTCGAACTAATCCTGGAAGACTAATGTAGACTACTGACAGACTTATTTGTCATAGCAAATCACAGGGATCCTTGCTTCAGTGTAGCTTCTATCAAATTCTGATCTCTTCCGAGTACGAACTCGCAACGTCATCTATATTGCGTTCATGGTAAGCAACATGTGCCATTCCATATTTTTTTGTGTCTGACAATTTTTCACATTCATTTGTCTCGATCTTGACAAAAAGAGGTTACACAAAGCTCGAAAGGGTAGCACATGACCAAGAATGCACTTTTGGGGTGGAAGGCTAAGAAATGTCGTACGGTGTAGAAGGCAATATACAAACTCAAAAAGTCTTGTGAATAAAGGGCTTGCTTTTTTCTTAAGAAATTTCCCACAATCGCCTGACATGCAAACCTTGAATACACAGTGATATTACATATATACTGCGTATACGAGCAATGGGGAGTGAAAACAATGAAAATTTGTACAAGTGTAGGAATCGCAGGCGACGCAAACTTTCTTCCAATTTGAGTAGTGCCTTTATCCGCCTGGTGAGCCGACTGAGGCCTTCAGCTCGATTATTGGCCCTAAATAATTTTGAACGGCGCCCTGCTGTACATCATTATCTCTCTCCATTCTGTATGATCACCTCTTATAGCAAGTCGTGCTTTTTTGCAGAGTCTACTGAAATCCGTTTCCAAAAATACTAGATGCTATCTCGAGTTGATTCTGGTTTCATATCGTGATGTAAATATGAGTAAAATCATATCTGTTTTGTTGACAGCAACTTTATAAAAAAATGGAGTTGTCATTTTCTGAAGTAGATGAAGTGATGCCTTTTTGTAATGCTTACCGGGAGCCGTTGCGAAGTGAAGATTGGTGTCCTTAACCGTTAAGGTGCTCGGCGCTGCCATCACCACAGCTGTCTCTCTTAGGGATTCTGCAAGTACGGAGGGCTCTTGCCCGCATGGTTCGTCAAGCATCCCAAATAAAACAAAATTTGAACATTTCATTTACTACATAGTGCAACAAACTGAATCGGAAGTAGTAACAACCATCCCACGGGGTGGGTAGCTCACACCCAGGTTACCGATGGGGTGCACTTACTCACTCACTCTGTCTCTCTCTATCCTCAGACTCCAAATACCCCCAAACTTCCAAAGGAGCTTACCCATCATGTGCACGGCGGGGCGCCGCGGACACCTTTAAAGCAGTGGCTCGGCCTCAAACTAAAATTTTTATGCTTATCTGGGTAATCCGCCGCGCTAATCTTAACAATCTAGTGAGGGCGAAAATGTCGAAAACCAGCATTTCCCAATGCCCTCCACCTTGACTTTGGACGAGTGGGACAGTTTCCGCCAAGGTTAGAGCCGAGTCCTAAACTTTGCAGTTTCATCGTAAACTTAAACGACTTGCAGGCAAAAAATATTCCGTTTTTCAAGTTCGTTAATGCTATTGAAGATGGGCTTTCAAAATTTGTGGAACTTATTTCAGGAGGAGAAACTAAGATCTACCTTAGGGGAAATTTACGTGTTGCTTGCTTTATTTTATATCCGTCTTCCGTAAATAAACTTTATCTTTCGACTTTGTGAGTTTTATCGCTTGCTCATCTTTTTTGTGTCCCTATTCTCGCTTATGACACCTACGTGACGTAATTTCTTCTCGCTGCAAGGTCCCAACCATATCAGCTGCTTTTGAACTGTCCGAGATAGATTTGTAAGTTTTTATGTTCTACCATTTTTTCTCGTGATTTTGTAAACCGAGTAATTTTTTCCCTATTTGAAGACTATGGCTATGATACGCAATGTAAAGTCGAATGGAATAGATAAATGCCTCGCAGTGATTGACACACAACCTGCTTACCTGCGCCGCCTAGTACTATCTAGCTTGTGGGAGGAGGAGTGACCTCAACTGCCGGAGGGGGGACTTTATGAGGCAGCAAAGCTCCAGTGTTTTTTCTACCTTCTACGAATGTGCTTCCTACTGGACGATATCTAGCGAGATCTTCGAGATCTCTACGGAACCATTCGTGATACAAGCACTGTCCAATTACAAAAGAAAATCAACGATGGCCGAAGATTTTTTGAGAACAGCAACTCTGCATCTCCTTCCTCTTCGAAAACGTGGAGGAGGTCAAAACTTTAGATTTATCGGAGTTTCCTGTGCAAATATTTTCGTAGAATACTTAAGCGTCCTTGCCGAGATTGAACATTGCTTATAAAGAATAGGTTGGGATATCAAGTGTCAAAAAGTGCGAAATCTCATATGACGGCTATGCTTAAAAATCCCAGCTTGCACTCTACTGAGGCAAATCAATTGCTATTTATGTAACAATGGCCTGCTTACTCAAAATGAAAAGTCTGGTTGCACACAGTATGATCAGAATTCTTGTGGAATCAAATTTGCTTTTGAAAATTAGATAAGTTGTAGCTCCAGACTAATTCTCTTCCGCGTTCTTTTGTTCAACTCAACTATTTTGCTCACCGAGAATTCCAGACGGCGCATATTCTTTTGCTTCCCACGTCTAATGTTGTTATGGCTCGATGGGCACAGCACTCCTAGCAGCGTACTCGACTGCCCTGCACCGCTAACCCTGCACCCTAAGATCTTACGCGTTCCCACCAGCGAGCCCCAACGCGTTCATTCGATACGGTCACCCAACAAAAGCTCACTCAAGTCTAATTGTAAGTTAAATAAGTTCGTTCTAAACACATAAAGTACGATAGATGCCTTCAGCTTAATGCGGTCCGTTTATAAGTAATGGTAGATGAGAGGATTTTCCGCAGAACCTGAATTATTATGAGAAAAACAACGAAACTTTGAAGATTTGTCTATCATCTTTATTGATTATGGTAGTATATTCACCTTGGGATACCGGTAGACAACCACAAAAAGAACAATTTTTTTGATGCATGGCACTTTTTATAATTTCGTTGAAATAACAGTGGCCTAGCATTTTTATTTGTAGAAATATGATAGGTAAACGTACTGTACATGATGGTCTAAAGACAACTCCATTACCATCTAATTCAATTTTTGCTTTTTTGCAATTCACTTAAACACAAAACAACTCCTTTAATCCTGCCCTTGGCCTTCTTCATAAGTGGTTGAGACTGGGAATGCGACAGCAAAAATTTATTGAAACGAGAAATTGTTACTCCTGGTAAATCAACTACTAACACCAATGAGAGGACGAGCACATTGTCCCGTGCTGCCCATGTGCTACAGGCTAAATCCGCGCAGTGAGGTAGTTTTTTTCTATAGGGTAAGCCGCTAGAGGCCCAGTCCAACTGGGACGGTGCACTCCAGCAACCGCTCAATGTAAATTCCTCCTAAGCGGAAGCTGCTGAAAATGGGCCATGTATTATAATGGAGCAATTAATAGGAAAACAAAAGTTATAGAGGCGAGAGCTGTTCTCAAGCGCAGTCTTATATACCCCACCATTTGGCCGCGTTCCCTGCCGGAGTGGTCCTGCAACGACTACCAAAAGCGTGACACGAACGCGGAATGCACTGCTCTCGGCACCTTCCGAGGAGCTCTGCTTTGCGAAGACCCCGACCCTGTTTCATTTTTGAAGGCCTCAATTCCTAGAATTTTATAGCAGTCGTCTTACAGTAGCTTACAGGTGAGAACGCATAATTTTATTTCAGCAATGCTTCACTTCAAAGTCACTTTTTCTAGGCGAAAATGATAGCAGTTTCATTCATACATGTTAGAGAAGTCTCAATGAAAAAAGAAGCTTGTGAGTTGCAATTATACTGCGACCCCTTGACGCTGATTGTGCTTCTTTACATTTTCTCAGATTTTCTTGGTGTAACATCATGAGTATAAATCAGACATAAACCTAGACCATCTTACCCTCTCTAACTTACTCCCAATCAGATTCATCGCGAGTAATTCTAACTGGATTACGAAAGGCTATAGTATTTGCCTCCTGCGAGATTAGGGTAAAATTTGTTGTTCATATGTTTGCATCACCTTTACTCTAATTTCACGAGTACAGGACGCACCTGTTTTACTACTAAACTCGACCAGTCTAAACACACTAAAAACTTTTGCAACAAAAGACCCTTTACGATTCTGCTTATTGCCTGAGAATATCGTGCAGCACAAATCTCGTTTTTCAAAATACGGCGAGGCGTCTGAGCGGCTTTGAATAATCGAAACAGGTGCGTCTTGTACTCGTAAAATTACGATATATAGTTTCTTAACTAACATTTATCCAAGAGTAGAAACTGAGAGAACAGTGATTTGAGTTAGCTCTGCCAAAAAAGTCTGTGCAAAGTTGATTCTCTTTGAAGGGCAAAAACATTGGTAAGATTTTGTGAATCACGTGAATTTTGCAGGGTACAAATATCTTTCTCGTCATTTCCTTAGAAATTCTAGAAAGCTAGCTTATCCGATAATCCCCACATTTTCTGTTTACCCTGTTGTGCAAGGCATAAATTTGCAGAAATTTTATATTAGCACTTGCGAAAGTTTCTTTGTAGATAACCACATTGAGTTGATTATGAAGGCAATCTTCTTCTTTTTAAAGACCCTGCTGAATATCTCCTCGATTTTCTCCCGCTAATGTCTATAAGTTCGCCATTGACTCTAGCAAAAGGGGCAATTAGCTCTTTGTCCAGTCAAAGCCGCAATTTTTTCGCTTCTTCAGCGGAGCGTAACGATCCATTGGCACGTTGCATTGCAATCTTAACGCATCTTCATACATCTCATCGGCTCCCCAGAGATTTCGACTTGGCATCCTGCCAACTTTTCGGAATCGCGAATTTTAACATGGGCACTGGCGTTTTTCAAGTGACCGCGTCTCACGTGCTTTCTCTCTTCTTCTCTTCAGCGCTAAGACAGCGCTGAAGCCTTGCATGCATAACGCCTGCCACTTGCTTCTTCTTCTATTGCTTCGTACGTGGGTTGCTCTCATTTTTGAACTTGAAGGCGGGGTGAAGAGGGATGGGGGGGGGGGGGGCGGGTAGGGGTGAATGAAGCAAAGACACTCGACATCTGACATTCAGTCTCTCTTCACTCAGCTTTTTTTCCTAAAGAAAGTTATGAATTGGCGGTCGAGAACTCGTGCAGCAATGCGAAAGCGTGAGAGGCAAAACTTTTTTCGCTTGAAACTTCCACTCATATATTACTTTAATTAATTTGGCACTTTCAAACATTTCTTCTTGTAGTTACTTTATTAATGTATTTACCGTGGTGACGAAAAAAAATCCTGAATATGCTAACAGGGACGGGCACCAGCTGACACCGGGCAAGCTGGATATCATTTTTGGGACAAAAAGCAAAGGGGATATCGTTTTTGTGGCCGAAAAGACACAAGAATTGCAACATTTTTTAGTCGACGTTTTGTTTTTGAGGTTTTTTTATGTTTAAGGTTTAAGGTCCAAGGGGACTTCGTAAAATTTGGCGAAAGTTAAGGGGGACTTCGTAATGAAAACTCCCTGGTGCCAGTTCGTGCCGAGCCCTGGATGCTAATTTGAAAAGAAGGATTCTTAAACATGCAGTTAATATGTAATATTCCTGTATAAACATACTACGTATGTTGCGTCCTTTTATATGGGCGGAGTTTGCCGACGACATCCCTTTTCGCATAACTAGCCGCATATTTCATACTTGTACATAAATTGCCCGTAAAACTCTTGAAAATATTCTTGGCTTATGAATTCATCCATGAATATTGTTTTTTTACCCATGATATTCGTCACAAATATCAACAAAATTGTGTTAGAGGGTTGCATAAGAGAGAAAATGGCTCAGAACTTTTCTTCTATTATAAACGTGCTCACATATTTACAAAAAGATAAGTTAGCGTTTTCAGGCAACCATGAGAAGCCCTGTAAAGATTTGTAGGTGCAGCACTTTTTAAGAAAAAAATACCATAAGCTACTTCATTAATCTTCGTCACTTCACTTCAATGTAGAAAAAGACCAATTTTGCTTGCTTTCCTCCGCTATCATCCAGAAAATCTATGCTTTTTGGGTATATGGAAGTTCGTGCTTTATTAGAAAATATAGGACTTTTTTCTTTATTTCCTCCCAAGACCATTAGCGTAGTCCTTCTTATATTGAGCTAATATGGTAAGAAACTTTTTCATGAAGTTAGCTTTTTGCGAAACGTCGACATTGCCATGCCCTAATGGCTCCGAAAGGCTTCGATATTCGGACTTCGTTGAGTACATGTCGCAGTGCCTTGAGTTTTTCTTCGGTGGCAAATAGTATAAAACTCTTTTGTATTAATAATGTTCTTTTTGGCTTCTCATAATATACGAGGCTGGCTAGAAAGTAGCTGTTTATTTTTCAATATTTGTAAAAAGGTTGTAGATTGCACGAACTTCGGCGCTATCGAATCAGATTGAATTGGAGGGAATTGGTTGCAGACTATGTTTAAGGTATCGAGAATTTTCTGCAAAAATTTCAAAGTGATTCTACAACATAAGTTTGGGTGTAGCAGATGGTACTGATGTTTAAAAATTTTCACGTGAAGCTATACTTAAAAAACAAGTTCATTTGAAATGGCAGATCCATAATCCATTTGCGTCGAAGATAACTTCAATATTGAATCTTTGAAAAAAACGTTCAATATTGAAGTTATTGTTCACAAACATAATTTGCAGGGTAAAAAAAAGGCTCACACTTGATTTACTAGTGATTTGTCTTGCCTGTGCATCCATTGAAAAACGAACAAAGAAAGGACTAAAAATATTCAGCTATGACTTTATCCTTTGATTCAACTGGGCTGGCAGCTGGAAGACGGGGCTTCGTGAGAGACCAGCGCTAAAGAGACGCAGATTGCGTTGCGGGCGC
Source organism: Cylicocyclus nassatus (assembly GCA_958299035.1). NCBI lineage: Eukaryota > Metazoa > Nematoda > Chromadorea > Rhabditida > Strongylidae > Cylicocyclus > Cylicocyclus nassatus. Next base: position 75,798,732 of record CATQJL010000223.1, read on the forward strand.
GAGCGGCCATAATTAGGTCACAAAGCCTCGCCTTTTAGCCGCCAATCCAGATGAATCAAAGGTTATATCGATGGCAATTCTCCAGAACTTGGTATGGAATAGTCAAAGCTTGATCCCAGATTTCCTCTAAGAATTCGAGCGTGAAAGCCTGTGTCACCACACTTGTATAAATTGTATCTAACGGATTCTTTTTTGAAATATTAGGTTGTCCGGAAATTAATGCCCGTTTTAAATTCCAACCGCGCTAAGTCATATACTTCTCATCTCTAAATGGGTTGCAAAGTACCATTCGATAGAGCAAAGCAAGCTCTACAAAAAGGCCATCTTGCTTTTGCAACAGCTTTGATCCATCTCGAGTTTCGAGCCAAAAACTAAAAAGACTCACCAGTCCGAAAAATCGAAAAAAATCGTAACTCAGTTCATAAAAATCCTACAAAAATTCTAATTTGCTCGCGTAAACACTATCCACATAAGACATCAATATACGCCGTTGCCGTATTTTTTTCTCTGTTAGAAACCGAGAAAACGGAAATTTTCGTGCATTTGCCAAAGTGATGCTGTGCCGTCCCCGCATAGGTAGTTGTATACCACAAGTCTGTAGAAGTACAGACTTAAATTTCCAGCTCTCTACAAGCTTTAGTTCTCAAGAAATACCGAATATAGCTTTCCTTACTCAAGTGGTCCAAGCTAAAATTCAAATTTCTCGAGAACTAAAGCTTGTAGAGAGCTGAACATTTAAGTCTGTACTTTTTCAGGCTTGTGGTATACAACTACCTATGTGGGGACGGCACAGCATCACTTTGGCAAATGCACAAAAATTTCCGTTTTCTTGGTTTCTAACAGAGAAAAAAATACGGCAACGGCGTATATTGTGTCTTATGTGGATAGTGTTTAAGCGAGTAAATTAGAATTTTTGTAGAATTTTTATGAAATGAGTTACGATTTTTTTCGATTTTTCGGGCTGCTGAGACTTTTTAGTTTTTGGCTCGAAACTCGAGATGGATCAAAGCTGTTGCAAAAGCAAGATGGTCATCTTGTAGAGCTTGCTTTGCTCTATCGAATGGTACCTTGCTATCTATTTAGAAGTGAAGAGTGTATGACTTATTGCGGTTGAAATTCAAAACGGGCATTAATTTCCGGACAACCTAATACTTTGGCTTTAAATTATATCATTACATTATAGTTTCAAATTATCCTTATTTATTGTTCGATCTTAGCCATTGCATTAAATTAGCTGACTCTTTCAGAGGCATTATCATGCAGTGAGCAATGGGACGTAAAGCTAAGCTTTTGTATTCTGATCAACATCTGCATGCTCGCTCTTTGACGATTCTTAGCTCTGTTGAGTTTCATCCAACGTCAACAACAAAATCAGTGTAAATGCAAGTTTTTCTTAGAATTCGTTGCAATCCAGCATTAACGCTTCTATTCATGTTTGTTTTTATTCTTCCACTGTAATGCAAGCAAGCAATTGGCAAGGAAGTAAGCTGGAATTTCTACAATGACGTTGGCGGTCAGCTGACCCATCCTCTGTCACGGTTTGGTTCACTGGAAAGATTCTGCAGTATTCTGTCCACCAAATTTTTGTAACCCCGCCTATTGAAAAGTGGTTCATAGTAATGTAAATTGTCCAGCATATACACATATGTTAGTAGTTTTTTATGATTTCTGCAAGTGCCAAGAGGAGACGTAACGTTTCGATACCCCAGGCCTTTAATCCATTGACGACGACGCCTACCTAATCTTGGCGACGCTACGAGACGACGCGATTTTACAGAACACTATCTGCGTGGGAAGTTCTCGTGATTATTTACGAAATGTTTTGTAAACATCTATGAACTTTTTTTTTGAACGACAGACGAACTTCTACAGGTTCCGATAGTGCAAAATACCGGAAAAATGTAAACCAGTGGAAGAAAGACTGATTTGCAAGAGATGTGACTTTGCAACAGGTGTGGGCCACCGGTGGTCAACATCGTCCCTGGCAGCAAAAAGTGCGTGGGCCACCGATGTTCCACCTCGTCGTCAATGTTTTGACTGTCAATTTTTGAGATTTTGGAGGCTCAGTTCACGTTATAAGAATGCGAGGCTGTCACTACCCGCGAGTGTGTATCTTCTCGTTAAACATTCTCTTCCCTTAATCCTCCTGAAATTTTTCTTACAACAGCTTTAAGCACGATAGCTGTTGGTACGATAATACTTCTGTGTCAGTGACTCCATGATAGGTTGGAAATGGTTTTTCTCGCTGTTCACTGAATTTTCTTTTTGTTGATATATCTACCTTACTTTCGGCATTTATACGTAACTAGAAAATTTATGTCTGCTTGACGTAAATATGTAAATTTGAAAACACATTTTCAGAACTATACCTTTCGTTACTAGTAGCCAAAAATTGCTTATTATTCCAAGCTACAACTCCTTCAACTACATTCTTTTTGGCTGAACTTTACCTGATTAAGTTTTTTTCCTAAAGTTTCTTTGAGGAGTCGCTCGTGTTTGCCGATTCTTTACGTAAGCCGAAATAAGCCTGCTTGCTATTTGAAGACCTTAGAGAATAGAAAATGCACTCTGAAAGGGATTAGAATAACGTATTTTAGCCGCTCACGGATGCCGACGTAAACATTCGCGTCTCCGTTCTATCCATCTATCTTTCGTCTGCCTTGGAGGTGAACTTTTCTGTCGCTAAGCAACCAATCATCTTTTTTTGAATTTCAAAATTGTCTGGGTTTATCCAAGCCTTTACCATAAAGTTTGTTATAGGAACATGCTCATAACTATAGCTGCACTTGCTACTCCTCTTCAGTTCTTAAACTTCCCGAATTAACTCAAACTTGGCTACTTAAAGCGCTTTCTCGTTTCTTCTTCTGTATCCTTTGCTCACAGTAATCTTTCACCTTTAGTCCCCACATAATGTCATTGAATATATTGATTCTACTCCTGTTATAAGAAAGGATACGCAAGAAAAGCGCTGCAGCCGTTGTTTGCATAATTGACTTATCCGCATCCCCTATAGAATTGGCTTCTTCATGCGAAGAACGACTGCGAATGGAAATGCAGTGGGTAATAACCTTCCTATAAACTAAGATTAACATTATAATCGTAGAAGAATTGAGATTTCCAGTTTATTAACACATCGACGACAACGTGACCCACATGGTGAGTGTCTGCCACCTGGGACAATGTGACCTACATGGTGGGTCATGGCTTAGATTTTGTTGAAGACATTGTCCCAAGAAAGAGGCAGACAAATAAAAGTGCACTTTGTCGTCAACGTGTCAATACGATATTGTGAAATACAATTGAAGATGTTTGCGCAATCATTTTGTGAAAATGAGAAACCTTTGACTGTTAAGGGCCGAGCATACTTCACGCGATTTCAGTCGCGATGCGATTTGGCAATACAACTGTCCATAACTCATTATGAGTACTTTTAAATGTACAGAAGATAGAGCATTTTCTCTCAATCTACATAAGTTATATACACTATGCATGTGCAGTATGCTAGTATTGACTGGGAGGGCGTGCAGGAGTTCCTAGCACCTTTCCTCGCACCATCCTCGCACCAGCATTCACACCCAGGAGGGTTCTAGCACCCGTGTTCCAGAGGTCAAGCCCCGCCCATTGCTCCACCCAATTACTGGTCTCATTGTGAGGTGTGCAAGCAGCGAGAACATATATTCAGGTATTAAGCTAATTAGAGAGAGATTCAGGTTAAGCTAATGGAGAAAAACGAGGAACATAGTTGTCATTTCCCAAGTGAGGAGGCTTGGAAAATTCTGCTACTCCATCCTTTTAAAAAGGAGCATTTGAACATTATTTTCAGAAGAAAAAAATCGCACAGAATTTTCTCGAAACATTGCAGGACCTGGTTGATCAAGTGTACATTCTAGTCATCTGGTTGAAGTAATTTAGCATCAGGAGTTTGAGAACCCAATCACCTTCTCAACATTGAAAGGACCTATTTTCAAAGAGTGTATCAAAGTTTCCGAATAAGCAACTGAACGCGTTCTCAAACAGTTGGGGTATCTTAACACATATACTTTTCTACTTTTGTCTGCCATCAACCGAATAAGTTTGCCAATTCCTCTAATGATCAATAAGACCAAATTATTTGAAAGAAATTTTCAAGCGTAGTATTTCCTATCGATGTACTAGAATACCACCTTCGTCGCATAATCGAAGAGCTGGCTAAGAGTTCCAAATACGACACTAAATTTGCAATCTTTGGTAATTCGCTATATTCTTAGATGATTGGAGCTTTGAAATTGACTTAGTTCTCTGTTATATTATATCCTGTGACTTGAAAACATACGATATGCCTCACAAACTTACTCAAGTGCGATTACAAGTTTTCAAGGAAGCGTCATTTTAATCGAAAACATGAGTAAAAATAATTCGAAGTGCTGGGATTCAGCTGCAGTTATTAACGGATCTAACACCTATCGAAACCTAGATTTCTTGTTTCTCAATTTAAGTTCTATTATCCTCATATCCAGTGAAGTTAAAATGAGGGCACCTAGAGGGAGGAGTGGTGGGCGGAGCCGCTCTTTGAGCCTGAGAAGGTGTGATGTCCTTCAAGGAATTTCTGGAGGTGTCAAGTACTCCTACGAGGAAAAGCGGCTAGGCTTTGGGAACTCCTGCCGCGCCGCCTTGAATCTGAAGACTTCTGACGAATTGCCAAATCGCATCGCGAGTGAAATGCCCGGCCCTGTAGGTCAACATTTGTGAGCTCCTTATGCTTCTACAACGTTAGAAAAATCGGTGGTCCTCTTATGAGTTTCTTCTTCTCCTTTTTCTATTTCTTCCTCATCTCACTCACCTAAACTTTGTGCAAGAAATTTGAATTTTTTTGATTAGATGACGTTGTAGTCTCAGTAGTTAATACAGAACTTAGTGACGTACGCATACTTTATAGAATAACTAGTTTCTTATATATAATTATAGCAAAAATATTGAAAACGTAGACGGTTGTTGGATTCTGGTCTGATATAGCTATTTTCGTTTACTAAAGTTGCTCTGATTTCTCTGGGAGTTCTTCTATACGTCCCTCGACTGGTAGGTCATTTTGACCGCTCTTCCTCACCCTACCGGACGTCGAATCCCTTGATCCAGGAAGCTTCGGAACAGCATCATCAAGTATGTTCCACCCCAACAACGACTGTTTACACATCGGAACATTCAACGTGAGACGCCTGCCAAATGAAGTCCAATACATGAACTGCAAGAAGCCCTGAAGAGAACACGACTCGATATACTGGCCCTAACGAGATGGAGAGACGAATTTCAGAAGAAACTTGGCACTTGCAACTGGCAAAGAGTAAGATCACTCACGTTAAAAGAATGAGTCAGTTTGTTTGGGTGCCGCATATTGTAATAATATGAAAGGCATCATAAAAGTTGCTCTGGCTTCTGAGGGAATGTGTGTTGCGTACGCATACACTGTACTTAGTTTAAAAAGGTTTTTGACATTTATGATTTCTATTTCATTTTGAGAACAGGGTTTTTGTTACAATGCTAGAAAGTACGTGAAATTATAATATCAAGATTAAAAGATCGACAATGAAAAGAAGGAATAAAAAACCTAATGAGTACGTTGAGCACAGTTTTTCGAAGCGATCTAGCTCTATCAAGAAACCCTGGGGACTCCAGTTCTTACCCATCATCAGCAAACTAAAAGCTCGGAAAGTTTGAGCATGGGTTGAGTTGATCTCTAGCGGGTGGTCGCAGGTTGTTTGGGGGTTAGGCAATTAAAATTTCTTCTACGAAAGAAATTCTTTAAGCAAGTATGATTTGTGCAAGATGGAAAAATCATCAGTTACGCCCCTCCCCCCCCCCCCTTTCCCCTCCCACTACTCCTCTTCGCCTACTCGCTCTTTATTGTTTCACGTATTGACACCATTGTTGCATATTAATATAATATTTCACTCCTCCATAAAAACGGCAAAAAAATTCAAAATGAAGAAAGGGCTGTCATGGACAATTCGGGGCGGAGCATGACACAAATATGGAGGTCTTTATTCTGTCTAGAAGCAAGCTCCTCTTCTCTCTCTCTCTTCCCCCCCCCCCCGCCCCCTTCCGCTCTTCCCGCTCTCTCCCATTATACTATAGTTTGGAACGCCTGAATGCATCCGAGCAAATGAGTAGAGTTCGACTTGATTATGCGCATGATTTATTAGAAATTGGAAATGTACGAGGAAGAGGAAGTCAGCATCAAATTCAACCTCTGCATTTCAGTTTCCGTTTTGAGATTACTTTATAAAAAAGAAGCGTAGTTTGAAAGTTATTTACGGTGTACGTTGTACGTTATTTTTTAAGCTTTTCAATGCTGGACTACATTCAAATTTTCTTAGAGGCAAAAATACAAAAGTTTGAGGTTATTTTATTAGGTTGTCCCAAAAGTGAATTCTTTTTTCAAATAAATCAAAGTGTTTTAGTTTTCCCAATAAACTTAGGGCACTATTCGATAAGGTAAAGCAAGCTCTACAAAATGCAGCCAAAATCCACTCAAATCATAATTCAGGTAGAATTGGAGCTAAAACCAAAGTTTTCCAAGTGCCCTAAAAATCAGATCTCTTTCCAGAAAATTCCTACTCGGTGGTTATATAGGAGACCCACAGTAGTACACAGAAATGTATTTGTTGGATTTTTTTCCGGGGCTCATAATTAAAAAATTGAGTTAGCCCGAAAATGCAAATGTCACTTTTTCTGGTTATTATTATTTTTCGCTTACGAAAGCACGAATAAAGATAAAAATCAACAATTATACTTACCTTGTAGTATACAATGACATTTGTGGGAGGGGCTGGGGCGGAGTTTGCCATTTTTGGACCATCTTTTTTCTCGCTTCGTGGGCGCGGAAAAAATCCAGTAAATGCATATTCGAGCACTACTATGTGTTTACTACATAATGGCCAATTTTGTCTTCCGCAAGATTTTTCCTCGCAAAAATCCAATTTTCAGGTGGTAAATTTTTCTAGAATTTGGCTTCGAAATTTACCCGGACTACGACTTAGACGAATCTTTAATGGTCAGTTTTAAAGCTTGCTTAGCTTTATCGAATGGTGCCATAAGTCTGCTAAAAAAACAAAAAGAGCTTGATTCATTTGAAAGGAGTTTACTTTTGGGCAACCTAACATTTCTATAAATCCTCAGAAAACATTGCAATTTTATCAAAAACCATTTTTTATTTGTCTTGTCCATGTTTTTGTCCCTTCTTCGCATTTGTTCGAATTTCATCCATCCAATTTTCTTCCCTTCTCGTTTCGCATACCAATGAGAATATTTGCTTGAAGTATACCTGTCCTTTTCCCAAAGTACTTTCACCTGACCTCATTATTTCGTTGAGCATTTGTATTCCAGAGCCTAACCTGCCTCAAAATAAACTCTTTTCCTCTTGTTGCGCCTTACTAATTAGTATCATGTAATGAGAAATGCAAGCATAGAACACTCATGCCGAACGTCATCACTCCATCTTTTTTTCTAATCCTTCGCATCATACCTATTATATCTTGGATCGAATGTCATACGTCCGCTTTTTCTCATTTTTCCTCCTGATGGATGATGATGGGCTATGCAAGATTTGCTTCCCTAGTAGTGATGTATTATGGCCTATGTTCCATTTCTTGTGCTATATTTACTGTGAAATCCTTCGTTTTGTTTTTGCAGATGAAGGAGATTGTAGATATTGCTCAACTTTGAAATAAATTTTATTTTCAACTTTTAACCCTGGAATTTTTTTGCGGTTTCAAATGTCTACTCTGGAATTCGTTTTTGCAAAATCATTCTTACGTCTGATTATGTAAGGACCAAAATCTCTGTGTACAAATTTTGTATTTGCGAATGACTCGTTTCTCATAATTGATTAGAAGTGATTTTTCACTAAGTTTTATTGAAATGTTTTGCAATGATTTTTTGGAGAGCGCTGTTATTGTAACGCACCTTTACTTGAAATGAGAAATTTTCGGCATCTCCTTTCCTGTTCACCCCCTTCCGAGGGTCAATATACTGCCAGTATTATTCACATCCTTTGGAAACTTGAATTCTCAGTTCTTTGCAATTTTGGCAATTTCCCAGCTCCCGTCACTGAAGCTCTATTTTTTGCGACTGCTTTCAAGGAACTAGCGCACCTAGTCACGAAATGGTAAAGGTGTAAAAGACAAGGAAAATGTCAGCAAAAAGTGGAGTGGAAACGTGAGGAAAAAAATGTTCGTGTAAAATTTTGTATGTCTATGCGAGAAAATATTGATAGGTAGTTCTCTTTTGATTTTTCTATTTTCTGGCAAGTTCTGATCTCTTTTGGAATAGTCTTAAAATTCAAGAAAAAAGGTTTTTTGGCAGAACTTATGTTTACCTAAGATTAGACGTTTTGGGCATTTTACTTTGCCTTACTTCACTTCCGTTCTTCCTTCTAGAATTTTCTATTCCTTATTCTAGTACCATTTCGAATTTTTGATTATGGAAAAAATTTTAATTTGGCGAAACTTTTATTCTTGTGCACAGCGATTCGCTTTTGGGCACATTTCATTGATGCACTTGCTTTCTCTCTCCCAGCATTATTTCAGAAAGCCAAAACCCATAAAGCATAATGTTCTTGCCCATTCACTTTGGGAAAACCAATCGACCGCTCCGATGACAATCATTTTCGCTATTCTCTCGTAGCGTTTCGAGGCTTTGTTAGTACTCCCACGGCTATCGATTCAGCTTCAGACGCTTAATAAATGAGTCGGCGAAGTGCTTGAAGACGAGCGCATCGCTGGTTGTGATTTGTACTCATCACGAGCATTTCACGGCTATAAACAACGCATTTCTGCTGAATTGGTGCATTACTGAATTGATATGCGTCCCTGTCTTGGTTCATGTCAAATTCTTTGACATTTCTTGTGTTCGAGCACTAATTCAATTTTGGCTAATGTCTGCGGAGTAAAAGTAACTGCATTGAAAGTAAAACATCTTATCTGAAAGCTTTTCTAAGATTGGTCCCGAATGGAAAGGGATTGTCTGTACAGAGTGTTATTTATGCAAGTGAGCAGCTTTATTTACTTACAATACAAGTACAGTTTGGTAAAAAAAAAGACCGAGGAAATCGTTTCGCAACTAGCGACGACAGATTTGAAATCAGGATTTCGAGGTTCAAGGGTTGCGTTATACATCTCATTTCGAATGGCCACGGTCACCAAGTACCCTTCACTTTTCGTAAGGAAAATTTATTGAAATATAGTTCCGTCTAAATTTTGCAATTGTGAGTTGCTTCGGTTTACTAGGGTGTCTCATAATTTTTTTACCGTTTTTAGTACAATCGCCGCCTTTTTGTATCTTTTCTTCATCTTGTGTTTTGAGTAATCATTCGACAAGGCAAAGCAAGCTCTCCAAGATAACTTTCAAAATTCTGCCCAAAGCGTATCCTACGTGAAGTTTTGAGCTGAAATCTGATAGTAGTCACAAATGAACTTTTCTGTCAAAAATAGTATCTCCTATCAAAGTAGCCAAAAAATTCCCCATTAATCCTAGCATATGCTTGACACATCGCACATTCGACTGCACACATTCCGAATTTTTTCCTTGGCAAAGAAAGGAAAAATGGATGAGGTAAAATGGCAAACTCCGCCCATAGACGTCCTGAGCTCCTCCCACGCATGTGATAATAAGGCTCATACATACATAAGTACGATCATATATTTGTATCCTTTGTAGGAGCCCCAGTTTTCGAGAAATGCTAATGTTTAGGATAAAAACGGTAATATGAGACACCCTAATTGTACAAGCACACCAAGGTAATTGTAATAAAGAGCAAGGACATCTCCGATCTCCTCCTCAATGGCTTCCCGCTAACTCTTTCGAGGAGATACACAAAAGAAGAGCATAGAATAGAATTCTCAAATAATGCATTCCAGCAGTCAACGAATACATTGCTCCTTAAGGTGTATTCATCGACATTTAGGGCCTTTTTGCACAGTCACATAATCCTGGATTGAGCAGCAAGTGAGCATTTATCTATCACAAATGATCTAACTGTTTCTTTGTGAACGTCTTCTTTTCTGCCAGAATCGAAATCTGTCCCCAGAAATTCATATCCAATTGCTTCATCTACATACGGTAGGCAAGAAGAGACATTCCCACATGCACTTGCTATCCTTTAATGCTGCTACAAATCTGAAAGAAAAAAGGTAATTGAAAAGCGAGAATATCGTCCTTGCAATCCTGGGATTTTCCCACATTCTCAATTATATGATACAATTTCTGCAAAGTGCAACACCTCCCATACCCTTTTGCGTGCGCTAAATCCCAACCAAGCAGTGGCATCAATTTTCTCAGCCCAAAATGTGCCTGCTTCATTTCAATAATTTTTATCTTGAGATTAGTAGCGATACTATTAGGTTGTCCGGAAATTAATGTCCGTTTTCATTTTTAACCTCCATAATTCGTACATTTTTCATTCCTGAATAGGCTTCAAGATACCATTCGATAGAGCAAAGCAAGCTCTACAAGATGGCTATCTTGCTTTAGCAACAGCTCTGATTCAACTCGAGTTTCGAAACAAAAACTAAAGTGATTCAACTGCCCGAAAAATCGAGAAAAATCATAACTCAGTTCATAAGAACCCTGCAAAAATTCTAACTTGCTCACGTAAACACTATCCTCATAAGACATATATGAACGCTATTGCCGTATTTTTTCTCTGTTAGAAATCAATAAAACGAAAATTTCCATGCTTTTGCCAAAGTGATTCTGTGTCGTCCCCACATAAGTAGATGTATACTACAAACATGTAAAAGTGCAAACGTAAATTTCCAGCTCTCTACAAGCTTTAGTTCTCGAGAAATTTAAATTTTAACTTGGACCACCTGACTAATGAAAGCTATATTCGATATTTCTCGAGAACTAAAGCTTGTGGAGAGGTGAAAATTTACGTCTGTACTTCTACAGATTTGTAGTACACATCTACTTATGTCGACACAGCATCACTTTGGCAAAAGCATGGAAATTTTCGTTTTCTTGATTTCTAAAGATGAAAAATACGGAAACGGCGTACATATATGTCTTATGTGGATAGTGTTTACGTGAGCAAGTTAGAATCTTTGTAGGATTCTTATGAACTGAGTTATGATTTTTCTCGATTTTTCGGGCAGTTGAATCTTTTTAGTTTTTGGCTCGAAACTCGAGGTGGATCAGAGCTGTTGTTAAAGCAAGATAGCCATCTTGTAGAGCTTGCTTTGCTCTATCGAATGGTATCTTGAAGCCTATTCAGGAATGAAAAATGTACGAATTATGGAGGTTAAAAATGAAAACGGACATTAATTTCCGGACAACCTAATACTATTATCTACTACAAATGAGCCTCTTAATTGAAAAAAAATACTAGCGGACTTGTTCTTCTTCTCTTGCTATTGAGTCTGAATGCGAATCGAAAAGGGGGGGGGGAATTATTTGCAATTCAGAAACTCTGATGAACCTTACACTTCCAGGCTATTTTTGAAAAATTTCATTAAGGCCTGAACCTGCCGTAAACATATCTTTTTTCCAAATCTCGTATACGTATTACTCTCTGAAAATAGAAAGCTACTAATTTAAATAAAATATGGCTCAAATTTATAAATCAACTTTGGTCATTTAGCGTACAAAGCACAATTGCACTTCGATATCCTGTCATAAATACTTTAATAGGCTTATATAGCACTCCCCTTCAATTATTAATTTTGAGGACACATGAAACGGGATAATTATTTTTATGAAAGCCTTATGACTACTGAAATTCCAAATTATGATGGCATGTCAGCTTGTGCTTTCATAACACTTCATGAGTTATGCATCAAAGGAGCAAAAGTAAACGTAGTGCACTCCGCTCGGGGAAGTTCATTAGGAGGGATTCGAATTCATGTTGGGAAAAAGAGTTGCTGGGTTGACAGCCCGGTCAGATATTCTTACTCTTATTGGATAAAAGCAAATTCTCTGCTCATACATGACTCCAGTAATTTCTAGCTGTGAAGTGGGAGAGAGAGGAGAGATGATGAACCAGGTAAAGTTTGTGTCAGCCATGTACTCCCTTATCCGTAACTACGCATCCGCATCGCGTGGCATTGCGCAATGCGGCAAGTTTGAACGCTCGAGCACTACGCCCGCGTATGCGGCGCGTGTTTCTAGCGTTGCGCATGAGCTGATCGTAAAGGAAGCACATTGGACAAACAGACTGTACACTCTAACTCAATTAGCTTGGCTGCGGGAAGGCAGGGTTTCGTGACCTAATCAAGGCTGGGTAATGATCAGAGAACACGCGCGCGGAGGAGACGCAGACTGCGCTGCTGGCGCGAGCGGCCTTAATTGGGTCACAAAGCCCCGCCTTCCAGCAGCCAAGCCAGTTGAATTAGAGGTTAGGTTTATTTTTGCTAACACTGAAACTGTAGCTCATCGTTTTCTTCATTATTTTTCATTCTATAATTTTTCTTTGCATGGCTCTTTCTGCATTATCATTCGCACCACAGTCATATACTACTTACATATCAATGCATAATCGTTCTTATTTCATTCACTCATTCCATTCACACTCTTCACTCCCTAGAAATTCCTCGCATTTCAGTCGTTTTCAATCAGACATTCATTCATCCTTTCATCCCCTCCACTAAGCATTCACTCACACTCCACTTGCGTTCGTCTGCTTATGCTGCTCGTTGCCCATAAACTATGCTTTTATTGTGTGTGTTTATCGAATTCTCTCTGTCAACAACATAATTTTACTGACTACTCACATGCCATAAGCATGTTTTCGCCTCCGACTACATCACTCTTCCTCAGGCAAAGCGCTAAATCCCCCAGAGGTGCTGCGCTCCTGAGTTTTTCACCCGCACAAGCCGTGCAACGAGCCATGTTATTCTTGGTGGAAATTAATTGGACACAGCGCTGCCAATCTCGCAGTATAGTGCTGTGCATTCAGTCTTCTGTTTTTCTGTTCCTTCCTCCTCCTCCGTTCCAACAATATTCTGAGGTCCTCTCATAATTTCACATGAAATGCGACGCTTTTTTATATAGGCTACATCAAAATCTTCCAAAAAATGATAAAATAATATTCGTAAGATGTTTGCATAAGTTGTAAGAAAAGTACTGGGAATTTTTTGACGAAAGGGTTTATATCTCCCCCCCCCCCTCCACCTCTTACACCTCAAATATCGACATTTTCTTAGGAAAGCGTTCAAACTCACACGAAAACGGCTTTAAATGTTTACCCCCCCCCTCTCTCCTTCTGGGAGAGTGATATTTGGAAAATCCTTGAAAGAAGGAGTTCCCTACAAGGCAGGCATTAAGTGATTGAAAAGGCAAGTATACCATATGACAAATCTTGAAAGTTAATATCGCAGTATTTTTTGTAATACCATCACATAAGGGCTTTGCTTCCATCTTTCCCTCCTTTTCTTATAATAACACAAAATTATGTTGAAAAATCCCTTAGAACTTGATAAACAAGGGCATGTTATCTACTTTCAGTCCCTCCTCCACCCCACCTCATCTTGTGAATTTCAAAACTATAAAAAGATATTCATCTACTTATTCTTTCATTGCAGTTGAGATACAACAAAAAAAGCGTGCAGAATTTTTTCCAAAAAGCATAAGATTTTTAGTCGCTCTCCCCCACCCTTCCATTTGCAAAACCGAATGGCTGGGTATGATTGTCAGAACCTTCCTTTCCACTCAAAACATTTGTTTTTGTCGATTGTTCAACCAGTAATACTTGGAACCGGCACACGAACGTAAATAATGACGATAATGACTTTGCACTATAGGTTTCCAGCAGATACCACCTTCTTTTCTGCATATGCATGTTTCTGAATTTTTCTGTCGGGGCTCTGAGGCTTTTAATGAATGCAAAAAATTATTATATGGGTTCTATGGATAGTCGTAAATCTCGTAAACCAGCTATATACCGTTATCTCGATGCTAATTATTCGAAGGTTCATCCGTGTTTTTCCTTCCTAGAAAACAGACGAAAAAATTATCTAAAGTAACGTTCCTTTAACGCGAAAATCCAATGGTTTTGAAACCTTTATTTTCCTACCACGCATAACAAAAGCTTCTATTATGACTATCATCTTTCTTGGAAATGGATATTAAAAGTGTGGAAGTGTTTTCCAAGTATTCAAAAGATTCCAGCTGATCGAACCCAAAAACCAGTGGAAATTCCTGTTTTCGCGACTTGCGTGATAGAGTTCTTTCTTCTCCTTCTCCTCCTTGAACTCCATCTAATCATTAAAAGCTGGAAGAGAGTGTTACAACAAGCAGCACACACTCGGCTTTCTTACGATTGTTTTCCTTAAAGTTTGTTCAAAAATTTTATCAAAATCAAAATTTTATCAAAATGCAAAACGATAAAATTTTTTAGTTTGGTAATATCTTATATATAAAGCTGAATGTCTGTCTGTATGTATGTCTGTATGTCTGTCTGTACGTATGTGCGGAATAGAAATTTTTATTTCTGAACCGATCGGGACCAAACTTGGCACACATATACTTCGGGGCAGGGAGCGTGTCATAGGCTACTTTTCGTTATCGATCGATAACGATTTTATCGATTTTTTGCAAAATTTGAGCTAGGGGCTGAGAGTTGGCACAGGGGGGTAATCGAGCATGCCGATTACAATATATTATTGACAGGCCCGGGCCGAGCCGGGTTTGCCAGCTAGTAGTTCTATAAAAATTTAGACTGCAAAGCAACTCATATGATAAGTCACTATGAAAGTTCTTTTGCTTTTTCATGCCCAAACGCGCAGAAAAGCAGTTGAGACTATTTCCATTGGTTAATTTTCTATGGTATCGAAATTTCGGAAACCTGTAATGTGCTATTTTCATCTTCATTGAAGTTTCGTCTGATTTTTTACGTCGAGGTTTTTCTAGCCAGAACGAACATTGGATAAAGCAAATCCTAATTTGCGCGTTTTTTCTGTTGTAGATTGAATCTTTTTATTGTGTATCATTGACTTTCTTCATAGAAGTGTTGGTTTCTGATGATTTTTGAGTAACAAATGAATTTATAGATATTCAAAAAGCTTGTGATTTTCACTTTTTCTTGCAGTGACTTACAGAACAAATTTTCCAGCTGGCCATGTTTGATTTTTTTGCTGCATTTTGCATTTTTTGCTTTTCTTAATTCAAATTTCTGCATTTCAGCTTTTTTTAGCACAACAAAATACTCACTTCATCCTGCAGAGCTTTACTATCCTTGTTCGTTTCCTGACTAATAAATCAGCATTTGTTCTAGTCGAGAAGAGATTGTATCGCATGACATGAACAAATGCTTTGAGCATGTTTGTTACGATGGGCTCATCAGTAACAATCCCTCACACACCTCTACTCAGTTATTAACATTGGCTGCTGTAGTTTCACATTCGAACAGAAATTTTCCGTTTCAGCTTTCCCATAGAAATATTTGTTACTCTTACAACTTTGCTTAATACCACATTCCAAATGCAGCGTCCACCCAAAACTGGCCTCCCATGTTTTCGCCATTCCGTGGCCTTTCCGTGGCCCTGATTAAGTTATTTATAAAATTCAAATTTTCCAAAACCCCAAAGAACCCGGTTCCTGGAGACTCTGTCTTAAGAGCGCATACGGCTTAATACATGAGTGGGCGGAACTTGTAGGATTTGGGCGGGGCTTGATAGACTTTGGTTGTTCCTGCCCATTACCTCCATTCAGAGACAACATTAGGGAACCGGACCAATGCAGATGCTCCTCTCATGAGGCCTACATTCAGAATGAGCAATAAGCGGAGGGGGTTAGATTTAGCCTGGGCACTGCCTCTAAAGATTATTCCTTCTGTCAGGGTTTGTTACTGTGATGTTCGTCACTTCTGTGTGTTAGTCACCGGTTTTGAAACTGGAAAATTTTTCCTTCCGGTTTCTTGGGGTCAATTAGTGAGTGGTTCAAACAGATTAAGTTTGCTGTTGGGCCTTAGGTATCATTTTTGAGATTTTCTCAAATGCTGTACAGGATAGTGAACTCTTCTTAACGTCCGTCTGATTATATGGTTTTCAAGCATTTTTAGCTAAGCCGCCGAATCAATGAATCCTTGAGCTTAAAATATATATAATAAAATACGCAAGATATATTATCAATATACAGTTAACAACCTGTGGCCGTATTCATCAACGAACCCCGAGGGTTAAACTAACCCTGGAGGGTTAGTTCAACCCTGGAAAGCGTTTAACCCGTATTCATGAAACACAGGGTAGGCTTAACCCTGAGGGTTAGATTTAACCTTGAGGGTTAATTTTACCCCGAAAGCGACTAACCCGTATTCATCAACGAACCATGAGGGTTAAACTACCCTAGAGGGTTAAACTTACGTGATTCATCAGGGTTAATTTAACCCTGGCTCAGAGCAAGGTTAACTCTACCCTAACACTTCATACAAACATTTACTCGCATCTAATAGTTTATGGAAAACGATCAACGAGTATTGTAGTATTTAGTATTGGTTGTTGTTATAGTATTTAATTTCGACATCGTTTTATGTTCATATTCGAAGTACATGAAACACTGACTTCGCGAGGAAAAGAATTCTAGCTTTGGTGACAAATGAATGCGACGAAGAAAAATGGCATACTACTCTGACAAGTGCCAAAACAGAAGAACCCCTTTATAATAACACGCATTGACCCCCAAAAGTAGCAAAAAAGTAGCACAAGCCCGGTATAAAACGAACTGCACAAAAGTAGAACTTACACCGCACAAATGCACCATGAAAATAAACTCACGCTGTAAGATTGGATGCTACACAAGTATGCTAGAGATGTATTATAAAAACTATTGTTAGAAGCTTATTCGTTGACTATACTACTATAACAGTGAAAGAATAGAAGTATAAAGTGAATTTAGCCCGTACTTAGGCATTCTGTGATGTGAGTTGCACAGCGCACGCGTAACTGACGCCTTAACCCTCCAGTTAGTTTAACCCTCAGGGTTGATGACGTTGATCGATACGGGTAGATCGCGTTCCGTGGTAAACCCTAGCCTATGGTTGATGAATACGGCCAATGAACCCTGAGGGTTAAACTAACCCTGGAGGGTAAGCTTAACCCTCAGGGTTCGTTGATGAATACGGCCACTGGGCATGCATAGCGAACAAAAGTACGAAAACTGTAAAGAATTTGATAAAACCGAGTAGAAAGAGATTGGACCTTCACGATTTAGATGTCACTTCTGATGATAAGTTTGGAAATAAGCTTTTCGAACTATTATTTTTTTTACGATAGATGGATGTTGTGCCACCATTCCCTATGCTATTTGTAGATAACATACACACCTGATTATTGTTTTTGAGGTTACAAATCAAAATCCTTTGAAATGATGTGCATCGGATTTTGTTGATGGAATTAGAAGTGGATATCATTCCTATCTAAAATTACTTCTTCTGATTCACTTTTCTGCTATCTTGAGGAAAGAGATTATATTCTACGCTTGCACATATGCAGTGACTAACTATTTTCATCTTCCCGCTTAGAAGCAGGAGAAATTGAATATAAGCTTTTGTTTTGGAATTTGTACCTAACGTATGGTCTCACAAGACAATTTACTTGAACATTGATCTTCATTCACGTACCTTCGGTCACGTCTGTGTTTTCCTATACCCATTGATTTTCTGAGTGATGGATTCTTTTTCGTTAATATGACGCACTAGTTTTGTTAGTCTTAATCTCACCTGAGCAAATGTAAACGATTATTCGCGATACATAAACCTTTTCACGTACCTCATTAATCAAGATCTCACTTGCTATCAAAGTTGTTAACCTCATTTACTTGATTTCCGATTCCTCTTCTCTATGAATCTTTTCACCTAATTTTTTGCAAAAAATAACAATTTATGTTCTCGTTTGCGTCTGTTCATTTTTACTCCGAAATATTACCTCAACGTTTCATTTCAGAAGACATATTGTTCGCAAATCAGGCTAACTCAGGATCTCATGAGTCATTCATAGCTTTGCTCACAACGATCTCTATATAATGGGAAAAATTGACCGATTCGAGATACTACTGAATAATCCAGAAGAAGCATATTTTGCGGGTCAGGAGATATCTGGAAAGGTGTGATAATTATGTTCTTATCGATTTTATGTTGTCAACAAAAAAAGGTAATCGTAATTTTCTGGTTTCAAATTCAAACCCTTTGTGTTCTGATTCTCCACAAAGTTCAATTTGCAGAAATCTCAAAAAAAATTTAGCAGAAATGATTAAATATATATATGCTGGTTACGAGATTTGTCGTGATTTACCTACAATAAACAATAATATCATTTGATTTTTCAGTGGTAGATGAAACTCATCCTTTGAAATGTTCAGGTCATTATCGATATCAAAGAGCCAAAGAAGGTCAACGAAATTTTATTAGAGTTGAAAGGACGAGCGCGTACATATTGGACCAAACATTCCGGTGAGTTGTTCAATATTCCTTCTAATATTGAAATTTTTTTCGAATAGAATCAAAATATCGAAAATAAATGTCCACAAAACCCCTTCGTAGGGACACTTGATTAGCACAGATTTTTCCTAGCTCTAAAGATGGACTATAAACCATAGTAGTAACCAGTTATTATTCTTTAGACAAACTCGTCAGAATCTCCATGTAAGAGCTCACTTCATCTTTACCACTTACCATCTTAAGAGATCTTATACCATAAACAGAGTCTTAGTTAATTTCCTTTGCTTTTGTAAAATTTTGCATTTCAGGAAAGTCCCGAAAGCACTGCTCACACTCGGAACCATATTTCTTGGAGCAGTTTAACACTGCCTATACACATAAGTTCTCCGTGACAAAGAATGGGAAGGAGAAGGTTTTACTTGCATTCTGACTAATTCTTCAAAATAGTCTAGATGTAGCCTAAAGCTCCAAAGACTGTTATATGTAGCAGCATGTACTAAACCAGATTTGCTTCTATTGAAAGTAATTTTGTGAGCTTATTCATAGTAGAGAAATCGCTGCAAAACTACTAAATAACATTTTCGATTGTCATTAGCTTCTCTGCTGACTTACAGTAAAGGTTAGCGCTTTTTATTCAACAGATTCTGAAATCTTGATGTATGCGCGATAATTTCCGGTAAAAGCAGCAAAACGTCGAAATAGCAAACAAAGATATTCCATCGAACAGGAGCGTGTGCTACCGGCTGGAGTCCACGAAATCCCATTCTCGTACACACTGCCAAAATCGTTGCCGACATCGTTTGAAGGCGAATTCGGACATATTCGATATACTTGTAGGGTGAGTTTGAATTTATTGGAATGAAAAACTTACAAAAATTATGACTTTTAAGTTGTTGTGTGCACACCAAATCAGTTGAAACTTTGCTTATCCTTTTCAAAAGAAATGTGCCGGCCAACAAGCCTTTTCTTTCTTGAGCTTTTTTTTGAGTTTTTTCAGCTTGTTTGACCCTTATACTCTCTCGGAAATGTCTAGAAACAGGACATTGATAGAAACCAGCACTTTTTGCATCAATTCTGCTACAAACGTGTCCTAAGGAAAAAGCTGAATATCTTCACCCCGTCTCTGCCGCTCCCCCTTTTGGGTTATACGCCTAGATTAGAAAGGCCTTGACTGGTGGAAATGGGTCTGAGAAAACATTCAACCATTGAACTACTCAGCCGTTTAACACAGTGGTCAGAAAATGCCCGGGATTCGGGGGGAGGGGGGATGGAAAGGATTGCAATTTTTCGAAAAACAGTTTCGAAATTCTTGGATGTTTTTTTGCTATTCGCAAGTTGATCCTCAGCAGCAAACATTGGTAAGATGATCTATCAAGATTTTTATTTTGACCACTTCCGTCACCACTAGACTTATTGCAAAACAGCTGACTCCGAATAAAACTGAAGAAAAGCTGAAATGTATTGGATTTGCAACAAAGTCGACATATGGTTGACGTAGATTGGAAAAGTTGTATTAGGCACTAAAGTGAAATGCTTGCAATTGCCAAAATATACATCGTAAGGGCGGTCTCACAAGAAATTTCGCAAAAATGATTATAGGAATTTTTCAGGCAATTTGCGAACGTCCATGGGATTTTGATATTGTTACAAGGAAAGCATTTACCGTAATAGGAATCGAGGATATTAATTCGGATGCTCGAGTAAGTTTCATACACTTGTAAAGGTGCTGACAATAAGTACATTTTCATGCTGATAAAAATATGGCGATGTGGCAAGTTTAGCTAGTTCTGGTTCTTACATACATTTTCGAAAGAGTCATTCTATACCGTGCAAAAGTTGAAAAGTCAATAAGCCACTAAATATAACTTAGAATTTACTCTCATTGTTTCCCAAATCAGAACTCTCTGTTTGCACGTATTGACGTTTCAATTACAACTGAGTAAAACTTGAATATTCAACCTTAAACTAATTTTAGCTGAATGAGCCGGTCTCATCGAGCGAGTCCAATCATACGGTAGCATGGTGCTGCCGATCAAGTGGAATGATAACTGGCGAGCTGAAGTTGGAGAAGTCAGGGTTCACTCCAGGCGAGAAAATGAGTGTTTCTTATAGGTCGGTTTTTCACTTGACCCATTTCTTCAATCTATTCCTGTTTTTCAGGGTAATAAATAATAGTAGCCGGTCAAAGTCGGTATGTTTGAAGTTTCTACAGAATACTGTATACAAGTAAGTTTCCTCATGATTCGCATTTTCGTTCGCAGAATTGTAAAAGTTTATCTACATTACAGAGCGAAGACATTCGCTGGTCACGAGCAAGTAAAGACTACCACACGGGTAATTTTGAAAATGGATCAACCAGAGGTTAACTTACAATCTCGTATTTTGTGTAAAATTCAAAATCGCACACAAATTTAGGTTCCTTCAAGTACCACATCACAATGGATGAAAGTAGAGGTACCTGTACCATCTCTGCCACCTCGGTTAGGAAAATGCAAAATACTCTCCGTAACTTACAGTATGGATTTAGAGGTAGGTCGCGACGGTATCAACAAATAATAACTACAGTTCAACGAGAACTGGTCCCTCACTATTATACTAGGAGAAGTTTAGTCACTTACTCAGTATACACATGTTTTTTTGTTGCTAATAAAACATGGCAAATAAAGAAGGCATCAAGAAACTGGGAGAAAAACTATTTTGAAACCTCTAAATGTTTTTGCCATGAAATTTATATTGAGGGAAGATTTTTTGCTACTTCTTGACTAACCTCTCTAGACTGTCAATGAAGTAAAATTAGCTATCAATGCGTCATTCACTAGTAAATTCTACACAATCGTATTTTATATAGAGGAGAATTTGATACAGGCATGATATAAGAATGATGGTTAAATATCATGACTTATAATAAAGCGCTAAACGTCTGTCTTTTTGTGCGTGTGTGTGTGTGTTTGTCTGTCTGTCACGAAATTCATAGAGGCAGCTGCAGCCAAGCTATCGAGCTATTGCATAGCATACCGTATACCAGCATGTAGGCCCACCATGC
Organism: Cylicocyclus nassatus; assembly: GCA_958299035.1. Taxonomy (NCBI): domain Eukaryota; kingdom Metazoa; phylum Nematoda; class Chromadorea; order Rhabditida; family Strongylidae; genus Cylicocyclus; species Cylicocyclus nassatus. The sequence continues at coordinate 75,820,175 of CATQJL010000223.1, forward strand.
ACAAGGACGAGCCGGTTCGATAAGCGGGTCCTGCAAAAATGCTTTTGGCGAGCAAAACTAGGTCACAAATTCAACTTTTTGCAAAGTCCTGATTTGCCTGACAAGCTAATCTGCGCTCCAAGAATTCTAGCTCAAAAAGTGCTCAAAAAGTTTGCTTTTCCGCGAAAACAGCGCCAAAAAGTAGTGATCGCTTAGAGAGTCGATTTGACAAGGTTTTACCTAAATATCTGAAAAGATTTTTGCATGGAAATGTAGCCCAAAATGACTATTATCTTTATAACAATTACCAAGCCAAAGTAAGTTCAATAATCTGTTCGAATTCATATTTATTCCTTGGCAAAAAAGTTTTCTTTCTCAAAATTACCGATCTTACATGGAGATGCTTCAAGAATGAACAGTTGTTTACGATTCATTTATGATGTACAGCCTTGCGCGGTGAGTTTCAAAGTCATCATTTTGGGAGCATGAATAAGGCATACGGATAACAGAGCCAGTGCGAACCTCCTCGAAGCGGAGGTGACGCACTGGTCTATATATATATATTAGGTTGAACCGAAAGTTCTTTCCCCTCATTTTCAAAAATTCATAACTTCTGATTTTTTCAACCAATTTGGCTGCATCTATTTTTGTGTGAAAGAGTAACTCATGCTCTTCATAAGGACATCTTAGCTGCTTGCTAGTGATCATCTGTTGCATAGATAGGAGCGATAGAAGAAAATTAGTCAAAATTTGAATTTTCTCTGTAGGGTCATAAAAAATCAAAGACTTGCAAGAAAAATCGGAGCAGTCAGTATTGTAGGCTCTTTTACCAGCTCTTTCTAAGAGTGCAAAGTTTGCGCCGGATGAGCGTCTCTATGAAAAGTTATGATTTCCCTGAAAAATGCCAAAATAAATCAAATTCGCCCTTTTGTATTGCTTGCTCGAAAATCGTAACTTTTCATAGAAACGCTCAATCGGCGTAAACTTTGCACAATCAGAAAGAGCAGGTAACAGAACTTATAATACTGATTGCTCCGATTTTTCTTGCAAGTTTCCGATTTTTTATGACCCTACAGAGAAAATTCAAATTTTGACTAATTTTCTTCTATCGCTCCTATCTATGCAACAGATGACCATTACTAAGCAGCTGAGAAGTCATTATGAAGAGCATGAGTTACTCTTTCACACAAAAATAGATGCAGCCAAATTGGTTGAAAAAATCGGAAGTTATGAATTTTTGAAAATGGGGGGAAAGAACTTTCGGTTCAACCTAATATATATTCGTTACCCTAATTGTAAGTTCCATTTTGTACCCTCGGCGGGTGGTAGTAGGCCGTCTTGGGGAAATCAAGAAGACTCAAAATCATTACGATTTTTCTCTAAAGAAAATGTAAAAGATATTCAAAATTTTCTAAAGTTTCTCTTTGGGGCTATACTTTGGGTTGTGGGTGAAGAAATTACTTTTCAGAGACTTTATTTTTGTACAACTTACCTTGACGGCTGAGCCGGCGAAAATCTGAAAGGTGCCAGAGAAAAATGCTTTGTATCTGCAGATTGAAAATTTTACTTCCAAGAACCAAGCATCACGCGTCCTTGAAAAAAAGTCTTGTTTTCAGATCGACCAAACATTGACAGTATCGTGTCCGGTAGTGATAGGATCAATACCTCAATTGATTGAATTGGTAAATCATACAAAAACAAGAAATGGTAAAAGTAATCTACGTGATTCTCCGCCAAAGAAAGCATCATCACCAACCAGTGATAGCTGTGTACAGGTGGGCACCACATTTTAAAATTGGCGTAAAAAATTCAGAAATTTATTTCTGGTAATTTCAGGTGACAATTACTGATGAATCGGGTCTGACTGTTAGCGGTGAACAATGCGAACAATTAAGTAGTGAAATGGAAGCGTTGTTATCGTCACGGAAGCGAGTTCGAATGCCAAGTTCAATATTATCCGAGCTTTATCCTACAATGCCAAGTCCTTACTATCGGTAAGCACCCCATTCACATATTTATTTTCACTAACCTCTTCGTACTTGGAAGTTGTGAAATTCTGCAAGTATTTTTTGTTCAAGAATTCGTAAATTGCCTAATGAGCGTTTTTTACTAAGAATCGCACTTTTTTCCTTCAAATTGGAATTCACCAGCGAATATCTCTCTAATATACCTTTGAGTATAGAAAGATCAAATCTAACATTGATCAAAATGAAAAAAACATAAAATCATCACAAATAGAGAGAATTGCTTAAAAATATGTTCGCAGTTTATAAAAAATTTTCTCTCATTCTCTTCAAGTTAAAAAATGAGTAGTTTTTTCAAAAATCTTGAAAGTTTTGTAACTTACTATTATGCTAATTTTGCAATAATTGTAACATGAAACGATGCTTTGAAACTTTTCCATACAACTAATTTTCCTTTCCAGGGAGTCATTTTTTGGCGCAGTCGACATTTCCGATGAAAAAGAATGTGCACAATATGGAGAGAAGATGTATGCGCCTAAATATCCATTCTACACTGACTGAACAATGTTTCTGTTCGCAGTAGGACCCACATGGTTTTATTGTACTCTGTGTTGATTTTGTCTGATAATTTGAGTTGTTGTTTATTGCCAACATAATTGCTTAAATGTGCCTACTAGTCTTGTGAAATACATGGGAAAAGAGAGAACATCGAAAACGTAAGAAATTCAACATAAAATAGGACTAGTAGAAAAATTCTCCAAATATCTCCTCAGAGAGTCAAAAGAATTATTCAAGATTATTTTCAATTTGTTTGCAGTCATACTATTTGAATATCGTGTTTACGCATCATAAATTGTTCTAAAGGCATAAAAACGCCATGCAATTGCTCACTTCTTCTGGAAGTGCGAGTATTAATCAAGGCGAACGAGCACAACAAACTTTTTGTCACAAGCAGCTAGTTGGAATATGTTATTCCTCTGTCTAGGGCAAATATACAGTGACCGCCAAAAAGTTGCGGACAAGCCTCCCTCCCTTTTTCATCGCTTTATTTTAGAAGCAAAACAAGGATAAAAAGATGTAGTGATTGCATGAGGTGGTAGAGCTCTTCAAGATCTACAATCTGCACTTTGCGTTTTTCGAAAAACATGTATTCTAAAAATTTCAAAAAACTTTTTCTAAATAAAGTCCGAAAATGGCCGCGTCACAATGTCGCGGACAATAATTCTTCGAACGCAAAAATTTTCTTTTGAGTCTTATTCTGAGACTGAAACACAAGTAATCCAAATGGGTAAGCATACTACTATACAGAGCTCGTCAAGAACTACACACTGGTTATGGTTGCTTCCCAAAAAACACAAGCTTGAGTTTTATTTTGCTTTTTTTCAAAAATAACTTCTAATTCTCCTTTTAAAGCCAAGTTTCTTCACATGGAAACTTATTCACGACATTCCAACAACGCTGTTTGAATAAAGTAGATGCTCTTTACCATTCTCCATGCATCTGACTTGTGCTGATGAGTTTCTTTGCTGAAAATGGCTCTTGGCAGTGCTTGCACATGACCCCACCTGCACCTCACCACTGACTTGTACCGCTTTGCAGGCTTGTAACTCGGCTTGTAGTCAATGTGTGAGCCTGCAATTAGGCTCATTCGAAAGAACGAGACTTCCTCTACACGATGGTTTGTAAAAGAGATGGGCATAAGAAACAGCGGAGATTTGGCGGATGGGGTGGAAAAACGCGGCCTCAGTGCTAAGGTGAGGATATCCAGCTAAAGTTGAATAGAGCTTCTTTCGCTACCAGTTCAATCCTGTAAGCTTGAAACTGTCAATGTTCTTGTAATAGATCCATTTTGAAGCTCTAGAACTGTTTTGATGTTGATAAGAGCCTTCACTCCAACCACCACTGAGGCCGCGTTTTTTCACCCCATCCGCCAAATCTCCGCTGTTTCTTATGCCCATCTCTTTTACAAACCATCGTGTAGAGGAAGTCTCGTTCTTTCGAATGAGCCTAATTGCAGGCTCACACATTGACTACAAGCCGAGTTACAAGCCTGCAAAGCGGTACAAGTCAGTGGTGAGGTGCAGGTGGGGTCATGTGCAAGCACTGCCAAGAGCCATTTTCAGCAAAGAAACTCATCAGCACAAGTCAGATGCATGGAGAATGGTAAAGAGCATCTACTTTATTCAAACAGCGTTGTTGGAATGTCGTGAATAAGTTTCCATGTGAAGAAACTTGGCTTTAAAAGGAGAATTAGAAGTTATTTTTGAAAAAAAGCAAAATAAAACTCAAGCTTGTGTTTTTTGGGAAGCAACCATAACCAGTGTGTAGTTCTTGACGAGCTCTGTATAGTAGTATGCTTACCCATTTGGATTACTTGTGTTTCAGTCTCAGAATAAGACTCAAAAGAAAATTTTTACGTTCGAAGAATTATTGTCCGCGACATTGTGACGCGGCCATTTTCGGACTTTATTTAGAAAAAGTTTTTTGAAATTTTTAGAATACATGTTTTTCGAAAAACGCAAAGTGCAGATTGTAGATCTTGAAGAGCTCTACCACCTCATGCAATCACTACATTTTTTTATCCTTGCTTTCCTTCTGAAAAAGAGCGATGAAAAAGGGAGGGAGGCTTGTCCGCAACTTTTTGGCGGTCACTGTATGTATCTGTTGGGAAAGTTTTTTGAGCAGGGTGTCAGCGAGTGCAGTAAATAAATGTGGATCTACCATAAATAAGAGATTCTAGCTATTCTGCTTGAATATATCTCATTTAGCGTTGCTTCTAAAGATTCCAAAGTTCAAAATATTCCAAAATTCCTTCTTGTAATACGATGATACCTCTGACAGAAAAAAGAGATTGCCGTCGGTATTTCACTCGCAAAGACGCCAAGAATTTATTTTATGAAGTCAATCACGAAAAGATACACACAAATCTCAAGATTCGCAGACGCTGTTTCTATCGCATGGAAAGCGACAAGATTTTCTCGTACGAAAACTTCTTACTCGCTCTAAGAATGACCATTACCTAAAAAGCTGAATTTGCGGAAGAACCGGTGGATGACAATCGAATTTGAGTAAATAATCTAGCAGGTTACCTTCTTTCTCCCTTCACCGCATAGTTAGAAAAAGTAGTCATGACTTCTCTGAGAGTCCTACAAATCGCAATCGAAAACTATTAATAAGTCGCACCCAAGTTTTTCTAAGCATGATTTACGCTTTTAGATAGAAATTTTTATCTTCCTTAATAACCATGAGGCATGCTTGGTTTTATGCTATGTTACAGCTACATAATGCCGTAGGACTGGAAGCAAGAACTTAAATGACAGTGAAGAAATCTGAAATGACAGCAAGGAAACATTCGAATGACCATTTCGTTCGCTTTTAGGGCTTCTACAAATGCTGCACAGAAATTTTTGTGCGGTTATCTCTGGAAGGAGCATTTCAGTCAGAATAGGAATATGTACACTGTTTGAATTTATTTCCATACAATAGAAAGGCGCAAAGAAGTGCGAAACCCCAATTATTTTCAAATCTGAGAAAATTCCGTTTTTCCAATAAAAGAAGATTAAAGGCATATTATAGTATTTATTGTTATTTGTGAAATAGAGAAAGTCGGCTGTATACACCTAAATACCACATCACACTCTTCACAACAGCATGAAAACGAAGTCTAGAAAATCAGAGAAATGAGCCTGCGGAAATTTAGCAATACTGGAGCAACAGGTAAAAACTGGTAGAAAATTCTGAGTAAGTGATATGGATAGTAGAAGCTTGAACTCTTCCTCAGTGAATTAAGGTTGAAAACAATAAAAAAGCTTCTATGGAGACATGAAAAAACAAAATCATTTTTTAGCCAACTCAATATGAGCGATAACTTTTCATCTTCAAGGCAGTTGTTATTGGCGTCTGAATCCTAGTCCAATTTTTAAGCCCTGATAGAGAATATGTTTGAATAATCAGACATAGTTATTGCTTCTGCAGGATAGAGCTGAGTACCTGTCAGCTCAATTAGTACAAAACCAGACACTCACAAGAGGTGATATTTGACTCGAAATGGTTGCTCCCAACGAAACTTATGTAAGTTAAGAATCCTATAACTCTTTATCATTTTGAATTTTTCCCTGAACATGGATTCTCAGGTTGCATACACGTAATATCGATCCCAATTGTCTCTAATTTTTTTTTATCCTCGCATGTGTCCCGCTCATACAGAGCCTTCTTCTTGACAGAAGTCTCCATGTTTGTTTTTGTGTTGTCTCTAATTTAAGAATTAAGTAAAATCAACGAGGAATATTTCAGCGAATGCCCGGACTATGAGCTTTAGAAGTATGGAAGTAAATTTGAAATCAATATTCTATGGCTCAGTACATATCATTCGAAAAGGCACTTCAAACAAAAGCAATTCTTTGCTTTTGATGCTGAACCAAAGCGTTTCTCCCTGCTTTACTATACCTTGCTCGTCCGGCGATCTTTGGCAATTCACCAGAGAATGTTTGTCGAAAACAGCTACATTTAACGCTTATCATCACTGAGTACTATGTTATTCCTTTTCTGCTCTCAGTGGTTTTGTTTGACGAAGATAACCGTTATGGAAGAAAGGCGCACGCAGTTTGTCTGTCAACATAAAATCTATAAACAATCGAACAAAATATGTGCAAAAAAAGTCGCTCGCATGGACTTTGGACGTGTTTTGAGACTCAGGCCAAAGGCGAGTTGATGTTTTGCACTGCAGACTCCAAGCAATGCAATGCTTTAACAAAATAAGCAGGAGGCCATCAGTGTTGTAGATGTGTTATGCAAAACCTCTGATGGAAGAAAGTTATAATGTTTGAGAAAATTTCTATTATCATAGCTACAGGCTGCTCCAAGATCATTGGAACCAGATTTTTCAGAGCAGTGAATGAGGAATTCGACCGTGATCATGTCACAGAATGCCTCCAGCATATTATACGAGAAGAAGTTTTGAGATTTTGAAACTCTCTTTGAATGTAAGGACTGATTGGAGCAAAGTCGTGAAGTAAAAGGACATGCTCATGAATACACAGTCAGAATTCGCGTCTTGAAATTAAACACTCCACTGCTTTGTAATGGTAAAGTTGAAGACTAGCTTTATTGCATTGTACAATCTTTATTCGCAAGAAGGGGTTTTCAAAAGATATAAATTGGGAAACCTGCAAACTCTGACCGCGTCGTGCCGCAACACAGAAATATAAGACTTCGTTTAAGGAAAGATAAATCACGCACAAATTAACACCTCTTGACCAAGTAAGATAATACAGACCCAAGAATACAATATCTAGGCTGAGCCGGTTGGCAGTAAACAGTAAACATACATGGGCCAAGAATTTTGGCGCACCCTTTACAGTGCAGGGATTGGCACTCCAAAATCTATACAACACTTTGCGTGCTTTAGAACATGTCACTGCGCAAGTCCATGCGCGACGCGATGCAGTAGTGACAAACACTCTGGCCCGTAGTAAAGCTCGGTCAGGAGAGATGATCTACCCCGAGGCCCTCATGTGAGGTTCCGTCAGGTGAAATGACGACAGCCCACTTCTCAATGCTATAAGAATGTGAGAGGTTACCTGACATGTGAGGCGAAAGGTTACGATTCTATAACCACTGGCAGTGGTGAAAGGGCTCCATGGACTCATTGAAGAAATTCAGTCTTGATTCCAAGTAGAAAGAAACTTTAGTTACGAAAGCTACAAAAAGCAAGCAGAAGCTCCCAAGCATATGGGCTTTCGCAATCGTCAGGAAATTGTTGTGCTCTAGTGCAGTCTGTAATCCGATTTACTTTGGTTTTTCTGTTCGCTAGATCATTTCTTTTTTCATGCAAAAGCGAACTGATTATTGCCGGATAGCTACGTCCTATATCGTTGTTTTCCATCTTCTATCTTAACGTTAGAACGGTAAGTAGTTGACTGATGTTCTAAATCGTGCATGGCATTGTATAGATGTTGGAGTGTTAATCCGTTCGGTGTCAATGACTTTTTATAGGTTCGGTTTTCATAATATTAATGCTATTATAATCTTGTTTATACATACATTTGATACGGCGATGCTAACTGCATCTGATCTTCGAACTCGATTCGTTTTCGCTACTGCCAAAGAACCATTGACCTACTTGTGGAATGGTTCAAGAAAATTCACGCTTGAGGTAGCTACCACATCATCATCATTGTATTCGAGAGTAAGGTAAAGTGGACTATTTGGTCTACTCCATTCTTGTTTTAGAATATTTTCGACGGTACTGCAGTTTTTTGTGTTTGACTACAGGCATGGTGGGTCTGGAATGCATGTGTATTTGATCAGACGAAGCGAAGAGTCAAGCTCATAGACTATTGACAAATCCTAACAGGACCAGATGACAAAAGGACCCCGCTTAGCAACCATTAGATAAACGTTGAGGCCCGTAGCGAATAATGGTTGACGAGTTTGAGTTGAGAGCCATGGAGGCTTTCAAAGTTAATTCTGCCTGGAGATCTCCCCGAGCCTCTTAACTAGACACTCTAGCCGTCTAACTCATCTCATTGGACATTTTCAAACGGAAAATTCGTTAAGGTCTCGAATGCCATCAAGAAGACTTATCTGAGCAAGAAAATAAACGTCTATAGATGCTATTAGTTTATCAGCCACTTTTGGCACTTTGTCAAATTCAGTGGAGGATAATTTCCAGATTGTTGTTTTCGTATGCAGTCATGTGGTTGAGTATAACGACAGCAAAGTTGAGATTATCTAATGTATTGTGCATCGGAGCATGCGAACTTATGTTTAGAAAGCCCTCATATCCGCGATTTGCAGGAGCAGAAGATTAACTTTGCTAGTGAAAAACTGACTGATAAGGGGAAACGGAGCCAAACGGAGACTTCCCAAAAGTGAGAACAAAGCGATTAGCTGAAATTGATTTTGTTTACATCAAGTTTTACGGCAGGATACACGTTGACACATGACAACAAGGGTTCCAGACCTAAAAACGCAGCTAACGCAGTATTGTTCAGCTCCTGATGTCATCCTGCGAAGAAACCGTGTTGTAATGAATATATCGTGTACTTATGCAAGCGTTAGCAGTATGCCTATAGTAAGTTTCAACTCAGTTTAGGCGGAAATTGGACTGCCGGAAGTCCTCTTCGAAACGTTTCGCGTTTTGCAGTCTGCGTCTTTTCATTCTAATTTATCTCGCTGAGCCAGTGGCGGTGGTCCACTTGGGATGTTTCGCCTACTCCGGGTTGAAAAAGACTGTAGACAGTGTACAAGGGCGCACGCTGTGATTATATTGTCACTCGATTTCTTTGAGGCACAATATACGGAGCAGCTCATACCACTGCATTGGTGCAGAGCTGGCATGCAGCGTTGCAATTAGCGGTGAATCTTGCTAAGCTAAGTTTTCCGCGCAAGGAGTCCGAGTGCGTGCAGTTTGCCCCAAACCTAAAAAAATCTCTCACAAAACCTTGTCACTGTATAGGAATGCACAATACATATTGCTCTTCGTAGCAGTCTCAGAACGGTATTCATGTAAATCACCCCTAAGAAATGCAAAACGGCGCGTAAATCAAATCCCAGTTTGGTGCTGCTGATGCTCAAAGTGCTTTTGATTGATTGTGAGAACAAACATGATAAAAAAAAGTCGAACTGGGTGGATGAAAAGATTTCGATAAAATCTCTGTATATAAGAATTTATACATACTTACCGCAAACACTTAATGTCACCATGCAAACTTAGTGTTGCCTTAAAGGCAGCGTTCGGGCAAAAAGTCGATTTTGAGATTTTGTGCTTACCCGGGCCTATTCGCTATGCTGAATCCGAAAATCAATCACCACTAGAAAGCGCAAAACGGCGAAAAAGGGGTCTAACGCAGGAGGAAAATCAGCAGAGGGCGGAGCGTCCGCCAGGGTGGATTCTCGCTCCCAGCTTCCGGAGCAATCTTCGATCTCAAATCACGCGTTTGCACTTGGCCGGTAGCGATGTTAGGGCGACTAAAGGAACCGAGAAGATTGCTCCGGAAGCTGGGAGCGAAAATCCCCCTGGCGGGCGCTCCGCCCCCTGCTGATTTTCCTCCTGCGTTAGACCCCTTTTTCGCCGTTTTCGCGCTCTCTAGTGGTGATTTTCGGATTCAGCATAGCGAATAGGCCCGGGTAAGCACAAAATCTCAAAATCGACTTTTTGCCCGGACGCTGCCTTTAAGGTAGTGGCTGGGCAAAATGAAGCTATGTCAGATTTTGGTGATATCAGGTAGTAATACAAGTGCACCGTACATCCAGCATTATTCTCCAAATGCGTGAAACAACCGGCAAAAGGAGTCCAACCCCTCTCAATCTCCTTGGATGTCTACGATTTGAAGGGTGGGATGGGGCTACGGTGTACTTGAGGGAGGGGGGAGAGGGGAGGACTACTACCAAGCACCATAAAAATTCAACAGGGGTCCATTTTGCAAAGCCGTTGTCTTTAGGGTGCATTCATACTGATCCGGAAGTTCGTGAACAGTTTTAACACAGCGCTCGAACTAAGCGCTTGCAGGAACTGTTCGCGGATTTTGGGATCAGTATGAACACAGCCTTAGGATTCTAACAAGTGTGTGAATGAGATGAACACGTTGAATACATTCAGAAGTAAACCGTAGCAAGTCATAAGATTCTCCTCGTAGAAATTTTGGATATTTATCCTAAGAGCTATGGGAATGCATTAAAAAAAGAAATTGAAGGTGAGGACGCTCCAACTTAGCTGCTCTCGCTTCTTGTGCGCAAGAAGAGTTGGTCAGTCTCTATGTCCACTATTGGTGCTGCGCATTTTGTTACTGTAAAGTAGCGCATTCATGATACTATTATATTTTACACGGAAATAGCAATAGGTTAGGGTAGCAAAATATGAGTGATGTACAGTTTAGGTTTAGTGTTGCTGTTGTCAAATCGTAAAGTGGAAGCAACGTCCTGCCAAGGATATTTATCTCATTGAGGATTTCTAATCGCCACGAAGGTTCCAGGTGATAGGACTTCTAAGTTGTGTCGTTCTCCCACTCAAGAAATAGTTACAAGAAGCGAAATAATGTGCAGAAACGAAAACTCTCGTAAGATAACCACAGAAATGCGATCAAAAATGTAGGTTAACCTCAACTGAACAGCCAAGGTAAAATCAGAAAGCTAACTGTTGTGCATGCAAGGGAATTTTCATGAGCTATACCTACAAATTCGACCTAAATAGATAATTAAGTCTGTTAATGACGGTGAGCCTAGGTCCAATAAGCAGAATTTACATTATCACATTTTCCGTAAGTCACAGCTGCATGGCAAAGCAGTGTCAAACAAAGTGCATCTGATCAACACTTAAGCACTTAGAAGAATTGCACTGTTTTCAACGAAATGCTTCACTCTATCAGACGCGCTACCACTAAAACAAATGATGTAAATGTGTCAGGTACTGTAGAAGTCGTATAGTGCTTATCGCACATTTGCTGAAAGTGCTTCATCTTAGTGTACCCGCCCACCTTCTTCACATCTTCACCCTTCTAAACAGTCTGTCGCAGTTGAATTGCCAAGACTGCTGTTCTGCAATCTGGTTTTTCCTTCATTTTTTCATCCATGCAGTTTTGCATGCTCCATTTGGATGTTACACAAACGTGTACTACTTATCGATGTGCTGGGGTAATTCAAATGAAACCGAAAACATACTGATAATGGGTAAAACCGTTTTGGGGAAGCATTTCATGATCATTCTGTCACCTCTACTTCATTGTTTACGCCAAATCTTAGATGTGCTGAATAGCTCAAACTGAGTGTTTCATTCCCACTATCACGTGTGTTCATCGAAAACTTCGCTCATTTTACACTCACCGTTATTCATTTATGTTAGTTCGAAAAGATCCGCATATCGTACAAAGAAACGAAACGTACAGATAGCTAACTTCATTGGAAAAAAATGTTCCCCCTCCATGTCGTCTCACAAATCTCCTTTTCTTTTTCGAGGCTTTTTGAAAAAAATTGTTGGGGTGACTCAAATAAGACGTTAAATGCATTTGAAAAGCTGATTAGGGATTGCTTTGCATTTGGCAGATGTTTATCTCCGGCTTGGATGGTAGAAGGGCTTGCAACACTATGCAATCGGTGAGAAGTTTACAGCGCTTTTACGTTCCTCATGAATTTTGAAGATATTGCATACTTGAAGTAGTGACCTTGGCACCTTATGCACAGTTGCTGTTGTTCCACCAAAACTTGAGTTAAATTCTCTTACCTGCATTTGGAAAAGTTGCATTGTTGATAGGAAAGTTTCTATCGATCAAATTCCAAGAAAAAACACTCCCTGGGCAAAGGACTTTACGTAAATATAGCCAGCTTTTTTCCGCTATGTGTGATCGCCCTGCACATGACTCATGTCCAATTGCGCAATTTCCACAAACACGTAAGTTGACAAAGAGGCCGCATGCGACAGCGGTGTCTGTAACGCGGCCAGACTTACCGCATGAGCCGACTTGTTCGCATGTAGAGCATAATTTCAGCTATAGTTCATGAGGGGACTGAGACAACAACTTAGTTGTAGAATGGTTTTGAAGTTGCGAACAAAGAGTTACAACTAAACAGTACATATCGCTATACATTGAGCTCTGTCATCGTTCCTCTGCCACAAACACTTGTGACTCAAATTGGCCCAATTAATAGTGGCTGGATAAGCAATCATTTCAGAATTGTAAATTCTTCTCATCCAATCCATTAGCATTCTTCTCAATGTATCGGTGCAGTTGAAGGTGTAATTAAAGAGCATGAGATTCAGCACACCAACCTTAAGAAACTCATAGTTACTTGTTTGCGAAAGACAGGATCACCTCATAAAAGTAAAGATGCCCATCTACATTTTGTTTAGATGGGTTTAAATAAAATACCTGATAATTTAGAACTGGAAGAAGGGTGCAATAAATAAGATGAGACGGTACAGCCTAACAAAAAAATTTTCACAATTTTTCGATAACTCGACTGAAACTCCAATCATGCATTTTGTTGGCTACGATAGAACACATATACCATATCGTGTATTTTTTAGAGGTTAGAGAGCGCTCAATTGTGTCCCGAAAAGCAAGAGGGCAGCAAACTGCACCTCTTCCTCTTCCATTTGAGTAGTAAATCAACAAAGTAAGGTAAACACTTGTTAATTACATAAACGCAAAGCGCTTGCGGTCTCCTAGTCACGGAAATGTGGATATATTCCTAATATGGATAGTTTAGAGCAACATCCTTCTAGTTGTCTCTGTTAAAGATGTAAGCCATCAGACCTTAGCAACTGAACACGTCAGCATGGAGGATCTACAAGGAAAATCAGAGCGCAGTGCAAGGAACTCGACAACGTTTCCATTTTTAACATAAATGCCTCGAATCTTCCTAGGACTTCTTTCGTACTATAGGACAATTTTTTACTAGGGCCTAAATCAGCGATAACTTCACTCAAAAAACACCATTCCTATGATGAAAAAATGTGATGTATTGGAATTGTGATAAGCAGTAGACCGTTAACTACTATAAAATCTAGTGACACTTTTTTAAGAAAAGAATTTCTAATGATAACATCCTTTTCAGCCTTCAATGCCAATGTTGGAAAGACCACCGCCCAAACGAAAACAGGCTATGAGCGAAATCTGTCCCGAGGTGTGCTTTGATATCAATTGTCTTCGTGAGTTGAACAAATGCTGAGTAGAGCTGAATTCCGCGCTTTGAAGAGGCTGAACCAAAATTGAGTAGAAGTCCGTAAAATAACTGCTTTTGTGCGGTCCTTGACAATCGTTGAAAATGAGTTTTTAGTCTACAGTTTTTTCTTTTTTTTTAAACAATAGCTAGAGCATTATCCGAAAACGCAGGAAGATATCCTAATGTGAGGTGCTTGCTGGGGAGAAAAGGAGCTCAGTGCTAAATGCATGTGCCTAATGCTGTTATGACAGTAGAATGTGAAAATTCTCGGCGAAATCAACGAATTCGCCGACTTTGCCGCCTTCGCCGAAAGTCACATTCCAAAGTCATAACTATAGTCTACTGGTCTGCTCAAGCTCTGTAGTAGGTACATGCATTTCACATTTGAAAAACCATAAATGATATGATCAGATTTTGAAGACACTATTACCCTAAGAACGGCGCTGTCCATGCTTTCTAGGGAAGAAGGATGCGATTAATACAGACTTAAGGCATTTGCATCTGCAATTTTTACCTGTGGTTTGCCAAGATTTCAAATAACCATTCTGTGAATGCTACTACTATTCTAGAGGTTGCGACTACTTCTGAGATAATATGAATAATTTTCCTCTTGGCTCTAAAAATTAGCATCTCGAAACATCAGGATGGTGTTTTTCGATAGATGTATCAACGTGAGTGTTCTGTCATGAAAGGTATCAAAAAATGTGAAAAATATTAAGTGTGATTAGGAAAAGTGTGCCTTTTCTATGAGGAGCATTTTAAAGGCATATTAAGAAGATATTCTTTGTCTCAATAACAAACCGACTCTGCAAAGGATCCACTGCGGCAGCCCGCATGGATGCTGCGCCGTCTGCAAGGTATCCCTGAAAATTTCCCCACGCTTGCTGGCTTTGAATAGCTATGGGAGATTGTCTTCAAAATGATTAGCAGAATGCGAACGAGGCAAGCGAGCGATGGAGGATTCGACCCACGTGCCGGCAATACTATCAGATGGATACGAGTTACGGTTTGATCAAACTCACAAAGATTGTTTAGATTGGCCACTTTGGCTTAACCATTTCCTTGTCAGCGATGTGATGTGCACAGCGCACTTACGGGTTAGGCTAAACCGTAGTGTAGGCGTTACGCTGCGCACTCTGGGGCAATCTTACGTGCGTTCTCACGCTTTTTTCGCGTAACTAGCACGCTGCCAATTCCTACGCCTGCACATTGATATTGCTGGATCCTATTTTTTCGAGGCCACTACAGAACTTTTCATATCACTGTGCCGGTACCGGCGGCGTACTTAGCCTACCCAACACTTAGGCTAGACAGATTACGCCACGTACGCTGCAGTCTAGCCCAACCCCTCTTCAAAAAATTGTTTCGTCTTCTTTCACTCAAAAGGCATCTTTTTAACAAACGGTCGTCCATCCGCGAACTGGAAGTTTTCGCTGAACAATGAGCAAGTCAAATTGTGACGGTGTATGCCGGTTCGGCGGCCTTTATACCAAAATTGCACTCCTTTCAGAAAATATGGCCAATTTAAGATTATCTTTGTGCTTCTCTCAGGGTGGCTCTGGGCAACGCGCCTAACAGCCGCTTTAGTTTATGACAGTCTTGTGAATTTTTCAAACCAAAACAGACTTATCCATCACTTAATCCGTTTTGAAAGGAAACGTAACTGTGGCGTTTTCGCCATATGTCGGAGTGGAGGAAGCGTATGAGTATGGTTTGCTTGTGCAAAAAATATCCTATCAGTATTACCGCTGCCACCGTTGTTACGAAAGTTACCAGTGTTACCATGTCCAGACGAAATAATCAGCCGTCAAATCTCAAGTTTGCAGATTCCATTCAACTCATTTTGTTCTCATTTTGAAAAGGGTGAGGTCTCTTTTTGTGAGCTAATTACCAATTATAACAGCTAACTTTTTTGGAACAAGAACATTTCGAAATATCCTCTTATTTCTGTCAAAGCACTTAAGCCTAGGGAACAACCACATTGAACGTGAACCCAAACGCGGAGGTCCACAATGAAAGCGTTCAAAAAGGAATTGAGTAAAGCCAAGTTTTCATTGAGTGGAAAAGACAGTTTGCGAACATCCGCTTTCACCGGTCTGCTAGGCGCACGAAGGCGCACGAAGGCGTGTGCGAGTGTGTGTATGTCGAGATAAACGAGACGAGATGAAACGCGCCTTTGTGCGCCTTTGTGCGCCTTCGTGGGCGGTCTGAACGATCCCTAAAGGGGAGAGCCCGAAGTCGACAGCTTACCACATTAGATAAATACCAGTCTGGACATCAAACGCTGTTAGGGACTGTCTTTGTTATCTGTCAAGCGCCTCTAGACGCCGATTTACGAGCGTTTTCTGCTTCAAAAACTTGAGCGCGCAACAGAAACAAATTCATCTAAAAATTGCGCAAATGGCTTGTGTTGAAATCAAAGCACTCTATGCATGGAAGACTTTTGCCTAACATACTCGTACTCAACACTTCTTTACTTAAGCGCTGGAAAAGCCACAACCATCAATTTTATCCCAAATTTCGCTATCATTTTTCGAACCAAAACACCCCTAACAGCATCCAGTGGAGCTTGGCAAAAACAAAGACATTTTCGGAATCAATTTGACGCTCTTCAAAGGTTCATATTTTATTTGGAAAGCGATTTCCACCTTGGGTTTTTTCCTAGTAAGCTGAACATACGCACATGTTTGATAGAGAAAATTAAGCATTTGTTAGTGATTCACACACTACAGTGGCAGGAGCCTCGCTTGTAAACGCAACAACAAAACTCCTGAAAACTAGACACAGAATGACTGTAGATCTTAACTAAGCCACTATAGCTTTTCTGCGTGTGAACTGCTCCTGCGCAAAAAACACAGTAAAAGGGGCTCTGTTAGATGACGCTACTTTGTTCCTTATTTTCTTGCACTTACATCATTGTGTCTGTAATGTGGTGCTACGGAATACAACAAAAGTTTCGGGGACAGCAGTAACTAATGATTCATAAAGAATTGTCAAATTCAAAGCGCCGTATTCAGATTTTTTTGTTTTCTGGTTTTTCCTGACTAGCCAAGGAGATATGAATGAAACTTCACCGTAAAACTCAATTTTTCTTCAAATTTCAGAGAGCATAATGATGATTTTAGGTTCATGAAAGGTTACTGGATTCATTCATATCACGCTAAAACTCCAGCGATCTAATATTTGCATGTATACAGGTGACGCGTATACTGTGAAGTTATACAGAAAGGGGTAAAGCATATTTGTTAATGAACAACTCCGTACATAGACAATCTCTCAGCACAGTAGATATATTGTGGTTTGTATAGCACCTTGTATTCTTAAGCATGGGTTTGCTTTGTGCTTCACATTCTGCAAATTTCTAGAAAAACGAAGAGCATTTATTCGATATTGTTTATTGAAATGAGGTGTTATCAAAAATTAAGACTATGCACCAAGATGAAGCGATAACTTCATTGTTAAGCAGCTTTATTTCCCGACACCCCAGTAATGTGCACTCAAAAAACGGTAATTTTCCTTTATCATCTTATGGCGATAAAAATTTTCGTTAAGGCCAAACGTTCTTGCTGTATGTTTGTCATGAAGCAAGAGTTCAACAATCTTTTGTCGAAGAAGAGGGAGTTTCTTTCTCGGCAGCGAACGTCATCATTGCTCATCAATCCTTTAAAAACCGCGGAAAACGCTTTGATACCTGAGTTAGTATCATTGTGAAGGAAAAGCTAGAGTTAAAGAAAGTGCACACAATATTCTCGCACTCATAGATTTTCCAACTTCTATCGACGCTTATCAAATGCTCCAATGGCTCCTGAAGAGCATACGGCACAGCTATCACTCATTGAGCAAGTCATTCAGGAGTAAGGAAACGACACATAATGGTGCGAAAAATTTGATAAGAATGGTCATTTGTTACAGATCAATAATCATTGAATGGCCCCGATGCGTAGAAGGACTTGCCTCGTCAAGTGAATCAGTGGAGATTGATATGGCACCACTGATCCATCGCGCTAGAAGCGTGATAAAGTGTAGAACGAGTCATCCAACAATGAAGATAAAGTAGGTTACGTAGTTGCTGGAGGTCTTAAAACACGGAGTGCGTTTATGATCCTTCATTAATCGAGAACATCATATTGTATAGTCGCATCTGTAGCAAAACAAAGGGTAAGAATGATCACAAAATGCGGAACATTTGAAAAGAAAAATGCGGAAAAATAACGAAAGCTTCATTTCAGGATAATGTGCATAAACTTACCTCGCTAATATTCAGAGTGTGTGCCATTAGCCAAGACATTGACGGCCCTCTACTACCGCAACCAAAGACTGTCGAAGCTTTTTTCCGTGCATCGCTTGTGAAACTTTCCCATGATGGCAGTGAACCAAGGTGTGAACTACTTCCGATGGTATTACTTATGATCTGCATGTATCTTTGTGGTAATCAGAAAAGCAATTTAATATTATATTAGGTTGGCACATAAGTTTTGCAACTTTTCCCGTAACTTTCTTCCTACTTTATGTAGCAATCTCATTTTGTGGCATCATGTAGATTGTGATGTAAGCTGAAAGTCTGCGCAAACCGTTTGATTTTTGATGACCTAGTACAAAAAATCTAAGCATTTTTTGAAAACTGCTGAAAATCGAGGTTTCACGATTTTTTGGCAAACATGAAGCCTCACGAAACCTGATTCAAACATAAGAAAAAGCAATTACAGGCAGCATGTAGCTGGAAGTTGGCACATTGAAATCAGTGAAAAAGAAATAAAATTTAAACGCAAATTAAGATGGGGCGCCTTTGAGAAGTTGAACAAGTCAAATGCGTCAAGTTTTGAAGGCAATTTGTCAATAACTAAGCTGCGAAAAGTCAGAATTCGCTATAACTTTGCACTATAGGGTAATCCTACGCGGTAAACACGAATATCATAATCATCTGTCGCTAAAATGAAATTCATCTTTTGATCTTACGAACGGGGCCTTTTCATACGCAACGGATCTCATTTTTGTGATCAGCATGTCAAATAAGCCCTGTTGGCCAAGTTTCAGCAATGGATGCATTCTAAAATTTTTCCCATAGTACCGTAAACCTACCGTAATCCTCACATAAGGTGGTATAATTCGGCAAAAATGTGTGCATTAGAAGCTTACATCATATTCCTTATACTGCCAAAAAATGAATGCGCTACGTTCAAATAGACAAAAGTTATATAAAAAGTTGCATTACTTATGTGCCAACCTAATAATTATGAGCAAAAGTTACAGTGGGCTTCCGATGTTGTTTGTAGCCATGTTAGAGAGGCAAAAAACGTCAGTGTTCTTTACGTAATCACTAGAACAAAGTTGTGGTCTAGAGTATCGTTGTAGAAAATGCAGTAAATTTTGTCTGTGAAAAAGCGCTTACGGATTTTTTGTGTTTTGCGAAATTAAAGTCTGCCACAGTAATGTCTGAATTACTGCTATGTGAGGAATTTCACAGATTTTTTGGCTAACTAGTGGCCTTCCGAAATTACTCGGCACCACAAAGTCCAAAATAGAAACAACATTTGCAAACCACATCTTGGTGGCCAACTTATCAAAAGCTACCCTTGGGTATTCGTCATCAAACACCCTTCGCTATTATTGGGAAGCAAAATGGTAAATGGGTTCGCGATTTGGAAGGATTTGTGTTTGTTGTTTCAAATTACGCCAAAACATTCGCTTTAAAATAGCGTGACGTAGTTTTGCTAGACATCGCTCGATTAGTATTTTGCTACGGCGTCTCAAAGCACTTGTCAAACCTCCAGCTGCTGGAAAAACTGCTACGAATGCTCAAGATGAGCCAAACTGAACGTCGGGCCCAGAAGTTTGTGCCCACTGTCTAATTGAATAACTCTCTTGTTCTAAGGTCTTTAGCCACCTACAGACATTATCTTGTACTGGCTTTAAGTTAGATTTACATTACAGAACAAATTACCGGTTACCTTCCATTACTATAAGTTACGTCGGACTTCAAGCATTTTGCACCATTGAGAATTAGCCGCATCAAATTTCAAGTGTGTAGCAGCTCTTTACGCAAGCTGAGTTTACTACTTAACCTTTTGAAAGTCTTTGGAGCTTCCTAGACAAAACCTCATTTCAAGAAAAGAAAATATAATTATTACGATAAACCTGGCATAATTTATGACGAAGTTCTACAGTGGAGACTACTTTCATATATAAAACCACAGACTAGAATAGTGTAGTGTACGTGTTTTCTGATTGCATGTTTTTATTCTGGAGCTAAATTTGCCGATGTTCCTATCTTAATATTACAATAAGAAGGAACGGTCGGTAAACTGAGCTCTACAAGATGATACCCATAGGTCTTTCAAAGGCTTTGAAGCAAGGAGTTAGTACGTTGAATATTACAGTGAAATGGTGACGACGCTTTAGAACACATGTAAGAATTAGGATAAGTAGATAGGAGTAAATGAAATATAATAGCTTTGCAAAGATGCTTTTTTCGTCCTATAACACCCAGGCAAGTAGCAGGCCGCATGATTTTAACCCAGCGAGAGGGTACTCCTGCGACGAAGACTTCCGATCAAAATGGCGCGACCGTTAGCGATGGGAAGTTGATTGCCAGTCAAGTAAGAAATTGACGTAAATTCTGTATGCACATGATCTCATCCAATTTGTACTGTGCTTTAGGCTGCACCTGACACCCATGCGTATGTGCTCCTTGAAAGAATGGGAGAGAGAAATGCAAGGACCACACCTCTCAAGTTTGACAATAACGTGCTGTGCGCCACTTTTCCGGAGATGGCAAGTGTTTTCATACATAATGTATTAGATCGTTCCGAAAGTTCTTTCCGTTTTTCAGCTTAACATAAAAATACGTGAAACAAAGAGAGAGAATCGTTTCAGGTACTACGCGACCCAGGATTTCTTACTCTTTTAAATGGGCAGGGGAACGAAGGCCGCCAGTTTGAACCGCCTCCGCGGACTGCTGGTCCTCCAACTATGGCAGTTTTTCACAATATTCATTTTCAACTCCTGAAGCTTTGATAGCAGTCAGATAGAGTAAATAAATTGTGCAGTGCAATGCAATTTTTTGGTAGTTTCAACTGGCTTCTCAATGTTTTTGAGATAGCTTTTCCAGAAGTCTTCAATTTGAGGTCACAAAATTCACAAACGCTCCGGACATTAACAAATCTTCAGAATTTTTCAAAAATTGATTATGATTGTCTACTATTTTTACAAAGTAACGAAGCGTTTACCGCTTCGAAATCTGAGATTTCGCATTTTAAGTGTGTACGCTTAGGCGGGTTCAAAATCAAGAATTACGATTATTTTATCGCCAACTATCCAAGAAATTGGGAAGAAACACTCCTTAAAAAGAGAAGAAAAAGCTGCACCGAATGACACCTTAGTGTGCGCGTTTTATGTTCCACCGCTCTTGGCACACCGAAAGTGGAATTTGATAGCTTCAGAAAAATAATTCTAAAAATTTTCTAAGGCTACTATAGATGTCGAAATTTGCATTACATTGCACTTTGTTTACTCCATCTGACTGCTATCAAAGCTATTCCAAAGTCAAAAGAAGATTGTGAAAAATTGGAAGATTTGGACATGGTAACCATGGGTCCGAAATTTCGGCGATTATCTCAGTGACCATGAAAGTGACCAGCACATGAGCACGACGGTTAAAAAGAGGAAGAAAAGCTGCGTCGGACAGTGTCTGAAACGTTTGCCTATCTTTGTTCTATGAGTTTCTATGATAGGTTGAAAAAACGGAAAGAACTTCGGAACGACCTAATATATCAAATTCGAGCAAGAAACGCAAATCAGATTGTTAGGCAAACACGAGACTCAATGACATTTTACAGGGAGTGGCACTGAATTCAATGGTAGATAGACGGCAGCTTGCTACACGATATGCGGTTCAAGTGGAGGTAGCAGTAAATGTTGACAACAAGCTTATCGTTAACCATGTAGGTCGTTTATGTGCTTGAACACTCCTTGTCCCCGCTACCTATTGCAACTACCATGAGCAAAGCCAAAAAAATGTTTAGCCCATAATTTTTTTATGAAAGGGCACTTATGGAATGCTTCGATATGTAATGTTGACAAAGCATTCGCACATTGTTATCATAACTTTTTGTGTTTTTTATCAGCACAGCTTTCATCAGTGACTGAAAGTGCACTGTTACGGAATCGTACGTATTGCGAGGGTAATAAGAACTTGTTAACGCTAGGGAAACCACCAATCTCAAGTCCAATTTCATTCATTGAACCTCTATAGGTACTTCTTTCGCATCCGTTTCTTATCGCCATCACCAATGATCAAACGGAACCTCTTCTGTATTCTATATTTTGGAGTCGAATGCTTACAAATGAGCACACTGTAAGTTTATTAGATTAAGAAAAGTCAATCCACGTTACTACATGAACATTGGATAGGAAACATCAGAAATGTTTCGCGATTGCTCGACTATTCCCTGGGCTACCTTGCAAGAAGGTGTTAAACAATACGTCAAGGGACAAATAGTGCAAGCTCGCAGTCTCCGCTATCACGAGTTGTGCCATTTGCAAAGCATGATGCTCTTGCCTCGGTTAGTAGATAGTTATCAAGTATAATGCATATTTTCTATTAGGTTGGCACATAAGTAATGCAACTTTTTATATAACTTTTGTGCATTTGAACGTAGCGCATTCATTTTTTGGCAATATAAGAAATATGATGTAAGCTTCTGATGCACACATTTTTTGCCGAATTTTACCATCTTATGTGAGGATTACGGTAGGTTTACGGTACTATGGGAAAATTTTTAGAATGCATCAGATTTTGCTGAAACTTGGCGTGTAGGGCTTATTTGACATGCTGATCACAAAAATGAGATCCGTTGCGCATGAAAAGGCTTCGTTCGTGAGATCAAAAGATGAATGTCATTTTAGCAACAAATGAATATGATATTCGTGTTTACCGCATAGGATTACCCTATAGTGCAAAGTTATAGCGAACTCTGACTTTTCGCAGCTTAGTTATTGACAAATTGCCTTCAAAACTTGACGCATTTGACTTGTTCAACTTCTCAAAGGCGCTCCACCTTAATTTGTGTTTAAATTTCATTTCTTTTTCACTGATTCCAATGTGCCAACTTCCAGCTACATGCTGCCTATGACTGTTTTCGCATATGTTTGAATCAAGTTTCGTAGGGCTTCATGTTTGCCAAAAAATCGTGAAACCTCGATTTTCAGCAGTTTTCAAAAAATGCTTATATTTTTTGTACTTTATCAAAAATCAAAAGGTCTGCGCAGGCTTGCAGCTTATATCACGATCTACATGATGTCACAAAATGAGATTGCTGCATAAAATAGGAAAAAAGTTACGGGAAAAGTTGCAAAACTTGTGTGCCAACCTAATACATGAAGGCAAATTTTTACAGCTTGGTAAGGTGCAAAACGAACGAGGAATGCGAGTCATTGGAGCTAGAGCTATACGGTGATTCAAAATGCGCTGACGGAAGCGAAAAACGTATTCAAATCCGCGATCGTTTGCTTGCCGAATTAGTGCTTCCGACAACACCTATAGAACGACGAGAGTTTATGATGGTGAGCACCTTTAGAGCATTTCACAGACGACTGTGTATGTGAATTTGAGTGGACATCACGTCTCACAAATAAAGGAGAGCTACTCAGATTACAATAGGAGTTTTTTTCTTTTAAACCTTCTGTCACTGGAACACAACACGAACGGCATACAATAGTCGCTACTGCTTATTACGGATCATTACCAACTTTGACAATTTTTTGACATCAAGGTTTGTCCTAGATAGAAAATCTTAATGGGCAATAGGGCAATCACTTAGGCTTTCTTGTTCGTTCTCTAAATTTTATTTCATCCCTGTACTTCCAAGCGCTTTCACTGCGGCAAAGCTGACTAATGGCTGACTAATGCCAAATATTTGCAGAACATCATTGCACTCGAGAATTAGATTCTTGAAATTTAAAACTTGCAGATGACTGAAACAAAATGCGCAACTGCATTAGCTTGTCGCAAGAGTTTTGTCCAATTTTCGTTAACTTGCTTTTAAAGCACCGAAAATCACTGAAGTTTCATCCCTTATTCAAATCATCAATAAACGCCTTTCTTGCCTTTCTGACACATACTGAAGATAAAATCTAACTGTAGGCCTAAGGTCGAGATACGCCCTTACCTAAGAAATATGTTCTTGCAAAAAAATCTTCAAATTCACCTTGCAAGTCAGACCATTGATCCGTGCATTGATCAATGAAAGTGTAACAGGCTAGCATATGCACAAACTCGCTTTCGTGTAAAAATAGTTGTGCAAATTCTACAAGCACTGACATTCAATGTCAGTGCTTGTAGAATCAAGATTTTGAAAGGGGTCATGATGTTTTGAAGGTTGCAAATCGGACCGAATCATAGGCTGCGGATTGGCAGTTCCTCGATTGGAGATTTTTTGCTTACCTGGGGTTATTCGATAAGCTGATTCCAAAAATCTACTTGTAGAAATTGTGAAAATAATGAAAAAAGCTTTTTCTTCATTTTGAACTGGGACAAATGAAACAGTTTCCGCCATGGTTGGTGACGAAGAGTGGTTGCGGGACCCTTACCGTTCATCATTGCGGCATGCTGCCTCCGATGTTATGAGGGAAATCGCAAGCTCATCGACGCGTGTGAGATTGGCTTGTGTACGGGTTTGATGGCAACTTTAGGGCAGGATGAGGGTGCTGAGCGACGGACTTGGTCTCTCTTTACGTGTGGGAGGTAAGCAGTTCACCACATCCAAATCTCAAAATGTTTAGTTAAGCGAGCCACTATCTTTATGCAACTACCTGATACCATTTAGTTGGCGCGAAAGCTTTCGGTGTTGCATTTCGACAAAGTTTATTTTTTCTCCAAAGTAAGCCCTGCTTGGGGCTGCAGCACACAAATCAATCTCTAAAGTGGTATATGCAAGCGTTATCAGTGTTTTCCCTAGAAATTCAAGCAAAAATCCTAAAGCATAGGATTTCGGCCTAACCCAGATCTCCTCATCTGTAAATGTACGTACTTACATGCACAGTCTGCGTGGAATTTAGAGTTTGACTACCAAGAAAACGAGATTCAAAAGTGAGAGACTTTGCTCTGATTAATCCTAGGCTCATTAACTTGCTTGCATGTTAGCTACAGGAGGAAGAAAGTACAGCTGCAAATTCTCGCACTCGTACATGCATTGATTTCAAGAATAGCAGATTTAGTCGGAAAATGTCCGAGAACTTTCGAGACATCTAACACTACCTAAAAATGCTTCTCTAAGCACGAAACACCGCTTGAAGTTCCCGCAATCTTTTCTGGAAAATTAGCCAAAATATCTCTTCAGCAGACATGAAAAGTCCTAACGATAAGGATATACTACAGGGTGTCCCAAGAAAATGTGCACACTGTTTGATCGTTAATAACTCTCTTTCATATCTTTTACCGAGCTTGAGGTACCATTCTGTAGAGTGAGGATCAGCTTAGATTTACAGTATGGAGCGAATCACCAATCATTCTTCATTACTGTAGGACTACGGTATAAACTCTCAGATTACAGCGTCACTGTGGAGTAGGCCATTTTAGGAAATAATTTCAAAAAACCTGAAAATTTGTGTGGCAAGCTTTTCAGGCGTGCTGATTTCACTACATGACTTTTCATGAGTATTTCGAGCTTTCTTGATGGCGTATTCACATTTCTGACAAACTTTGGAAAAACAGTTTTCACCCTAAATCCGAAATAATTTATGAATGAAGCCTTATACTGAGTGTAAATTTCATATTTAGAGTCGGCCACTTCGATTAGGCAGTTTAGGAGTTTCTGGCTTTTTTGGCTTTCTTTCTGAGGCAAAATACCGGCAAAATATCGATTTTAATAGCTTAAAATCCTCCTCGAATTTCCTGCCGTAATCTTAAAGTGATGAAGAGCGATCGATCATCGCTTTGCACAGCAAATCTAAGTTGAATCTCGCTCTACAGAATGGCACCTCAAGCCCGGCAAAAGACATGAAGGCAGGAGAGTTATTAACGATCAAACAGTGTGCACATCTTTTTGGGACACCCTGTATAAAGCCCGTAAAGTATGTATACCCTGTTTGATCGTTAATATCTTTCCTCCCAACAAACCGTTTCCCTTGCTTCAGGTACCGTTTCGTAGAGCTGGCTTCAACTTAGATTTACAGTATAGAGCGAATCATCTATCGCTCTTCATTACTGCAGGATTACGGTACGAACTTCCAGCATATGAAACTAATGTGAAATATCCCACCTAACAAAATTTTCTTCCAAAATCTGAAAAATCGTGTACTAGAATTTTCGCACATGCTAATTCCAACTAACAACTTTCTACAAGTGTTTTCGGCTTTTTTGATGGAGTAATTAAATTTCTGACAAATGCTGGGAATTGAGTTACTACGACTAACCGGGGGATAACTTAGGAAAGAAGCATCACAATAAAATGAAAATTTCAAATTCGAGGGAAGGAGGAGAATTCCCAGGCAGAATATAGCCTCCAATGGCCTAAAATCTTTGTCGAGGTTCTTACCGCAATCCTACAGTAATGAAGAGCGAAAGATGATTCGCTAAATGCTGTAAATCTAAGTTGAAGCCAGCTCTACAAAACGCTAGCTGAAGCAAGGCAAAAGACTTGTTGGGGAGAAAGATATTAACGATCAAATGGTGTATACATACTTCACGGACACCCTGTATATATACTACTTCCTAGTGCTTTTTAACCTTCATTCTAAGAATCTGCGGACAGGTCCAGAAAACGTACAAATTTTTTCGCTATCTAATACGAACAATAAGTAAGGAAAATTTCTAGAGAGACGGAAAAAGCATGTTACAAGATTTTGTAATTGGACCTACCTTAAGTGGAAAAAGATTATTAAATGGGTTTTGATTCTAGTTGCTGTTTAGTAAGACCATTCGATCAAGTAATTCAAAGACGAAAAAGGTTTGAAGCGGTATAACACGTGCTGAAAACTAGAATTTTAGAAGGATAGAGTCATAATAAAGTCCAAGAACACCTTAAAAATTGACTAGCGAGATCTTGCATATGTTTGAAGAACACTATCGGAAGACATAAAGTATTAATAAGAACTAAAACATAACATATTTGATTATTGCGTCCCGTTAACCCCCTGATATACCTGTTCACAATGTCAAGATGTTTAGGATAAGTGCATTTCGATCTTGGACATGACAACGGAGCTCCAACATACTGTGTGGTCATGGTTGTTCAAAGCAACTGAGATGCTTCAAGATGTAGGGCACAAACTATGCCCCAGCCCATTCTTGGGAGACAAGAAAGGAACAAAGACAAAAAAGCAAATGGCTGCATGTGAAGAGTATCAAACCATGCTTAGTCTTTTCAATAAAGGGTATGTACTGCTTATACATGTACTTTAAAATGTTACGGACTCCAATTCAAGGATCCTCACCCTTGCCAGCGTGCACACGGCACGTCAGATATTCAGCGACAGCGCTGTAGCCTCAGAAAACGATGCGATGCTGCTAAGATTGTGCGATGAGAATAGCGGCTTCTTTTCTTTTGTCTTCGGCTTTGAAGAAGAGTAAAGTTTGAAATGAGAAAAAAGAGCGTTAAAACGGTGCTGTTTGATTTAGATCTACTAACGTGTTGCGAATAGGTTCGCTTTCTGCAGAACAGGTAAAGGATTTCAAGCAAGGGTTGCCGGAAGTTCTTATGGACGAGAGATTACCCTCCAAATATTCGAGTCTGGTCAAGATCGATGTAGATGAACAAGAGTCGACTAAACTGAATATTTCGCTGGCGAGGTAAATAAATTTTAGTTTTGGTGGTAGATGATGATGATGTTTATATCAGGAAACGACTGATATTCCATACCTATGAAACCTTGCGGATGGACAATAGCGTCCATGTGCACGATGATGAGACTGTCAGAGTCAATCCTCTCACTGGAGAAATGGTTGCGAGGATACCGCATCCTCCCACTAACTTCTTGACAGCTTCGGAAAGTTTGACTGGAGGAGGTATCACAACGTTCCTTCCCTCTGGCGATAACTCAAAACATAGTTTTCAAACCTGCCATCCTTTCAGAGTCAGCATTCGGAAACCTACCTGCATTCTTATCATTATTGCATCAGCAGGTTGCAGTGCCGGTCACTTCGTTTACGGGTGGTTTGAGAGGTGGATTTGATATTCGCACTCTGCTGCGTTCAATAACCATTCCCGAAGCAACTGAGTCAGTTGGGCTTTGCACCGCTAAGGGATTTCTTTAGATATGCACTTTTGTTCCTTAAAAGTTTCCCTTCTGGTGCATTTCAGAGAGTCTGAATCAGAAGGCGAAGAAGAATCTGAAGTTATGGCACCTCAAAGCGGACAAAGTTACACGAACGAAAACATGCCAGCAAGCGGGAAGTAGAAAAGCAAAGTGGATACCCTCAGAGCTGAAGTGCAATCCGATAGGGAATGGATCTCCTAGGCCGAGTTAATAAACGAATGCTCATTATTAGCACTTTCAAGGAAGGTCTTTCGGTTAGACTTGGACAAATAAAGATTTTGATAAGTGTCTGCTTCAAAGCGCTGAAAAAACACTGAAAAATTTGACTTCTTCAAGATCATCTTTTATATTAGGTCGTTCCGAAAGTAATGTCGCTTTTTTCGAATGAACGCCACTATTCGTGAAATCAACGTTTTCAAGAGATCTTAGAAGCATTCGATACAGCACTTCATCCTCTTTCTGATGGTTCTAATTTCGCTGCATAATGTTCAATAAGCTCTGGAAAAATTACCAAAATCTGCGACTCATGCTTTTTGCCATTGTCAAGTTCGGCTATTTTTCTAAATTTTTGTACCTATTCTTCGAAGATGTGCAAGTGACAGTTAGATAAAGCAAAACCTATAGGACACAGGATAATTTTTCCTTCTCCTTAGCCTGCTTCTCAGAGTTTCTGGAATCAATTTTTCAATGCTATCAAATTGCATATTTGGTCAACTTAAACCACACAGAACAACAACCGGCAAGCACCTCGGGTGTCATTCGACGCAGCTTTTTCTCCTCTTTCTACTAGTTGTTTTTTGTTTCCGATTCATCAAGTTTTCCGAGATAGAATCATCACAATTCAACTTTTCCAAGGCACCCCAAGGTGTACCCGAAATTTTCGAAAGCTGCTAAACCGAAGCGGTGAATGCTCGTTTGGTTTGTAAAATTGTTGCCAAACCATAATCCATCTTTGTAACTTTCAAAATCCGGAGACTTGCTGGCGTTTGATGCACTTTTGTCTGGGACGAGCCTGCTAAAATTCGGTGGTTCCATCAAAAAATCTATACAAAAATTATAACGAGCTCTGAAAAGTAGAAAAAAGTTGTGCTGTTTCCTTTAGGGTTTGCTCTATCCATCCATCACTTAAACTTCTTTTGATGTTCGTTATAAAATTTTAGAAAAATTGTGAAACTTGGCCATCTCAAATAGCATAGGTCGCAGATTTTGACTTTTTTCTGGAAGCTCATTAACCGTATTAGAACAACTTCATAACCTCTAGAAAGAGAATGAAATGCTGCATCAAATGCTACCAGAATCTCCTACACACCTTTGTTCCACGAGATGTGGCATACGTTTGAAAAAAGCGACATTACTTTTGGAACGACCTAATATAAAGCTGAATGTCTGTTTGTCTGTCTGTATGTCTGTCTGTACGTATGTTCCGAATAGAAAATTCCATTTCTGAATCGATCGGGATCAAACTTAGCACACATACACTTCGGGCCCCGGCGGGTGTCATAGACTACTTTTCGTCATCGATCGATATCGATTTTATCGATTTTTTGCAAAATTTGAGCTACGGGGCTGGGAGTTGGCACAGAGGGGTAATCGAGCATGCTGATCACCCCTGTGGAGGTGATCAGCATGCTCGATTTTCACCGGATCCACGATTACCTCGTAGTCCTAACGCTATGCAACAGAAGATATGACACTGAGATTTGAGAGACGTAATATATATTCAGGGATTGAGTTTTACGGTAAGCATCTGATAGAACTTTTCGCGCTTTACCCATGGGATACAATTATATCAACTACTCCTTATGTGGAAAAAATTGTGGGCCAAAACATCCCTGCGTCAAAGCATTTTCCAAATTTGCCTCTTTTGTACAAAACGATGAAGAATCTTTGCACCTTGAAGTAGCCATTGAAAATAGTTTGAAGGCACCGTCCACTCCAAATTTCGACCTTCATGTTTTTGCCGTTCCAGAGCCTTCTCATACCCCTGATTCCGAATATAAAGTCGGAAATCCGCGAACCCAACCCGCAGGGCGAATTCTTCGCAACGGTGAGTGGCTGGGTGCGCACTTATGGGCAGGACGAACGTCACGCCCATCCAAAGGGAGGAGCCAACGTGGCCAAGCTGTCATCCAAGCGATTTTCGAGGCAACTTTCTCGCATCAGAAGCAATTTTTACCAGCGCGAGTTGAAGAAGTATACGGTCGGGGGCCCACCAGGTTAGGCATCAAAATCTCATCAATCCCATTTTGAGTGGACGGTGCCTTCAAAAAGTCCGTCCATGTGATATTACTGTCTAGGGTGCTTTTCGGATATAACAGCACAGATTCGATATCAGATTCTTACGAGTCCGAATTCAAAAAGTCTCTCTGATTCATGATGCCGATCTAGGCAATTTTCGCATGGATTAGGCAAAGACATGCTAAGCAGTAGCACATAAGGTTCTAATGCTAGGTCGCATACAAGGCCAAGGTAAGAAGTTCATCTCCAAGCTCGCGAAGGGTGTTCTATCGAGGGACTACGCGCAGATAGAAAGGCTATCGTCGATTACCTGAGAAAGAGGTTCATGAGGAAATATAGCTTTGAAAAAGAAGCTACAGAGGAATGGTCAGATATCGAAATAGCTAATCCAAGCAAGCTGCATACCATTAAATGCAGCAAAAAACGCTGGCTTCGAATCTGTATTCCCTACCTGCTTAGCGCCTATGTGGGTGAAGTCATAAACCCTTTGAGGCCGTTATTTTGCTGACAAGGGAAGGACAAGCATTAGTCGGCGATTGAAGATGAGATGTATATTGATAGAACGCGGCTTTAAAGCTGGTTCCAAATCTGCTTTTCTTTTTTGCGAAATATGTTTCCGAAAGAGGTTATGAGAGTTTGAGTGCCCACATTTGTCAAAGTTTAGATGGCCCAAAATTGGCGAAGCTGCACAAAAACACCGGAAAGCGGAAAATTAGTTTTGTATCGGGTATATTGTTTGCAAGAAAGGAACAAAGCCGGTGGATCGCTAGGTACTGTTTTAGAGCTTTTCGTTTTTAAGCCATTCACTGCTTGGCAAATCTGGACATGCAACTTCTTTCGGAAACCTATCCCGCAAAAAAGGAAAGCAGACTTGGAATCAGCGTTCGAAGGCGCGTTCAATGATATACATTCCGTCTTTAATCGCCGACTAATGTTGGTAGCCTTCCCTCATAAGGGATTGTGCACGCAAAGCGCAAATTTGGCAAAACAGAGCTATGTTCGGGCTTAATGCTGGGCCAAAACATGCAGCTAAATTACATTACATTCTTAAACCCCAAAAGGTGAGCTGAAAGTGCAACTTGTGCCAATTTCGCAACTTTATGTGCGAGTCTCTTGCCATAAAAGTGCTCATAACTTCCCAAGAAGGCGTCAAGCAGATATGGATTACAGATCCGAAATCAGCGTTGAATGCTGCATCGAATGGTAAGCAGCTTGCTTAGATTGACTACTTCGACTGACCATTCTGTTAGATACTGAATCAAGAAAGGCGAAATTGAATTCACGAGAACCATCACTACTTTCATGGTTCATGATGAGATCGAAATACCCAGGATCAACTCGATAACTTATCTATCACCCAAAATTGGAATGCGAAGAGCAGTTGAACGCAGCAGGTAGTGGGAATGCAGAAGATAATCTAGCTGATAGGAGTCGGGCACCGAAATCCTGACGCTTCGTCCTTTATCGACCTGCCAAACTACTTCAGAAATCCTCATTCACCCCGAAACCACTTTCAATACTCACCAGGTTACTATGCTCTATCGTATACTCCATCCCGTATTGAACGGCTGCGTACCCCCCACGGGTAATCTTCTAGACCAAAAGGTCTAGAAGATTACCCGTCGCACCGCTATTACCACCAGCTAATCTGTTCCGTATCGTTTGTTTATTTGCTTTGCGTAGGAACATCAGATATGTGGCATGTCACTCTTCGCGTAAGCTCTTTCCCCTCTTAGAGCTATACTTGTAGTATTTCTCCGGAACCGATATCGACAACTAACAAGAGAAGGATAACTGGTAACCGTGGCCTTTCAAAATCTCTATATCAATAGAACTCAAAAATTGTCAGTTTGGAGATATGCGCGTTATGGAAACGCGCGCCGCTCAATCGAATCAGCTGAAACTTTGCACACATATGTTTTCGACCCGTGCACAGATGATAGGCTACTTTTTGAAGCGGTTTGTTGGGGCCCTCTATTGATTTATTGATTTTTAGCACTTTGCAATAAAAATGAATTCCTTTCATTTGCTACTAAACACTTTAGCGTAATCATAGGCGGGAGGGTTCATTCTCACTTCGCAGTAAAGGATGCGGTGGCACAAGGTGTAGTAGGTGAGCCTGCTTCAAGTTTGCCATGCACTATGCGTTGAGACAACGCCCGGGTAGGGATGAGAATGCCAGCTATTTAATATAAATCAGAATGCTCGTTTTCAAACACTGATTTCGAATCTTTGTTCGTTATCTGCGGAACGCGTTCCTGCGAATAGGTAGAGCTAGTGAAATCGCGCGCAAAAGTACTTACACCGACCGAAATCAAAGGGCATCCCTTGCAAATAATCACAGCGCTAACCGCTGGACCATTCGACACCTTTGGCTTTTATCTACATAACTCGTCTTCTGCAAACGAATCTGTTGTGGAGCTGTTCAACGTAATTGGAACTCGTTCACTATTGATAGATTAGGCTGAGGCGGCCTATGTGGCTGCGGCGTACCCGCCGCACATTGAGATATTTACGAGTTGTTATTGCATTGATCCTAGTGAACCCGCGGCACATACGCCGATGTGTATAGGGGGAATTTTTGTGTTTTTCTAATAAATCGTCAACGACTCAACGCGTTCCACTACAGAGTCAGTGCTGAGGAGATACGGTTTTTCTAGAAAATCGCTCCGCAGATAACAAACACATTCAAAGATAAGGTTTCAAGGCGAATGTCATGACATATCTCACATACCGAAAGTCACGGCCATCAAGTATCCTTTTCCTTTAAGTAGCTGTACAACAAAAATGATCCGCTACAGATCCCAGACGTAAAGGATTATCAAGACGTCATTAAGGTAATATATAATATCTTATTCTCGAAAATCTTACATTACAACTGAACGCCTTGCCTATTCGATAACAGAATTGCGACAGTGCACCAA
Source organism: Cylicocyclus nassatus (assembly GCA_958299035.1). Classification (NCBI taxonomy): domain Eukaryota; kingdom Metazoa; phylum Nematoda; class Chromadorea; order Rhabditida; family Strongylidae; genus Cylicocyclus; species Cylicocyclus nassatus. Next base: position 75,853,194 of record CATQJL010000223.1, read on the forward strand.
ATACTGAAGGCGTCGTAGAGTATCTGAGTAATCTCCAACCTTTATCGCTGTAGATAAATCAATTATGTCATACTCAGCATCTACTAGCTCGTCATCTCGTGCTAAACAGTACTGTTCACTGACCGCTTCAGCGTTAGGTCATCCCTTCAATGTGCTTGATAGTCTACTTGGCGGCGCCTACTTTCATGTAGGTAATCCTTCGATGAGTATGACTGATGTTTGCCAGAATTCCCAAAACAATGGAATAAAAGGTCCTGAGTGCTTAGTTCTGGTGTTGATTCGATATATTAGGTCGGTGCAAAAGTTTTGTCAGCTTTTTCAATCGACAAACGCGTTGGAACGAAGATAAGCTAACGCTTCAAAATATTAGGTCGTGTAATAAGTTCTGTCCCATTTTTTGTTTTGATTTTTTCTTGACAACATTGACTATATTTGAGATAAAGCGTATATGCATTTAAAAGCTCTGAGTCTGCTCTGCAAGCTCATATGCATCATTCCCCAACATAGCAGGAAAGTGAAAAAGATTTTCATCATTGAAACAAAAAATCAAAAAAGCCGAAAAATCAATTTTCGACATCTTTTTTTCCTCCAAATTCTTCTCGATTTTTATTGGTAAAACTTATTAAACAAGTTGACAACAACCAAAACAATCTATTAGACTTTTGCACTTATTCTGTCACTGTTTGCGCATAAGCCCTTCCTTCCACCGGCTATTCAATGACATTTTTTCAAAATTTGGCAAGGCAAGACTTTGTTACGGCGATGTTCGCCGTCTCGCGTACTGAAGCTGTGTGGCTCCCAAAACTCGAATTTTGAGTATTTAACCTACGAAATCGATAATTTTGAAGCCACAAACCATCCCTTCTGTCATTTCTGGATGATTCGCCTACCGTCTTCCCTCAGGATGTCTTCAGATGATGCTCAGCACCAACGTTGGAAAGGCGTTAGGAAAAAAACTTTACTAATGTTTACAGAAATGATTTTTGGAAAGTTTCAGCACTCCTGAAGCGCAGTTGAAGCTAGAGCATTCTTTGCTTACGTGTAGCAAATTCTTCGAGCTTATTCGTAGGCATTCTGACTAAATAGAAAGGCGACGTAACGTAGTTGTCGAAAATGGACTTTTTCTCTGTTTGATTTTTTAAATTTTACGCTGTAAAACTTTTTCAGGTCATCTGATGTAGAAATCCGAAATGAAAGTTTTGGTAGAGAAGGCTTAGGGCTTCCAAATGCATATAAACAATTTACGGAACATCGCGCCAAATACTGAGAAAATATCGAAGGAAAAAATGGGACAGAACTTATTACACAACCTAATATATCCGATGCAGAATTTCTTCCTCTTTCCAGCTGCCAAAAGTTCATTGTGTTTTGTTGCGAGAATGACGAGATACTTGCTGGAGATTACAACCACTCGTTTTTACCATCTCCAACTTTCACTAATTTTCAAAATTTTTGTATGAGACTTTGTGAGAAGGCACAATAACCAGCAGATAGGGCAAACCTTTTGCCAATAGAAGCAATTTTTTCTTTTTTTCAGCTGCTTTTTCAAACTTTTGTTAAATAATTTTTCAAAAATCTTGTGTTATGGAAAAACGCATAACTTGTTAGTGCACCAAACACTGCAAAACCTACAGAATACTGAGGTTTCAACACTCGATTATTACTACCGCTACCATTACACAGTAAATGAGCGATTTTCGCTTCAAATCATGAAGATTTTGAAACATAGGTTACGTCAGTGTGCACTCCTGAAATTGAGAAATACTGCGATTTTCCCTCATAAATTTCGCCTTTCCGGGTAAAAAAGACAAGTATTAGAAGGAGGAGAAAAAGTTACATCGAGTGGTAACTAAAGTGTTTAACATTTTATGTTTTACGAAGTTAAAATAGGCTGAATGTAAAATTGGGTCACTTCAAAAAATAAATCGTAGAAATTCTGAAAGACAAGCCATAGAGCTACAAAAAATTGCTTCTGTTGGCAAAAGGTTTTTCCTATCTGTTGGTTATTAGGGCTCCTCCGAAAGTCTCATATAAAAATTATGAAAATCAGCGAAAATTGGACATGGTAAAAACGAGTGGTTCCAGCAAGTATCTCGCCACTCTCGCAACGAAACACAGTATAGTTTGGCAGCTGGAAAGAGGAAGATGTTCTGCATCGGATACATTTGAAATGTATCTTATGGCTTATCTTCATTCTAACGTGTTTGGCGATGGCGATGAAAAAACTTACAAAACTTTTGCACCGACCTAATACTACCACTATCGTCTGCGGCTGTTCCCCATTTCACTAGTGATAGTCAGCGGCTGCTCCGCTACTCAACAAACAGTCATACAACTAGTGTTACCAACTTGGTTCATAGAAAGAAGGGCTCTACTTGACATAAAAAACGAAAATTCTAACTCATTTCACTGGGGATCAGCTATCCAAAGAATCCCTCTTTACTCCATGGAAATGGGGGATTGCTTCCTGTAATGGCATTTCATAGTAACGAAATTATTCTACTCCTTCAGTTATCTGTTTTGCCTCGGAAGCAATAGTAGTATAAAAATTCATCATTATGTTTCCTTTTTGTAAAATGAAGCTCATGTAAAAGAAGAATTAGTTACCTTGTCTAACTCCCTTATTGTCATTCATAATGAATTAATCTTTTATTCGCACGACATTTTTAATGCCCAAAGCTTGATAAACTGCAGCATCACTGATGTTTACTTTCCTTGTCCCAACCATTTTTCCAGTTACCCACAGGTACCATCAGGAGTGGTAGTAATTTGGTCGGAACCAACGAATGATGTGATGGTTCAATCATGATTACATAGTGGTAGGCAAGATCATCTTCTTACGGCCGTTCATTCAATCGGTCATATAAAATTATGAAACAAGCAAGTAACCATTGGAAAACCATACTTGTTTCATGCTTGTTTCATTCTAAACCAAACTATGAATTAATCAGCAGGTTAAAACCAATGTTTATTTATCAGGTAGAATGATGAAAACAGCATTTTATTTCATGAGACGCAGACGTGAAACCACCATATCATAGTTTAAAATAAAAAAGTACCCCCGACCACTTTTTCGTTCAAAACAATGATGTGTTGGTGTCATCGTGTTAACGCGTAAAGCACTAAGGTAAGGTCAAATAATCATTCTATTGTGCTACTAACGCAGGATGGACGTAACACACAGTGATGTTTTTTTGAATTACACTCGACTCAAGGGGCGACATTTATCAATCTCCGACTCGATCTTCGGCTCATTGTTAGCGAGTGTCTGAATTGGCGAGAACGCCAATTCGGTGATCATCAAACTTTAGAATGTGGTCCGATGGCAAGTTTGGCCATGTCGGGCATGGCCTCGGGCAGCGGAGCACGAGCTTCGAGATCTGGTTCTGCTGCCCGAAGGCGGTGCCCGACATGGCCAAACTTGCCATCTGACCATATTCTTCAGTAGGCAGAGCCCCAGTCACCAGCTTGACTTCGAGTATCGCGGGCTCCAGTGCCGCGCCTGTACGGGTTGTTACGTGTACAGGAACTTTTTCCAGTATAAGAGACTGATAAATTTCGCCCAAGAATTCATATAAGGGCAGTGTTCAGGTAAATCTGGGCGCATGGGTTTTTCGATTTAGCGCCATAACCACCCTGTGCACCACATTTAAAATTGTTTTTTGGCAGCACTTCAAAGTGTCGCCAAGAACAATTTGGTGAGAGTTCGTCGCAAGTTATCTCACACTTATCGCCACCTAAAAACTTTTCTCTGTGAAGTGCAGCAAAAAGTTGCCGATCGTGGAGGCGATAGCAGACTCTACCTGCTGTTACTTTGAGATGCCCAAGAGCCAGAGCCCAAGATCTGCTAGTGTCAAACTCTAGTTTTGATGACAAAAGCGTCGTGAGCCATAATAGCTCCCTTTCAGTGAAGCAAAATATAAAGCGTATGAACCTCGGTTACTTGAAAAGACCTCGCACTGATCACTGCGAACGTATTTCAATATACCTGTGGCGCCTACGAGGCACAGCATCCGCGCTGACATCTGCAATATGTCTCCAGCAATACTTCCTAACAATGCATCCTAATTTGATAACGCACCACTATTTCCTGACGACATAGTGTTAAGGTAGGCTTTCGAATGAGAAGCTCTTAGCGACCGGCAACAGCATTTCAATCTATAATGAAAAGTTTAGTGTATAGATGCTCAGTAAAACTAGCCATTATGAAAGAATGAAAAGCTGCACACCGAGTAGCAAGTTTGGAAGTGCAATGTTGCGGACAAGCATGAGAATGGTTGGAGTTTCGATATCCTCCATTGACTTTGCTTTGCAAGATAACATTTCGAGGTTTTTTATTGGTTAATTCGTGGTTTTGTTGGGAAAATGATGTGAAGCTGCTGGCTAGCTGATGTCTTGAAAACTCAGTTAACATGATGGTTTCGACCAAATTACTACCACTCCATATGTTCTGATCCAACATTTGCTGTACAAGCTAACAAACGGCCACAAAGGGAAGTAAGATACTAGAACGACGCAACCAGGGAATCTCCACTCGTACATGCATAAGGAAGTAGGGACTTCATTAATCAAGCTTTTATCAGAGTCATATAGTCGGGTTAGTATACAAAGTATATTACCCGACTTGTTATGGTTTATACAGCTCAATAGTACAGACAGAGGCTTCCTGCAATGTCAATCGTGAGGCACCACATATGCTTTAGCAAGGTGCGATAGTATCGAAAGAAACAACCAGTTTGTTCAAAAGCCATTCTTTGACATACGCAAAATTTCGAGATGGATTCGTCAGAATTTGAAGCGTAATCTAACAGATTTCGGTGACAAACTGCAAGAAGAACTCGATCTCTGCAGCTGCAGTTTGATCCAACAAGATCCAGGGATGTCAAGGTACGTATTTCGGCGAAATACATATACTATCATCAATTTACTTAACACCTTCCTATGAGCAGCTATCTACAACGATGCAACCCAAGGACCGAGGCACCAACACTAACTGTACAATATATATATTAGGTTGTTACATAAGTTTTGTTACACTTTCTTCGCCTTCCTCTGGAAAACTCTAGAAAATTCGGCAAGACCTCATCTCTGGCATGTATGGGGAAGAGATAAAGGGCTATCTGCTGGCACCACTTATGCCCTCACCACATGAATTACAGTAAATATAAAGGCAACACTATAGGGGCACCCCCACCTTCAATTTTTTCTTTGTTTCCTAAAAATTCTCTTATTCTTTTTTTCCACATTTTTAGATTTTTTATGGACTTTGGGGAGCATTGGTAGTAATACTGAAGCAGTTTGAAAGTTCAAACTTTTCATCAGCCAAAAATGGAAATTTGCCAAAAATAATTCGAAAAAATTTCAAAAAAATCCAAAATTTAATTTTTCGTGTGTGGCATGTACATATCAAAAATCTGCAACATTCCACATAGTTTGGAGGCAAGGAAAAATCATTTGAGAAAGTTATGAGCATTTTTTCAGTCGAGTGTAACAAAACTTATGTAACAACCTAATATATATATATATATATATATATATATATATATATATACAGGGTGTCCCAAAAAAATGTATCGAACGTTTGATCGTTAATATCTCTCTTCCCAAGAAGTCTTTTGCTTTGTTTCAGATACCGTTTTGTAGAGCTGGCTTCAACTTAGATTTGCATTATAGAACGAATCACCCATCTCTCTTTAGTAGTGTAGGACTACGGTAGAAACTTGAGACATATGGTGTCAATGTGGAAAAAGCTGCCGTTTCAAAATTTTTCAAAAAAATGTGAAAACTTGTGTATTGGGGTTTTTATGGACGCTGAGTTCAATACTCGACTATTCACAAGATTACGAAGCTTTCTAAACGGTGTAACCGCACTTTTTAGGAACATAGAAAAAAATGGTCGCTACCTCTTACCTGGCATAACTCTTCAATGAAGCAGCACAATAGATTGGGAACTTTACATTTATAATCAGCAACTCTAGTTAGACTAGTGTAAAAATTTTCAAGCTGTTTTGTTTCCTTTCTGGGGCAAAATATGGCTTTTCCTTGCTTAAAACCTTCTTTGAATTTTCTACCGTAATCCTACAGTAATGAAGAGAGATGAGTGATTCTTTCTATAATGCAAATCTAAGTTGAAGCCCGCTCTACAGACTGGTACCTGAAGCAAGGGAAAAGACTTCTTTAGAAGAGAGATATTAACGATCAAACGTTCGATACATTTTTTTGGGACACCCTGTATATACATATACAGGGTGTCCCAAAATAATGTGCACACTGTTTGATTTTGAATAACTCTCTTATTATGAGGTCTTTCGAGAAGCGGTAAGCGCCATCTTGTAGAGCTGGCTTCAACTTAGATTTGCAGTATAGAGCGAATCACCGACCGCTCTTCATTACTGTAGGATTACGGTAGAAACTTGAAACAGGGTTTTGGGCCATGAAAGGCCATATTTTGCCTCAGAAGGGAATCAAAACAGCCTGAAAATTTTTACACTAGGCAATTAGAGTTGCTGATTCTAACTGTAAAGTTCCCAACTTATTATGATGCTTCACTGAAGAGTTATGCGAGGTAAGCAAAAGCGGCCATTTTCTCAATGTTCCTAAAAAGTGCGGTTACACCGTTTAGAAAGCTTCGCAATCTTGAGAATAGTTGAGTATTGAACTTAGCGTCCCTAAAAATCCTATTACACAAGTTTTCACATCTTTTTGAAAATTTTTGAAACGGCAGCTTTTTCCACAGTGACACCATATGTTCCAGGTTTCTACCGTAATCCTACAGTAATGAAGAGCGGTCGGTGATTCGCTCTATACTGTAAATCTAAGTTGAAGCCTCCTCTAGAAAATGGTACTTAAATGACCCATTGGGAAGAGAGATATTGACGATTGAAAAGTGCACTTACTTTTGGGACACCCTGTATAAAACTCAAACACTGTATCCTCGAGTCATTTGTAACTTAATATGTGAGTGTGCACACTATGCACGGCAACCGACGGCAATCTTAGTAGTAACTCTCACTGAAAACTTTTTTAGCGTAACAAACTTTAGATATGTGTTATGCTAACAAATACGTAACCATCAAATCAAAAGAAGCTAGGAACAAGAAGAAATTACTGGAAATGAGCAGGTCCTAATCTTGCAAGTTCGTCAAGTAAGGCGCATTATGTGCATTACACATATTAAGTTACAAATGACTCGAGGATACCTTTGTTTGTCAATCGGTTTGTGTCTTATAGACACATTCGTATGTATACCAAAGGCTGAATTTTGTTTCCCTATAAATGAGACACGGCGCAAAAGATAGGCTACCTTTTGCGGCAATTCGCTGGGTCCTTCTATCGATTTATTGATTTGTTTACGAACATCCAGGAAAATGAAAACACCATTCATTTCTCCAAGTTAAGTAGTAAGGGACGGTAAGGATCATTTGCATTTTGCGGTGAGGAGGATGCGGTGTCATGAAGAGAGGCGTCAAGAAGGAAGACAATTACTGCGGGTACCACGACTGCAGAAATGCAAAACAGGAGCAGAAGCAGGAAGGAAGAAGGAAGGGATTACGAGAATCAAGAATGAAGAGAAAGGGACGAAATGTGAGTTGCAAACCCCTTTGTTAACCTTGCTAGCCCGGTTTTACCACTCCCTGGGCTGGACTGGGGATGTCAGCTGGTAGAGAATGTAGTAAGAATAGTAAACCAGCTAAACATCAGGTATGGTCGTTATGAACCTACACCCTGAAGACCTCCTTCGTTAGCACCGCTTTGCTGGACTACGAATCAAGAAAATTCCACCTCGTGGTTTCCGAATGTTCATCTTGAGGTTTCATCGAGAAGTTGACGTGAAGCTGCTGGTTACTTCGATCATAAAAACTTAGTTAAAATGGTATTTCGATTAGATTACAACAGCACTGCAGTTGTCATGATGTGAAAAGTGCTGATAACTTTGGCACATCCTGTATATGAGTTTTTCAAAGCATAATTTCGTCAACCTGCTCTTTCCTACTACTGCCTCAATCATTCCAACACTTTAGATCGTATACAGGGTATGCTCTTTCGTTCCATTTGAGGCTCGTTATTAGTTTTTAGCATGCCCTTGATGATAGAGTCATGTACTCTGATCTTCATGTTCGGCGCCATGCAAGGTGTAGTGGCTGGTAGGCTTTATTATAGCCTCAGGCGGATGGATGTAGTGGAGTATGGTAGTCTAGTATTAGAATAGGTAAGCTATTAAAGTTTTATCAAACAGACGACATGCACCATTCGTGCAGTTGTAGAATGCTGTATATTATAGGCTTGACAAAGTAGCATAACATACGTCTGAGCTATACAAATACTCGTATCACAGCAGATCATGCTTACGACATGACCTGTACGGTACTTACAAGGGAATGGTCAAAAATCGAAGTGGCCATTTCAGACAAGCTGGGCACCATTAGATAAAGCATGAAGCGCTCACTCTAAATCTCTCTTCCTTACCTGCTTATCGCTTCTCTGGACGAAGCTATAAGCCATTAAAAACCATTATTTTGCTAAGAAATTATGCGTGAAATTGAAAATTTAGCCGTACAGAGCTACGTTCGCATCAATGCTGGGCGAAAACATGCAGCTAGTTTACTTAAAATTTTTGAAGCCAGTAGCTGAGCTAAAAGCGCAACAATGTGCTCAATTTCGTTGTTTTTATGCATGATTTTTTCACATAAAACCGTTTGTAGCTTCGTTCACAGAAGCGGAAAGCAGATAAGAAAGACAGATTCGAAGTCAGTGTTTTATACTGCATCCAATGATATACAGCTCCTTTGATTCGGCCACTTCGACTTCTGACCATTCCCTTGTTAGGCAGAAGTAGTGATACCTTCGAGGAGGATGCCGACAATGTCGGCACAAGAGGACGCGACCTTCACCTGGTGGAAAAACAGAAGTCATCCGGGGCCTCGTCCCGGACGTTAAGTCGAGAGGAGGAAGTATAAGGAATAAAATCTTTACAATATAAACCGAAAACTGCGTTTATAGCCTTTACGCTAAATTGTAAAACTTTTATCAGAATTTAGAACTCCATTTCTCTTATAACCTCTTTCTAGGCTACTACTTTCGACTTTCAGAAGCTCACGGAAAGTGTGACGCGGGGCGAGGAGCATTTGGCTCTGATATCCTTTTCATCCTTGCCTCAAGCCCAATTCTAGCGAATTACATATTATATTGAAGTTCTTGATCCTTACTTTCACGTTGACAACGTCGCAAAACCTCATTATTTTACTTAAATGAAAAATTTGGCAAAAATCGTGTTTTCGAAGATCTCTTTTTTTTCATCTTAGTTCTTTTCGCGCGGATTTTTCCCATTCGATAGGTCCCGCTTCTCTCTATAATCTCGGCGACGTCGCACAGCTTACTTCGACTATGGCGGATTTTTTGTGTAAAAAATATCAAAAAGTACGTCTTTCTTCACGTTGTTCTTTTTCAGTGTTTTCGCAGCGACTTTTCTTCCCAACTTGTGCTATTATTGCTCAGAAAAATGAGCGCAACAACGCAGACAATATCGCATGAAACAGGAACGATGATGCGGGGTAAAAAGAACGCATCAAAAACTAGGTTGGCTTTGACGAGCACTCCGACTTGGTACAACATAAATTCACGTTTTTAAGACTAATTTTTCCTTGATCTTTTTTTGATAATCATCGCTCCACAATATGGTTGTTCTCAAAACAATCGCAAAGAAAAATTCAGCTTTTCCTCGTTTCCCATGTGCTGTGGATCCTGGTCTTGGAGCTGTAACCTGCAAATCGAAATGCCGCCAAATGAGAGATTTCAAACTGATTGCAGCGTTTTTATCCCTATTTTCAAGTTTCTTTTGCCTACTCTGATTTTCTACAAAAAAACCTTCATTTTTCATGAGGGGCAGATATGAGGCCTATGATTTTTAGCCAAACAACAATATGATAGAGAAGGAGACGAAGATGAGAGCCAACTTTTCAAAGCAATTTCGTAAAGCGTTCGAACGTCAAGAGATGTAGACTTCGTTTTCAAAAAGACAAGAAGACAGACTTTGCCTGATTCTAACTGTGCAGCGCTACTCAGTGAGCAGTCCTTCATTATTAGAATTGAACCCGTACCTTAAGGGCCGGGCATACTTCACGCGATTTCAGTCGCGACTCGACGCGATTTCGGTCGGCAATATTTCAAGTGTCCATAACTCATTGTAAGCACATTTCAAGTGTACAGAACATAAGGCATTTCATCAATCCACGTAATTTATGCACATTATGCTGTGTAGTTTGCTAGTGTTGTATCTGAAGACTTCTGGCGAACTGCCAAATCGCGTCGACACTGAAATCGCGTGAAGTATGCCCGGCCCTTTACTCAACATACTAGAATAATCCCCTCAATTAGCAGAAAAAAAAATCATTCATAGTTTTTGGGTGATTTGAAGACTCAGTATCAGTGGTTTGGAATGCGGAGGGCATTTCCAGGCATTACTATAGACTTCAACAACTTTTATAAAATCTTTATATAGCACCTGCATAAAACACACATACAAAATCATGTACAATGTTAATACCCGATAGATTGGTCAAACATTTGAGTTCTGATTCTGATATCTCATAATTTGTCCTTGAACAAGCTCATGAAAAAAAAACTTAATTCTTAATTACACGATGCTACGAAACAGGAAGACGTAGATGTGTGAAAGAACTGTAGAAACTTCGGCCTGTTTCATTACATAGACTCTTTGGATAAAAACTCTGATTATGTAATTGGCTAAACCCCTAGAAGCTCAACGGAGCTGTGTCATCTTCGGCATTGTAATCGTGCAGCTGAGGTGAATGCTAAAATTAGAAATACAAAAATCTATACAAGATCATTTTAGAAAAAGGCCTACCGCCATTGCAACGAGGCACAAGAACATGCTGAACGCTGCCTTTGAGATGAGGAACCAGAAGAAACGAAATCGCTCGACTGGCGTAAAATCAAAAATTTTGCACTCTGTTCTGAAAATCATGACATCAGGTTTGAGTCTACTGGCGTTGAAATACGATTTACAGAAAAGATTCTTTAAAATATTGATTGACAACATTAGACTCAATATGTGCGCTAAAACGATACGGTAGATTTACGGTAAATAGAGCATGAAATCTGCATTTCGTATGTTTCTGTTTTGTTTTTATTACATCATGATTTAAGAAAGGTAAAGCTAAGATTATTAATCTAACTTAGTGACTGAATTATATCACGACAACTGGGTATGATAAGCTAGAGTTACGGTAAGCGGGAAGAACAGCTAGTGGACAGCACTGTAAACGGTAACCATGCACAAAGAAATTAGGCCCATTCCTTAGGAAGATCAAAGATTTTTGAACTACGAATATATTCTGTGACTAACAAATAACTGATAATATAAACAAAAACTCGCTTGAGCGTAAGAAATCAGTTTACAGCCATTTTCGAGTTCCTAGCACGGAAACCCACTTCTAAAGAAAATTTTGAAAAAAGCAAAACTACAAATTTTTCATTGTGATCGATGGATTTTGATATCGAATATTTGGCAATTTAACTGAGAAAAGAATACATTTCCGTGAATTCTTTTAGATGGATAGAACGCCTTGGAAAAGGGCGCTATAAGAGGGCCGAATAGGAAGTTTGGAAGGAAAGAATGCAAGAAATTCCAAGAAAACTTGTGAACGATACCATGATCTCAAAAACAAGTGGAGGAACGATGAAGCTATAAGGCACCGCCTCCGCGGATTACTGGTCCAACACAGTGCACAATAGTATAAAGAAAGGACCAGTAGCCCGCGGAGGCGGTGCCTAATCGAGGTTTCGTTCCTCTACCCAAAAAAACAATATTTGGTTCAGCTAGAAAGCTGTCAAACATCTCAAAAGTTGTGAGAACAATACGTTTGAAATTGTGAAACTTCATAAACGAAATTTCTCGATTTTGAAGTCAGCCATATCACAGCTAATAATAAAATAAAGTTCAGAAAAGAAAAAATTCGACTCACACAGCACAATGCTTGTCGTGATCGTATAAAACCGTCACAAGTGCAAGCGTAATAGCTGCCAACGCCTTAACAATCTCCAAAGCGATGTAGATGAGTAAGACACCTGTAAGTCACAACATTCAGTCAAAATCAAACAATTACCATAAACAATGTAGAAAATTCCTTACTTAAACTTGGTGTCCGTCCATGGAACACCGCAACAGAAAGTATAAGAATTTCAATAATAGTAAAGGCAAGGAATGGGTAGAATGCAACAGATTTAACAACGAAGACCAATAGTAATACTGCAAGCATAAACGCCAAATCGAGAGACTAAAAATAAAACATACTTAGATTTTGCTATTTACTCATTTATTTTATAAAACTATGTATTTTCTGTATTTATTTATTTCTACAATGCGAACTATTGAGTTAAAATGTGCTCTGACTTCTTTTTACCCAAAATAAAGTCCCTTTGACCTATCTCCCTTTTCCTACATTGCTCTCGAAAACTACGCAGCCTTTCTTTCCACCCACTAAAGACAGAAACAAAAAGTCGTATCCATTTATTCGACGAAAGAGACGTATTCCTGATGGAGTGAGATAATATTTCATTGCTCAATGGTCGTCTGGACTGAGGGCGTTATCTTACATCAAGAAATCGAACTTCAAGGAGTTTTGGATTTAGGTAAAAACTGATATTAGATGAGAAAGTGCTTACTACGGATGCGTAGAAAGGGTTGGACGGTATTATTATGCCTCCAACTTACTCGAAATAAGATGGGTACCTATTGAGACGCAAAAATGTATGGTCATCACTATAGGTAGAACTGGTAGACTTGGGGAAACTAAAGGGTTACTGATTCTGGGGCAAGACCTGCATTCTAAGCGATACTGTTCTAGCTAAAATTTGTATTTAGACTCACGAAGACTTACTGAATGGTTGTGTATGGAACTTCAATGGCAATGCCTAGGAACCCAATCATCATTATTTAGTCTGCAGGGAGGCCCTAGGAGTATGACAACTGCATTGGTCCGATCCTCTAATATGGCCTCCGAATGGAAAAACCCGGACCCACAGAATGCTAACAAGCCACGCCCGTTTTTCAAGCCCCGCCCATCCAAGTGCTGATCGTCTTCAGCATACCCTCGATACATAGAGCCACATACTCTGGTAACCTTCACTTTGAGGGCTATGAGGGGACACAACCTTCACCAGGAAAAAAAGACAGAAGTCATCCGGGGCTTCGCCCCGGATGTTATTATCCTGACTATATCGGAAGAATGTGAATGAACCAAATATAGGAAAGAATATCTGAAGAATATCTCAGCGAAACCGAGAAATTGCTTTTTTAGAAGCCTTTTTAACGTTGAAAAGAGAATTCCTGTGAAAGTTTCCTCAGAATTCAGAACAACGTTCCTCAGTTAGCCTCTTACTTGACCAAAAATGAGTTTCAAAAGTTTGAGAAAGCTTTTGGAGTTGAATCAAAACGAGAAACTGCGCTCAAATGTACGCAAAGAGTCGTGCACGAAAATGCTGGTCTATCTCGTTAGTAAGTGACTTCTAAAGCTTGGGACGTTGTCAGCTCCCCTCGTCGTGTCATGACGGTCAGAATGATATATAATGCTACAGGGTTCCGTTGAGACCCCGACGAGATCTACGACCAGAGCCAAATGCCCCGTCCGCTGGTCCGTCTCCGCTGCTCGTCTGCGTCTCCGCGCGCTGCGCGCTACCTCGCTACCTCAAACGCGGGGCGCGGGGCATTTGGCTCTGGTACCCTTTTCTTCGCTGTTTCGAACCCAATTTTAGCAAGCTATATATCATTTTGAAGCTCTTGATCTCTATTTTCACGCTGACAACGTCCCAGAACTACATTTTTTGATTTGATCGAGAAATCTGGCAAAAACGTTGTTTTCGAAAATCTCTTGTTTCTCTCCTATTTTAACTATTTTCGCGCGGCTTTTTCGTGAATTGTATAGACCTTGCTTCTGTTCATAATGCAGACAACCACCCAGCCTTTATCTCTTCGATTATTGTGGAATTTTTTGCGAAAAAAAGTGCGTTTTTCTTTACCTTGTTCTGTTTTAGTGCTTTCGCATCGATTTTCCAGCTTAGACGATTGTTGCTTAGAACAATAAGCGCAACAATCCAGACAACGTCCCAGGAAACAGGAACGTCAATGCGGGGGTGAAAATTCAAAGAACGCATCAAAAATCAAAACCCCGTGTTGCGAATTTCCGGTCCTGAAGCGAAAACTTGCACTTTGGAAAGCCGCCAAATGAAAGATTTCAAGCCTCATTGCAGCGTTTTTATCCGGTTTTCAGCAGTTTCTTTTGCTTTTTACATCTGTTTTATGTCATTTTCTCTGCTCTGATCATCTTTAAACAACCTTCACTCTTTATGACGTCAGATGTTCAAACAATCTTCACTTTTGACGCCCTGTCTCTAGACTATCGAAGGTATGGTCTTCACGATAGGGCTCCCAAAATTGGGTTTTTTGGGAAGGGGCCGGCTTTGCAGTTCATACTGTAATCAGGGCCACTGAACGCCACTGAATGACAAAAATACGGAAGAAGAAGAATTGGAAGGATGCCGCCTTCAAATGAAAAAACAGCCTTAGTAACGCAAGGACTGTCATCTCGAGATTACGGAATATGGTAAACCTTCCACTTATCACTATTTTGTGTAGTTGTTCAGCTTGTGCATCGATTCTATACAACTGTGCGGCTTTTCAAAATCCATAAATCATGTGATTTTCTGGCCAGTGATTTTTTGTTGAGTCTGGACATCCAAGTCGCTCTTTGTCTGGCCCCGAATAGTTCGAATTTTGGTCTCCGGCATTAACGTCCCCGTTACATTTTAGCGACCACATCGTGCACTTCGTTAGCGATTGTCATGTTGTTTTGATAAACAAGCATTCTGGTCTTTGGTGCGCAAAGCATGTGACGTAAACAACGCAGCGCGAAGCCAGGAGGGCGAGGGTCTTTTAACGATGCGAAGAATAGTGAGGGCAAGCCGTCTTGAAATCGAAAGTAATTTTGCTTCACCTGCTCAAATCAAATTATTGAAAAATGCACCGCGTTATTGTAGTTTGGAATTTATCAAAAAAAATTCTTTGCACCTTAATCAATAATGTTGTTTTGATAAACAAGCATTCTGGTCTTTGGTGCGCAAAGCATGTGACGTAAACAACGCAGCGCGAAGCCAGGATGGCGAGTTTGGAATAGGAGGAAGGCGAGTCGTCTTGGAATCGAAAATAATTTTGCTTCATCTGCTCAAATCAAATGGTTGAAAAATGCACCGCGTTATTATAGTTTGGAATTTATCAAAAAAATTCCTTGCACCTTAATCAATAAACTGTGGCCATAAGTTCACTACACATTTTATGAAATTTCTTACAGTTGAACCAAATGTACAGGTTTATAAAAAACTTTGATCTGTGTGAAAGCTCAGAAATGGATCTATTTTATAGAGTAAAGTTCGCATTAATTTAGATTCATCAAGTATTATAGTTATATTACGATTCAACAACTGATTTTTGTCGAGTACATTTGCAAACGAAAACAGAAGAAAATAAAATAAGAAAGAAACCCACCTTGGTGATAATCAGAAAAGCTTTGAAGCCACGCATTTCTTCTTCCTTTTTACTACATTCGGGCCTGAAAATTTTCGAATTACTACGATGATTTCTAAAAATTGGGTCGCTAACGAGCAAAAAACAGCCGCGAATAGGACCAGAGTACATTTGTTCAATGTAAATTTACATTTCGATAAAAACATATACGAACCGGCGAAGAGCATGACAAATAACAGCTGATTATAGGCAAAAGTGGAACTGAATAATTTGCTGAATAATTTTGCTGAATAGCATAAGGACAAAAGAAACTGATTAGAAAAATAGTTGAAGGGAACAAAGTGTATAGGAAAAGAGTCTTGTATAGGGGGAAAAGTGTAGGAATTTTCGCGAGGAATTTTCCCGAAAAATGGCTCAAATGAAGCGTTAAATTCACTGGCACAACCGATTCTTAAAGCAAAAACCTCCGTACTGAATATAAATAGCTCAGCTGGAGAAGAGGATAATAAAATAAATTGTCTTCAAGAAGTGGAGAATGACCCTGTGCGTCATCATCCACTTGACTACTATTACGTAAGCCATCCTTCCGTCAATTATTATCCACTTGTACTTGTGGTTTGCAGGTGTCGAGCTCAAGACACCTGATTAATCAAGCGCATTTGTTCTTTGACAAAGTGCATGTCTGAGAACATTTTTTCGACGTTTTAGTCGGACGAGATGTACGATTAGATGGCGTGCAAGTGAATTTACTTGATTCATTTACTAACATGGAAAATTAGTAGGTGATTCAATTCAAAACGACGTTTCTCCCATCAATGTGATAGTTCCAAAGCAGTGGCGTACCCAGAATTTCTTTTCGGGGAGGTGGGGGGGGGGGGTGGAGGCGACAAGAAGAAATTTGGGAAAATTTCTGATGAGGGAAACTTCTAAAAATTTTGCTGCGCTTTAAAACTTTCAAGGGCCTACATCGGAATTCAGGAAAAGGAGGGCGTGGCAGAAATCCTGCAGTAACCCTACAGTAGTGCCCCCAAAAAATTTGATAAGGCCAAACAAATTTTCAAAAAACTTTTGGAATTATTTTAATCAATTACAAGCATGAACCGGTCACTAGCATTTTTTGGTTCTTCAAAAGATATCCTTTGCTAATCAAAAGACGCCTTTAGAATCGACGTCGAATAGGCATGACGGCACTACCATATGCCTACAGTGGCCCTACAGTAACCCTAACATGCAAAAGGGTACTACACATCTTAGGCGTTTCTTCTCAGAAAATCGTACGGAAGTTCCGCAAAAGATGAAATTTGCCAAAGTTCCGCGGAAATCAGTTTACTATCGAAGAATCAGGAAAGAAGATATGGCGAAGTTCTTAGAAAAAGTGCAAAAACAACGAAGACTAGGAACTCCGCATGAATCAAAGCGAAATATGGCGAAACCTCGCGAAAATTCGAAAAGTTCCGCAACAGTTTAATTCGATGAAAAGGCAATGCAATGTACAATGTTTTACTAAAAGTAGCAACATTCTGTAACGATGCTGTGATGATTGGCCGTGACCACAGCATCGTGTCACTTGGAAAAAATTTGAGAATGAGGCTGGAACGACTTGAAATCGAGGAGTTGTGGCTGATGATGTATGAGCTATCAAATTTCAAGTTCATAGATACGTAATACTTTTGTGTTTCTCTGCTTTGACACCGATCTATGAAAAAATGCATAGATGAAGAAAAAAGCTCGCAAATACTGAGATATTTGTCTTCTATGGATAGCATCTGGATAATTCTTTGAAAGCTCAAGTCTGGTACATAAATCAAAAGAAATAGCACAGTTACATCTTGAATATCTATAATCCTCTCCATAATTTGAATCTTATATATAAAGCTGAATGTCTGTTTGTATGTCTGTCTGTCTGTCTGTATGTCTGTCTGTACGTATGTTCCGAATAGAAAATCCGGACCAAACTTGGCACACATACACTTCGGGCCCCGGCGGGTGTCATAGGCTACTTTTCGTCATCGATCGATATCGATTTTATCGATTTTTATCGATTTTTTTGCTGAGTTCACCTACGGGGCTGGGAGTTGGCACAGGGGGGTAATCGAGCATGGGGATTCCGAATACAATATTGGTTTTCAGGATTATCGATTACTTTTATCGATTTTATCGATTTTTTGCAAAGTTTGAGCTACGGGGCTGAAAGTTCGCACAGGGGGGTAATCGAGCATGGGGATTCCGAATACAATATTGGTTTTCAGGATTATCGATTACTTTTATCGATTTTATCGATTTTTTGCAAAGTTTGAGCTAGGGGGCTGGGAGTTGGCACAGGGGGGTAATCGAGCATGCTGATCACCCACTAATATTGTATTCGTAATCTGCATGCTCGATTACCCCCCTGTGCAAACTCCCAGCCCCGCAGGTCAAACTTTACAAAAAAAGTCGATAAAATCGATAAAAGTAATGGACGATCCTGAAAACTAATATTGTATTCGGAATCCCCATGCTCACTTCCCCCCCTGTGCCAACTCCTAGCCCTGTAAGTGAACTCTGCAAAGAAAACGATAAAAATCGGTAAAATCGACATCGATCGATAACGAAAAGTGGACTGTGACACCCGCCGGGGCCCGAAGTGTATGTGTGCCAAGTTTGGTCCGGATACGGCGGAGCCGGGTAAGCCAGCTAGTTCCAAATAATTTTGAGATTGTTGTACATAAATTATGAGCAAACCAAAGGTACAACCAAAGTACATGCTAGGCATAAAGGATGATGTTTCCGGAAATTTTGTTTCTTGACATCTAATTTTTTTTCAAGGAGAGTAAGCCTCTGACCTGCTGTACGGACAGGTGGCGCAAATATACGTCTAGGAAAAGTATGAAAAGACAATAGACTACGAAAAAAGAATAACAAGAAAAAAAGAGAGATTTTGGGCTTACAATGAGACTTAGCAACGCTAGGCACGAGGTGGCTTTCCGTTGCAAAAAACGAAGTCACTCCTAATTTTCACAAAATTTTACGAAGTCCCCTTTGATCCTTATCCGAAATAACCGAGAAAAACGAAACGTCGACCAAAAAAAATCTAATTTCGGACCCACAAAAACGAAAGACGATATTCAGCTTGCTTAAGCCACTTCTGCTGAACCCTGAAACTTAGAACACATTTTTACCTCGGCAAAAAACGCTTCTATGCCTACAAAATTTTTGAGAGTATATTTAGAATTCCTTGAAAAACATGACTGCCCCAATTTGGTTATAGAAAGTTAATATTGTGTCAAAATCTCAATCTATTTTATGTTAAAACTAAACAGGGGATCAAAAGTTCTTGTTTTGGAAATGAGATACAATTAACAGTACATTGGTTTGTATAGAGTAAAGATTTTTAAATTTCTTTTTTTGTTTTTTAGTATTTAGACAACATGTTGTGAGGAAAAAAAGACTAATCAAACATTATGCATGCATATGAAACAATTAGAAATGGAACAACCTAACATAATGGACGAGGATCTTCCTAATTCTACCAGTTCGCAAAAAATAATTTTCATAAGAACCATAAATTGGTTGCTGCAATTTACCCAAATGTGTTACTGACACATTTGCACGTACCAATATGTACCTGTCACAGAAAAACGTGAACTTTCAAACTTTGGTAGAATGAATTTGTTAGCGAAGCAAATTCATCGTATGTAGTGCCCTAAAAACACTACATTGACTGGAAATGGAAAGAAAACGTGTGATTTGTTCAACCTCGACGTTTGGCGCTAAAACGGGCAATTGTACACAGAGGTCAAAAAGGAGTGAAAAAAAATTTTTGTATTCGAGAAAATTGATTTTCCATCTTCGATTTTTGCTCGTAAAATAATGGGGATATTTTTCGACTGCATGACTATTGGTATGCTCGAATTCTTGAAATCTATTTTTTCTTCTTGTTTTTGATTGGATCGATATGAGGAGTTATCTTATATTGGATAATTTACCATAAAAAAGAGTTTCCACTGGATCCACTCCTCGAAAGGCAAAAAAACACAACTGGAACGAAATGTAACGAAACTCAAGTGCAAATTCAGATCATTTTTCTAGAAATGAAATCTGAACTAGTCCTTGAACAAAATGTCAGAGTTACCAAATTACCTCACGTTCATATTTGGAGAGCTAACCTAAATTGGAATTCATGTGAATACATGCTTTAAAGAGATGAAGACAAATGGTTACACGAGAGTCGTAAGTGTGATAAGGAAAATACTAGAGACTCAAAAAGCATGTAGTGCCTAAATAATCCGAGCAAAAAAATGTATTTTGCTACAAATCACAAAGCTTACAAGGGGAAAAACTAAAAATTCTTATTTTTTGTAAATTATACAGCGAATGAGCACATTCAAAGGTATAAAATTATCAAATAAATGCGATTCAAAGACAAATCCCTTATAGGCATGACGGGGGCTTGCATGACGAGGGCGCAATATCTTCAGGCGCGAACGCGGCTTTATTAGCCGCAGAGCGCATGGGTGCGGGATCTACGACGGTGAAGATATGCGCGCGTTGCGTCCGCGCACGCTCAACTAATGTCGCCATTGCGCCTTCGTCATGCAGCAGCCTTTACTTATTGGTTGAATAGTTTTATAATTGCAAAACAGAGTTTCATTTTTCCGTGGTTTCCCCCCCCCCTCCTATAATTGCGATTTACAGAAAGTTTGGTGTATAATTATTAGGTTTTTTACTCAACCAAACCTTACTCTCTTGATAAAAAGTAAAACACCTGCAAAGAGATGCGTAAAAGACATACTTTTATAGAAAACAGTAATCAGTAAATTCACTATTGACCTATAAAATCAGAGGCGATGAAGATTAAAAAAATCAATCAATAACATTCTAAAGATTATTGCTGTGATAAGAAAAAGCATAAAAAATATGAAAACGCCAAAATAAACCAAAAGCGAAGCTTAAAACGCATTTGTCAGGTGACATTCCAAGAATTATTAGAGAGTGATAAGGGCAAAAAGCATAAAAAAACTGTGGAAATACCAAATTAAAACAGGCAAAAAGTCTATTTCAATGAAAATCGCCTAGCTTACAAAGGACAGCGAAAGCCACGGCACATGTGACCGCAGCTAACTAACCATTATTGTCACAAATTTTCAATCAAAACAGCCCCTGTCGATAATTTCGAATGAATAATGAACAAAGCAGCAGTAAAGTGCAGCGATTCGCGATGCATCCATCGCTCGCACCGGCGATGCGGTGCAAGTTCAACGTTAGTACTCAGGACGAAACAGTGTAAACTGCTTTGCTTGAGGAAAAAAGTCGAAAACAGAGTGCATGACGTGATTTACACAAAAAAATTAAACAAAGGCGGGGGGAGGGTCATGGTTTGCACTTGTTCTAGATAATAGCGAGCAGAAACGAAAACTTAAGTCATTCTTAAATCTACGGATCGAGAGAAGCCCCTCGCCCGAGGTTCGCAGAAGTTTTTACTAGTTACTTATTTGAGGTTTAAAAGTGGGCAGGTGACTTTATTTCATTTTTCAATGATAAAATTGTTCTGAAAAATTTTGAATTAGCCTAGT
This sequence comes from Cylicocyclus nassatus, assembly GCA_958299035.1. Lineage (NCBI taxonomy): Eukaryota > Metazoa > Nematoda > Chromadorea > Rhabditida > Strongylidae > Cylicocyclus > Cylicocyclus nassatus. The sequence goes on from CATQJL010000223.1 coordinate 75,874,284, forward strand.
AACAAACTTTCTACTCGGGGTTATAGGCATGTAAAGTAAAAATTTCCAAAAGATTCGGAGATCCATCCACGCATCTTCCACCGAGATAGCTTTTTGTCACCTCTACACTTGAAAAAAAATTTTCAGACTGCCACTGGTAAACCATATGTGTACTGCACAAAAAAGACGATATTTCACGGCTTATGCGCTTACAAGTTGCTCAGTCACATATATATGAACTAGATAAAGTACAAGCAGATGTAAGTGGTCATTTTGAAAAGTAGCGATTATAAGAACCTTTCATACTGACTTTTCATGAATAAATAGTCGTGAGGTGTCGTATATTGCTTTCATTTCCACTAATGAGCTACAAATGGTTCCATTTATCCAGTTTATAGAGCAGTGAAGGTTTAACAGAATCGGCAATAATGCAAAAAAAAACTTCTCATAGCATTATGAAACAACCTAGTGAATGGAAAATGATAAAAGCCATGTGAATATGCAGTAATGAGATGATTGATCCTATGATCTTCCTAAGGTAGATAAACAATTTTTTGTTCAAAATCTTCATATTAGTCTTCTAAGTAGATCGTATGAGTTATGTAGTCGACTGATTAGAAAAGAATTTTCTTTCATAGTCACTTTCATAAGTTTTGATTAAAGCATTTTCAAAAATATCAAAAATGTCTCACCCTAGGTGATAGTTCTTCTTGCACACTGCTCCCCTTTTTGGTTGAAAACAACTAACGCATGATGTCATGTTGTCATTCCCTAGAGATATTTTACATGTAGTTGATCATCCTTCTTCCAACACCCTCCCATTTTCCATGCTTTTTTTACCTTGTAATTTTGGTTAAATGGTGAATGACTTCAGTAAATTACTATCTAGTTTTCCTTCAAAAAGAATTTTATTACTTTTTTTTACATACCGCTCTAGCCAAGATCTCTGTAATTTTCAATAAGAAACTTGCTTCAAATTATTAACTTTGCGAAAGGATAATTCGAGGTCTTGCTAAACTAAAAACACTAGAACTAAGGGATGAATGAAAAAGTTGGTAACCTACATTCCAAGTATAGGTAAATGATCTTATAAGAAACTGGGAAGAAAGTGGGGTCACAGTTTGCATTTCTTCCAGACAATAGCGTGCAGAAACGAATTTTACACAATTTATAAACAATGGTCGGTTCGAGAAGGATTGCGAAGGAAGAACGTGTACAAAAGTGTGAAGGCAATTCAGTGGAATGGAATGAAAGAATAGAAGAGATATCGATGAGAAAGTGACTGTGCTGTGCACGGCTGTAGAACTGGTGCAGGTTCTGGTGATAACTTTTTAAAATGGAAAGTTTTTTGATGTAAAAACAGTAATGCAAAAGATTTCAATTCATTGTTAAGCGTCTTTCCGCAGCTGATTTCTATTTTAAGTTTCATGGCAGCAGCAATCAATTTCACAAATGAATAGACCACAACAGGTTAACATTCCCCCCCCCCCCCCGATGTCTGATTTTTAACCTTAAGTGGAACTTTTTGCTAATAACAAAAAGCGCATGGCCATGATGTTTTTCTCTAAACAGTTGTTCACCAAAGTCCGTCTACTCTCAATACTGCGTTTTCTCCTCGTCCCTCTGCTTATTTCTATCTATGGTTTTTCAAAATTCATAAAAATTAATATTAGGATGACGCTTATGCAGAAAAATTTACATAAATCATTTTACGTAGTAAAGATGAATGTTAGATAAGAAGATAATGCCATGATTGATTTCTCAGAAAAATCACCTTTAGCGTTGATTCTTCTTTTTCTGAACGTGAATCTTTTTCAACCATAACCAAAAAGAAGAAGCTGTCTAACGCTTGAAGAATTCGAAAACAATCTGGTGATCAACATTTAGAAGGACTATAAAGATTTGATCATTAGAAGATTGATTTAAGAATTTCACTTGCCACAAAAGGTGTGAAAAACTTGGAAAATTTTCATGCTCAATAAAGAGAAAAGTTATTGCACTTACATAGTTGTGCATGTAGGTGCAGATGAACATGGCTATAAACTCACCAACTCCTTTTTTAGAACTGTCTAAAAAAATACATGACACTGCATAACTAATGATGAGAACATAGAATACCAAAATGCTAACGTAGTGCCAGGAGTTAAGAAATGAAATTGAAATAAAGCGAAGGCTTTCCAGACTTTATTCCCTAGTCATACCTTTTTGGGAGATTAGGCCAAGAGGCCAGTTCATTCTAAAAGGTTGGCGATGGTTATTAGTTGTGTTGTCGCATTTTCCAAAAACCGTATTTCAAAAACCATAACATAAACCATAAAAACCATCTCAATACCTCATTTGTGGCTTCATTTGAAGGAAAGACGCAGCTATCTGCATTGGCAGCAGAGATCAAAGTAAAGAAAAATCAAAAAACAGGAATTTCAATTTTGTAAGAAAATTTGGAAAGTTGTGAATCGAAACTGTACAAGAAGAAGCAAAGTTCGCGAAAAGCCAAAAATTGAAAAAAAAAGGAAGAAATTGCAGTAAATTCCGGAACAATTAGTAATACAGGTTTTGAAAATTATATTATAAAGGATAGAAAATAAAGAAGGCCTTTCTGAAACTCTATAATTTTCTGGAAATAAAGCGACAAAGCTTCTGCGAAAATTCAACAAAATATAACAGAGTCATAAACATTACACCACTGCATGATTGTTTCTAGAAGAAACGCCGCTAAATCAAGAATTACGTAAATTATATTGATGTGAAACAGCTGTTCAATGTAAAAGTAACAAACCTGATGAAGAACGAGTGCTGACAGCGATGCCGATGCCGCGCAAATGCCGTGAAAAACAACACTAGAGGGGTGGGGTGCTCCCCGCTAAGCGATCAAAGTTCAATCCATTAGGGTTGCGCGCACGCGGGGATTCCAGAGGGAAATCGGAAAACCACACGCTGATGTAATGGGATCTATGCATTTAAAGTTCAGGAGCAGAAGAGGGGGAGAGCGGGGAGGGGGGGGGGGGGAGGGTGGCAAGGACGAGAGACGACAGGGTAGTGATGGTTGATCTTCTCTACATCGATATGATCCACCGTAGGTCAAATAGGTTAGACTACTGTAGAAAGCACTGCGCTAAGGCTCTCCCAGGGATTATGACAAACTCCCCGGAAATGTTTTTATGATTTTGCGGATTCTGCGCTCCACCGATAAATCAAAGGGCTTAGAATGGATTATGTTCCTAGGGTTGATGCTCAGCATTCCATCACTGGGACCCATAAGTTGTTATTCACCTGGGTAAGCTACCATATAGCATTTTCCATGGGATTATACGTTGGGGTGGCACCAGGGCCCGAGTGATTCCAAAACGACTTTAGGAAATTTATAGGCCTTGGCAAAGTGGCCGCCCCGAGCGGGGGGGGGGGGAAGGGTTGTGAAAAAAAAGACTGGTCTACAGGGGAGATAAGTGACATTTTTAGTGAATATTTTTGTAATTTGAAATACTCTATAAAAAATTTTTGTGGCAGCATGAAGATTTTTCGAAAAGCGTAATTCGAAAACACTATCTATCTCCCTCCCTCGCCCTCGAGAGAAATTACGGACCAATCGGTACCAAAACATGAGAGAAAAGGAAGACGAAGAGGGGAAAGGTGCTCTAAATGAGTGATTTTTAGCAGCTTGAAATTCGGTTTTTGCTTGTCAGGGTTGCTTCACTTTACGACAACGACAATTGGCGCTGTTTGTTCATGATAAAGATAACAATGATCATGGGGACAATAAATAACTATAGCGTTAGCAATGATAATATAATAGTGATTACAAATCACTATGACTATAAATATATAGTAATTTATGGTCAGTAATAAGTGATAGTGGAGGTGGTACCAAGTCGACTTTTGATTTGATAACAATTTCTTCAAAAATATGTGTATAGAAATCAAATAGTAACAAAAAACAATGAAAGACTATAATATGACTTAATAACAGAAACGTGCATTTCTTATTAATGGCAGAAATAAATATGAAATAAGCAAAAATAATAAGATAGTACTGAATCGATTTGTAAAGTAATAATATATAAGAACTTCCAAACGTAGAGATATAAAGGATAGGAAGTACCTGAAATGAAGAAATAAGAAGAGTGATGTGAGATGCTGAGAAATTTTCAAAGGTTTAGAATAGGATTCGCAAAGAACTGATTCCATTTTGCACTGAAAAATATGCTCAGATGTAAATGTGTTGAAAACATAAGTGAAAATGAAAAAATAACAAAAAATAAATAGGAAATGATGCTTGGATAATTAACTTGGAAAGAATTGAACGAGAGCGTGGGCTGATGATGTCATTGCTACGAATATTTTGAGTTCCACTAATCTTGCATGTGTATATATGTACACATCTAGCACGCAATGAAATATGCACGTTAAGTGCAAATGACGAGAGGTTATTTTCAAGGAGGATATCTCAGATTAGAATTACATAAGTTTTTCATAGAATATGGCCTTTATGCATCCCTATCCACGCACGACAAGAGCACTTCATCATAAAAAAAAACATGACAATGATGTCTGTAAGATATCAAACTTAAGAAAATTGGAGCTGCTTAATAATTTTGCGCACTAGGTTGCACATTATGCCGCATAATCCTGTTAAATCATTTCTATACTATTTGCACGAAAAAATTTTTTATTGACAGCTACCTCACTAAAGAATTTTGTTTTCAGATTGCGTTGGGAACCAAACGACGTTTAGGGAGTATAATCCGATAGAGGAAGTTTATTTGAGCCATAAATTTGCGATTCACCAGTCACTGCTCGTGCCATGTGCAATTATAAAATCATATAAACGATTGCTTCCGGTTCAGCTAGATAATTGAGTATAACAGAAAGCGGTTTTTTTACTGAAAGCAAAAGAATTTGGTATTCAGCATAATCCCAAAGTACCCATCCATCTTACAGTGGGTAGCCGAGTCTGAGTACCTACTATTTAAGCAAAAAACTGGTTACGACTCTAGTAAAGGCATTGCTCACGACAACTCAGAATGGGTCATTCATAACCGAGAAGTTTGAATACTATATTCTAACCCAAACCGTAATGTTTTTGAATGAACCCAATGCATTTTTGGGGGGATATACGGTCATCACTAAAGAAATTGATTGAGGTCAAAAGCGCGGAGTTCCCTAAGAACAGCCTAGACAGTAGCAAAGATGTATGTCTCGTAAATGGAAATTTTCTGCCGCATTTATCCTCCAGTCGTTTGTAACATGTGAGTCTGCACACTGTGCGCGGCAACCGACGACTCCCTTAATAGTCACTTGTCGATGAAACCTTTTCTAGCCGAACAAACCTCAGAATTGTTTACTTCTACTTGAAACATATCTAATCAAATCAAAACAAACAAGGAATCACAGAGAACCTACTGAAATTGAGCAGGCCGTGATCTCAAAAGTCGTCAACTAACGCGCATGTTGTGCAATACGCAATACGCACAATAAGTTACAAATAACTCTACGATACCTGTAAAACTTTAAAAACAGTATAATTTCAAAGTGAAGTATATTTAGCACAATGTCAAAGTGCTCATCTATGTAGATATGCCTCACTATCTAGCTAAAGGTGAGTAAAAAAGGGGATACAAACATCATATCAGTCCTATGGTCTTCTAAACTGAAATTTTATTTATGAAGTACAAATTTTAATAAAAAAGTGGACTGCACTGTTTGAAAGCATGTGGAGAAAACAATTAAAAGGTTTCTAAGATTCCCATGAAACACGCGCAAGATGAATGTGAGTCGATTTTGTCTCGAATAAATTTTGAAGAAACATGATTTGTCGAACACAAGTTTGAACTGCCTCGTGGCGAAGCGCAGACTTCCTCCGCAAATTTTTTTTTTCATTTCAAAAGTCAAGCTCTTGCAAAGCTGTCAACTGTTATGTTAAGAATGTGTACTCGAGTATTTTTAGCAGAAGTTAAGCTTGTTTGCGGAGCTGGTACAGGTAGCTGGCACATTTTTAAGGTAGATTCTATTTGATTTTTGATAAATTTCACCTCAGAAATTACGAAGGCATAAGTCGAAGAATCATTTGCTACAATAAGGAAGTGTTTTTGCTCTATTAATGGGAATGCAATTGGGCCATAAGCCAATGGAAAAAAAAGAAAGGCTATGAAATGCGCGTGACAATAGAGCTCATAGGAAAAAGTAAATATAAATGCATATTTGACTATGTAAAAAGAAATGGGACTCTGGTTTTATTTCCCCCTGAATGAGCACGGAAAGCGAAAGCTGTGTAAGAGTCATATTTCAGGAAATTTCCACGGCAATTCGCAAACGCGAAAAAACGATGTCTAGTCTATACTGGCTGCCCAACAGCTGCGTGCAATTTGGACTTTAAAAAAGCGATGTATGCAAGATGCAAAAAAATCAGAGATTCTCTCAAGGGATTGCAATTTTGAAAAAAGTGAGCTTTCTGAAGCTATTTGAGACATCATGGACCCATATTGAATTTGGCAGAGCATCTATTTATGAATAAAAAGGCCCTTCTGAGACTCATAAAATTTATCGAAGCCAGAATCTTGTTCTGTTGTATGGAATATTTCCAATGTTTTATGAAACGAGCTTTTCTATCCTAAAACTTTCCCTAGGCAGGAATGCAGTAAAAATAGTAAAGTTGAAAAATGCATTTGGACATAAATCAGTTTAATGCGGCGTGCGAGCTCGAAACTTCTGAAAAAATTCTTGTCTATCTGAGGTAGAATCTAAAGAGACTCATTTTGCAGCTTCTAGAACCTGAATTAGCTTTTGACAAGATGAAAAAGAGAATTAAAATAGGAAATGTAAGAAAAATCTCTAGAAGGAAAGAAAAATCTATCTGACATTACAACGACATATTGCTAGAAGCAGAGCTCGTTAGAAGCATCTCATCTTATTTGGGGAGCATCCCTAGATTTTTTCAGAGGGTGTGATTACCCTTACGTCCCTCTCACTAGGGGAGTCCCCCAATTATCCCCCCTCCCTTCTCAAAATTTTTCTGGGATTTTCTTGGTAGGTTGATGGGGCATTTGGACGAGTAGACCTTGTTGGACCTCAAATGTTCCTTGTATAGGCTTGACGAAGGCGAGCTGGCTAAAACGTTAGCCATATAAAGTTCCTTAGTGATTATACTGTGGATATTCTCAAAAACTAAAATAGTATATAAGGTTATCTTAGTTTTCGTAAAGGCTTATAAGTCATAAAAAATTCTTGTTAAACTATCGAAATTCACCAAAAATCGTACATGTTTTGCGTCGAAGAAGTGGCGTAAATTTAAATTTCAAAACAAGCCTTCCGTTCTAGTGCGAATTCCAGGAAGTATCTTCTAGACCCTGTAAAGAGAAGCGAGTCCATAGAGCAGAACTAAGGACCACGCATCTTCCGAAGTAAAAGGTTTGTGAGTCATAGGAGGCGCTGCAAAGAGCAAACCCATGGGTGATTTCACAGAGCAAGGATGATGTTGCCAACTACCCAAGTCCCTGCTGAACAGGTTTTCCTTATTTTTGATTTTAATGCAACCCAGCAATTAGTCATTGGTGGAATTCGATGATGGATAGTTTCGTGAATCGTTGGCGACTCGACAGTGATAGAACTTCCGTTTACAATATTAGGAAATTCCTCAAACTACCAGTTTTTCAAATTCTTCGGTGACAGCAGTAAAAATAGATATTACAGAATCCAAAAGCGGAAACTGCAAGCGTTGCAGTCATGGAATTCTAGAATAAATTTTCAATTTTCTAAGCCAAAAATCACGGAATCTTGCAATATTTTCCAGCGGCAGGCATTTGTCGAAGTAGTAAACATAGCGAGATGGAGCTGCTTCTATTCAATTAGAATTTCCTCTCAACTGAGCACAAAAGCTCAAGATTGTTTACTGCTAACGCTGCAAATAACATGTGTACCCCTATGCTACGACATTTCTTCATGCTAATGCCTCATTTATCTTCAAAGCTATAGAGGATTGGCCGACAAAATAACACATGTTTTCGCCGAAGGAAAACAAGAAAGTATGGATTTGTTTGCAATTTTTTTGCAAAAGTTTTCTTATTTGTTCACTTTATATGGACAAGTAATGGGCATACTAAAAGTATGTCCTATTTTGTGGATTTTAAAATTATGTTCAATCGCGAGAAAGAAGCTGCTCACTCAAAACCATATAGTAGAAAAAAAGATACTAGTCCATGTAACACCACAACATTTCATTCCTGCCAGTACCTATGTTTTTCGCAGCTTTTAAATCTACCTATCTATATTTATTGACATAATGTCAGCTGACAGATGATATTTGTGACCAGACATTTTGTCACATGAGAAATTTGCAAACATTGACGTATAGAAATGTTCCATCAATTCTTCCTTTGACTGACAATGCTTAAAATCAGATTTCTTTTGACGGAGAACTGATAATTCCATCAGTTTTGGTTTCGAAGGGGTGAAATTAGAAGTTAGAGAAGTAGAGCTTTATTCGGAATAACTCATCACCCTTTTTTGCACGAATTCCAACAAAATCATCAAAAAAATTTTTCCAATGAATCTGCGGAAAATTTGAATCTTCAACAAAGACGAATGGGGAGCTGAGAGGTAGTGAGACAACTAATCAGCTTATCCCGTTCAATCTCAGCAAAAGCGTCACAAATCTACTACCTTACAAGTGAATGGAATAACAAAGTACGGAGAAAATGGACAGTTTGTTCTGTAGAGCTGTTCAGTATCCTAGAACAAGTAATTATGAGTCCCAACCTTTTTTCGAATTGTGGCGATTAGAGAATTGTCCAATGATTTAGCTCAGAGAGACTTCATCCGAACTCAATTAACCTAAACTATTGCTGGACATACCATAAACAGTAGCACCTTAAAAACTAAAATTCAACAGAAATGCAGATTTTTCAGTGATTCTGGAGTGCAGTTCTACTTCCCATCTATTTTTCAAGATTCTCAGATGGAATAAGTTATTTAATGATATTTAGCCGAGCATGGAGCACGAAAGTTTGAAAGTCAGATTGCACGAATATATTAGAGAGGAATGGAAACCGAGTGAATAAGGATCAAGTCAGTTTGCACCCGATATGGTACAGATTCGAAAATTGACTGAGAAATGATGAACAGCTTGAAAATTCATAATTCAGAAAACTTTTGGTCACAAGCTCCTTGTCAACCAAGAAAGCGAAATCGCTTTTTAGCTGAAGATTAATGGGCAATAAAATTAAACAGAAACAAAAAAGCGGAAGAGAAAGCACGAGCCCACAAATCAATGAGAGAATTTCGAGAGAATATAAAGAGTACTTTCCGTTGAGACAATCAACCAAATGTTTGCTAGAAATATTTCATACCCAGTTTGTTCACGATTTATCAGCCAAGTTGCTTCTTTGATCATTTACCCGCATTTCCGTTGTTTACCTTGCGAAGAACGAGCCCCCACAAAACTGGTTTTAGGGAGCCGTCTGTACATTTCAAATTGCCAACGATATTTTAGGCATGTTCAAAAGAAGAAAATTTCAGGGGAAATATGCGGCAGGAAAGTAAAGGTTGAAACAAAGAGAACAAATTTTTGAAAAAGAAAAAGATAAAAAATAATTCAATGACTTCAACTTCCTTCTCACTGCAAGTAGCGCTGATTTACTAGAATCCATTCGAAATGCATTTACTCGCCTCGAAAAAATAAAAAACATCTGCGAATCAACCTTAGCAAAATCAGATTGCAGATTGCAGTGCAGCAGAAAGAACGAATTTTACATGAGTGGGCGACGAGTAATCTCGTTTTTGTTAAACCTAACTACTGCATGTACTTGCTAAGCATAGGTTCGTATATATTCTAAAGAAAATGCGTGAGGTTTGCCAACGTTTCGCTTTCCAATGTTAATGGCTGCTGGTTAATCTGGATTGCTCTTTTAGTACTTTAATAATCCATGGACTTCCGATTCGACATCGTTTAGTATCCTTCTGGCTCGTCAAACGCGACAGAAAGATTGAATTTATCCCAAGAAACGTTCGAAGTTCTGATGACTGGCATGAAGCAAGTGGATGACTGAGAGTTGTTCAATCTAACAAGGGAAGGATACCAGGTCGCAGTGGCGAACCGAAATAATATGCAAATCATTAGATGCGTCTTGGTGAGCTGATTCCAAATCTACCTTTCCTATCTGCTACGAGCTTCTATAGATGAAGCTATAGGCGTTTAAAGATGTGAGACTGTTGGGATCTTGATGCGTAATGCGCTTTAAAAACTAGCCTAGGAGTGATCAATAGGCATGGTTTTGAGTACACTGACTACAAAAAAATGCATACATACATCGAACACATGAGTAAGCGATTTTGAACAAGAAGTTTTTGAAGATGTGGCACTGAATGTTTGCTAAATTTGGACATTTAAACGGCTACAGATTCATCTAGAGAAGCTCGTAGCAGATAGGAAAGGTAGATTTGGAATCAGCTCATCAAAACGCATCTAATGATATGCATATCATTTCGGTTCGCCACTGCGATCTGGTATCCTTCCCTTGTAAGAAATATATTTACTATGTAAATCGTGCAGCTTCGCTAAAAATCCCATTTGAAAAGTTATAAACAGGATTTTAACGCTCAGTGAGTCGCTATGACTCTTGAGAAAAACAGTCGAATCAAACCTGAAACGCAGTCATGTTTCTAAAAAATTGATAGAATATAAATCACTAAGAGAAGCCGTCTACTTTTTTCGTGGATGCTACTCGACCGCATTTCCTTCCTACCGTAATGAGAACGCTGATTGGTCCACTTGGAGACATACGGTGCTGGACTAAAGTTTTGATTTTTTCAGCCATAAATGAACAATATGAGTGGGCATTGGGTCAAGTTAAACCGAGACAGCTCTATAATGTATTAGGGTGGAACCCCGTTTTCTAGGCCTATTTTCCAAAGAACTTTTTTCCTCCAAACTTTCTTTCTCGATATGGATGCTGCATATCATTATGAAGCTTTCTTTAATTACTTTCTGAAGTGGTGAATTGGGCTTCTATTTCCATCCGTTAAAAATCACTATCATTTTGCACAGCCGCACAAAATCAAAATCTCATTGCTTTCACTTTGTTGACCACAGTTCTGGCGCAGATAAACAAATTCTTTTGAAAATTTAGGTACACTATGAGATGAATTTTGTTTACCTATTGCATGCTTGGGTAAATTTCTCAGAAATATCTAGGCTGTAAAATCTACACCTCAAAGTATACACTCGCTGTTTGCATTCTATGGATCAAAAGTTTCTCGTGATTGAGGCGCTCGCCAAAGATTGCTCAATTCTAGTAATTTACCTTCACAGCTACCAAATATAGGCTCAAAATGTGGAAAATTTTGAATTCTTATCTCTTCATCGTTGAAGTCTTTTCTATATACGCGTATATTACTGACTGACGGTTAGAACATAAACTGATTACCAGTCATAGGAACAAGACTTTAAGGGAGTTGTAACCTCTCAAAAACAAGCCCCTCGGAAGAGACTTTTGGTTTTTTGACGCATTGTTTTCCCGTTTGCCATACCAGTTTGAGCAGTAGCGAGCTAAGTTACGAAAGGTTTGCGATTCTGATGATTTTGACCATTTTCAAAAATATGGAGCTGGACAAAGTTGTGGCTTTTCAAAATCAAACTCTCCAAAACGGACATTATTTTTGCACAATCTGATAGTTATCCCGTTTGCCTAAGCACTGCTTTCAATGGGATCAGCACGATATACAGCACACTTAAAGAAAGAGCATAATTTTACACAACTAAAGAGAGCAAGAGTATCTTGTCATAGCAGAATTTACTTTGCAAGAGCAATTGTGGTTTTTTTTTTGATCCAGGCATCAGCATTAGTCTTTCATTGCATTTCGCCAAGCAGATAGTCACTCAACTTTGACAAATGTAATGAACTTGGAACAATGATGGAATAGATAATTACTGACGTATGAAACAAAAAAGTGAGAGCAGAGTATGAATGCATTCTCATCATAATAAAAACGAAAATTTATGTAATATGAAATAAGAACAAATAAGTTAGAATATCTAAACATATTTCTTTGCAAGAAAAGGAGAAATGAAATAGGTTTTGAAGTTGATCTTCGTACAGAAGTTCTGCAAAACTCGTGATGATGACAAATTCTGACACTATAGTGTACTTGTGAGAAATTCCTTACCTCAGCGGAAAGATATGACTCAGCAATAATTTGAATTCATAGCAAGATTGTAAATTAAGAGAAAAGAGATTTAAGAGAAAAAAATCGCCTTTCATGCACCCTTGTAAGATATAAGAAACTGCTAGCGTAAGCATAGGAAGTGCAAAAATTTAAATGACTAGTATGCAATCAAATTTCTCATTGTTTTTCATTCTATTAAATTATTTTGTGAAGTTTTCAAAAAATTAGTCACTCAGTGTAAGAACGGACAATCTGTCACTGTCAGTAACTGGCAGATGCATCAAAGTAATGCCAGTGCTGTGAACTCTAAGAATGGAAGAAAATTTGGCAATTTAAATTTAGCTGCATTATAAAATTGTGCATTTTGACCAAAGGAAGATTGGTCCATAAACAGGTCTTCGTATGAAAACGGTAGGACAAACAATGTCGCAGTTCATTTGGTATGAAGATGTGAAAAATTTTCTAGACCCCAAAAGAAGAATAACAGATTTGCAAAAATTCCCATTTTGTGTTTGGCGCATCCTTGAGAAACCCTTGGTTCACAGGTCAGGGCAATTCTTTAAAATTCTCGAGGCTCTCAAAAATTAGTCGAATTTTATTTGCAGCTACAAAGGAATAAAAAGCACTGCAGCCTAGCATATGTTGTATAAAGCAAAAGTGCAAGGCGGCAAAAGAAGAACCTTGCACGAACTCTGAAGAGGCGACGAGTAATCTTATAATGGTTACTTTAGCCTTGCAGATCTGCACTTATCAAGAAGAGCCGTTAAAGGTGAAGGCACAGGGATATTTACTTTATTAGGTAGAAGTGCAAGTTGGCCAAAGATATTTTCGAAAAACCTTCACTAGTAAAGATGTACCTAACCAAAGGCATCTAAATATGTATATGAAATACCGTAACATAATGTTCATAGCTAGCAGAATAATGTTAAGCAACATTTCTGGAAAATTCTTGAGTTTTCCTCGCTCTGTGAAGATTCAGTATGGACATAATATATCGAAAAACTGTTGAAGGAAGGTAGGGCGAAGCGGATTTACTTCTTATAGATTCAAATGAGAAGCTCTTTTTGCACTTTAAAATGGTCACCCCCCCCGCTCCCTTATATCTTCTGGGGATGCTGTTCCCCATGGATCCCCATGGATCTCAATCGCTCTCGGAATAAAAATCTTCATACAGTTTCGATACGCTGATCAAGCATCATTTTCGGGAAAATTTGGTCCTTCAATTCAAAAAAATTCCTCATACGGCTCATGTCACCCATAGGTGAAAAGATTGGAATTTATACGATTCAGTTATTCTCATTTTCAGACTACTAACTAGATCGGCTCCAACTGTAGCGAAAAGCAAAGGGCTAATGCTAGACAACTCAGATTTTACAGCTGTTCGCGCTAGCAATTTGCGATTTTATGCGGCCATCTGAGAAGAAAACGCTCAGAAAAAAGCTTTGCTTCTTGAAAAGTCACACTGAAAAACTATGAGCTGCCTGCTCTTATGACCCGTCAGAAAGCAGTATGAAATTGAAGGCAATGGCTTTGATATATGGTCGTAATCTTGAAAAACGCCAACTGAGGTGAAAAAAAAATCAATGCATGAGCTTATAACCATAGCTAGAGCTTTCTTAGAGCGATTTCACATTTTATGCTGTCATTGTATTATTCGCAAAAAGTATATAGTTGTCAAGTCAAAACAAAAAGCATAATTTGCTTGTCTTTGAGAAATAGAGGCAATAAACTACATAATAGCATACGAATGTATCGAGCATAAAACTAAGATGCTTTTTTTCGCTCTGTACTCTTTGTAGCTTGCAGCAAATCTGCATACTAGCAAAAAGTACGCTTCAGATTTGTACTTCAAACGAAGATAAGTTGTCACTCTCAATTCTAGATTTCTCCGCAAAAGGTTGCCAATCAATTTTGACAAATTTGATTAGCACATAAGACAGACTGCACGGTATTGGCAATATTTTGTAAGAAAAAAAAGAATATAACTTCTTGCTATTGCGAACAAATGAAATACCAATTGTTGTTTTGATTTAGCTAATCCAGCTAGATTTGGTTTCTCTGGGTATAACGATTCATCGTTTGATCATTTGCTCAAGAAAAAATTATTCATAAAATTATTTTTACATTTTTGCTTCTAAATCGCAAATATATACTTACTTTTTGTGCATAAAATGACAGCAAAAAGCAGTAAATACTGGGAGAAAGAATTTTATCGGGTCTATGAGGAGTAATTTCTCGGGTATCATCGAAAGACAGCTAGAACCATGAAAAAATTGTTGTAGGCTCAAACATCCGTATTTGGAAAATACAATCAGGGTCGCTTTGGGCACATGTGTATATCCAAAAATCGGGGTAGATGCCTAGTAAACACGTTAGGGAAGATTTGCAAAACAGCCAGATGTTTTATGGAGCGCAAGCTAGGATGTAAGGGGGAAAGGGCGGGGAATTCGGATCGAGAAGACATAAGAAGTAGAATTTCTTCACTGCGTAATTTATATCCAAATTTGAGACTTTGGTAACAAAATTGAAGCTTGAATTCTTTGCAAATTCTGCTGATTAAGCGCAACTCGAACTTTAGAAATAAAATGTGTGATGGGCTTGCCCAGTTACAGACAAAATTATCACTTCACCATGTCAATAAGAAAACCACAAGATAGCAGCAAAGGTCATAGTCAAAAATGGCACAAAGAGCAAGTTGCCAGGCTCTTCTGTGAATGAAAATAGAATTAAGGGCTTCCACTTTGTCACCTGACGAGTTAACGAGATAATCTTCTTCAGAGGACATACGGAGGCGACGGACTGGACTAAGGCGTGAAGCACTAAGATCTCCAGAATCAAAACAAGATGCAAAAAGATATGCCAATACGATAGATAGTGTATCTGAAGACTACAAAGTGGCTTCAATAATTCAAGGCTAATTGTAAGATAGCAATCCAAAAAGCATTAGTTTTTCTTTTAAATAAACAAAACATAGAGCGCGCATATAGATGCTCATCAGGGACCAGTCCGAACTGAAATTTGTGACTCTAAAAAGACGTACCTACTGTTTGGTTGTTAAGAAATTTTTTAGGGTGCGCCTCAAAATTTTTGCGGGCCCATAACCCCTAAAATCTAGAAAGGGGAGGCGTGGCGGCAGCCATTTCCAGTAAGATTTTCCGAAATTTTCTTACATGGCTAGTTTGAATTTTCAGAAAATTCTGTTCAGTCAGAAAAATAAAAAATAGCCTCTTCAAAGTTAATACTATTGCACTCCCCTCCCCTCGGTCCGCCACTGATGCATGCTGATTTCAGTGCAGGAATTTCAAAATAAAATCAAATATGGAGTCTTGAATTTTTGGCCAACTATGAATGAGCTGCAGATTGGGCACTGGATTAGCTATAACTCTAATTAAGATATATTCGAAAAGTTCAGGGCCCACATAGGCACAGACATCCTTTAAGGATTGGTACAACAGCGACTTTAACAGAAAGAATATAGTTTGAGAGCATTGCAGGTTGATTTTTACTTTTCCCTAGTGAAATCTTCAGTTCCGAATATGCAGATTACATTCACTTCGGCTCTTCATAGCTCTTCATACTACCGCTATGGGCTTACCTACAAATGGGTCTAGAGTGAGAAAATACGATCATAGAAATCAGCCTTTCTGCAAGAAACATGATCTTTATGAAGTCAAGTATTAGGTTGTCCGGGAATTAATGTCCGTTTTGAATTTCAACCGCAATAAGTCAAGCACATTTCATTCTTGGATAGGCTTCAAAGTACCATTCGATAGAGCAAAGCAAGCTCTACAAGATGCCAATCTTGCTTCAACAACAGCTCTGATCTACCACGAATTTCGAGCCAAAAACTAAAAGCATTTAACTGCCCGAAAAATCGAGAAAAATCATAACTCTGTTCATAAGAACCCTACAAAAATAACTTGCTCACGTAAACACTATCCACATAAGACATATATGTACGCCACTGCGGTATTTTTTCCTCTGTTAGAAATCAAGAAAACGGAAATTTTCATGCTTTTGCCAAAGTGATGCTGTGCCGTCCCCACATAAGTAGATGTATACTACAAATCTGTAGAAGTACAAACGTGGACTATCTGCTCTCTACAAGCTTTAGTTCTCAAGAAATTTGAATTTTAGCTTGGACCACCTAACTAATGAAAGCTATAATCGATATTTCTCGAGAACTAAAGCTTGTACAGAGCCGAAAGTCCACGTTTGTATTCTACAGATTTGTAGTATGTCGGGATGGTACAGCATCACTTTATAGTATGAAAATTTCCGTTTTCGTGTCTAACAGAGGAAAAAATACCGCAACGGCGTACATATGTCTTATGTCGACAGTGTTTACGGAGCAAGTTAGAATTTTTGTAGGGTTCTTATGAACAGAGTTATGATTTTTCTCGATTTTTCGGGCAGTTAAACCCTTTTAGTTTTTGGCTCGAAACTCAAGGTAGATCAGAGCTGTTGTCAAAGCAAGATTGGCATCTTGTAGAGCTTGCTTTGCTCTATCAAATGGTGCTTTGAAGCCTATTCAAGAATGAAAAGTGTTTGACTTATTGCGGTTGAAATTCAAAACGGACATTAATATCCGGACAACCTAATAGATAGTGTTAGAGATGCTGAGACAATTTCTATAGGAGGGACAAATGGTTTTGCTCACTGCAAAAATTTACTTTGCAAGAGCATCTGTGGCTTTTCGATCCGGGCGTCACCACTAATCTTCAAATGCATTTCGTCACAACCAAATGTCACTTGAATTGTGACAAAGTCAATAAAAGTGAAAGAAAGACGGAATAGATGATTACTGACGTATGACAGAAAAAATTGGAGGGCAGTACTGGACCATAGCTGCAACAAAAACACTAAAGACACTAACTGAATTTCTGGTGCACCTTCGTGTGTGATTAGATAAATAAATAAATAAATAAATACAGCAAACAACAATTCTGATGGCTGCTAATCTAAGGATAAGAGTCGGAGATTTGCAATACAATTTTGCTTTTCAGATTCCGTAACATTAAGGCTAGTTAGCACAATATTACTTCTTCAGCCATCCCCGGCTGATTCTCACCGTACCTTAGGCGTGAAATTAATTGTTGGTTGGTCCGGCAGGTACTGCACACATGACGTCTAATTGCACGTGAGTGGCGTCGTTATGTGGAAACGTTGGTTTTTTTTTGTAATTTCAGTGCAAAGCCGATCGATGACCGTGTTGATAATTTGCACATGTCTATTTTTTTCATTTTTTTATCGCACAAGTAGTCGCAACTTGCTCGATTCAACCGAGCTCCAGATAGTCAGTCCTCAGGTGACAGAATCGAGACTCAGAAATTCCTTCATGACATGTGTGATTAATAGTATTTGCGGATGTCGTGCTTTGCATTTGATATCAAACCAAACATATGCTGATGTTTATGTCTACAGTTACTTCACGTAGATTTATAAGTGCAACCAACGGTCGCAAAAATGACGGATCACTTTATCAGTTCACCGTAGATGAGGATGAAAAGGATGTATCATTGGAAAACTACAAGTACATATACTAATATGTCTAATCCTTTTGAGTAGCACAGCAATTGTTTCCAGGGCAAAGTGGTTGTGATTGTCAACGAGGCATCGCATTGTGATTACACTAACTCGCACTATAAGCAGCTGAAAGGAATGCTTGACAGTACCATTCAAAAGGCTTAGAAGTAGCTGCATCCCCTTGTAATCAGTTTGGACATCAAATGGAAGAACATCGGTTTCTAAAACAATACTTTTGAAAATAGGCTCTAGAGTACCACAGGTTATTGTGATTATGCGTAGTGTATCTTAGAAGTACATGTTTTCGGTCGCGGTTCACTATTAAAAGAAGAGACAGTGCTGCAGCGCAAGTTGAGGGTGCTTATGAACACATAATAGAGTATTATTGCACCAGCAGAGTTGCAATTACTGCCAAACTATTCCATCAAGAGTTGTAAAGGGTTATACCGAACAAGCAGTTGCTTCACCACAAGGATAGCGAGGTTCCTCTTGTATAGACAGCGTTGATCGCACGGACTGCACATCACTGCGGATCACCCGCGGCGAGGTAAAACGGTAGATCTCAATAGCTTGTGAGAAAGAGATGCCGAAACGAAAATATCTGAAACAAGCAAAAAAATAGTTGAGGAAGCTGTGGATGCCATATACACGCGTGAACGATATTCTTGCTCATAAGGTGAGCATGCATATTCAGTGGTTTTGATATAACGGTTGGGAGGTATTTTGTACACAGCTTCAGTTTCCGCGTTCAATTTCGAATAGCAGTTCTGCGAGAATGAGTTGTTAAGCTGTCGTCGGCCCTCTTCTATGCGGAATCGAAGTGATGAGCAGGTTTCGACTACTTGGTCCGACTAAAAATGGAAAATAAACATATACACGTTATCAACACGGTCATCGCTCGGCTTTGCACTGAAAATACAAAAAAAACCTGTTTTCACATAGCGACGCCACAGACGTGCAATTAGGCGTCATGCGCAGTGTGTCTGCAGGACCACAACCAACAATTGATTGCACGCCTAAGGTACGGTGAGAATCAGCCGGGGATGGCTGAAGAAGTAATATTGTAAATTCTTATACTACATTGTACTTGTGAGAAATTTCTCACTTCATTGCAAAGATATGACGTCAGAGGTAATTTGAATTTGTAGCCAGAATGTAGATGAGAAAAAAAAGCATTTCTCAGCCTTCCATGCAGTCTTGCGAGATATAAGAAACTGCTAACATTACAAGCATAGGAAATGCAAATATATGAATATTATTCAAATGAAGTTTCAGTTGAATTCTTATTCTAGCAACCTATTTTGCTTGATTGCGAAAAATTCTAGAAAATGCAAAAAAGGCCGGTCTGCTGTGTACCAAATGGAAGAAAGTTTGATAATTGAATGTCGACTGCAGATATAATAGTACACATTTTCTCAAGAGACCAAGAGAACATATCTCAATGGATAACTGGCAAATTCGCATTTCACTGTTTATTTTGGAATGGAGCTGCAGAAAGATTTGGGAAAAAGATTTTGGAGTTTAAGAGAATTCTTTTCTCATATGCTCAACGAATCCTTGAAACCCTAGTTTCAGAGGTCAGCTCTACATTCTGTTTTCAAAAAATTTGCTTGGAACTCAGTCAAATTCTATTTGCAGCTACGGTGGAATAAATAGCACTGCAAGTTCAGCATATGCTGTATGAAAGCAGCAGAAGTGCAAGGCAATGAAAGAACTTTGCACGAACTTTCCGAGTAGTCTTATAATGGTCATTTCATCAGGCACAGCTGCACTTATCAAGCAGAGTTGATGAAGGCAAAGACAGAGGGAAATTTAGTTCGTTGAGTAGTAGTGCTAGTTGGCCAATAAGTCAAATGCAGAATTCAAGCATCTAATAACTATTTAGTGATGCGCATAATGAGCAGAGAAACCACAAACATAGCACATTTTGGTGAGAGCTGAAGCTTTCTTTGCTTCTGGATTACTAAGGATTTACCTAGCAAGGTCCGCTCACACGGAATCACACAAGACTGATGCTAACTTGGGCTTTGGAGCTATTATCGCTAGCAATTTGAAATTTTATGAGGAAATCTGAGAGGAAATGCTTGAAAAAAAGCCCTTGGATCCGAAACAAAAGATATTCAAGATGTCTGATTTTATGAGCCATCAGGATGCAGCGTAATCAAGGCGGCGTTCTATATCGCAAGTACAAGAGTAAAGCAAGGATGAATCAGCAATTGCTGTTTATCCAGATTATTAAAAAGAACTTTTCCGGACATTCATCTAGATATTTGCTACATTTTTGTTGGAGAATTCTTCTGAAAAGTCTAAAGCATTGTGCTTTTCCCTAAGAAATTGAGGCAATAAACTACGATCTAGCATATGAATGTATCCAAGATAAAAGCAAGGTGCTTTTTCCCGTCAATGCTCAAATGTACTTTGCTAGTTTGCAAGCGCTCTGCAAACTGGCAAAACTAGTATATATTAGCAAAGGCATGTACTGCAAACGTAGAAAAGTTGTCACCATCAATCTGGATTTCTCCACTAAAGGTTGCCATCATTATTGATTGACAAATTTGATTAGCAAGAACGACACAGTGCATATTGGCAATGATTTGGAAGAGGAGAGAAGATCTGCAGTAGAAAACAAATGAGTTACAATACCGCTCGTATTTTTTGTAAAAAAGACGCAAAATCGCCCGAATCACGTGATATCACCGTTATGGCCATATCTCGCTGTAGAGTGGACAAATTTTTAATCCAAGGGCACTATTCGACTCGGCGCGGCGCATCTTCTGATATATAGAAGTGCCCGTTCGGGCTCAGCAGGAGAGCAGCAGCGAATTTTCAGGTTTTTGCTTACGGTGGGTGGGTTACTCAGTGTGCTCATCCATTGCACTCATTGGGTAGCCTACCGTAAGCAACAATCTGAAACGATTCGTGGAATCTGGCCTCCTACCGTGCCCAAACAGACACTTCTATATATCAAAAGATGTGCCGCGCCGAGCTGGTTCGTTGGTGGTCTAAGAATTTATTTATTCTAAAGCGAGATATGGCCAGGCTACGGCGATGCATGAATCGCCCGACTGTGCGTCGCTTTTGTAAAAAAAATACGAGCGGTGTTGTATGTACCAAAGTCAGGATGGGAAATAGAAAACAGAAAAAGATTCATGATTTCAGTTTCAAGGATTTATTGGATAAAAACAAAAATAGTGTCGGAAAAATCAAATGTTAAGATTAGTCTTCTTTCCATTTGGAATATTAGTTTGCGCGAGCACCTAAAACCAAAAGCACCAAAGAGTGGTAAATATCACAAGGAAGAAGTGTATCAGGTACTTAGAAAAAATATTCCTAAACGGAATAGAAATCTTATCTTGTGCACTATGGAGATAAAACTATAGGAAAGAACAGTTTCACACTTTGTATAAATATGAATATGTGAGAAACAATCAATTCCAGCAAAAAACCATCTAAGGTGCATCTTGTACTATAAAAACCGACAGCCGCTCAAATTTCTAAATTTTGTAAGAGAAAAACAATTAACGATGCTCTGATTGGGCATATTGCATATCCAGAGCTCGAATAGATGGCTAAAGTAAGCTAAGAAGTCGTGAAAAGCTGGACGTTTTGTGGAGCGTAAGCTAGGTGTGAGGGAAGAGGGGGGGGGGGAGTGTAGAATGAAATAACAAAAGCGCATTTTCTTCATCATGAAGCTCATATAAACATAAAGTTTAGAACTTCCACCATTCACAGTCAATAATGAAGAGTGAAGTTTGCTCTTTTGCTTCGATAGTAGTGCTGAGTAACAGCAACTTCCGATATTTGGCCAAAGGACACATATCCATCATTTCTTCATTGCAGTAAGAAATGCAGAGGATGACAAGGGTCATACGGGGAAGTACAAATAGCAAATTAACAGGATATCTTCTGAATTAGAGCAGAGGATTAGAAGAATTGGCAAGGGAGATCTGGTCACCTGATGAGCTTAGCGAGGTAATCTACTCTGGAGAACATATTTGGATGTCGGATTAGACTAAAGTGCTAAAGCACTAAATTCTTAGCCTCAAAATAAGCTACAAGTCGTTAGTGGTAAAAGTCAACCAAGATTTGAGATAATCTTCAATCAAGTAAAAAATAAAGCACAGCGTTTCCAAAAAAACTGCACATAGTTGCGATATTAGCGATTAGGCTGGAACAGGATTTGTGCAGAGATTTTTACATTTTTTACATCTATTTCACATCAGAAAATTTTCAGAAAGCGCATATAGCGTCCACTAAACAGCACTAGGTAGACGATATTAGGTGTAAGTTGATCAAGAATATTCTACGAGACATTCGAACAAGGTCCTTGGTTAGCAAGTCTAGGTCATAGAACCAACTCCAAATAAATTAGATTTCGATCTTTCTATACTTTTATCAATCGAAAATTTTAATTGTGTTCAGCACTTACATAAGACTGCACAATGTTTTCCAGTATACATCGAGAAAAAACTCAAAGGCAGTGTACAGGCTATACTAACCCCTACGGGTTAGCGCCGATTCTAAATGTAGACCCCCTGAGAGGGCACCTGCGTTGGTGCGGTTTTCTAATGTTGGCTCTGAGTGGAGATAACGGACCTAAACATAAAAGTGCTGTCAAGCCCCACCCAGATCCTATCAAGCTCCGCCCACCCATGTACTGAAAGGCGTCCGTGCCCTCAGGACAAGGTCTTGAGGAATCGCGTTTCTAAGGGTTGGACAATTACTTCTTAACTGTAGTCAGGACCACGAGTCCCAATGGCAGAAACATGGGAGGCGAAATTTTGGGTGACGCTGCCTTTAAATCCACTGGAATTCGATGGAATTACTGTTTTCGGAGATTCTGCTAGACTTACGCTAGGGAAAATAAAAAACCGAACAGCTTGCTCTGACTAGAAGAAGACCTACAATGAGAAGAAGCAGAAAGTTTGGGAGAAGAGTTTTGTATTCGTATTTGACCCAGTTTGGGTGCGTCGAACATGATTTTCCAAAGGATAAGAATCTAACATTAATTGTTTGCTTGAAACTTACTCTGGAGTAAACGGCACTTTCATTCTGGCGAGGGTAGATAGGTTCTAAAAGAATACTTTCTAGCAGTTTGAAGGGCTATATGTTTGGCTTTATGACCACATTAGCGGCGACATAAAATTGCAGCTTTGAGGGCAATTTTCCACCTCATCCAGGAAAGAATTATAGCTAGAGGGATGACGTGAAAGTAGACTCAATGCCACCATTAGCCCAATGCATAATTTTTTAGGTTGATATGGCCCATTCCAACAAATTTGAAGCAGTGCGAAAGATCGATTGGAAGCAAATGAGAAGCTTTGACAGAAACTAAACATCAGGCCAAATCAAATCTGCTGTAGATTATGAAAAGCGAAATTTTGGCTATTAGCATGAGCCACCTAAATTACTTGGCAAAATTAATGATAATGAGTTGGTTTCGACCTTTAGATAATGGTTTGGACCGACATCGTATTTAAGTAGAACACTTTTGCAGACTTTTCTGAGTAAAAACAAATAAATGTCAGGTTCACTAGGCTTATTGCCTTCATTCGTCAGGTACTTGCAAGCCATAGCTCAAATGAAAAAAAGTTGGGAAGCGATGCCGGAACATTTTTGAACGCCTCGTGGTGCATTCATATGTGTGTGGGAGCTTCCCATACATTTTCTCAATGAGGAGTAAGAGACAACAATTCAAAAACCTGCGAAAGTACTGGCAGGTCAAGGTGTTGCGGAAGTGCTGACATTTTTCGGAATTTTGCAGCGTTTTGTAAAAAGTCTGCGAAAACCCGATCTTAACAGGCTAACGTGAAGTTCTGCGGAAGTTCCCTTTTCCAACGTTTCCAACTTTGTAATAGTAAAGAAAATCTTGCGGGACTGCTGCAAATCTTGCCTGTCTTGCTGAAGTTCCGATGAATTGTCTCAGTAGGCGCGTCAAGAGAGAAAGAAGAGAGAAAAACTGAAGCAAGTAGTATTCTACTCATCTATCTACACTTTTGACAAATATTGAAAGACTTTCAAACAAGATGCAATATTTCTTTCTAAGCTTCTTTTCGAGAAGGAAAATTTCCAGTCATCTAATTTATTTGATTAGCTGACTTCATCGAATTCGGGATTACGGTTGCCGACAATGGAGTGGGATATTCATAAAAAACTAAAAGTCACTACATTAAATTAGGTTATTGGATTTAGATTTTTGATAGGGCTAAGAGACCTCGTAGAGCTGGGCTGCAAAGCAAGGTATAGAATCGACTTTGCCTCCTCTGAATTTTTCTTGAGATATAAGCAAAAATTGAAAGCACAAGGTGTGCTTGAGTAAATCGATAGTGAGGGTTTGAGTTAGAGTACTGCACAAATTATATATCATTTATGGAATATTAGTGAGAAGCAAACTACAATTTTAAGTTCACCTATATTGTGATCGCTTAACTTTTTGACACTCAAGTTTTAGAAATCACATCCTCAGCGAGCAATTTATATAGAAATTTTATTATTCCAATTGCCTAAAGTTGTGCTTCAACTCTCTAAATGGTCTCTTATTGTTAGATCTATGAATGCTCCCCTAATTATGTTGCAAATAACTGAGATTGAAGCTCAAATTGCAGAAAATGCCGAAAATTTGCAACCGAAAAGTTCTGACTAAGAAAGCAAAGGAGATGTTTTGACTGAAGAATTAATTAGCTGTAATTAAATTTGTTGCACAGAAGCCTATGTACGAAACTAAGGCTTTAGCAGACATTAGACTTAGGCACTTTACTCAAAATGTCCTAGTTTCACCCTTGCAATGAAATACAATATTGAGTTTTTTGAGCCCATTAACGTCCATCAAGCAAAACTGCACGTTTTTTGCTCAGAGTAAACAGGAGTTGAAATGTGATATCACTGTAAAAGCTGCAGAAGAACAGTCCTTTAGCGTGTAGTGAAATTTCACTGAATTAGGCTAGGAATTTAAAGCCTTTTTTGCAGCTTTTAGAGAAGAGAAAGAAGGAAGTTGCCGATATATTAGTTTACAGTGAGTTTATATAGACTAGTGGTATGCTTATTTCTTGAAACTTCATCTTTTGAACTTTACTTGAGAGGATCTTCGCTTAGCTGAAATTAGGGAAAAAACAGACTAGACAGCTCTAATTGGTCACATGCACATCTCCAAACGCATGGATGGCTAGTAAACAAATGTCACAAAATACTAAGGCTGCTAGCCATTTTAGGGATGGAAAGAGAAATGTAGCGCAAAAAAAAACTGAAAAGAGAATAGCTAATGAGGCTCATGAAAAATAAAAACTTTGAAAGTTGCCAAAAGTGTTCAGGAATCTTGGATTCAAGGATGTTTTCAGATGATTAAGAGCTCCAAATTTGTCTTAAGGTAACTGAGAGTGATATCCAAAGGCTACTGCATGACGAAGGCGCCGAAGCAGTATTGGTTGAGCGGGCGCGAAGGCCGCGCGCGTACCCTTATCGTTGTAGATCCTGCGCCTCATGCGCTCTGCAGCAAAGCCGCGTTCGAGCCCAACAATGTTGCGCCTTCGTCATGCAGCAGCCTATAGATAAGTGTAATCGCAGGAACAAATTTTTCTTTTTCGAATTATTATGGATGATAGCACAGCAAGATCGCACGTTCAACTGACTGCGAAAGTTACAAATAGAAAGAATCATGGCATAAGAGCCTGCAAAAAATTCATCAACAAATGACATATGGTCGAGTTATTTTTTACATAATGTGTGAGCCTGCACACAAAGCGTTTCAACGGAGGCATCTTTATCGATGATCCTAGATAAAGCTTTTTCTAGCGTGATATAGTGTAAAAGTGCATACTTCTAACTAATACATATCCAATCGAACCAAAGGAGACAAGAAAACAAGGTGAAATCACTGGAAATGAACAGGTATTAATCTTATAGGTTTGTCAAATAGCGCACATGGTGTGCAGTACGCATATTAAGTTACGAATGACTCGAAATTACAAAAAAACGAAATTACATAAGCCATTTTCGACGGCTTTTTACACTATTGTCACAACCTGATATCTTTGGTAGATTTAACCCCAGAAATGGAATGGCACAGGGGAGCAAACTAGGTAAAAATCAGTGGATTTCGAAAGCCATGATAGATTCTTTGATTAGGTAGAAGACCTTTTTCAGAAAGGGCTTACCACCCAGTTTACTTTTTTGCATAAGAACGAGAATGACAAACGACCAACTAGCCGTAATGTGCGGTAGCAAAGCAACCTAATCCAAGACGAAAGCTTTTTTACGACGTCCAAAAGACCAAGCTCAAAGAACTTTCAGCTCTTACAAACTCGAACAATTCATGGAAACTCCTCGAAGGCTGTGGGGGAACTTTCTTCGGGTCAAATGGGAAAACATTTTGAGGAAATTTTCGATATCCTCTAGAAGTTCCTAACTGCATTGCTCCTGACGTCAAAATTTTGGGGAAATTCCCATTTCTGCACTTCCATTCACCTCTGTACTGAATGGAACCCTTGGGGAAATTGTCAGAATCGCTTGTCTTTAGGAAGTTTCCATGAATCTTCTGAGAAAGCTCCACAAAGCAAAATAAACAACGCAGCATTAGAATATAAATTACTTCTCACGATACAGTTTCTTATCTTTCTGCCCTCGAGAAGTTCCCATGAAATAAAAATCCTAGCAGTAGATGACCTCCAAAAATCATGTGCACTAAAAAAATTTCCCCAAACTATTGCGTCTACACCAAGAAAATTGACTATGTCAACGAAGACAACTATGAATCAGTTTATTAAGACAATGAATGAATATTCATATCTAGGTGGGATGTAGCATAGGCTCTTAATGAGCAGAGGTAGTACTGCTTTGTGCAAATTTGGAGTGAAAACGAATTGTCACCACCAATTATTCTTTATGGACATTCTGTCATAGATCATGACAAATTAATTCATGCAAAGGGGAGAATTTTGAAATAATAGCAATTGTTGCGACTTCTTTTTTTAAGTATGCCTCTCATGGAAATCTTCTTCTTGCTGGGAGCTCAAAAATAATGCTTCATTTCATTTGCTCAGTCCAGGGTAAAGATGATAAAATAAATAATTTGGCAAACGTGTCCAAAAGAGCCTGGATTTTTGTTATACTTGAACCGTATCTCGTTGTTTCCTTATATACAATATTTTGCGACTATAAGGACATAAAATGTGTATTCAAATTTTACGTTGATAATAATGCAGATTCAATAGAATGTGCAAGTGTAGCAGGAATGATTCAAAAGTCAATTTTCATTGGCTTGAGTTTCATGAAGAAATGCAGAGATGGATCAGGCAACACTTAAATTACTAAAATCTCATTTAATGTATCTATTATCATGAGAAACTAAGGAACCGAAGGCGATGGGGGAGGCGGTGTGTAAGCTGATTTTGGATCGAAAAAAGTTGTTTGCTAGATGAATTAAACCTAAGCCATGATATTCTTGATTGCTCGCCCTCAGAATGGGAGACCAGAGTGTATTTTTCTT
Organism: Cylicocyclus nassatus; assembly: GCA_958299035.1. NCBI lineage: Eukaryota > Metazoa > Nematoda > Chromadorea > Rhabditida > Strongylidae > Cylicocyclus > Cylicocyclus nassatus. Next base: position 75,901,423 of record CATQJL010000223.1, read on the forward strand.
TTTCGCAGTGGAAATTTTTTTTGTAAACATAATTAGGGGTAAGCTTTGTGACCCCGTAGAAGGGCTCCCAACAAAAATTATGCAGCCGTTTTAGAAAAAACCTCATAGGTCATTAGGTTAGCCTTACTCAATTTTTTGTCAGAAAAATTTGCGCTTCCATTTTCAGTCCAAATTTTACATCTAAATGTCATGATTGATCTAAATCGTTATAATTTCCTTGTAAACGAGTGTTTTTAGATTTTGCTGAAAAGATAAATCCTGCCAGACGCCGGGCACAAATTGCGATCATCAATCTTTCACTGACATTTCGTCAGGAAAGATTTTGCCATAAAACTTTGACAAACTCGTTTGCTTCTATGGTTTCAGAAAAAGGATTGATGGCGAAAGGCGGACGAGATTTCAGAGCATCACAAACTGAACGACAAAGCCTCAAAGGCTAAAAAATCACAGCCAAGAGCCATTGTATTGCTTTGACGGGATTCATAAATCCTGAAAATATGGGTTGTTTTTGGTTTCATAAGATTTTCGCATAGGCACAAAAGAAAATAAGCGAAACCAGGATGAAACAAAACATGTGAAGAGATTTTATAGAGCGCGATTTCTCCTACATATTCATGACTTTCACTGCAGGGTAATAATTTTCATAACCGGGGATGAGCAACCATTTATAAAAAGGTTCACACATAATGTATGATTCTCATATAGTTTTCATTCAAAGCACGCCACCTGGAAACCAAATAAAACATACTGGTTCATTGTTTTTAAAGTAAACGATTTGGAAACTTGTCGCAAACCACGAGGAGCAATTCTATTTAGCAACAAAAACAAGGCAAGTAATGCTCTAATTGGCCACATGCGCATATCCGAGGTGAGACTAAATGTCTAGTAAACAATCATAGGAAGATCAAGCGAAAACAACTAGATGCTCAGTGCTACGCGGAAGGAGAAGAAAGGGGCTGAGAGTATAATAATCAGTCAAGAAATAAGCTTATTTCCAGAAATCTTAGCCGAAACATATCCAACAAGTTGTAAGGAAAATTCGAGAAGGATGGCTTCAAACGAAGCTCCGTTCTAAAAAACATTTTAGACGCATCCCTCTCCCCCCCCCCCCTCCCCTCTCTCAAAACGTTCTTGGATCCAACTGTAATTGGCACATTCTCTGAATGCCGCTGATATACGGATATATCGACGCTATGAGTCAAGAAAAATGAGGCCCTCAAATTAGCCATCAAATACGAATTTACCCTAAAGTGTCCAGAATTTTCATAAAATGAGAGGCACAATGGACTTGATTTTTATACAAACTATTACGAATTCAAATTGCATTCAAGCACGAAAAATAGCTGAGAGATGAGCTTGGGATCAAAGTTACAACAAAAATCTTTGCAAATTGGCTCAAGGTCCATTCGGGCAGTTCTTTAGAACTGAATACCATCATCAATCCTTTATTCATTGTCATGAGAAACAATCTGTCAAGCACGATTAGTGCATTGAAACATGTGTGGAAGTAATTACAGATGGCAGATTCAGTACGAAAGTAATGTCAAAAAATAAACAAACGCATTTTAGAGGGTTGAATTTTGAGAAATTCTATTTGCTTAAGGCAGGTGAAATGAACGCGCAATATTATTGCAATTTCTCTATGTTTGAATAAACGAAGGTGGAAATTTGATATGTGAGGCTAATTTCACAAAAGAAGCAAATGGGAGGGCATCCTGCATGTTATTACAATCCTTCTTGATCATTTTTGCAAGACCATTAAGAGCTCAAAAACGAGAGTTCACAAATCTTTTTGCTAGCAAGTTGAAACGATTTTTGCAGGCAAGTATGCAAAAATTGCGTTTTGTAGGAAAATTTGTAATTCTGGAGGCCTACTCAAACTAAAAATAAGATTTTAGAACAGTTTTTCGACTTAGGAGAGCGTCTTTATCTTTCCAAACAGGTGGAGAGCTCCTGGCCGATTATCATTCATTGTCATTTCCTTAATAACTGCTTTGTTCAGCATGATATTTACTCATATTTATGGATACACGGTACATTTTTGGGGTAACTAGACAGCTCAGCCTTCAAGCTTTTTGTAAACTAGCTTTCAAAATTATAACAACTAAGTTCACTTGCTCTAATATGGGTAGGCTGTTGTTTTCTTAGTTGAAGTATACATAAATATTTTCGTGGGTTTTCATGATTCGGCAGCTTGCCAAGTCTATGGATTCATTATCGGTGCTAAATTATAAGATTCGCATGGCTGATGAATAACTCTTCGGTGTACTTTAGGAATTAGGAAAGATGGTAGTCAACGATTATGGAGACAGAATGCTTTTTGATTGCCGATACTGATGAGACAGAAATGTAAAACATTCCAGGAACAAAGTATACAGCATGATGTTCGGTCAATTCCAAGTCGAATACGCATATGATTTGCATAAGCTTCACGGTGAAAATAAAGTTCGAAGTTTTGCGCTTCTTTTATTGAGAGCTAATCGTAGAATCAGAGGCTTCACACGCTATTGACTTGCGAAAGAAAAATGCATTCCAGTAAGGCGGCGCAAAATATTTTTTTAATTCAATTAGGTTAAACTTGCTGCATTTCTGGCTTGCTAATATAATCTCTGGCATATCAACCGAAAGGTCTTGACACGCTCTTCCGAAAGGCTCCATGGTCAGTGGGAGCGAGTAAAAGTGATTTTTTTAGAAATAGTCAAAGTACCGACCTATACCATCACAGGCTCTCGGTTTTCAGAAATGCATGCGCCAAAATGGGTTGCAATGTTATGGAGACTAAAACAGTTTTTTCTTTTTTCTAATATATGCGGCATATCGGTTAAATTTTGTAAGAATTGCCGCGGATTTTCCACAATTTCTGGTACTGCAGCTATAGAATTTCTCCTGCAATGTAGTCTGAAGTGGGCGACCAATACATCACTGCAAAAATGTCCACTCAAAAAAGTTTCTGCACAATTCTAAACTGCACCATTTTGCACCTTTGTCTGCAATTATTCTACTTACAGGCTATTTTTACCAAAGTAGCACAAGGTCATTTGAGAATTGCATGTTTTCTTTCATAATATATGGACTGTCTTGCCAATCTTCCACTCAATTTCCACAGAGAATCTTATATGATTTGACAAGACCGAGCAGGACAATATGCAGAACAGCATAAAAAGTTTATAACAAAGGAAGTAGAGTAAACAAGAGTGAAAAGTCAAGAGATAGTCTACCGGTTGCGCCGAAATAGTTTATTGTAAAGCTAAAGTCAATGCTTCAAAAGAATACGGGTAACTTTGTCGATATCTCACAAATTATATGGGATGCAATAATGCTGACAGATGGCTAGTAATAACTTTTTTGTTGAGAGGAGCTTCATGGGGCAATGTCTAAACGTAATCTCTCTATAAAGTTTAAAAACACAGGCATAAAGCAAAAGTTGTGACTTAGGTGCACACAAACAAATTCTAGCCTTCCAAACTGTGCATCCGTTTCAATAGACGATTTGTTTCAATGGACAGTGTAAAAAGCGTTTGAGCTCAATCCTTACTTTTTTTTCGTTAATCACGTGCTAATTTCACTTCTTGAAAAATTTGATCTCATCATGGTTGAAAAATATGGTAGGTTCTTCGAAAACTTTAAAGTCTAACTTGTTTTGGTGGCATTTTCTCCACTAGAAAAGAATACCTACTAAAAGAATGTAATACAGCTAGGCTCAAATATGATCGTCGCAAACACTCAGCTTTACAGGGGTTTTGATGTTCAAGAAAATTAAGTTTAAAGTCTGAGATGAAACAAAGAAAAATATTCATCATAGAAAGGGAACTTCTACAACAAATAGTAGAACATCAACAAATGTTGGAACTCTAGCCATCAGTATGGTACGGCATATGGAACAGGTCAAACACCAAACATTATGCAAAATTTGTAGCGGCCAATCTTATATCACGTGGAGGATCTGCATCTAAGTGACTAATTTGCATAGGCTCGTGACAACCTTATCGGATCGAAGTTCTACACTTGTTCACTCAGTTCTCCACGAAATCACGATACACTTCGTCATAATCGCTTAATAATGGTATGTATGTATGTATGTATCTTATCCTACGGAAGCGTGCGGGCCATTTTGACCGATGGGCGGGGCTTCCAACGGAGTGGGCGGGATTTGCCATGAGTGCGATTGGCCAAATGTTGAAGTCTAAGGAGGTTGCGCGGTCATCTAGTGCCTCTTCCATGCACTTCGTGCATGAAAAGAGGCTTCTAGAGAGCTGCGGAGGGGGCGGGGTTTCCAACGGAGGGGGCAGGTAGGCCAAAAGGGATAGTCGGCCGCCAACGAACCTCAATGCACTTTGACCGAACTCAATCGAGCGATTGGGCGCGGCAATACATATATGGAAGGTGCTGGGTTCGAGTTGTAGATGCTCTCCTTGTAGACGTCCCTGGCGGCAAGGACCATGTCAGAGTGCAAAAATGGGGTCTTCCTGGCTCGGCGGCCGGTTCAATTACCACTTTTTGAAAAAAAATTTGGGCATAGTTTCTTTTTGTATGTATGTGAGACTATTGATTCTAATTTAGTTCTTCATTATAAGAGGAATGGCCAAGCTCAAAGGGCAAATATTTTTCCATATGCATATAAAGCGTGTTCTAGAAGAATGTGTTTTACGTTCGATTGTTAGAAACACTCTTGTCATAGTGTACTTGGAGAAGCTTCAGGTACCATTTATAAAGTTGGCATCGACTCAGATTTACAGTGGAGAGCGAATCACCGACCTCTCTTCATTACTGTAGAATTACGGCACGGACTTTGTACAGAATTCGAGTCACGTCATTTCGCCTCAGAAAGAAAATAAAGCGACTTGAAAACTCGCAAACTAGGCTAATTAAAGTTAAAGACTCTAAGAATGAATTTTGCATCCCATCATAACCTTTTCTTAAAAAAGTTATGCCATGTAAGCAGTGGCAGCCGTTATTTCGATGGTTCTAAAAAGGTGGTTACACCGTTTGAAAGGTTTCACGATCTTGTGGAGAGCTGAGTGTGCATGAAACCGCTATCGCATAAGATCATAGACTTTTTTGGAATTATCTGAAACGGCAGCTCTTTTACAGTGACGTCACATGCCGGAATTTCCGCTCGTAATTTTGCAGTATGCAGAGCGATTGGTCCGCTTCATATGGTGAAACTAAGATGAGGCCAGCTCCACAAAAAGATCCCAAAGCTTCTCGCAAAACTTCATGACAAGACAGTTATCAACAATCTAAAAGTAGGAACTATTAAAAATCAAACAGTAGGCACCTCTTTTTGGGACACCTTGTATATAGGCTTTTCAAGTCAAAGAATCCTAGAATGATGTCAATCACAACCACGTTTGCTCTATACTTCACAGTCAACCCTATTACCGAAGTCTTTTTCGTAATTACTCACTCTCAAAATTTGTAGTGAAAAGGTGCGGTGGCTGTAGGGTCCTTAGGGACAACAGAAAACGACAAAGTAATTTGAACTATTGCGTGAAATCAACCACTTGTCAGGGCATAAGTTCAAAAAGTAGTGCAATTACACAAAAGAGCGCATTGCGGCTGTTGCAGACATTTGCGTTTTGCGCAGTGCATAAGAAATTTCAGTATTATAAGTGGGGATGTTTTGAGTCAATACAAGCTGGAATATTTTGCTGTTGCAGATGCTGTTGCAATGCTGTTGCAGGTGCAACAGCATTGCAACAGCAACTGCAACGGCAAAAGCTAACGCTGTCGTGGATTCGTTCGGAGGAGGCGGAGTGAAAGAAAAGGGGCGAAGTGACAGAAAATTGAGGGGGGTTTTCTCTGCTCAGAAGCAACATTGGAAGACCGGACCAACGCAGTTGGTCTTCTTCTGGGCCCAGTATATACGCGGTATAGAAAGATTTAGGAAATTCGGTAACTTAGATTTTGGGTGTACGCTGCCTTTAAAGTATTCAGTTATGAAGAAGGAAGAAGAAACCGGAACACTCCAAGCAATGTGATTGTTTTTTATCCACGTTCAAGGGGAAAGGGAGAAAAACGCAAACTTTTTCTCGATAAAATCTAAGGACAAAGCTTTGCACTCTGCTGACCAAAAATCGCGAAAGTTTACACAGATAAACTACATGTGCTCTACTCTACGTTTTTTCGGTAATCGTATCCAAAAGAGCCTGAATTTTTTTTTGTAAACGGAGGACTGGTCTCGTTGTTTAAAACTTATACGAGAATATTTTGCGACTATTGGACAAAAAATGTATATACGAATTAATTACGTTAAAAATAGTAGTGAGATATAAAGGTTAACGTGCAAATCAATAAATGGTGAAGTAAATGTTTACAGCGGAGATTATTCAAAAGTTAATTTTTATTTGCTTGTATGATTGAATGAAGGTGAACCAAGAGAGCAAAGGCATCGTAAAGTTGCTAGGATTTCCAGACTTTAACTATACTCATGAGAAAGTAAGAAAACAAAGAAGCCGGAGGGGGAAGGGGTATTTAAGCTGATTTTGGATCGACAAAAAAAGCTGTTTGCTCAATGCTTGATAATCTCGCTTGCTCACTTTAAACACGGAGATCCGATTGTGAATTTTCATTTACACTGTAAATGGCCATTGTAGATATAATTAGGATGTGGTTGGGGATCCCGAGAAACGCAAGGGAAATGGGGCAAACGATTCGGAGACGAAAATTTTGTAGATCATTGAGTTAGCTAGTAGGTTTTTCTTCTTACAGTAATAACTTGCGCTTCCATTTTCATTTCTCCAAGATTTACGTTCATGGCTGTTTATAATTGATGTTAGTCATTTCCATTTGAGAAAATCTGGTTTTAATTATTGCTGAAAAGAATTAATCCTACTAGATGCGGTTGCGCGGGGCACAAAATGCGATCATCAATCTTTCACCGCACTTCTCGTGAGAAGAGATTTTGCCATAAAACTTTGACAAGCTCGTTTACTTCAATGGTTTCAGAAAAAGAGACTAATGGCGAAAGGCAGACGAGATTTCAGAGCATCGCAAACTGAACGACAATGCCTCAGACTAAAAAATCACAGCCGAGAGCCATTGAGTATTGCTTTGACGACTTGGATTCATAAATCGCGAAAGTGTGGGCTGTTTTTGGTTTCATAGGATTTTCCCACAGGCGGCAAAGAAAAGCAAAGCCAAGCTCAAAGAAACATGAATAAAGATTTTTTGAAGGTGAATTATCTCAAGAAATCTTGCCTTTACTGCATTGTATTGAAAATGATCCGGCAACCATTCATGAAAACGTTCAAGCGTCGTAATGAATCTTCTAAAGTTTTGATTCATAGCACGCCACATGGAATTTGAATGAAACCTACTAGTTCAGTATAGTTTCTATGTATGTAAACAAACTGAAAACGTAGCACGCGCAAGGAGCAAAGAAGTCTTTGAAAATGATTGGGTAAAAGGTTTCTTTTACTATTCTGATAGTGAAAATGCAAATATAGATCTTACTATGATACTTTCAAGTAGCTCACCAGTTTCTGACTTAGTAAAAAATAGTGGGAAACAGACTAAATAGAACTTTTTTTCAAAAACTTATGATTCTTTTTACTTGTAAAAGACTCTCAACTTTTTCGGGAAGATCTTCGAGCAGTCTGATTATACTAATTATATTTAGCGACAAAAACAAGGCAAGTAGCTTTATTGGCCACATACGCATATCCGAGGTGAGACTAAATGTCTAGTAAATAATTATAGGAAGATTTGAGCAAAAACAGCTAGTCGCCGTACGCTAGTTTAGCGAAGGAGGGATGGGGGGCTGGGCGGCTGATGTACAGTCAAAGTAAAATTCCTATTTAGTAATCTGTTTAGCAGCACGAGCATCTTCAGAGAGTTGCACAGAAAAATTGGGAGGAATGGCTACAATAACGATTTCATTCGAAAAATATTCATGGTCTTCTCCCCCGCCCCAGCTTCTCCCCTGAAAATTTGAGACCCTCTGCCACTGGTATCTCTATAACTGATATATGGATAATACCAAGGTAAATCAGTAAAAGAAGGCAACTCAAAGTGGCGAACTCCGCCCCTTATGAGCCGTTAGACTGTCTAGAGTTGCCTTGTCAGAGCCGTGCGAGAGCCCGATCGATCAATACGCAGTGCATCCATTTGGATTCCGGCACAGTGCTGGAACAGAGCTGGCACACGAACGGCTGTGGACGCGGCATAAGCTTCAACAAATATGTAAGAACGCTTTCGCTCGCTTTCTGAAATCCTAAAAAGCTTGCAGATTGTCTTACAACAGTTCATTTCAAGGGTCACAAGGCATGTTCTTTGAAAAGTAATTACAACGGAGACGTTTGCAGCCACGAACTAAAAACTATCGCTAAGAGAACAACTAGGGAGCAAAGTTATCAAAAATCCTCTGCAAACTAGCAAAAGGTCTGCTCGAGTAGTTCCTTCAGACTAAACTGCCATCATCAATTTTCTAACCATTTTGACGCAAGAAACAATTTGTCAAGTACAATTAGTGCATTGAAACATATGGAAAATTAATTGCAGATGGCAGATTCAGAATTAAAGTAATGTCAAAAAGTAAAGATGGCCTTTGAAGGATCGAAATTCGAGAATTCACATTCGCTCAACGCGCGTAAAATGAACGCGCAGTTGTAGTGCAAGTTGTCCATGCTCTAGTGAAGGAAGTTGAAAATTTGATATGTGCAAGGCTTGACGAAAATAATTATTAAAAAATTTACAAAAGAAGGGAAGGGGAAAAGGGCTACCTATATAACGCTCGATTTTAGGATCCTGACAACATTGCTCAAATGTAGAAATCTATAAATGTTTGCTAGTGCAAGCTAGAGCATTTTACATGCACTTTTTTGAATTTAGAGTAAGCTACTAAAAGAACGAAAACTGGAGAAGATTCCGTTCGCTGTAGGATTACCCAAAGCTTGAAGTAATTAACATAAAAATTCTCCCACAATTAGGTTAGATATCTTCATTTTACCAAACGGATACAAAACTTCTAGTAGGTTCTTTAAGCATGTCCTTATACTGCTTCAGAACTGGAAATCCACTCAAATACAAAAAAGCTCGGTACATTCTCGAAGAAGGGTGAGCTTTAAAGCATTTTTTTCGACATTCTGCCAGCTTTTTAGATGACAAGCATAGCATTGCTAAGAAATTCCTAGCCACAGTATGGCCTTCGGAGAATGTGGCGGTCAGTGAGTGGGTAAAAGAAGGAAGCCCTTTGAAAGTCGCTTGAATATGAAAAGTCACAAGGACAAAATATAGAGCACGATAGATTGACTTCAAATCGGACTGCTGAAAATTTGAATATGATTTGCCTAAGGTCCATGGTCACCAAAGGTCGAAGTTCTGCGCTTGCTTATGTATTGAGCGCAAATTGTAATGACAGAAGCTTCGCACACGCTTTAAAGCTGTAGTAAATGATGAATCGGCATTCTAGTAAGGAAGTGTAGGATATTTTTTTTTCAGAAAAACGTAGCTCTAAAAAAATTGCAGATGGCTAGGTCTTGCTGCATATTTTCCTCAAGTAATTAGCCTCGATATAAGTGAAGGTAAATAGGATTTGAGTTTTTTGTCGGACATCTCGAAAAGCTTTGTACATAGTAGGCACCACTTAAACCTGTTTTTTTCAAAAATGTGCAAGAACCTAGCCCTAACCAAGCAAGGAGTTCTGGCCTGCAAAATGCAAAAAATAGCTGAAACAGATTTTCATTGATGATTTCATAAGTCCTCCTGTCTTGGGATTTGGGCATTCTGTAAAATAGTTAACTTCGACAATTTTTTTCTGCCGTACAGGTTGTTATTTTATTTTATTTTTCAATTTTTAATTGGCAGAAAGAAAACTGCCAAAGATTTTTGTTGAGTTTTTATATAGATAGCTCGAGATATCTTCTCAACGTCTTTCCATTAACCAATATACTATAAACCAATATCTGGCATAGTGGCCAAGTTTTGCTAAGGATTGCTGCAGCATTTCCATAATTTTTCTGGTACTAAAAATATAAAAGTTTTTCTGCAATATTATCTGAGGTTAGCGGCCATTACACAATGCGAAAATATTCCTTCAAAAAAGTTTTGCATGAACCTAAACTGCGCCCTTTCGCAGCTCTGTCTGCAATTATATACTTGCAGGCTATTTTTACTCAACTAGCACAGAGTTCGCCAAATTATGCATGTGTTCTTTTGAAGGATGAACTGTCATGATCAATCTTCTATTTGTTTTGTCACAAGATAGTCTATAATTTGTTCTGACAGAGGAACAAACAGCACAAGATGTAACAAAAGTGAAAGTTTATCACAGTGGACAGGACCAAAGCAAACAAGGTGAAAAATCAAGAAATGGTCATACAAAGAGCGAATGAATGGGATATTTAGTTTTCTTCACCTTAATAACTTTCAACTATACATTATACCACATAGTTACCCGAGCGCACCAACAGGTAAGAACAGGTAAGTCCATGCAACGACGAGGAAAACAAGGTGCCCTTAACCCATTGACGACGATGTGTACCACCGGTGGCCCACGCACTTTCTGTCGGCAGGGACGATGTGGACCACCGATGGCCCACACTCTTTGCAAAATCATATACTTTCTAGGCCTAGTATTTTTTCGACATTTCAGTATTTTTTCCAGTTTTTTTGCACTCTTGGAACCTGCAGACTTCTTTCCCCAAGAACATGATTGTAGCTGTTTTCAAAACCACTTTACTTTTCGTAAATAATCACAAAACTTTCCCACGCTGCAAATGTTGTGCAAAATCGCGTCGTCTCTCAGCGCCTTCACGCAAAATTAGGCGTCGTCGTCAATGGGTTAAGATCGGAAAAAAATGATTCCTGGGAAGAGCTGATAGATGCGAATACGATTTCTAAGAAACTAGTATTGAGCCCCTGATTCAATATGGGAAGCATATCCGATGCCGGAACGCCCGGTCCCTTGTGAATTTTTAGAGAGGAACAATTCCTTTTATTGTAATGCTAAGGCAAAAATGCATCACTTTGAGATTTCCACGCCCTTTCTTCTTGAAGTTTTGCGTTGGCCTAACTTCTTCAAAAGTTAAGCTTTACGAGAGCCAGGTGAAAACTAGATTCTTTGCAAAACTTTTTAAAAAAAGAGTTATATTGTCAAGTGCGTATAGTTGAAAATTCTACATTCTAGCTAAGAGCTCTATCTAAAAGATTCGTTGAACAAGTCATCTTTGAGTACGCGGAGCTCACCGTGGTTAAGAAGTTGCAAAAACCCAGCATGTTGTGGTCACAAAAAGAATCCCAACTTGGTATGAAAAAGATATGAATTTTAAAAAATTGTAGCAATCAAAACAAATGTTGAGAATGAGTTTTGCTATGTGTCATAGAGGGGGCCTAAGCCAGTGGAATATGACAAAGACTATACATCATGTAAAATATGTTACAGTCTGCTACTGAACTATGGAAAATTTGCATTCGAGCGGCAGATTTGCGTAAGCTTTACGAGTAACCTATCGGTCAAACTTTTTCTCATATTCTACGTCATAGCAGCAATATTGCGAGTCTGAACATGCTTCATATACGGACTGTGATTTTTTTTTTGCTATTTCTGACTCATCCCTCCTATAGTAAATGATTACTCACAATTAATTACTCACAATCAAAGTAATATATCTGGGATCACCCAAGCAAGTAATTCTCTCGTCTTATTATGCTTCATTTGTCACTACGACTAAATATCAAGGACGGCGCGGCTCGCGAAGTTACGGAGACGAAAAAAATAGGAGTTTGGCAGGGTACTTGACACCTACATTGCTACTTGATGCATTGCTGGGAAAAGCGAAATGTAAACATTTTTCAAGAGAAAAAGCGAAACATTCACTCTATTTAGACGTCATTGCAGACGGACTGGTTGACCTATGTGTGAAGAAGGGATATTCATTACATAGGTGTACTGGATAGCTCAGGCTCAAAAATCAAAATTAAGAAAACACCTGAAAAGTCTTTGTGCATGTTGACGTCAAGAAACTGCCCGGTACTCGAGAGTTCCTTAGGCTGCAGTGTAAACTGGGCAAAGAGGTGGAAATTTAACAGAATAAGTAATATTTTTCATGCAATAATCAAATATTTTTGGTCAAAAGTATTAGACTAACAATTAAAGTTATTATTGAAATTAGGAAATATCCTAATCCTCTATGTAGAATCTGTACTGGAAGTCCCATAATCGTCTGCCTCAGTTTATGTTCTACAAAAAATTTTCAAATGAGGAGACAAAGGATAAGCAGCTCCGTTTAGCACGAGCACGGTGAATGAAGAAAGATTAATGAACAGAATTTACCCTAATTTCATGCGTATAAGGCGCACTTTTTCGAATTTTCAAGCGAGCCGCTCAGCCGCTTCACTGTATTCCGGAAAGAAATCCTTACATCACACGATTCTCTCAAGCAATATACAGCACCTTACAGGGGCTTTTGTTTGGTTGTAAAGTCCTTTTGCTTGTCTGGGCTGGTCGATTCTAGGAAAAATCCCCCACGCCTTATACGCGTGAAATTAGGGTGCAAGTTTTTCAAACCGCAATCGGAGCAGATAACAGCAGGCTTCAATGGTAGATACAGAAAGACAAGAGTAATAGGTGACCGTTTGAAGCTACACGTCTATTTTGTATATTTGAAGCTATCCGAGCGTCGGAAAAAATTTAGAAAAATTAGATGTGTTCGTAGTTCATTTCGACGTTCTCACTCAACACTACGACAGCATATGAATATATTCTCAATCAGCAAGCAGGCTGAGACATTTATAGTGATTAAGTGCTTTACAAACAAAGATGGATAAAGTGGTTCGGCACTGATTATGACTCAGCAGAGACTCTTTTAGGTTGGGAGAATGGTAAGCAGTTTGAGAAGCGCTTAAGAAAAAAAACTTATGAACGTCCCCGCGGAATGAAGGCAAAATTCTTTGCTTGGAAACAAAATGCAGAACAAACATGTTACAATATACCAATGGAAGACGAAGAGGAACTGTTGGCTCTGGATCACTGTAGGTCAATTTTTCATGTAGTCACAGTGTAAATGTAGAATTTTAGTTAGGGAGGGGTAATGAAATATATTGCTAATCTTCCTGATGTTGTCGTGGTAACGCAGTCTTCTTATTGGTGAAGTACATGATCAAAAATAGTTTATGTGCCGGAGATTTTCAGAATTGATAAGGTGTATTCCTTCCATGGAAAGTGGCATTCTACTTTTTGAATGCTGTCTTCATCAAAAAAAAAAACATTCTCATGTTTTTCCAAGCCCAAGCCTCATTATTCCTACCGCTTTTAACATGACTCATTTCATGGAGGAGCGTAAGGCCCCGGACAGACTTCACGCGATTTGATCGTCGCGACTCAATCGCCGACATTTCCATTCATTTTCATTTCACATTCAAAAATTTCGGGCTGGAAAAGTATCACAACCGAAATGCAACTTAATCGGCATGAAATGATGTTGTAACAGTTGTCTCGTCGCGATTCAGTCGCGACGATCAAATCGCGTGAAGTCTGTCCGGGGCCTAAGACGACTGACAAGATCAGTACTATATATTGGTTCATGCACACGGAAATATTCAAATGCTCAGTGTTTTTTTAATCTAAAAGCAAGTGGAAACAAAGCTGACTTCGATAAACAATTGATTGCTCACTAAGAGTGAGTCTGGAATGAAATGCGTTCCAGGCAGAGCTGAATGAGGCAATATTTTGTCTTGAAAGAAGGCATTTTTATGATGACATTAGGGACAACCACAAAGCTTTTATGAAGCGCAGTGTAGCGATACGACACACAGTTATATTTCGAGATTTGAGAGGTGCTCTCATTTGCCAAGTAATAGTTATTGCGCTATATAAGCCTACCACAGTGCGCATAGGTAACAGTATCCAAATAAATTTTGGAGAGACTGAATTCAAGAAATTATGCCAGATATATGTTCTGGACCAGATTAAGCTAAACAGGGAAGGTATGTGACTCAATAGAGTTTCTCTATAAGATGCATATCATTCGAGAGGCCTTTGAATGCTGGTTTTAAAACAAATTTCCTTATCTGCGTATCGGTTCGCTAAACAAAGTTACAGGCATTTGTTTGGCTTCAAATGATACTGATTTTGGTTGCTTTTTGCAGGACTAAGGCGACAGAGTAGCTCCAAAACTATTCCCGTCAGTTTTTTATGTACAACAAATATATCTCAGACATTTGGGCGTCTAAGTTAGGACCAAATTCGCATTTATCACGAATTTAGATTATTTACACAGTACTTGACCATGCAAACTGGTGGCGGAAAATTGACTGTAACTTTGTTCAGTAAACCAATAAGCAGATATGGAAGACTGTTATGAAATCAGCACTCAAAGACCTTTCGAATGGTGTACATCTCTTAGGCCCCGGTCAGACTTCACGCGACTTAATCGTCGCGACCAAATCGCCAAGATTTCCATTCATTTCCATTTCACATTCAAAAATTTCGGTCTGGAAAAGTATCACAACCGAATGCAAGTTGATCTGCATGGAATGATGTTGTAACAGTTGTCTCCTCGCGATTCAGTCGCGACGATCAAATCGCGTGAAGTCTGCCCGGGGCCTTAGGGAAACTCCACTGCGAGTCATATACCTTCCCTTGTAAGGTAGTTGCCAATACAGATACAAAAATCAAGCTTTTAGGAATTCTGAAGTGCGGTGCGCAGTAAAGCTATGTTTAAGAAATAGTCAACTTGAAATTGATATGCCAGAATTTAGCGTATCCCTGTGGGAGACAAAACATTTGTATTAGCTTCGCGGACAATTTACATACATCCCATTTATTCGCAAGATGGAATAAAGTTGGTCTTATTTTGTTATCAAATATCTATGTCTCAATCATTATTCTTTGTCCCTGCTGCGACTGTTTTTTTTCCTTTACAGGAATTACACGTTCAGATTTCTCTTCCATTTCTTGTATGGAAGTGCTATAGCTATAGAATAAGTGTAAACTGTAAGCCGTGAGAGAATTGTTGAGTATTCGGGTTCATTCGTAAGCGTTTAGTATTGGATCTCCGCCACTAACCTCAGATTTTTTGAGAACTATCAGTCAGAAATATTTCTATGCAAACGGAAACAAGTAACGGCTATACCACTGAGACAGGATAGGATTGAAAATGTAACCCAAACTACATACTCTCCAAAAATAAAGCATGCATTTCTTTTTAAACCTGCTATTAGCTAAATTGGAAAACTCAAAAAAAGGCATGAAAGGAATAGTAGGCGCGGAAATGTTTGCACAAGCGCACGGAAACAAAAAGTGTCCAGCGATTGAGTATGCACTTTTTTCTCGCAACGACTACTGCCAGCATGAGTACTAATTTATCGTAATGGATGGCTGGGAGCGGCATTTTCAATAGACACTAATTGACTTCTCGGACTTTTGCTGTGTGCAGTAAAACAAAAAAACAAAATGTATAGATGAGCTATTGGTCTTATTCCGAAAAACCATAAGCGTGTAGTTTCTGATATTCCCAAAATTATTGGGCCCCTATTATGTCTAGGAAGTTCTGAAACAAGATATAATCTTTTGATTTTAGCAATTAGATAACTAAGCTATTTTTTCAAACACCGCAGATTTTTTGAATTATAAAGAAAGGCACTTATATCGGTCACATAAAAAAATTGACTCAAGATTAAAAGTCTTCTAGTGAGTCATTGAGAGCTAAGGGACCCCAAAAAGATTGATCAAAAGCATGGGAGAAACAGCGATCTTGTTTTTATTTTCTAGTAAGCTATCTAGTACCTAGTATCTAATATTTCTGGAAAAAAAATGTTCAAAATCAGTTCTGCTCACTCTTGTACTTCACCGATGATATCATCAATCCATTTTTCAAATTTCGCTCTCGAATTTTTTCGACCAAGTTGAATTCTTGCTAAGCTTTCTGACTTCATCCGCTCAACTACTTTCTGACATTGTGTTGTTGGGTCCATTCTGAATTTGTGGTAATTACTTAGTCACTTGATAAGGTTAATGTTTTTCAAGTTTCAGCTTTTGGCAGAATATTTAGATTTATTTTTTTTATTTAATAATGCTTCGATACCGAACTTCACTACACTCATACATGGAGAAAAAAATGAAAAAAGAAAGTCTTAAACATTGTTAAATCTGATTTACTTCATAAGTACAAAACGACTATATATAGAGATTCGTGGATAAACGTAAAAAATCTTCATTCATACCTCACATCCGATGGTGGCCACTGGCCAGTTTAGAATGAAATGGACGAAGAAGACGAGGTACAGACAGGACTGCAGTGTCGAAGGATGATAAATGATTGCTACTTCTTACTGTTCTTCTCATATCTCACTATCATTTCAAATAGAAGTAGAAACGATTAGGGATCGGTCAGAGTTTGCCAGTGTTGCCGGTGTTGAAAGTGTTGCCGGTGTTGAAAGTGTTGAAAGTGTTGCCGGTGTTGAAAGTGTTGAAAGTGTTGAAAGTGTTGCCGGTGTTGAAAGTGTTGAAAGTGATGAATGTACACATCTCCTGCAGTTTCATTCTTCCTGGAGCGATCTTACTGGCTGGTGAGATCGTTTGAAATGTACATGGAACATGAGTAATGAAATGCTACTGAAATGGGAAATGCTTTTACATGCAAAAGAACCTCATACAAAGTTTTTGGAAGTTAAAATACTTGTTTTAGATAGGCAATCTTTGAATTTTGAGAACGCTACTAAAGTCCGAGTAATGGGTGTTCGCTGCAGATCCTACATATAGGAGGTCTTGCAGCATTTTCAAATATTGGGGATTGCCTATCTAAAACAAGTCCTCTACCTTCCAAAAACTTTGTATGAGGTTCTTTTGCATGTAAAAGCATTTCCCATTTCAGTCGCATTTCATTACTCATGTTTCATGTACATTTCAAACGATCTAACCAGCCAGTAAGACCGCTCCAGGAAGAATGAAACTGCAGGACTGATGTATACATTCAACACTTTCAACACTTTCAACACTTTCAACACCGGCAACACTTTCAACACTTTCAACACTTTCAACACCGGCAACACTTTCAACACTTTCAACACTTTCAACACCGGCAACACTTTCAACACTTTCAACACCGGCAACACTGGCAAACTCTGACCGATCCCTTATTGAAAGCATAACATGCAGTCTTCCTCTCAAAACATCCATGTTGTAATCTTTGGCCATAGTTAATTTATTCCTGTTACCCGTGCTACCGGTGTTACCAGTGTTACTGGTGTTACTAGTGTTGTTAGTGTTACCGCTTTTATTGCCCTTGAATTGTGAAATTCACGATACAGTCTCATTTTAAAACGCAATATCACTGACTGGTGAGTAACATGAGTAACATTAGTAATACGAGTAATACAAGTAACACTGATAACACCGGTAACACACGGGTAACACGGATAAAGTATGGCCAAAGACTTAGAACGAAGTCCCCTTTGACTTTAAAAAATTTCGCCAAAGTCCATTTTGAGCTTGAACCCTTAAACGTAAAAAAACCCTCAAAAACGAAACCTTGACTAAGAAAACGTCGCAATTCTCGGCCACAAAAACGATACCCCCTTTGCTTTCTGTCCCAAACTACGATATCCAGCCTGATAGGGTGCCAGTTGTGCCGGGCAATGCGCCAAAATCAAAGATATCTAATTTGGAAGTCACTTTTTACAATACTACAAATAAAGAGCATGCCGCAGTAGAATCCTTTTTCAGAGCTCCTTCGACCTTGAAGGCACCGTCCACCCAAATTGGGGTTGGCGAGATTATGATACCTAGCAGATGCGGGGCACCCAACCAGATGATTGCCCAACTCGCGCTGCCTGAAGTTGCTTCCGAACCGAGAAAATTGCTTCGAAAATCGCTTCAGGCCGCGTTTGCGACGCTGGCTCCTCCCCTTTCGGAGTGGGCGTGACGTTCGTCCCGCCCATCCGTGCGCGCCCGACCAATCACCGCACCGAAAAAATAGCTCTGCGGGTTCTGAAAACCGGGTTTTTCGTGATTTTCTCGGATATTCAACTCAATATTTGGAATCAGGGGTATGAGAAGGCCCCGGAACGGCAAAGACACTGAGGTCGAAATTTTGGGTGGACGGTGCTTTTGAGAATCAACCAATCACCATCTCTGCACGAGAGTTGAAGAATGTTCAGTGAAACGGAAAAATCTTTCAAAAAAGAGAATTCTTTTCATGCTCGGTTTAGGTAACTACTAACTATACTCATATTTACTACTTGACGGTCGTAATCTCAAACTATTCAGACACTTCATCGAAAAATTCCACAAGACAAGCCAAGTTTGCAGTTCCGCAGAATTTTGTCTACTATCACATAAATGGAAACGTTGAAAATGGGTACTTCCGCAGGATTTTCACTTCAAACAGGTTGAAAACGGGAGCTTTCGTTGGAGTTGTTAAAAACGTTACAAAAATTTTGAAAAATGCCAGTTCCGCAGTACTTGACCTGTCAGTACTTCCGCAATAGTTTGAATGTCTTACAATGTTGCTTCGCCAACAACTAGAGTGCACTGTCGAATATGTAGTCCGGGATAGTAGGTGGTTCTCACAGTCAATAGAGTAAGGGTCAGATCCCGCTTAGGTGTTCTGTTTTGCTGTTGTGGTTCGCAATCTTCGGAAGTTCCGCAGCACGTCATTTGAGAACTTGAGGACCGTAGCACGTTCACGGAACTTTCGCAGGTAACCCAGCGGGACTTTCCCAGACGTTCTGCGGAGGTTAGGTCAGTTGTCTGCGATGATGCATAAGGTACCTTGCAAAGTGTCTCATATACAATGCGGACAGCAGTCTGATTAGAAAAATCTTCCGTGCAAGTTGTGTCCACAGGTCGGCTTTCTTCCACAAATGACATCATCGAAGGCACCTTCCACTCGGCATGAGGATGGTAAAATTTTGACGCTATGGATAGCTGAGCACTTATCTAGGTAATTACCCAAGTATCGCTGCAAAAGATAAATTGCAAACCGAGAGAATCGCTTCAGAAAGTAGAAGCACCCCAGATGGCTCCGACCATCAGGTGAGCCGAAGATAACAAGTCCAAAATTGGGTTTCGATGTACCTAGAAATGTAATAAATCCATGTGGATGGGCAGAGTCCTAGACCGCTTCTACATTCTGAGGAGATCATCGTTCGGACTTCATCTTTTGAGGCAGGATTTGGACAATTGTTTAGTTGGGGACTCCGCTATTATATCATCTTACCATCTCATCTCCATTTGGATGGACGGTGCCCATAAGTATGAAAAACTTGTTAATTTACTGCTTACAGGTAAGGAACCCGTCATACTTCGCCGAAAAAAGCCCAAAAAAGCCCAAAAAAGCCCGAAAAAGCCCAAAAAAGTCCAAAAGCGCCAGAAAGAGCCGGAACACTTCTCGCACGTTTTGGCGCTAAGGCATGTGTGTTGACTTCGCAATCGAGCCTTTTTGTCATTTTCTGTCGTCCGCATGATAAGATAATGTCAGAATTCTACCAAAACTTCGTTTCTACATTCCGGCTCTTTCTGGCGCTTTTAGGCTTTTTTTGGCTTTTTTGGGCGCTTTTGGGCTTTTTTCGGTGAAGTATGAGGGTCCCTAAGAATGGCATATTTGCAGTCAGATTCTACTATTACCACCCTGAGCAATGTCACTGTGCAATGAAAACTGTAGGAACCCTTGGCTCATATCCAGATGTTGAAGCAGGACTTTCAACAGAAAACGAATAAAAGTGAAATGTGTTGTTCCAGTCCTTTTGTGTTCATTCATTTTCTCCAATTGTATAGCACACCTTATATCTATCTATTTATTTATTTATTTATAATTTATATTAATTAATTATTTATTTATTTATAACTTATATTGATCTCTTTTTGCCATATATTCACATGTTTCACAAAACGGGCCCTATATTTTCAGTGGTTGTCCAAACACACAAAACGAATAAGTAGGTAAGCAAATAAATTTGAAGGATATTTGAAAGTGTTAATTCATAATACTTTACGAGAAATGTTCAGATGTGACGAAAAGTGAAAATTTTCGAACAATTTCTAGCATGTATGTGGCACCATAAATGTACGGGAAAATATTTTGTGCCTGGAACTTTATTTGAGACAAAGGTTGGCACAATGTTGTAGTTATAGGCTGCTTCACAACACGAGTAAAGAGAAAATTATATGCTTGATTTGACTCACTCGATCATTCTGAAACTCTGATTGCTTTCATTTTGCACTATAGCTCCAATTGCTTGACGTACCCGACAACGGTCATAATGGTTGTAAAAAAAGTTTTATCATGTGAAAAGACAAGACAAATTGTACGAGATATGGATTTGTAAGCTCAGTCCGAAAAGTTTGTTCGCGCTTATTCAGAAAAATAACTTCTTCCTTTCTCAAAGGATTTGTACAAATTAACATTTATTTGAAGAGAAAGTCATACACTTTACAAGTATGTGAAATACTTCCTGAATACAACGACACTGTAGGTATAGAAAAAGAATATAGATATAGAAAGTCATACAAAAAATCAAAAAAATTACCTAGATTCTGATTTTTCGTAGTTGATAAAAATCTAAATCTTGCCCTAAAAGTCGGAGCGATCGGTTAGAAGGTGTGTAAGCTTCTTCTTTCATCAAAAAATTGGCACAAAACGACAGAGATTATCTTTTTGTCATTTTTTTTAAATTCACAATTTTGAATAGAGAATGCTCACATAGCGCCAAATTTTTGCAGATAGAAGCGCAACGATTTTTGGCGAGGTTTCTGAATTTTGGCAAGCGCATTTCTACACTACACAGGAAATCAACATTTGAGTAATTTCCTTCTACAGCTTCTGTCTCTGCAATGCTTGGGCACTGAAGGATCAAATATTTTAAAATCGTGCAATCTTTGAGAGAGCAAGAAGTTATGATTTTTTTGAAAATAGTGGGAATAAACTCTAGGGCCATGGTGATACTTGTAGAGTTAAATGTTTACATAAAAGCACGAATTTTTATACTCGGATAGCATAAATCGTCCACTATGTATGGCGCGCTCGTTGATAGTTCCTCGATCACTCGATCCTCTTATAATTTTGGTTGCTCAAAGTCAGAAAAACACATACTTAAACGAAGCTTCCGAGCCTGAAAATTCACATACGTACGCCACAATAAGTATGAATCTAGAGGAAGAAAATAGGACGAGCTCAAAGCAAGCGGGTTTTGAATTAAATTTCTTTCGCACCAGCCCACAAAATAGCCGAATTTACAACTCAAGCTCAACGGGCCCCTACCTAGTTTAGAAATGTGTATTGCAGACTTTTAACTAAGCTCATTTAATGTTATGATTAGCTCTCTATGTCGACGGCCCTCGCACTGTACACAAAAGCCAACTTTATGTTGAAGTCATCTCCTACTTCCTGTTATAAGTTTGTGCATTGCATTTGTGACAAATCAGATCAACAAATGGATAATTAAGATATTAGGTTGAACCGTAAAGTTCGCACCAATTTTGAAAATTCATAATTCTTGCTTTTTCAGGAGATTTCTTCAAGGATAATTTTTTTGAAAGAGGAAATCATTCTGTCTCCAACAGTACTTGAAAACCCTCTATCAAATACATGTTGCAGAGGTAGAAACTGCAGAAGAAAATTACTCAATCCTCTATTTTTTCTTGTGAGACCACCAAGAAACTGAAGCCTGCCTCAAAAATTAAAGCATTTAATGCTATAAATTCTGGGATCTGTGTTTCTACCTGAACAAGATTTGTGTTGATTGAGCTCTCTACGTAAAGTTATGGCTTTTAGAGCAAGCAATGAAAAACAGCGTTTTTTTGGCGTTTTTCTTGAAAAATATTGAAAACGAACTTTCAACTTTTTTTGAAGGTAACTGGGAGTGAAGCTCAAGGAGAAGAAAATTCCGAAAAGTTATAGATGTAAAATTCTGACCAAGGAAGGCATTCGATTGATTGTTTGAACTTTAATCTAGCTAAAGAAATTCTATTGCGCAGGAACACTTTTACTTCAAACGTGCTAGACCTGCAATGAAAGGCAATGTTGAGTTTTTTAGTTCACTGACGTCAACCAGCCAAAATTGCAAGTTTTTAGTAAGCAAAGGTTGAAATGTGATATTACAGAACTAAAAGAGGGCAGTCTTTGGGAGCGTTTATGAATTTCACTGACTTAAAATAAGGATCAAGTGCTTCAAATGTTTCAACCTTTGAGTGAAGAAGAAGGAAGCAGCTGTTATAACACCTTGGAATTAATTTATGTTGGTGGCACTTATGACTGTCAAAGCCTTTTATCACTTGAATTTTCCAAATCTATCTCATACTGAAAAAAAAACAGACTAGACTGCTATAATTGGTCATATGCACATATCCGGATTGGACATGGATGGTTACTTAACAAACATCAAGAACTTTCAGAGCTGCTATCCATTTCAGGGACTCGAAGAAGAGTTCAGCACAAAAAGGCTGAGAAACGAATATTCATGGACGAAGTGATTTACGAAAAAGAGACCGTCCTATTAAGAAAAGTAAGGAAGTCAGGGGGCTTTGAACACATTATGAGCTCCATATTGTCTTAAAGTAAGCAAGAGCAACTAGATGAGCTTGACGGTCTACTGAAGAGGTTCTTTTTCGAATTATCTTAGATAACTCACAGCAATTTAACAAGTATAATTGGCTATGAAAATAATACGCAAAAAATTATGTCTTAAAGGTCTGCGAAAATCCATCAGCACGAGGGCTTTCTCACATTATTATACATTCTGCGTTTCTTAATATTTTAATGCTTACCACAGGGACGGCGCACTGCAGAAAATTAGCAGAAAACGAGGTAATTAGACTAAATTTGTTCATTAACCCAGAAAAAAGCTTTTTGTGCGGAATTGGCCACACCATCCAGTTCGCTGTTTCCCATACGCCAATGACAAATGACCAATTGAGACGTGTGTGCCAGCAGAGCAACCTAATTTAAGACGACCGCTTTTTCTACGATGTCCAAAAGATCACGCTCAAAGAGCTCTCAAAATGTTAGCAAAACCTCGGTCAAAACTCATCATCTTATTGTGTAATAAAATTCTGGACAGGTTTTTTGCTATGCATTCGACTAAGTTTTTCTTAGCACCTTTGTTGCAATGTGAGCTGCAATCTGGATTTTTGTTCGTTCTTATCAAACTCATAAAGCGGCATAATCGTTTTTTTTACAAATGACCTGCAAACTATAGTTAGAACAATATTCGTGTTCGAATGATTGACGATTTGGAAAAATGCTTTATTCGATTATTCGTTTATTCGAGGAGTTTTAAAAGGCAGTTATTCGAATATTCGAATATTCGAATTTGAGGATAGGATGAAAAAAGAGGGAGAGTGTCCCCTCCAGATGAAGGGGTTTCGGCTATTTCCGACCTAGAAAAGTAAATGCGGTAAGTGAGCCTTGAGATAATGCTGACGTAAGCTTACATACCGAGTGGGATTGGGGTGTGCAAAGAGGGTAAAATAAGTGGTGCAGAGGTTTGATATGAAGAATTTCTGAATGCTTTGTTCTTAAAAGGTCATCGAATAGAGGCTTTTTTGATTCAGGAAAATTTATGTCTCATCAATCGACAAATTGATGAGACATAAATTGATGAGACAATCGAAAGCATGGGATATGTACAGGGTGTCCCAAAAGTCTTGTAGCCTAATTTTGCACTACTTTAACTCAACAATCACTGGTGATTTTTATCTCAAATTTATACCACACAATCCTCCAATCATTCTTCGTAAACTACATCCTTGAGGGTAAAAAATGATCTTCATGTTTGACTGAAAAAAAAATAAAATTAGCAAACCATTTCTACCTCAAAACGCAAAAAGCTATTTTCTAAAAGTTTGAAATTAATTCCGCTACTGCAAAAATTTGGCACACCGCGGTGCAAATTTATATCAACAATACAGAGGAGGCTTTGCACTGCTAACTATAATGGCTGCATTTGAAAACCTATTTCGTCAAGAGAGGCGAGAAAATACCTGGAAATTTTCAATGCGTGCCACTGCAACTGTGTCTTTGAAACTAGTTTCAAATCTGTAGAATTGCAGCAGTCACTGAATTTGGAGTAATACCATCTTCGCATGTTTTCTAGATGGGGATCTAATGCAACACGGATGACGAACTTGGTTTTGAAACACATTGTAGCCGATTTTCTGTTTTCATTTTCCGCAAATGTGTCCAAAACTCCACCATGAGATCTACACGTGCCTGCATTCAAATTTCCGTAATTTTAACCATGAAACTCGTATGATGTAGCTGAAAGCTTGCTCTATCATACAGCACATTTTTTAAGCGATAGGATTTATTTTCATGAAAAATTGGGACAAAATTGATGATGACTGCCTGCGTGCCTCGGCAGTGGTAATGGCCAACAGTTTGAAGGCTTCCGTTATCAAGGAAAGATGCTACCACGAAATTTGAATGCTGTGATGTATTTGCTACTTTTTGAATAATATGTACACCAAATTTTATATCCCTATGTTGTTCCGTTCTGTTTTTATCAGAAAAATACTAGGCTACAAGACTTTTGGGACACCCTGTAGAATCGACATAGCGTTTTTTTCAGCTCTCCCGTGAATTCAAATATGAAAATTTTTATTTAGCTGTAGCATTAGCTTTATGTGATCACTTTGTGCTCCATTTTTGAATAGAAGAGAAAAGCTAGGGAAAAAGAGACGGTCTAACGTAACAAAAGTTCATATACTACGATAGCTAAAAGCACTAGAAATTGACGTAGAGTTCTATTTTTCTAGCTGTTCTGCGAGCCAGAGGAAGTTTGTCTAGCTACAATATCAGCTAATCTTGAAATTACTTTATGCTTGTCGCGGTTCGCGCGATGCAAGCCACTCCTCGAAACAGGAGGCCGGGAGCGCTGGCTATCGCGTTACTTGGCGCGCTATCAAGATCGCGCCAAGACTTCTCCTGCTGGGCGCGTTGCCAAGTTTTAGGGTATATAAGGGCGCGTGGGCTGCGGTCCACGCCTCCTCGAGCTTCGTTCGTTATCGATTTTTGATGATATCAACCCGCTGACAGCGCCTCCAGTAGCTCCCGCAGATGATCAACGGTTTCGAGCGGTTGAGCTTTGGATAATCTTCTTGTGTATGGAGACGCGCAGCTAAGGTTGTAGTCTAGCGAGTAGTTGAACAGGATTGCGGGAGTGGAGAGGGACTCACTGTCCCGTAAGGGCTAGGGTCTTGCGGTTGACCCATCGGAGAACCCGGAACTATCTGTTAGAGTTGATCTTCATCAGGCATCGGCAGCACGGGACGAGGCGGCTCATCCCGTGCCTATTCTTCTGGACCCTGGAGTAGTAGTGTAGTAGTTTAAGTAGTGTTTAGTAGTTTTTTAGTAGTTTAGTATTTTCGTTCGTTTTAGTAGTTGTTGTTATTTCGTGTAGTTTTAGATAAATGTAATGTAATCTAGTCGTGCGTGTGATGTCTGTGTCGTACGGGTTAGAGGGACGTTGGCGTCGAGCAGACGCGCTAGAGTGCACGCACTAGCGTCGAAGCAGTAGATCCTGGAGTTGAGGAGTTGTGTTGTCAGGCGGACGAGCACTGGGCGAAGTGCTGAGCACACCGAGCCGCAACAATGCTTTATTTTCAGAACGGAAAGGTATTTTCCAAGGCTTCGCATGTAAATAGAAAGCTTCAAACAAGGAACCTAACGCTTCCTCATTTTCTATCATGCTCTTCAAAAAAGAAAATTCAATTCGATTCTTCTCAGTGAACGTGCATCCATCATTGAGCAAGCCAGACTTCCTACTCTTGCATATCTCTTCCCTGTTCATCGAACTATATTGTCGCAGAGAAGAGATATTACCATGTTACTCATGCAAAGAATCAATTATCTAAATTTTTAGGTTCATTTCGCCATCGAAAGCAATCTGACTGAGACAGGAGGTCTCAAGCTTGAGTTTGTAGAAGTGCAATCATTCAGCACTGAGAAGAACTGAGAGGAAGCAGCAGGTGGCAGTCCCAAACAAAATGTGCACCGTTTATCATAGGTTTTGTAGTCTACCGTTGCCTTGACCTTAGTCTCAGCCTGGAGAAGGATCATTCGAATGCCTGCCCAAAAGTGAAAGGGGTAGAGAAATTGCTCCACCTATCGCCCATATGATTCGAATATTGCATTCGAATGTTCGGTGTTCGAAAATTCGAATATTCGATGATATCAGGTTATTCTATTCTTCGAGTAGTCGAATATTCGAACAAGTTCACTTATTCGAATATTCGTTCATTCGGATTTTGGAATGTGACCATATTCGAATATTCGAATTCGAATAATATGACAATCGGAAATCGAATAATACTCGTTCATTCGAAAAATTTTCGAAAATAGTTATTTGAAATTCATTCGTCCGAGTAATTTTCAAAAATCAATTATTCGGTTTCGTTAACACGATGAAAATTTTCCCTCGTTACAACTATAGTGCAAACAGGCATAGATTCACTTTTACAGGGTGGCCAAAAAGTATGGGCGTCACATTTTTCGTTTAATAATTTTTCAAAATGATTTTGCACGCCTTTATTTGGCATGCAAAATCATTTTTGCATGCCAAATAGGAATTGCCTGAGTAAATTTTTTCCCTATGAAGAATAGGCGCAAAAGTGAAATACCCCATTTTCTCTTTTTGCCCAAATCTGAAGAACTTTCCTTTTTAGATCGGAGACTTTCGAAATAGAAAATTACAAAATCATTGTTATTCGCTAAGTAGAGTAATTTTGTGCGTAAACATCACCTTATTCATCAAGGACGTCTGTCACATAGTGTGACAAATTAACGTATGGAAAAGAGAGAGATTGTAGGCAGTATGCCGCCCAGAGTCTGATCCTTTTCAGCCTTGGTTATGCTAGTTGCGGTCTAAAATTTTTCATTCAAAAAGTGGGCGGAAGAGAATGATACACTTTTAGGCTAAGGCCAGAGTCAATATGAAAAGACTTTGGGCAAGCGATTCCAAAAAAAGCCCAGGTTCTCTTGTGATATGCTAGTGGTCTCGTTATTTAGAGTGGAAAACCACTGCTAATTTTTTTTGCTCTTCTTCACCCGTCTGCTCCGGACCTAGCCACTTGTCTATTTTGACTTCTCCAAGTTTTACGATCTCAGCGATCGAAATCATTCACGCAAGTGTTGATATATTAAATTAGTTCTGAATGTATTAAGATCATTTTTCGATGTTATGTAGATTAGGTAATGAGTGTTGCGGCTTGGTGGGTTCAGCTCTAGCATTGTGCTCGATTGCCCTGCTCCGCTAAACCTACACCCTTTGATGCTATGCGCCCACAACCGACGGGTCCTTCAGCTCGTCCACTAGGCGCGGTCACCAACCAACCAACTCATGTATCATTTCAGATAATTTATCTACTAAACAGCAAAATATATCTCTTTATATATAAAACAGAAAATTTGTGTGTTTGTGCACACTCAGGTTATTATAATGTGCAGGGTGTGCAGGATGTGCAGGGTGTTCACGGTGTGTGGGTGTACAGGATGTGCAAATGTGCAGGGTGTTCACGGCGTAAGGGTGTGCAAGGTGTGCAGGGTGGGAGGGGATAAGTGAACATGCTGATTCGAATACGTTATTGACAGGACCGGGCGGAGCCGGGTTTGCGGGCTTGTAGCATATAAACTACTGAAATACGAAGCACCTATATAGGAAGACCGAAGGTGATAACACGGGACGAACCACGTCGTCCCGTGATGCCGGTACATTGCAGGCTTAACCATCATAAACCTCTGAGTTCTTAAAGCAGGGTCTGGCACTGGTCTAGATGCCTCGCGATCTCCACTCCACTCCATTTTTATTCATTTACTGGTATAAGAACCCTTGAGTCCTTCTCGCACTACTACGCAAATCTCTAGCTCAACTGCTTAAGGTAAAATCCTCTTATGCGGAAGCCGCTGAAAATGGGACCAAGTGTAGCAACAAAACAATCAATAACGAAAACGAAGTTTTTCACGTGCAGCCTTATATCCCCCGGCACTTGAACGCGTTTCCTTCCGGAATGATCCGTGACAACCAGGGTTGAGCAAGAGGTCAGGCGCAAGTCCTTTGAAAACGGCCCACTCCATTGTGAAAGCCCCTAAACGACCCGTGCGCTTAGCCTCTAGGACCTCAGGTTGTGATATGCTAAAGAAGATCAGCCATTGTTGGAGAGTCCTGTTTTTTTTTGGGATCTGTAAGCATGACTTTCTGCGATTGCACGACCACACGCACTTGACCACAAATTTTGGATTGGAATGGCCCTCTTTTCAGAGCTATGGGGTTTCCACAGGAGTGGTTTGGTTCTACCTCTCAATAAAGCAAGAAGAGGCTGAGAGCTCAATACTCATACTAGAAAAGGTGCGATTTTTGGAAAGTAAAGGCAAGTTAAAGGCAGTGTCCGGGCAAGATGGGGGTTTCGGGATTTCAGTGCCATGCAAGAGTGGCCCCCTCAGACACAATATTGAGCAAGGCGACGTCATAACGCTCGACCTAAAGGAAGAAAAAACAATCGGAAAGTGGGGAAACTTACGCCTTGGGGCGGGGTCCTCCGAGCAGTCCGAATTGCTGCTATGCGGCAGAGTACGCATGCCACCACAGTTAAAATGTAGGGTCCCATAGCGACTCTGCGTCTTTGCCTTGGTCGGGACCGTCAAATTTCGAATTGTGCGACATTGGAAAACGTATGTTTTCGCCGTTTTCGCGCCTTCTAACGTGGATTTTTGGATTCATCTTTGCGAATTACCCCCGGTAAGTGGATTTTCTAAAAATCGAGTTTTTGCCGGGACACTGCCTTTAAGGGGGTCAGGCGCAAGGCTACAAAAGCTCAGGCAGGCTGACCTTTTGAGGGGTTGCGCCTGACCCCATTAACGTCATTTTCGAAAAAGTTTTTCTACCCAAGTTTTATATGGCTCGCTAGCACAACCCTTGAAGATTCCACAGTAAGTGTTTGAATTTGGTTCGATTTGTTTCGGCCTTGTGGTAATCCGTGGAGTTGAACCACTCAAGTGATGCGCCGGTTGGATTGGAAGCACTTCTTACTCCTCTATTTGATAACGATATGAAGCCTGATTTCTAGCATAGACTTGTAAGGAACATTACTTTTTTATGAGTATAAACAAGCTCTCACTCTTTTCACTTTCGAAACCAAATTAATCATGTTTGATAATCAGGCTTCTAAAACGATGAGAGAGACTAGAAAATGCAGTAGGTAAAGGTTTTTTAGAGCTCATAGAAATTTGACATACTAATGACGGAAATGATACCCATTTCACACAGCAAGCTTCTTGGGTGAGCTTATTATATGTGAAGATAAAAGATGGAGGTCTAAATTTTGGCTAAAAATCCAACTGTAGAATCAATCAATATGATGTTTACGACCATCATTCCTTCAGTACTGGTAAGGCTACGATATCCACCGAACTAGCGCTTTTTTACTTCACCTTAATTGTAGTATTTCCCCAACTGAACCAATTTGATTATCGATTACGAACCCCCTCCCCCAGTCTAACCCCAATACGGCCTCCAGATCAGGCGCGCATGACCCCACGCTCAGCCCTGACTCTAACCCAGTGATTGATGGTAAATTCAGCAGAATCAACAGAGCAGCAAGGAAAAAGGAATGATAAAGAGACAGAGGCGGTAATTATGCCTCTGTAATATTGCCGCAGCTTTTCTATAACTTGCTGATACTAAGCCTATAGAAGGGAAAGCACCAATTGCTAATCAAGCTTGGGAAGATGATTGGAGAACACCTTCGCGAAACAGGTGCAGAAGCAAGCGAGGTTGTGCACAGGACCCGAGCCGCATGAGCGCCTATCACCTCCTAATTATGGGGTGTACGTATGCTTTTACCATGCTACAACAACAATAAATACTTTGTCTTAGATATTGGCACTATTCATGTCTGCCAATAACGCGATATCAGTAGTCTTTCTTTCGCTTTGACCGTCTGCCTTGCTTTACGAACTGCCCTTCCACTTCGTCATCGCCCTCTTCGTACATCCAATTCATCATGTTCAGTGACGCTTGTGGATCGTTAATCATTAATTTGTCTTGGAACAGCTTCTGAAATGCACCTTCTATCCAAATTCGACTTCCAAGTTTTTATCGCTTTAAGGCCTTCTGAAAACCCTGATCGAATTTGGGGTTGAGAATCAGCGAAATCCCCAAAAATTTCCGCTTTGGAGAACCCGCTGCTACAAGCGCGAGCGAGGAAAAGCCGGCATGGTGGGCAGGGCGACGACTTGGCGGAGTGATTAGCTCTGGATACGATAGCTGATTTCTCGCTCCGGAAGCAATCTTTTGCGATTCAACTTAAGGGTTTGCCTAGTATGGGGCCCTTATTAGTGTGCCAAATAATCTCGTCAACCTCCACTTTGGGTAGACGGTGCTTTTTAGTAGTCATTACCGAAGAGAAGAAAGCTCTTACAAGAATGCTATTTTTTTTCTGTTTCCCATAATCTGATTTCGCTAGCCTTCCCACTTATTCTCTTCCGTTTTTTCTCTTTATCATTGGCAACGCGTATCCTCTTGTTGAAAGCGAGCAAAACACTAATGATAAAGCCAGATTACCGACAAGTCACAAGCCATGAGGAAAATCTGCAAGTTCTCCCAAGCGGTTAGAAGCCTGCTCGTTCTATTCGTTGCTGCTAAAATAGCGTACTTACAACGGTACACGCGACTTGAGACCTCCTTGAGCAGTTGGTCGAAATATTGAACCATCATTCAAATAGCAAATGTATCTTCTTAATTCCTACTTTATTCTATTTTTATCACCAACCCTCCGCATCACTGGGCTTGATGGGGCTTGTGCGGCTCGGGTCCCCACGCTGCCGCCTTGCCTGGGCTCTGCACCTCTTTCGCGAGCAACTCTCTAATCATTTTCCCATGCTTAATTAGCAATAAAAGATCCGCCTATTCTAAGCCGGAGGTGGGAAAATGACCAGAGATCATGCTTGGTAAGGAGGTGCAGAGCTCAGGCGAGCCGGGCGCGAGGACCCGAGCCGCACATGCATTCATCATTTTAATAATGTAGGGAGTACACTAAAGGTCATAGAGTCAGCTTTGCTTCTGTCCTGCAATATACAAACGTATTTCCGATACTAGTTTGACTTTCTGCAGACAGAATTAGCATCTTACTTTCAGCGAATGATTTGCGGCAATGCTAATAATTCTAAATAGAAAATGTTGACACAGAATACATGCTACTCCATGTGGCACATAAATTCGACGTTGAACCAATCTCTCCATTTGTACTGTTCCATGTTCTTCCTCCAAGATTTTTTTACCCCCTGAATAACTCTTAGCTGGAGTAGGTTGTGTTAGTGTAATCTTTGATTCAACTGGATTCGCGGCTGAAAGGCGGGACTTTGTGGTCTTTCAAGGTCGCTCGCACCCTCTACGTAGTTTGCACCTCTTTCGCGCGCGTGCTCTCGCATCATTCTTTGGCCTTAACTAGGTCACAAAGCCCCGCCTTTAGCCGCCAATCCAGTTGAATCAAAGGCTGGGTTCATACTAATTCCCATGTTCCGGAACTGTTCCCACACAGTTCTCGCACTATGCTGGAACTGTTTCGGAACTCTGCTGCATTCGCTGCAACCGCCCTGCACGCATTTTGAACGGCGGGAGTGGAGGATTCTGACCGTTTTCAACGGTATTCCTTCCAGAGTCCTCTCATTTTGGCCTTATTCCCCTACCCCCTTCCCTTTACCCCCTTCCCTTTTTGATCAACAGAACTTCGAACTCGAAGCGAGGTTGAATAATGAGCGCTTTTCTGCTCTGCATATCCGGCAAAATGTCTGTTTTTGCTCTGTCCATTCTCGCTTTGTTTTCTTTTTGCTCGAGCCTTTCCATTTGTTCCAGGAAGCCGCTGCGTAGTTTCCGCAGGCATCTGTCTCGAATTAAAACGTACGAACATTCTGGAAATACGGAAATGGGAAATTTGTTCTTGCTTCCTGATGAGTTTCGTTTTTGGGCATTCTCAGCCCCTTTTCTTTCTCCATATCGTTGCTTCTCCGTTCTCTTCTACCCCGCTTTTCCTAGTGATGAGAAAAGCTGCGAACCTAGAGCCGGATTGGAAGAACAGACATTTTGTCGGTGTAGAAGGGAGAAGCGCTCATTCAACCCCGCTTCGAATTCGAAGTTCTGCTAATCAAAAAGGGAAGCAGGGTAGAGGAATAAGGCCAAAATGAGAGGAATCTGAAAGAAAAACCATTGAAAGCGATCAAAATTCTCCAACTCCTGCCGTTCGAACGCGTGCGGGGCGGTTGCAGCGCATTCTGCACACTTCCGGAACTGTTCCAGCACAGTGCGGAAACTGTGCGGGAACAGTTCCGGAACATGGGAATCAGTATGAACCCAGCCAAAAGGTAACTGAGGTGCAGTTTTACACACTGCAATGATACGCTTACAAACCCACAATGACGTCGTATGTAATCCAGTAAACCACAATCTTTCATTCTTGAAAGATTGCGATTTGTCAAAAATTATTAACCATTTTTCGATATTGTCAATTGCAATAAGTAATAAATGAGACCACCCCAACATTTATCTCAGCATTCCAAACCGAAGGAGTCTCGTAACGTGAGCAAGTCTGCTCGCGTCAACTATCAAGACCGTAAATACAGGGTGTCCCAAAAAGATGTGCACACTGTTCGATCGTTAATAACTCTCCTGCTTTCATGTCTTTTGCAGAGCTTGAGGTGCCATTCTGTAGAGCAAGGTTTAACTTAGATTTGCTGTGTGGAGTGAATGATCGATCGCTTTTCATCACTGTAAGATTACGGTAGGAACTTCGAGGAGAATTTTAAGCCATTGAAAGCGGCATTTTGCCTCAGAAAGAAAGCCAAATAAGCCAAAAACTCTTGAAGTGGGACAATCGAAGTTGCTGATTCTAAATATGAAATTTGCACTTCAATATAATGCTTCATTCATAAGTTATTTCGGATTTAGGGTAAAAACTATTTTCACAAAGTTCGTCAGAAATGTGAATACGCCATCAGGAAAGCTCGAAAAAATCATGAAAAGTTATGTAGTAAAATGAGCACGCCTGAAAACCTTGCCACACAAATTTTCATATTTTTTAAAAATTATTTCACAAATGGCCTATTCCATAGCGAAGCTGTAGGCTGAAAGTTCATACCGTAATCCTACAGTAACGAAGAATGTTTGTGATCCGATCTATACTGTAAATCTAAGTTGAACCTCGCTCTACAGAATGGTACCTTAAGCTTGGTAAAAGACATGAAAGAAAGAGAGTCACTAACGATCAAACAGTGTGCACATCTTTTTGGGACACTCTGTATACAAGGAGATGCTTAATGTAGAAATGCAACAAATAATTTCATTATTTCGCCATCTCATCAGTAATCTTACGGGACAGTGCAAAACACCAATGGGTATCTTTACAACGACTAGTCCTAATCTACGATACATTTGTAAGGAAGAACTTTGATCTTTAAGTCAAGCTTCCATTTTTCACAAATAGCGCTAAGTGTGCAATGGCACTGGAAATATGTTTCAAGAAAGCCTCTTTATCTATGGGCACCTCACTGTGAGAAACATTGCCTGAGATTATGTTTTTACTACTGTCACAAAATTCGCTTTCCCCAAATTACACCAAATTTCACTGGCAACTATTTGCTCATAGTAAACATTCTTCCATTTCTGCATACAAGATGAAATACAAATTGTACATTAATGAAAGTCTTTCTTAAAGAAAATGCTAATCACGGATTCCAAACCTTAACTAGGTTTTTGATGCTCTCAATCGCTGAAGAAACGGTTAGTGCATTTATTGCATTTCTTATTCATGTCTTTTTATTATGTGTTGTCGGACATTGAAGCTAATGAAATTGTTAGCATTTCGACAGACGCGCAAAAAGTGCGATGTTGTAGAATTAACCACGTGGCGAACGCACACTTAAAACTGCATTTACATACTGCAAGCAAACAACCCACTAGGGCGTTGGTAATCCACCACAGAACGTCACAACATGAACGAGCTAAGCTCACGACACTCACTGCAAATTACGAACTTAGGGCGAACTCAGCAAAAGCTTCGTAATTTCTCCGCAAAACTTGCGCGCCCACGGATGTCGAATTTTTTACGTGATGATCGCGTTGGTAGAGCACAGCCACTGCGCCATACCAATCGATATGCTTGGAAGCCTTAACACTACAAAAATGCAAAGGCAATCTTGTGATAAGATATAGCTCAACCATGCAATAACCTGCATGTGAGTTTTCGTGTTTAACCCCATTCTTGTGATTTATTCAAGATTGTTCTGCCCTTATCCCTGTCACTTATTTAAAAACGTTGACGCTTAAATTCTTAGCCTCGATAACTGACCTGTGACCAAATTTTCCATAGAGCGTGATCAACGTTGTGACGCTAATTTCGGTCGAAAATTTCGAGTGCGAGCACAACACTCAATCTTGTCAAAGACGCGAACGCAAGGCAAGTGTCGAAAAAACGAAATGGTGGAAAGAGGTACGATAGTCGCAGCGAATGCTGGAAGATTTCGGGGTGCACGAGCAAGTGACCAAACTGATCATACAAACAAGACCTTGTTCTTGTCGCTGTAGGTAAAATCTCCTCCAATCGTAATTAGGCCGAACTGTTTGCTAAATTTGCATCCGCGTAAAGCATTACTTTGCGCTGCATATGCGCACTGTGGAAGAGAGCGACAAGATTGAAGAGGAAGCAAGTACGCATGCCACACGCGTGCGTCAAAGCCATAGCGACGCGAACTCCCGCCATGCCAATTTGGCCTGATTGGGTTAGGGCAGACTGTTTACCAATCTATCACTGTAGCCTACTTTCATAACTTCAACAAAAGGTTGCATGCGCTATTAAGAGAGCCCTTTGTACCGTTGCAGCTCGAATACTAATAGGGCTCTGCGTGATTGTGAGAGGTCATTGCACGCGTATTAATCTTTCTCAGTTACCTTTCTCCTTCCAAACGCTTTTCTGCTATCAGATGTTAGCTTCCATTTACCTAGAACGACTTCGAAAAGCACGGGATTTCAACTGATGTGAGGCCTCATGGCATCCCGCGTGCGCAATGGCCGCAAGGTCACCGACTGTCGCAATCACGTACAGCTCTATACTCTATCTAAAGGTGGAGTAAAGATTTGCAGCGTCACATGCTAGGTCAAGTCACGCAAAATATATGCTGATGGATACTGTAATGCTAAACGGTCATCTCCCATTTGGAGATGTGAAGATTTAAGTGTGCAAAGTATTACTTTTGGGGTTTATTCTACTGAGGTTGTAATTACGCACTACAGATTTTAGGCACAATCGTTATGTCTATAAAACTGAGAAAATGCAAAAATGCGATGTCAAGTAAGATGCATAATAGTCTGTTGTCTGCAATATCTCGTCTTGAGTCTATATTATACCAACGACCGTCAATGCTCTCGTTTTGGGTTAAATCAGGACATTTCATACGGATATCTAATAACTGTATTTGGCTTGAATATCTTCTTCTGAGCGTAATGTCAAGTCAATGTTTATGCCATCCAAATTCCCCATTTGTGTGCGAACCAGAAAGTTCTCATTTTTCCAAAAAAATTATGCTTTTGTCAGTTCCAAAATTCTTTAGGCTTACAAATCCTACACCATATCGAAAAAGCCAGAAAAAGCTTCTTTGCGTATCGAAGCCAATGAAGCACTTCATAAAAGACCTGTTCAACTTCGTTTTTGAATTGCTGTATTTTTTTTTGGAACGCGGTATACTCTTCACGGTTTTGAATTTAAAAAGAGGGTATTATTCCAGAATACACAAAAAAAATGAAAAACCTCGGATTTCGCCAAAACTTGGTGCACAGGGGATATTCGAGGTGCTGATCACGAAAATGATATTCATTTCGCATGATAGGGACTTCTATGAGGGATTACGGCAGGTATACGGTATGGGGTCAAAATCTCAGATCTTGCTGAAACTCTGCATGGAGGGGTTATTCGACATGTTGATCATGATTATCGCACTTTTCCCCCTCAAACACGCCTCACTATATGGTTACGGTAATGTACGTTAGGGGGGCCAAAATCGTCGATGTGGCTGTGAAAACCACGCTGCGGCTTTCTGGATTATATAGAACCAGTGCGCCACCTCTGCTTCGCAGACGCTCGCACTGGCTCCACCATCTAGGCCCTACTCATTCTCGCACAATGATGGCATTGGAACTCACCGAGCAATGCCGACTATCACGAACGGAATGTAAGCAACTACTCATTCCAAAAGCTTTTTTATGTGAAATCGGTGATTTCGCGTGGATGAGACTTTTTGCAGGAGAACAAACGCGGATTTTTATGGGGTTTTGATTTTCCCATGGTCTTGACAATTGCAATGAGAACAGCAGTCATCGTCAGCTCATCTTTGTGCAAAAATCTTGTCAAATGCTTTGGTAAAACCTCGGCAAAATGACATTCACGCAACCAATACTTTTTGGCGCCGTTTTTGCAAAGTGATGGACTTTTGATACTTTTTTGGGCCTAAGTTCATGGCTGGCACATTTACTTGGCATAAACATTCACGACTCTGCAAAAAGTGGAATTATGGACCCAATTTTGCGGCCCAAATGAAAAGTGGATCCGTTTGACACGCAATTTTTGAGGGATCCACTCAACAAATCTGCTCGTGCTTTTGCATGTTGGACTTTCTTGCGGGTAGCATGCGCTGTGCAAAATTTGGGCCCGGGGGTTGGCTGGAGCACTTTCTACGAATTTCGTAACAGACACACTCTTACACACACAGACACACAGACACACAAAGTCACGTAAACATCCTTAGCCTGTTATTATAAGTTATGATAGGTTTGAGCAAAAATACAGCGAAGAGAAAATGGACAAGCACAAGTACACACATTTTGCCGCATACATACGGGAGAGAGCCCTCGTTCTTCAACCCCTCTTCGAGTTCGGAGTTCTGTTAATCAAAAAGGCAGACGGATAGAGGAACAAGGCCAAAATGCGAGGAACTTAGAGGAAAGGCCGTTGCGATCAAAATTCTCCGGCTCTCGCCATTCAAAATCGCATGCGGGCGGCTGCAGCGCATGCAGCACAGTTCCGGAACAGATTGAGCACAATGCGGGAATTATGCGGGAACTTCAGGAACAGTTTCGGAACATTGAAATCAGTAAAAATTCAGCCTTATAGGGGAGAGAATTTCAGCCTCTTCACTTCACATCCAATTAGTTTATAAGCCATAAATATTCTAACAGACGAAGTTCAACTGTTTGAGTTTAATACATGAATATATTACGTGCTCTGAAAAGCGGAGAACAAATTCTGAGTATTTCTCTCTTTCTGCTCTGACAACGAGAAAAGTCCGACATCATTGAAAGTGTGCATGTTGGCTAAATGGTAAAAACCTGAATAAAAGATGCCGCTTGCATTATTGCTTTGTTTCATACTGACAATGAATCAAAGCACATAGCAGGTATCAAGTAATTATATTCCTTTGAAACCGACTTTGAACTTGCACAACTGGAAACTCATTTGCACAGAGTATTAGCTGAATGCATTTCAAATGTTTTGCTCAGAAATGAACTATACTGAGTGATATGCTAGTGCGCATAAACTTTCCATTTTGAGAGTGAAGTACCGAATTGCTTGCCTGTGTTACTTATTGCTAGTACTTAAGAATCAAACATATTAAAGGATAAAGGATTCGGCGTCTTCAGTACCCACTGAGGGCATGCGCCGAACGCACACACTAACTTCATAGTCGAAGAGGCAATTGTATGCGTGCAAGCCTATTACAGTGACTTGCGGGGGCCAGCCGTTACCAAGTCAGTGCTTTTATCCTCCCAGATTACTCTGGTACCAATTTACGGGTACCCGGAGGGTAGAGGGCTTGATTGGCCCAGGGGCGGGAATCGAACCTGTGTCCGATCTGGTCATAGCGGCGCCTCATACCACTACGCCACTCGTCCCCAGAATCAAACATAGGATATACAAATCATGGAAGCGTGTTTCTAGATTCCGCAGCAAGTTTATAACTATTCGAGACTACTTGTATACGCCAATGTAAATATTAGCGATTCTTTACAATTGTAAAGGCCATCCTTGTAAAGATAGAAATGAATGACTTTGTCTGAAGCGCTGTCCTGAAGCTACAACATGACATTTAATGAGATTCATTCTATCAAATATCATCTTCAGTGCTATGCGGGGCACAAAAATGCTTTCCTCTCTAAAATCTCACACGCAAATGTAGTTATTATGCAATTCTCCTTTTTTCACATTCTGATAGTGATATCTATTAGCATGATACAGAAGCGCTGTAAAAACGACCTAATGCAATAAAAAAAATCAGTGGGGAGTTATGAAGCTGCCTTCTGCATTTTTGCTCCTGAGCATCGCCGTGACTATTCATGGCTACCACTACGAATACAGAATCTGGTGCATGGAGGCTTGCCGACATTACAGAACTCAACCAGATTGGACTCAAAAAATTAATATCGAGGTGACTTTGTCTTTTCCACTTTCAATATGACTAACACTATTGAGATCGTATTTAAGAAAATTGCGAAAATAGATTGCTATCCTATTGGTTATGCTAAAACCGTGTTACATATTGAGACTTTTTGCCAATTCTTTTACTCTACACGACGTAGCAACCCAGGGTATATACAGGTTCGTAGACATATTATTTACATTAATCTGTATTACTGCAAATATTTTGATAAATAAATTTCAGTTCTTGGAGAAGGTCACCTGGCAACAGTGGTGCAGGCAGCAAGGCTGCGAAAAATAATCAGGGAGCACGAGCTGGCACCAGAGAAATTTTAAAAAAGTCCCCCTTGATCTTGAAAATTTTTACGAAGTCTTGTTTGATGCTGAACCCTAGTCTATGTCTGAACCCTAGTCTTTGATGCTGAACCCTAGTCTTGTTTGATGCTGAAGTAAAACTCCTCAGAAAATGTACGTCGTAGTTTATGTGCCTTTTCGGCCGCAAAAACAATATTCCCTTTGCTTTTTGTCTCAAGAATGAAATCCAGCTTGACCTGGTGCCAGCTGTGCGGGGCGCTGAAAATAACATTTTCTCTAAATTTCAAATGCTCTGTGTAAAACCACAAGCATGAGCAAATAAACGTGTTGATCAATTTGCTTAAGCAGCACTTTTGCACACTGAGTATCCATGAGAAAACCTACTTGCAAAATCTAGAAGATCTATGTAATACCGAATAAAATAATTCAAAGCTTGCATTATGTCCTCTGATGTAAACATGTGTGAACATACGCAGCAGTTTGGACTGAATAAATTATAAAGACTCGACGTAAAGCAAAAAAAACAATAAAGAGCGTGTTCTGCTTCTGTATGGCTGCTTTAGCATCATACTATTGAGTCATTCCGGAAGTTTCCTCCGTTTTTTTTTCGACCAGTCATAGAAATACGTGGAATAAAAGACGGATGAAAACTTTAGAATTTCGACGCAGCTTTTCTTTCTCTTTTTAACATTTTTGTTTCTAAACAATTTCCTTTCGTGATCGTTAAAGCAATCTCCAAAATTATGAAGCCGTGGTTTTTGTCACACCTATATTTAACCAATGAGCAAAATTTTCGGCCTCAAGTTCTGAAAGAGCTGTAGCAGAGGATGGAATGAACAGAATGCAAACCAAATTTAAGCAACCGACTGGCTTTCAAGTAATTTTCAAGATGATTCTTCCAAAAATCTTCTTTTTTTACAAAGTAGTTAATACACGGACTCACCAAACCCTAGAAAATCAATTTTATCGCTCCGATTTTTTGCTGGTACACTGCTGATTATTTAATAATTTTCAACAGCAATTTTTAGAGTTAGTAGGCACTCGAAGAAGTCGCTTTTGACAAGACTCATCTTCTGGTGGAGATTATATGAAGAGCCGCATGAACTGATAATAAAGAAAGATTTATGCTTCAAAGTAATTGATTCAATAAACATCACGTGATCAGTCCAGGAGCAACTTCCGGAAGGCATGAATTCTTCTTGCACTTCGGCTTTACGAGTTTTGCTCTCTTCGTTTGAGGTAGACCTTGACAGATTTCGGCGATATGGTAACCGATCCCATCAAGGTGAGCTTATCCTGATAAGGAAGGTGAGATGCAACCAAGAAATCTCTATGTTTAGGTCCGAAATATTTGAGCAATTTATGAGGTTGATGCATAACTGCTACAAGCCCTTAGAAGATGACCAAGTATAGGAAAACAAGAAGTATAAAAATAGATCTTCACCCTTCTTCAAGCTTGAGTTAAGGAAAAATATGAAACTCAACACAAAAAATCCGAAAAAAGCGGCATGTTCGAATTTTTGATCTATTTCTATTTTTCACTTTTCAGTTACGAAAAATAGGGCAAGTGTTTCAAAACGGAAATCTGATTTTTGAGTATTAAATTTTGTCCTGCAAGAAGTAGATTGAATGTTTTCCGATTGTTTGAATACTGTCTTGTAGAGCTCGCTTTGCTCTATCGAAGATAAACTTAACTTTTAATTTTCTTTCACTTTAGGTCAAGGGAACATGCATTGATTTCGCATAAACTTAATATTAGGTGAGTGTAAAAGTTCTGTCGTTTCATATTCAAAAATTGTAACTCCGCGCTGTCCCAACGGATTTGCTAGCTATTAATTTTGTTAAAAAGAACAATTCTTTCGCTTTCAAATGCTTTCTTTCAGAACTTTTGCTTTACACGGACGCAGAGATAAAAATGGAAAAGAAGGACCATGTAAGCTTTGCTCATTTTATTAGGTCATCAAAAATCTGGAGAGCTGCAGAAAATTTCGAATTTGTTACTGCATTTATTCTATGAACTACTCTTTGCAAATGTGAAAAGTTTGTGCCGTTTTACGTCTTGTGAAAAGAATTTTGAGTTTACTACAGAAAACGCCAAAATCAATTAATTTGTCACATTTCTCGATAATCATAGCTTTTTACCCCCTCACGTCCAAAAAGCACAAACGTTTCACTGTTGCAAAGAGTATGCCAAAAAAATTACGTAGTGACGATTACAAATTTTTCAGATTTTTGGCGACCTAATTTAAAATGGTCAAAGCTTATACGGTCTTACTTTTCCATTTTTATCGCTACTTCAATGCAGAACAGAAGCTCGACAAGAAATTACAAGCAAGCAAATCCGTTGCAACAGTGCAAAGTTACAAAATTTTGACAATGAGACAACAGAACTTTCGGACCCAGCTGATAGATTGCATAAACTTTACCTCAGCTGGCAATATATCATATCGCTTGAGCAAGTGAGCAAGAACAAGCTTTTCTTCCATGTAAGCTAGTCTCATTCCTATGCACTGCCGAGGACCCAATCCAAATGAAATCCATGCGGCTACTGGTCTATTCGAATCCATCCATCTATAAAGGTAAAGTAATCTTCTCAGTTTCTGATATATTAGGTTGGCACGAAAGTTTGTTTGCACCATTTTCAAAAATTCATAACTCTTTAAATTCTGAACGAATTTGTAAGATCGAAATTTTGTTTGAGAGAGGAACTCATGCACTTTGCATCTGCGCCTGAAAAGTTTGTTAATGTGCACAAATGAAAGAGATAGAAGCTCAAAACCAAAATCACCCAAAATTGGGATTTTTCGTGTAGGGTCATAAAAAATCGGAAACTTGCAACAAAAATCGGAACAGTCGTTGTAAGTTCTTTCATCAGCTCTTTCTAACAGTGCAAAGTTTGCGCCGATTGAGCGTCTCTATGAAAAGTTATGAATTCCCTGAAAAATGCCAAAATAAATCAAATTCGCCCTTTTGTAATGCTCGAAAATCGTAACTTTTCATAGAGACGCTCAATCGGCGCAAACTTTGACATATAGATAGAGCAGTTAACAGAACCTTCAATACCGACTGCTCCGATTTTTGTTGCAAGTTTCCGATTTTTTATGACCCTACACTGAATAATTCGAATTTTGGGTGATTTTGGCTTCGAGTTTCTATCTCTTCGTACACATTAACGAATTGTTCAGGCACAGGTGCAAAGGGCACGAGTTTCTCTCTTAAGCAAAATTTTGATCGTACAAATTCGTTCAGAATTTAAGGAGTTATGAATTTTTGAAAATGGTGCGAACGAACTTTCGTGCCAATCTAATATTAGGTTGATGAACAATTCTTGCACCAAAAAATAGAAAACACTTCGTTTTGAAAATGCTCAAACAAACTATTTTATCTACGCAATATGCTCTTTTTCATGTACATCGAGCGTAATCTTTCATAAGACATCTTAGAAAATCATTTCGAAACAAAATCAATAGTTCAAATAGAAAAATCGAATTCGTATTTATTCATAAAGAACTCCAGTCGCTACCCTTCTTTTAGTCAAAAATAATAAGTCATAAAACCAACTTTAAAGATAAATTTCAATTCAGTGTCAAAAGCTATTTTTTGGATAGTTTAACTGAACAGCTTGCATCGTTCCCCTATGCCCGCAAAGAATTGGAATCAAGCACTTGCGAAAAACGCAAAATTTTTCTTTTATCAAATCAGAAGATCTTGAAATGTAAAGGAATTTCAAAAGATTATCCATCAATTATAATTCCGCTTCCTAACCTTTCTGGGCGAAATTCGTTGGCATCATCGCCCCAAATTTCGGGATCATAGTGAAGCGTGAATGTATCAGCTATCACATATGTGCCCTTTTCAATCTTCACATCTCCGAGTGTAGTCGATTTCATACAGCAACGCGAATTTGCACTGAATTTTTAACATTTATTACTTTACGTGATGGAAATCAACTTATAAATAGACTCACAAATTAGCAAGTGGATACATTCGGAGTCCTTCTTTCATCACGCAATCCAGATATTTCATCGCAGCAAGCGATTCGTAGCTGATTGTCTAAAATTATGTGATAATAGCTTGGAATGCTTCATTCCATTTTTTGATGCCTATGCTCGAGTCGTTTGTAACTCACTGTAGTTATTGCACAGCAAGCACGTTAATTCACGACTTGTAAGATTAGGAACTGCAAATTTTCAGAATAGCTCATGTTTTGTGCTTTACTTTGCTTGATTGAATGAGTATCACGAGTATTACTCTTCAACAGTTTCTTTTGCACGAAAATTACTCATGATTTATTGCTAAAGAGTCGTTAGTTATCGCGCGCATTCTGCAAACTCACATGTTGTAGTACTAAATTTACTTCTTCCCATATAATTGCTATTTTTTGGAGTAATGTGAGCGACCACTTGCTTTGTATTGAGCTAGAATTCGATCAAAAGTAAACTCGATTTTTGCGACAAACATCCCAGCTTTTGCAGGAAGTAAAGAAAAGTTCCGAAGAAGGAGGGAAATTCCGCCAACAGGTTAGCTCTCTCCCCTATGGATCCAAATGCAATATTCTGAATTAGCGAAAGCATCGCAAACCCTGTTTTTCCCAAAATAGGATTTCTGAATAAACAAACAAACTAGATACACTTACGTCATTGCAATACTGGTCGATTTCTTCCTGCAAATGCTTTTGAGCCTCAGGATGTTTAGATAGTAAATAAGTAGCATATGCGAGGGAATTGGCTGTAGTGTCAAATCCAGCTACAAGAAATGTGAAGCACTGAGCTACGATTTCTTCTCTTGTTAGCTGTTTCTCGACCTAAATAATCACAAATGGTTGATGCAGTTGTGAATTGAGGCAAAGGCCGTTTCCACCCAGTTGAACCGCCAGAATTTTTTTTCTGAAGAGGAGGGGAGAGAGGAGGCTAAGGGAGAAATATGAAAAAGGTTCCTAAATAAGGAGACGCGACATTAAGAACGCCACCAAACTATTTTTACGTGGTTTTTGGCAAGCTTGTAGCTTCGACTCTAGAAAAAAGGAATTTTTTTTTGAAAAGCTAAATATGAGATTTATATCTATGTGAAGGCGATCGAAATCCTATTACAAGAATAGCGCCCCTTCCTGCTTCCCCTTTTTTTTCACTTTTCCATCTCGTCCACCACTGCAACTCATGCTAATCTTAGAAAACGCACATGAAGATTCTTGGAAAAATCAGATCGATTGTCGAAATTCTGCTCGGCTCTTGCATCCAGGAATAAATCAATGTAATCGGTAATTTCTTTGCTCTCGCTGGTATCACTTTGACTTTCCTGTAGTCATAAAAAATCATCATGATTTTTGAGTAAGAGTTCGTACTCTAAGTTGGATCCTCTCATTAACAGCTTTGTAGATTGGAGCAAAAAGAAGAGGTATCGGGCTTTGCCTTAGCTTTGCAGATGCGGAGTAGATTTTCCTGGACAAGCAATAACTCAATTTTTTGCCATGTTTTAAAATTGAACAGGCAAACTATAAAAATAATTACCGTAAGATTGGTCCAATGCTTGGCCATATGCTAGCTAAATAGAAAACTGGTTGCCGACCACTTCGTTGGAAAATCTAAGGACTCACTTTATTTATTTTTTCAATCAGGATGAGCAATGGTTTTTTTATCAACTTACTGCATCGACACGTGCCATTTTGTCATCCTTGAACATTTGTGAGCCTTGCTGTCCCAATGCGATCCGATAAATCACATCAATCGTAAATTCTTTGTAGAATCTGCAGAAAAGACCATTTTGCTAAATTTGGAACACACTTGGGTGAAGCAGCGGTAATCTGTGTGATTGCACAGCACGCGCTTGCCTTAAAAAATCGCAAAATCTCTGATCGAGAGTCATTTTTGCAAAAACTTGTGATATACCCTTTGATCCAACTGGGTTGGAGGCTGAAAGGCGGGCCTCCAAGGCCCAATCAAAGCTATTGAACGCTCAGAGAGCACGCTCGCGAGAGAGACTGCGTTGCGGGTGCGAGCCATGGCCTTTTCCTCGCCTACCCC
Source organism: Cylicocyclus nassatus (assembly GCA_958299035.1). NCBI lineage: Eukaryota > Metazoa > Nematoda > Chromadorea > Rhabditida > Strongylidae > Cylicocyclus > Cylicocyclus nassatus. The sequence goes on from CATQJL010000223.1 coordinate 75,946,147, forward strand.
TTTGAATCGAAGGGTATGTTTCCACTCTAATCGACGATTAATCACCGCGAAATGTTTTGAATTTAGACAGTGTTGAAGACGTCAGATACTTTGAAGAGACGCGCATGTTGTGCAATTGCACGAACACCGCCCAGATCCGCTTAAGTATACTTACTGGTGGATATCGAAAGCTTCTTGTTCTGCATGCTCGTCTAGTAGCTTTATGAGGTTGAGTACTGAATCCTCCACTGTTGGGCGAACCTTGAACATATCCTGTATTAAATTTAAAATGTTTTTCTTTGGAAATACTGATCATAGAGCATAGAGCGAGATTTTATGCCCATAATTTTGATTCAATCGTCTCTTCACTTCTGGAAAAATGATTGAGAAAAAGTCTGTTGGGCCTACCTTTTTCAGTGATGCAGCTGAGAAGGCCGTGCTAGAAATGGCACGCAGTCGCTTCCATCTAGCTCCTTGAGCTTCAAAAATAGATACCCGAGGATCATTTTCGACATCACCGACGAGAGCACTGTTCTTAAGCTAGATTCGTTTATTCTGGTTACACAATAAGGCTTATAAACGCCATAGAACAGTCTAATTTGAAAAATTACGAAGTCTCTAGATAGCACAAATTGCTCATCACCTATCTAAAGGCCATCATTTCTTAGACTGTACCCAACATGGTTACTACTCAAAATCATAAATTTGTGTTTTATTGTTTTCTGGTGCCCTTATCATACCTTGCGACCGTAAAAGTACTCGAACTTCTGCATGAACAGCTCTCGAATCATATTGACATCACTGATAACTAGCGTATTCCGTAGTCCTTCCTGGATACCGTAAACTTTTCCATACTCCTGCAAAGTTCAGTTATATTGAAAAGAATACTGTGTAGGTTCAAACCTTCGTCCAGTCTCTCAGTACTAGGCCAAGAGGTCTCATTCTATCAGTCAAGGAGTGCATATTTCCAATAAAAATTGTTCCTGGAGGGCCGGGAATTCCTCGGCGCTTCCAGTAGCCCAGATGCCATCGATAATAACTGCAAGATATGTGTTATCAAAATGTCGATGCACTAGATCCTTCAATAATCACTCAAATTCTACCGCCACCTGATCAAATCTATTTTTGGCGAACTGTTCCCAGGTCAGGGTAATCATTCTAAGCCTGAATTTTTGTATCACATTATGTACCGTAATTCTAAGACTATGAATCAGCGGGTTTTATTTTATTATATGGCGCCGGATTCACTTTTAATGCACATGTACATCAAATCAAGTTAATCTCGGTTTTCCTTTCACACGGTATTTTTCAAATGAACATGACCGGAAGTAAAAAAAAATTGTGAGAGACTGAGCTGTTAGACAACCAAAGCTATAATCATAGATTCAGTCAAAGTGTTATTACATCATGAATGCAGAAGAAATGATCAATAATCCTATATCTACTGCAAAACTGTAGAAATTTTCAGCCAGCAACAAATCTACATTTTCATTTAGGACAATAGGACCAAGAAATATATTGTTTTCAAAAAACTCCACTCAATTACAAGTTTTTTAGTGGCGATGCTAACATAACATATCCAAGACTTGAAGTGAATGAGAACTCGGGAAGTGTAGTTTCTCAAATTTGAAAGCCGTGAAAAAAGTTTTGACCAAGCTCTAGAAGAAGGGATAACATGGTTATTTATAAGCTTTAGAAAGACGAAAGCTTACCTTACAATAGCAACAACAAGAGTCGAAAGTAGCGTTAGTAGCAGTATCATTGCAAAGACTCAATTGGCGGCATTCACACTGATACTAATACTAGACGTAATCATATGTGTGACCTGTGATTGTTGATTAAAGGTTTGTTTGATTAGAAATAGCGAACGTAAACAGATGTGTGCGTAACGGTAAATGGTACACACAAAACTTCTTTCAGACTAATGAACGAAATTTGCTGGGATGTTTCGAAATCGTCAAAAAAATCTTTCAGGAGAAGTAAAGCGAATGTGCTGCATAACAGGGAATGCACAAGAAGCCCGACTATTTCCATATTAGGATATTTTTGTATACAAGAAATCAGAGAAGCATAAAGGCATTAGAAGCAAGGATGCTAGATCTATACCTTGCTACAGATCTTAACGAGGAAGAATTTTTTTGCCTGAATACTTTGAGTTATGCGTCATTATCTCCGTTATTCTTCGCACTTTCTATTTTAGAGATCGTCAATAGTATGTGCTGGGGATCATAGACTACACATATTGCACAAATCAGAAAAACATCGTACTAATCTTTCTCATACTAAAGCGGATACAGATCATTGAATGCTCTTGCAGAGTAATAGGAGCTCTGCATAATTTTTGTCAGCTAGGAAGGGGCAAAATCATGTTCCTCGAAACATATTTGTACGCCAACATAATCACGACTTATTGTTAGGCAGAAGGTAGTTCTATGATTTTACTTCCTTAGTTAAATACAACAAGGCTTCTCAACATTTTTGGTCAACAGTTTTTTTTCCTTCTAGTTCAAGGGATACAGCAGTGACAACAGAGTCGAGCTCAACTTCCAAATTTCATGACTCTGAGTATAAAGTGGCAGAAATAGCGCCTTCTGACAAAGCGATAATAGTGTGAATGGAAAATTATAGGACGCTTAGAGAATGACTGCAGATTTCTCAAGAAGGAGAACTGATTAGATGTTCTACTTTTGGTAGATGTTAGAACCTATTATTCTCGTTCAGCCAATATTAATACAAAGTTATTTACGTGCTGATAATTTTTACACTTGCTATAGTGCGAAATCAAGCACATCTTTGGAGCAATACCTTTGCAGTAAAACATGTGTGGCTACTTGAAGTACCAGTGCCACCCAGTGAGAGGGGACCGCCACTAAACACACGACATCTCAGTGTACCAGCGCATTAAAGACACCGTCCACCCAAACTGGAGGTATTCGGAATCAGGGCTTTCAGAAGGCCTGAAAGGACAAGAACATTGAATTCGAGATTTTGGGTGGACGGTACCTTTGAGTCAAGAGATACAGTCATGAGCAGTTTCAAGTCAGAGGTGCCTTTTATTTGTTTCTTTACAAGTAAACTCAAACTTTTTGGGTATCAGCTGAAAGAGCTTTCTACGCCCGTATATCTGCAACTTGATACATTTTTCCTCTACCTTTGTGAATCAAAGACTAAGACATGTTTTTTCTGAATTTTTATTGCACCAAAAATAGCACTTTTTCAAGTTTTCTGGCTTTTTCGTTTGTAGAGACAAAACCCTATCGCAAACACAGGGTCTGAAGAAGCCTAAAGAGCTCTTCTGGATGGTGTGTCATCTGCACCATGACTATCCTCTGATTCAACAGGATTGGCGGCTGAAAGGGGGGGGGGCAGCTTGTGCTCTCTAATTACTTTCCCATCACGAGCGTGGGAAAGGCGGAACTCCATTCATTAGAGAGCACGATCGAGGGAGGTGCAGAGCCAGGAGAGACGGCCGCGAGGGCATGAGCCCCATCAACCAGCCGCCATTCCTTTTGAATCAGAGGGTAGATAGCAGAGCAAGACTGTTCAAGAGATCCTGTTCAAGTTTTTTGAGGCGCCACGCAGGGCTGTGAGAGAGGAGCGGTACCGGGTTACCAAAATGGTAGGCGAATGTCGCTTATGAAAGTGACTTTGATTTGCAGCCTGTTTGTTGTTGCTCGGAACAAGATCAAAGTGTAATGAAAATCAGGCTGCCCTTATTTTCCGTTCCTAAACTTTCCGTTGAGGATATATACCACAAATCCCACATACACATATATTATGTTTACCAACCTCATTTCTGAGATGCGAGATTCCTGAGATTTCTAGGTGCGCTTAGACCAGACTGTACTTAAAAAGTTAAAAAAGTGCTTCTTGTAACGTTTTCCGGCCCTGGAGATCGCTGGGCGGGCTGGAGCGGAGATTTCAGCATTTCCGAAAACATTGTCTGGCTGCTGGAGACTGTAATACCACTCCTTTGGCGGCAATTGGTTGATTGCCCCAGGCAGCCAATCGTAATTCGGTGGAAGGGGCTCCTTGCTCCAGCCCGCTCAGCGTCCAAGCAGGAAAACGCCATAAAAAGTACTTTTTAATTTTTGAGTTGAAAAATTGGATGCATAATTGGACCAATATTCATCAGAATGGCTCAAATGCTACAAAGCTGATTATCAAAGCACTCCGTTTGAACGATATCTTCTGTGCAAAACACTCAAACTTAAAACGCTGCTCTATCTGAGCGCTGAAAAAACCGTAAAATTTGATTTTACCTGGATTATGTGTTCATTTTTCGCATCAAGAAGTTGTTCATAGACTCGGCATGGAGAGGTGCCCAGCAAATAATGGTCAGATTTGTATGGTGCTCTTCAAATTGGTGTAAGACACATTTGGAAAGGCCACTTCCACTAATCGGACCTCCCCTGTCAGAAAGCTTGCAAGTATTTCCGAAAAGGATGGAACTTCCTATAACTTCCTTCCTTCCTTTCTATAAATGTTTACATACATTTTGCATCGATACATGTGATTTGCCAGCAACAGAAATATCAGGTCTCCGCTCAATCGTAATTGCTTTGCGCGTGTGAGAGATATGTCTCCGGATTATACAATCTTGTTATTCTTGTTGCGCTCTGTAAGACTTGATTGGTTGATTGTGTTACTATAGAGCGCAATAAGAACAACAAAATTCCTTTGTGCATACCATTTGTTTCCGATAAATTCATCGAGGCCATAAGAAAATGCATCCTGCGAGCACAGCTCCAAAATGAAGTCATGTTGATTGACATTCCTGGCGCTAATACCAAAAGGCGGTTGGTCACAAACAGAGTTTACGGATGTTAAATGTTTATCAAAGGATTGCATCGTCTGTCTTTACGGGAAATTGGAGACTTTGCCAAATTGGGAGTTATCTACCAACTGGAATGCTTGAGTTGCAGAACAGTGTACATTGGAGAGACGGGTAGACCTTTAAGCACTAGAGCAAGCGAGCACTTGGCCAATATGAGGCGAGGAAACCTATTGTCTTTGTTGGGCAAGCATGAGCTTAAAAAGCACGACTGCAAAAAAATTTTAGCGTTAAATGTGTCATCTTACCGTTGAGACTTATATTAAAGCACGAAAGATCCTTAAAGAGGCGTGGATATCTCGCAATCCAAGTATGAACAACAGAAATGAATGTCTGACGATAACGAGGATCTACTACCACTGAATCATTGTGTGAGCTCGACATCGCACGCTATAAGTAGCAGGACTCACTGATCACAACTCAGTGATGTCCGTCACACTGATCCAGTGCGGACTACTGACTCTCTGGTTGGACGAAAGGTTCGCTGCCCTCGTCCGGTGTGCCCAGTACCTTGGCTCTGAGAAAACGTCAAGCGAAGCGAACTCAAAGAGATGGTTGGCGGCACAGTAACAGCAGATACGTAACCTACAATCCTTTTCAGACCTCCGACGAAGAGGAGATGTGCGAAACGTTAGGTCAGTAAAGTTCCACCATACCAACCTGTGCGGCATAAGAAATTCTAGACATCAACATACGTCAAATATGCCTAGGTTCCAAAAGGAGAACACATGTGGCCCTATTCATCAACGATCCCAGTGTTCCGGAACCCATTGGGTTAGTGCTTTTGATGAATATCGATTCTACCCCAGGGTAGAATTGATATTCATCAAAAGCACAAAGTGGGTTCCGGAACCCACTAGGTTCGTTGATGAATAGGCCAATGGAAACAATCTTGTGTGCTGCCATCAAGCAAGGCATTTTTTGTCCTCAAACCCATGCAGGATAGCCGTTACTTGCCCTGCTTATCGCAGGGCAAATAACGGCTCGGAAATTTGGCCGACGCATTAGTCTTGTTCCACTAGAGGGCAACTGGACCAGGAGTTCACAAACGGCAAGATGAACGTTTATCGCAAGACTGAGGAAGCTCACACTCAGCTGACCCTGTTGACCTGAACCTCGCTTTACTGAGAATTAGCAATGGTATGGGTTTGGCCACCCAAAGAACAAGCAGCCGCACCGTTTACATAAGAGCAAGTGCCCATTTCATTGTTTGCGCCTGTCTATCTTCCATCCAGTAGTTCCCAGGCAGCTTAATCTCCGCACGTTACTTTGAATACAGCACAGTCATTGATATCAAGAAGAGGATTGTCGATGGCGGATATCTACTTAACGCAGGATCGTCGATAACGCGTGGAATAAAGTCAAACTCAAAATATGGTGCACCTACGGACACCGCATTATTTCGACGCCCTTCTATGGTAGCACTAGTTTTGCTAGACTTCTGTGATCGCAATTTTGCGCTGCTTCACCTCTTAACGCCCCAAATCACAGCTGCCTCACCGAAAAACTCATCCTCGTCACACCCTGCCAACTTGCGAGCGGTCGGCTTTCAATTGCCATCGACCAGGCAGCGCTTCCCCAACTCTCGCCAGCCAAGGAAATCCATACTACACAGGACTGGCCACAAGGAGTCGAATTAACCTGGGGTACGTCCTCGTTTGAACGTCGATGGAATAGATTTACTGGCCCCCTAGTAACATTTTGACCCGTTCGCTTATTACATTGTATGAGAATGTGGTGTCTTTTACTAGTTAAATGGTGGCGCCTTGCATGTGTTGTCATTGATCAATGCGGTTTGTTACGGGCTTCGACCGTCGCTCCTGTGATATCAACGTTTCTTGTCTTATATTGTAGCCAAACGTCTTGAGGGTTCCAACTGTGGGGCATGTTCCATGCTCCAAGTGTGAATAAACCGCAGATGTCAAAGCAGCTGAAAAGGCAACTGGAAGCAGCTAAAGATAGCTTGTGCCAGCCATATGCAATTCGTAATCCTTTTCCAGATTTCAACTTTACAGTATGATGATATCTCAAAATTTGTAGAAAATGTTGAGAGCTCATTGGGTCCTAATTCTTCCCCTTCTGCACCATTTTCAATCCAGGAAGAACTTGCTTTCAAAAAACGATCCTATGTGCGGCATATTAGCAAACGCAGGAGTACATACAGTGACCGCCAAGAAGTTGCTGACAAGCCGCCTTCTTTTTTTCGTCGCTCATTTTCAGATGGAAAACGAAGATGAAAAAAGATTGGATTGCATGTGATGATAGAGCTCGCCAAGAGCTACAACCCACACATTGCGCTTTCTGGAAAACATGTATTATAAAAGTTTTGAAAATCTTTTTCTAAAAAAAGTCCGAAATGGCCCCGTCACAATGTCGCGGACAGTAATTCTTCGAACGCGAAAATTTTCTGTTAAGTCTTTTCTTGAAGCAAAAACAGAAGTTATCCGGACAGGTAAGCATACTATATTGTAGAGCTCATCGAGGGCAATGACCGGGTTATGGCTTCTTCCAAAAAATCCCAAGCTTGAAATTTGTTTTGTTTTTTTTTCAAAAAACAATTTTTAATTCCCTTCTTCAAGCCAAATTTCTTCACATGGAAATCTATTCAAGGCATTCCAGCAAGGCTGTTCGGATAAAGTGGATGCTCTATGCCATCCTCTATGCATCGGACGTGTACTGGTAAGCTTCTTTGCTGAAAATGGCTCTTGACAGTGCATGCACATGACCCCACCTGCACCTCAACACTGACTTGTACCGCTTTGCAGGCTTGTATCTCAGCCGGCAGTCAATCCACGAGCCTGCAAGTAGGCTCATTCGAAAGAGCGTGACTTCCTGGACAAGATGGTATGCAAAAGAGTTGGGTGTGAGAAACGGCAGAGATTTGGCGGATGGGGTGACAAAGCGCAGCTTCAGTGGTAGGCTAAGGATTTTCCAGTTAAAGTTGAGCAAAGCTTCTTTTGCCACCAGTTTCATCCTAAAAGTTCAAAACCGTCAATTTTCTTGTAATAGATCCATTTCGGAGCTCTAAAACCGTTCTAGTGTTGATAGGAGCCTTCATTCCATTCACCTCTGAGGCTGCGCCTTGTCACACCATCCGCCAAATCTCTGCTGTTTCTCAAACCCAACTCTTTTGCATACCATCGTGTCCAGCAAGTCAGGCTCTTTCGAATGAGCCTAGTTGCAGGCTCGTGGAATGACTGCCGGCTGAGATACAAGCCTGCAAAGCGGTGCAAGTTAGCGGTGAGGTGCAGGTGGGGTCATGTGCACGCACTGTCAAGAGCCATTTTTCAGCAAAGAAGCTCACCAGTACACGTCCGAATAGAGGATGCCAAAGAGCATCCATTTTATCCGAACAGCCTTGTTGGAATGCCTTGAATAGATTTCCATGTGAAGAAATTTGGCTTGAAGAGGGGAATTAAAAGTTGTTTTTTGAAAAAAAGCAAAACAAAATGCAAGCTTGGGTTTTTTGGAAGGAACCATTACCCGGTTATTGCCCTCCATGAGCTCTACGATATAGTATGCTTACCTGTCCGGATAACTTCCGTTTTTGCTCCAAGAAAAGACTTGACAGAAAATTTTCGCGTTCGAAGAATTATTGTCCGCGACATTGTGATGCGGCCATTTTCGGACTTTTTTTAGAGAAAGATTTTCAAAACTTTTACGATACATGTTTTCCAGAAAGCGCAATGTGTGGGTTGTAGCTCTTGGCGAGCTCTATCACCTCATGCAATCCATCTTTTTTTCGTCCTCGTTTCCCATCCGAAAATGAGCGATGAAAAAAGGAAGGTGGCTTGTCCGCAACTTTTTGGCGGTCACTGTATGCTCAGTTGCAGCTATCCTTCATCTTGGCTTACACCCAGAAACAGCTCGAAAGCGCAGATAGTTGCAGTCTAGTAGACTCGCCTAGGCTCTGATATTTCACAGCGTATTCACATCGTGGCGGGTCAAAATAGCATTGATAGCAGGCTACCATCAACACATATTGCTTTACGGATAATCCCCAGTTTCTGCACCTGACGCAGGGGGCCAACCACTGACAACAGGAGCTGGAACTCCACTTCGCTTCCGTTCACAGAATTTTTTCTTTTTTTACGAAGAAAGCCTTTGTCGAAGTGGCATTTCCAAATGGCACTTATATCGCTTTGTAGAGCACTTAAAGGTAATTCCATTGTTCCCATTGTTTCTCATTTACGTAAAACAACTCTTCAAAAGTCGTGAGTGTCTCTTTCATCTGTTTCTCAAGCTTTTCGCTAATTTTATGCCACTTAAAGCATATAAATTTGTATTTTCAAGCGCTCATAACTTCTTTCAGAGGGCAATTTTGCAGGAAAGGAAAAAAGTTTTGAAGTCAACGTCAAAGATGCGTCTAGTGAAATAAATGTTAAGTGGAAAGGCCATTATGAAAAAGAAGGCTTCTTTTGTTGCAATTAGAAGAAGAAGCAAAACTCCACCGAACATTTTAGATATAACTGCTCTCCTGCTCAATTTGTGTTCAATCAATGTTGTTGAAAAAATAGCCGAATGGGTTGGATTGGATTGGATTGTGGATTGCAGTTGCAAAATTGTAGGCAGTGGATTGTAAAGCAAAATCTTTGCTCTATAATACGCATTAAAGTGTAGCAGAAGCTCGTCAGCAACGACAACAGAAAGTCAGCGAATGGATGTTACCTCGTAGACAATAAATGGGCACAATGCGATCATTTCTCTCGCGTCTCGTCCTCTAAAGACGCGCCGCTCGCCCGCTTAAACACTAAGGCTGCGTTCATACTGATTCCCATGTTCTGGAACTGTTCCCGCACAGTTCTCCGCACAGTTTCAGCACAGTGCGAGAACTGTGCGGGAACAGTTCCAGAACATGGGAATCAGTATGAACGCAGCCTAAAGCGGGCGACTAATCATGATTCCCGCCGCTTGCCCAGCAAGGCTGTACCGCCGGCCCGCTGTTCACAGCACTAGGCGGATCCGGCAGCCTGCTGCCTGCGTTGTTAATCTAGTTGTTGCCACAAACATAATTGCGATTTGCTACAAATACTCATTCTGAGGGTCGATTTACTGGTAAAACATGTAAGCGACAACACATGCATTTACAAACAATAAAAAAACGCAAAGCACAGCAGTGATTTCCTAGCCACCATGCATGAAACAAGATGATGTTCATTGTCGCTCCGATTTTATTTCTGGTAAAGGATCAGAATGACCACGAAATCTTCTGAAATAAAACTGCATATTGATATGGTTCTCCAAAAGTTTCATGAAGAACCATGTATAAATTGTGCGAATTTATCTGGGCAATTTTCAGTCAAATATCCCTTTATCTGACGATATCTGTATAAACACACATAAAAATGTGTTCCTGAAACATCCTGAGCTCTCGCTGCTAGCACAATTGAACGTAAACCTATTTCGAACTTTGTCCACCTCAAACTTAACTTCACTTTCTGTCACCTCTGTAACTTTGTAGAAACACTATAGCTCTTTTTATCGAACATCTCCTAGAGTAGGGTTTCTGAGGCTGATGTCAAAAATTAGGTAGTCGTTATTACAGTTAGAAAGACTTTCTCGTACCCGCATCCATCCTCATTACCCATTTTTAGCGTGTAGGCACCTGCCATACTTGATCCTTTTGATCCGCTTGATCCGCTTCGTGCAAAACGCGCGCACACAGCAGTTTGCCATTTGGCGCCGCATAGGTAAAAAGGAATTTTGTATGGTTACGGCAGATACGTTGTAGGCGATGCCAAATGACAAATTAGTGGCGCGCGTTTTGCACGAAGAGGATCAACTGGGACAAGAGGATCAAGTATGGCGGGTGCCTAGTGATTGCGGAGGGACGTTCATGTGATCAAAAATCGAGGGATGGAATTAATTTTAGAATGATTTCAGCTCAGATAGCCACCAAGCCATGGAAACAGCACTGATAAGTTGAATAACACAGCAATGAGAGAATATTTCAAAACGATGTAACATAACGAGTACAACTATGATCTCAGACACTCGCCAAGGCAGCGGCTCAGCAGAATTCCGTTTTCCAGTTCCTCACCTTTTTGGAGCCTTCTCGCCATGAGGAACCCATATCTGGCCTTTTCGGCGGACGAGATTGGCATAAATGGCTTTTTCCGAAGCTTTCCAGGTCACCCTTTGGTGCAGAAGTGGGCGAGGCCCGTAACGAAAGGCGGAACGCGGCTTTTTTCGGCGTACCTTCACTGAATTCGGACTCAAAGGCAGTACATCGGCAGAATGAGACCCGTGACAAAACAAGGTCACAGGGTAAGAGCCCCCATATGGAACCTATCGGCCAAAGTCCGATCTTTCTCTGCCACTTCTAACCCCTGGAATTTCGAAGCGAAAGCAGCGCTCATCTCCTGTCCTCTCCGAACCCGCCCACCCCATGGACGAGTGAACGCGAAGCCCGTCATGGCGAAGACGCAGAGTCGTTGCGGGACGTCATGCTTATAGCATTGCGGCTGGCGCTCTGACCGCGGAAGTCACTCGTCCATGGGGTGGGCGGGTTTGGAGAGCATAGGAGATGAGCGCTGCTTTCGCTTTGAAATTTCGGGGGTTAGAAGTAACAGAGAAAGTTCGAACTTTGGCCCATAGGTCCCATTATGGGGCTCCTACCCTGTGACCTTGTTTTGCCACGGGTCTCATTGTGCCTACCTGCTGCCTTTAGAAGGCTTTGAAAAAAGCGCATTTTTGCCATTCATGCGATGAAAAGCCCAGAAATTATTTAATCATGGCGAGAGGGCTCCGAAAAGGTGAAGAACTGGGGATCGAAATTCTGCCGGGCCGCTGCCTTTAGCTCTCACAGGAGATCAGCCCATAAAATGGGTAGTCGCACCAAAATCCAGTGCACCGGCGGGAGTTATCATTTTGGTTCTGTCGATTTTGGTGTATTTTGTCCTGAAGCTTGGGCGCATGTTTAAATGAGCACAATCCAAAGTACCCTAAAATCCGTCATATAAGAGCGGACTTATCTGCAGTTTTGGCAGGAAAATCGATGGAAAAACGCCGCAAAGGGTGTCACAGATAAGTCCGCCTAAATCGTCTCGCAGATACGTCCGTCTGTCCTGAGAGCATGAGCAAGCGCGACCTAGGAGCACAAACGCGCGCGACCGCCCGCGTAGCTTGCCGGTGTAGATTTAAACAAGGCCGCGAAATCGCCTGAAAGGAAGAGCCAAAGTATTCGACAAGCCGTGCAGATTAGTTGCTGACAGTTTCGCCGAGGATTTGTCATCATATACGCTGGATAGGTGAGTTCTTTTCTTAGATATAACATTTCTTGTGTGTTGCAATTGATGACGCGATAGTAAGGTAGGATTTTACCCCATTTTCAGGAATGTTAGGCAGGGGAGGTTTATGATATAGGCTAACTACAGTACATGCATCTCCTACAAAGCTTTTTTAGAACGCTGATCGTCGCGCATACTCTGTTCCAAGCAGTAAGTGACGAAGTACAAAGACACAAACGGTTCGTAGTTTTGCAAAACGCTACAGAGAAGTTGTTTTGGATATCACATGTTCTAGTGCTTCAAACCAAGCCGTGAAAGCGCCTGAAAAGAACCGTCTGAGGACTTGAAGAGCAGTGAAAGCTACTTGCTCAGAATACAGCCGCGTTTTCGTCATCGCGTACGCTAGATAGGTGAGTTCTTTTCCTATATATGACACATGTACGAAATTCAGCGATTTCTGCCGATGAAAAGAATCATAATAGGTTTCATCATTGTATCATTGCAATCATCTCATCTTATCATTCATCTTATCGTTTTGGAGGCGACAATGTTTTCAATACATCTCTCGAACCTGTACAGGCTACAGCCCTTGAACCTGACTGCCTATACTTTTTGCTTCCTCTATTGTTTTCATGGTGTGAACGTAGTCTCTGTTGACCCACGGCTTTTGTAATGCTTTGTTTTTTCACTACGGCTTTTGTCAAATGCTTTAATGAACGGAAGAGTTGCAGTCTAAAAACGCTCAACCCTAGCAAAGCATTAGGCTTCTTTGTTCTTTTTCTCAATTGTTGTTTCATTAAGCCTGTACACCCAAGACAAAAGATAGTGTAGTCAAATTTGATGCCGCCTGCTTTTCGTGTAAAAGAGTAAACCTTTCGATGATCAGCGCAAATTTATAGGACTCTGCGTGATTCCAGTGTGCAATGACCACTAACTCAGCGAAGTTCGCAATCACGCAGAGCCCTATATTTCCAACATACTCTCACACGCTGTAACTCAAGCTGTTCAGGTATCTCGGATCTCAATGACTCCCAGAAGGAAGTCCTACACCACGCTTTTTAAGCTTGGTGTGGTGGAATATGCCCTGCAACATGGAACATCGGCTGCCGCTGTTCGCTACGAAGTCTCTGATGGTCTGGTTAGAAGATGGAAGGCCGATAAAGAAAATTTAGAGGATAGGCCACTGAGGCAACGTGCCAACCGTCATGGGAAGCCAAAGGTGGAGGAAATAGAGGAAGCTCTCTATGCATGGATTGTGCAGACGCGAGAAGGAAGCCGAGCAGTGCTTGTCAAAGACATTCGCGAGAAGGCATTGCAGCTAGCGCGGGAATCTGGCCACCAGGACTTCAGGGCATCGGCAATGTGGTGCAAAGGCTTTATGAAGAGAAAGAACTTATCTCTGAGGCGAAGAACCAGTGTCGGCCAAGCACTTCCGGAGGATTATGAAAACATCTGCGCAGACTTCAGGAGATTCGTACAAAGGGAATCGCTTCATATCTCCCCCCACAATCTTGGGAATGTCGATGAAGTCCCAGTGCCCTTCGATATGGTTTATTCAAGGACCGTGGATCAAGTGGGAGCCGATACTGTAAGGATTGACTCAACAGGACACGAAAAATCGAATTTTACCGTTGTCCTCTCTGTGACGGCCGCTGGAGAGAAATTAAGACCGATGATCATATTCAAGAAAAAGAGGATTCCCAAGGATAATTTCCCTCCTGAAGTGGTAGTTAGAGCCAATGATAAAGGCTGGATGAATCACGAACTGATGAGGACATGGCTCCATGAGGTGTGGAACAAACGGAAATGCTATGTCAACGATCCCTCGCAGTCATTACTCATAATAGATTCTGCAAGGTATCGTTTCGTATTTTATCATTTCTTGAGCTTATCTTGCTTTTTTAAGGTGCCATCTCACAGAAGACGTCCGAGAGCTTTTCAAGGAGCACTCAAAGATCGCGGTCATCCCAGGCGGAATGACCAAATATCTACAGCCTCTCGACGTCGGCATCAATAAGCCCTTCAAAGACAATCTGAGGGCGGGATGGGAGCGATGGATGGCCGATTCAGCACGAGCAAGGTACACAACAGGCGGCGCCAGGAAAAGGATGACCTACGGAGAGGTAGCTGCACTAGTCTACGAGAGTTTCAATGCAATCACTGAAGAAACCATTGCGAACAGTTTCACCAAGGCTCTCGATGACGAATCAATAATAGAAGGCATGAACGAGGATTTCGACGCTTTGATTGTTGCTGATAATAACGATAATGATGGTCGTTCTTTTGGTCAAGTTGTTGCCATGAATGTTTGTTATGATGAACATGGAATGCTACCTGAATAAAGATCTGTTGCTTCGGTTCATTCTGAGAGCAAAAAAGGCAGCGCAATTGCGCATCCTTCTTGTTTTCATGTAAAAAAAATAAGGCGGACTTATCCGCGGGACTTGGCGGCGCGCGAGGCGCGCGAGGCTGTCACGAAAGCGGACTTAACTGAGAGCTCTTTTGCGGTCTTATCGGCGAGGCGGTCTTTACTGCGAGCCGATCTTATATGACGGATTTTAGGGTAGTGAGTTTTTTCTGTGTTGCTGCCGAAATCCTGAGCTTTATCACAGCAAATTCTTCATCGTTAGTTTCATTTTAACCCAACTTCCAAGGAAGCTCTCATTTTTCGCTCTCTTTTCTTCTGTTACACTTAAGCAAGGCTTATCATTATTGCTGCACCCTAGATAAGTGCAGGTTTTGTTGCATCGCCGACAATGTTGAGTTCATGCTCATCCCGCATGCTGGCTTATTTGAGGTGGTTATAACAGTGTGATTTTGGCAGCGACCAAAACATGCTCATAAGCACGTCCACGATGTCATTAGCAGGAGAGGACGCAAAAAAATTTTCAACATCTTCCCGGAGGCATGAGCGTTTTGAAGCGGTCATGCAAGAATAGCAGTAGGGAGAGCACTGTGTTCGTTCACACTGTTGGAAGAAGCGATACTTTTGAACTTTACTGTTGCAACGCAGACATCCGCAATTACCATTTTGTCCCTGGAAGAATCGCGCTTATTCCGTCAGAAGTCATTCATTGTTTTAGATGATCACTGGTATTGATAATTTTTGATTTTCAGGAAAAGCGTGTCGTCATCGAAGGCATCGAAGGCAGCAGCATCATTAAATAACTACTGATTGAGAAGACTGAATGCGTTGAAAATGAAGTTGGAGAGATTGAGGAAGCTTAATAATATTGTCTTCATTTTGGTTTTTGCTGTACTTATCTCGTGACCTTGTATCGCAGTTTTAAGCCTCTGAAGGAAAAGAGTGCTTATGAAAAGGTCTCTTCTACCTGTTTTGTCCTATTAATTAGGGCGGGGTAGTTCAGCTTCCTTCCTCTTGAATCTTGTTTTCTGCTTTCTGTGCATTTCATTTCAATTCCATTGTAAAGCCTGCTCAAGAAGATCATGTGGCAATGTTGATAAACTTCATGATGTTTGGTTTTACGAGCAAAAAAAAAATAACAGGCGTGAAAATCGAGACCCAAAGAGATCAAGGCATAAGGTAAGTGAAGAGGGAGGCGTGAGAGAAGAAATAGAGGACGCAAAAATCCGTTCATAAGAGTGCAGGCCGCAGGCTCTGTACGCGATCAAGACATTATTCGGATTCTGTCCGGAATGTGTCGGTCTGGACGCCTCATTTTGTCGCCACTTTTGACCCGAAACAAAATCAGATGTCCAGGTTTTGTCTCTACACCGATTTCGGACGCGCAAGCATTCTGTGACTACACCTCGTCTTGTCCTGCGGGAGACAACGGCGATTGTCAGACGGTACATCGCCCATTCATACAAAGAGATGGCCGCCGCCGGTCTATGCTCCGCCGCTCGCGGACTCTTAGCGAAGGCATGCCTCTCGTCCAAAATTCAAGCTCACACTCCCAGCTTCCGGAGCGATCTTCTCGATTCCGCTCCGCTCTACATCGCCACCGGCCATGTGCAAGCGTGTGACATATTATCCGCACCTCCACCTGCTGTTTTCCCTCCTGCGTTGAACCCCTTTATGCCATTCTATGCCATTTTCACGCTCTCCAGTGTGGATTTTCGGACTCAGCAAAGCGAATAGGTCCGGGTAAGCACAAAATTTCAAAATCGACTTCTTGCCCGAACACTACTTTTGAGGTTGGCCACCGCCACTCGTCCGAGTTACTGTTTGCGTTAACTAGTTTTCGACAACAATCATACCTATCCAAGCTGTTGATGAGCCAAGAATGGTATACAATATACTTGTAAGATACTCGAATCATGCCATGTTTCATCGAATGTCGAAACTGGAGGTTATTTACCATACTTACCGTTACCTCGAACCAGATCTTATTGGATTGATAGGATATAAATGAGAAATAATCGGACAATTTATTCGTTGCAGCAATCACAAAACCGAGAGCAATAATTCAACTAGTCCGAGCATTAGTGAATATCAGAGTATGCTTTACTCAGACGCAAGTAAGCAAGAAAAAAAATCAACAATCACCTCGTAAATCTCCAAACATTGTTATTGCTGTATTTTCCTACGATTTGAATGAAAAAAAACTTTCGAAATGAAAATGCTATTCACCTAAAAAACAAATAACAAGACCAATTCCAGAATACTGTTAAATCGCCGCCGTCATTAACCAACTACCAGTGAAAAGGTACTAACGGAACGCATAAATCCATATCTCGCACTGAACTAATGACAATTAGTAGAAGCCAAGAGTAGATCTCGATCACGCAATAGTGATAATGATACATTTGTAACAATTAGTACCCGACAACACCACTCAATTCACTGAGAGAAACGACGTGCACTGACATTCGCTATATCACATATTCTTTCACCTTTACTCTAGAGTTTAACTGGGCTGATGATTAATTACGAATCTGTATGGCGCTAGAGAAAAGAGCAATAAGGTCATCGAGATGAAGAATCAATGCAAGTATAGCAGTAACAAATGTAAAGCTTAGCCGTCTGAAAATTGTGCGCATGAACAACCATAAAGAAAGAATATTGGTCTTGAACATGAGAGTTGAATGAAGAGTGACTGAACACAGTCAGCTTGTAAGTCCTTCTTTCTTTACGATGTCCATACCAGCGACCTTTAGTGCCTTCGCTGCACAAGGGATAAAAAGCAATATGCAAGTACTTTCAATCCGTCTGTTGCATACAAAAAGGGACGTTACAAATTAAAAAAATGAGAAACGGATTCAAAAACTCTAGCCGAAGTAGAAATAGCAAATTTCAACAATATTTCAATCCCTTGCAGCGCAATTTGAACAGGAGAGAGCTCTAATAAGCCTTGATAGGCCTGAAAGATTAGAGACCACACATTAGTTCCCAATAAACACCACTCAAATTATGCATATGCAAAATTTCTAACGACATGACAACGTGAACAATGGGCATACAACAAGAAGGAATATCACCAAAAAAAAACCTGCTACAGGTACATATCCATTATTGAGTCAATTTAATTCCTACCGGAGTATTATCATCGTCCTTGATGAAGAATGTAGATAAAGCGAATATCAAAAATACAACACCGCCAACGATGGTGACTGAAAAAACGTGAGACGATGAAGAAAATCATGGAAAAAATGAGAATTGGCACAACAAACCATACCTGTTCTAACTGAGATCCTTTGAGCAACCAATTTACCGCCAATAACTGCTATTCCTGTACATATGGCATGACCGAGAATACCTCCACTAATGACTCCAGCTAAAAAAAGGTTTGTGAGAGTTGATTAGTTCCAAAGTACATGACAGTAAAAATTTGCAAGCATTTTGGGAAAAGCGAAAATAGTCGTGGAAGCCTTGAAACTCGTTAAGAATTGCTATTACCTATATTTTCTCGAGCAGCAAGGATGATAGTAGTGAGCTGTGACCGATCGCCCCATTCGGCCACAAAAGTCATCGTAAAGGCTTCGATAAAAATTCGTGAAGCAAACGAAAATACAAGCCACGCTGAGGATGACTGCCTACAAGAATATACCATTTCAAAAAAATCAACAAGACTAAACCCGAAAAAGGCTTACTGAGTTTGCCCGGCTCTTCCTGCTTCCATATCCACAAATTTAGCTGCATCTAGATTTACCACTCGTCTAGCAACTTCGGCTTGTGCCTCTTCAAACTCCTCCTGAAAGCAAATTCAAAAGCTCGAGACTTTTGTGCTACAAGGAGAATAGACTAAAAGAAATTTTGTTTGAGTTTTTCAAATACGCGGCATGAAAAGAGAACTCGCTGGCAATGGTGTATAGGATAGATGATAGAAAAGGGTTAAGCTCGCATTTCATCTAAAAGTTTCACGCTGAAAACAATCAGTTTTCCCACTCATATTGAGCATATGAGTCATTTTCAGAAAGAAATTCATCCAGCGCACTCTAACAAAAGTATTATTTGCGAAACGCAAAAGTGGATCCCAAGACTAAAACAGAAATAGAATGCCACATATTCATTGACCCGTCTATGGCTTTCGCGAGAGTGGCAAATTCAGGAGATAACAATGAAAATGTTTAAACAGAATTTTTTGATTTAAGAACACAGAACATAATTACTTGCCTGTCCTTCACTGGGTGACATATGGTAGCCTTCGTGAAGCATTTTGAGTCCAAACAAGGCGAAAAGCGCTGTGGAGACATAATATGTCACTTGACGAGGTATCAGTTGTGTTACCCATCCAAGACAAGCTGTAAATGAATCATTATTGGCAAACAAAATCTAAGGTATTACCCTAATTTCACGCGTATAAGGCGCACTTTTTCGAATTTTCAAGCGAGCCGCTCAGCCGCTTCACTGTATTCCGGAAAGAAATCCTTACATCGCACGATTCTCTCAAGCAATATGCAGCATGTTATAGGGTGCTCTGATTGTAAAGTCCCTTGGCTTGTCTGAGCTGGTCGATTTTGGAAAAAAATCCCCCGCACCTTATACGCTTGAAATTAGGGTACTGATTATCGGTCTGCAAGAATGAAAAATTTTGGGAACAATGGTGTATTTCAGCAGATACTCAAAAAACAAATGTTTCCACCCGAGCTACAGCTGTATTTAGGCTCAATCAAACTAAAGCAAATGTTTTCGATGTTTCGTAATGAAATGACGCAAATATGAAATCTAATCTCCGAACGACAAAAAACTTTTTTTTTTTTCATGGAATGTCCATTTCATCATCAGGTAAAATAACGGAAGACCCGATAAAAGATAACCGATAAATTTCGCAACACTCATAAAGTTTTGCAAAACGATAGACAAATTTACAACCAAGACTAGCTCCTACTGAATAGACAGATAAATATTCTTGCATGATCGAAACTTTTCAAACCAAAAAAATCGAAATAAAGAAAGACGCTGTAACAGATGATGGTGAACATAATAATGAACATACCTGACAACACCGTCATCAACGCAAGTGCGGTCATAGCGCCGGTAAATACTGTCAGTCGTGAATGTCGCATAGCCATAATAACTGCTATGAACCAAGTTTTATCACCCAGCTCTGATACGATAATGACGGAGAGCGAAGCAAGAAATCCATGGTAAAATTCTATTCCATACAAGTCGAGATCCTTCTGAAAAATCGAAGTGCAACGATGACTTGACAAACTCAAAGAATTCGCTCACAAGTGACGCTTTAAAAGGTGGTTGCTCCTTTGCCACGGTAGCAACATCCTGTTTCTGCTTTTCGTCAGAAATTGGGGGAACCACAACTTGTTGCAATTTCTCCTTGCTGCCTGCTTCACTTGTTACTACGGATATCGCAACAAAAGACACCAATAGGGCGGTCCTTACCCACATTCCCTAAAAGCATTAGCAAATTTGTGTAAAGGAGGCAATTTTTATGCAGATAGATCAAGCATGAACGCATCGTCTTTGTGCTGAAAAAAAAAAGAGAAAATTGACGAGAAGAACGCGCGAGAAAGAACAATTTAGCTGTGGAACTAGATATGAGGAGTGAAAAAATAAGTTCGTTGGAGTATGAACCTTTCGAGTACTACGTTAACCTTTCGGACTCACTTTCCATGGAGAGAGCACTCTTTACCTATTGTTTATGATGAGAAAGCGTCTAAACAAAACAGCGAAGTACTTTTTGATGTTTCGCAGCAAACGTGGATTTGTTGAGTAGCTGTTCTCGCAGGACACCATACTTAACATTTTTTTTACGAAAGTATGATTATTTTTCAACGATACAAGGAAATAACTGGCATTTACTCCAAAGATGCTGCGACTAACAAAAGTTATTGATTTTTAGCGATTCAGCTGCACATAAGAACTCTTAACTGACAGCAATATGGATGAAATGACTTAACTTATAAGCCGGATATTATACAGATCAAAGCGGATTTATACCAAAATCAAATAAAGTGTGCGGATATACACAGCAAATCGATGCTAATGTGTCCTCATACCACCTTTATACTATCGCAATAAAAAGAAACCGGTGAACAAATGGAGAACTAGAAAAATGAACAATACAATGATGGTAGCACAGCGTACTATGCAATTTGTCAACGAATGAGGAGCGAGTAAGGATATCAGCATTGTCAAACCATGTAATCTGACTACATTCCACGTAAGCATACGATAGGAAGTTGATTGACAGTATCTAGCGCGTAAGCAGTGCAAACACAGGAATCTAACAAATGAAAATAAGAGAACTAGTGCCGATTGATAAACTGCCTGCTAGGCGCTTACCTACAAAACCTGAGTCAGAACTTAAGCGCTTTGAGCAAATGAGATATAGGAGGTACCATTGCCTTGGAAAGTACAAAGAGAAAGACTAAAAAATGTGTTGAGACAGTGTTACTTCTACAGAAAAAAAACTTATGAGAGAAATTTGTTGGGGGTAAACAGCTCGGTATGCGTATTCATAGAGGTAAGATGTATTAATCCAGATAAAATATTTCCATATGCATTAATTGGAAGAAAAAAGCATTCGGACAGACATAGCCAAGACAGACCATGAGAGCAATTTGAAAGCGATACTCTCAAAAGTTTAAGCATTAAGGAAGAGTGACTGACTACCGATAAGCTTGTTAAAATCATTTCACTGCGGAATTTTCCGCTCAAGTAAGACAAAATAGCAAGAAACTATATGAATGTACAATAAACAGGCTGAAACTAGGCTTAAAACTCTTGAGATTTTGGTTTCTCGAATCACATCACTATGCAAAAGATATGTACACGTTTTTTTTCTGTTATGATGACTCAATTAAAGGAATTATTTCCGACGGAAGCAGTTCAAGTCGAAGTTACACGTGGCCAATGCACCAAACTTTTGGTTTGCTATGTGTCATCGCTCCCTCGGTGTAACAGTCGTCAAATCAAACCGACTAGAAGAAACTAACTTTTTTCTAGGGGTTCGGCTAGAAAAATGCCAAACTTGACTTAGCCATGAAATCAAAACGAATGTGGAAGCATTGCAAGCCATGTGAATTTGGATCATCATCGTGTTCGCTCGCTTGTAAGTCGAATTTTACGCGTGGTTGTTGGATTGATTGATATTCGCAGTTGCACAGTTACACATGCCCTTTAACTCGAGTATTTTGCGCTAGACTGAAAATTTATCAAAGCGCTGTTGAAAGCCTAAATCTGAGACGTAAGCTAAGGCAGTGACCTACTTTAGCATGAAACATATGATGAGAGAAAGGATATAGCGAAAACAGTTAACGTGATTGGGAGACGGTCAAGAGGCGCGATTTCTCCGGCTGTCACCTACTCAAAACTCCAGTTTAGTGATGCGAGTGTCTAAAAATCTTATATATAAAGCTGAATGTCTGTCTGTATGTATGTATGTCTGTCTGTATGTCTGTACGTATGTGCGGAATAGAAATTTTTATTTCTGAACCGATCGGGACCAAACTTGGCACACATATACTTCGGGGCAGGGAGCGTGTCATAGGCTACTTTTCGTTATCGATCGATATCGATTTTATCGATTTTTATCGATTTTTTTGCTGAGTTCACCTACGGGGCTGGGAGTTGGCACAGGGGGGTAATCGAGCATGGGGATTCCGAATACAATGTTGGTTTTCAGGATTATCGATTACTTTTATCGATTTTATCGATTTTTTTGCAAAGTTTGAGCTACGGGGCTGGGAGTTGGCACAGGGGGGTAATCGAGCATGGGGATTCCGAATACAATATTGGTTTTCGGGATTATCGATTACTTTTATCGATTTTATCGATTTTTTTGCAAAGTTTGAGCTAGGGGGCTGGGAGTTGGCACAGGGGGGTAATCGAGCATGCTGATCACCCCAAGGGGAATGATCAGCATGCTCGATTACACCCCCGTGCCAAATTCCAGCCCCCTAGCTCAAATTTTCAAAAAATCGATAAAATCGATAAAAGTAATGGACGATCTTGAAAACTAATATTGTATTCGTAATCAGCATGCTCGATTACCCCCTGTGCAAAATCCCAGCCTCGCATGTCAAAATTTACAAAAAATCGATAAAATCAATAAAAGTAATCGATAATTCTGAAAACTAATATTGTATTCGGAATCCCCATGCTCACTTCCCCCCCTGTGCCAACTCCTAGCCCTGTAGGTGAACTCTGCAAAAAAATCGATAAAAATCGGTAAAATCGACATCGATCGATAACGAAAAGTGGACTGTGACACCCGCCGGGGCCCGAAGTGTATGTGTGCCAAGTTTGGTCCGGATACGGCGGAGCCGGGTATGCCAGCTAGTTATCAAATAAAGTGCATTGGCTTACTACCTGTCTAAGGTTACCACTTGCTGAGTTTCATGGTTTTTGCTACAAAACGGACTGAAATATCTACAAATTGGTTCCTGACTGCATTTTCGTGGGTTTTTGACTTTGAAAATCGTTGTTTTGAATTTTTTCCTGTGTATAAAGGTTGAGCAGTCCATGCAACTATCTAATGTATCTTTTTCTAAATTTCATATACTTTTAGAAAGTTGTAAAAAACTTATTATGTGCTATTTGGTGTCCACCTGGCAATAAAAATCGCGCCTCTTGACATACACCCAACGTGATTTAACCCATTGTTTCATGGTGTATCAAAGAAAGCCATTTACTCTTCAGAGTAAGAGATACAAACGCTCAAATAAGTCGACTAATTCAAAAAATTTTGCTTTACCTCATTTTAGATGTTCTTTTATGTTGATCGAAATGAAAGAAAAGTGAGTTGGAGTCTACCGCCATTTTTGTGACGAATTCAAATCTGTCAATTCAAAAGCTGGATTGTACAAATACGAAATAGATATGAAAATGTATCCAGCTGGACGCAGGTAAAATTGGAAGAGATGACCTATAACAAGTATTCGCTGATTTGTCCTCACATTGATGGAACACCGTCTGAGTAATTAGAAAAGACAGTATGAGAGAAATGGAAATTCGAGCGTTGTTTGCCCGGTTTAGTGAGTCATTGTTTGTAGTTTTGAATAAACATTTGACGTTGTTGTCGACGTTACCGGTGCGTTGGAATTCTACGTGAGAATTCGACAAAGGACATATGCAACAAGATGAGAGAGAAGAAACGATCAAAGAGAACTGTATTAGATAGATGTGAAGATTAAAAGAATCTCCGCAAAGCATCCCATAATGAAATGCAGAGGTGGCCTGTAAAATTCCAAATGCAGTGCCATGTTGGGAGTTTGTCTACTTCAATCAGGCGTGAGCACAGTAAGAAAAATGAAAAACAAATCGCAGAAATTTTCATTGCAACACAGAATCGATTACCTTGACTAATAACAAATGGCAACACAATTAAACGAGAACAAGACAAAATCGATTTGAATTTGCAAGTGACTACGTGGCGGACGAATGTGCGCATGATAAAGTGCGCGCGCGCCATTGAGCGCTGTAAAAATGGGCTAGTCGTTTGGTATTATTGTACAACTGCCAAATTTTTGTTGTTTCTCTTTTTTCTTTCAGCTCAAAGATCGCTCTCCCATTGAGGTCCCTATACATGCTTTTTGCATAGAGCGAACAACAAGTGTGCATATCAAAACTGTAGAGCTTGGACTTTTTGGTCGACGTTAAGGATGTGGTTCATTTTGAAAATTGGCGGATTTTTTACAGTTCTTATGAGATTCCAGCTTCACTTCCAGCTTGTCCGGCTTAAAATTATCCGTCATCTTATCTGTCAAATCTTATGTCAAGCAAACGCTTTTAGAACAGAAATGACTGAAGAGAAGGACATTGGGTGGATGTATCAGGGAGCAAAAGCTCTTGTCAATCGTGAGGATTACCTGTTAGGAAAGAAGGTAAAGAACAGCGTCCATATAGTGTTACTTATTGGTTAAAGTTCTTTTTTTGTCGTCAATCGAGCACTTACGACCTATCATCTCTTTCAGATTGATAAAAGTTTCGAGAAGTACTCCGATGCTGTTAATGAAGAGAAACCAGAAGCACTGGATGCACTTTTGCATACACGGTAAACCCTAGCCACTATGAATTGCTGGTTTATGAATAATCAAATCTTTCCTTCAGAACAGTCGTCAAACCGCAACCATCCACCGTGAAAACCAGTGCTTTGGAAACCTATGTCGTCGCTACAGAAGATCCTCTAGTGGCTGTCAAAGTAGGTTCTCATGGATTTTGTTAGTCTCTACGTTCACGAATTTGCATCTTCAAGGTCAAAGAAGAAACTCGACGACGCGAGGTATTGGAGAATCCTCTAATGAAATTGAAATTTCAAAAAATGTTGAAAGAAATGATGGCCGAAAAAGAAGGTAAGGGAGACAAGAAGAAGAAGAAAAAGAAGAAGAAGAAAGAAACTCGTGAGGAGAAGCCTAAGAAAATCAAAGTAAGTTCAACATATGATTCTTTGGGCACAGATCCATCTGTGATTTCCAGAAGAAAATGTCTAGGGAGTCCAAGGAAGAGGCATCAGTCTCCGAGCGTCGGAAGTCATCAAACAGTAAGGTATGTTGTTTGATATTGCATCAGCATAATCGTGCTTTTTTTTATCAATGAAGGAGAGCTAAATCCGGTCTTCACTGAATGATTCTCGGTTTTCTTTTCTTTGTTACTGTTTTAACCCGCGATACTTTTAATGGATGGGTGAAAATTTCCTTAGAAAAATATTCTTTAGAGTCAACTTACTCCTGGAGTTTCAACTTTATATAACGTAAACATGTAAATTAAATTGAGATTTTGATTTGAAAGGGAGAAATGATCTCTTTTTGCGTAGCGTAATTATATAAGAAAGTTGGTCTGAGTCTGTTGGAGATATGACATGCGAATCATATCGTTGCATATTTGCTCGTAATATTCTTGTTTGGGTCATCTGTGGAGAGTAGGCAACCGTAGGATGGTAGGAAAAGTAGTAGGAAAATCCAGAATACTATGTAATCTCAGCGCTCTACTTCACCATTCCCGTGATTCTTCGTGCCTAAGCCTCAGTAATAATTCCATCGAAACAGAAGTTTTTGCACAGATTGATGAGTAACATTTGGTTCCCTTGGGAACGGGAATAGGTTGCCGGCAACGGTTACCCAGGTTGGCGGTGCTTTTAGGACCGTATATGACTCTCTATGTACTATGCCCTATCCTATCTAATAACTACAGCAACCTTTGCAGCCGTTGTCGTCAACCTATAGTCGTTCCCTTGGAGCAGAAGTTTGCAGTGATTATACAGGAACGAAAGCGTCCCAAATATCAATTTTGACTGTTCGGGATTTCTTATCCTTAAGTCTTATCTCTGCACTTTTCTTTTAGAGAAGCCGCCCTGCTTCATCCGATTCGGAACCTGCACGGGAAAAACGGCGATCGCGCAGGCCAAGCGAAGCTAGAAAATCTCACGAACGATCACCAGTGCGATCTGAGAAAGAGGAGAGCCGACATCACGATAAATCACCTCCTTTGAAAACCAAGAGAAGACAAAGAAGCAGTTTGTCGCCAGAGGATGCTTCGCGACGAAAGAGACGGAGCTCATCGTCTTCTGCTGAGCCAATGCCGAGAAAGAGCCATACTAATAGCTCTGCCAAGGAGAGGCGGCCAAGGTCAAAGGATCGTGACCGGAGTTCCTCTCCACGCAGAAGAAAACGAAACTCGTCTTCTTCTGCTGAGCGGACTATGGAAAAGCGCCGCGTAAATAGGTCCTCTCCAGAGCGCCGGAAGAGATCAGAAGACCACCGTGAAAGAAGTGCTTCTCCACGCAGAGATCGTTCTTTTGTGAGAAGCAAGGACAGAGTCGGTAGTAGTAGCAGGAAGAAATCAGTTTCTCCTAAACGCGAAAGGTCACCGGAAAGAAAAACACGAAGGTCTCGATCCCGATCACAGTCCAATCATAGGTCACCAAAGCGAACACGAAGGCGCAGCGAGTCTTCTTCAGCATCACCTGAGAGGCGGAGGAGGAGGAGTTTTAAGAGAAGCCCGGATGATCGGCTTTGGAAGAACAAGAAAGAAGTTCAACGTAGTAGCAGTAGCTCTTCAACTCCGGATATGCGCCAACGGAAGTCACAACCCTCACCTGCAAGAAAGGAGAAAGCAAAACATGTCAGCCGGTCACCATCCACTTCCACTTCTAGTTTAGAAGATTCGAATAGGAATAGGAAAGTCTCTTCTACAAAGAAAGGTACAGGACGTGAAGATGCTCATGCTCATTCTCCATCCACTGTTGAAGATCGGAAAGTAGAAGATCGGAAGGATACAGAGCGCCCGTAAGTTTCTTCTTGCAGTCGGTTTACTACGTTTTTTTAAGAGCGCAATTCATTTACATACCATTCTTTATCAAATTTGTCAACAATCTTAACAATCGCGAGATAGAGCCTGAACGGCTTGCTTGAATAATCGAAAAAGGTGCGCTTTGTACGCGTCAAATTGGGGTACCTCAAATTTAATTTCCAGATTGCTTGGCTTTGATTGAAAAATATATTTTATCAGATTGGCTACAAATCAGAATGTAATTTTGAAGATAGAAGCAATCATAGATACAGTTACATGCAAAAAATTTTTGCTCTAATTTTCTCAGGGTAGGGGAACGAAGGCCGCCAGTTTGAGCCGCCTTTCGCGGCCAACTGGTCCTTTTGCAGTGTTGTTGCACGCCGTTCCAGGACCACTAGTCAAAATTTTTGCTTAAATTTTCTCATGCTGAACAAGTTGGATTTTCTGATTTTTTTTTTTTGCAGAAGCGGCTCTCGGGAAGACGAACAACCGGTGCGGAGTTTTGACACTCACATCCCTGAGCATTTAAGACCCAAGGTATATGGTTGTAATATCTGTAAACTAAAAGCAATATGGCTAGAGATTCTATATAATTTCTTATTTAGGCGGCCGAAACCGATTCTGACGAGGAAACGGAGGACAGATTTGAGCGCGAGGAAAGGGAACGCAAAAAACGCTTTGAGGGTTTTGGCCTTGTTGAAGTGGGTATCGCGCAACTTTCCGTTATCTAGAGGTCATTCAATGAACACGTTCTAGGTTGTAAAGAAGCCTAAAGATGATGGACCCATCACAGCACAAAACCCTTACGAGCTTTCCCGAAAGCCAACTGCGCCCGTTTACCAGGTTCTTACTTATTTGGACAATTTTTCACAATATACCTTTTTTCATTCACAGAAACCTGAGCATCGGCGTCCATTGACAGAAGAGGAAAAGCAAGCAAAGTTACAAGAGATGACGCAGAATGCAATTTGGCGGCAAGAAACTCGCAAAAAGAACCTGAAGCGAGCTCGTTTGGCTGATGAGCAAGAAGAAGTTGAGGACTCACAAGATAAGGCCCCTAGCTTTATCAGGTCAGTCGTATTGCTATTGCATCAAGGGGTCGGAAATCGACATTTACATTTCAATTGTCAATGGCATAGGCTTGTGCCGATGGTGACCCGAGAAATCTTTCTTGCGGGGGAGGGGTCTACTACATAAAAAAAATTTTCCGAATGAGGATACATGGCCCCAGCTAGCATTCCGAAAATTTTTCTGGAATGTTTCTAAAATTTTCAATGTCCCATAACTACGAAATTTAAGAGAAAAAGGATTTGGCGGAAATCCAAAAAAATTCCAAGATCCAATTTTTCCAAGATTTCTTTCAATTATTCCCAAGTAAGAATTAGTCACCTGCGCAATTCATATCTCATGCTGGTAACTTTGAGAATTTTGCGCTTCATGGTCCCTCCGATCTCCTCCCCCTCTCTCCGTTCGGCACTGCCTGTGTTGAACCTTCAAATCTCATGCTTGTATTGCTAAATTCTGTTCCTCTAATGATGTTGAGTGAGCACTCATATAAATGAGCCACATTTTACTTATTTTTTAGTGCTGCCGGACGCAAAGTTG
Organism: Cylicocyclus nassatus; assembly: GCA_958299035.1. NCBI lineage: Eukaryota > Metazoa > Nematoda > Chromadorea > Rhabditida > Strongylidae > Cylicocyclus > Cylicocyclus nassatus. The sequence goes on from CATQJL010000223.1 coordinate 75,974,447, forward strand.
CAAACCTATTCAGTGTTAAGAACTTGTCGTTTTTGTAGTTAACGAACATATTTACAGAAGCCAGTTGAACACTGCCGTTGCCGATCTCAGCGTCGAACAGTGGTTACAGAGTAACAAGAGATCTCTTCAACGCTCAGAAGGTTTCCTGAATTCAAAATTTGCTTCGAAATGATGATATGTTGTATCACTGTAAAGAATAAAGATTACCTCAGTCCTTTCAATTAGTTTAGTTGTTTCAGTTCACGAAATACTAATTAGCTATCATTTTTTATTTCTTTTTCATTTTTTTATCATTTTGATTTTTTACTTGAAAATACCTGGCATGATTTTGAATTACGATTTCTCCTTGTTATGCACTTGCTAATTTTCACTAATAACTGTTATTCTCTCTTTCTTTTTCTTTTTCTCTGCGACTGAGTCAGATGGGTGGCACTCCTTGTTAGTGGCATTGCATCGGCTTTGATTGCGGCATTAGATTATCTGGCTATACCAGAGGATGGCCATCATCGATTGTAAGTAAAGATCGTTTGCGTTTTCTATTGGTTACAGTCTAGTAATTTTTGCTTTAATTGATATCTTCTGCGGCAAAGGTCACATCTGCTCAGGTAACTTGTAACTCAACTTAATAACTCACTTGTTTAGCGGATTACGCGGAGATATTCCTTGGAGCGCACATTGCCACTGTTAGACGCAGATGTTGCTGCTAATCCAAGAAAACTATATCAAAGTCAAGTCACTGTCTCTACTAAATTCCTCACTAAATGGTTACATTGAAAGTCTGTCACGCTTCTTCCGGTCCACGCCCCAAGTTGAATGTCATCCGCTATGAGTCATTTCTCAGACGAATGTGATTCATCATGAAATCTGACTTAGGCTTCTTCTCTTAGTTCAGAATTGTAAATGGAGTGGTACCGATAGCTAAAACTTCTTTAAACTAATTTTCTGAGCATTCTTATCATTTGCAGAATTTTACATTGGTATTGGCATGAAATATTTAGCTAGCAGAAATATCAGTCGATAGAATGCATTATGTGAATTTGCTTGCTAGGGCGTTTTTGTAGGAAGATTTTTTTGGAGGATTTTACAGCATTATTCCCCGAGGGAATCAATTTCTTTTCTGGAGTTGCTGCGCTATAAATTGTTGCCATCGTGCAAAATGTCTTGGACGTTCAGTGCATTTTCCACAAAAATCTTTCTCTTACATCTTCTACTTCTGCTAAGTTTAGAGCTCTGCTGCCTTTTACGATGCGTTGGGACTTTGCAGAAGTGCATAATCTGCACTTTTTTGCCGCCGTTGCTAAAGCGTTTGTGAATATTCGATCGCAAGACGCAGCAGCAGCTAGTGGAAGCTAAAGCTGCCCACTTATTCAGCCTCCGCCTGCACACTGCTGCTGTTAACGGTGGTCACCACAAGGGGCCATCAACTCTCGGTCTCTTAAAATCGCAGGCTGTCTCATTCCACCACTAGCCCCGAATCAATAGGTCGCGCCGGACAGTTGGCGATATGCCAATCGCGTTCACTACTTTTTGTTCCTTTCTAGCAGAGTGGTTTATATGGTAAAGGTTTCTTCGAGATTTGGAAAAAGGCAGTTGAGGTACTGAAAGTTTTCGGCTCTTCAGGTAATGTTTTTCTTTGCTTCAGTTCTTCTTTGAATTCTTTGAATTTACCTGTTTGCATGATAACCATTACTCTATTTTTGGTTTCTTCTCCGTTTTATGTGAAAAAGCTTCACACATAATTTTTTCAATTTCCACTTGTTTACGGCTCGGTTAGGACGAATGAGGTTTTTTGTGTGAAAGTGACTCATGCTATCCGGATGACTCATTATGCTCGCCACATATAATACTTGTGTACTTAGGTTCATAACTTCCTCCAGTTTTTCTCTCCGCGCTTAACAGGTCTGCTCGCCCTCCCACTGCTGCTTGCATCGTTGCGGCCTCCGCGCCTCTGTTACACTGTGTGCCTAGCAGACCGAGGGAAATCTTTTAGTACAGCCGCCTACTCTTATGCATTCAGATATATCGATTTAATTGTACACGGTATGTGGGAGGTGTAGCGTGTATGTGTTTACTTTCTTCTCTCGCTCTAGTTTCATAGCCTCTACCTACCATGTTTGTGCTGTGTAGGGCACTATTTATCTTGTCGCGTTTTACAAATGGGTGCAGATTGGTGAAGACATGTCTGGAGTGAAGTGAAAGTGCTTAGCTTCTCATCGCAATCTCTCAAAAGCTGTTACAAGCTTGCCTATCATTTCGACCAGAAGCACTGTGCACTTGATGACACAATGCCCATCGAAGCTTAGTCGTATTCACTTTTATAAGCGAGTAATGTAGCTTTTGCGAATGTGGCAAAATGATTTACATTTTGACGTACGCTGCTGCATTCACTCGCTAATCGTTGCAGCATTCTGCATTAGACGATAGTTCAAGAACATTTACGAGGCTGCAAGCTGTAGAATTAATATTATCGTCTGCTGTGGGTAATGAATGGATGTTCACCAAGTGAAGAATAATAAACGGCAACGCTTTGCAGTTTTCGATATTTTGCCTTTGTCTATTAAAAGTAAAGAATCTAGCGGCTGACGTTGTTATGCAGTTCACTCAGTAGGTCGCAAAGTCTTCACTCTTCAGTTTACAATTATTTCAGTGTATAACACCTTCTTAGCAAAGCATCCAAATCTCAACCATTGCCTCATTCAGACTAAATGAAAGTGCCCTTTATCATCACACACAAACCTTGGACCTACATAATAGGCCTGTAGATTACTTTGCTCATCTTGCTCTACTTCCAACCTATTGTCTTGTTCAGTGCACTTTCGCTACGGTATTGATTTGTGTACTAAGGTGCATCCGTTCGTTTTCATTGTTTCGATTCTGTTGCTGTAGCGCAATCGCTCATGTACACATTGCCTGTTGAAATAATTTCGTACAGTTATTTTATGCATCCATCACCATCTTTTATCGCCTTCAACAACCGGTTCAGTAGCGCAAAAAAATTTGTGAGAAAAAAGTGGTGTTACTCTTTTGCAGGCTAGTATTTTCACTGCAAAACTGTTACGAATTTACTATGATTCGTCCTCTGCAAGTCTTCTGTGGCTTTAGTTCCATGATCTTTTGCCGATATCAAGCAACCGCATTTGTGACCTGATGTCGCATGTATCTAGTGTTTGCGGTCTTGTTGTTCAAATTTTCGTTAAAACCTGACGTCCATGATTTTAAGGGTAGCTACGCCGGGGTGACCACGAGTGTCTGCCTAATTCGAGGGTGAAGTGATAAGTAAAATTTCTGAAGAATGCTAGGTTTTTTATGATTTTTTTACAGGGGATGTTCGGTAGCATATTGCTTCTTGTGGCTAGCACAGCCCTGGCTGCAGATGTTAGTGATTGGAAAACAGGAGAAGGTCCTTAATTCTCTTCTCCATCTTTTATATATCGATATTCCTGAATGTTCACGTTACAGTTACTGGTGAAGTCGTAGAGGGGAAAAGGGATTTTCCATGTTACTCGTTGTCACGAGATAATTACACTTGCGGCGCATGCATTCAACTGCATGATTCATGTGCTTGGTGTGGAGCTCCCGTGAGTGCTTTGTTTCTTTTTCTAAATCAAAATTTGCGCAGTATATTCCCTCCATTTTGCAGCTCTTTGACGCCAAGAAGCAGTATGCAAGATGCGATAATCGCGCAAGATTGCTAGAACACGGCTGCCCTGAATCATTCATCGAAGATCCTCAAACAGTATTGGAAGTGGAAAAGGTTCTTGCAATAGTTATGACATTGATGTCCTTATCCTGCAAAGTTTTTGAATTAAGGATGAGCCACTTTCTGATAAAGGACAAGTCGAGAATGAGGATGATGCTGTCCAGCTGAAACCTCAAGAAATGTTTGTGGAAATTAGACCAAGTAAGAAAGGTTTTATCACCCTGTTGAATTTTATCTCATAATTTGGTTTTGAGAATCACGAGTCCGTTTCAATGTCACATATCGTCAAGCTGTGGATTACCCTGTTGATCTCTATTATCTTATGGATCTCTCATATTCCATGAAAGATGACAAGCAGAAACTTTCTGAACTTGGAGATTTACTAGGTATGGATTTTAACTTTCTCCAGCAAGTCATGTAAGTGCATTTTTGTGAATTGTTACAGCTGTTCGTATGCGTAACATTACGAAGAACTTCCGCCTGGGTTTTGGATCCTTCATCGACAAAAAACTCATGCCATTTATTGACCCTAGAATTGAAAAGTGAGTAGCATCTATGATATTTGGAGTTGTAAAATGTTTTGATTTTAGGCAGAAGTCGCCATGTGCCGAGCCTTGCGCTGAACCATATGGATTCAAGCATCAGATGACGTTGACAACAAACACCGAAAAGTTCAAGGTGATTTTGACTTGTTTTTCTTCCAAATCTGGAGTGTACATCGCTACTGGTACAGGCGGAAGTAGACAAAGCTGAAATTTCTGGTAATCTCGACGCTCCGGAAGGAGGCTTCGACGCCGTCGTTCAGGCTTTGGCATGCAATGTGAGTGCTCATCTACTCTACATATAGTACACATGTATACTCACAAGCTGTTTAGAGCAAAATCGGCTGGAGAGAGCGTGCTCGTAAAATGCTTGTCTTTTCAACAGACGCTGGTTTTCACTTTGCAGGTGACGGAAGGGTCAGTTGGTTTCTCCATGTGCTGCTTACGTAAATGAATTTAATGAAATCAGTTTTCTCAAAGATGAGGTATTTCAGCTAGCAGGAGTGGTGGAACCCAATGATGGTGAGTGTCATCTCGATCGTGACGGATATTACACGGAAACTCTGAAGCAGGTCAGAACATTATATACTTCCATTCTTTCTTGCGACTTGAAATTACGCGCATGCGTACATTTTGTTCAAGGACTACCCGTCCATTGCTCTCCTCCATCAGATGATCAAGGACAGAAAGGCAAATATCATTTTCGCAGTCACCAAAGGCAATCATGAGCTCTATACCCAGGTACTTTCATTTCATACTCTTGTGAATTTCGTTGTGTTCCGCATTTGGTTCTCTCGTTCGTCACAATCAACTGCGAGAATGTTGGCAGGAGTAAACTCATCTGATAATTTATTTGCCATTATCAAGTTATGTAAAGCAAACATTTAGCTTTCTGAATCCCTTCCTGATGTCTCCTCTTCTGTCGGAATTCTTGAGACTGATTCGCGCAACATCGTCGACCTCATCGAAAAAGAGTATCTGAAAATTAGTGAGAAAATCATCATGGTAGATAATGCCAATGCCAGTGATGGACTGAAAATGACCTATCGCAGTATGTGTTTGGAGTGAGTGCTTTTTTTCCTACGTTTGCTTGCTTCATTGTAGTGAAAGTGATCCTTTCCAGCGGGACGACACTTCGCGACACCAATGTTTGCGAGGGTATCCGTGTAGGAGATGAGGTGCAATTCGAGGTGACACTTGAAGCTACCCACTGTGTTGATAAGAGAGATTTCGTCCTGAGGATTGGCCCTTCTGGCCTGGACGAGACACTTATTGTCAATGTGAAGGTGCTCTGCGATTGCGATTGCGAACAGGAGGTAATTAGTGGAAAACTTATTTCAATGAAAGCCTTACCTCATGCTTATCAGGACCGTATCGTTGAAAATGCTGAAGAGTGTCATGGCGGTGACCAGGTCTGCGGTGTTTGCCGTTGTAAAGGTGGAAATGTTGGCCGCTATTGCGAATGCAATCGTCCAGGAATGAGCACTGCCGCTTTGAATGAGAAGTGCAAACGGTAAGACAAAGTTGTTCTGTGCGCTTTTAGCCGTACTGTATTCGGTGTTTGTTCGCATAATGTCCGTTTGAGCACTAGGTTGCGATATTGACTTTTGAGAAGAGGGTTTTATATGGATCGAATATTCATGTTGAATCTCTGATTTTCAGCACCAATGAATCAGCGATCTGTGAAGGAAGAGGAGTATGCAACTGTGGGCGCTGCGAATGCAACCCGCGTCAGGTGAGCTTTGTTTCCTTAGCTAATCACTGATAGCTTTTCGTTTCTATCACATACTTGGCTCATTTTGTTCTCAAGTATTCTAACATACATTCGTTTGAAATATGCCGTTTTGCAACACAGGTGCGATAGGGTGAGAATGACCCCTCCAGGGTGAAGGGGGTCACAGCGGTCGCAACCCCTCCGGGTGAAGGGTGTTTCAGTTGATCAAGAAATCATAAAATCAAAAAATGTCGACCGGGAGGGGGGGGGGGGGAGGGAGCCAGTGTTCTCATCATTCTTCCTAGTCGAAGTTTATAATTTTCAATCTTGCCATCACTGATTGCCTTTTTTCTGAAATGTGAGCAAATGTGCTGCTGGATTAGCACACAATTATGGTTCTGACCAGCACCTTGTATTTTACATTTTTCCTTTTTCCTTTTTTACATCACTCTGCCCGTTTTTAAAATTACCATAGAAGATGTGCATGCGTGAAGATTTGCTTTGGAAAAAGTTAGACAATTTTTGGATATCTACGAATTTTTCAAAAGAGGAAATTCGTAATTTCTGTAGATGAACAGCAACGTCAGCGAGGGAAATGTCTTTCAAAACCACCTTGTCCTCCGCTTATAGAGCATATATAGTTGCCTGGAGTCTGTTGTCTTTACACTAAAAAACCCAAAAAAGCGACATTATTTTCTTCACAACCTAATAGATGTCTTTTTACAATGGTAAAATAGCCTGTACTTGGCACCCTTATTATAAAAGTCTCACCCACCCTTCACCAGGCACTTTTTCTAACGGACCCCAGGCAAGGTATATATTTTCTAAGGCGGAGAACGAGACGGTTCCAAAGGTGACCATCAGGGCGCATAAGATGTTCAACTACAGAAGTTTTGAATTTTTTGTGTTAAAAACTCGAAAATCTTTAGAAATCACTGAGCACACCCTTCACCCAGGCAGTTTTTTGAATAGATCTAAGACAAATTTCATATCATTTGAAAATGGAGGACGAGGCGGTTGTAACGGTGACCATCTCGCCTAAAAGATGTTCATCTACAAAAGTTATGAATTTTTTCATGTTAAAAGCTCGAAAATGTCCAGAAATCACTACTCACACCCTAGCAAGCACTTTTTTCAACAGACTCCTCCTTTCCTTACATAAACAATTCACCTACAAATATTTCCTTTGCTTAACCTTACCTCATATTGATTTTTCTTCTCGGCTTTTGGTGAAGGGGTCACCTTGGTCCTGGCTCAGGGGTGAAAGGGGGGTGAGAAAATTCTCACACTATCGCACCTGTGTTTTGCAATAGATTGAACATGAAAGGAAACTTGCAGAACCCTGAGGAGCAGATATCGGGAGAATTCTGCGAGTGCGATAACTTTAATTGTCCTCGACATGATCGCAAAATTTGTGCTGAACATGGAGAATGTAACTGTGGACAGTGCATTTGTGCCCCAGGATGGACAGGTAATATCTTGAAATCAGTTTACGAAGTGTTGGTTATCCTCGTTATTCTTATTTATGAAATGATCGTATCAGAATTTTAATTTCCTGTAGTTTTTGACTATGTTTGTTCAAGCATTGATGTTCTATAGCGAAGTGCAAAATGTTGTGCTTGTGATTTCCATTTGATAATTGAATATCTAGGACGTGCATGTGAATGCCCAATCAGCCAAGACTCTTGCATGTCTGCTAATGGGAAAATCTGCAATGGAAAGGGCGAATGCATCTGCGGACGTTGTCGGTGCTTCGATGGACCAGATGGAAACAGGTACTCTGGAGCCAAGTGCGAAATCTGTCCCGTAAGTCTGCTCTTTACTTCAGTCAATTTTTCCGTCCTAATGTCAGCCTTGCAGACTTGTCCGACAAAATGTATAGAATATAAGCCCTGCGTTATGTGCCAGCAATGGGGCACTGGTCCTTATGACGAAGAACGATGTAAAGAGTGTCCTTTCACAGTGATACCCGTTGAAGAGCTACCAGGTAGGTCACTAGGAATGGTCACTAGGATTCCAAGCATGCGGGATAAAGAAGTGCTTTCAGAACTGAATGAGACTACGGCTTGTCAGTTTGTTGATCCTGCTGATGACTGCACTTTCTATTACCTTTACTACTACGATGAAGCCACGGATAATGCTACCGTGTGGGTCCGGGAACACAAAGGTAGAGAAATTTTTGAGCCGCTAATATTCTTCCTTTCTTCTTTTCATTAATGAGTGCAAGTCATTTTAGCAATAAAATAATTAGCTGTTATACTCGTACCTTGTGGTTTTATAGACTGCCCTCCACCTGTGCCTGTTCTTGCCATCGTACTTGGCGTCATAGCAGGAATTGTAATTCTTGGCTTGATCCTTCTCCTCGTCTGGAAGCTTCTCACCGTACTGCATGATCGTGCTGAGTACGCTAAGTTCAACAATGAAAGGCTTATGGCGAAGTGGGATACGGTATGTCTTATTTCTGCCGTTCATTTTTGTGTATCAAGCAAATCTCAGCGTCAACTTTCTTTTTTTTAGAATGAAAATCCGATCTACAAACAGGCCACCACCACTTTCCGAAATCCTGTATATGCTGGCAATAAAAACAAAGGATTGTAACTGTTCTTTTGTCTTCTTTTTGCACATCTTTCCTTCTGTTTGAATCCATGTCCAATTTTGTTGAATAATTTCGTCTAATAATTTGATTTCTGATTGTAAATCATATTCTATCGTTTCCGAATTTCTAGGCACTCTTTTATCACACTGCTTGGTTGTCAGTTGATATCGGCTGCTTGCTCACATCTTTTTTGCCTTTTGTAGACCAAGCTATCACTATAACACTTTCAACATGATTGCTCTGCTTTCATTTATGTTGCTTGTAAGTTGAGTCAGATTTCCTGCCTTTTTGTAAGTTTTCCAACGGTTATTTTTATCCTGCTACATCATCCTTGGTCATAGCTTCTCTGACGACTCTATCACCGCCGGTTCTTGCTTTGTACAACGTAGCAGTTAATCTCGATCGTTCTATGAATCGAATCAGTCTGCAAGGCTTTCCAAGCTACACTATTTCTCGATTTGTTTTATGTATAACATCGCATACAATGTGTAATGGTGCTTTAAATAGATTAGCCAAAAGTGTACGATTGTAATTTGTTCAAATTGCATATTGCATGTTTTTAAGTTGATATGTACAGATAAATCGGATTGTTGTTTATAGCTGCAGGTAGCTCTTGTGGTTGCGCTCCATTTACTTAACGAATTTGTATCCCCTTTTACTACCAATGACTGGAGCGATAGGATTGGCTATATTTATAGCGACTTTGCTTGGATTTTCCATTTTTGCGCATGAGGTCTTCCGAATCCGTCTTCAATCTCATTCACGTCGGGAATACTGGCATTGCTAACCGCGTTATTCTTATTTTGAATGAGTTCGTTCGTTTTCTTCCGCAGGTCTTATAAGGTGTCAGTCTCTCATTTTATTTTGCATTTAATTAGCGCATAGTCTTAAGCAGATGCAGAGACCAGAGAATATTTGAAGGCCTTTGAGATGTCAGAGCCGCGTCGCTGCATTGTCCGCAGCTTTGTGGACTGTCTGCGTTAATGACAAATTCATAACTGCAAAAAAAAAAAACAGTGTACTCTCTCAGATTTCAAGATCTTTGGGTTGAAACGTGAGCTCTGATCATCTGATGTTGCACATGATAAATGGTTGTCTGTGGGGCTTTGAGTACGCTGGTTGGATTGAGATACTAAAATCAACTTCTGTGTCTTCGAAAGTGGTATTTTCCACTTTTCTATAGAATGCTGTGATTTAAGTCCCATTTTAAAGTTCTCGATTGCGTCAGTCAAGCTTTATCACCTTGTACGAAATTCGCTTTTAGGGTCATTTCTCTAAAGTGGTCTGTATCTTTCATTTTTTGTTATAGCATAAAAGCATATAAGTTGTTCCATCAATTCTTTTTTTTCTGTAGTGCTAGCAACAAACGTGATTCCAAATTCTATAATTTTTTGCAAGTTTGATATGCCAAGAGAGACTAACGACCCTAAAATCTCACTCTCCCATCAGTTAAATCCCTCTCCGGATACCCTTTGATTCAACTGGCTTGGCGGCTGAAAGGCGGGGCTTGTGACCTAATTAAGGCTAGGTAACACTAAGAAAGCCCTCGCGGGGGAGAGGTGCAGACTGCGTCGAGGGGCGAGCGGTCTCAACTAGCCGCAGGCCCCCCCCCATCCAGCCGCCAAGCCAGCTGAATCAAAGCTTAGTCCTGACTTATCTGGCAATATTTTAGGATGGTTATAGTGAAAAAAAAGGACGTATTTGTAAGGCGGAATTATTTGAAGGATCTATACATTTTGGGTCAAAAAAGCGGACTCCTGTGTAAGATTTTAGGATATCACGAACTAATATCGGATTCTCATAATTCGGCTATCCTTATTAATCTCTGAATTTCCTTCTTTTACGTTGCCGTTATATCACTACATCTTGAAACTTGATTTTCGATCTGATTATTTCCTTTGAGATCTCCTATCACAACTATTTTCCCGTACCCCCTGTTGCCTTGAACCTTTCCACTAAATGAGCGTTATTTTTTTAGCTGTACTACTATCGCTTTTTCTTTATCGCTATCCTCGATATGCACATCATCATGTTTGGAGTTTTTGCTGCTTCATTCTTTGATTAGCCCTCAAAAACTGTACAAGGGAGACGCGCTGTTGTTGTTGCTCATTTCTATTCTTCTTTACTCTTCATTTCTTATTCAATCAGAAACTTTCTTTACTTCAAACCGTTGCATCAAGCTCTTGCGCTCTTGCACATTTTACATTTGAGCCAGGATATAAACGTTTAAATGCTTTTTTTTGCGATTTCGTGCAACTCTCACTATGCGAAGAGCATTCTGATCTTTGACACTTTGTTTTGCTAAATACAAGCCCTTGGCCGATTGATCACTTGGTCCTCGTGACTTGCCTCAACCTGTTTATGTCTTTACGACCAGTGTCCACGTTTCTTTTGGGTTAGCTTCTATCAACCACATTATTGCCCGCCTTGGATGCATTTTTTGAGATGATTTCTTCATTGCTGGTCCCTTTCTGCAAATAATCAGTGAACCTATATCTCCATAATATAATCATACCAAGGCCCGGATTTCCGAAAAGCGCTCAAAAGCGTCCAAATTCCTCTAACCTCTCTTCACTTTTCCTCATCTCTCCTAGCACAAAACGTGAAGAGAGACTAAAGAAGTTTGGGCGTTTTTGAGCGCTTTTGAGCGAAGTCTGGCCGGGGCCTAAGCGCCGAATGCAGAACTGCAGCGATAGTAAAGTACGCAGGCTTCATACCGCTGTTCTTGCAAAACATAATTGCCGTAGTTTATTGAAGGCAACAAGGTCGATTAGAAGCTTCTCTTGTTGGCTACAAGCTCTTTTGTCAGCTACTCATTACCGCACAAGCTGTGTTTTCAAAACTTCGGGTTTGCTCGGAGCCCATATAAAATCCAAAACAAACCAACTTGCGGACCCGTTGATTAATTTTTTTGTGTTTTTAAATATATTGCCACGTCGTTTTCAAGACAGTGATTTTTTCTCCATTTTAATGCACATCTCCGCATCGCTCAAAGTCACGCCATATCTGCGATAATGAATTGATTTTTGATTTGAATACATCACTGCTAATTAGTTCTCGCTCGTTATATAGTTTTTCCCAATGGATCTAATAGTAAACAAGAAGCCACAAACAACTTGAGGAATATCAGAAACAGATCAGATCGAAACCGTCCAAGCGTTAGCCTATCATGGCGGACTGCTGACCCCAGTTGTTTGAAGCTAAAGTCAAAAACCACTTTTCATGCTTTAGAATTTTTTCGTTTACAGCTTTACTTATATTAAGAATATTTCTGAATACTTTGGCGGGAAGCAAGTATGTACTAAAATGCATGCTATTTCATTTCTGATCTATACTGTTCTTCCTCAAAGACTTATCATGAAATTCATTTTTGACCGCAAAAAAACCTCACTTGCGCTTGTTCGTTTGGAACTATAAATTTGGAGGTATTGCACGTCTTCAAGCTGTGTTCATCTTATATATAAAGCTGAATGTCTGTTTGTCTGTATGTATGTCTGTCTGTTTGTACGTATGTTCCGAATAGAAATTTCCATTTCTGCACCGATCCGGACCAAACTTGGCACACATACACTTCGGGCCCCGGCGGGTGTCAAAGGCTACTTTTCATCATCGATCGATATCGACTTTATCGATTTTTTTGCAAAATTTGAGCTACGGGGCCGGGAGTTGGTACAGGGGGGTAATCGAGCATGCTGATTACGAATAAAATAATGACAGGGCCGGGCGGAGCCGGGTAAGCCATCTAGTTAACTAATATTCATTTGCGAGGGGCAACTTTGATAACTGGGCTGGTTCGCCGCAATAGAAATTCCAAAAATCTGATAAAGTTGTCGCTAGCATACGGATAGGCGAGAATCTAGAAATATTCAGAGGTTGTACCTGCAAATCAATTTTTACAGTACTGCTTTCAGTGTTTTTTTTTGCACAATTCTCAAGAATCTTATCTAGTTATTTTTATAGTATTTTTGTGCCACTATAGGGCAACTTTGACTCTGGGAGCAAACACAACACGTCGCTATGAACGTTTGTTGTGACACTGAGGAAGCTCACAACAAAAGAGCCCCGTTGACCTCCGAACCAGCTCGCTTTACTGCGGGATGATTAATGTATAGGCCGGTTCGGACACAATACGTAGCAAATGGCCGAACAATTTTTGTAGTCATGCATGCTTGCACGAATTAGGTTCGGTGAATCTGTTGGGCTGGAAACTGGCCTGATTTGAAAAATTCTCGATAAAAGAAATTCCTTCATCATTTGCATGAGCGTATTCGTTTTTTGATACCTTGATAATCCGCAACTATAGCAACAGAGAATTACCAGCAACGAGAATGATGACTCTAGATGGACTGCAGCGCTCTTTTTCTCTTCTCAACAATAGAATATAATTTGTGCGTTAGCGAGCATATGAATCCCTAACTTCCATTCTTCATTTTACTGCGCTGCAGCCTGAGCAGTTGGCGAAGACGAACATGCTCATGCAGCTGTTGTGATCATTTGCGGCTTTTTACCAGGGTATAAAATACCTGCAAAGTCTGAGTCCAGCCAGTGCAGCTGCCTGCATTTCTATCTGTTCTATGCCTTCATCGCTCAACAACACTGCCGATTTAATCTATCGATTTCTCACGAATTGTTAAACAATCACGTTTCATCTCTTTTACAAACACTTTTTCTCATCGATTTTCGATTTAGATTCATCAAAGTGGCGAGATTTCGTCTACTCACCTCTACTATTCGTAGAATGGTGTCCTCTACTGAGTTAACGCCTATAGAGAAAGCTAAGCGGCAGGTTAGTGATTGAATATTGCGAGTTAAATAAATAGCACTTGTTTCTTTAGTTCGTGGCCGTGTTCTTCCTTTCATTTCATTTTTTACCATTTTCTCACTGTTCCGTTTAGGCTGCCTACGCGTGTGCAGAAAAGAATATTGCAAGCGGCTGTCGCCTTGGTGTTGGATCTGGTTCCACTGTTAAGTGAGTCACCAATAATAATCTTGTAATTCCTCAGGTACTTTTGAGTCATCACCTTTCACATATTTTACCGACCTTATATTTCAAAGAGTATTTAGGTATCTTGTGGAATATCTTGAATCAGCAGTGAAATCAGGAAAATTGCAAAACATTGTTTGTGTACCGACTAGTTTCTTGGTGAGTTGTGTTTGTTTTTATTGGGGATTTTAGTTTGATGTACTCTTTCGATCATAAGTTGAACAAAGTGCACTTGATTTTTGATTCTGTGAAGGCTTTTTATGCTTGTGTATATTCAGACAAAACGATGGCTGTTGGATGCTGGTCTAACGGTCACAGATCTAGATAGTACACCTGAACTTGACGTCTGCATTGATGGAGCTGATGAGGTACAGTCTGAATATAGTATCTGATTTATACACAATTGTTACTGATTGTTTTTCTTTTATGCATGTTTTACTTCAAATTGTTGCAGATTTTATTATTAGGTAGGGGCGAACAACTGTGATAACAATCTTTACATCAAGCTTTTTCCTCTTATATCATTTTTCTTCCATTGCTGCGAACTGTAGTAAGTGTTTTTTTTTGTACATTCTGCTATGATCATTTATAGGTAGATGCTCATTTCACATGCATCAAAGGCGGTGGCGGCTGCCTTGCTCGTGAGAAAATTGTACAAAATGCCGCTAAGAAGTTCTTCGTAAGTCTTTCTGGATATTGCATGGTTTTGACTCTTATAACAACCTTATTATCTCAAGATTTTCTGGCTCTAAATATCGTACAGGTGATCGCCGACAGTTCCAAAGAATCCGTTAAACTTGGTGAACACTTCAACCATGTGCCAATCGAAGTGAGAATACTGAAGTCCCTTGAGTTTCCTTCTCCATTTTTATCACACTTTTCATGCATAGGTCCTACCATTTGCCGCCTCATGTGTGCTGCGATCTCTGCCTCGTTCCGAAGGTGGAACTGCGCAGCTTAGGATGGCAACGAAGAAATGCGGACCAGTGATAACAGACAATAACAATTATATTGTTGACTGGACTTTTGAGAAGAGCAGGAACTATGATTGGAAGGAGGTTCAGCTTAGACTCGCTAATACTCCAGGTTCAAACAATAAATGCGCGAAGTATGAGTAATGTATCAGTGATGTGATTCAGGGATCGTGGAGACTGGATTGTTCATAGACGTTGTTGACAGCGTATTTTTCGCGAAACCAGATGGCAGCGTCAAGGAGCTTGACGCAAAGAAAAAACCTTAATTTAGCTTAAAAATTATTTTCAGCTTATTAGATTTGTTTCTAGTTTTGATCAGAGTCTGCACTTTTATTCGGAGCAGGACACCTCTTGTTGTCTTCAAGAGGTGATGATTTTATTCTAGTTGTGCCTTCTACCTCGAGTAAGGCCTTATCTAGTTGTTGCCTTTACCCGGTTGTGGGTTCCGAACATATTCCGAATGTTGTGAAGCTTCTCTATTTCACTTTCCTGAACGTGGTTGTGCTCGGTGTAGTTGTTTCGTTTCGGTGCCTTCTTTGCTACACATAATGCTTTCGAATAATCCATCGCAATATGTGCTGTACTTATTCCAAAGTTCATGCTTAATAAATTTTGCTTTCCGACTGTTGAAATTAGAGAAAACGAAATCTTTATGTCACACTCAGCCTATGAATCACAAAAACACAGTCATTGTTCATATCGGTAGAGGCGGGGCAAGTTCGCAAACTCATCTCCCTCCTCCCCTCCCCCTCAGCAACTTTGACTCCAAGCCTGCTTTCTTTTAATATTTCCTGTATAGGAAGCGTAGAGA
The DNA here is from genome assembly GCA_958299035.1 of Cylicocyclus nassatus. Lineage (NCBI taxonomy): Eukaryota > Metazoa > Nematoda > Chromadorea > Rhabditida > Strongylidae > Cylicocyclus > Cylicocyclus nassatus. Next base: position 75,989,768 of record CATQJL010000223.1, read on the forward strand.
TCTTTTCGCTGAGTTTGCTCCATCCAACGAAAATGCGATCGGAACTTACTATCGTTGCAAATGCATCGTGGTGTTTTCAAATTTATATTTTGAAGCAGTAAACGCAAATTCATTTTGTAAGATCAGTGATGATGGTTGAGTTTTGAAACATAAATATTCTGGAGATTTTGCAGTGCTTGGTGCATCCAGGTGTTATGCGATTTCTTCTGAATTTCACAATAAAATATTCAGCAATTCCAAAATCGAAGCTGGAGAATACAAAGTTCCATTTATTTACAAAAGGTTTGCACTATCTGCTTGTTATAGTTCCTTTGAAAATCTTAAGTAAAAATTCTGAGAATTAGTGCAAATCAGATATGGTAAACATGAATGGTCATAAGCTTCGGAGATGATTTACGTATCCGTCGTTTGAGTTGAACCATAAAGAGCTGAAAGATAGACTAAGGTTGCATCGATGTTCTCTCGATGCGACAGAAAATCAATTAGAGACAAACGGTTTTCTTTCTACGCTGATGCCTACGTTTTCGTCTGACCCCGAAGTACATCATGAACAAACATATCGCGAGAATCCGACAACTGCAAGAAATGCGGCGTATTCTGAAAGCGGCACTCAAGTCCAAACAAGATCATTTGTTCCCTACTTTGAGAAGTTGCATATCTTCAAAGGCAGCGTCCAGGCAGATCTGGACCTATGGGGCTTTTACGTGGAAAGTATTTTTGGGGCCCTAACTAAGGCACTGCTCAAGCGGCAGCTCAGGTAGTGCTGTAATGGCTGAGATATTCCCCTCGAAACGGACCCCGCGACCGTGTTTCGCATGGACTCATGGCAGTTTCGCGCCAGGATCCACGCTTTGCGCCATGAATCCATGCGAATCACGGTCGCGGGGTCCGTTTCGAGGGGAATATCTCAGCCATTAGAGCACTACTTGCGCTGCCGCTTGGGTAGTGCCTTAGTTAGGGCCCCAAAAGTACTTTCCACGTAAAAGCCCCATAGGTCCAGATCTGCCTGGGCGCTGCCTTTCAGTAACTGTTGCGAACGCTTGGTGCCGAACGCTCTTTGGAAGATAATTGTGAGTAGATCAAGAAACATTTGTGGTTCTGTATGCTTTATGCCAATTTGAGCATACGGGAGAAGTTTGGCAAGTTATGGATGCGAGATTCAAACAACTAACGTGTATCCCAGCCACTGCTAATTTTGTCGAAAAAATTCAACCGACATCGGCTATCAACACTGCATCAATGACAGATGCGCCCACAATGCCCCGAGTATAACTTATCGCAATGTCTCTCTTGCTGAAGGAGCACTATAGTTCTCAGTATGGGTCCAAGTTTTGCGCCCACCCTCATCGTTCACTCCTTGGGTGATGCGAAAAACTGTTGGTAACCTAAAGCTGTTACATGAACGTCTACGTCAAAGAGCAAGGCAAAGCGATGAAGTTCGTCAAAAGGGTGCAAGTGCTGGCCCTCGTTTACCTCATATTCCGTTTCCACTGAGCTTTAGGCCTCGAGAACCCCATCAATCGTAGATACAAAAAACACATGCTGGCCACATTAATCTTCTATACCCGGACACAGTTTTCAAAGAGCATATCACTAGTAATAATCTCACTCCCATTCAACGTCGCGGTTTGCGTAAACTTCAAATTTTTTGCATTACTAAGAAGATGAGAATTTCAACCACGAGAATCAGAAGAAATCGTGGTGATGACGCGTAGCTTAGATATGGCAGTAATTGAACATCATCTAGATGATAGCACTCTGTCTTGCACTTCTACCAAGCAAGAGTTTGTAAAACAAAGCCATCGTCTCAACGTGTGGGTAAATATGGCGAACTCCATCGTCTTGCTCAAAGTTCTGGTATCGCATCTTAAAGCAGTGTTCGGGCAAAAAGTCGATTTTGAGATCTTGTGCTTCCCCGGGCCTTTCACTATGCTGAATCCGAAAATCCACATTGGAAAGCGCAAAAACGGCAAAAAAGGGCTCTAACGCAGGAGGGAAATCGGAAGTGGGCGGGTCCTCCCCACTGTGAAATTCGCAGTCCCAGCTTTTGAAGCGATCTTCCCAATTCCTCTAGCTCCCTGAGATCTCCACCGGCAATGCATGACTTAAAATCGGAACCGAAAAGATCGCTCTGGAAGCTAGGAGCGTGAATTTGCAGTGGGGAAGGTCCCCGCCCACCTGCTGATTTCCCTCCTGCGTTAGAGGCGTTTTTCGCCGTTTTCGCGCTCTCCAATGTACATTTTCGGATTCAGCGTAGCGAATAGCCCGGGTAAGCAAAAATTTCAAAATCTAGTTTTTGCCCGGACACTGCCTTTAAAGTCGATTTACCCAAACGTCCAGTCCTTTACGTGCGACTAAAGACACAAACTCCTTGCGTCAGAATTTTGAAGGTCCATTAGACTACAAAGTAAGACCCATTATAAGCAGCTGCAGTGGCCCTAACGGAATTCTCATGGCTATTGTTGATCCTAACACAGTTACTAAAGTATGTGCCTGCCCATCTTTCGAATACTAGAGTTTTTGGAGCAGCTCAGTACAAGGCAGCTCAATGGAAAATGTGCGATTGAAACCTTTGATGTCATTTTGTTGTACACAAGTGTGTCCAATGAAAATGCTATGGAAGCCATGTATGAGCTACTATCGGAACATAGTTCCGATAGTAGCTGGCCATCGGCGATATCGGCGACAAAAATCGCCAGTTTTACACGTATTTGATGCATATCGATCGTCGCCATGCTATACTCCTCAAGGAGTATAGCTCCTAACTTTATCTTACGGACATACGTGACTAGATGATTTCATAAACCAGCTAGTAAGAATTTATCAATTCACTACCGCTCTGCACATCCTTGGAGCATGAAACGATCCGTGATAGGCAACATTTCAAGACGCAAAATTGGTTTCATCCGACGTTGAACAGCGCAATGCTTCCATGAACCTTGCCAAAACAGACTGCGCATTCTAACGGCTGTGCCGCAAAAGGTGCACCAAGGCATACCTGCAGACAAGAAAGCAGACCGATTGAAATGAACAAGACAACAAAAATACCGTTCTCTGCTCCATTCGTATCTGATGATTTTAGCAGAGCTATCAGAAAATGTTTGTTTCAAGCGGACCTCGATGATTCCGTCAGAGCTATAGATATTCCACCTCCTGATTTTAAAAAACAACTTATTGTTAGTCGTAATCGAGCGTATGACAGAGCCTGCACGACCGCTGATTGTATCATCTGCCCTGTCGCGGCTCAGCGATACGGGCGCTCCTAGAAGTAGGAGGCCGGGAGCACTGGTTGCTGCCGCGCTATCCGGCGACGATTACGGTACTTTCTCACGCGTGCCGCAATCGCCTCCGGACCCCTCCTTGCCTTGGAGCGTTGCCAGCAAAACGGCTATATGAAATGACGGCGTCTCATTGCAGCGCCTGTCTGCTTCATTTTCGATCGATTATCTTTTCCCATCTTTGTTCATTATGCTACTACCTGGCATTTAGCTCCCGCTTTGGATGTTACTTTTGCAGTGCGGTTGAGCATATCGAAATCCATCGTGGATTGAAATTCAAGATCTCGGGATTGTTTTTGGACGAGCCACCTTTGAGACTTTTGGGCCTTGAGATATTAGGATCTTTTGAACTTGGGAGCGCGGAGGCTATCGCGCCTGGTAGCCGGCGACGCGCGGCGGATCTGTTTAGGTGAAGCCTCGGGAGCATTCTTATTATCAGAGTTTTAGACACGCTTCATCGGTAGCACGGGATGGGGCAGTTTGTCCTGTGTTGAGCTTGTTATCGTTTAGTAGTTTAGCCTTTATTCTCATAGTTTTCTTCGTAGTTTAGTTGTGAGTTTTTATGTAGCTTTTTATTATCTCTTTGATGTAATAAGGATAAATTTTTAGTAGTTAATTCCTTATCTAGACGCTCGCTAGGGCAAGTTAATGGGGTAGGTCGCGTCGTAAATTCTAAGCGGGCGAGCCTTGGTTACTCGGATTAGATCTAGGTGCTTAGAGCCCACCGAGCCGCCACATGCCTGTCTGGAAAATCAGGCGACTTCATGGAATTAGGAGTGATAGATCTCATAACATGTCGAAATTGCGGTGACCAATGCATAGGAGAGACCGGCAGACTCCTGTGCACAAGAATAAATGAGCATCGTGACGACCCTAAAAAATTTAGAATCTCAACACCTTTGGTTCGAAGGCTATGTCATGAGGACCAGTACTTTCAAGTCACTGTCACGATGTAGCACGAATCCGAGTCAGTAGCCCGCAAAACGTTGAAGGCCTTTTGAATAGCATTTAAAGCACCAAAAATGAACCGCAAAGATGAAGACAATGCCATAAGCAGCGAACTGTTTCCATACAAACAACATGTGGATTGTAATACGAGTTCTTCTATCATTATAAAGCGCAAAGCGTCTGTCTGTTTGCCTGTGTGTATATATATCTGTCTGCCACGAAATTCATGGAGCGTGTGTAGCTGAGGTCTTAAGCTGAAATTTTTGGTCATAGCACCCTATCAGCATGTAGGTAAATAGTGCTTGAGCACAAGCCTATCCGATAATTGGAACCTTCAAAAACTGCGCGTCAAACGGGTCCACGCAATTTAGCCGACTAGTGTGGGCCGGTGTTTGTACTTTTTGCGAAGTTGTGGATTTGCTTAACAAGTAAATGTGCAGACCATAGGCTTAAGTCCAAAAAGTGAGCAAACTATCTATTTTTATGCAGAAAGGAATGATTGGTAGATCATCAATCTGTCAATTTTCAGCTAATTATTTGCGAAGATTTCTGCTCGGAAATATAGGGGACAAAAGTAACTGTCCATTGTGGAAACTACCGTCACTTTGGTAACCTTACCGTATGTGTAAGGGAAGAGATGAAGAATTGAAATTTGGTTGAGACTTTGTGTGGAGTTAAGTATGCAGTCCGTTAGTTCTTCTCGGTGTAATAGTGATATTCACTGTTATAGCGCTCACTTCTTCACCTTACTCGATCCTAGTATCTCCTCATTTTTTCACAAAAACCGTTCTCGATTGAGACACCCCCCCCCCCCACCCCCAGTCTTACCCCCAATACGACCGCCGAGGTCGGGCGCTCTTGACCCCACGCTCAACCCTGGTTATAATACTGTGCAAGTGATTTGTTTTTCCTTTAAATGATTGAATTAATTTTTGAAATTTTTTAGAAATTCAAATTAGAATTGTAAAAAAAATTCTATCAGGGGCGTTGCTGAAGTCTTCCCCTTTTTTTCTAGGGGTTATGGGCCCGGAAAGATTTTGAGAATCACCCCAAAAGAGGCAGTACTGAACATTCACTATCATATACCAATTAAATAGTATTCCAACAATAATGAGGCGATTATGTTCTTATAAGAGTAGCCTTCAGCCTTCTCAAGCCAGTTTTTTCTTCAGGTTGCGTGGCTATCTTTAAAAAATTCTGCCCCCCCCCCCCGAGGCGAAATTCTGCGATTACCACTGCTATTAGGGTTCTTTCGTACTGCAGAGGCTGCGGCAATTACGGTTGCGCACTAATAATATATAATATCGACTGATTGACCGCCGTTGGCGACTGCAGTATGAAACGACTCTTACCAGGGAAGGATCCTTGGTCAAAGTGGCCATCTGGGAAGTGATGCATATGGGTAGGCAGTTCTTCACATGCTGATCTCAAATCTATTTTTATCATCTGCGCATTTTTTCTGTAAAAGGAGTTGTGAGCTGGTTTTTCTCCAAAACGGCCTTCTTTCTATCAAGGTGCGGCAAGGACCTCTCCATTGTGGCAGCGTGGTGTAGTGGTGAGTGGCGGCGATTTACGGGTGAGTGGTCAGTATACTTGGGGAAATTCGAAATTTTTTTCGAATATTCGAATATCGAATATATTCGAAAATTGAAAATTTCGAATATTCGACTATCGAATAATATTCGAAAATCGAAAATTTCGAATATTCGACTATCGAATAATATTCGAAAAATGAAAATTTCGAATATTCGACTATCGAATAATATTCGAAAATCGAAAATTTCGAATATTCGACTATCGAATAATATTCGAACACTGAAAATTTCGAATGTTCGAATATCGAATATCATTCGAATATCGAATATCATTCGACCTTCGAATATCATTCGATTTTCGAATATCATTCGAAAATATAATGTGCAAGTGATATGGTAACATGACCAAGCTCATAGTTTACAAGTACTGTAGGTCTTTGTAGTGCCCTTTTATGCGACTACTACTCTGCAGTACATGACGTATATCTCAGCGCGTTGCGCGGATTCTCTACATCTAGCCCGTGCCGTCGACAACTCCACGATAACGTATAGTATACACATTGTTGACCTGTAAAAATGCTTTACCCACAACTTTCGACTCGACACTCGTGGCAACAAGCAATCTTCCTCTCGTTGGCAATGCGATAAGCTAGACCGCTGCTGGAAATACTATACAATGACTGGTTCTACCATATCCCTTTCTCGCACTACAACAAACGACGAACTTCTTGACACAACACTATCCTTCCGGTCACTAGTGCATTATCTTGAATACGCCCTCAATTTACGTCGAGTGAAAGTAACGCTGCGATGATATCAAGAACATCTTTACGTTCACGTTCACATCTATCACCTTTTCCGAATGCGAATGAAGAACAGCGTGCACTAGACCTCAGGCTCATTACGAAAAGTCAAGTCGCAAGTCATTTTCCTAAGCTTTGGTGCTTTTTGAAAGGTACTCAAAACTTCAGAAACTACCAGGATCGGTAGTAATTTGGTCGGAACTCACAGTTACTTTGACTTAACTCTGAGTTATATCTGAGCTGACTCGCACCTTTCTTACCCCTTCAACAGTTGAATGGACCAAATCTAAAAAGCGATATATGGCAGGAGACTCCGTAACCGGTAATTTATCCCTAGTAGGAAAACATTGTCGAAATCGTTCTGCACAAGAAACAGCGCCACCAAACTCGCAGTTGTGCTTTGTGATAACTCTGAGTTTGTGGGCGCAGTCTATCGTGGAACTCAGAGATAAACCTGAGTTTGGTTAGAGAAAGAGAAATAGTGTACAAAAGAAGAGATGCATCTAAAAAGTCCTCCGGAGTACATTTTTCTCGTACTTTCAGCAGGCATGTGGGGGGGGGGGGGTGGTATCGTAACAAAATTTTGAAATCTTGTGAAGCCTTGGTCTAGGAGTTGTTCGGTGCGCAGATCAAAAATATGGTACTCATTTTTCACTTTCTCGGTCATAAAGCCGTGTTACGGTGGATCTAAACGTTGGAACTCTAAGTTTAAGTTTTAAAGTTTACTCAATGACGCTCATGAAGAACTGATAGACGCTGTTGAGAACATCAAAATCTGGCGCTGGATAGCGAAAAATCGGTAGCAGCTACATCTGTCCCAGAAATGGCGCATCAGTATTACTGTATAGACTACTGCGCCAGGACCACGAAGCATATACACTCCCCATTGAGAGTTGTAGCTTGATAGAAACTCCTACAGTGACGTGCTAGGCTTAAGGAGTTCCATCCAGGGACCAGCATGAGATCGTTTCTAGGCTTCTTGGAAACGAAGTCCCCTTTGACTGTCAGCCCTAAACGTAAAAAAACCCTCAAAAGACGAAACGTCGACTAAAAAACGTCGCAATTTTTGGCCACAAAAATGATATCCTTTTGCTTTTTTGCCCCAACCAAATCCAGCTTGCTTCCATACAATCTTCGCCGGGCTCTGGTTTCATCATTCAAATTTCGAATATTCGAATATTCGATGTTCATCGAATGATTCGAATATTCGAAGAACATCGAATGATCGAATTGATGACCATCGAATATTCGACTTTCGAATAATATTCGAAAATTGAGATTTTCGAATATTCGACTTTCGAATAATATTCGAAAGTTGAAATTTTCGAATATTCGAATATCGAATATATTCGAAAACTGAAAATTTCGAATATTCGACTTTCGAATTTTATTCGAAATCTCAGATTTTCGAATATTCGACTTTTCGAATGATTCGCATTCGAATGATTTATTCGAATAATCGAATAATCATTCGATTCGGTCCCAAGTATAGTGGTCAGGGTCCGAGTCCCGTTGTCGCCCACAGTTTTGCATTTTCTAAACTTGTTGCTAGCCTTTGTAAATACCACATATGGACAGTCTCGTAAATCTCTCTACAAGTGATCATTTTTCGAGCGCACGCTGTGGAAAGCATTTTTGATCCCAACGCTTTCTGATTGATTACCATATCTGCTCATAGTTTCGCTGTCAAAACTCTATGTATCTGTAATAGCTTTTACAACAAACTCCTCAGCAAAACAATTATTACGTTCTCCAAATATAGGATGATCACTTGTGGAGAGTCTACGATAGGCTGTTTATATGAGGCATTTTCAAAAGCAAGCGATAAAAAAAGGATAAAGGATTCGGCGTTTTCAACTCTGCGGGCATGCGCCGATATGCGTGCGAGCCTTTACATAGCCTTACAGTGAATTGCGGGGACCGGACATTACCACGTGAGTGCTTTCAGGCGCAGAATCCTTTATATTTTAAGGCAAGCAATAATTTTAGAAAAATGGAAAACTGCTGGGCGACAACAAAACTAAACCATAGTCACTCACCTGTAAAGCAGCCACTCATCACTACTGCAAGCTGCCACAGCGGAGGTTCTCGCCGTGCCGCGCCTTGATAGAAGGAAGGCCTTTTTGGAGAAAACAAAGGCTTGTAACTCCTTCTGCCGAAACGCTCCGCGGATAATAAGAACAGACTCGAGATCAGCGTTTGAAGAGCTGTCTACCCATATGCATCACTTCCCATATGGCCACTTCGACCAAAGATCCTTCCCTGTTTAGCGAAACTGCAGTAAACGAGGCTGCTATTCTAAATCCATTGTCTGTTGCTTCTTTGTAATGGAATCATAGACCGAAAAGTGTAGTGCTTAATAAGTTAAGGTTTCAGCTTTCGAAAAGCTGTCACCATGCGCAACTAGAATTTGTGATTTTGTGTTTCTCCTGAAATAAGCGATTTAGGGAAACCACTCTTGATCGCAACCTTTTGGGAGCCGCTGTGCAAAATTTGATGAACTTGGTTTATACTTTGTGTGTGCGTAATAAGCAGTCACTTGATATTCTACAAAACTCAGAAAAAGTTATAATTTGTCAGACAAAGTGTTTCATGGAGAAAGATGTTGTACCTGCCCATGGTTCCCTATCGTCTGAGAAATCAGCACAGACGAGTGTGCGCAGTTTATTGCTTCTACCCCCATCTTCCATTTTCAGTTACAGGTATCCCAACGTGAGTGTCAAAGTCGCCGCTCGAGTCGTCGTGGCCGCCTCTCTCGGGCTTTGTACCGCGATCGCGGACGTATTTACTCTGTCGTCTCCTCATTCTTTTCTCTTCTCTTTGACCATTTTTCGCATAATTTTTCAATGTTTCGCTTTTTGTCCCATAGATCGTCTTACCTAGAATTGGCACTATGACTAGCCTGCCAGTTCAGCAGTTCTTTATTCGGCTGATGGACCGATGGAGTGGCGCCTGTAATTCGCAGGATTTACAGCTATTTTGAGAGGAGATTATCTGTACCAATGCTTTCAATGTCATTTAGTTGACAAGAAACGCTTGCAGTCAAGAAGCTTTCACGCGACTTGAAGGCAGCGGCTCAGCAGATCGACGACTTTGAAGTACTTATCGTTCTCGATTTCCCTGGATGAGCTGAGTCCAAGATTGTGCTTAGCTTCTGAAAATGTTAAGAAGTTCCACTCATCTAGGCGGCAATTATATTATTGGCTCCAGCAGACAATAGCTTTACAAAGGGGCCGGCCTCCGCTGCCCGCCCAAACGGCAGCTTCTATGTCCAAAAAGCGATCCGTTATTATCTTCAAAAGCTGCAAAACACAGTTCTAGTTCATCCAGAGAAGTCAAGAACGATGATTACCCCAAAGTTGTCAATAACTGTATATTCAGGTACCAATACGGCTAAAAGGGGTAAGGAAGAAAGCTAAAATGAATATCTCTGAGAAATTAGAAGCACACAGTCAAAAATCAAAGAAAGACGAGTGAGCAGACGGCAGAGACCAAACACATATTGATTGAAGCCTGAAAAAAATCCAGGTGGCACACTCGGCGCAATGCCCGAGCGAAGTGGCCGCAAACCGATCCGCAGCGGTCTTGACACTCTCGCGGATGTCCTGTAGATGTAGAGCTTAAGCAAAATTGCTAGTTAAAGAGGACTTCGTCTATGCAATTTTGCACCAACTCAATTTTCAAATGTCAGATTGAGGCACAGAAATAAGAGAGCGAGCGCAATAACGCGCCTAAGATTTATAAAAAAATAAGTGAATAAATAATTATGCCGCTCACTCCTCCAGCGGAGGCGCACTTGAGCGGAAGGTAGCTCGGAAGCTAGGCGCTTCTTCTCTTCCTGCTTGTTCCACACCAGTACCGTTTCGGCTTGTGCTATCCATCTGATGCAATCCATATAGAGTGATCAGCGCTAGGCCTAACAACACGACAACCACTAAAAATAACTCTGTACTAACAAAAAGGAAGTTTTTGTCGTTCTTCAATGCTTGAAAAATTTTGTTTTATAGATTCTTTTCGTTTAAACATGTGCAAAATCTTTTCTTCTCAAGTGCAAAACTTACCAACTCCGCAAACTACTTTGATCTGTGAAATAGTAGACGGTTGCTTCTCGTGAAAAATTGTGGTAGTAGTTGCAGTCGTAGTAGTGTTATCTCGGCAATCGTCATAAGCGGAAGGCTGATGACATATGCAGTGATAGTTGTTTCCCAAAACATAGCACAATCCTCTATCAAAACAACGATTGCGACAATAGCTGCTATTCACGAAATGAGCCATAGTGCAGAAACAATAATCGTAACGTCGACGTGAATCTTCAACGATGGAAATCGATCAAAATTGTCTTATTGACATGGAATATACTTCTAAAAAATCACGGATAAGAACAGAACAGTGGATATCAGCAACATGAGAAAATGTTTCTGCTCATCTCGATCTTGTACCTTACTTTATGTAGATTTCACACTTTTTAGTGGTGTATGACATCGAATCGTACTTTCTAAAATCATCGAATCCTCTTCCAAACGCGCTTGATTTAAACAAAGATTTTTTTCGTAAGGTATCTTTAGAACATTTCATTTTTCATTAAAGCACGAACTCTTTTGCAAGAGCCTTAGAAATATTTATCTGATAAATTCTCTCAGCAGAATAATAGGTGGAGCCATATGACAAGTGCATCATGACTAGTGTAACTCAAGATAAGCATGAGAATAGTTTGTGATCATCGTGAAGCTTCTAAATGCAGTGTGTCAGTGGTGAGCTCTTATTGTGATAGTACTTCTTCAAGGAAGATGACGCCAATTAAAGCCGTACTATCACTTTTGATAACCTTAGTTGTCGTGATCTCGGTTTGCTTTACTTGAACAGATTTTATGTTGCGTAATAAACAAGTTATATTAGGTTGGCACGAAAGTTCTTGCGTAATTCAAACAAAATTCAATAACTTTTCAACGACTAAACCTAAATTCACAATCTTGTATGCTAAAAATATTAGAAGCCTTGCGCTTCACGATGGTAGTTTAAGCATAAGATTTTGTGAGCTGGACATCAAGAACGAAACTCTCGAATATGGAACTTCAAATTTTGCGATTTTGAGTTTGGTGCCAGAAAATCGCAGAATGCCGCTAGCTAGCCGAAAAAAATCTGTAGAATTTTCCTACACAACAAAAGTCCATATGTTACTTTGAGAGGCTTTGATCTTGCACGGTGATGCAAAAACAAAAAATTCGTAAAATATGTCATTTTGCGGAAAAAATGCCCTCATGTCCGCAGTTTTCCGGCGAGAACACTTTTTTACAATCGAAAAAGCGTCGCAAGGCCCTAAATAGGCACTATGTCTAATTTCTGGTTGCAAACTGTGTTTCTGTGGGAAAATTAGAGCGATAAGGCGATTTATCCTGTGAAATGAGAAATTTCGCAAATTTTTTGTTTTCGCATTTCCATGCGAAATCAAAGCCTGCTAAAATAACGTATGGACTTTTGCTGTGTAAATAAATTCTACAGATTTTTTTCGGCTAGCTAGCGGCCCTCTGCGATTTTCTGCCACCAAACTCAAAATCGCAAAATTTGAAGCCCCATGTCTGAGAGCTTCGTTCTCGATGGCTAGCTTATGAAATGTTGTGCTTGGACCTCCATCATAGAGCGTGAGACTTCTAATATTTTTAGCATACAAGATTGTGAATTTAGATTTAGTCTTTGAAAAGTTATTGAATATTGTTTGAATTACGCAAGAACTTTCGTGCCAACCTAATAGAATAGATCTTTAACATATAAGATCATACAAGAATGAACAAAGTAAAGGTAAAGAAGAATATGTTGAGGAAAGCAAAGGACTCGCTCGGACATTTGCAACACTCACGGACATCCATAAGATGTGCGCATTTCTTGCAGATGTTCACGGGGGACCTCCCCTTTTGGCAACATATAGTCCTCTATTCAAAAATGGATCACAAGCATCTTAGTGAAGTAGAAACGAGTTAGACAGCAAACAACTCTTTGATTGACCAATCAGACTAAAGATGTTAATAGTAGTGATACTGTATACCAGTGGCGTACCGAGGGGGGGGGGGGAAATTTTTGAAAACTACTTATATGGGTTGTAAAAATGTGCAAGTGACTTGTTTATTTTTGTAAATAAGTTGAGAAGCACTCCTAAATTTTTTTCGGAGTGCGTGGCTAACGCCACGCAGCTTCATTCGAAAAGAATTTTTGTCGCCCCCCCCCCGAGCGGAAATCCTGGGTACGCCACTGCTGTATACATACTTCGAAGTTTATTTATTTATTTATTTATCTATTTATTCATACGCTCTATGGCGTTCCTTACAAAAAGAACAAGAGAAAAAAAAATACACACACAGTAAATCGAACAACCCCAGTCAAGGTCCACCGTGCCGTTGGGTCCATACCTTTAAATTAGTTAAGAAGTATGTTTGATAGAGCTTGCATGTGACTGCTCTGGACTACAATTGTCATAAAGATGTGATCATGGAGATGGTACCCATGCCCCCATTACTGCTAGCAAAACGTCCCTGAGATAAACTATCTAACTCAGGATTGCATGGTGGATATACTCCACCGCATGAGGCTAATAGGAAGAGTCAGTTACTCGAGAATACTTAATTAATAAAAGTGTTGTAATGGAACATTGTAATCGAGAAGATCAATAGGTTGCTGCAAGTTGTGGAGGTGGTGATCCTTCATACTCGTACGCTAGCAAAGTGCTCTCGAAATACCAAAGTAAGCAAAGCGGGCTTGGTCAGTAGAGTAGCAGAAAAAAAACCTTGCCCAAAAGAATTCCGGGGAGAGACCAATGCTCCGAGAGAAAATCAACAAAATTCCGCGTTAATAACTTAACTAGAGCAAGTCAGCAAGCTTTAAAGGTTGGGAAAAGGAAGATTGTTGTTCAGGCCTGCACTAACATGGTGGCTTGATATGGGTTATAAGCCCTGGGCCATACCCTGCCGGTGTTGTCGACACCGCCAGTGCCACCCGCGTCACCGGCGCCGCGACGCCACCAGTGCCACCCGCGCCGCCGGCGCCGCCGACGTCACCAGTGTCACCCGCGCCACCCATGCCCCCAGCGCCACCGCCTTTGAGCGGTAACACTGGGAACATGACACGAGCAACACCAGCAACATCGGCAACACCGGCAACACGAGCAACACCGGCAACATCGGCAACACCAGCAACATGAGAAACACCACCGGCAACATCGGCAACATGAGCAACACCGGCAACATGGCAACACCGGCAACACGAGCAACAACGGCAACGTAGCAACATCGGCAACAAGAGAACACAGGCAACATGGGCAACACAGGCAAAGTATGGCCAAAGCCTAAGAAATGCAGAAAGAAATAGTATATGTAGAAAGACGAATCTCAGTGGCCGTGTTCGCTCGAATATGGCAAAACAGATGTCGGACTACCATCGCACGTATGAGAATGTTGATGTTGATGCTGATACAGTTGATGCCGCATAAGGAAATAGAGATTCAGTTGCAGTCCAGACGGTAGATGGAGCATAAAATATCAGCCATAATTCATACAGCACAAAATAGTCACCAGACAAGAAAGCGCTTATGAGCCAGATCTGAAAAAGAAACATTAGAACGAACTCAAAACAGAGAAAAGACAAAGGTTATAAAAAAAGGCTATATAAAAGAAAACCACATCGTAGACTTCTTAGTTCAGACAGGCTATGGCTATGGCTTCTACCTGAATCAAATACTTACAAAAGAAAACGAAAACATCAGCACAAGTACGAATCACTCTCAACAGATTTGGGAATTTCTGACTTTTCTAGAGCTTTCTTGAAAGCCCGACTAGTATTAGCCGACTGCAACTTAGCGGGCAGTCGTCTAAACCAGCGAGCACATCGATAGAATAAAAAATTGAAAAGGCCAGAATAGCAGTGTTTATTCAGTCTAGGGTAGTGAAGATTGAAGCCTCCTACCCTGGAACTTACAGGTCTGAAGACCCAAAAGCTGCTGGCAGGAAGGTCAATCTCTTTCCGCAGTATCGCAAAACAAAAAACTAAGTCAGCAATAATTCTTCTACGTTTCAGTGATTGCAAACCAAAGAGTCTCAAGCGCTCATTGTAATCTGGTTTGGACCTATCTTGCATATTAGACATGCGAAAAAAGACCATCCGTGTAAAAACATGTAAAACTCTTTCAATCTTAACGATATCTTTCTTTGTGGAGGGGTTCCATACTTGAGAACAATATTCAAGATGTGGTAGCACATAAGCCTTATATAGTCTGGTCAAAACAACTGGATTAGAGGAGTGAATAACACGAAAGATTGAAAAAAGAATAGAATATGCTTTTTTGACAGCAGAATCAATGTTTGGAAAAATTTAATTGAGGATCAACAAAGACACCTAAGTCTTTGACCAGTGGACAAGCTACCAAATCTATTCCATTGATTTCATATTTGTCTGAATTAATTTTGCCCAGATGCAAAAATGAGCATTTGTTCGGATTGACAGAAAGGCCGTTAGAAGAAGCCCACGTATTTAGTTTATTTAGGGATTGTTGCATCGATGTATGCACATCAAGGAAATTATATTCATTGTAAGATGCATACAGTTTGATATCGTCCGCATAGATCTGGACATCAACTCCGTTCAAGTCAATTAGAGCGGGTAGTTCAAAGGTGAAAATCAAAAAGAGAAGCGGAGAAAGCACACCTCCTTGAGGAACTCCACTAGTGCAACGGTACTCATTGGAAAACGACTGTCCAACTTTGATGGTCATATATCGGTCTTGAAGGTAAGAGCGAAACCAGTTCAGAAGATTGCCAGAAATGCCAAACTTCTGGAGTTTCATTATCAAGACATTATGAGGAATCTTGTCAAAGGCCTTTGAAAGATCAACATATATTATATCAACTGATTTTCCAGTGTTAAGAGCTTTTCTCCAGTCAAAAACGCTTTTAACAAGATTAGTAGTAGTAGATCTTTTAGAAACGAAGCCATGTAATTGAGGTGGAATTCCATAACATTTCTTGATCCAAGAAAGCAGCTTTTTCCTTATAATTTTTTCCATCACTTTGACTGGAGTTGAAGTTAGACTTATAGGACGAAAATCAGACACTTTAACGGCAGTACTAATTTTTGGGATAGGCACAACCACTGATTTTTTCCATATAATTGGCACTTCCCCGAAATACATGGAGAGATTGAACAAGTCCGAAAGGGGTTTGGAAAATACATCCGCACATTTTTTATAGACTATAGGCGGTATACCATCGTAGGGTTCGGTACAAGAAGGATGCAAAAGTTTCAAAGCAATGCGAACATCAGATTCATGGAAGTAGACATTATCACAAGTCTGCTGAGGAGAGGTGTAATTCAGCGGACAGCATACATTATAACCATTTGCGAAAACACTAGCAAAATACTTCCCCAAAGCCTCTGCTCTATCAACATCATTGACACATTCTTTACCAAACTCATCAACAACATTGGAAAAGCCTTTGGTCTGCAGTTTGCTTCGTATGTATCCGAAAAATCTCCTAGAATTTGCATAAGAAGACAACCGTCTTTCATAATTGGCCAAAAATTTTTTAAGATGAAAATCAAGATCAAGACAGACTTTTTTGTATAAGGCATTAGTCAAAGGACGCATTGAAGCATTAAACAAATTTTGCTTTTGATCTAGAAGAGCACAGATGTGCTTGGGGTAATGAAAATTTGATGGACTGTTGATGGTTTGCATACATCCAAATTTGCCAAGTCCTTCGTAAACTTTGGTACAGAACCTATAATAGGCGTCGTCAAGTATGATCTACAAACAAAGAAGTCCAATCAAAAGTATAGAAATAATCGTTTAATCCAGGATAATCAAATTTGGGAAAGTCAGGTATAGGATATATCGTCTTAGCGGTGTAGCCAGCTTTTACATGAAATTCAATGATGTTGTGATCAGAAGAAGCAAGAGGGGGGAGTATTTTGACTTTGTTTACATTGTTTTTAGTAGAGAAAATCAAATCCAGAATATTGCTACCATGAGTAGGTTCGAGCACATACTGCTTGAACCCACAATCCAGAAAAAACTCCATCAAGTTTTTTGAATTTTGGTCTATCGAGATGAAATCAATCCAGTTGACATGAAGGTTGAAATCTCCCAAAATAATCATATCTGCAGTTTGTGAGGAGGTGAGATCAAGTAAAACATTCTTGAGCTCATCATCTTCATATCTTTTACAACAAGGTGGACGATATATTGTTATGTTATCGATGTTATCGATTACACCAATTTGAGGTGACTAGTAACTAAAAAGAAAAGAAAATGCTAAAAACACCGTGGAAACACTTACCTGAAGGCTTGTTTCTCCCACGAGTCCAGGATGGGGACGCTAAAGGTGAACTGTGTGTGCAATGACACACATGATCATATGAAATGAAGCGACTGTATATGTTCTAAATCAGCTTTAAGCGCTGATTCCAAATATGCCATTCCTAGCTGCCGCGCACCACTCCGAAGCCAGTGTGGCCTTTTTTCTGCGCATGTCATACTACTGAACGTGGGAATACTGTCTGTTGTAAATCTGCGAGAAAAAGGTGCTGGGATATCGAAATAACACAAATCCAATCTTTTCTCACTGAAAAAAAAGAAAACTCAAGTGTGATAGTATTTAGGTGATGTTGCCGTGATGCCTGTGAGCCGATGAATATGCCAATTTCGCGCAGGAAAATATCCATTACTCGCACCGAAATGCTGCTCGGCAGCTAAGAGTAGCATATTTGAAAAAGCGTTTGAAATTGATTCAGAATATATATATATATACATGTATATACCTTGCCAAAGGGCCGAGCTAAGTTAGGCTACATTCCTTGTGAGTAGATTGAACACTACTTCTTGCCAGCATCCTTGAGAGATCGCAAGTTCGGTCTGGCTTACTCGATCCTCTTCTGAGTTCTGTACAGAAGTTAGAGAAGGAAGTCGGATCAGCGCCGCTTCTTCGACTTATTGTTAGTTTTTTTCTTTTCTATCCTTAATCGTTAAAGTATCAGAGTGCAATGAGCCAGCTATTCGCGGGAGTTTTAAAGACAGAAGTGTGTTGCTCTACTTCGTTTTCATATTTAGAGGTGCACTGTTGTGAGTTGGGTTGCGTGGTGGTTTCTAGAAAATTAACTTGTTCTTCGCTTGGAATGATTGAATATTATATTATACTAAAGAATTACGCACATTTTAGAAACACAAAATAAGCAAGTGGAACGCATGACTCTGCTGCCCACCTAATATAAATTCTGACTGCGAAAAATCAGCTACAATGATGACGGTACCTCTAACATTACAGTCAAGATAACTAAACGTCTACAGTATAATCTTCAAAACTCACTTTGTATAATATATATTCCTTGTTTTCATATATCTTCTATCCAGATTTTTCGCACGACGAACTATTGTAGAGAAGGGGAAGTCGTAAACTTCCAGTGACATCTTGATGGCTCTCTACTATGCGCGGATTGCGGTTATAAGAGCGAAGGAGTTTTGAAAAATTGAAAAAGTTTGCTTAGAAAAATTTAAACGTTGGAAAAAATCTAAAACATTCATTGTAGGATGCGTTTTAGATCCATTCCTTAGTGATTGTGTTGATCAGAAATCTCCGTCAAAAGTTATGATGTTTGAGGAAAACGCCAAAGATTGAAATCGCCAATTTGTGTTGCTTTCTCAAATCTGTAGGTTTTCGTGGAGCTTTTTGTTCGTGACAGGCTTTGCACAGTTGGGAAATATAGATAAGAGATATTATTTCAACAACTGTTTCAGATTTTTTTGCAACAAATTTTCTGGTGAACTTGTTTTTAATCGGAACTTGAATTCCTTCTTCCACCCTAATTGCACGAACGTTTGGTAAAAAGAAGTGAAGCTGAAAGCTGCCATTGAAGAGTACATGATTTCTTTTATCGATGAAGTCAGTATCATAGCAAATCTTCGATACGGGAAAAGGTCTAACTCTTTTTCAGCCAGAGTTAGATACAAGTAAGTTCTGGTGTAATGGTTGAAGCGATGGTCTTCAAAATAACACAGTTTAAGATTCGACGCCTCCGTGTTATTTATTCTAACTTTACCTCCATAGACATTTTCAAATACGTTCGGCATCGGTTTAAAAGCATATTGATATTTCTGGATTCCAACAGAATTACCTTATGTGATTGTTCCTTATATCATTGTAGTTCAAATCGCGATTACATGGCAAAGTGATTAAAGCACAAAAGATGCTCGCAGCCCGTCTAGAGTCTAGAAAACAAGTCGTTGCAGTTGACTCTACCGCTAAACCAGCAAGCGCAAAAAATATGTGCTAGTGTACTAGGGTTTGAATTAACCAGATTCGTTTATTTTTTCTATTCCCATTTGTACGCTGAGGGCGTGTCATAAAAACAAGACAAAATGAGAATTTGGTAATAATGTAATGAACAAGGAATGTGGATAATACCAAACATCATCAAATCAGTTCGAGTCCAGTCTTAATTGAACTAGTTAAGTTACCCTGATCGCAATCTTGGAAGTCAACTTGCGGCTATATAGCAAAATAACTTAACACTTCAACAATGCAGAGTGATTCTTCAAACACGGTGTTGCAAGAAGAAAATGCTCTTCCCTCTTGCTTGGTCCACCTTACTACTTCGCCATGTGGTGGACATCTGCTGCCATAAATTCAGAGTGACCAGTGCCAGGCCCAAGAACACAACAGCCACTGAAAATAACTTTACTCTTATAGATAGCTGTTGTTCTCAAATGCTTGTAAATTTGCTTCAAAGGTCTATTTTTGCATTGTAAAACTTACCGATTCCGCAAAGTATTTTGGTTTGTGTAGACAGTTCAAATGGACGAATAGTTATGGTAGTAGTCGCAGTCGTGGTGATGTTATCATCTCGGCAATCATCATAAGCGGAAGGTTGACGGCACAGACAATGGTTCTCGTTTTCCAGAACATAACACAATCCTCTGTCAAAACAACGATCGCGGCAATAGCTGCTATTTAGCAATTGATCCATAGAGCACAGGCTACTCGTTACGTCGCCATGAATCTTCAATGATGAAAATCGATGATTGTCTCAATCGACTTAGATAGAATAGTTCATAAATAGTCGCAGACAGGAACAAACCAATGGACATCGGCAAAATGAAACTAGCGCAAGGAAACTGACATTATGCAATTCATTATGTAACCGAGAGCACAGGCTACTTTTTGCGGCAAATCGCTCTTTTGTCGATTTATCGATTGCTTACGTATAATACTTTTGAAAAAAATGAAAGCTTGTCGTACTTAAGCCAAGCATTCTCCCACTGTCATGTAAACGAGAACGGTAAAGCTCATTGTGCGTATGCTGGCGGTGCAGTGCAGTAACTGACGACCCCAAAAGTACCGCATCCTTAGTGAGCCAGTGATGAGCCGGTTCAGCCCGGGCCACTGGTCTTTGGAGATGATGCTGGGAAGCTTGATAAGCTTTCATCTTCTTAGAATTACGTAAGTAATCAATGAATCAACAAAAGGATCCAGCAAATTTTCGCAAAAAGTAGCCTATATTCTTCGCCGGTAGCTGGGACGTATGTGTGCAAAGTTCAAAAGACTACTCGTTGAAACACCAAAGATTCTATTCCGAATTTAGGAACAAAGCAGTCGCAAACTTTGAGTTTTGAGTATAGAGAATGGTACAGGTTAACACATATTATACGTATACTCACAATTAGATAATGCAACGCATTATGTTTAAAGCAGATCCAGATAGTTCTCTGCATAACCATGATTATCACGTAGCTTCTAGATGCTAGTGTGTCGTTGGTAAGTTGTACTGTGGCAAAAGCGATAACGCTGATGGATGCCCGAATCCTCGCATTGTTAGAACCTAAGCACTGCCGTAATTCGTGTTAGCTCCACTTGATCGACTTTACTTTATTTTGATTAAGTTGAAAAATATTATTTTGTTTGAGTTGAGTGAAATCAAGCAAATTTACGAATTCACCAAATTTACGAGTAATGTGCGAGGAGTTCTTCTGTAGTCGACCGCTCAAACAAATATTAGGTTGTTGCAAAAATAATGTCCGTTTTTCTAGGCCTATATTTCAGACAACTTTTTTTCCATCAAACTTTCCCTTTCGATATAGAATTTGCATATCGTTCGAAAGCACTCTTCATGTACTTTCTAACGATGGTGGAAATAGGCTGCTATCCTCATCTGTGAGAATTTCACCAGCACCTCCCATAACTGCACTCAAAATCGAAATTTCGATGCTCGAGTTTCCGTGGCCACAATTCAGGCTCAAATGAACGAATTCTTCTGAAAACATAGCATTTCTTGGATGAAGATTGTTTACCTAATGCGTGCTTAAGCGGATTTTTGGAGATATCTGGACTGAGAAATGGACGCGTCGAAAGAGTTACTCACTGCTGGCATTCTATAGATCAGAATTTCTCATAATTAAGGCAATCGCCACAGCTTCGCCCATTTTTGTAAGCTTGAGATTAGCACACCTCAACTACAATATTTGAAGAGAAACTCAGCTATTCACTGCGCGAAGAATTTAAAATTTTTACAATTTGACGCTTACAAGCCCACAACAAGTAGGCTTTAAAAAGTGAACTTCTTTGAATTTTTGTATTTTCTTTTCGCAGAACTCTTTCGTCAGAGTCTTTTCTATAACCTCATAAACTCTTGGTCTGCTGCTACAAATTAAGCTGATTGCCAGCCATACGAACAAAACTTGAAGAGAGTTGTAAGCTCTTGAAGAAGAAGTTTTCAAGAGAAAAACTTTTGGTTTTTTGACGCGTGGTTTTCTTCCCAACGGCGATATCAGTATGAGCAGGCGCGCGCTAAATTAAGAAAGGTTTGCTGTTTTTGATGGTCTTGACTGCATTCAAAAACGTGAAGACTGAAAGAAGTTATAATCTTCCAAGGTGAAAATTTGCAAAAAGGACATTATTTTTGCAACAACCAAATAAACTGGAAAGGAAACAAGGCAACTCTATCATGCTGCGCATCCCTGACAGAATCGTGCGGCACAATTTCATCAGTCTTTCATTTCGCAAGGCACACGAAACTGCTGAGCCGCTCGCATTGAAAAACGAACAACGTGCAATTCGTAATCGGTAAATTAGGTAATGAAATATGATTACTATTTTGGTGCGAGCTCATTCACGGATAGATAATATGGGAAAGCAATCTTTAAAAATATTTAGAATAAAATAGAAATAAACTAGAAAATAGATAATAAAATAGAAAAGAGTAACGCTAAAAACACTTTTTTCATGGAGTATCATAGATTATAGACGAGTAAAAACGTAACGACGCAGTCTGTGCAGCAATTACTAGTCAGACGGAATGTCATGCTAAGGGACGAATAAAAAACAAAAGAGAGAACCAAGCAAGTGAATGAGCAAGAATCCAAAGAAGGGACAAGCAAAAGTTGCCAAATGCCTAGTATGTGCCCACAAAGGTAGCGCAAGCGTTTTGCGAAGAAACCGCTAAACACATTTACAGAAGGTGAGCGTGGCCTTAACGTTGCCTTTGCCTAATTTGGTTCGAATAGTGTAGAGCAAAAAGTAGTACTTATCTTGCCGAAGACTGTCTATCTTGCCGAAACAAGTCTTGAAGCACATTTTCCATCGATAGCTAGCTGTTCGCCGAACCAAGCCCATTGTTCTCTCTAGTCAAGAAGGGAGGTGTTGTGCCACTGGCTAGCGCCCTCGAAGTTATATCAGGCTGGCCACAAAAAGGGTGTTCCGCACTTCCGCTTAACTTCCGCTTCCGGCAGGTGTCCTACATGCGACCTTAGCGAATGAAAGAACGTAGCTATAGCTCAAAATAACATACATAAGCTAGCACCTGATGCAGGGCATTGCTTCTAAACAAGACTTGAAGAAATTTAGAAGGATCGATATGAGAAAAACCTCGCAGGATATACAGAGTTCTGCAGATCCCGACAGTCGGTGAGTTTGCGGTATCGCTTGCGCATCAAGTTTTCCCAGTTTTCTCTCACCTTTCCAACGTTTTCTTGCTATTAAGTAGCTTCAATTAGCTAAAGCGATTCTGACAAGTATGGGTTTTTTAACTGGCTTGAAGCTCTTGAAGACTGTGTTGATCAAAACGCTGATTTATGGCAGCGTCCAGGCAAGATCCATCCACCCAGGTTAGCACATAGTTGCAAAGAGGTTCCCATGAGTGACCGATCTGCGTTGGTCCAATCCTTTGACGTGCCCTCTAAAAGGAGATACGGGCCTGTGATACGTATCACAAGCCGCCCCTTCGTATCACAAACCACCCCTGAGGACGAGTGCTAAGGTGTGCGGTTGCATTGCAGTTGCATTGCAGTTGCACTGCACACTGCAATGCAACTGCATCCGCGCAGTTGCAGCTCCTACCGCTGGCATGACTGAGGACGAGCAATTGGAAACTCGTCCGCTCCTTGAAGAGAGGGTCCCCAAGAACCGGGTTTTTTTGGGAGTTTTGAACAATTTGGACTTTACAGCTGTAATCAGAGCCACGGAAAGGCCACAGAATGACGGAAACATGAGAGGCGAAATTTTGCCCGGACGCTGCCTTTAATATTGCGTCCTAAGCTTGCCGTAAAGTTTATTGAAGACTCCAAGACTTGTCCTCTGATTTTGAAACTGAGGAATACCAATGTTAGAATGTAATCACTTGTAAAGTGATGCCTGTTTCTAAAGTTTTACTTCTATGCAACATAACCCTTTGTAGAAATGATTATCGAGTGCAATAAATTATGCTATAACCTACAAATACTTGGCATATGAATACTTAGAAGTCATTGCGGCAACAACGAGAAAGAATTATTTCCCAAATATTGTCTTATAGGAACCTCTAATTTGAAACCACAACTCGATCTGGGTTTTAGTGGATTGGATAAGCGCTGCTCGCTGTATAGTCACTGGGCAGCTAAGCAGTACTACTAAAGTGGACTTTTAGAACTCTGAAAGGACCCACTCATTTTGCTCTCTTTGAAGTGGCAGAAAATCCGAACTTTTGCTTTTGTTCACTGCTAATCGAGGAAATTTTCGTAAATAGTGTACGTTCTAGGCCTACCGTTACTATATAGAGATCGCTTATCTTTTTAGGTGAACACCGAGAGGTTGATTTTATACTAAATATTTGAGTTCTAAACTTTCAAAATCTACTACAGTGCTGACCAAAACTATAGATCCACCTAGAGTTTCTGTCCACCAAAGTAATTCTAGGCTCGGAAAGTCTTTTGTGCATATATGTACATAGTCAAGAGTCAGAACAGTCGCTTTAGTTCAGCTGTGTGATACCTTTATAGAAAACGCTTATCTGCTTTTTTTTAACTTAAAAGTACCTTCACGCGCATTTTATTCTGGAGAGCGTATTTTTATAGGTGATTTCGCAGTTTCAACTGGTTTGGAAGCGATAGGGCTCCATCTATCATATAGATGCTGAGCGAAGTGAGCACTAGAAAAAAAATCCGAGTTTTCGTATTTGAAGGCATCTCACATAGACCTAACAGCATGCCTGCGATCACATTTATGCCTTCAAAATTGGTTTACGCTATATTTTTAAGCTCAAAATAATGTATAAGCATTGCGTACCTAAAAAAGTTTGTACACTAAACTCACGATTGTTGCGAAGTCGCGTTTCGCTTCGTTTCAAAGCATAAGTCTTGCAGTTCAATGATAATGTTCGGTAATACCAAAAAACTCATCAAGTGGTCCCTTTCCTGATTTCCTGCCACTACTTAGCTGCTAAATAGTGAAAACACACTGTATTGCATGTTGCCTTGTGAATCACATGAGCCCTATGGTCAGAACCAGAAATAACTTTAAGACTTGTTGCAAATCAGTTTTTGCAGAATGAACTCCTCAGTTAGCATGCATGCTAGGGTCTACAGAAATCTGCAACCAACTGGATACGGACTCCCATACATAAAACAATGTCATTGCTCCACTTCACGCTCATGGGAACATTGCAGAAAGAGTTTGAAGGCATAAATTTGAGTGCAGGCCTGCTGTTAGGTTTATGTCGGGTGCGCTTCAAATACTAAAGCTCGAATTTTTTTTCTAGTGCTCACTTCGCTTAGCGTCTGTATGATAGGTGGAGTCCTATCGCTTCCAAACCAGTAGAAAAAACTGCGGAATCACCTATAAAAATGCGGTCTCGAGAATAAAATGCGCGTGAAAGCATTTTTTAGTTGAAAAGCAGATAAGCGTTTCTTATGAAGGTTCACACAGCTAAACTAAAGCTACTGTTCTGACTCTTGACTATGTACATATATGCACAAAAGACTTTGGGAGCCTAGAATTACTTTGATGGAAGAGACTCTAGGTGGATCTATAATTTTGGCCAGCCTTCAAGCCTGCTTTTTTCAAAAATTTTGATTTTTTCCTGGATAATTGAGCGAAAGCGGGATCCGTTCTGATTACTGATGGTAAGCCTGTTAAGCACACTGCTGTACCAAATTTCAGATCAATTCGTTGAGAAGCAGATGAGTTACGGCAGTCTTAACACATTCACGAGAGGGCCAATTTTTCGATGAGTGCCATTTCGGACCAGAGCATATTCGCAAAAATGAGTTTACGTAATATTTTCAGGTCACTGTTGGGTCCGGTGTTTTGAAGTATTATCTTTTGAAATACTTCAGGTGGTGTATACGGAAGTTTACTCGGTTCGCCTAAAAAATGTCACGATGAACTAGAAAATCAAAAACTTCAGAAAGCAGACGACCCATCGGTGGGTCGTATTGTCGTGAATGTGTTAAAGTAGATCTATAGTTTTGGCCAGCACTGTATAAGCCCTTCGTAGCACAAGGCCAAGCAAACATCACACACGTTTCAAAAGTTATGGATGAACAAAGCTTTGTGCAAACGAGAAATTCTTATTTGGAAAGAAAAAGAACACTCGAATGACTTAAGAAATATTCTGAAAATGTGTTTTTCTCGAAAATCTTCAGCTCAAGAATTAAAATTGTGGAACTTCTAGAAAACTGTCACCTACTTCCTTGCACTTGCTTGGCAGAATATGAAAGCGAAAGGGGATAGTGAATTTTCTGATGGGATCCTATGGCTCTTTACTAGCAAGTCACAGATGTAAGATCGGAAGAAGTTTTGATGATTTTGAGCATGTCTGTCAAAAATGCAAGTGTCGTAACGAAATCGGAAGCAACTATTTCTTGGGTACGGAGAAATTACTCTCCCTCAAAATTGGGCTTTCAAAATTGGCGTAATCCATGTTTTTCGGTAAAATTGACATATATTCTCAGACAAAATCATATTCAACGATTCACAGAAAATGGCTTCAAACAAATGCATTTTTACCCGGCGGCATATCTTTGTTCAAAGCGCATCCATCATCAGCTCATGCCAATCTCTTTTACGAATTTTAGAGAAATTCTTGGACCAGTGGGCAAGGAATGTGCTAGGGCTTACAAATATCCTGGAAATTGCCACTCCTCAGTTGCACTGAAAAAAGAATTATGGATTCTATAGCGAATATAATGCTGCAACGCAGTAAGGAATCAGATAGCAAGTAGGATTGTTTGTTATTGACCCAAATTATAATGTAGACGATGCCCAACGTTAGATTATTTTTTTACTTACTGCTCAAATCTGGAACTTTGAAGTAGGTTTTGGACCTGATTAGGTTGATTAGTTGATTAATTGACTGAGCGAGAAGAGGTAAGAATATTTACTTTTTTGTACACTGAGAAGAGGTCAACTACACACCGCATTGTCTTAAACTATATATCATTGCTGGAGGTAAGCGGACCAAAATTGTGGTCAGATGCTGCGCCACATCGTCGATTCTCCTTGCTATTATCGTCAATATCAGGAATGGAAAGGAAGCGATCCTAAGTAATCTCATCCCCATCTAAGAAAATCTTTTCTACACAACAGTCATTAGACTATAAACTACATCATATTTGAAATATCTTCGGAAGCAAGTCGGAGGAACAACGCTTTCCCCCTCCCAAACATCTTCTCTATCCTGTCAGGTACAATGGTTTGTGACTTCCTTACCTGATGGTTTACCTTACTCATACTTCAATAATTATTATGCAAGCTATGAACAGATGTGAGAAAGGAGGGAAAGGGTGCCGGCAGCAGAAGGTCATTGTCAGGGGTTGACTGTATTTGACCAATCCCGAAAATTTTTCCTAAATAAGCAAAGAGTTTGTACTGGCCATAAATCTAAAAGACGATTTACTCGAGGGAAACCCCAACAAATCAATTTAGCCGTTTTATCTCAAAATTCACTTTGAAGATTTGTTTAGCATAAACCTTGTTTGCTTAGGTAGGAATAGGTAAAAAAAATCTTGTTGAACATCGTTTCTATCTGTTACGACAATATGAGAATTTTGGCGAGCTTGCTAAAACTCATATAATCAAGTTATTCTATCTTACGCTTCTATCAGGTTGATGCAAAATTAGTGCATGTTCATAATCTGAGAGAATATATAAAAGCGTATGACTTTTATCATTTGGTAGAGAAAAGCAAGCTCTACAAGATACAAACAATCGCAATTGTTTTAAATAATTGGTAAGTTTTGAATATCCAAAAATGAGTTCTGTCCAAAAAGATTCTGCGAACTCCCAACTTGGTCGGCATATACTATCAGAATGGTCGGAAAGTAATGGGACACCTTGATTTTTTCATTTTGAAAATTTGTGCTTCGATAAACAAAACCAGACAAGTACTCAAGCATCACTTATACAAGTGATCCTCACCTATCATTGGCATCGCACATCGCTTCCGCCCCAGAGTCCTCGCGGTGGCGCTTCGAAAAAGTCGGATCGAGCTTTTGGACAGCACTTGAAGTAATGCTGTCGCAAGTCAATGAGCAAGTCACAAACCGTTCGAAGGAGCTCTTTGAGTTCTTACAGAAGATCATCAACTTTGAAAAAGTTTTTTTTAGGTAAAAAAGGCAAATAACCTGGAAAAGTGCGTTTTTGGAGCCATATAAATCCAAAAACTTGTTTTTGTCTCCAATTTCCGAACATGAAGGAAACTTGAGGTGCCTTGCATATGGACCGATAGAGCACAGAAAGCTGTATGAGACGATGATCAAGAATCAGGAATCATTTTGTAAAGGAATAAGTAACAAATATTTCTCCACTGCGAAATTCTTTTAGTTATATCCCCTCACCCGGCGTGCAGATACCACAAAACTGCTTTGGGTTTAGTGGCAGTCCCCTTCTCTATTGCAACATTGACACTTTGGCTGCCTTTACTTGGTTTACTGTGAGGCTACTCAACGTTCATGTTTGCTGAAAGTGATTGACGTTGCTTTTCCGTAGTTTCAAAATTACTACCTATGCGAATGGGCATAGTTGAATAGGTCGGAATAATATGTTCTAACAACCTTCAAAATCAGAAAGTCTAATAAACACTTTTTCTTGAGAGCACTGCAGTCATGCTCAAAGTGTCCCATTACTTTCCCATCTCCGTTATACTTCATATGCATATTCATATGTACAGCCTAATTTTTACGTGTTTGGAAAAGAAAAAAATCAAAACAGGCGAGGATGTCACCTCATTTAGTTTCTATATCAAATTTGATGTTCCTCGTTAATTAAAACTTGAAGAAATCTGAAAAGTTCTTGTTTGACTTTGAAAACCTTGTAGTATGGAATGATTGTAGCTAGAAAATGCCAAATTATATTTTCTCAGTTTATAGCCATGAACAAAATATAGCAAGCGTGCATTTGCATAGATGCGGTAAGCAATTTTCGTGAGCAAGTTGGAGATTTGCAGGTTCTGAACGAAGATCAGATTCCTTGGCATTTGCAGATTTGTAGGTTTTTCTTCCCAATCTTCTGTATATTAATTCTAACAAGTGAGTCCGTTTAGTCGAAGCGGCACTTCCAAATTCTATATGGCTTTGAAGAGCAATGAAAGATGGTTCCAAGTCTGTCTTCATTATCTGTCAAAGATTCTGAACGCTGAGTTTTAAGCGTTTCTGTGGTTGAAAAATTGGACGAGCAACTCAAATAAAATTCGTCTAGTATTGCTGATATGATCCAGTTGATTATCAGAGCAATTCATTCAATACGTTGCTTTTGTCTAATACACTCGTACTCAAAACCGCTCTATTTCGGCGACATCTACAATTATCTGTTGAACTTAACTTGTCTTTCACAACTAATGTATTACTTCAATAAGACTAATAGATATTCACAGAAGTTTTTGTGTGGTTCGGAATGCGAGAAAAGTAGAGTGGAAGAAATATCATGACTACGCGGAAACTCTCTTTACCTAATATGACATCACTAGAGACGATAAGATGAGGAATGTGCCATCAACACTTGTTCGTATTCAAAACTGTATTTGCAGATATGTACGTGACTTGTTTATAAAGTTTAAATAAGACACATCTCCAAGCTTATCAAATAAAATCTCCGCATTGCATTGCTTTCGTCTCTTTCTTATTTCTTCCTCTATCAGAGGTGCTAATTTGCATAGAAGTACGAATTATCCAAAGCATAACGAGGAGACGCTTTTGACAAAACTTAGGAAAGCAATTTGTTCCCATCATTATTTAGACTTTTGATCTTTTGGTATATCCAATAACACTGTGAAATATGTGATTTCTTATGAAAGGAAAGCCATATTTCCAAGCCATAAGGTTCGTTGTTTGCACAAGTAGCACAAGCGGCACATATAAAGTGTCAAAGAGAAAACGCTGCTGAAAACCAGTTTGTCGATCTCTGCATAATCTCTACAAGATGCATTGCTTTAATTAGGTTTCGTGCATGCTGAAGATTTAAGCCTTGTTTTTAGAACACTATATTCATTTAACTAAAAGTAATTTACAGGACAATGGATTTCATAAAGCAACTGAATAAATTTGAGCCATACAAGAAATTTGAGTCTTCAGCCTTTGATGGCGTTTATAAGTACAGGTTAGTGTCATTTATTATCTTCACTTCTTCTAATTTATCTCAAACAGATTTGCATTTCCTTTCGAACACATTAATGACCCTCGATTTTGGACTGTAGACATATTTCAACGTTACTGGTACCATAGTTTCACTATTTCAATTCTATATATCATGCTTGTCAAAGGTAACTTACATCCCAGTCTAGCATGAAAGTGGAGAAATCGTTCTCTTTCAGCTTTGCAAAAAGCCATGGTGAATAGGAAACCGTTTTCTTTGGAAAAGCCATTGATAGTTTGGAACTGTTCATTAGCAGCTTTCAGTATATTGGGTACACTAAGAACGTCCGAGGTTTGCTTTAAATTTGCAAGATAAACAAGCAGTATAAGCAGTACTTGTTGTGCTAATTGAAAGGACTCCGCATCCATTTATCACCATCACACCTTCAATATGTTCTTTTCTAATAACCATGTTTGCCATTTAGCAAGTAGAACATTGCACCATTCAATCCGAAGCACACTCAGCCCTCCTCCCTCTCCAACCCCCCCCCCCTTTCAAAAAAATTTGCAGTAGTATAATTATCTTTTGTTCGATGCTATGCGCTGAATTCTCATACCATGCCTCCTTTTATTCATTTATTCCCTCTTCAACCTCTATATGCTAAATATTGAAACAGCGTTAGATAGTGATCGAATCTCATTTAGAACTACTGTGTTTCACTTCATTTAGTTAATAGCGTTTTAATACATTTTACGGAACCAAAATGAAGTTCATTTATTTATTTATTGAATGCACATGACGTGCGCCAAAGAAAATAGACAAATAAAATGAAAAGTGTAGGCAGCTATCAACTCCAAAACAAAAATCAGCAAGCATTTTAACATCAACTGCATTGTCACCCTCCTCACTACAGCAACTATTATGCGATGCTAACTCTTTTTATCAGATCATTTGACTCCTAACCACTACTAGTGTTGCCTCTAAATGTTCAGTAGTTGGTATGCAGCTCTCATTCACATGGTAAACAGCCGATAAAGAAGAGCAGATACCGAGGCGAATGGGCTAAACCATGCGTGCCTCAGAGGCATAATTCTTAAGTTAAGGCAAGTCTAACTTGAAATTACGAAAGCGCAAACTTCGAGTAAAACCCAATGGTAATTAGCAATGTTTTCTATGATCACCTCATAATTAAGCAATTGAGTAAGGTGCATCCTGATCTCTTAGTTTTGAGCTAGCTGTAACACTAGTTAAAGTATAAGAATTAGGGTGAGATGAAAAATGACGGAAAAACGCGATTCTTCAGAAGTGTTGAGTTAGTGCAAAAAAAAACTATCTATGAATTATTGTGATCCGCATTGGTTTTCCGCAGTATAAGTTTTATCAACGATCTCAGCTTAATGTTTCATGCCTATCTCTGTTTGTCTACGCAAGATTCCGTTGTTACAAAAGTGAGTTTAGAGAAATGACATATTTCAAATACTTCCAAATGTGACTTACAATTAGATAGTTGTCATTTTGAGTATCAAACTTCAGTATATTCTCCCAAACTGGGGTTTATTGATGTTTTTTTACTAACATTTTTTAGTTTCTAACACCTCAAGAAAGGAAATAAAAGGAAATAGCCTGGTAGTTATGGCAACATTATCACTTAGCACTACCCTTAAACTAGCTTCATGTAAAATTTCTTTCCTTGCTGTTAACTCGTTGAGTGTAGGCAGCGAGTAGACATCTGAAGAAAATTCGACATTGAATTTCTTTGAAATGGGAGCCACATTGTGCTATTAGCAGATCATATATCGCTCATCACATCCTTAGTCCGTCACAGCTCAGTGTTAGGGTTGCTGAGGGAAACCGATTTTATCCGCAGAAGCGCGTATGATTTCGCTTATTTGCCCTGGTGCTTATACCTTCTCGTGCTCGAAAGTGATTGTATTTTGTATTTTGTTACGCATTGTGCTTTTACTTGTACCACTGCTAGTAATTCTGCCTCACGTGACTCGATTCTCTTGATAGCACTCACGAACACCTACTCACGTCATCGTTTGATAATATTTGGAAAACGATTTTGTGATCCAAAAGTAATGGGACATCTAGGAACAAATGCAGTTTTCTCAAACACAAAACCTAGTTGGAAACCTAAGTTTTATCGGATGTTAGTACATGATAAAACCTTCTGACAAGGTGTATATAGATGGGCACTGTCACATGGCGTTATGTTTATAAGCGCTCAAAACCAAAGCTCATCACTTTGATAGATTTTGACTTTGAGCAGCACCGACGTAAAAATGAGCATACGAAAAATTTCTGCGCAGCAGTGGATGAGGGAAATGTTACCAAATCCACGAAAGCCTCGTAGTCCCAACGCTCTAGATAGAAGATATATTGAAAGACATATTAGTTCTCTAATCATGTTAATCAAATGAGCTAACCCTTGACAGTTGTTATCTATACACTTTATCCATATGTATGCAATTTACCTCGATTTTTTTCTTTGAAAAAATTTGGGCCAAAAAATGATTTTTAGCCTGAAAAGCGCCAAACGTCGCACATTTTTGGATAAAATGCCTCTTTCAAATGAAACAATGGGGACTTTTCGTACCTTCAAGTAATCATTAGAAAGAACTCGGAAAACTCTTTCGAAATGATTATGTCTCATGTCTAAGTACTTTGTAGTACAGCAGCTCAAATTCGGATGGCGTTCAAAAAAGTCTGTCGACCTCTTTAAAGCGCCAATCGAAGGATTGTGGGTAAGGTGCTGCAAGGTGCTGTAAGGATAACCTGCGACGGTTATTTTATAGAGAGGCGTTTAAGTCCCTGGTCGTTCATAGTTGATTAGAAAGAGACTGTTAAACGTCAAAAAATTAAGATGCCTTATCATTTTTGGATTACCCTAATACATTTCAATATTTGAAGATGACATAAATTTCGATAGTCGGTACACACATACTTGCAAATTGTACGCTGTAGTCTACAACAATTAGCCTTAGGCTTTGGCCATACTTTGCCCGTGTTGCCGATGTTTCCAGTGTTGCCAGTGTTGAAAGTGTTGCCGGTGTTGAAAGTGTTGAAAGTGTTACCAGTGTTGAAAGTGTTGCCGGTGTTGAAAGTGTTGAATAGAGATCATCAGTCTAGCAGTTTCATTCTTTCTCGAACGATCTCACCGGCTGGTGGATACGTTGGAAATGGAACTGGGGAATGAGAAATGAAATTGAAATGAGGTGGGGAATGTTTTCGCATGCAAAAGATCCTCAAACAAACTTTTTGGAAAGTGGACGGCTTGCCTGGAATAGGCAGTCTCCAATATTTGAGAAAGCTAAAGTCTGAGTAGTAATGTGTTTTGGTTCAATCCTGCCGCACTTGCGATTAGTGAGTAAAGGACCTAAGTGAGGTCTGCAGCGTTTTCAAATATTGGAGATTGCCTATTCCAGACAAGCCGTCCACTTTCCAAAAAGTTTGTTTGAGGATCTTTTGCATGCGAAAACATTCCCCATCTCATTTCAGTTTCATTTCTCATTCCCCAATTCCATTTCCAACGTATTCACCAGCCGGTGAGATCGTTCGAGAAAGAATGAAACTGCTAGACTGATGATCTCCATTCAACACTTTCAACAGCGGCAACACTTTCAAGACTTTCAACACCGGTAACACTTTCAACACTTTCAACACCGGCAACACTTTCAACACTGGCAACACTGGAAACATCGGCAACACGGGCAAAGTATGGCCAAAGCCTTACAAGCACCGTCCACCCAAATGAGAATGATAAACTTATGATATAGCGGGGCGCGGGGCGGGGCAATAGCGGGGCGCTTTACTAACAAGAAGTAGTCGCTTGAGTACCGACAAAAGGTGAAGTTTGAAGCGAGGAAAGTGCTTCATAAGTAGAAACGCCAACGTATCTATACCATCAACAAGGGTGGTCTAAAGATAACCGGTCCAAAATTGGGCTTCAATGTATCCAAAATGTCGACAGTCTGATAATCGTATAAAGGGCACATTTTCGACAATTTCGTATACTGAATCTCGCTTTTGGAACATGTCAGATTTGGGCTATTTTGGTTAGGCGCCACGCTATTGTATCACATAATCTCACCGACCTTGACTTGGGTGGACGGTGCCCTTGCTCACGATTAAACAATAAATCCAGTAGGACTAGATGCAATCACTCTTCTGCAAAAAGTTTCTTTCTTCTAAAGTTGCCAATCTTGATAAAAGGCTTACAAGGGAATGGTCAGAAGTCGAAATGGTCAAACCAAACAAGCTGTATATCATTCGATGCAGTATAAAACGCTGTTTTCAAATCTGTCTTCCTTATCTGCTTCCCGCTTCTGTGGAGCTACAAGCGGTTTTATTGTGAAGAAATCATACATAATAACAGCGAAGTTGAGCACATTGTTGCACTTTTAGCTCGGCTTCTGGCTTCAAAAATTTTAAGTAAGCTAGCTGCATGTTTTGGCCCAGCATTGAGGCGAACGAGGCTCTGTACGGCTAAATTTTCAATTTCACGCAAAATTATTTAAGCAAAACAATGGTCTTTAATGGCTTATAACTTCGTCCAGAAAAGCGATAAGCAGATAGAGAAGACAGATTTAGAGTCAGCGCTTCATGCTGCATCTAAGGCTACGCAGCTTGTCTGGAATGGCCACTTCGATTTCTGACCATTTCCTTGTTAGGAATGAGCAGTTACTTACAATGATTTGGATCATCAGCATTGCGCGATAAGTTGCAAATCATCATTGGAGAAGAGGAAGGGCATATGGATAGTGAAACAAGTGCGAGCCTCTGCGGAGCAACTGTATCGTATGAACTACTGCAAGGCACCATGAATCTCGAAAGTAATCATATCGATTACAAGCAAAAAATGCTGCTTCTGCACCAATTGATGATCATAACTATGGCAAGTTTTGAAAAGTGTACCATAATGATCAGTCACAAGAACGTACTATAGACTAGCTGTAACTGCCCTTCATCATTGATTTAGGATATTTTCTCTGGCATTTACAAACATGGAATTTTGAAAAACCTGTGCATAACATCCGATTCACACAGCGTGGCTGGTTTTTGGATTCTTTTATTCACATTATCAAAGGTATCAAATTGTTTATATCAACAATCAGCATTTACATCTTTCCTTTTCAGATTGTTGAGCTCGGTGACACAGTTTTCATTGTATTACGCAAAAGACGCTTGATCTTCTTACATTGCTATCACCATGCTGCGGTTCTCGTCTACTCGCTACATACAAGTAATAGATATAGCAGTGGACATAGGGTACCCGAGAGATGAATAACTCTATTTGCAGTTGCTGAACACGGTACACCAGGACGATGTTTCGTTTTTATGAACTTCTTTTCTCATTCGTTAATGTATTCGTATTATGCCGCAAAAGCGTACGGATGTCAACCACCGCGATGGGTAGGTTCAAAAGGTTTTTATGATGTAACTTCAATTTTCTATTGTGCCAAACAGGTTTGATAAGTGGTCTTTATTTCTTTCCAATCACGGCCTTACGTTTCGACGCCTTTCGTCTTCCTCAGAGGCCTGAATGGTTCTAAGTGTTATCCGTAACTCCAGACCACCAAGCGTCTCCTCCCGCTCTGCTAGTTCTCGGCCTTCTCACAATCTCGCTACCAAATAAAATGTCAGTGTAGCAGGACATACCGGAAGACCACCGCTACTCGAGTAGTCTGCACCGGAAATAGGCGGTCGCGGCAGACGAGTGAATCGTACTGTAGATACCAAAAGATGATCTACAGTCACAGATCACATAATGATACGAACGGGAGGAAGTCAGAAGTTATTGATAAACACTCGTTCTTATTATTCATCTCTGGATTCTTTGTAGTGATCCAGAATGCTTCTAGTGCTTTCCTAGCCGAGATCTCCGTTTCATACGCAAGAATTCTACACTTGATGTTAAAGTCTTCTCCACCGTGCCGTGCGTCCCTATGCCTGCCAAGCGGCGAGCTCAGATTTTTGCGCCTTTTATCGGCTAGATGTTCTTTTATGCGAATACCCAAAACTCTGCCCGTCTCTCCTACATATAACGCTTTGCAGTTGAGGCACTCAATTTGATAAACGACTCCCACTTTTGCACAATCCCCCACTCTACCGTGCGGGCATATTACGCATTGCTCTGTCGTACAATATCGGTCGTAGAGCCTATTTCGGACTAGCTGCTTTTTGATGTTGTTGTTGGGGATGTTGACTAGAACAACATCATTTTGTAGCTGAGCTCGAAAAATGCACTGTTGAAACGCCGCGGCAATCTTGTCAGAGATGAAGGGAAGGCAGAGTGGGAGTTTACTGTTACTATGAATGCTGTTACCATTTCTAGATAGTCGAGGACACGGAGTACTCTGCGTTGATACCACTGCTT